>CM055095.1:13422048-14818142 GCA_029204225.1 Diphasiastrum complanatum | reverse complement strand
ATTAATGCCAATATTTATTGTTGTGGAGCTACTCCTATCCTTGGTGCTAATTAGGTGCTCCTTGATGATATCCAAAAGGAGTTCTCCATTGTTGTATAACCCTTGGATTAACGAACAATAAGTCGTATTATGTGATGCAACATTACATGAATGGCAATATCCAGTTGTCGGTATAGGTTTTAGTATTGGCCATTCATTAGTCATGTAATTATGTGAACAAGCTGGACACCAAATATTATTCCTACAAGGAAATCGTTGATTTTGCTTATACTAATTGACTAGCGGCATGATTTTGTATTATCTTCAACTTTGATCAAATTGCGTCGTCAGTTGATACCGCTTATTCAATTTTTCAATCTGATCCAACATCAATCGCGTAGTTGCATTTGAAGTAGTTAATGCTAATGTATTTGAAAGAGGTAGAAGCTTGTGTTGAAAAAAGCCCTAACTCATTATTTGATCATTCAATCTCTTCCCTCTACTGCATCCTCCATTGCTTCCTACAGTGTTTCATATTGCTCCCTTCTTTGAGTTCACGCCTAATGCTTTTCAACAATCCCGCTAGAAGCCACAAGATTATTGAACGATCTAGAGTCAACACAAGATTACATTCAGATTGGAGATATTTGACTTGTTCTATGTAATCTTTGAACTTTTCTCTTTTTCCCATCTTGATTTTGTAAATCAATAGGAATGAATCCTCAAGAAACTTCAGTGGCTTGCATCTAATAATCAAAACTACTTTTATTACTTTCAAATCGTTGTACCCTTGAGTTGTTCCAATAAGTGTCATATGAATTGAGCTTATCCACTAGAGTGATTTCTCCATAGATCTCACATGCTTTTCTATAAATATGAAGAAATCTAATTGGATCTAGAGATCCATCATATTTGGGTATCTCCAATCTTGGCATTCTTCTGATTATATGATGGGGCGGAGGATGACCAACTTCCATCTCATCCCGAGGGAATAAATTGGATATGATGTTTTCAATTTTTTTGCATTTAAAGCAAGAATTAGGGAGGTCTCTTTTGCTCATAGGCTACAAAAGAATGTCTCCATTTTCCCTCTCAATATCCACATTTTTAGAGGAAATTTCACATAATTTTCATACAATACAAGCTTGAGGGAGCCAATTTGGAGTACAAGACTCTGAAATATGCCTAATTAGCAAGTGCTGGAATTTGAGATTTTATCATATAAGCCATAATAGCAACTTTCTATCCAACATAATTACTACTTGAGATATGATTAAACCTTTCCACTTGCACGTAATTATTTGTAAGAGAAAGCCACTATGCTTCATTACCCAAAATTACTATGTATAAAAAAGAAGGTATAGTAGTCACAATGGTTTTTAAATGTATTTCTAGCAATTGTCAATGTCTTTGTTCCTAAGTACAGAGAGGCAACGTGATAAATAAAACATGTCTTTTAAACTCTCATAACTAAACATTTGTTATTGTTAGTTACTTGTGAGCTCAATCTACATTGAAGCATGGGCCTACTACACATGTTAGAATAATTGCAAGACTAGAAGTCAAGATTTTGTACATATCAAGTATTTGCGTGACCTGAATAATTCAATATAAAGGAGAAATCAATTTTGCACAAAAAAATGTAATACTTAGGATATCCCTTTGGCATTTAGGGTGTGTAGTGGCCTTAGCTTATTTGAATGAATTTTGCCTATAATGAGTTTTTCAATGGTGTCCCTAAAATTGAGAGGAGGGTTTTGACCAATCTTGCCCTTTTTCTATCACCTTCCACCTGATTTCTTGCATGAAGCTCATGACTGTTTCAACTTGGTTTAAAACACACAAAGTAAAACGAAAAGAGAAAAAAAAAAAAAAAAAAACTCTACATATTTGACAATATGCAAGAAAACAAGGCCCTTAGGCTCTCTGTGGCCCTCTTATGATGGAAGACTCTTGAGCCAGAGCCATACCCCCCACATGAAACAAATTCTTACAAGCATATTATAGCTGATATAAGGAAGTTTTAGAAATAATATAGAGCATGACACCCTTAGAAATTGAGATCCATAAAACAATTTCATTTATCAAATGGGGTATGCCTGGCCATCCTTTATGCTTGGGAAAGAAGTTTCTAGTGACCTTCCACTTAACGGCCTTGCCATATATTTTTGATCATTTTATTTGGTGTGAAGAATCCATGCCTAGATAACTACAAGTACCAACAATTTTCTTGATGGCCTTTTTGTATGACTATGTGGAGCTGAACCACAAAGTCAACTCCACTAGCAATAAAAAAAGGCCATATGATCAAGGCTATTATGTTGAGTTGCATATGAGGAAAATTCCTACCACATTGATGCACGTTCAATTCTCGCCCGCAATGTGTTGACATCTTGGAGCAAGTAAGATATGCTCAATTGCATCACCAGTACTCCTACATGGAAAATTTTGAAACACATGTAGTTGTGCTAGAGATGTTTTGGCCTTTTAAATAAGATATGTGGCCCTTAGCTAGGCTATGGTTGTCATGAGATCATTTGCCTCACACACAAGGTAATGAAGTGTGTCCATCTTGCCACAATTGATGGACATTGTGCTCTTTAATGTCGCTATAAATAGCACTTGCGCTAGCTCAAAGATTGGCCAATGTTCACATTCTAGCCACATGACTTGCATGCAAGCATAGAATAATCAGGTGAGAACATATGCAACTACGAATGTCATGGGCTTACCACAATTGGGGCTTATCGCCATCCATCCATTCCCAACTACTCGTAGCATATTAGTTGGCCCACCCTCATGGGGTGATATAATCTTAAGAAATGTAAGCATAATATCTTTCAAGGCTTCAACCACCTTGGATGAGGCTAGGTGTCACACTACCATGTCATGTGCAATTTTCGAGAGTGGTTTTACATTCCTCTTAAGCATCCACCCACCACCTTGGTATGCTAATAGCCCATAATGGTTAAAAGAGGAGCGAATGGGTGACGCCATTCTAATGTGGTGGTTGCCTAGCGAGTGCTTTAGGGATCTTTGTAATGTTATCACGCAACCACCACCCACCACACGTCGAATGATGGTATGCCCTTGAGTCACTACCATGGTAGCCGTAATACTTGGATGGTGGCAGGCCCATGATTGCAATGGCATCCATGGTCGCCTATACACTCATCTGACCTTAACGTCAATTGTTGTTAAAATGGTGGACATGTCTATGATTGCCATGGCAATCGAGGCTGTTTATACTATGCTCACACTAATAATTTACAAAGGCAAAACTAGGCATGTTGTGGGTGTGAGTAAAGTTTGACCTCAAACCCCATATAGCCCCAAGCATCTTATGGCTGGTAGAATTCCTAGGGTGAATTCAAATTAGAACGTAACATGATATTATTATGTTTCATCTTATCTTTAATCATTATCAATTTTGAATTTTTTTATTTTTGTTTTTAGATAAAAAGTGTGGTGTATGTTTTATTGGAAACCTAAACGTAAATCTAAAATGGCGTCATGTCCGTCATTTTCTTTCTCTTTCTTCGTCGTCGTCGTCGTCGTCGTCGTCTTCTTCTTCTGTTTCCTCTTTTTTCCTTTGTTTTCGCGATGCCGCTTCCCTCTCGCGGAGGCCTCGCTTCTTCGAGCTAAGCGCTGTTCCGATCCTGAAGCCATATGGCGATCTGCGTCACGTTGATTTTATGGTAATAAATTAAGTTGGAGGATTAGGATGTCCTCTGCAAATCTTATTGCTGTTTGTGGGATGTGTTAGGTGGCCAGTTTTTGCTGTTGAAAGAAATGCTGTGTAGGAGGAGTGATGCAGACCTATTTGCTTGCCTTTTGTGCAATTCATAGAGTCTCTAGTTCTGCAGTGCAAGGGTTGTTACATTTATCTCCAACTGGCGTCCAGCACCATGGCCATGATGCTTTTGTTGTGAGGTTAACATCTTTGCACCCTGTCGCTTACAAGGAAAAGTGGGCAAGAATATAGAGTGACAATATCGTTTTCTCTTGAATAGACTGATATTAGTGAGAGGCAGGAAGGAGGAGCAATGAGTCGAAACGCTCGTTTTAAGATAGGCTACGCTTTAACAGAGAAGAAGCAACAGAGTCTTTTGCAGCCAAAATTCCTTGAGTATGCTAAGAGCAGAGGTGTCGATTTCATTCGTATTGAGGTTCAGATGTCCCTTTTAGAACAAGGTCCTTTTGAGGCCATCCTGCACAAACTTCGCGATCCTGAATGGAATAAGCAGCTGTCGTTATATGAGATGAAGCATCCGGAGGTTATTGTTATTGATCCTCCTGAAGCCATCAAGAGGCTTCACAATCGTATATCAATGCTTCAGGCGGTGGCTGAGATCCAGGTGAGTGACGGCCTTGAAACGTTTGGTATTCCCAAGCAGGTAGTTGTTGACAAGAGCGAGACGCTGAATGACTCGAGAGCCTTGGCTGCTTTGAAGTTTCCTGTCATTGCCAAACCTCTTGTTGCAGATGGAAGCGCGAGATCGCATGCAATGTCACTAGTCTTTCATCCGGAAGGACTGGCAAAATTGAAACCTCCGCTCGTTATTCAAGAATTTGTCAATCACGGAGGTGTCATATTTAAGGTCTACGTGGTTGGGGAGCATGTTAAATGCGTGAGGAGGAGATCACTTCCAGATGTCGGCGAAGATGAGATTCCTAGTTGCGAAGCTCCTTTGTCTTTCTCCCAGATTTCCAATGTAACATCTTCCACAGAATCCGACATTCCAGTGGATTCAGACATTCTGCAGGCGGAATTACCTCCATTCGATTTCATCTCAGGTCTCGCGAAAGGTCTCAGGATAGCTCTTGGACTCCGCCTCTTCAATTTTGATTTGATTAGAGATATCAAGGCAGGAAACCATTATCATGTGATTGATATCAACTACTTTCCTGGCTATGCCAAGATGCCCGCCTATGAGTCGGTGCTAACTGACTTCTTCGTTTGTCTTGCGAAAGAGCAACCCAGAGTTACTGTTGAGACAGCATAAAGGTTCTGTGGCTGGCCGTATTTTCATAATGCAACTCGCATTTATTGGCAGAGGTTTCAGGTCAATAGGCTTCTCCGGTGAAGAAGTTACATAATCGATCCAAAATCTGCTTCAATTCTTGTGATGCCTTTTGGAGCAGATGGACATCTGCCTGTTCTTGCAATCTTAAGATTCACGTCCTCGTTCTTAGCAGGTAATCATAAACGTTTTACCAACTTTGAAAATTTTTCTTTGTAAAACTAGCAATGCTAACTTTGAAATTCTTGTTCTGTATATTGTCAAATTTCTTTGGCCAAATTGCCTGTTGCCACTTGTTGACTTTAAATAAGATGTCATGATCTGTAATGTGGTTCGGCAGAATCATTTATTCCATGTATTATCGTCACGGGTTTTTATGTGGAATTACTGTTTTTGTGGTTTATGTTAGAACTGGGCAGAAGATGAACAAGGTTATGTTTCTTTTATCGCCAAGAAGCATAGCTTTGCAAAATCGATTATCATGTTTTGTCTTTGTGAATTCATGTGCCATTACAGCTTTTGCGCTGGAATATCACCTTTATGCTACTGTGGGAGATGGCTGTTTTCAAGCAGAATTCATGGGTGCCCGAAAGGGTGGCTGCTATCAGCATGGGTTTTGTCTGCTAATTGTGATGTGACTGCCATAAATTTTTGCCAAAGCCCAATTCTCTGAATATCAGCATAAATCTCTTCCATTCTTCTGCTTCCAGAATTATCCTTTTCACAGCAGGTTCCTTAATTATGGTTTAGTGTGAACATAAGTCTAATTGGTTGTTGCAGTTCAGGTAGACGAATGGATTTTATATCTTGAATTTTAGTTCCGGGATGCAGGTAACTTGCTTCTTTTGATTGTTGCTAACACAGTTTAGGGATACTAAAGGGATCAAAAGCAGTGTTTAAGTCTTTTATTATGGGACATAGTAAACGTGCCAAAAGATCATACACGTAAATTTTTACAGTTCTGCTGACTTTGTCTCAAATAGACAATGGCACGACAGTAGCAAATGGCTTTGCTTAAATTTCTGCCCTCTGCTGATGTCCAAAGCATTTTGCTGTGCACTCCTGCACAGCGAAATAGCAGCATCGAGTGCATTTTATATAAAGCGAGATCTTCGAAGTTTTTCAATGTGGTATCTCATTTGCTATCATGGCTGAAGTGAATTGTTACATCTTGGTGCTATCTAGCTATTTGGATTGCCTTAATATCTAGTTCAGTATCTATTCTAGACCTAGCATTGGGTCTTAGAAGTACATTCTTTTGTAGATGAGAGTACACGTGTCCCCCAAAGACAACCTCCTTTTTAACTGTCAACCCATGGGACATAGTTATGGAAATATTAGTGGAGGTGATAGAGGAATCAATCAACCTTTTTTGGATTCTATTGAAATCAATTGCAGTGCTTTGAAATTCTATGGATGCGAGCGCTAATAAGATTTGTTGGTTGTATCTTGATGTGATGTGATCAAATATAGACGAACATTGTGCTTTTTTGTTTGGTAGTGCTAATCTTGATATTAAACGTTAAAGGAGAGACAATTATTGTTTCTGGTCAGCTTTTGGAATAGTCATGTGCTAAGGAGATATTTGATAAAAGACAAACAGATGTACATCTACTTTGGAATCTTTTGTCGCATAATTGAGTCTTTCATGGAAAGGCGTGGACGGAGAGGTAGATCAAGAATGTGCTCTCGAAAAAAAGTGGCCTTGTGGTTGACATCTTCTTTTTTCTCCTTGAGGTGTGAAGTTTGATTCCACTCGTGTGCATGGGAAGGGAAATACGAACAGAAAAAGAATTCTCCCTGGCAAACAAATTTTGTTACACATCAGATTTTTTCTTATCATTTTTTGTGTTCTTCTAAATTTTGGCAATTAACAAGTTATGTTTATGTTTGGTAGTGTAAAACCGCTGCAACTTTTTCTATACGTTACAGATGTATGGATTAATTATAAATCGATTTGTTATGTAAGAATGTAATTTACATGTAAGTAGCTGGCCAGCTCATCTATTGGGTGCAAGCAATTGAATGTATGTATTACCTAGTGTAGTCAAGAATTGAATACATAGATGGACTAATGTACTGTTGATGTCATTGACAACTTTTAGGTGGTCGAATGTATTGACCATCTTCGATAGAGGAAGGTAGTATCTATGCAGTAGTATAGTAGGACTGTCCTAGGTGTTGATAGTTTGGGCAGATGAGTTTCCTATTCCGCTTTTGGGCCATTGTACTATTTGATGGATTGATTATCAAATGTAGTTAGTTTGTTGCATAGCGTGTGAAATAAAATGTTGTGTAAGCCAGATTTTCATTGGAAAGAGCCAGGAGGATGAAAATGGTGCCTTGGTATGTCAAAATCAGTGACTAAAGACAATTATATGGTTGAACGTGCTATTAGGCAAATAGTCAATTGAACGACTTTGTGCATGTTGTTATCGCAAATTAGGACACAATGATAAAACATAACAGCATGTAACCATGAGAGCAGAACAAAGTCCTCCAAGGCAATTGGAGTGTGTTTTATCCCATATTGCCTCTCCTAGTCCTTTCCTCCCCCTCACTTATGTGTAGGCGGGAGTTGGAGGACACAATAAGTTGCTTGCTTTCAGGCGAGAAGTTTGGAGAAGGGTGTGATGGAGGGAGGAAGGAGATCCTCATTGATCTCATTCCAGCTTGACATCGACGAGGTGGAGGCTTTGTGCCTATTGGTAGGATGGCGTAGGTGGTAAGACTTAGGTTATTTCTTGCTTTTTAATTAGTTCTTTATGAGCTCTAGTTGCTAGTTGTACATTGTAGGATTTGTAGCAAGAGGATTCTCTTCCTCTCCGTTGGAGGTTCTTGCATGTGGATGAGGAATATGATGATGCAATGCATACACTTGCCATGATGCCAAGGTATCGTGCAACCACAATCTTCTCCTTCATACTTATTTGAATCCTCTTATGTTAATAATGCATGTTGATCTTGTTTGGTACAGGCGTAGCTTAGGTTGATGCTAGATTCCAAAATTGTACGCATGTGGTTGTGTTGGGCACAAGTTGGGATTCCAAGACAACAGGTACTCAAGTTCACAAATGTATT
The DNA here is from genome assembly GCA_029204225.1 of Diphasiastrum complanatum. Classification (NCBI taxonomy): domain Eukaryota; kingdom Viridiplantae; phylum Streptophyta; class Lycopodiopsida; order Lycopodiales; family Lycopodiaceae; genus Diphasiastrum; species Diphasiastrum complanatum. The sequence goes on along the minus strand of CM055095.1, from coordinate 14,810,058 downwards.
GAGATGAGTAATGAGATGGGTCCAAGATTGTTGTGGAGAGGATTCCTATTCATGGAGTGCACTATGTTAGGGATGGACTTAGTGGGCAACAATGATCTTCTAGTTCATGAGTGTAATGTGTAAAAGAGTGAGTCATAGCTTGGTAACGGTTGGGTTCTTGTAATGGGAATGGTTGCATGAATGGTGGAATTGTATTTGGCTTGTGTACTATCTTGAATTGCACATTAGTGTCCTCACCGTGTTTCTACATGCTATAGATGAGGGGTGATGCATGTAGTCATGCATGGTTGTGCACATGCCTTTATTGCCCTTGCATGTGTTGATAACTGAGAGTGAACTTGTTTGTACTATGGCTGATTGGCAAACGGAAAAATCATTGATTTCATTATTTGTATTCATATTTGCAAAAACTTATTGTATTCTATAATAATTTGTGATGGGTTGTTATACATTCTGTACAAATTCTTTGACCATTGTTAGATGTTTGCCCAACAAATTCTATTTAGAATGTTCAATATTCTAGTTCAATCTTCAGCTTTTTGCATTTCAACTGGTCATCTCGAGATTTGTGAGGATCTTGAAATGTGCCTTTCACATGACAAGTAGACTAAGTAAGAATAAAGTTTGAAAGGCAATTTATCCTTTTTTGTTTATTTTGGTTAAATTTTCAAAAGTGGAATGGTTCTAGCTACATCGAGCACTTGAAAGGAAATATTTGATCGAATATTTGAAGTTGCTATCATGTTTTGATTTACAGTTTAGATCATTTTTCTTTTCAACACTTATTTATGAGGTATATCCTTCAGAAGTCTAGGGATCATCAGGTTGAATGATTATGTTTGTTGGGTTCAACCTCATTTCTAATCGATAGACTTAGGCATTTAATTGTAAACAAGAGTGCATCATTAGATCAGAAAATTATCTTTTCATGTTGGAAACTTCATCTAATTGTGACATCACATGGAAATGCTTGACAAGGGATGAAGCAACATAGGCAAGTGTGAGTAAGGCATCATTCTTTTGAGTTTGAAGACTTAAAGCTTTATTTCAAAAGGGAATACAAGAGCTAAGTAGGTCTACATGTGATTATGAAGGGGTTATAAGTTGAAGAATATGTTATTGTAAACATGTAAATGTTTGCTCCTTGACAACAGAAAGCGAGTTTGTTTTGCTTATATAGAGCTATTGAAAAGCTCTAAACTCACAAATTTATAGAGAACGTTGTCAAAAGGCTTGCCAAGACAAAAATATTAGTGGGTATTTTTAGTTTGTTTTGTATATGATTCCCTAAAGGATGTGGCTTCAATGAGCAATGATTGCAACATTTTAATCTTAGTAATAACACACCAACAAGTATCAACATAAAGTTCAAAAAAGTTTGTTGTTCAAGATAATTAAGACAAAAGCTGTTAAAAAAAAAGTAACACTTTTGGGTAAAGAAATAATAGATCTAGAGTTAAAAAATTGAGAGATTTTAAGTTGAAGCAATAGAATGGGAGCAAAGCAAAGTTGTCATATTCGAAAGAATATTTTTAAGCAAGGTTTTGTTGTGCTTGGGGTGTGCTTCTGTAGCACCCCTCTCTAATTTTGTCCATTTTGCTTTAGTTGTGGCATGTCTCTTTTCACTAAGGGCAAAAACCTATGCTCTCTCGCTCTCTCTCTCTCTCTCGCATAAATTCATGTGAACCTTTTCAAGGATATATAATTTCAAAGTAGGGTTAAAGCATTCAAATTTTTTGGTTTAGTATTATAATGGCTATATTCAAAGCTTCAAGATAATAGAGAAACTTTAACTTGATAATAACATATCCCTTGTCATTTAACTTTGGTTTAACCAGTGGGTCCCACATGTGTGAGGCCATGGATCCACGTGGGAAACCTACCCTACTATAGGTTAGATCAATTCTAAAGGGTTGGTCATGTCATTTTGGTAGTGATTCCTAGATTATAGGATTTACATCTAAGTTTAAGATGAAAAGTTGACCAACTAGTCACCTATTAGGCATGACTCTAAGAAATAGACTAGGGTTTTATTTTAGGGCAAATCATTGGCAATCTCGAGCTAGTTCACTTTGTATATTGAGTTTTTGTGATCCAAATGAAATCAAATTGATTTTTACTTCATTTCCAGTCTATAGGTCGTACAACAGGTTGTGTTTTGTACGTGTGGGCTAGATTAATGCTTTTGATTGTTTGTCAAATTGCCAATCTAGATCAATTTTATTGTGTCTAGTTTTTTGATAGATTGTTAAGCAAGCATCCAATCACTCTTGTGGATCTTTTGTAGATCCATTTATGGTCCTAAAGTACAGTACTTTAATATGGTATCAGAGCCAAGTACAAGAGCATTAACCATTGATCAAAAGCAAATCCATTTTTAGCAAGTTTTGTTGCTAAAAACTAGTATTGAGAGGGTGAGCTAGAATATTGATTTTGGTGAGGAGATTTGATCCAAACTTGGTAGGATAAAAGCTATATTTGAATCCAACAACACTTCAAGAGTGCTTATGATAAGAAACCAAATCTTACAAAGCATGAGCAGAAGTGATGAAAGTGCACAAGTGTATGTGCTAAAAATCAAATCTCTCAACAAAGAGTTGGCTTCTATTGGTGAGAAGATCTTTGATAATGAGCTTGTACAAGTGCTTCTCAATGGCTTAGGATATGAGTTCTCTATTTGGTTCAAAGTTTTGCCATCCAAGACACTTTGCCATCAATTGATACGCTCCATAGTGTGCTAGTGGCTGAAGAGTGTAGGATGCTCTATGCGAAATCTAGGATGAGTTCCTTATCATTACAAGATGGAGATGAGAGAGTAATTTTGTCATGCAAGGGCAAGAAGAAGACCAATGGATCCTAGAAGGATCATGCAAAGGAGGCGAAGGAGGAGGATCAAGCATCGAGTTCAAAGGCAAAGGACAAGTCAAAGCAAAATTGTTTCTTTTGTGAAAAGAAGACATTCTGCATCCGAATGCTACAAGAGGCAAAGAGCACAAGAGGAGGAGGCAAACAAGGAAACCATGCACATGAAGAGGAGGAGGATGAAGGAGATGTATTCTTGATGGCATCTACATCCTCACCAACAAGTAATGGCAATTCAAGAGACACTTGGTGGATTGACAGTGGGGTTAGCTCCCACATGTCTTGTGAAAATGACTTTTTCTCAATCTTACACTCATTCAATGATGCTAAAAAGTTTGTCCTTACTACAAGTGATGAAGAGTGTAGGATAGATGGTGTTGGTATCGTCTCTTTGTATTTAGAATTCTCAATAAGTATGGATCTAGAAAATATACTTTATGTACTATCAATTACCAAGAATATGCTAAGTGTTGGTCAACTATTGGAAAGTGGTTTGGATGTCCACTTTAAGCATGGAGTTTGTTTCATTTTGAAGAATGATGTTTGCATGGCAAAAGGATTTAAACATGGAAGATTGTTTAAATTGGAAGCTAATATTGCTTTTGAGAATGTCTTAGCAAAGGAGGAGATCTTGGCAAAGTGTGATCTTCCTAGCATTGAAGAGGAGCATCAAAATGAGGAAGATCTTGAGGATCAGCCTCAAAGCATGAGACTCATCAAATTGCATGCAAATTGTCTATTCAAGTGTGCATTTTGCAAGGATGGAAAGCATTGGAGAGTCTAGTATTTTTAAATACTTTTTGGATAGTATTAGTAGACATAAAGTGGCTTGTTTCTTATCTTTAAGGTTCATGGTGTTTAGTACTTTGTATGACAAGACAATGAAATTAGATGCTTTTAAATCTATATTTGTTGTTGACAAAGCAATTTCATTGGATAACTATTTTTGTAATAGTTTGAATAGAGTCATAAAAGTTGAAACATCATTTGTTTGGGAAATCTTTGTGTCTACATGCTTTGTGCATAATCATTCCACTGTAGGACCAAAGATTATCCTACTTCAATAATAGGAATAATGGTAATGTTTTGCTCTTCATGTAGAGATTTTCCTATCAGTGGATAAGGATCAATTGGCCTCGCCACGAGGCGAGTTGACGGGACACGCATCCCGTCAATGGCAACCTATTCCACCAAAAAAGTTGTCAGTAGTGGAAATGTGCTCTTTCAAAAGTGGAAGATTTTCAAGCTTGAAGAATCACCTTTGGATCAACACCTTATTCAAATCATTGATGGTTTGGAGTCAAGTCAAGTTGAGGAGCAAGCTCAAGACCCGAAGACTCCAAGAAGAACTTTGACTATCAAGATTGAGCCATCACGGCTCAATCGTATGGATCAAGCAAGGCAAGTTGTCTTTGGCAACATTATGTATGCACTTAATAGTTTAATTGATGTATCTTCAAGTGCACAAAATTTCCTGGAATCCATGGCTTGGCATGATGTTTAGTTTTGAAGTGTGTTACATATATATAGACACATTTATGGAAGCATGATTAAAAACCATGTAGAATCATGTCAAATGTACATAAGTGGGTCCCACACATGTGAGGCCATGGATCCACGTGGAAAACCTATCTTACTATAGGTTAGATCAATTCTAAAGGGTTGGTCATGTCATTTTGGTAGTGATTCCTAGATTTCAGGACCTACACCTAAGTTTAAGGTGAAAAATTGACCAACTAGTCACCTACTAGGCATGACTATAGGAAATAGACTAGGGTTTCATTTTAGGGCAAAAAGGCTGAGTTAACTTCCTTATTAAATGCTGGAAATTCATCTAACTTTACAAAGGAAGTCACTTTTGCTATGTATTCCATCTCTCCATAGTGAGGAGATAGATTATTTTTGGAGCTCATTGGCAATCTCGAGCTAGTTCACTATGTACATTGAGTTTTTGTGATCCAAATGAAACCAAATTGATTTCTACTTCATTCTTAGTCTACAGGCCGTACAATAGGTTGTGTCTTGCACGTGTGGGCTCGGATTTCAATGTTGATCAATGCTTTTGATTGTTAATGCTTGTTGTTTGTCAAATTGCCAATCTAGATCAACTTTTGCATCTAGTTTTTTGATAGATTGTTTGTAGATCCATTTATGGTCCTAAAGTACAGTACTTTCACATAGCTTTTCGTTTTAACCAAAACAAGTGAACTTGGTTAGATTAGTCATCCATCAATAGCACATGTTACTAGTATTGTGTTTGCAATCTACCTTGTGAGAGTTTAAAATTATCCCAAATTTGATTTTTTTTTTTTGTGTAGTGACTTAAGTTATGTTGAAGCCAGTATGGCAAAGATATGATTGGGCCACATGGACATAAAGAGTAAGGAAATAATTATAAAGCGGGATATTTACATAAGGCCCCTTTGATTTCAAGATCCTCTTTTGAAGTACATCAAAATGATAAATGATTTTGAACTTTGTAGATCTCATTTGATGGTGCAAACCAAACACAATCTTGAAATGTTTTGTCACACGCAAAGGTTCATGTGTTAAACTTTGTGGCTATAAAGTTCCATATCTATACTTCACACCAAGTTATTTGTTTGCACTCCACATCCATGTATTTTTATTTTCTCATGACTAGAGATATAGGGACTAATAGTTTTTGCTTTTTGAAGAAGAAATGTTAAACATTTAAAAAATAAAATGTTATGAGATTATTTTCTTTGAAAATTGGCATCATCATTTTGTAAGGCTCTTCAAGCACATGATTATTATTAGTCATGCATCCTCATATGTGCTCATTCAAATTCTTAATGTGTTCTTACAAATTCCACACGTGCTCATTCAAATTTCACATATGTTCATTTACTAATGCTTTCCTCAATGGTTTCATTGAGGAGGAGATCTACATGGAGCAACCACCTGGATTTGAGAAAGTTGGTGAAGAAGCAAAAGTATGTCTTTTGTTTAAAAGTCTTTATGGACTAAAACAAGCACCAAGGTCTTGGTATGCAAGGCTCAACTCTTTTCTTATATCACTCGGATTTCATGTTAGTGATTATGATCCATCATTGTACATTAAGTTTGGAAATAAGTCTTTAGTTATTCTCCTTATCTATGTAGATGATAGAATTCTTAGTGGAAATGATTTGGAGCTAGTTGAAGAAACAAAATATGCACTAGTAGTGAGTTTAGAATGCAAGATCTTGGAATGATGCACTACATTCTAGGCCTAGAAATAGACTTTTGGAAAGATCATGCTTTCATATGTCAAAGTAGATAAGCTCTTTCCATGCTTAAGAAATTTCAGATGGAAAACTGTAAAGGCATAGATACTCCAATGGAGCACATTGTCAAAGTTCCTATAAAAGAGGACGAAAGATCCTTCGTGGACATCACTCTTTATAGGAGTCTTATTGGCTCCCTCATCTTATGGTGGTAGTAAGATTTCCTCAGATTGAGCCTCAATCGCTCATTTATGTCAACTTTACAAGTTTGTGCTTGTAAGTGCCTGATAGGATGTCAGCCTAGCAAGATGGAGGATGTAAGTCTCATGGTGGCAGTGGGATTTCCTTAGTTTGAGCCATGTCGCTCATGTGGTCCACTTGTGTTCAAGTCAGATTGGGGACGAGTCAGTTGGTCAAGAGTGTGGTAGACTCTCTATATGAGCATTGCGTGTGCATGATACTTTGTGTGCCAAACCTGGTGGTTTGATGGTGTGCTTGAGTGTGAGTCAAGTACAGGGTAGCAGGGATATGCATAACATCTTTTGGACACTCCAGACGTTGATGCAGTATATTTCTGTACTCCTATCACATTTGAGCGTAAGGGAGAGTGTTAGAAATTAGTTTGATTTGATTCATTAGTATAAGCTTTAAATGTGATATTGTAATTAGTGTACAGTTAGTTAGATTTATTGTATTTAGTTATGCTCGGGACGTGACTCGCTATGGACATATCGATCGGGCACTGATCCCGTAGACGACCACTTGGTTTAGCCGAGTAGCCACACATAGGAAAATTAGCCTGTACAGTATATTTTTGGTTTTGTTATGCTATACTCAAGGGCATGTGTTGGGTTTGTCAATCTTTTAGCCCATGTTGGGCCTATTATTCAGACAGGTGTCTTTTTAGTGTGTTGACACTTGTCGATCCCATGCATGTTGGGGCTTTTGGCATATGTACAGTTTTCTCTTTGTAATCTAAAGCTTTTGTTGTGTCATCTTTGAGAGCTTGTGAGGAGTGGCTATGGTGATTGATTGATGTGATCTACATACTACACTAGATCCTAATAGGATTTTAACACATAAGCAGTGATTTTATGACCGAGATAAGCTCATGCTTAAAGAATTCACACTTGGATTCCTTAGCGTAGAATAACTACTGCTAGAGTTTTAGTAAGACAATTCTAAAATGTTCTATATGTTCCTCAAAGGTGTTATTGTAGACAAGAATATCATCTAGGAACACTACCACAAACTTTCCCAAATATGGACGAAACAAATCGTTCAAGGAATCTTGCTGGAGTGTTCGTTAACCCAAAAGGTGACACCAAGAACTCTTCATGGCCAAATAAATCCAATCGTTGGACATCTTCCAATTTAACTCTTATCTGATGGCACCCTTTTCCAGAGATCTATCTTAGTGAAGTATTTAGCCCCACCTAGGTAATCTACAAGGTCATCCATCCTAGGTAATGTATACTTATTCTTAGTAGTCAATTTGTTCAACCCCTTGTAATCCACTCATATTTAGAAAACACCATCCTTCTTCACTTTCACAACAGGAGCACCCCATGGTGACTTACTGGGTTAAATATGTCCCATTCTCAAATAGCTCTCTATTTCATTTGAAATCTATACCTTCTCTTTATGAGAGAACCTATAAGGCTATCTAGAGATAGGTTGACATCCTAGAATTTACTTTATCATGTGGTCTACGGACCTAGATGGCGGAAAACCATCACGTAATTCTTACGGAAAAACATTCTTAAATTTCCTTATGATCTGATTTTCCATTGCTTGTTCATAATCTAAAGTTATTGAATTAAGATTTGTAGAGAATTCACAACTATTTAGATGCACATCATAAACATCCATAACATAAATAACAAATACTAAATTATTTTATACTGGGAATAATCAAATGCTTCCATTATATTAACTATAAAAATTCCATTCAATGGATGTACAAAATTGATGCCAAATAAAGTAACTACCTTATCGCCCTCCTTGAAAATGAGAACATGTTTCTCAAAATCAATAGCCAGAGAAGGCGATTTACTAAATAACCATTCATAACCAAAAATTAAATCTATACGGGCTAGGTCTAAAACATGAAAATTAACTAATTCTCTGTCCTTGTATCAAAATTGGGACATTCGCCACTTTCACGTTCCAAGTCTCCAACCCTGCTCCTGAAGCTAGATAAACTCTATATCTATGATTGTTGGCTTCAATTGTAAGGCTGAGCTTTTGCACAAAATGAGAATTAATGAAGTTATGAGTAGAACCATTGCCTAATAAATTACTAAGTTCTTGATCTTTAACTGTGCCTGTTAAGCGAAATAGTTCATTAGGCAAGAAAGAAGCAGTAGTAAAAGAACATTCCTTCTCACAATTAAACAAGTTAAATACGAAAGTTTTACCTTTACCCCCTGAGATTTTGATCATTTGTGCCGCATGTATCTTCCTTTTCCGACAAAATTTTATCATATATCCAGGCTTGTTGCAAATAAAACACAGATTTGCCTTTTAAGACTTCATCCGGGACATAGACTTTTTCATCTTTTTTTTCTTCGGGGGTTCTAATGCCAATTGATCCAATTCGTCAAAATATTTAGGAGCTTGGTTTGGAACTCGCTTCTTCCCCTTCTTGGTTTTCAAAGTGGTTGGAATTTGCTAAAATTGCTTTTAATCGATAGAGAACCCAAGGATAAACTGCCAAAGTGCCAATTTAAGATCAAATCATGGAACTCGATCCCAAAGATCCATAAATTCTTGGATATAAGAGTCCAAGCAGTTCATGAACTTTTGGTAATAGTCGACATCATCAACTATCACGAAAGCTTTTTTGAAGACCTCCGCAAAAGCTTCCCAGGTCATGGGCTTTACTGTCAGATCTCACCACCACGACGATGCCTTGCCTCGTAAGAACAACACACTTTCGATCTTTTTCTTATCAAAAATTCCATGTAAGTTGAAGTAACTGCTTCACTTAACAAGCCAGTCCTCCACAGCTTCCCGTTTCTTCTCCTTCTCCCCAGAGTAAGTTTCAGCCTGAAATCCAAGATTCGGAGAAGACAATAACTTTATCTGGTTCAATAGAACTTCCATTTGATGATCTCTTAAATTATTCTGATAATTTATGTCATTGAGCTTCATACTCCATTGTTGGTAACTTTACATCTACACAGGTACCGCATAATTTGCGACTTCTTCAGCCATCTTGAATTATCTAAAATAGGAAATAACTTACCAAAGTTAACGGATATGTCTATTCCTTAGTGAAGAACTGTGACCAATTCCGACTAAAACTAATTCCAATATGGTCAATTCAATGATCTTAGTTCATTTCCTTGATAATTCAAAAAAATGAAAAAAAAAAATGAAAATTTTGAATTTTCGAAATTTAATTTTTTCTAAAAAATTTTACTTTAATCTATAAATTTGACAAAAATTACAATTAGTATATAGGCAATCAAAATCCAAAAATCAACTTCAATTTGATTCCTGATCGATACCGGGATTGAATATCAGTCTCGAGCGTAGGGTAACACTTCAGAAATGATAAAAACATTATCCACGTTTGAAAGCAATATCGAACAGACTGCGGTATCGGTCTTCAGCGCGGTGGGCGTTGGCGGAGAGAAGATGACAAGTGCACACACTTGAGAGTGATATCGGAGAGGAGCTAAAAATATGCTTGAAAAAATGACATTTTCGTGGACAGTGTAAGGAAAAAAAAATTGCACGTGAAAAATGGTCGATGCCACGTGGCAGCATTTCAGTGGTCCACATGTCCATCCGTATAAGTAATTATGACGTATTGATTGGAGACACGTGGGGCCAGACACATGTACAAATCGGACATCGACATGTGTCATTTTGCATGTGACAACTGTCGCATCAATCATTTGATGTACGGAGAATATTCTCAATCGATCATTGATCGACACATGTCTTTTCGATCAGATCCCACACGTGTGAGTGTTTTTTTTTTGGCGCATATTTTCATAAGATTTTTTGGATCGTCTGATGTCGTTTTCAAGCGCACTCTTTCCATGTTGCATCCTCCGTTCGTACATCCGCACCTGAAACTGATATTGGTATCTCGGATATCGCTTTCAAGCATGCTTTATGTTTTTTATTTTCATTGACTTTTGCATGTGCGCTCGAAATCGATACTCGCTTACTTGATATCAGTCCCAAGCGTAGATTGTATCATTTACTCCCTCATTTCTCGCTTGAAACCGATATCCCAACCTTGAGTTTATTAGTTTGTCAAAATCTTTTTTTCTATAAGTTTCTTTTTTCAAAATGTCTAACTTTGATTCTAGTCTGCTTTTTTTTTTTTTTGAATTTGGTATTACTGATAATATAGAGTATTTCAATTCACTTTTTTATCTTTATCTTTTTGTTCTTCCTTCTATAACAGAGGGTCCTGGTGTGGAAGCATTTTTTGAGATTTATCTTAGATTTAAGTCTCTGCTCATTGCCCCTTGTTCAGATCCCAGATTCATTCAGGATTGTTTGTAAGAGCCCGAGCCGAGATGTTATCATTCTTGATAATAGGTAGGTCTTTATCTCCAATACACCTTAGCTCCATGAGTAGCCTCTTGATACATAGGACCTCCTTTGTGTTTGTTGTAAGAGTTTTGTATTTTGCTTCATAGGATGACAATGATATAGTTGCTTGCTTCTTGGATAGCCAAGAAACTAGATTTCCTCCAATAAAAACTGTATATGCACTTGTGGATTTCCTATCCACTTTGTCTCCTGCAAAATCCGAGTCTGAAAAAGCCACCAAAGTTAGATCTTCTCCTTTATAGATCAATCCATAGTCTAAGGTAGAAGACACATAACTCAAGATTCTTTTTGCCATCTTCCAATGACAAATCTTTGAATCCTGAATATATTGGCTTAATTTATGCACACTAAAACTTAGATCTGTCCTAGTCACAGTTAACCAAAGGCAAAGGGTTGTATGGGCAGCCCAATGCCCGTGGGTGGAAGGAATGTCCACGGAACTTGATGTGGACCAAATAATCTTCTAACAAAGATTTAGACTAATTTAGAAGACTTAATAGTTGACTTAACTGGTATGAACACAACTAACTTACTTAACCTATCCACAAAACTCCAAATAGAATCATTTTGTCGTTGGTGGGTCTTTGAAAGCCCAACTACAAAGTCCATCAATATACTTTCCCATCTCTTATCAAGGATATCCAATGGATGCAACAAACTGTGAGAGATTTCAACAAGTTTAGTCATATTTTGGTAAATTGTCAATATGAGGCGAAAACTCATTCTAAACTAGATAAACTTTTTGAAGTTATATTAGTATAAAATACATTCAATAAACACTTTTTGAAAGTTTAAGAAAGTTGGTATTTGAGTTTGAAAATGCGAATTGTGCGACGAAACAGTTCAAAAATGCAGACTGTGCGAAACATAGTTTAAAATGCACAGTCGAAAACATTAAAGAAAAACTAAGAAAAAATGCTAAGGCTTTGAAAGATAGAAACTCTTAGTTTCTTCAATCATCAGGGGATAGCTATCTCATATTAGACTTGAGCCATTGGGGACAGGACTTACAAGGGAGATTCATGATGGAATCAGGATGAATCAACATGTTGCAAACGCAAATGGGCAAATTGTGAAGCTTTGGAAGCCAGCTCTAGGATGGAGATCGCACGTTTGGGTGTGATCAGAGGGCAAGAACCATAATAAATCCAAAGAAAGCATGAGAGATGGAGGAGAAGCAATAGAGAGCAAGGACATTCATCAATCCATTTCACAAGAGAACCAATTTGCTTTATTGAAATGAGGAAATGAACATGTGTAGAAACTCGAGTTGGTCCCTTTTTATAGTTAAGGGAATAGCTACAGTAGTTTCATTGTTGGTAATAGGATTTGATGGAGAGATAGGAATTGCAACGGGCATAGAAGTAGAAGGGGAAGTTGGATCTGTTTGTGAGGCTGAGGCAATGATGGAAGCAGAAGGTGGATCAGGAATAACCCCTTTGCTACGAGGCATTTTGCAGATTTGAAGGATAGGCAAGCAAGGATGGCTAGCTAGGCACCATCAAGGAGGACCCTGGCCTCTGAATCCTATTGTTCCATTTCTGCCTCCCTGATTATTCAAATTTAAAAAAGAGTGGGAACCATCCAAATTGGAGGGAAACCCAACTTTATTCACTAACTTGACATTTAGGCCCTGTGACATTAAAAGTCCCGCAAAAAAGGCCTAAAGTCCTTTTATTGACTTTCTAATTAATCAAATCTCTATGTGATCATCAGGTTGGACTTACACACGCAGCAATATGCCAAATCTCTCTCACTTATTAACTAGGGTTAGGGCTGCCTTGGGATCCGCAAACCCTCCAACAAGGTCTTTTGCTAGCAATCTATTGGAGAGAACACTTATGGCGAGGACTTCATGGTGTGCTCATTTGGGAGTACAAGTTGGCATTACAAAAGGGGCCCAATCATTGGCATTGGCATTGATGGGGAGGCATCTACCATCATGGGCGTGGATAAGCTACCTATAGCTTTCGTGCAGTTGGTTGTATTGGCAGGAGTCTAGGCTTGGGCATGTGTTGGAATCTGGTTGGTTCAGATTCGCAGGTGGTGAGATCAAGATTAAGCCTAGAGGAAGTCACTCAGAGCCATATACCTCAGTACGATTAGGGAGATAGTAACCTTGGAATCACGTGAGCGATGACTCATGGATGAGCTTGCGTTGGCATGATGTCGGGTGGCACATAGCCAAGGAGAGCGAGTGACACTGCTAGGAGCCAGGAGAGGCAGGTGATGCTTCGACGATCGGCTTGGATAGCAGGATGGTCACCTAGGGATGGGCAAGCCTACTTAGAGGTAGGTGGCATGGAGTGTACTCGGTGTGGCATATCCTGAGGGCCTGGAGTGCATTACGAGGTGATGTGGATCCAGCATGTCCATGGTTGTGAGCTGATAGGGATGGAGATGGTTACTCGAGGAGTGACAGTTGATACTTTGGTGAGTAATCAGGTGAGCTGCATGGTTATATGCACAGTTGTCTCCAATTGGTGTCACATGTTGTGGTGAGATAGGCTCCTTGGTGGGAGGCCTATATTTAGGTCAAATCAGAGTTGGCAATGTCAATCATGGGAACTTGAGCCTACATGGGATGTGGGACATGCAAATAATCACCAGTATCTTTGGGAGATGGGCGAGCTACTCAAGTATAGCCTATGGTGATATTTGCGTACATTCATTCATTACGTCCTTGGTAGAATCTTGTGCCTGGAGCATGGGGAATGGATGCGGATCAGCTTTCAGGATCTATTGGATAGATGGATATACTTGGACGTGCTGATTTGGAGACTAGTAGTGTAGTAGTGGATCTACAGGTGACAGGTGCTAGTATAACATGATACCACAGTTTGCGCAAGCCTGGTCATGTATTTGACGTATTCATGTTGGTTTGCATGAATGGTTCTTTAGCTTATGAACTAGATTCTCAAGGCAAATCTATTGCACCCAGTATTTCATGTGAGCCAGTTAAAATTAAGTTTACATGAAGGTGATACAATTGGATCTGATGAGGATGTATCCCACCTAGAAGATTTATTGCTTAATATGTCTTTGGAACTTGAGAAAGTGCTCAGGATCAGAGATAAACAACTGAGAAATTGTTCTATCTTTGAGTGCTTAATCCGGTGGAAGGGTTGACAGACTGAGGATGATGATTCGTTGGAGGGAGGTGATAGCATAAAGAAGAATTTTCCCACGTTTTGCTTTTGAGAACATGAACAGTTCAAGGGGGGGTGGGGGGGTGACAAATGTTATGTCCACATCATGCATTTAGGATTCGACATAATTCTAGACTTGGATACATGGTATTCTAGTGCTCAAGATTATTGGTTATGCCACATTAGTCCAAACGAGGCCAATAATGTAATTTATAATCTTGTGAGGCCCACATACACTAATTGAAATTAGCACATGGATTCAAGACTGTCAATGCATGTGTAGAGTATAAATAACAATGAGAAGCACTTTTGGGGAGTTTAGGCCTTGCACGATCACATGCACATGAGGGTCTTGAACCCATAAAGCAAGTGGAAACTCACCCTACCACATCATTCATTTGGTGATTCATTGCCAGTTCACTCATTCTACTCTTGCTTCCCATTCCTTGGCTCGAGAGTGAAGCTATTAGAGATTGATAAGTTGCTTTTACTTGGTTGGGTGGATTTGCTCCATAGTTTGTTCTCTTGTGTTTAGACTTCTAAGAAGGATCTCAAGGGGATTCCCTTACATGTATCCACAATAGAGTCCCAAACCTAGTTATTCACTCGGGTACCTACTACATTTGAAGAACCTACACAATTTCCAGATAAAGTTCATAACAATCGACATTCACAATCGATAGTCTCCCGACTCGACACTCTCACGAATTGACGTGTTAACGGCAAATCAATGTCTTGTACTTCCGTTACCACTATCGGGACTTCACGCCCACTCATCTCAAGGCTGACGTGTATGATAGAGTTACTACAATCATGTATATATCAGAGTGAGATGCACAATGAAGAGAGAGAGAGAGAGAGAGAGAGAGAGAGAGAGAGAGAGAGAGAGAGAGAGAGAGAGAGAGAGAGAGAGAGAGAGAGAGAGAGAGAGAGAGAGAGAGAGAGAGAGAGAGAGAGAGAGAGAGAGAGAGAGAGAGAGAGAGAGAGAGAGAGAGAGAGCTAATGAATTTCTTTTGTTATCAGATCATTAGACTCTTATGTATTGATCTATCTAATTTGGACTATTGAGCCAATGACTCATGTTGTCTAGCCTACTTTTATCATTCAACTCTAAGCTGACCTTTTAGGCATGTAAATTGATAAATAGATTTCTTTACAACAATCTTATGTACATTCGCACATTTTAATTAAAACTATGTGTTCTTCAAGCCAATGTATAATGTGTTGTTAGTTGAAGCATCTACTAGCTCTACCTCTCTGTCAGCACCTCTTCTTCCTTTATTAGCAGCTAATATGTCCTTCTGTGCTGTTATTCTACTGACAGAGAGTCTGCTAAGCAATGGTTCCGTCTGGTAACATGTATGCTATGTAGTATAATGGTAGTGTGTCCCGCCTGTCAGAGGCACACCTATGACCTGATTCGATCCTTATTTGGCAATGCATGCTCATCTTGGACAGTGATATATCAAGACTTGATTTCCTACTTTCTACAGACTGCTTCAGTTCTTGCTTTATTGTTTACAGACTGTAGACTATTATTAATCTAATCTACAGAAACATCAGGGAACTAAACTAAATCTACTCTTACTGAAATCACAAAATCAACACAACCTCTTTTAAACTGAAATCTCAGAACCTACAAAGTGCTTCTTACAACTGTCACTCAACAGTTGTAAGAAGAACTCCTCAGGGAGCCAGAAACTGGGAAACATTAGAAATCAGTGGAATGGTGGATCAATCCCCAAGTCCTGCACATCTACCTGATGCTAACACGAATGGGAATCCTACAAAGTGCTTGTTACAACTGTCACTCAACAGTTGTAAGAAGAACTCCTCAGGGAGCCGATAACTAGGAAGCATCTGAACTGAGTAGAATGATGGATCAGCCTCCAAGCCCTACACATCTACCTGATACTAATCCCAAACCAATCTTTAAGAGAGAAATGAACAACAACAAACACATTCGTACATCAGTACCCAAACTATATGCATGAAGATGGAGCATGGAAAGAAATGCAAGTAGTAGAATCTTCAATTCGAGGAGCAACAACATTTCAGTACATAATACATGCTATGAAACTTGTGGTGGAGGCCTCTATCTATACCCACAAGCTGTAGAACCCAATTGTATCATAATTTGGAGTCCACCTCTTGGAACAGAGTGAACCGCAATCTATAAGGATTTGAGTTCCACCTCTTACTAGATAATAGGAGGCTTCTTCATTAAAAACATAAATCAAGTTGAGAGAGTCTAAATTACTAGCTCCCACATGGCTATCCATCTTTTGGAAAATACCATGGATATCACAGAATATTCATTTTAGCCTAGCTAATGATTCTCGTGCTCTCAGACTCAGCTCTCAACTTCATCTCTGCTGGAAATCCTTTTTGGGTGATGAGACACTGCATCGACACGTCAGGGGCATGGCATCAGCTAACATGTGTGAATGGTTATTGTTGTTTTTGTTTTAGTTTGTGAATCAAATGCTCATTAATCTCCTTGTGTGTCAAATCACGGCTATCCTTGACGCCTTCAAATTTTGTATCTATGGTTGTCTTAGACACCTATCGACTCAACGATTAATCGACTGGATCTATCATGACAAATGATCTAACACGGTGCTTCTAGTTCACCAAGACTTCTGCAGTGCTAACCAATAGCTCGAATGTGTCTCTTAACACTTGTCGGCCCACACACCTAATATTTCTCCAACAATGGTATGAGAGCTTGTGCTGATTGTCATAACTTTTATAATTATTCCTCCTTTTAGACACATGGAGCAAATGTCTTCAGGAATTCATCTCATTGAGCGATTCAATGGTGACGACTTTCACATGTGAAAGCATTGTATGAAGATGATATTGTTAGAGAAAGATTTATGGGATGTGGTCAACGGATCCTTGATCCTACCAAAACAAGTTGCTGATCTCATAGCCAAATGGAAATCCAAGGTGGCAAAGCTCTTGCATTAATATTCATGAATCTCAAAGACTTACAAATATCTCATATCAGTAGCAGTGAAGCATCAAAACAAGCTTGGGATAATCTCATAAGTCTGTATGAGACCCAAGATGTTACCACTCATCTATTCTTGCAAAAGAAATTCTTTTCATGCAAGATGTTACAATCGACTTAAATTAGTGACCATGTTAATCAAGTTAGATCATGAATTGACCAACTTGCTGCAGTCGGATCACGCATTGCCGACAATGATGTGGTCATGACACTCTTAGGAAGCCTTCCCACTTCTTACGATCATCTTGTCATGCTAATCTTGATACAGCCGAATTTAAAAAAGCCAAAGGTCACCTCAATTCTTCTCCAAGAAGGATTTCGGAGGAAGTCGAATGAGGTTTCTACATCAGACAAGTCAATTGCATTGTACTCAAAGAAGAAGAGGTACTTGAAAAAGTCTGCTATCGATACTTCAAAGCAGATACACATCCGACACATCAGAAAAAGTCAAAACATCAACATGCCAAACTCTTCTACAAGTATTTCAAGAAGAAAGGACATGATATAAACGACTATAGAATCCTAGCAGCTAAGAACCAACATGCTCATATTGTAGTTATTGATGCTTCAGAAGACAAATCCAATCATAATATATTCATTTCTAAATCAAACAATTGTTCATATTTTGTTTGTTGGTATCTCAACTTTGGTGTGACACAACATATGACTTCAAGACGAAACTAGTTAACAATTTTTTCTTCGATACAACATGATAATAGCATTCAACTTGGAGATTCTAGCTCTCTAAATATCGAAGGCAAAGGAACAGTTACCATCATATTCGGACAACGGTTCATCTTGACTTATTGAGAATTTTTTATGTGTTCCAACCTTGACCAAGAACTTACTATTAGTTAGTCAAATTGTTGATCGAGGGCACACTGTTACATTCGATGCAGATCATTGCCTCGGGAGTGAAGCTGCTAGAGATTGATTAGTTGCTCTTGCTCCACAATGTGTTCTCTTGTGTTTCGACTTCTAAGGAGGATCTTGAGGATATTTTTCTTATAGGTATCCACGATAGAGTCCCAGACCTGATTATTTACTCGGGAACCTACTACAACTAAAGAACCTACAAATCTACACACAAATTCGAGACATGGTTCTTAACAATCGACATCGGCACTCTCACGACACCAACATAATGTCAGCTCGACATGCAAAGCACACAACATTAACTACAAATTGTGTCTTACGAAAAATTTTATGTAAAATTCAATATTACAAAAATTGTCAGCCAAATTCAATTATTTATGACCCAACCGTCAGAGCACATGCATATGACCACTCAAAACGACTATAAATCCCTCATGCATGTGACAAACATCATTCGAATCAACATGCAACAAATCCACACAAGCACAATACATCAAACTAGAAAAACAAACCAGGAAAACAGTAGGCATGCAATTAGAACATTGACGGATTTCGACAATTTTACTCACAAAACTGCCAAAATTTCAAACGACCATATCTTGAGCTACAATGCACCAAATTAGGCATTGTAAAGCACAGTATGGAGAGAGACCAATTGAACGAGATGATTGACACCTCAACCTGCAAGGTGTCATATGCATATAGAAAAGATTATCTTCAAAAGATAATTATATATTTAAGTCATGCAATTATCTCATTTTACTACGAACTAATTTGACTCGAATCAATTATAAATTGCATGTGCTCATACTTGACTAACATTTATAGCAACTATAGAATTATTATTGGCCTACATAACTTGAAATTAGTGAAAAGTTGGTTGTCAATTACGAGCCAAACAATTATGTAGAACTACCCTTCCTTTTGCCATAGTGAGCCTCTCTCAACTAAAGTTCGAAGCTTATTCAAATCTTTCCAAAAAACTTATACAATGACTATGTCCTCAATTTACTTTGCTTTGCATTTGAGCTAACGAAAAAAGCAATGGATGAAGCTTACAAACGGTTCCTACAATGTAAATATAATTGTGTCAATCACTTATTTCATACAAAGTTCTTGTGAATCATTGTAATGTTGATTGATTAACATTGGGCTCTGGTTAAGTTAGGGATTTGTTTTTTGAGCCTTTTAAAATTTGGCATACCATGACTAGGTTCTCAGGTTTACAAATCTCTCCCTTCACTTCTCAGTGTTTATTATCATTTATTAAGTAGATGCAATATGGAGTCAATGGAAGTCAGGACCAAAATTTCAAGCAAACACTTCAATTATCATAAAAAAAGAAACTGAAATTGATTCAATAGGCACCTTACAAACTCCTCCAAAATTTTCAAACTTTTTAAAAGTTTTCTTAAGTTCCAATATTAGCAAAATCTAGATCCTAATATAAAAGCATGCTTCACTTGAACCTTCCAAATGTATGCAAACATAAAAACAAAAAATATTTGAGACTTTGAGATAACAATCATATGTTAAAATGAGTCTTCGTGTGTCAACACCTCAAGACCCAACATCATTAGTAGAATCCCTAGAAAGTAAAAGATGTGCATGAGCCATTCTCCTCATTGCTATTAACAATTACATTATCCTCATCCATGTACAATCTGAGTTCAGTTTTAGTTTGTCCTTATAAATGTATCGTCATTGCATACCTTGGTTGGAAGCTGCTGTTTAATAAAATTGTGTCTCCCACTGATCAAAATAAGACAGGCTTGTCAAGTGCTTGTTATATATGTGGGCAATAGCTCTTCTGATTAAACACGTAAAGATTTGTGATAAGAAAAACCTGAATGTTCAGTTGTCAACGCCCAATTCACAACACGCATCCTACCTCCCCAACTTTTGTGCATTTCCATGAGTCTCCAAAGATGTCGTAGCGAGCCTACTATTTTATCCTCAGAAACTATCTTTTCATCATAATCCAGCTCCTTTTAGTCTGGACTTATACGGAACTGTTCAATACTTCTGTAACTGCTGCAGTTTGTAGGAATAAAAATTGCTGAAAATTTGAAATTGACACTGGTGGTCTGAAGAGCTGAAAAACAGTCAAAGCAAGAATTACTTCTAATGCGTTTCAAAAATGATGTATATAAGTTTACAATCTTAGTTTACATATTTCCTTATATTTGGCTCCCCTGCATGGTGTGCCTTTTAGGTACAGATTGATGCTCAGGCCTCTCTACTGGTTGGGCCATTTCTTTGGAATAGGGGAGAATTATTTTAAGCCTCTTGACCTTGTCTCCTGTGTTTTGTTTTTTATAATGTATATGGCTTAAACCTAATCATATGCTATGGTACTAGTACTTCTGTCAACCACGAGGAATTTTACAACCATATGATAGTTAATTAGGTGTGTTACAGAATTTCAACTTCAATCTCAAAGAAGGGGTATAGCGATGAAAGTTTTTCCATTTTATCCCTTGCCATAAGAAATCATGTACCTGCCTTGAAAACTTTTAGGCTCAGCAGTAAATTGTCTCATCCTTCAATAATCAGATTTGAGCTAAATGTTGAGTTAAATGGAAAGAGATGACCAATACCAAAACACAACTTTCTGAACTCTTCCCCGACTTCAGCAGATTCTAGCTCCCAGAGATGGGAGAAGCTCTAGGAGAACATTCTGAAAAAAGGACCACAACCATTCGT
This sequence comes from Diphasiastrum complanatum, assembly GCA_029204225.1. NCBI lineage: Eukaryota > Viridiplantae > Streptophyta > Lycopodiopsida > Lycopodiales > Lycopodiaceae > Diphasiastrum > Diphasiastrum complanatum. The sequence goes on along the minus strand of CM055095.1, from coordinate 14,789,638 downwards.
AGGTCCCCCAACTTAGGTAGATCTTACCACTCAGAAAATAATCATGCAATCGCATATATAAGCTGAGTAATAACTCCAGGCTACAAATGCAACAAGTGAGTAACTTCCTAGCCATACTAGATGTTGCACATTTGAAAAGTCCTTATATTAAATGGGTGTTTTAAACAACCCAAGAGGGCATAAAATGTACAATAACCTTTAAATAGGTCATGGGATCCATCAATTCAAAAATCACAACTGCCAAACCAAGAAAGAACAAAAACCTCTTCTCTTAAACGGGTTTCCTTCAATCCATTCAAAACAAGGTGGCAATGTATGGATGAAGGTAGCAAAGTAGATCTAGATTGGTCATACAGGTAGCACAATAGTCAATAAGTCAATTTTCTACCCACAATAAGCCTGAACACCTGGCAAAAGTAGTGTCATTATGTCTTCCTACATTAAGGAGACTTTTAACCATAACAAACTGAAATGCTACATATCCAGAACAAGCTGTCAATCAAAATGCTCAAACACCAAAAGGGAGGAGAGGCTACATAACCACAACAAGCTGTCAATGACAATACTCAACATCTAAGCAGCTTAAGACACTCTTGCTAAAGACAGTAAACTTCAACATCACTAGTCGTTTGTCATATCCTTGCCTCACTGTACCACTGAACTTCCCCGTGTGACGATGGCATCTCATCACAATTTTATGGCTCAGCATTGCAAGCTGTGCTTCAAACTCGTAAAAAGCACATGAAGCAGAAGCAAAGAGGCTGATGAGCATCAAAATTCTCTTGAAACTACTTCTTTCCCTTCTTATTAGAAGGATTTCCCATACCCTTGGTCTTCTTTGCCTGGACTTTGTCCTTTCCCAGTTTGGCATCTGGAGCCTCCTGTAAGAGCTCAAACTATGGTGTTATTAGCTGACATTTTAATGCAAATAGTGGAACAGATTTACCATGAACTTATAAATACATATCATCAGAGGCAGCAGCTTATTAAGATGAGACCACGAAAAAGGACTACAAACAAATTGTCATCTTCCATTGTATTAAATTTAAAGGAAAGTATGATGGTCACAAAAACTATCACAACCTTTCTCTTGGGCGCAGCAGAGTCCAGGGCAAGGCTTGGCTTGAAAAAAGACTCCAACCTACACAATTTGAATAGCATAGCCTTGTCAAAATCTAAAGCATAAATGAACCTTTTCAAAGAACCAGACACCACAGAATAGCACCTTTATGTAGATTGACCAAATTTCCAAGACAAAAAGATTGTGGCAGGCTCCTAGAATATAAAATATGTGATTAATGGTGTGCTGACAGGGTACACTGGCCTGACCCCGACTAGCACTGGTGACAAAAATCCTTTGAAATAAAAGACCCCATGCTGGAAGGTGAACCCTGACTGAAGAAATAATGAAGGATTGCATAAACAACAAACATACTGACAGATTGCAGCTTGTGACGAACCATAGGAATTAATGTCGAGTTTAGCATCAAGAACAGTGATAAGGTGAACATGGCAAGTGAGGGCTGCACTTGACATTGAGAAGACTGTTATCTAAGTGATTTCGACCAACCAAAAAATAGAATTGTTTATGAGCAAACATGGGTTGCATCTGTTCAGTGCAGAGTTCCTATATGTTCACATGCTTCTAGCAACATTTTCAACACTCAGCAGGACATGGAAATTTTTATAGAGATGAGTTGAGCTTACCTTCCTTGAGCTGATTTATTCTTTGCAGCCTTAATCTTCTCAATGCCCTACAATAGAAAGCAGAAATTTCTCAATGACACTGAATTCAGTTTTCAATAAGCTTCACAACATGAAAAACAAATGGAAACGAATAGGTAAAAACAACTGTATGCTAGTAATTGACTACTTTACAAGCTCAAAAGGGAAAAGGGGGAGAAGCTAAATTTTGAATGCATGACAGCCACATAAGCACAAGTCTCAAAAGATGACCTTCATAACTCGATCGTGATTGAAGCCATTCTCCTCAACCAAAAACTTGTTTAGACCCTACAAGATAGAACAAATATGGGAAACTATGAAATAAAGTATGCTGGCCAGATTCAGTGATATCCTGAAAGACATGCACAGAAAAGAAAAACTTTAAAGAGCCAGAATATAATAGAAGTTAAAGAATTTTCACCTCCTCATCAGGATTAATCCACTTCAGCTCAGGAATATCTGTAGAAGGTGTGACAATAGGCTCCTTAAACAATCTGCGAGCTTCCTGATAAGGCCATGGATCAGGTATATGATATCTGGAAACATGAATGAAGAGTTAATAAGCCAGTGCAAGGTATACCGTTCCTAGAAAATGTCAAGTTTCACCATAACCTGGGTTACAAATACTCCCCTTAGCAACAATACAATCAGCAATACCCCGACCAAAAAATTTCATACATTTATTTATGCAACTATTGAGTATTTCCCAAGAAACTTTGATCCGTTATGTTTCATTCCCACCATCAAAGCAATGATGACGTCAAACCAGCCAGGAGATAACTGAAATGTAAAATTAGAACAGTGCCTGGATCTCACACAAACAAGAAGCAGTAGAGGGTTTTTTGCACCTGTCTTTGTTTAAGTTCTCAAGAATAACTTCCAAAGACCCATGTTGACGTATAAGTTTCAATGCTGTTTGTGCTCCGATTCCTGCATTTGTGCCAATAACATTGTAGGTTAATTTCAAATGGCTAATGAATACAAGCAAAATATAAAAATTTTCTTCAGGTGTACCGATCCATAAAAAATAAAGAGCGACCGTTTGAATTGTGCAACAGTACATCCATCATATCAAAACCATCAAACATAGAGTGACCATTTGAAATTTATATATGAAAATCATAGGTCCCGCGGTACCATAATATATAATCTTTTTTTAATCTTAAAAAAAAAATCATAATGATAATAATTTAGTGGGCAATATGGGTATCATCTTGAAGCTCTTGACGAGAGCAGTGCATTTATGCAGGTTGCCGGTTCTGACGAGAGTAGTGCATTTATGTTTGTTGCTCCAACTTCTAATGAATGCCTCTCAATGTGGTAGTTAAATAGTAGCAACCACCATCTGAGAGAGCGAACAGTCAAAGGACCAAGGGGATGCAAAACACCAAAAAATGTGTTATCGCTCACGGAGTCGGAAGGCCAAATCATGAAGAGGTCGTACCGTCGGACCCTGCCATTGTTGGGCTCTGCCCCCCAAACCCCCGCCGGGGGGCTACCGCCCCCCGAACCCCCCAGAACTTCCTGCTATATAGAAACTGTAATCTACCCATCTCATAATCATCATGGTATCACAGTAGACCCTATAGTGCCCAATAATGGCTTCTCCATAATGGGGGGGGGGGCCTTACAGATTTGAGCTCACGGTTAACTAGTGACTACTAAACTCAGAGGTGCATTATTTAGTTATGTCTATCACATTATGTAGCTGAAACTGCCGGCAACCTGCATAAATGCACTACTCTCGTCAAGGGCTTCAAGCTGATACCCATATTGCCCACTAAGATTTTTAAAAAAAATAAAACATTAAAAAATGGTACCGCCTTGGTACCGCGGATCTGAGGGCCGTACTGTACTGGCGGTACCACTTGACGGGCAATGGAGGACGATCTAGGTGGCGGCCGATGATTTGCATGATGGCCGATCTTGCACATCTCGCATCTCGAATATCTAACATTCAAGTCTTATTCGGGTCTTATGAAAAATTCGAGTCTTTCGACAAATTCGATTATTGGAAAAGTTCGAGTCATTGGAAAAATTCGAGTCTTAAGAAAAATTCGAGTCATTTGAAAAATTTGATCCTTTGGAATAAATCGAGTCTTTGAAAAATTCGAGTCATTTAAAAAAGTCAATTCATTGGAAAAATTCGAGTCGTTTCAAAAAATCTAGTTGTTCCAAAAATTTGAGTCATTGGAAAAATTCGATCCTTTGGACAAATTCGATCCATGGAAAAAATTGAGTTTTAGGAAAAATTCGAGTCATCAAAAAAATTCGAATCGTTCGAGAAAAGTCGAGTCTTCCGAAAAAAAATCGAGTCTTCGGAAAAAATCGAGTCTTCTAAAAATTCGAGTCTTTTGGAAAAATTAAAGTTATCGGAAAATTCGAGTCGTTCCAAAAAAATCGAGTCTTTGAAAAATTCAAGTCTTTCGAAAAATTCGAGACTTCAAAAAAATTCGAGTCTTCGGAATAATTCGATTTATTCGAAAAAATTGAGTCTTTCGGAAAAATTCAAGTCCTTGGCCAAGCTCAACGTTCGGTATATTCTTCTGACCCTGTGTATATTTTTCCGACCAAGTGTATTTTTCCCACCCAAGGTATATTTCCGACCGAGTGTATTTTCCAACCCAGTGTATTTTTCTGACCTAGTGTATTTTTTCGAACCAATGTATTGTTTTCGACCTAGTGTATTTTCCGACCCAATGTATTTTGGGACCCCATGTGTTTTTCCAACCCAGTGTTTTTTTGACCCAGTGTGTTTCCGACCCAGTGTATTTTTCCTACCCATTTTATATTTTTTGATATAGAGTAATTTTTCGATACTGTCAACTTAGAAATCCGACCCAAGCTTTTTCTTGTTGTAGGACAAATTTTCCAACTGTAGGACAAATCTACCTACTGTAGGACAAATCTAGTACTACAAACAACCATTGGGGCATAGAGTAATACCCAATGTTATGATGCTTAAGATGTTTATCTTCAATTTTTTCTACATGTACATTTTTTGTTTTGTTTAATATTGGTAATTAAAATCAACAAAAATAGTAAGAAAAAACTCGCAAATTCGTTACTAGACCGTCTACCCTAATTGAATGGGGGATGACCGTCTACCCTACCCCCAAGCCTGTTGCTGATGATGGAGGTTTGTTGTGTTTTCACTGGTCCAAGACTGTAAAGTTCTATCATTGGAATTGCTCCATTTTGTTTGTTATCTAAACTGGGAGGTATTTTCCATTGTAAAATTCTCATTTACTCACTGAAAATTCTCTAGTGAATGCAAGCAAGGTAGGTGATAGCGGCATATCATTAATTCCCAAAAATAGTGGTACAAACCTCCATTTTTCAAATGCATTGAAATATTTTCTATTCTAGAAGGAATGTTCAATGCTCAAAAGGAAGTAAACGATTGATTGAAAGCAAATTTGGAGGAGGTTGTACTTCATCTTTATTTAGTAGCCAAACCTACTTTGGATTATCTGTCTACACAACCTACAAAACTTGTAATTTAATTATAGAATGTTCGAGAACACGAAGGTATTGCATGCTCCAAATATGAGATCATTTCAATACATGATTATTAAATAGATCACTGATGACCGTCCTGAAATCAAATTCAGCCAATTAAATTGGTATGTGGCAGGAAATTGAATATCTAAACTGCAGATCTACGTCTAGACGAAAACAAAAATCATAGATTATTAGTAGTAAGTACACACCGACCTTGAAAAGTATAAGCCGAGACAAATAAACAGCTTCTTACAGGCGCACTTTGCTACTTAGCATCATCATTTGTGGCAATACGTGAGGTTTTGGTATTCGAAATCTTGAATATCGTGAAATAGACAATGATAGATGTTACGAGCTCGTAACCAGTGCCGAACCCTAGAGAACACAGATAGGTCAGATACCACAGTCAGGGTCGTGTCCAGCGTACATGACCCACAGGGCAAGACAGTGTGAGTAGTGTGCCCCAGCACGGTCCATAGCCATGGCGGGCCTAACACAGCCTAGGGACCCTGTCAGCAGGATAGGGCCCCCAGTTGGGTCCCGACGTGCAGTCGGCCACGTCAGTGCCACGTGGTCGACACTTGGCAGTAGCATGCTACCAGTCCTCACACTGGGCTAGGAGGGGCTTACTCTATATCAGGGAGTAGGCAAGGTTGGGTGGATCAGTTAGTGTTTGCCCTACTGTGGTGTTAGGACCTATAACACTGGTATCAGAGCCATCTCCATCCCAGGGAGTTCAGGACAGCAGTAGAGAAAGCTATCAGAAGATAGGAAAGATTTCTCAGATTCTCAGGAAAGAATTGAGGAGGAAGATCGCTGTAGGAGCAGCCTTCAAACTTCTGATTTCCACTGAGAAATCACAGTAGCAAGGAGTTAGATTCCAAGTGTAGGTAACTCGCTGAAAAAACAGCTGTTTCTCACTGACTTCAGAGGATTCTTCGTAGTTTTCCCAGCGAAATTAGAGTAGGAAGAAGCCAGCACCTCCATCGCTGTACAGTCAGAGACCTACATCCGATTTCCAGGGAAAAAGTTACTGGTTTTCAGCGAGTTGGAAGCCAAAAAAGAGGAGCAGGGCCAGCGCTGCCAGTGCTTCTGAAAATCGGGTTTTTCAACAAGTTTTTGGGCCCCAACGTCAGAGATTTGGAGCAAGAGGATTCCTACCAGATCAGCGAGTAGGAGACTTCTGAAATTTCAGAACTCAGAAGGGTTTTTGGACTTCAGATTTGCCTTTTTGTGGACAAGTTGGATTGCAATCAGACCAGCGAGCTATTATCCTCAAAAAACCGGGAAATTTAGTACCGTTTTGAAGCCTCAAACTGGCATTTTTCGGAACAACAGGTCTGAAATTTTGGGGAAAAGAGCTGAAAGGGTTCCTCTTCATTCTTTCTTTGGAAGTACAGTCCTCAGAAACAGCTAAGTCATCTTTCCTTTCCCTTGTACAGTTGTAAATTAGTCTTTTAGACTTTTTTCCTTCAGAAGTTAAGGTAGCTCTCTTTCAGTTTCAAAGATGACCACTCCTCAGGGACCTGATTAACCCCAGGAGAGAGGCTTCGACGAACTTGAAACAGAAGCCTTGGCTTACAGAAAAGGGAAGGAACCCATGGAAGTAGAAGAACAGGAACAGTTCGCCGAAGAACTTGACGAACTGGTTACCAAGGAGCAGTTCCTCCAATTGGTAACAGAAGTGGATGAACTGAAGCTGGCATTAGCCAATTTCAAGTCCAGTGTGGACGACTCGTTCGCTGAACTCAAAAACTTGATTTTGAGCTCCGCGAAAGGAAGCCTTCCCTCCACTTCTCAGTTATTCCCTTCTCCACTTCCATCAGTTTCGGGTGAGACTTTACGGTCTCACCCCAGTGTTTTTAAAGATTTAAAGCCTCCTACTTTTAATGGGGAAGAGAGGGATAGAAATGCAGATATTCTACAAACCTTCCTCAGCAAATGGAAGAACATTCATGCTCTTAAACAGACCCCTGACCATTTGCAAGCAATTGAGGCCAGTCTTTCTTTAGGGCCTATGGCCTATAAGTGGTGGTTAAATCTCCAGGAGACTGGGCAGACTCCCCGGTCATGGAAAGCTTTTGAAGAAGCTTTCCTAAGAGAATTTCTATCAGAGAATGAACTTGATAGAGCCTGGGAAGCCTGGGAAAGAACAGTAATGGACAAGTCCCTCATCCAATATATCTCGCAGTATCGAGAGGCAATTTTAAAGATTAAAAATATGGATGACTATCAAAAAATCAGGGGATTTGTCCGTGGCCTCAAAGATGAATATAAAATAGAGGTCCAGAGAAACTCGCCTACTACCCTTGAGCAAGCTCTCAGATATGCTCAAATCTATGATGATTCAGTGGGTAGGAAGAGAGCGAGACAGCAACCACTTTCTGAGCAGCTTCCTCAGAAAGACTTTCAATTTAAAAAGAAATTTTTAAAAAGAAAGAAAGAAGATAAATTTAAAGGTGAAGCTCCTCAGAAACGCCCTTCACACATACAGCCCTTAAAACCAGATGATTTTGAGAAAGCCAAACAAGAACGTTTGTGCTTTGTGTGTATGGGCAAGGGACACACAGTCAGACAGTGTCCCAAGGGGCCTTTCACTAAAAAAGATAAGAAAGATAAAAAACAAGTTCATCTTGTTCAGACTGTATGTTTCCCCAGTGACTCGGCAGCTTCCGAGATCAAAGTGTATCATGAAGATCATGAACACTGTTGCCAGCTGACCTCTGCAATGCTAGCGAGACCCTTCAGCTTTGGGCCGCATGACCTAGTACGTATGCATGGGAAAGTTGGTAACCAGTCAGTAAGAGTCATGGTTGATGATGGGGCAACCCATAATTTCATCAACCACACCCTGGTTAAAAAGCTTAAACTACCAGAAGTACCTAGTCAGCATAGGTACATAGTTTCATTAGCTAAGGGTGAAGATAAAAAAATATGGGAAACTATGGTAAGTAAGTTAAATCTTGGTATTCAGGGGTACCAAGATCAAATAAACTTTCAGATAATGCACCTGGATCGAACAGACATTGTTCTCGGGAGAGATTGGCTCTACAGTTTAGGACCTTCCCTCCACAGAAACTATCAGGAGAACACCCTCAGCTTTCAGTATAAAGGCCGAGAGATCCAGTTGCATGGGGAGCATGATGTTCCCAACAGCCCTATGGTCTGCAGTTCAGAGCTCTGTCAGCTAATCGGAGACGAAGACCATCAGGTATTCTTATGTGACTTTCAGTTTATTCCTGAAGTTTCTATTTCCAGTTCTATTCAGCAGAAAATCAGTAAATTAGAAACTTTATTGTCTAAATTTAAAGATGTTTTTCCTGAAGATTTGCCACATGGTTTACCACCTAGCAGAGAGGTAGATCATGTAATAAACCTAGTACCAGGTACAGCACCTGTTTCTAAACCTCCGTATCGGGTCAGCCGAACAGAGGATGAAGAAATAACTAGGCAGTTAACAAACTATCTTGGGAAAGGCCAAATTCAGACCAGTAGTTCACCATGGGCCTCACCAGTCCTATTGGTGAAAAAGAAAGAGGGGTCTATGCGTCTTTGCGTAGATTACAGAGCCCTCAATAAAGTCACAATTAAGAATAAATACCCTATGCCTCGGGCAGACGAGTTGTTTGATCAACTCGACGGGGCTAAGTTTTTCAGTAAAATAGACCTTAGATCGGGATATCATCAAGTCCGTATGAAATCGGAAGATGTCTCGAAAACAGCTTTTGGGCTCACAAATGCTCCAGCTACCTTTATGACCTTGATGAACAGTGTCCTCAGACCATACTTGGGTAAGTTTGTAGTCGTATTTTTAGATGACATCCTCGTCTACAGCAAAACGAGGAAGGAGCATCTAAAACACCTCAGAAAGGTGTTTCGACTGCTCAGAAAGCATAAGCTTTATGCTAAACAATCCAAGTGTGAATTCTTCGTTGAAGAAGTAGCATATTTGGGTCACATTATCTCTTCAGATGGGATTAAGATGGACCCAAATAAGGTTAAAGCCATACTCAGTTGGCTGAGACCTCAGAATATTTTGGAACTTCAAATCTTTCTTGGTCTGGCGGGATATTACAGACGATTTGTCAAGGAATATGCTCAGATAGCAGTCCCTATGACAAATCTTCTTAAGGGGAAGGGAAAGGAGTTCATGTTCATTTGGGAGTCTGCACAACAGGAGAGCTTTGATGCTCTCAAAACAGCCTTAGCTACAGCACCAGTCTTAAAAGTCGTCGACCCCAATCAGCCATTTGTGGTCGAAACAGATGCTAGCGACTTTGCAGTAGGCGCTGTGCTAACTCAGGGTGGACGACCAGTTGCGTTCGAGAGTAAAAAACTCGAGCCAGCTCAGACTAGGTACAGTGCCTATGAAAAGGAACTCTTTTCTATAGTCCATGCCCTTAAGACTTGGAGGCATTATTTGTATGGTGCCAACTTTGAGGTCCTGACAGACCATGAGAGTCTCAGATACCTTTGCAATCAACCTGAGCTTAGAGGTCGGAAAGCTCGTTGGGCAGAGTTGATGCAAGAGTTTGACATGTCTATCAGATATAGGCGCGGAAAATTCAATACAGTAGCAGATGCCCTTAGCAGAATGCCTATGATAAACGAGCTGAGTTTTACTCAGATTCGTAATGAGTTACTCGAGTCCTTGAGAGGGAAATGCCAGCATGATGCATTCTTCTCTATTATCTGGAACTCAGTCCAGAACAGACAGTTACAGACTCCAGAACCAGTTCCCGGGGCTGGTGCCAGTTCATCCAAGAATACGGCAGCTTCCGTTGAGGATGATGATGAGTCCGAGTATACGTCGTCAGATGACGTTGAGGATTCTGAGCCTGTATTACCCAAGCAAACCCCAGTGGTTGAGGGTCAGTTGACTCAAGGATTCAAATGGAAACAGTATTCCATTCAGGATGAGTACTTGCTCTATAGAGATAGAGTATGTGTCCCCAATTCAGAGGATTATAGGCAGCAGGTCCTATATGAATGTCATGACAATCCTAGCGCGGGACACCCAGGCATACAGAAGACCTATGAGCTTCTTCGTAGGCAATTTTTCTGGCCCAGTATGAAAAAGGACGTCCACCAGTATGTAACCAGTTGCCAGAAATGTCAAGTAAATAAAGCAGAGCGTTTAAAGGCAGGAGGGTTGTTGCATCCCTTAGAAATACCAGCTGGTAAATGGGAGAGTATCTCCATGGATTTTATAGTAGGCCTGCCTAAAACCCAAAAGGGTAATGATGCTATATGGGTCACAGTTGACCGTCTGACCAAAATGGCTCATTTTATTCCGACCAAAACAACCATTAGAGCTCCAGAGTTAGCGAGGTTGTTTGTAGACGGGCTATTTAAATTGTACGGTCTACCTTCCGGCATAGTCAGCGACCGGGACAGTAAGTTTACTGGAAATTTTTGGAAGGCAGTATTCCATCATCTCCATACTAAACTTAATATGAGTACCACTGACCATCCACAGACGGACGGTCAAACAGAAAGGGTAAATCAAGTGCTGGAGGATATGCTTCGTGCATACGTCAGCAAGAGGCAGACTAATTGGGAGGAGTATCTCTCAATATTAGAGTTTGCTTACAACAGTACCAAACATTCAGCTACGGGATACAGCCCATTTATGCTGATGTACGGTTTTCAGCCACGCTCACCCACAGCTGTAGGGTTTAAACAAGAAAAAGTTGAAGCAGCCAGAAACTTTTTAGAAGACCTAAACCAGATGATAGAACATGCTAAGCGTAGCATTAGACAATCCCAGGATCGAGCCAGGCATTATGCAGATCCACACAGACGGGATGTGCAGTTCTCCACTGGTGAGAAAGTCTACTTGAGAGTCCCAGTTGACTCTAAAACCCTCAAATCAGGAGTGTGTGCTAAGTTGTCTCCAAGGTATTGTGGTCCCTTTACCATCAGTAGGAGACTAGGCGAGGTCACCTATGAACTAGAACTCCCACACAGCAGTAAGGTTTTTCCAGTTTTTCATGTAAGTCAGTTACGAAAAGCCTTAACCAGATCAGATAATCTGGTAGGGGACAGTGTTCTAGTTCTCCCATTGGATCCTCAACAACCTCCACATGAACCAGAGGAAATTCTTGATAGTAGAGAGACGCAGACTCGTCATACTCTATACCGAGAATATCTGGTTAAGTGGAATGATCAGCCTGTTGAGAATGCCACTTGGGAAAGAGGCAGCGTCCTTCGCAAGATTTTTCCAGACTTTGTCTTAGAGGACCAAGACGGTTCTTAAGGGGGAGGGAGTGTTACGAGCTCGTAACCAGTGCCGAACCCTAGAGAACACAGATAGGTCAGATACCACAGTCAGGGTCGTGTCCAGCGTACATGACCCACAGGGCAAGACAGTGTGAGTAGTGTGCCCCAGCACGGTCCATAGCCATGGCGGGCCTAACACAGCCTAGGGACCCTGTCAGCAGGATAGGGCCCCCAGTTGGGTCCCGACGTGCAGTCGGCCACGTCAGTGCCACGTGGCCGACACTTGGCAGTAGCATGCTACCAGTCCTCACACTGGGCTAGGAGGGGCTTACTCTATATCAGGGAGTAGGCAAGGTTGGGTGGATCAGTTAGTGTTTGCCCTACTGTGGTGTTAGGACCTATAACAATAGATGAGGCAAAGGAGCCAGAAAATAATGGTGCGAACTTAAGGTCACTACGCACATGATAAAGGCTCTGTAGAAACCAAAAAGCACCACAAAAATAGAAGGTTTTACAGATGTTGGAAGGTCTGTGCTCAAACTTCGGAGAACATCTAAAACTACCAACAAAGCAAAAGTTACAACTTACACCAACGCTCCCTGTTACACCCAGGCTCCCTGTACATGCGATCAGCTGATCGCCTCCCCATCCGCTGCCAATTCAAGGCTCCATCATCGGTTCTAGTGTCAGTACTCTCAGGGTTCAGCAGAAGAAGCGGATCTGATCTGTGCATTGGCTGTCAAATTTGCTGATTGTTTTTCGAGGGGAGAGATCTTTGATTATTGTAGTGATCATGGCGAAGAGTACCTTCGGACGGAGGACTGTGGCGAAGCCCAAAAGCGCTACTGGAGCGGTTGCCAAGAATAAGATGACGCACCTGGGTTCGTTGACTTCAAAGCCAAGAGCAGTGAAAGGATGAGCGTAGTCGGGGCGAAGCTGACAGAGAAAATGGCTCATATGCGGGCTTCCATGCATCTTACTACTGCACACATCCGACATCCTATCTCTCCGGTGAAGAGAATGACTACTAAGGAAGCTGCTTCTTTTGGCATAAAAACCTGACTGCAAAGGGAATGACGCTAGCTAGAGCACAAATTCAAACAGGGCGGATTCAAAAACCCCTTCTCAAAATCCTTTTGCTCTTTTGTTGATCAGAAATGCAGAGAGGTAAGTCTCGAGCAGTTGATCGAACAGCAAATACAGACTATTTAGATCCTGTTGAAGATATGAGTACCAGACTAACATAGATTTCTGCATTGGTGATATAGGATCTGCATGATTTGCTACGCGTAGGAGAACCGACAATTATTGATGAACGTCGTGACACGCTTCAAGCAAAAAACTCTGCGTCTGTCAACGGATGGAAGCCTCGTTCTAGGCATACAGTCCGAGACGAAACTGAACGCAATAAAGAATAGTATTGATTCAAAACGAAACAGAAGTAAATGAGTACAATAAGTTGCGGATTGAAGTCGTGCACTCTATGCTATCTCTGAGCGGCTAAAAATAAAAGTCTGGATTAATGCGCAACACTGATGGGCAGTAGCGCAATAGCAATCTCTAAAACAACTCTGAGCTAGAATGCTCAGGAGTGTTCAAGCTCGCAGGCAAGAGAGAGAGAGAGAGAGAGAGAGAGAGAGCGCTAACTATTCAAACGCTTCTGATAATTCTGATTTTCAATGAATTAATCTGTATGAATATGAACAGCTATTTATACTAAGAAATTAGGTCGTCAATTGCGATTGCCAGTTGGCTGGTGATCCGCTGGCATCCATCCGGTCCTTGTCATTGATTGCTGATAAGCGGTGAAATTGGCCGTAAACGTTCTGTCTACATAAATGAACCAAAACTGTAGCTCGCAAAAATGAACTAAAACAGCCACAGGCGACACTATCGGTTTTTGCAAAAAGGCGACAAAGGCGAAGGTGCCCTTAAATCTCATTTAGGGTTGCCCCACGCTGAATGCCCTGTTTTAGAGAGAAAGTAAGTAATCATGGATGATGATTACTCAGTCCACCAGTGACCGTAATTTCAGTACGGTGATGACGAGTCCGCCTGCAAGTGTTCCTCCAATATTTCCTCGAAACGCATTTCGAATGCTGAAACGCGTTCAAAACGGGTCGTACGAAACGACCTCGTTTCGAAACAGCATTTCAGTGTCGAAACGACTGTTATAAAAAAGCAATTTTTTTTACGAAACAGCGCGGTCATGAGGGGTGTCTCTTCACACCTTTTGGCGCGAGAGAGAGAGAGAGAGAGAGAGAGAGAGAGAGAGAGAGAGAGAGAGAGAGAGAGAGAGAGAGAGAGAGAGAGAGAGAGAGAAAGCTTTATTAATGTCTTTTCCATACCAAAAGGAGTACATGTCGAGTATGTGAAAACCATGGGAGCGTATATAAACGTCTCCAAGAAAAAACTATGCATAAAGGAAAAATGAGTAATATAGTTGTAAACTACAAACTGACAATTGTCCATAAGTGGGAGCAAGAGTAGCTGCCATGAGTAGAGTAGAGTAGAGTAGTATCAAATAGTGTCAGATACTGCTGCTGCTGAAAAAAGACGTAATACGAGCAGTATAAGGAGGTATGGGCCGTCGCTGACGTCGTCTAGGAGGGTGAAACTGTGCACTCTCGTAACAAGGCGAGGAGTGTGAACTGCTGCATGACTATGAGTGGCACATTGTCTCTGACATCGATGAGGTGGTATGTCGTCGTCGTCGTCGTCGGGCCGTGTCCGTCTCCTAGTGAAGAAAGACGTAATCTGAGCTAAGAGCTAGGATGTGGCTGGTGAGCTGTCTGGTACATATCCTGGCGCAGCAAGACCATCTCTCGTAGCATAAGTGCAACACAACGAGAGTCCTCATATCCCATCAGTGCTCTAAGTGTAGTAGGCATGTCACGGAATAAACAATGATATCTCCCTCTAATCTCATAATATATGGGGCATCTAAAGATGAAATGCTCCTCGGACCCTATCTCATGTAGGGGACACAGCAGGCATAGTCTCTCCTCTCGTGGTGTACCCTGGAATCTGCCTGTCTCAATAGCCAACTGATGTGAGGAGACTCTGAACTGTCCCAAAGTGAAACGGAGACCATGTGATAGTCCAGAAGACAAATACCAAGGTAAAACTAGAAGACCAGTGGCATCCTGCGCTAGAAAGTGGGTCCGGTAGTAGTCAGGCTTAACCCCCAGCTGGTGACGCCAGGTACGATCGAGATATGCTCTGTATAAAAAACGTCTAATGTATTGGTGTGTACCCAAAGGGAGATCAGTGATAGTGATACCAAATGCTTCCATGAGGAAGTGTGATGCCTGAGAGAACCATGATAGCCAGTATGTCTGAAGGTGATGAGAGGACATGAGTGCAATCCGAGTATATCTCTGTTCAGTATCAGGAAGTGCCTGAGCTCGCTGGATGTACGTGATAAGCTGGAAGGCAGCCTCAATCTGAATAGGGGGGTGGCAAACTCCGCAAGGATGATCTCATGGGGAACCGAGGGCTTCACTCGGATCATGCGAGCCAACATGGTGGTCTGTAAGCGTGAAATGCTGGACCAGTGTGAAGATGATAATCCTGTACACCATATCTCTACGGCATACAAGGCTGAGGGGGTGACGATGGTATCAAACAGTCTGCACTTACTCGGAGCATCACGAATAGACTTGCGGAAGCAGAATCTCTCCAGTTGGACTAGGGAAGAGTGGCCCTTCCCAAGTCTAGAAGTAGCCGCCTGTCTCATACTGAAGGTAGGACCAAAGAAGAGCACACCCAGGTAAGTGTATGAAGAAACCACCTCAAGGGACTGTCCATCGAAGGTAAGCTCCTGGCGCTGCATGAAGGCCTGAGAGGTATTGAAGACCATAACTTTGGTCTTCGAGAGGTTCACCCCTAAACCCCACTGAGTACAAAAAGTGTGTAAACAGTCCAACTGTCTCTGTAATCCCTCTTTGGTACAAGAGACTAGTACCACATCATCCACATAGAGAAGGATGGCAATCAAAACGTCTCCCAGCCGACACACGTCCCCACCACACTGAGAGATGACCTGCTCTAGCTCGTCAATATATAATCCAAAGAGAACTGGTGAGAGAGCATCCTTGCTTAACCCCAATAGTACTCTAGATCTGCTCTGAAATGCCACTACCATGACGAAAGCAACCCAAAACTCTCTCATACAGAGCCATGATGGCTAGAATAATATCTGTAGAGAAACCTAGGTCTCGGAGTCTCTGGATAAGTAAAGAGCGTGGAACAGAATCAAAGGCTTTCCTGAAGTCCACAAATCAGTAAACCTTTTCTTTCCTGTGTCTAGCTTCCTCAATGATGATGCGGAGTGTGAATATGTGATCTGTAGTGGAATAATGAGCGCGGAACCCTACCTGACCCAAAGCGTGTAATCTCCTTGACTCTGCTTCTGAGCTAACTGCAGACTGGAGGATGATGCCATATATCTTCGCGAGGACATGTCCAATCGTTTCATACGAGAGAGAGAGAGAGAGAGAGAGAGAGAGAGAGAGAGAGAGAGAGAGAGAGAGAGAGAGAGAGAGAGAGAGAGAGAGTGGTTATTGATATGTGATTATTTATATGTAAAAAAAATTTCCGTTTCGAACCTGAACCAATCCTTTCATACGCGTTTCGAAACGACATACAAAACGAGCCCGTGAAACATTGCTCCGTCCATGCAGGTTTGCATGGATAGTATGGAGAGAAACATGGCAGAGATGCGTGCTTTGTTAAATTCCATGGCTGGAAATTACACGTCTTCTTCACAATATCCTCCACCGCACTCATTGCAATTCCCTTCTCAGATGTTGCCACAGTTTTCTGTTCCACCCTTTGAACGACCTATAAATACTGATTTCCCAGAAGATAAAGACATAAAACCTACAAAATATGCTGGAAATTCTTTACAGAGAACCACTGGTGTAGTAGATCAGTGGTTGCATAAATGGTAAGAGTATTTTGTTTTTAAAAGAGCTGCAACCGATGAGGGTTGGAGAATTCAAAAAGCTGCTTACGATTTTACTAATTTTGCTGACAGGTGGTGGCGGAAATTGCTCAAGTCAAACCAATGCTCAACCACCTGGGTTGAATTCAAGCGGGCCTTAAGGGCTCAGTTCATTCCTCCACATAAGCATGTACGTGCGACGGATACGTGCCTTTTGGACCATCAGAAACACTACAGTGTGCAGGAATATGCTGATACGTATAGGGAAGTGCTTATCAAGATTCCAGAAGAAATTGCAAAGTGGCTTGTGGTACACAAGTTTGTGTTTGGTCTTCAGGAAGAGTTGAGGCCGCGTGTGCTGAATGCACATTGTAAGACCTTAGAATGAACTACGAAGGCAATGTCAGAATCAAGCATGATTCTGGAGTGCCTTTTATGCACCAGAAGAAGAGGTCGTGGAAGGTTGGCCAACCGAGCCACAGAAATTACCTGTAGGGACACCCTATCCAGATGCAGTAGGCTCTGAAACGCAAGCCAACACTTTCTTTACCAAAACGCTCGTACAATAAATTTCCCTTCATAGCAGAACAAAAGGAAATGGCCAACAAAGGACTATGTTTTTCTGCCTTGGAAAAGACCTATTCAAAGATTGTCCTCGACGCACGGGCAAGAAATTTCATACTCTACAACTACACCAGGAAGGGGACAAGGATGAGGATATGTTGGATGATTTACTGGGTAGCAGTGATGAGGACACTAAGCATGTCATGACCATTTCGGTGGGGAAAATTATTCCAGATGCACCAGTTTGCTTCCTTTCCACCAGGGCACGAGATGGGTATCAATTTCCGGATAGTGAGCTGATATGGATGAGGGGGAAGCTGGAAGGTCGAGATGTTCTTGTATTGTCTACAAAACAACAATAGACTTTCTCTCATCTGCTTGGCCTATTCAATAATGGATTTAAGGGTAATGATATGATCTGGAGTAATGCGCTTGAAACCAACTTGACCCATTGCGTTAAGTCTCTTGCTCTTTGCCTCTATACTCATTGTAGACTGAAGCATAGTACCATAAAGCTTCACAATGACATGCCTAATCATGATAGTATGGTAATTATCAAGCTTCATAGGATCACCAGGTTTTTTTTTTCTTGATTTTAAAATCTACTTTGAACGTCCGTTTGAAACAGAGTGTCATTAAATGAAACGCCTTCAAGTGAAGCATTGCCCTAGGAAGGAGGAAAACCAATGATGACTACTCATAAAGGAGGTCGACAAGTAGAGATGACTGCTCTATTAAGGAGGTTAGCAAGGGTGTCAGGTGGCATGGATGGGGAGCTTAGATTCGAAGTTCTTGACATCGTGTGCGCAATATGTTCTCATGTTTTTATTGGCTGTGCGTACAAGGTGATGGCATAGTTAATCCAAGTACAAAGATTAGTCAGTAGGGTTGATGGAGTGAGGAGTAAATCACACCAAAGGGTTCTAATGGAGGAACTAAAGAGAAGGTTATTAAACTTTTTGCACTTTCTAGTGCAAAGAATACGACGATTTGTATATCTGGGAGATAGGGTGAATGAATCTGTGCCTGGACCACTTGTTGGTGATGGTAATAGCCATCAGAATGATACCAGAGTTGCTTAATAGATCTAGCTAGGCAAGGAGGATTTAGGTCGAGGACGGTGGATAAGAAAGGCAAGGGAGGCAACTATTTGGAGACATTGCAGTAATGAGAAAAGGGACTTGAGATTCCAAGGGATCATCATGGGAAAGTGATGGAGTAGGGTTGTGAGAGATTCCTGATCAGAAGGGATGCAGGCTTGATCAAAAGTGTATCCTGGTGCACGATTAGGGGTAGAAGTAGGGTCTGTGGCATGTCTGGGGCAAAAAGAGAGGTGGAAATGGTTGGATAAGGTGGTGGAGGTGATAATAGAGGGGGACCCCAAACGAGATAATCCACAATATTGTTGCCACCACTATGAGGATGGCAAGCGAGACCTCCAAATTCTGGCCAACAAGCTAAGCCTTTAAAAATGGCCAACTTATGCGCTTCTCGAAAATGAAGCAAGTGCTCACCATCTCAATGTGACCAATTCCATCCCATCATCAAAAAACTTGGTCGATAGCTTGTATGTGAAGCAAGTCGATAACATCATGATACATTGTCTGATGAGAAGCAGTTCTTGCGTTCAGATCACCAATCAATAGTACATGTCCCCGCTCTGAGTAGCAGGTAATATTTGGCGATATATCATCATATGGAGAGTTGTCCAAAAATCCAAATGTATCATGCATGCTCATCATGACTAATGAACTCAAGAACCAATTGTAGAGTCTCTCTATATAAGCATGCCACTCCACTTGGACCTCTGCCATTCGTTGATCATGTCTTCGCTTTATATGCTAAATACCCAATGAAACTCCAGTAGATCTCTCACAACTCATGTATCTCCGTAAACAATAATATATCTCCTTGTGTGATGATGTCTAATAAGTCTCCTGATGCGAATGATGAATGAAGCCCATTGCAATTTCAAACTCCAATCGTCAGCTTTTGTGGAACGGGACCCAAGGTGCTCCCATGCACAGGGACTACCTATTTCCACTAATTGAGGCGTAGCACTGATTCATGTTCTTCCACAAAGTAAATTGAATAACGAGTGTGGTATTATCTTTCTTTGTCCTCCAAGCATGGTTAATCCCCTTACTATGATGTCCAAGTGTAGGAAACTGTGTGCCTCTTGTATGGCACCTTGAGTGTTTCTAATACCCCTAACCTTAACATTATGTCATTTTTGCTCTCTTAGCTTATCTTTAGAAAGAGTGGATGTAATAAAACTAGTTATATGCGAGAAGTCCTTACCACCATCATCAAGTTCAAAGAGTGACGCCCAAGTTTTAGTGGCCTCTTTGTGTTGGATCAGCTCTTGTTCCAACTCAAGAATCTTCGAACCCATGCCTCCGTTGTACTAGAAATTTGCATTACAGGTTGCAACTTTTTCCCACAATTGGCTATTCTCCTCCCGTAGTTGCATGACTTTTGTCTTCAATATATGTATCATGGATTTCAGCACTTTCAGTTCACATGCTAAAAAGTTATTGATGGTTTTAGATGTAGAGTAGTTAGTGGTAGAGAGAAAAGGAGTGATGGGAAACATAGGGGTGATAGCAATATGCATAGTGGAGGTATCAAACTGGGCAAGCACTTAGGGAGGGGGTGAGACAGGGACGTTGTTACATTAACCCTTTTTTCTCCTACTTGCTATTCTAGTTCCAAGGCATGTGGCATCCATGCATGGATGCAGTCCATAGGACCTTTTTATGGTCATGAAGGGAGGGTCTTCCCTTTATGACCTCTATTTTCTTTTGTTTGAACAAGATAAATTTACAAATTGAAAACAATTAAACATAATTATGCATATCGCAACGTGCGCCTCTAAACTACATCACTGAATGCGATGCACCCCACCCCACATGACTAGCGGTTGCCTATCCATGTGACTATTCATCGGACCCAAACGATGATACATGGGTCCTAGTGCGATCATAGTCGGTGGGGCACAACTGGTGGGTCCTAACAGACATGGATAGGGACCAAGCCCGAGCTAGACATTAGACATAGAAAGAAAGGGAGTGATGAGAGTAGGGAGCTGGGAGGGGTTGTTGCACAGTCTTTTGTTGTTTAATTTCAGCTCCTTATTATTCCATTCTTTATGCTGAATTTTCCAAAGGCATATTGTTACACCCCTTAGACTGCAAACCGCCAGATGTCGATTACCTTATGAAATTGAACGTTACACAATCCACCCTGTCATAGGATCCAATCCAAATACATTATCCGTGCCCTCGCCTGTGACCTGTTACAAGCGAGATCCGACCTCCAACTTTAACAATGTTCTATACCACTGCTAGAGCTATCAGCCATCTCCCACCCTAAGCTAGCTCACATCCTGGTTGTGCACAAGCACCTCCTCCTGGGTAGATAAAACGAATGGTTAATGAGAACTTCTCCCTTGTATACCTCCAAGGTAGGAGTCTCCAAGCCAAGCACACATCCTAGATCATGATAAGTGGCAACCATGCAGGTCCACGAGTCACTGGTCAAGTCGACAGGCCCAGTCGACACTTGGTTCCAAGTTAGGGTTCGGGAACCAAAATGTCGGGGGTGCCTAACAATCCCTCCCCCTTAAAAGACTTCTCTTCAAATGAATAAAGTCCTAGAATCTTATTCTAATGTCTCGCTCATTTTCCCAAGTGTCCTTGTCTTCGGAACTTCCCTTCCAATGAACCAAGTCCTCTGTTACCTGCCAGTTTTAAAGCCCACGTTGACGTATATCAACAATGGCATGAGGTTCAGAAGGTACAAAGGATGTTAAATCCTCTAATTGAACTAGTTTATCCTGTAGAATCAACTCATCCTTTCCCTCAAATCGTTCTTTTAAACAACTGATATGGAAGACTGGGTGAACACTGATTCCCTGAGGAAGGTTTAGTTGATAGGCATTCCAATTGAGTTTCTTTACAATACGGAAAGGCCCAACATAACGAGGCAATAACGTAGGACATTTTCTAGTCTTCGGTACCTTAGAGTCTTTTGGGACTTTAAGATACACCCAATTTCCTTCCACATAAACCCTAGGTTGTCACTTTTGATTAGCATAAAACAGGGCTCTATCTTGAGCCGTTTTTTATGTTATCGTGAGCAACGAGCAACATTTCTTGCATGTCATGTAGGAAAAATCCATCGCCTCTTTAACCTCAAGGGTTTTGAGGCCAATGGAGATTGGAGCTTGAGGCTGAAAATCATACATTAGAGTGAATGGACTAAAACCCGGCATTGAATGCTTTGTGCTGTTATATGCAAACTCAATCACTGGAGGTATTTTTCCCAATCCGACTGTCTCCTGGAAACATATGCACGAAGCATTTCTTCCAAACTGGTTTGTTCGTTTAGTCTGACCATCTGATCTAGGATGATCTGCAGATCCTGGACGTAAGGTGGTCTCCAATTTTTCAAAGACCCGACAGCCAGAATTTGCCAGTGAACTTAGAATCCCGCCCGATAGCTAACAATGTCATTTGGCAATCCAAACAACTTGAACTTTCTTTCCACAAAAAGTTGAGCAAGTTCAGAAGCTTTGACAGACTGTCTGGTTGGAATGAATTGTGCCATTTTGGTTAGTTTGTCAACTATAACCCAAATAGCATCGTTTTGCTTCCCCATCCGAGGTAGCCCAACCACAAAATCCATGGAAATACTTTCCCATCTACTTTTGGGAATTTCCAATGGCAGTAACAAACCCGCCGCCTTCAGTCTTTCAGCTTTATTTACTTGGCATTGTCCGCATTTGCGAACGTAGGCCTTCACTTGACCTCTTAGATTGGTGGAGTACCGCCTTTGAGTAGGATCTAACTTTTTGATAACAAAAGCAATCGGTCTACCATCCTGATATAGGACTACTCCTATAGCATAGTCGGTAGCATCCGTTTCAAGCACATATGGCTTGTTATAGTATTTGAGATTCTCAAAACTCTGATTTATCTCTTCAATCCAAGTAATTGGAGGAATGAATTTACTCTGTCGGCTGGTTCTTTTTACCCCTTTGAGGACATTCGTCAAGGATAATGCAATTATTGCATATCCCTTGAGGAATCGATAAAAAAACCCCGTAAAGCCCAAAAAGGACTTTACTTCAAAATTAGGGTTATAGGCCACTCATGAACCTTATGGAACTTATTAGGGTCAATCTCGAACCCTATCACAATCCACATTACCTAGGAGATACCTCTCGCTCTAATTTCTTACACAACTTACTATCTTGTTGATGCCTTGGAGAGGTCTTGTCCACCCATGTGCTGCATCCCAAACTCTGCAGTGCTAGGCTCCTTCTATGAGACTGATGGTTGTCATGCTGCTAGCCTTAACCACAGTTCAAGATATCTCCGAATTTTTTATTGAGCCTCCCACTAAGGATCATGTTTGAGATCATCCAGTTTGAAAGTCCGTGCAGTCTCACTATAACTAGGTCATACAACTTAGCCACTTTTGGCTCCCTCAATTACACAAGCCAATCAACATGGGACGTTCTTTGAAGTGCCATCTTGTCAAGTAACAGAGTTTAGCACTGACTGCGTATTGTTATCTTGTGTGATCACCCAAAACTACGGGCCAACTATTTCTAATGGGACCTTCTACTCAGGTACCAGTAGTCAAGGGAGAAGACTTAATAATTCTCTTTTTAGTTCTTCCTCAGGGGCTTTCTGGTAGGAGATTATTCCTCGTGCACCAGCTCCCGCATTAATCGACTTACACATCTGGATGGAATATGCCAAATCTTTATATATCATCCCCACTACTTCCATCATCGTCTCACCCCAGCGCTCGTCTTTCAACCTTTTCACCCCAAACATGATCACCAAATCCATTGAGAATCTCAATACTCGTTGTGCCAGAGATATTGATGACCTAGAAGCAGAACTTCTCATCCATGCAAATGACACTCTCTCCCCCGTCTTGGCTAACCTCTTTAATCATGGAATCTCTCAAGGACTCCCATTTCCTAGTGCACCAATGTCATACATCCTATTCACAAGGGGGGTGATCCCATGAAACCTGAAAACTACCGCACTATCATGGCTGGCCACATCATAGCCAATGTATGTGGCTTTGTCCTACAGACATTAGTTAGCAATGAAGCAGAGATTAGACGTCCACATGCTTTGGGACAGTCAAGTCTTTGAGCTCACTACTCTACTTCTGATCACGTTTTGAGATCTATGATTGAGGAGGCTATGTCCAGGCGAGAGCGAGGATATTGTTGTTTTGTGGACTTTCGAAAGGCCTTTGACTTCATTCCAAGGCATTTGCTTATCCAGAAATTACATGACCTTGGTTTCCAGCTAGACACAATTTTGGCAATTATGGCTTTGTACGAGAGAGTGATTGGTTGTTTTCGGTCAGTGGAGGGTATTACACCACAGATTGATAGTACCATTGGAGTGAAGCAGGGATGCTTACTATCACCTAACTTATTTGGACTTTACATTGATGAGTGGGAGGGTATGATTGTGCAAGATGGTGGCGAGGATGGACTTTATGTGACTTGCTGATTTCTATCTTACTCTATGTTGATGATTTAATACTTATGTCACACTCCAGGGAGGGATTACAGAGACACTTAGATATACTATGCTCCTTTTGTTCACTAGGGACTGGACAGTGAACACAACAAAGACCAAAGTTATGGTCTTCAATACTTCACAAGCGTTCATGCAGAGGTAGGAGTTTCTATGGGATGGTCATCCTTTGGAGGTAGTCTCTTCATACACATATCTTGGTGTCCTCTTTGCTGGACCAAGTTTCAATATGAGACAAGTTGTCATCACCAGGTTAGGGAAGGGACATGCTTTCTTGGTTCAGTTGGAGAGGTTCTGTTTCAAATGATACATAAGTGATGCTCTGAGTAAGTGTCATCTTTTTTATACCATGGTCACACTGACAACCATGTATGCAACTAAGACTAGGTGTACGGGCCACGGATGATCCGTGCAAAGCCCTCGGTGCCACATCAGATTATAATGGGAATTTGCAATTCCTCCACTTTAGATTGAGGCAATGTTTCGACTCATTATTTTGCTTTAGAGATTGGCACAGATGGATCGCCATGCGTCCATATATTCATACATGGCTCTTATGTCCTCACGGCTACTGCATAGTCAGATTTTCATCCCTCATGGTATTCCCAAACCGTGCGTCTACTTAAGTCTCTTGCTATTTCTATATCATCTCTTCTAGAGGGTACAGTGTACACACAGGGTACACACCATTATATTCGTCAATTTATATACAAATCTTACGTGCATATAGTTTGGGGCAGCTCAGGTAAAACCCCTTTATTGTAGATCCCGCTTCATGGAGGTGGATTGTGTGGGATGAACAGTTCGCCCTAGATATTTGGATGCAGGATTATCACATGGATTGAGATTTATATTGGAACAGTTCATACTATCATCACATTACTAACTCCATATTGAGACGGGACGTTTTCATCACATACCCAAAGGGGACAGGGTTTGTCATGTCTGTATACTTGGGGATATTGAGGACGAGGCCTACTTCATCTTCAGATGTCCCATATACTATGAGATCAGAGGGAGACATTATTGTTTATATCGTGATACACCCACAACACTCCACTCTTTGATTACATATGCAGACCCACGTTGTGTATCCTTGATGATTCGAGAGATGCTGATGTTGAGACAAGACTAATGAGGGGGCCATACTTCTATTCATTACCAGATGAGTATCACGGAGTTTTTCACCAGATGCATCTATGGAGGATACAAAGAGCATATCACATGATGAGATAGACATTCCAAGGAGAGACAAACATCACACCAAACGTTAATGCATAAGATCAAGTCATGGTTCCAGTCTGTGTCAAAGCAAGCGACAGCGTAGACCTCACGGTCAGCCTCATTAGAGACATAGGACACGACGACAAAGTCCCCAATATGATTACACCGCCACTACATCAATCACATCCTTTTCTAGGAGTGTTGATAGTGATAGATAGAGTTATGAGAACTATTTTATTTATCTATGGTTTCTAGATCGTCATTATTTGAGAGAGCTTAGTATTGATTGATGATGATGTATAGCATGATAGATTAGTTATATTCTTCTTATTAATGTTATTCATGGAGACGTATTTAAACTCCTATGGTTATGACACTTGAGATGTATTTATCAGTCTTTTCTACCTACGCGTACTAACAAGACATTAATAAATCTCTCTCTCTCTCTCTCTCTCTCTCTCTCTCTCTCTCTCTCTCTCTCTCTCTCTCTCTCTCTCTCTCTCTCTCTCTCTCTCTCTCTCTCTCTCGCGGTGGGATGGCGCCCTAGCAGGAGGTCGCGATGGTGTGTGTGCCACGCAGCTATGGAGGTCGTATTCCTGGCGTGATGGTGCGTCCAGCGAGGGTCTTTTCAGCGGTCTATCCAGCGGCCTGTCCCGTGGCTCTTCTTCTGCCACCCGCAAGTCGATGCTTGAAGACGCACCCATCCTCTTCGTCTTCCTTCTGAGGCTTGCCTCCAAATCGCTGCCAACTTTCTTCCGCCTAGAGGTCTCACCATTGCTTCAGGTCCGCAGTGATCCTTCTCCATGGTACCCGTCGGACAGAAACACCACCTCTTCCTGCCTCATCTCCAGCTCCTGCTTCTATGACGCCCCTCGGCGATCTATGCGATACATGCAGTGCGCCACCCCTTTCCAGTTTAGTGTCTCTCACAGACCAATATGCACACGGATCTGTTGGCTCTTCAAGAACGAGTAACGACACTTGAAACGGAAAATGCAAGCCTCAAAGCTCAAATGGATGCATTTAGCAAAGCTCCAAAAGTGAACCCTGATCAGGTCAAAGCACTGGAGGAGAAAATTCAGACCTCGACAAAAAGTTGGGCCGACATGCTCAAAAGTACCGAAGCAAAAAGCAATAAGATGGTTTCACAGGCGATGGAAGAACAAGCCAAACGAGAATACAAATCTCAAAACGTCCGCGTCAGAGGCAGCCAAAGAACTTATGGCCTCACTTTCCTATGAGGAAGAGGAAGGCGTCGTGGAAGCAGCTTGGCACAGTAAGTTCGACTCTTCGGTTGTCTTCATCCGTTTCAAATACACTGATTATCGTAATGAAGTTCTTAAGCGTCGTGGACGTCTTAAAGGCAGTAACGTTTTCGTTTATGAGGATCTAACTGCCTTACAGTGGAAGGAACAGAAGCAACTCATTGAGGAAGCAAATGCGATAGGAAAAAAGATTATTTTTCGGGATGGTCGACATTTTCTGGTCACCCCATCCGGAACTAATCAATCACTGACGCCTCCTACGTGAGAGACTTTTAGTCAAGATAGAATTTTCAAATTGTATTTAAAGTTGCCTCCTGCGTGTGAGCCTTCCATTGAAGCTTATTGTTCAGAGTTAGGTTGAGAATTAGAGTACTGAAGAGATATTTTTCTCTTCTTAGTTAGTTTAGTTTTAGTCTTGTTGTTTTGACGGCATTGCTCCGTCTTGGTGCCATCCATTTTGATGTACTTGTTCATCTTATATGCCTTTGGGAATGGAAGACATTAATAAAGCTTTCTTCCTTTCTTTCTCTCTCTCTCTCTCTCTCTCTCTCTCTCTCTCTCTCTCTCTCTCTCTCTCTCTCTAACGATTGTCTAGGTTTGCTACCTGCCCTCGCTACTTGCCCGCCATCTCCTATGGCTCCAAAAAGAGAGGGGGAGCTCCCCCTTGCCTCCAACTCCCACGCAACACCTGCAGTAGTGGGATCTGCAACAGTTGCGCTGCCTGCTACACGCTGGCAGAGGGCCAAGGCAGCGCTGCCTGCAACTGGAGAAATGCCACCTGTCCATCTGCCTGCTGAGGACAACCCGACACTTTCTTTGTCGGCTGTTCCGTCACCATCTCTGGTTTGATGATGAATGCCGCCAACTTCACAATCATCTTAAACATGCTTATGTCAACTCACTTCCATCGGTATGTGATATAAATCATACATATCGAAATACACTCCACAGTAAAAAGAAGGCCTATGATATCAAAGAAGGGAGAAGGCTTATTAACCTTCTCTTTAGTTCTTCCTAGGGGGCCTTTTGGCATGAATTCCTCCCTCGTGCTCCTTCTCCCACCTTGACTAACTTATATACCTGGGCAGAATATGCCAAATCCCTATAAATTATTCACACTTCTCCCATCATCATCTCACCCCATCCTTCGACCTTCAACCTTTTCAGCCCCAACATGATATTGGAATCCAGTATATATCTTCATAGTTGTCGTGCCCGCAATATTGAAGATCGAAGCAGAACTTCTTATCCATGCAAAAGATATACTTTCACCCATCTTTTCTAATCTTTTTTATCAAGTTGTGATTCAGGGCTTTCCTACCTCTTGGTGTACGAATGTCATACACCCCATTCACAAGGGAGGTGATCCCATGAGGCAAGAAAACTGCTGCACTATTATGGTTGGCAAATTACGGCAAAGGTTTATGGCTCAGTTCTTCAGACGACAGTCAATAGTGAAGCCGAGTTCAGACACTTACATCCCCTGTTGCTACCACATCTGCTACCACCTCAGTTGTTGATGTTAACTCCTTAGCTGCTATTTTTGACCCACCCTCCCTCGTTGCGGCTGTTCCTTTGCCTAACGGCATCCTTCCTATTCCCAACTCCCAAGAAGCTACAGCTCCTCTGTCTACAACACACATCCCATATACTCCCTCCAAATCAATCGAGCTTTTCTCCTCTTGGGAAGCTGACCAAATGAAAGCAAATTTCCAGCTCTTGAAACAAGAACTTTCACAACTGAAGGGAATAGTGATCTCTCTTCTCAAAGAAAAAAACGTGTTGCAGTCCAAAGTTGCCTCACTGGAACAAGCGATCAGTACTAAACATGTTGCAGCCTCGGACTCGGCTACCACCATGATACGGGAGCTCGAAAATAAGATTGAACAACACAAAGAGAAAACGCTCTCATGGGCAGCAATATTGAAGAAAGGCACCAAGCATAATGCCCCCATCTCCTCTGTCATCTCAGCCACCATTTCAAAAGAGCGGTCAAGGGATCAAAAGTCACATAACATCAAGGTTCGTGGGATACCAGATACACAGGATGCCATTGCCGAAGCTACGAGGTTTCTTGAGACCACCCTAAGACATGTGACAGATGGGTTAGACACAGCCTGGAGGACCACCAGAGATGCAACTACACTGATCATTCGCTTCACATCCTTAGCCAATCGTAGAGAGGCTTTACGATGTCGAGCCAAACTACGCGACACTACCATATACATGGATGATGATCTCACTTATATTCAGGTTGAGGAGTGGCGTAAAGCCTTCCAAGCTGCCTGAGAGACTGGTAGACGGGCCATATATCATGATGGTCAGATACGATTTGTTGCTAGCACCCTTAGTAGCTCCCACAGCTAGGGACTTGGGGCCCCCGGGGTTGGGAGCGTCCCCGGGCCCCATCCATACCATCTATAGATTGGGGTATGGAACTGTGATGGCATTCACTCATCCTCTACAGCAGGTGATCTGATTGACTTTATTACTGGACGAGACCTACTGATTTTCATGGAGACGCACGAGAGCCAGGAGCGGGGTCTACCCACTTTCCCGGGATACAGATGGGATTCAGTATATAGACCTGAGACTAGATCTTCTAGCGGCCGTGGTTCTGGAGGGGTGGCTTGTCTCTATAGGGAGTCCCTTCATCAGATTATTGAATTCGTCAAACACGATGAGCATGCACGATATATCAGGGCTCGCATTACAGGACGAGAGATTGGTTTGGCTAGGGACATTTTCATTGTTGCCTGCTATTTCCCTCCGGAGTTCTCTTCTTTTGTTGAGTTCCATGATTCTACAGACCAACTCCGAGTTCACGCCCTTGACAGTGACAACTTGGGGATCACCAGGATTTCTGAGGATGGACCGGGACCTATTACAGTATAAGTGAGTATATGTTACAGTTTGGTGAGGCACATGAGTTAGCCATTTATAATGGCCTACCTCACTAGCCTAATTCTGGCAGCTATACTTGTCATCCTCATAGTGGCGGTCATAGTGTTGTTGATTACCTCATGGGGTCACCTTCAACCATTCCCCACATTCACAGTTTCTATATCTCTCCCACCACTCTCTGTGATCATTCGTTCCTTTCCTTCGCTATTGGCCACCTTCCATGACTACCACCTCCACCACAATCCACACTACCCAGTGCACCCAAATACACTTTTCACCCCCTCTACATACCCCTCTACCAGGAATCCCTTGCCTCCTTACTTCACTCTTTCCCGCACAACAAACCAGACCTACTCATCCGCGATCACCTCGACCTCTCCATCCACGATGGTACGATGTGGAATGTCGCTCACTCCACCACACTGTCACACAGGCTATTGTACATGCCCCCCCCATCTCCTTCGTTCCTCACGGCAAGTGTACAACCGCATACTTCGCCGTAAAAAACGTGCCTATGATGATTCCGAAGGAAGCAACCTTGTGAACCTCCTTTATAGCTCCTCTTCTGGAGCCTTTTGGAGTGAGTTTATCCGTTCTCCACCCCCTCTCCTAGACGACCTACATACCTGGACTGACTATGCTACCCAGCTCTACACTATACCCACTAATACGCCCCCTTCCATCTCCCCTCGACCTTCAGATTTTGGAATCCGAACTACTGATTCACGCCTCAGACGCTCTTTCCCCCACATTATCCACTCTCCTCAACCATGCTGTTGTTGAAGGGTTCCCATCTTCCTAGTGCACCAACATCATACATCCCATCCAAAAAAATGGTGACCCCATGTTACCTGGTAATTATCGCACTATCATGATCGGGCATGTTCTCGCAAAGTTATATGGCACCATCCTTCAATCTGTAGTTAGCTCAGAGGCAGAGTCCAGGAGATTGCATGCATTTGGGTTCCGCACTCATTAATCCACTACTGATCATATCTTCACACTTCGAGCTCTCATTGAGGAAGCCAGGCACAGGAAGGAAAAGGTTTATTGTTGTGTGGACTTCAGGAAAGCCTTTGACTCTGTCCCACGCTCTCTTCTTATCCAGCAACTTCGCGACCTGGGTTTCTCGATAGATATTATTCTAGCTGTCATGGCTCTCTATGAGAGGGTTTTGGGGGGCTTTCGTCATAGCAGTGGCATTTCTGAGCAGATCCGGAATACTATTGGGGTTAAACAGGGATGCTCTCTTTCACCAGTTCTTTTTGGACTATACATCGATGAGCCGCTATCCTTCTATATGCAGATGATGTGATGCGTGCCTCTCATACCAGAGAGGGCTTACAGAGACAGTTGGATTGCTTACAAACCTTCTATACTCAGTGGGGTTTAGGGGTGAACCTCTCGAAGACCAAAATCATGGTCTTCAATACCTCTCGGGCTTTCATGCAGCGTCAGGAGCTTACCTTTGATGGACGGTGTTATGTCCATGACCAGTACATAGGATAGAGTATACTCCTAATCTTGGATACACGGTACTCCAGTGAAACAAGCTGTTAGTTGTGCCACGTCATATTGGACGTGACCCAAAAGTAACTAATATCCTTGTGAGGCCCAGAACACACTAAGTGGAGTTTAGACAAGGTAATGAGACAGTGTATGCATGTGTAGAGTTATCAATAGCAATTCTATGAATAGTTGGTCCATGCATAGGACTCTATTCTAGGTGAATCTATGTATAGGGAACATAGGGCTATGCATGGCTATGTGCCCAGGATGCATTCGGCTCTATATAAGAGGACCAAACTCGCCCTACTCCTCATCATGGTTCTTGATTCATTGCCAGGCTCTCACTCTACATTCATGCTTCTTGTTCCTTGGCTTGGGGGTGAGGCTTCTAGAGATTGATTGGATGCTTCTACTTGGTTGGGTGGTTTCTCCAAGATCTAAGGAGCTTCCCTTATAGACGGTGTTACGAGTTCGTAACCAGTGCCGAACCCTAGAGAACACAGATAGGTCAGATACCACAGTCAGGGTCGTGTCCAGCGTACATGACCAACAGGGCAAGACAGTGTGAGTAGTGTGCCCCAGCACGGTCCATAGCCATGGCGGGCCTAACACAGCCTAGGGACCCTGTCAGCAGGATAGGGCCCCCAGTTGGGTCCCGACGTGCAGTCGGCCACGTCAGTGCCACGTGGCCGACACTTGGCAGTAGCATGCTACCAGTCCTCACACTGGGCTAGGAGGGGCTTACTCTATATCAGGGAGTAGGCAAGGTTGGGTGGATCAATTAGTGTTTGCCCTACTGTGGTGTTAGGATCTATTACACTGGTATCAGAGCCATCTCCATCCTAGGGAGTTCAGGAGCAACAGTAGAGAAAGCTATCAGAAGATAGGAAAGATCTGGGAGATTCTCAGAAAAGAATAGAGGAGGAAAATCGCTGTAGGATCAGCTTTCTAATCCTCCAATTTGCTGGATTTCTCAGTAGTTTGGAAGCATATCTTTTACAATAGCTTCAGCGCTGAAAAATCAGTTTCCCTCTCTGATTTTCGAGTGTAGATCACTATGATCTGAGCGGAAATTCAAGAGGAAGGGAAGAGCAGGTCCATCGCTGTATAGTCAGCCCTCAAATCTGAGTTTCGTATGAAGTTCTGAGTAGATTAGAAGGAGTTCTGATCTGAAATATTGTAGCAGGGCCAGCGCTGGACAGTAGGGTAGAAATCTCAGAATTTAACCCTGTTTTTCAGAAGTTTTTCAGGAGTCTGAGTTTCAGACTTGCTTGCTACAGACCAGCGACCTACAGGCTGAGAGTAAATCAGAGAATCAAGGTGATTTCAGAGCTGTAAATTGGACAAATCGGGCCAGACAGGTTGCTGACCAACCAGCGAGGGCAGGGACTTCAAAAATTCCGGATTTCTTTTTGTAAACTTCCGGTTTTTACTCGGTTTGTTGGAGCCCCACACCTCAAATCAGATCAGTCAGCTACTCAACTCAAGAACCGGGAAATTTGGCACCGTTTTGAAGCTTCAAACTGGCATTTTCCGGGACAGCAGGTCTGAAATCTTGGGGAAAAGAGCTGAAAGGGTTCCTCTTCATAATCTCTTTGGAAGTACAGTCCTCAGAAACAGCTAAGTCATCTTTCCTTTCCCTTGTACAGTTGTGAATTAGTCTTTTAGACTTTTTTCCTTCGGAAGTTAAGGTAGCTCTCTTTCAGTTTCGAAGATGACCACTCCTCAGGGACCTGATCAACCCCAGGAGAGAGGCTTCGACGAACTTGAAACAGAAGCCTTGGCTTACAGAAAGGGGAAGGAACCCATGGAAGTAGAAGAACAGGAACAGTTCGCCGAAGAACTCGACGAACTGGTTACCAAGGAGCAGTTCCTCCAATTGGTAACAGAAGTGGATGAACTGAAGCTGGCATTAGCCAATTTCAAGTCCAGTGTGGACGACTCGTTCGCTGAACTCAAAAACTTGATTTTGAGCTCCGCGAAAGGAAGCCTTCCCTCCACTTCTCAGTTATCCCCTTCTCCACTTCCATCAGTTTCGGGTGAGACTTTACGGTCTCACCCCAGTGTTTTTAAAGATTTAAAGCCTCCTACTTTTAATGGGGAAGAGAAGGATAGAAATGCAGATATTCTACAAACCTTCCTCAGCAAATGGAAGAACATTCATGCTCTTAAACAGACCCCTGACCATTTGCAAGCAATTGAGGCCAGTCTTTCTTTAGGGCCTATGGCCTATAAGTGGTGGTTAAATCTCCAGGAGACTGGGCAGACTCCCCGGTCATGGAAAGCTTTTGAAGAAGCTTTCCTAAGAGAATTTCTACCAGAGAATGAACTTGATAGAGCCTGGGAAGCCTGGGAAAGAACAGTAATGGACAAGTCCCTCATCCAATATATCTCGCAGTATCGAGAGGCAATTTTAAAGATTAAAAATATGGATGACTATCAAAAAATCAGGGGATTTGTCCGTGGCCTCAAAGATGAATATAAAGTAGAGGTCCAGAGAAACTCGCCTACTACCCTTGAGCAAGCTCTCAGATATGCTCAAATCTATGATGATTCAGTGGGTAGGAAGAGAGCGAGACAGCAACCACTTTCTGAGCAGCTTCCTCAGAAAGACTTTCAATTTAAAAAGAAATTTTTAAAAAGAAAGAAAGAAGATAAATTTAAAGGTGAAGCTCCTCAGAAACGCCCTTCACACATACAGCCCTTAAAACCAGATGATTTTGAGAAAGCCAAACAAGAACGTTTGTGCTTTGTGTGTATGGGCAAGGGACACACAGTCAGACAGTGTCCCAAGGGGCCTTTCACTAAAAAAGATAAGAAAGATAAAAAACAAGTTCATCTTGTTCAGACTGTATGTTTCCCCAGTGACTCGGCAGCTTCCGAGATCAAAGTGTATCATGAAGATCATGAACACTGTTGCCAGCTGACCTCTGCAATGCTAGCGAGACCCTTCAGCTTTGGGCCGCATGACCTAGTACGTATGCATGGGAAAGTTGGTAACCAGTCAGTAAGAGTCATGGTTGATGATGGGGCAACCCATAATTTCATCAACCACACCCTGGTTAAAAAAGCTTAAACTACCAGAAGTACCTAGTCAGCATAGGTACATAGTTTCATTAGCTAAGGGTGAAGATAAAAAAATATGGGAAACTATGGTAAGTAAGTTAAATCTTGGTATTCAGGGGTACCAAGATGAAATAAACTTTCAGATAATGCACCTGGATCGAACAGACATTGTTCTCGGGAGAGATTGGCTCTACAGTTTAGGACCTTCCCTCCACAGAAACTATCAGGAAAACACCCTCAGCTTTCAGTATAAAGGCCGAGAGATCCAGTTGCATGGGGAGCATGATGTTCCCAACAGCCCTATGGTCTGCAGTTCAGAGCTCTGTCAGCTAATCGGAGACGAAGACCATCAGGTATTCTTATGTGACTTTCAGTTTATTCCTGAAGTTTCTATTTCCAGTTCTATTCAGCAGAAAATCAGTAAATTAGAAACTTTATTGTCTAAATTTAAAGATGTTTTTCCTGAAGATTTGCCACATGGTTTACCACCTAGCAGAGAGGTAGATCATGTAATAAAATAGTACCAGGTACAGCACCTGTTTCTAAACCTCCGTATCGGGTCAGCCGAACAGAGGATGAAGAAATAACTAGGCAGTTAACAAACTATCTTGGGAAAGGCCAAATTCAGACCAGTAGTTCACCATGGGCCTCACCAGTCCTATTGGTGAAAAAGAAAGAGGGGTCTATGCGTCTTTGCGTAGATTACAGAGCCCTCAATAAAGTCACAATTAAGAATAAATACCCTATGCCTCGGGCAGACGAGTTGTTTGATCAACTCGACGGGGCTAAGTTTTTCAGTAAAATAGACCTTAGATCGGGATATCATCAAGTCCGTATAAAATCGGAAGATGTCTCGAAAACAGCTTTTAGGACTCGTCACGGTCATTATGAGTTTAAGGTGATGCCATTTGGGCTCACAAATGCTCCAGCTACCTTTATGACCTTGATGAACAGTGTCCTCAGACCATACTTGGGTAAGTTTGTGGTCGTATTTTTAGATGACATCCTCGTCTACAGCAAAACGAGGAAGGAGCATCTAAAACACCTCAGAAAGGTGTTTCGACTGCTCAGAAAGCATAAGCTTTATGCTAAACAATCCAAGTGTGAATTCTTCGTTGAAGAAGTAGCATATTTGGGTCACATTATCTCTTCAGACGGGATTAAGATGGACCCAAATAAGGTTAAAGCCATACTCAGTTGGCTGAGACCTCAGAATATTTTGGAACTTCAAATCTTTCTTGGTCTCGCGGGATATTACAGACGATTTGTCAAGGAATATGCTCAGATAGCAGTCCCTATGACAAATCTTCTTAAGGGGAAGGGAAAGGAGTTCATTTGGGAGTCTGCACAACAGGAGAGCTTTGATGCTCTCAAAACAGCCTTAGCTACAGCACCAGTCTTAAAAGTCGTCGACCCCAATCAGCCATTTGTGGTCGAAACAGATGCTAGCGACTTTGCAGTAGGCACTGTGCTAACTCAGGGTGGACGACCAGTTGCGTTCGAGAGTAAAAAACTCGAGCCAGCTCAGACTAAGTACAGTGCCTATGAAAAGGAACTCTTTTCTATAGTCCATGCCCTTAAGACTTGGAGGCATTATTTGTATGGTGCCAACTTTGAGGTCCTGACAGACCATGAGAGTCTCAGATACCTTTGCAATCAACCTGAGCTTAGAGGTCGGAAAGCTCGTTGGGCAGAGTTGATGCAAGAGTTTGACATGTCTATCAGATATAGGCGTGGAAAATTCAATATAGTAGCAGATGCCCTTAGCAGAATGCCTATGATAAACGAGCTGAGTTTTACTCAGATTCGTAATGAGTTACTCGAGTCCTTGAGAGGGAAATGCCAGCATGATGCATTCTTCTCTATTATCTGGAACTCAGTCCAGAACAGACAGTTACAGACTCCAGAACCAGTTCCCGGGGCTGGTGCCAGTTCATCCAAGAATACGGCAGCTTCCGTTGAGGATGATGATGAGTCCGAGTATACGTCGTCAGATGACGTTGAGGATTCTGAGCCTGTATTACCCAAGCAAACCCCAGTGGTTGAGGGTCAGTTGACTCAAGGATTCAAATGGAAACAGTATTCCATTCAGGATGAGTACTTGCTCTATAGAGATAGAGTATGTGTCCCCAATTCAGAGGATTATAGGCAGCAGGTCCTATATGAATGTCATGACAATCCTAGCGCGGGACACCCAGGCATGCAGAAGACCTATGAGCTTCTTCGTAGGCAATTTTTCTGGCCCAGTATGAAAAAGGACGTCCACCAGTATGTAACCAGTTGCCAGAAATGTCAAGTAAATAAAGCAGAGCGTTTAAAGGCAGGAGGGTTGTTGCATCCCTTAGAAATACCAGCTGGTAAATGGGAGAGTATCTCCATGGATTTTATAGTAGGCCTGCCTAAAACCCAAAAGGGTAATGACGCTATATGGGTCACAGTTGACCGTCTGACCAAAATGGCTCATTTTATTCCGACCAAAACAACCGTTAGAGCTCCAGAGTTAGCGAGGTTGTTTGTAGACGGGCTATTTAAATTGTACGGTCTACCTTCCGGCATAGTCAGCGACCGGGACAGTAAGTTTACTGGAAATTTTTGGAAGGCAGTATTCCATCATCTCCATACTAAACTTAATATGAGTACCACTGACCATCCACAGACGGACGGTCAAACAGAAAGGGTAAATCAAGTGCTGGAGGATATGCTTCGTGCATACGTCAGCAAGAGGCAGACTAATTGGGAGGAGTATCTCTCAATATTAGAGTTTGCTTACAACAGTACCAAACATTCAGCTACGGGATACAGCCCATTTATGCTGATGTACGGTTTTCAGCCACGCTCACCCACAGCTGTAGGGTTTAAACAAGAAAAAGTTGAAGCAGCCAGAAACTTTTTAGAAGACCTAAACCAGATGATAGAACATGCTAAGCGTAGCATTAGACAATCCCAGGATCGAGCCAGGCATTATGCAGATCCACACAGACGGGATGTGCAGTTCTCCACTGGTGAGAAAGTCTACTTGAGAGTCCCAGTTGACTCTAAAACCCTCAAATCAGGAGTGTGTGCTAAGTTGTCTCCAAGGTATTGTGGTCCCTTTACCATCAGTAGGAGACTAGGCGAGGTCACCTATGAACTAGAACTCCCACACAGCAGTAAGGTTTTTCCAGTTTTTCATGTAAGTCAGTTACGAAAAGCCTTAACCAGATCAGATAATCTGGTAGGGGACAGTGTTCTAGTTCTCCCATTGGATCCTCAACAACCTCCACATGAACCAGAGGAAATTCTTGATAGTAGAGAGACGCAGACTCGTCATACTCTATACCGAGAATATCTGGTTAAGTGGAATGATCAGCCTGTTGAGAATGCCACTTGGGAAAGAGGCAGCGTCCTTCGCAAGATTTTTCCAGACTTTGTCTTAGAGGACCAAGACGGTTCTTAAGGGGGAGGGAGTGTTACGAGTTCGTAACCAGTGCCGAACCCTAGAGAACACAGATAGGTCAGATACCACAGTCAGTATCGTGTCCAGCGTACATGACCAACAGGGCAAGACAGTGTGAGTAGTGTGCCCCAGCACGGTCCATAGCCATGGCGGGCCTAACACAGCCTAGGGACCCTGTCAGCAGGATAGGGCCCCCAGTTGGGTCCCGACGTGCAGTCGGCCACGTCAGTGCCACGTGGCCGACACTTGGCAGTAGCATGCTACCAGTCCTCACACTGGGCTAGGAGGGGCTTACTCTATATCAGGGAGTAGGCAAGGTTGGGTGGATCAATTAGTGTTTGCCCTACTGTGGTGTTAGGATCTATTACAGACGGCCTCTAGAGGTGGTTTCTTCCTATACTTACCTTGGTGTGCTCTTCACTGGTCCTACTTTCAGTATGAGACAGGCACCTACTTCTAGACTCGGGAAGGGTCATTCTTCCCTGGTCCAGTTGGAGAGATTCTACTTCTGTAAGTCTATTCGGGATGCCCCGAGTAAGTGCAAACTTTTTGACATCATTGTCACCCCTTCAGCCATGTATGCAGCAGAGATATGGTGTACAGGCCTCTCCTCCTCACATTGGGCCAACATTTCACGTTTACAGACCACCATGCTAGCTCACATGATTCGGGCGAAACCCTCTGTCCCACATGAGATCATTCTTGCAGAGTTTACCACCCCCCCATCCAGATAGAGGCAGCCTTCCAGCTTATCACATACATCCAGAGGGCTCAGGCACTTCCTGATATAGAGCAGAGATGCACACGGCTTGCACTCATGTCCTCACACCATCTTCAAACCCCTGCCGGTTGTCATGGTTCCCCTAGGCGTCACACTTCCTCATGGAGAAATTCGGTATCGATATCATGGATCTTCCATTGGGTACACACCAGTACATTAGACGGTTTTTATACAGAGCATATCTTGACCGTACTTGGCGACGCCAATTAGGGGTTAAACCTGATCACTACCGGATACACTTTCTGGAGCAGGATGTCGCTGGACTCCCAGTCTTACCTCGATATGTGTCTTCAAAACTATCACATAGTCTCCGCTTCACCTTGGGACAGTTCAGAGCAAGGTTGCAGTCCGCGTTCCGGAACGAGATCCGGGATATCCCATTAGGGTTTCCCGGAACGCAATTTTTTTTTTTTTGTATAGTTGCCAATATGGGTATCATGTGAAAGGATATCAAAAAAGCAATTGTTATGCAGATCTATTGCTTGGCTTCAGATGGCTGCGGGCTACATTGATTAGAAATCTGGACATCAGTAGATGGTTTAAGAAAACTGGCTGCATTTTCAGTAGATGGTTTCAGAAATTTGGACTGTGTAGTCTGCCGACTGTTTCGGGTGCGAAACACCAAAAAGTGTGTTTTCACTCAGGGAGTTGGAAGGCCAAATCATGAAGAGGCCTTACCGTCAGGGCCGGGGTCTACTGGCAGCCCCCGGACCCCGCCGTTGGGGTCGTTGCCCCCCAAACCCTCCACCGGGGGGCTACCGCCCCCCGAACCCCCCGTTTCTCGGGGGGCTACAGTCCCCCGAACCCCCTGTTTCAGCTATTCCAAAAGAAGTATACAATTCCTGCCAATCTAAGGAAGGCTCCTTCTAACTCTTTCTATCATTTTCTAACAGAAAACGGAATCAGTAGATCTGCAAACCATTGGCATCAGAACACCATTCAAAACTGATTTAGTTAGTATGAAACTCAAAAAAAAAAAAATTGGCCATTACTACTTTTTCCCAAAAAAAAAAAAAAAGAATTTGCGATCCGGGTCGCGGATCGCTGACGTTCCGGATCGCACGATCCGGAACGTTTTTGCAGCGGATCGCGATCCGCTG
This sequence comes from Diphasiastrum complanatum, assembly GCA_029204225.1. Classification (NCBI taxonomy): domain Eukaryota; kingdom Viridiplantae; phylum Streptophyta; class Lycopodiopsida; order Lycopodiales; family Lycopodiaceae; genus Diphasiastrum; species Diphasiastrum complanatum. The sequence goes on along the minus strand of CM055095.1, from coordinate 14,750,815 downwards.
CAACACAGGTTCAAAGTCTCCTCACACCAGTTGGCTATCGAGACTGGCAAATTCCAGGGTACACCACGAGAGGAGAGATTGTGCCAGCTATGTTCTTTACATGAGGTAGAGTCCGAGGAGCACTTCATCTTCAGATGCCACATATACTATGTGATCAGAGGGAGAAACCACTGCCTGTTCTGGGACAAGCCTACCACACTCAGATCACTTATTGCATATGGGATCCTCGCTGTGTTGCGCTCATGATACGTGAGATGGTCTTGCTGCGACAGGATATGTAACAGTCGGTTCACCAACCACGTTCTAGCTCTCAGGCTCAAATTACATCATTCTTCTCCAGAAGACGACCACGCCGAGACCCCGAGTCAGATGATGATGACGATGATACACCACCTCACAGATATCAGAGACAGTGTGTCACTCACGGTCATGTGGCATCCCGCACTACCCGCCCTGTTATGAGAGCACACTGTTCTCATCCTACTAGACGACGACGGCGACGGCGACGATCCATACTACCTCCTGCTACAGCTCTTATCACATCCTTCTTCAGCAGTAGTACTAGATGATATGTTTCTACTCTGAGCAGCTATTTCTGCTCCCACTTATGGACAGTTTATAGTTTACCGTTATATTGTTCATCTTTTATGCATAGTTTTCTTTCTTGGAGACGTTTATATACGCTCCCAGGGTTACCACATACTTGACATGTACTCTTATTGGTCATATATGCCTTTTGGCATGGAAAAGACATTAATAAAGCTTTCTTTCTTTCTTTCTTTCTTTCTTTCTTCTGATGGAATGGTGAACCAGCTACGCACAGCTTGGTATGGCTGCTGGCAAGTAGTTTCACTACGTAGTCCACTTTAAGGAGATTGATTTGGACAAGATGTAATCGGGCTTCTTGTAGGGGAATTTTACTATTTTGGAGATCTGCCTGAGCTATCGGCGGCCATTGATATTCATACAGTTTCTTAGTTGGAGAATGCTTTGTGAATGCTTTTTGCTGTCTTTTATGCATCATTGATATCAACTAACATGGTATCAAAGCACTTTCCTGTCAGCTGAAATTTTTTTTGCAGGATCTACGACGACGAAAGCAACATCGTTGTGCTGCTTCCATCAACAACAACACCATCGCACCATCAGCAAGTAGCACCATCGCATCAGCATCATAGTCCATTCCTCATTTTCCTAACTGGACCCGTTGCGCTACAGTGGGAGGTTCGCTGCACCTGCTTGAGATCAAAAATCGGCTAGCTATCTTGCTGTTCCTCTTCCCCATCATTTGATTCCTGTGATACAGTGAAGGTAGTCCTGGATTTTGATGACACAACAGCATATAGGAGGCTTCTAAAGAAACTCCTTGATGTGCTAGCTGAATACTGGTAGGAAGAGAAGGAGCGTGTAACCTCGTTACCCCATGTTGAAACTCGGTCAAGACCATTAACACATGCAGATGCCACAGAAGATGTTCCAGATGTTGTTTGGGTCCAATATGATGATCCTTCATGCTTGAAATGGCGTGTTCTACCTGATGGAACGGATGTTCTCTCTCCCAGATCTCTGCTGGACCACAAAGGATAAGCTAAAGACTACTTCAAAAGCAAGGAGCCCTCTCTTTGACGGATTCCTGGCGGATTTTTTAGCGGATTTCTATCGGACCTCCGGCGGATTTCTGAGTGGACGTCTGGCGGATTTTTTGGTGGATTTCTAGCGGTTTTCAGGCAGATCTCTGGCGGATTTTTTTGGCGGGTTTATGAGCGGAACTCTGGCGGTTTTCTGAGCGGACCCTGAGCAGATTTCTGAGCGGACCTGGAGCGGACTTGACCTGCTCCAGCGGACCTGCAGGGTTCTTGCTACAAACTTACGCTGTCCTATGGCTCCACGCAACAAACGAGGGGGAGGTAAGTCCCCCCACTCTCCACCACGACCTACTTTGGAAGGCCCGGAAAACAACCCCCTGCCCATCACATCTGAGTTTTTGGTACCTGCTCCTGCCATCGTACCTGCTTTAAGTCTGTCTATCACATCTACTTCTGATCTGTCCACCGCATCTGCATCTGATTTAAGACGGATACCCGCCCTGCTGTCGAAACATTTGCGGTTAATCAATTGCCCACAGTTGATTATACCCCTTCCAAACCTACTGAAGGCCTCTTTGCTTATGACATCAGCTATATTCGGCAAGAAATCATAGGACTCAGACAATTACACTTCCTTGAAATTGAGAACGGCAAGCTGGTTTTGGATCTCTGTGGGGTTAAAGAGCGAATGGAGCAGCTTGAACAAGAAAATGTATCTCTTAAGCAACGGATTGCGGAACATATCCCTCAAAAGCATGTATTGGAGTAGACGTCGAACAAAATATCTAGCCTTGAGAAACAAGTGGAAGAAACAAAGACGTGGGCAGCGCGTCTCAAAAGCGATGGTAAGGTCGAATCTTCAAGCTTGGTTCACATGCAGTTGTGAATTCTACACTAGAAGATGTCTTCTCTGAGCAAGAAAGAAGGGCTCAAAAAGCCTGTAATATCCGGGTTAGAGGGATTCCCGACGAGCATAAGCCCATTGAAGAGGCAAAAGACCTGCTTTTAACTAAGCTCACACACACCACGGATGGATTTGATACAGCTTGGAGAAGTTTGACACTAATGTATTGTTTATCAAGTTTCGCTCTATGAACAGCCGCAACGCAGCTTTACGCCTTAGAGCCAAATTAAAAGGGACTTTTATTTTTATGATGATGACCTTACACGCACACAATGGTAGCCAAGAAACAAATTATCCAAGATGCAAATGCAAGAAATCAGCGGGTGCTTTTCATTGAAGGCAAACCACAAATTTTTGATTAAAATTCTCAATAGGGATTCGGGGCTCCCGGGCAAAGGAGCAGCCCAAGATCCCCTCAGCCTTTACATATTGGTTTTTGGAATTGTAATGGCATACTATCATCTTCTTCAGCGGGTGATTTCCATTCTTTCATGCTGAAATGTGATATCCTTTTGTTAGCAAAGACTCATGAATTATTATATAGACCGCTCCAATCCATACAGGATTGCACCTGGCACTCAACGCACCGGCCATTTGTGAGAGGGAAGACCTTCAGTGGTTCTGGTGGTGTTGCATGTCTCACCAAGAATGTTTTCAGTTCTCATTTTAAACTGGTCAAAAGTGATCCATTTGCACGCTTTATTTGGTTTCAGTTCTTTGGTCATTGTTTGGGGCTTTCTCAGGACCTCTTTCTTGCAGTTTGTTACTTTGCACCACAGACATCATCTTTTGCAGATTTTGGTGGTGACCCTTTCCAGGCTCTCTCAGATGATATAGTCAGCTTTGCACAGCGAGGCCTTATTCTTTTAGCAGGAGATTTTAATGCTCGTATGAGCATCAGGCAGGCTGAGTTTCATGCAGAGAGTGACTTTCTACAGGTTCACACATTAGATATGGGCTTTGACAAGACCTCACAGGATGCAAATACTCCAGCTACCCACTTTGGAGAGCAGCTGATTGGTTTAGCAGAGGCCCATTCCTTAACCATTTTGAATGGCCTTCCTTGCTGGCCTTCATCATCTTATTTTACTTGTCACCCACATGGAGGAGGACATAGTGTTGTTGACTACTTCATTGGGTCACCGGCTTTAATCCCATTTCTTCGTACCTTCCACATTATACCTCCTACCATTTCTGATCACTCCCTCCTACTTCTATCCCTTGGACATCATAGTACCACAGTCACAACACACCGTCCCACCCATCACCATCGCCCAGTTTTCTCTCCATCTGGTTTTCCCCTTTACACCGAGTCCCTAATTACTTTTCTCCAAGACTTTCCCTTCACCTCCTCAGTTGACCAACAAGCTGTCATTTTATCTCAATCCCTTTTGCAATCCCCCAATACTGCCTATCCTTTGAAAACCTTCTCTTCGCATAAATGCACCCACAACAAATGGTATGATACAGAGTGCTTCTCACTGCATAAACAAGTTGTTTACGCTAGATACCACTCTCCTCACACCCTAGCCTTGAAGCAAAAAGAATATCACAAAATGACTCTAAAAAAAAAAAGACAACTTATCTCCAGTCCTTGGGACAAAAACTTGTTGATGCTATTGCCTCCCCATCCTCCCATTTCTTTTGGCGGATGTTCTCTAAAAACCCTTATAAACCCACTCCTATTGCTATTGAGTCATGAATAAATTATGCTTCTAAGCTTTATACAGTTGACTCTCTTTCCATTTCTCTTTCCCCACGCCCTTCAGAATTCACCCTCTTCACCCCGTCCATGGTTGAAAACGCCATCCAAAATGGTCAAACCCAAAAAGCCACTGATGTTGACCTCCTAAGTATGGACTTCCTAAAACCAGTTGCCCACATTATTGCCCCATACATTTCCCATATCTTTAACCAATCTGTCATCTTCGGTCTCCCCATATCGTGGTGCACCAAAACCTTTTACACCCTATCCTCAAAGTCGAGGATCCTTTGATTGAAGACAACTACCGCACTGTTATGATCAGTCATACTATGGCCAAGCTATATGGATCGGTTTTGAAGTCTATTGTCAACTCACGGGCAGTAACAGAGGGGTTACATGCTATGGGACAGGCAGGCTTTTGCGCTGGCTACTCCACGGCTGACCAGATATTCATCCTGAGATGCATTATTGAGGAGGCTAAGTTCAGGAAGCAGAGGGTTTATTGTTGCTTTGTGGATTTCCGCAAAGCCTTCGATTCTGTTCCGAGACACCTTTTACTCCAGCGCCTAGCATCGCTTGGCTTTTCTCAGGAGATCATTGCTGCTATCGTCACATTGTATGAGAGAGTGCTAGCTCGTTTTCGAGATGGTGATGGATGGTCCTCTTACATTCATAGTACAGTGGGAGTTAAGCAGGGATGTCCTCTGTCCCCTACTCTCTTTGCTCTATATATTGATGATCTTGAGCGGATTATTAGGGAAGAGGGTGGAGATGGCTGTCCGTTAGCGGATATGATTATCCCTATTCTATAATATGCGGATGACGTGATACTTCTATCGAGATCAGCATCTGCGCTTCAGCAGCACCTTGATGCTTTATCTAATTTCTGCCAGATTTGGGGTTTGATGGTGAATATTGGTAAGACTAAGGTCATGGTGTTCAACACCAATCGACAGCATATGAGAGACACAGTGTTCTACTATAATGGGCTGCCACTGGAGATAGTAGCCTCATATACATACTTGGGTGTCCTTTTCACTGGTCCATTGCTCACTTTTAGACCAGCTGCATCTAGGCTCCGCAAGGGGCACTCTGCTCTTGTCCAGATGGAGAGGTTTTCCTCTATTTACTATGTACATGATCCTGATACGCGCTGTCGCCTTTTTTCTACCATTGTCTCTCCGGTGGCTGTATATTCAGCAGAGACATGGTGTCCTGGCTTGTCCAAAGATACTTGGAGTGATATTTCACGTTTGCAGATCCTTATGCTTAGCCGGATGATCCGTGCGAAGCAGTCAGTTTCCCATGATATCATACTGGCAGAGTTTGCCTCACCTCCACTGATTGTCGAGGCTATATTTTGGATTATCACATTCAATCATAGAGTCTCGGAGCTTGATTCATCCAGATACGTTGCTGCAGCTTTCACATCCTCTCACACTCTAGCTAGTCAACAGGCTAAGTCCTCATGGTTTCAGTGTGTTTCTGACCTTTTGAGTAGGTGGGGTTTATCTATATCTGATCTCCCGAATGGGACACACACGTATATCCACCAGCAAATTTACAGAGCTTACATCAGCACAGTGTGGTCTCACCCAGATCCAGCACGGGTCAAGCTCCATTTTTACCACACTCATCTTCTTCAGCTTGATGTTTCCAAACTTCCCGTTCGGCCGGGTTATTTGTCTCAAACGTTATCTTTTGGCCTGTGTTATCGTCTTGGTCAGCTTAGGGTCTCTTCTCACCAGCTTGCTATTGAGACAGGTAGATACACAAACACACCTCGACCGCTACGGATTTGTTAGTGCTGCTCTTTACAGGAGATTGAGGATGAGTTCCATTTCATTTTCCGATGTCCAGCTTACTATGAGATCAAACGCAGATACCATTGCTTATACAGAGATACTCCACTTACACTTGGTTCTTTCCTTGCCTTCTCAGATGCGAGATGTGTTGATTTACTATTAAGAGAGATGTTTACTCTGAGATCTTCCTTTTTATTGGATGTTTCTGATGTGGATCATAGCCAGTCCCACATTACACACTTTTTCTAGAGAGCGATAGAGATGAGACTTCTGACAGTGAGATGGACATTCCAGTACGACGACCGAAGCTCCAGCGTCCTCTTCGCTTCTCCAGGCCCAGGGCTCTTCAACCGAGGCCAACACCTGCTTCTCACCATATCACGCAGTTTTTTATATCCACCTAGCCAGTTAGTTAACTTATTTCAGTTCTCTCTTTCCCTCTGTGTAGCTGGTGGTTAAGCTAGTTATATTGTACCCTCGACAGAGCTGGAGGTTAAGCTTTGTTTCTCTCTATTTTCTATTGCTGGTTTAGCTTTTATGAATGTAATTCTCTCTCTCTCTCTCTCTCTCTCTCTCTCTCTCTCTCTCTCTCTCTCTCTCTCTCTCTCTCTCTCTCTCTCTCTCTCTCTCTCTCTCTCTCTCTCTCTCTCTCTCTCTCTCTCTCTCTCTCTCTCTCTCTCTCTCTCTCTCTCTCTCTCTCTCTCTCTCTCTCTCTCTCTCTCTCTCTCTCTCTCTCTCTCTCTCTCTCTCTCTCTCTCTCTCTCTCTCTCTCTCTCTCTCTCTCTCTCTCTCTCTCTATATATATATATATATATATATATATATATATATATACAAGAAAAGGTGAAGATACTTGAAGATGAAAATGCAAACCTCAAAGAACAGTTGACAGCTAGTCATGTCAAAGCCCTGGAAGACAAAATCCAAACTTCGACCAAAACTTGGGCAGACTTGCTCAAGAACTCGGAAGGAAAGAATACGATGGTGGTTTCATAGGCAATGCAGGAGCAAAGCAAGAGGGAATATAAAACCCAAAACGTTCGCGTCCGAGGTTTTTCTCTTGAAATCGATCCCCTTCTTGCAGCCAAGGAACTGTTAGCTTCACTCTCTTACGAGGAACAAGAAGATGTTGTGGAAGCAGCATGGCGTAGTAAGTTTGACACTTCGGTAATTTTCATTCGTTTCAAATACACTGATTATCGAGACGAAGTTCTTAAGCGTCGTGGACGTCTTAAAGGGAGCAACATTTTCGTTCACGAAGACCTGACCGCCCTACAGTGGAAGGAACGTAAGTACCTCATCGAGGAAGCGAATTCAAAAGGGAAAAAGGTTATATTTCGTGATGGACGACATTTTTTTGTCACCCCATCCAGAACTGATCATTCAGCACCGCCTCCTGCATGAGAGCCTTTCATTGACGCTTGTTAGAGATTGTTCAGAATTAGGCTGAGAGTTAGAGCACTGAAGAGATATTTTTTCTGTTCTTAGTTAGTTTGGTTTTTAGTTATGTTGTTTTGACGGCATTGCTCCGTCTTGGTGCCATCCATTTTGATGTACTTGTTCGTCTTATATGCCTTTTGGCATGGAAAAGACGTTAATAAAGCTTCTTCTTCTTCTTCTTCTCTCTCTCTCTCTCTCTCTCTCTCTCTCTCTCTCTCTCTCTCTCTCTCTCTCTCTCTCTCTCTCTCTCTCTCTCTCTCTCTCTCTCTCTTTGGGATTACATTGATGAAAAACTAATCTCAAGCTATAATTGCATGAGAAATTGGAATGAATGCATGAGTAGGAATGTGTGTATGAGAAGTCGAAATGTAGGCATACTTGTTCATGATTTCTACTTCAGGTCAAATTCATATTGAGATCGTCAATCATATGTATATACATATATACGTGATCAATTTAGGTTTGGTCGTTAATTGCATAATGACATCTCCCTAACAAGGGGATCTCCATCTTGACCCCTCTATGTGAGTCAATATGTGAATGTTATGATGAGATGTGAAATTCTATCTTTAACATACCCTACTGCATGTATAGGCTATTTTGCTTTGAATATGTCTAAGTTATGTGCATGATGTGTAAGCTATCATTTCACAGGGTATAGTATCTTGATAACATGGCACCCTTTTACCAAGTTGGTTCAGAGTTTCCTACTTTGATTGCCTACTATGCCCACTACTATTACTTCTAAGTGGTTTAGATGGAGACACCGGAAATAAAGCAACCTAATAACAGCCTATGTTCTAGTATCCCCATGGTTACCATTTTTTTCTTCTTCAGCTCAAGCTTGTGATGGCGCAAGTCTCCAAATGGGAGCTATATTTTCCAAATTCCACAATTTTTTTTTCATGGGTTTGGTTTTGATATAATTCACTTTATCTACAAACACAAATATGCATATGTCGATTCACATATACATCATCAAGATCCAACAGGCGCAAGTTAGCCATTCATGATTAGCATATCCTAAATTTACAAATAGAGAAATAAATGTGAGTCAATCCATTACCTCGAATCGTTTCGCAATAGTCACAACCACAAAGTATGCAAAGATCAATAAATTGATCCATGGACAAACCCAACTCTTCTAACACCTACAAAAATGGTAACCTTGTCTCAATTTGCAAGCAAAAATACCATCCACCACAACTGCCTACGCCATCAAGTAATTGTTATTATCATCTACCTTCAAGATTATAAATAAAACTAACCCTAGAAACCTCGAACTCCATAACAGGCATTTTACGCGAAGCTGGTTCCATTAAATGTCGTAGAAACCGAGGGGCTCCAAATGTAAGAGAATCCATGTCCTCAGATGCCACAGCATAAACCTTCAACATACAATTGAAGCAATCGCTAGCTCAAAATAATATATGTACATTGCCACTTCACAACAAAAAATAGAAAGAAAGGCATCGAACCCACCAACCTTTTTAGGCCTAGTTAAAGATCATATCTCCTCATGATTCACTAAAAAACAATTGTAATGAAGTAAATACCTTATCAGCTTTGCATAATGCAGCACATTCAGCTTCTGCTTCACTTGGGGCCTGATGCACAATTTAACAAGCTTATTATGATGCAAATCGAAAGTAAACAATCCTCCAATAGATTTTGACTCAAATCCATCACAAAACATCAGGATATATAGGAGAAAAAACACAGTAATCAATCCTTGAATATGCACACTATCTATTAAGGCATAAGAATGCCTTATAAAGAGCTAGATCAAAAGACAAAGCAAGTTCAACTTGAATTGTCACTACAGCAAGAAAACAGTATAAAATGGAAATCTGAAAACAAAGCTTTTTCAAAGCTTAATTTGAAACCTAGCATCACATAAATTCTCATTCCCACCTATTAGTAACTACAAAGCCCAACATAATATCATCTTTAAGCACAATGGTTTAAAGTGAACATGATAGTGCCTACAACTGCTAGTCTACCAATTTGGCAATTCACACCATAAGATGCGTAACATTGAAGAAACAAAAGAACAAAAAGTAAAACCTCCAAAACCTTGAAATACGAATCCAGTCCATTGTTCAGGGAATACAAAGCTGCTTCAACACCATACATTTAAAGAGGCCAAAATATAGACATTCTCCAACCCGTCATTTAGACTTGAATCAAAATGATTGTGTTCACTTTAAAAGCTTGATGTGGTTGTACTTTCAGTTGCACTTCAAAAACAACTAAGAGAAAGATATGTTTTCCAAACAATATTAATAGAATTCTATGTAGACAAAACTAGCAAGAAAAGTCATCTTCAACCCTAGGGAGTCCAACCACAAAGTCATTAACCATCAACTTTGTCATGCATAGCATGAACCGAATGCTACGACATCCCTACTTTCATCATCAACACCCTAAAGTAGGTGCAAGTCACATGCACAAACATATGTCCACATTAGCGTTCATAACTTTGTACAACCATGAATGTATTGAGTTTCTATCACTTCTCTAAAGGTGAAGGGCAAAACTCGATCATGATGACGGCTAGCACTAAAGAGCAAAGACAATAAAATGAAGTGCCTTCTTTCTAATGGAAAACGAAAAAAGAAACCGAACTAAAAAGCAGTGGGCAAAAAGCACCACAAAAGATCAAAAGATTCAACACGAACCAGCTGACCATAGCTCGCCATAGCTTGGACAGATCTCAAAACATAACTATGAATTCATTATACGGCAGAAAAATACATTCTACTAATAACTTTGTTTTGTCAGATATGATTGAAAGAAAGCATATCTACTCTAAACAGAATGCGTCATATGACATATGTTATTTCAAAATTTTGGACAGTACTAGTATTTCAAACATTCAAAACACATTTTTGTAAAGAAACCAATTGTTCAAGACTTGAATTACTTCTCAAGTCCAAAAAGCCTAAATAGCAAGAAAGTCCTAAAATGATGTGTTTGGTGAGGAGAATGAGAGAGATATAGAGGAGATGTTCTAAGGGCATCTGCCATACTTGGCTCAATGTGGTGAGAATTTGTGAGTAGGTGAGGCTTTAGTTTCCAAGAATCAGAACTCAAAGGATTTTGATTTGAATCCAATTTCTAACATGCCAAAAGTAGTTTGAATTTTCTCCCTTTTTCTTATTGTTTTTGCCTTTTAAAGATAAGGTTTTTTTCAATTCGTCTAACACAAGCTTGACCCTAAACCCTAAACCTCCACAAATGATTTGAATCGAAAGGGAACTATGGGGCAAGCAACAAGTTGACAACATGTGAAGCTAAATGATTTGAACACTTTCTCTACATTGATCTTTCCGTTGTTGCAGTGATTTGAGTTCCAATAATTTTTGGGCCAAAATGAAATGCACTAGTGTCACATGCACTTTGAATCCCTTGCCCAATGTAAATCGTAAATTGTAATTATTAAAGTGTAAATAGCTAAGTCACCGGGCCTATGGAGACAATTGTAAATTGCAATGTAGATATTGTTGGTGACTTATTCCGAGATGGCCAAGGGGTACTGGGTCTGCTGGACTGATCTCCTAAAAAGTAGGAAGGGTTGACCGGTCAACGTGACACGTGTCATCTGCTCACTGGGACACTTGGTCCAATGTATGAGTTGACACTTGTCGGACGGTCAATGGACGAGTCAACATGACGTGTCATATGCTCATTGGGACACTTGGTCCAATGCATGAGTGACACGTGTCAAACTGTCATTGTGACATGTCATATGCTCATTGGGACACTTGGTCCAATGCATGAGTGACACATGTCAAACTGTCCACCTACTAGCTTGTCTACGTGTCAGGGTACTGCCAAGTGGCAAGTGTCGACTGTGCATGGAGTTTGCCATGTGTCGACGTTAGGATGTGTCAGGGTTAAGGGGTGCTTGAGGAGATATAGTGGGAGCCTTGCCAGGCATTCCCTATGGGATTCCTATGCAGCTATGGTTGGGAGGAGACTTGCAACAAAGCTCTTATGTTTGCTTGTTGATCTATGTACATTTGCTTGAGATTAATAAAGTGACGGATTTGCTGGGTAATTCTGTGTATTTACTTAGGTTTTTTGAGCTTGTGTGCAACAACTAGAGCCACTAATAGTGTTATACATTTGCTTCCACCCATTAAGCAGCTTTAAACTACAAAGGTAAATTGGGTGGTTTTAAGTGTAATCATATCATTGTCAAACTTCTAAGTTATTTATGTTTCCCTAAGATGTGCAAGCATGATTCTTACTCTCTCAAGTAGATAAAAACAACAAATTTGTTGGCATGCAAAACCTTCCACCTTCCGTCAAGGCCTTCAATGATTTTCGATAAATTTTGGTGTTATAGCCCTAATATTTAGAATCTTTGGTTCATCTACACCTTGTAGCAAAGACATATGGTCGGAGGTGGAGCTATCGATTGTGGGAGACTCTAAAACATCTAAGAGGACAAAGCTTCAATTACTAGCTAGCAATGCACTTATGTATATTACTCCAACCATACTACTGAATGATAGTGGGTCGCTTGAACCAAGTATCTAGTTCCTCTATAATGCTTACAAGATAATTTCCTGGCACCACTACTATAAAGTCCTCAATCCAAGGATCCTATTCTAAGCATGCCGATCACAAGCAACAAAAGGGAACTTGATGGTGGACAAACCAACCCAACCAAACCTAGATCGAACGGATCTAGCCCCCAAGCTATGGATCAATCACTCAGAGAGGCAAGAGGCATCACACCAGCAGCATCCTGCCATCGGTCATGCTATCAAGCATACACTAGTGAGAGCCCAATAGGTATACTTATACCCTCCAAGGCCCATGCACCACTAGTAGTGCACTATGACACCTTATTGGACACCTCTGCAGCCTATCTGGGCCACGTCATCTAGTTCCCCAATGACTCACTGATAGACCCATACAAAATCCACCATCAAGTGTTTTAGGCCTACAACCATTAATTATGACCAGGTACACATAAGGGTCCCAATTCCCTTATAGTCAAAATTAGCTTACGAGTTGTTGGTCTACTGGTCCCTAGCGTGGACACGCTACCCGAGACCAGTCATGGGCATGACATCACTAATTGTCCCCTAGAATTTAGAGGACCGTATTAGATCTTGAAAAAGATCGGATCCTTAGCTTACCAATTGGAACTCCCGAAAAGATCACAAGTGCATCCCGTAATTCACGTAAACCGTCTCAAGAAGAGTCTACGTGAAGGAGAGCATCTTGGATCTGGAGATCAGTTGGACCTGTTGGATCATCGGGTGTATCTCGTCTTGAACCCGAAAAGATCTTGGATACAAAAACTAAACGATTGAGGAATCGTATAATTGCCAAGCATCTGATTCAATGGAAGATCACACAGACGATGATGATTCCTGGTAACAGGAAGGAAGCTTAAGGAGGAACTTTCCCAGTTTTAAGTTCTGAGGACAGAACTTGAATAAGGGGGGAAGATGTCATGCCCATGACTGGTCTCGGGTAGCGTGTCCACGCTAGGGACGGGTAGAAAAACAACCCGTAAGTTAATTGTGACTATAAGGGAAATGGGGCCCTTATGTGTACCTGGTCATAATTAATGGTTGTAGGCCTAAAACACTTGATGGTGGATTTGTATGAGTCTATCAGTGAGTCATTGGGGAACTGGATGACGTGGCCCAGATAGGCTGCAGAGGTGTCCAGTGAGGTGTCACAATGCACTACTAGTGGTGCATGGGCCTTGGAGGGTATCAAGCATACACTAGTGAGAGCCCGATAGGTATACTTATACCCTCCAAGGCCCATGCACCACTAGTAGTGCACTGTGACACCTCACTGGACACCTCTGCAGCCTATCTGGGCCACGTCATCCAATTCTCCAATGACTCACTAATAGACCCATACAAATCCACCATCAAGTGTTTTAGGCCTACAACCATTAATTATGACCAGGTACACATAAGGGCCCCAATTCCCTTGTAGTCACAATTAACTTACGGGTTGTTGGTCATGCCCATGACTGGTTTCGGGTAGCGTGTCCACGCTAGGGACCGGTAGACCAACAACCCGTAAGTTAATTGTGACTACAAGGGAATTGGGGCCCTTATGTGTACCTGGTCATAATTAATGGTTGTAGGCCTAAAACACTTGATGGTGGATTTGTATGGGTCTATTAGTGAGTCATTGGAGAATTGGATGACGTGGCCCAGATAGGCTGCAGAGGTGTCCAGTGAGGTGTCACAGTGCACTACTAGTGGTGCATGGGCCTTGGAGGGTATAAGTATACCTATCGGGCTCTCACTAGTGTATGCTTGATACCCTCCAAGGCCCATGCACCACTAGTAGTGCATTGTGACACCTCACTGGACACCTCTGCAGCCTATCTGGGCCACGTCATCCAGTTCCCCAATGACTCACTGATAGACTCATACAAATCCACCATCAAGTGTTTTAGGCCTACAACCATTAATTATGACCAGGTACACATAAGGGCCCCATTTCCCTTATAGTCACAATTAACTTACGGGTTGTTTTTCTACCCGTCCCTAGCGTGGACACGCTACCCGAGACCAGTCATGGGCATGACATCTTCCCCCCTTATTCAAGTTCTGTCCTCAGAACTTAAAACTGGGAAAGTTCCTCCTTAAGCTTCCTTCCTGTTACCAGGAATCATCATCGTCTGTGTGATCTTCCATTGAACCAGATGCTTGGCAATTATACGATTCCTCAATCGTTTAGTTTTCGTATCCAAGATCTTTTCGGGTTCAAGACGAGATACACCCGATGATTCATCCAACAGGTCCAACTGATCTCCAAATCCAAGATGCTCTCCTTCACGTAGACTCTTCTTGAGACGGTTTACGTGAATTACGGGATGCACTTGTGATCCTTCCAGGAGTTCCAATTGGTAAGCTAAGGATCCGATCTTTTTCAAGATCTAATACCGTCCTCTAAATTTTAGGGGACAAATGTCATGCCCATGACTGGTCTCGGGTAGCGTGACCACGCTAGGGACCGGTAGACCAACAACCCGTAAGTTAATTGTGACTATAAGGGAATTGGGGCCCTTATGTGTACCTGGTCATCATTAATGGTTGTAGGCCTAAAACACTTGATGGTGGATTTGTATGGGTCTATCAATGAGTCATTGGGGAACTGGATGACGTGGCCCAGATAGGCTGCAGAGGTGTCCGGTTGTTGTCACAGTGCACTACTAGTGGTGCATGGGCCTTGGAGGGTATAAGTGTACCTATTGGGCTCTCACTAGTATATGCTTGATAGCATGACCGGTGGCAGGATGCTGCTGGTGTGATGCCTCTTTCCTCTCTGAGTGATTGATCCATAGCTTGGGGGCTAGATCCGTTCGATCTAGGTTTGGTTGGGTTGGTTTGTCCACCATCAGGTTCCCTTTTGTTGCTTGTGATTGGCATGCTTAGAATAGGATCCTTGGATTGAGGACTTTATATTAAGTGTTTTAGGTCTACAACCATTAATTATGACCAGGTACACATAAGGGCCCCAATTCCCTTATAGTCACAATTAACTTACAGGTTGTTGGTCTACCGGTCCCTAGCGTGGACACGCTACCCGAGACCAGTCATGGGCATGACAACTACCCTTGTCCCATATTGGTCCTCTTATCATATAAACGCATTGACCCTTAGGCATTTTTCTCAATTTTACTTTACTCCTTTGTTTTGTATTCTAATGATCTAATCTCAACAAACATTCTCTCTTAAATACATGGCCGGCACTCTTTCCTCATTTTAACTCCTTTGAAAATATTTCCACCCCAAAAACAAGATAAAAAAACATCTCTTTTAGGTGATTTTTCCTATAGGTTGAACCTCCACTAGCCTTTCTTTTCATTTAACTAGATACTCGTTATATGTAGTATGACATGTCCACCTCTCTCTCATAACAGGTTTCATTTTCGGTACACAAGGAACTTGGAAGAACAAATGGCTCTATGAATTCGACCAAGGTATCAATCTGCAACACAATTTTCCATAGTTGAAGATTTGTATGGCAGTTGTGTTTATGATCCATTTTCTACAATTTGGGTGCCCGCTTTAGAAGATTGATTGAAGAATCATATAATGATTATTCTTGTTTCCTATCCCAAAGAATTTATCTTAACAAAGTTTTTCCCTTCGTGTCATCAACTAACACTTTGATACAAAGTGTAGGAGAACTCTAAAATAATGAAGGGAGTAGAGATCTTGGTCGCTAACGAGCCATGTATAAATCCCTCTAATTGTACTGCTCAATGGTAGACGCATCGGCTGGAGGCCCCGCATGCCTAAGTACTCCCTGATCGTAGTATTTTGTTCATCTAAACTGCTTATACCACGATTCTCTAGCCCCACTGCATTTGTCCACTAGGTCGTTTGTGGGCACTACGTATACTCACATCAAACTAAACCTTACCTAGGAGTCAGGACAGATGCAATTCGAGGAATATTATCCTTTGTCCTATACTTGGTATAGTCTACAACAATGACCTAAGTGCAAAGGTTGTAACAACGGCACCATTACACAAGATCGTGGAGCATGTTATTGTCAACAATACTTACACACACCAAGGCACAACATACTTTTGCATGATCACCAAAGTGAGGGCACAACAAGGACATGCAAAACTTGATGTCAAGACACAATACATCATAGCGTGCTTGAAAATTACACTTGTGCTATATGCAAGCCATGAAGACAAAGTACTGCAAGGATCATTTTTCAAATGCAAGGATGAGGTCCTCTATGTCATCAATCTCCTTCCATGCTATAAGGTGCAAGGGATTTTTGGGCCATGAAGTGTAAAAGATCCAAGCCTTCTTCCTCGAGCTTAAGTAGGCAAATACTTTTGTGGAGCCCTCAAGGCCATGTGCATTGTGCTGCAAGGCCACCATGTTGTCACCTTTGAGAATAACCTCCAAGCCTCTTGCCCTTTGATGATTTACTCCTTGGACAAATTCGAGTAGATCATCCTCTTCAGTTGAAAAATACTCTAGATTAAAGGATGAGGAGCATTTAACTTACAAAGTTTGACAACTTACAAATCCACAACCTCCACAAGAAGCCTATTGAGACCCTTCGAGTGCAAAGGACATGATCAGGCCATGTGCTCAAATACAATTCGTTACGTGAGCTCTTCTTGGTTTCAAACTAGCTACATTTAGCAATATTGCTAAATTCACAACTTTTTGTTGAAGCCGCTTTTATGCTCCCTTAGTAAGACACTTGAGACGTACTCTCTCTCTCTCTCTCTCTCTCTCTCTCTCTCTCTCTCTCTCTCTCTCTCTCTCTCTCTCTCTCTCTCTCTCTCTCTCTCTCTCTCTCTCTCTCTCTCTCTCTCTCTCTCTCTCTCTTCTCTCTCTCTCTCTCTCTCTCTCTCTCTCTCTCTCTCTCTCTCTCTCTCTCTCTCTCTCTCTCTCTCTCTCTCTCTCTCTCTCTCTCTCTCTCTCTCTCTCTCTCTCTCTCTCTCTCTCTCTCTCTCTCTCTCTCTCTCTCTCTCTCTCTCTCTCTCTCTCTCTCTCTCTCTCTCAAGATTATTGACAATTTCCATGTGTTTTATTGCATATGAAGTCCGTTGATCACATTGATCTGAAATCGTTGCATTGGCATCTAAAATTTGTTGATTGGGTTGATCTGGCAACCCATTGATCTAAACTTGTTTTGGCAACCCGTTTTGGCATTCGAAATCGTTCTGGCAACCCATATGGGCATTCGCATATGGAAAACGGACAAAAAAGAATGGTTCACGATCCATTCCTTAGGCTCCTTAGGAACGGTACAAAACCGTAACCGTTCTTTTAGGAACGGTTTCGTTCCATTCCGTGGAACTATTGTAGTGATCTATAAACGGTGATTGTAGCATATACAAGAGGGAAAAAGTGAGTTTGTCGAGATTTGCAAGCAAAACACATTCTGAGGCTTTTTTTCACCATTTTTTCTTTGCCTTGTTTGGAGGCTATAATGCATCATTTTAGGTGAATCTTGTTGCTAGGATTGCTTGTGGGGTTGCTAGGGAGAGAGTGATTGCATATTGCCAAATTTCTTTGAAGTAGGTGGTCACCATGAGCAAGCGTGTGCTCGATGTGCATGAGGCCCTTTTTGCATAGTTTTTCTAGGGGGTATAGTATAGGTTTGGCATTATGGGTTATTGAGCATAGAAAAAAGCATTGGAGCTAAGGTCCTATGAATGACATTCTAAGATCGATGAACATTGGTGATCCATTGCATCAATGGAAATCCCCGTCTTACTTACTCTATATGGTGTCAATCTAGAGATGAATGTGATGGCATGTTTACACGTTGAATAATTTCTATTAATTTCCTTCATGCTATGTTGTCTTCTTCATATGCATGAAACCTTGAAGCAAATTGCCTTGAAATTTTGAGGAAGTAATGTACAAAGGCTATGAGAGATTTGTGCTGATTGCATGTTATTGAGATGTAGGGCTATACACTCAACACCAGTAGTGCTTCAATTGGGATCTTTATTTTTTCATAATGTTTAGATGGCTACTAGTTATGTTTGTGCTAATTAATACGTATATTGATAGGTGATGGGTTATTGTAAGGCTTTGTTTAAGGTTTGGCCAATGTTCCTCTTTATTAACCTTCAAGTGAAAGTCTAGATAGTTTTCAATGTCTTCAACATCAATTCAATAGTGTTATTAGCACAAATAATGTGTTTGTATATTTTAATTGTTAAAACAGTAGGTTCCACATATGCTTAGAATGGTGTAGAAGAGGTATGGTACAATGCATAATGTTAGGAACAACGTATAAAACAAACACCTTTGTGCTTCTTGTCACTATGGTTTTAAGTATCTCTAGAGACATATAAGCTCAAGGTCTCTGTTATGCCAAAATAAACCTTATAAAAGGACAAGCTAAAATATAGACCCATACTATCTACTCCAAAACAAGGTACTCACCAGTAAATTTGATTTTATCATCTTACATGTTTGGGTAAATTAGGGGAAAAAAAAGTGTAATACAGAACATCAAAATATGTGTAGCCTTGTGCAAAACCATGACCAACTAAATTATGATGGCTTCTTGGATGTGAAAGTAAAGATTTTTCAATACCTTCATTTACATCTACATATCTGTAGGTTTTTTGAAACCCTACAACTAGCAAATCTAACGAGTCAAAACAAACTTCATAATAGGATCAACGAGGCTACTTTTATGGAGACAAAAGTTCCTTGCAAACTTGTTCAATGAACATGGTACTTAGTATTTATCACATTATGTGTCATGAATGTAGCCAAACAAGAAGTCATATGTGTAACTCTAAGAAAAGTCAAGTTGTACCTCAATAACAGGTACTCCCATTAAACGAATCAATCTACGACACTCTTCGTTATGTTGTTTAGTCACCTGCACAAAATATTTGAGTCCTTGTAAACTCAAATCCTCTAGTAGAGTCTACTTATAAGCACACGTGTGAGGTCAAGTACATAAACAAATTCTTGACATCAAACTGAAGAAAATACACTGAATAAGTGGCTACACTAAGATCTACTTCAAGGAAGCAAAATGAAGTACTTAATGTTAAGAAGATAATACCTTTACTGTCCTTTTACTATACTTCTCGATATCAGCATTTTCTCCTGTCTGCACAAGCACAATAGAAGGACAAAATGCAACAATTCGCAAACACAATTAGGCAATGCAAAATAATGTCAAATCATAGACATCAATATCTACTTGAATGGAGGATCCTTGCCTCACGAGCCTCAGCAAGTCCTTCAGTCGCATCCTCTCGCCTTGCGAAACTGTTACGGAATTGAGGTTTTAGTTGGCAAAATTGTTGACATGAATGCTAAAGGAAAGAGACAATAACATAAACAAGTCATTCCATGGTTGCAATTTTCACATTGGATTGGAAAACCAACACAACTCCTCCAAACCTCAATTTTATGTGCTGACTACCATTTGAATGATATGAGCACGCTCAAAAATGATGCAACTATGAAAAGTTCTATAATGTTAGGAAAAATGAAAATGATGAAATAATCTACCTACATTCTTTAGAAGTCTGCAATTTACCCAACAAAAAGACAACTTGTTTCTAATGCCTCTTTGATTCTAGGAACCATCAATATTTACAAAGAGCATCTAACCGTTTTTTCAGCTCATCCTTCTTCATATCTGGAGGCTTTCCATCAAAAACGTAACTGCAAAACCGTAAACATAAAAAAATGTGTTGTTTGTAAATAATGAATATCCATTTGTTTCTTGCAAGCTCAAAGTGCAAGCTTAATTATTGCAGCATAGAAAAAAGACAAGTTCGATATGGCCAACAAAATAGATTTCCATGTTTGCTTTTATTAGTATATAATATATATTGTGACTACTACAGTGGTTCTTCGTATACATGACATATCTTTTAAGAAAATGGATGTAAAATTTATGAATAGAAAAACTTACACGGGCTTCATACCAGATTCCAGCAGACGGACCGTTCTATTGAACATACCTATCAAGTGGCTTCAAGAAGACCGGCATAAAACACAGAGTGTCATAAAACCAACATCCAGCAAAAAAGCTAAATTGACCAAAATGGACAATATACTTAACATAAGAGTTGCCAAATTGAGCATCTATAATGTGTTCAACAAGAACAAGAACAATTGTACCTTGTAACTTCTCCTGCTTCATTAGTCAGCATCTCAGTTCCGGTTCTGCCTACAACAATCTAGAACCCAAATTTCTAAAGTCACCTAGGTTACATGGTTAGAAAATCTCAATTAAGTCATCAAAGTCTTAACAGAAACCTCAATGATTTTTCCCTGTATAAACTTGAACAAATGTGACTTTTGAAATCTTCATCTTTAGATTTGTTCTCTAGATATGTGTTATACATAAGGAATGATGAAGTTTTTGACACGTAGTAGTTGATAGGTTGTGGAAGTGATATAAAATCTCTGCAATGTTTAGGTGTAAGTTATAATTGGATCTACATTGCAAATAAGGTTGCATGGAACTTAGCAAAGGTGTAGATCATTTTTACAAGTACGGTAAGGAGAAAATTCTACTTTGCAAGATTTGCTTTCACAAAAGTGTGAAACTCTCTCTCTCTCTTTTGCTCTTCCTTAAACCCCCCCAGCCTGGCTTCTCAATAATCAAACTCATTGACTCCATGGACTTAAAAACCTTGATAGCAATTGAAGGCATGTGGTAACTTGCCCCAATGTGTCCTGAGACCATAGAATTAATGAACCGTTAACGGTTCACCACGGTTCTGAGAACCGTATAGTGAACCATACAGTTCTTTAAAATTTTTGCCCAGAACCGTGGTGAACCGTACTGAATAATTAATTAATTGATTTTTTTTTGTCCCACCCCCAAAAATAGCCCAAAAAATTGCTAAAAAGATGCCAAATTTTTTGTCAGAAAAAGCAGATTCTCCCTACTTAGATTATTAACTTCAAATGATTTAATCTCCCAAATTGATAAGAGAGAGGGAGACAGAGAGAGAGGGACAAAAACGAGCTTTGAGGGGTTTTGGGGGGGAATTTAGGAAAATTAATTAATTAATTATTTTTTTACATGAACCGTACCACGGTTCAAGGAACCGTGGTGCGGTTCCTTCCACGGTTCCGTGGGTTCTATGCCTCAACAAATATTCTCCGATTCACTCTCTCCCCCTCTCCCCCTTCGCCTCCCATTTGCCCATGAGGATGCATCAAGGCCAAAACACCTAAGTGCCTTTTTTAAAAGGCCTTCAGAAACCTAGCCGATTCTTACTGGACCTTAAAAGACAAACATATCATGAAAATAAGCAAAAATTTGACCACAAAAGCAGCCTTCTTAAAGAAAGTTATGCAGATGCCTTTGCAAAAAAAAGGGTCACAGATTATAGAGTTTTTGTGCATTTCAGGTGGAGTTGATATATAAAACTAAGAGATTGGACATTGGAAAGTTGGGACTTTGCACAAATACAAGCTTATGACTGCAAAGGTTAACGAACACCAAGAAGCATAAAAAACCTATTCCGTAGAAAGAAAGATACAATGAGCTCACCAAGAACTGGTAAATGCTCATGCTGGCATCAATAGCAATTTTTCGACCAAAGTAGCTTTCAAACTTTTGCTCCTTCATGGAATGTGGAGCATTATCTGCCAGCAACTTGGTCAACCCCTGCATTCATTGACCCATACCCAGTGTCCTTACTATAGCAATCCATACTCTAACTTAAACTGATGTGACATAGTTTGAAGTTCAAAAAGTCAGTATCTAACGGCTTCTAAGCAGTCAAAAATCAAAGCGGTCATAAGCTCTTATTAGTTCAAGACGTCTGCAACCTAGAGCATAAATACATTAATAAAATTTTATTTTGTATATAAACGTATCAATATCACTTATGAAATGGAAAAAGAGGCCAAGTCCGCTGTAGTAGTGAATGGAAATATTTTAAAATTCCAGAGTCTACATAATATAATCGTACAGAGGAAAGAGTGATAATTAGAAACGTCACAAAATACCTTGATCCCCATCCTTAATATTTTATGAAGGACAATATTCCTCTCTTTCAGCCTCCGGCACAAACCTTGACTGATATGAAATTATCACAGGAGAGACACACAAGGTGCTTTGATGTGTCTAAGATTTTAAGATTGTTGGAAAGATACAGAGCGAAACTAAGATTTTATCTGAAGATTCAAAGCTGTTGGAAAAAGGTAAAACGAAACTATGATATTGAAGATATACAACGGAATGGCTGTTGATAGAATAACAGCAATATGTTTCTTGTGAGGCAGAACATCAAACAAATGCTGTCATGTATTGTGTTTCTTTGTGAACTCCAAACTCCACTGAAGACACACTCTGCAGCATTTCCAAGCGTTCCAATCGGCTCCACTCCATCTCGCCACTCCCATTGAGGAGAAAAATTCAACTTAGTGAACTCAAATTATGATGCGGATGAAATCCATCCATGAGGTTGATCAGTATCGAGAAAATCAGGAAAGATGTATGTTATGTTTATGGTGAGGAAAAAAGCAGCAAACGCTGAGCGGAGAAGAAAGAAAGACGAAGGAAAGAAGAAGAAAGGAAAACTGGATCGTAAGAAGAAAGCACAAATTTGTGCGCGTAGTGGAAGAAGGCGGGAACCAAGCTCGTCCACACCAGACATTGTTTTGGGGGGTAGGAAGCACCCAAGGTTGGTCACTCCCCTCGATTTGGGGATGACCATGAGAGCGGGGGGCCCCCCCTAACTAAGGGCCCTCCTCCCGCCCTCGGGCAGGCCCCGACCAGCAAGGAAAGCCCGGGCTTCGGGCCTTCCCCTACGTAATGCCATCGTGCGAAGGTTTTTTTTTTTTCCGTTTTTTGGCCGTTTTTTGTTTTCGCAAATTTTTTTACATTTGTGGTGGAATGTGGATGTGGACAGCCAATGACAAGCTGCCACATAACACATGCACATTTCATCGGAGAGAGGAGAGAGAATGTGCATTCCACCGGAGAGAGGAGAGAGAAAGTGGATTCCACCGGAGAGGAGAGAGAATGACATATTCCTAGGAGAGAGAAAATTGGATGGACATTACCACTCTTCATGATTACAAGCTAATCAAGATCAAAATCTTGTCCAATTGTTAAGGACATATTTTACCATAAGAGAGAGAAATGCACATGAATTATATTTAGAAGCAAATCACTTTCAGAAGGTTGAATCACAAAGGAACATTATTTGATAAACCCATCACATGTGATCTAGAAATTGAAAACAAGCCTTTTAAAAAAAGATAGTTGAAAAATAAATTTACGACATATGCCAATCTTATAGAGCTTTTATGTGATCTACGAAAAAAGTGCCAGATAACAAAGCTTACATGTTCATCTCATTGTGATCTATCGATCACTTTATAATTACAATGTTTTGCATGAAAACATGATTGTTCAAGTCATATATTGTTTTACTAAAAGATACCTCTCCATTAGTCACCAAGGATTGGGTTAGGATTACGTTTATCTTGAGTTGCCATTATGTGACACTCGTTTCATTTTTACACGATGTTGATGTTATTTGTTTCATTTGATACTTATAGTAACTTATAGTCAATTTTTGATTGGAAGGACATCTCTTTATAGAAATAAGAATATGGCTGACACTCGTCCATATCGTATAAATTCCATGTAAAATTTGGTTGGATTTTGAGAAAGTCGAAAATTTACCTGCTTGTAAGTTGGAAAACACACTAAAAAGTCAATTTCTCTCAAAAATGTATTTTTTTAATTTATTTTTGGTTGAGTCGGACTCAATTTGGTTTTAAAATAATATAAAGCTAAAAAAGATTTACAGAGTCTAGTTAACGAAATCATTTAAAGAAAAAATGATGATAATTTTTTAGCATAGTACTTAATTATTAAAGTACTTTTATGTTGTTTATCTTGTTATGTTGACCATTTTTTTTTTTAGTGTCAAATTTCGAGTTGAATTACGCTCCAAAAGATCAAAAAATAAAAACTTGGAAAAGAGAAGGGCATATGCATTTTAAACTTATACATTGGATTTCATATCAAATTTGAAATCCATATTTTGAGATATGATGTCAAGAAGACATCATATCGCATTAAAAAGTAGAAAAAAGAAGAAGTAAAAAAGCCCGTCCTACGGACTTGGGCCCAATGCGACCTGGTGGGCTAGGTGAAAGGGGCCTGGGACCCAAGTCCTTGCTCTCTGGTGGGTGCCGGCCGCGAGGCTGGAGGGAGGATGGAGTCCAAACTGTGGATTGTGGGAGGGTGCAGTCTGGACTGTGGGGGCTCGTGTTAGAATAATAAATGTAAATGATGTAGAAGCCATAGCTTACTATGACCCAAAAGGTCAAGATCTGTGTAACCATGGTCATTTATATTTTAGGCCCAACTTAGTATGAAACTAACTTGTAGGGACTCGTGGGTCCACTAGGGGCCTATACATGTGAATTAAGTACCTAACTTGTTATTTGGGGTACTTAATTATTTTATGTAACTTATGGTAGCTAGATAGCCATTAGTCAAGTTATTGGACAGCCAACAGTCATGAAGGTAGATAGCCATCTTGGACTACTTATATGTAGCCATTCATTTGTATAAGACACACTTTTGTTTAAGCAATCTACTGTTCATATTGGCTGTCCACAAGTTTCTACAAGTGGGTCATCTAACCATCTCTCTCTTCTCTTTGAGAATACTTTGTGTTAATGAATAGTTTTGATTCTGGATTCCTACATCGTATCAGAGCCATTTTTTTGCAGGGAAAAGCTTGGAACCTCCACTCATTTGGGAGCCAGCAGTAGGGCGCCCATGCTCAACTAGTTTTCATGTGATTGAAATCTAATTACATGCTTCAAATTTCAGATTTTCTTCTTGGAGGAGGGCGCCCATCTACCTTGAAGACAAATGTGTTTTTGACACATTTTTAGTGGCTGAAATTTTTCTGTTTTTGAGCCTGGAAGAAGGTCCTACCATCTGTTCCATTAGCACATTGAGTGCACACCATTTTACCACAAAAGTTTTGGTTGTGGTTTTGGCTTCATTGAAAGCCTGCATATTCGTTAGTATTCTGTTATTTCAGCAGAATACAGCCACCTATATCTTCTTGTGAATGAGCTATTGCATGTGGTGTATTGCAATCTATAGTGCTCATTAATTCAGCTTTGATCTTGCTGATTTTTTAGTAGATTTTGGCCTGGAATCTGTTTTTCCCATCTACTATTAGCTAAATTTTTAGAAATGGCTAAAGAATCTGAATCTATAGGTTCTTTGTTCAATGAAGATAGGTTCGATGGAACTAATTTCTAATTGTGGTGCTACATGATCAAAAACCTCCTTATTGTTAAAGGTTTGTTTGAAGTTGTAAGTGGTGATGAAGAGAGACTTAGAATTTGCTTTGCACAGGAACACAGATCATGCTACACAGTAACACAGACAAAAAATCACTCTCCTCAGCAAGCTCACATAGCAACTGTATTTCTCAAAATGAAATTATATTGTACATATAGTTGTTCACTCAGGCAACCCATGCATGACCCAGGTTGCCGTTGGCGGGACGCGTGTCCCGTTGACTTGCCTCGTGGCGAGGCCAACTGATCCTTATCCACTGATAGGACCCACAGTACAGTAACACAGTGTTCTAACTTTAATTCTAACTCTCTCCCTTAAAGTAGAGTCACTTTTTATACAGTCATATACATAGCTTTAAAGTCAACAAACTTTAAATACAGAAAGTTTTGATCTAAATTTATCAAACTTTTCTCTAGTAAGTGGCTTAGTGAAAATATCAGCTAGTTGTTCTTTTGTGCTACAATGAACAACATGAATTTTACGACTCAGCAGCCTCTCACGTATGAAGTGATATTGAATCTCAATGTGTTTAGTTCTCACATGGAACACTGGATTCTTTGCTATGTAAAGTCGTGGGATTTTTCTCCTTTATGCCAATTTCTTCCAAGATTTGTCTCAACCATATAGCTTCTTGTGCAGCACTACACATTGCCTTATACTCTGCTTATGTGGTGGAAAGAACAATTGTACTTCGCTTCTTACTAGACCAGGAAAAGCAATTACCACAAAACTGGAATATATATCATGTGGTGGATCTACGATCATCATACCTCAGTCCGCATCCACATAGCCACACAACTCAAGTAAACCATCATGCTTCCTGTAAATCAAGCCATACTCTGAAGTGCCTTTCACATAACGCAAAATGCGTTTAGCTACTTTCCAATGCGTTTCCGTAGGTGCTGCCATAAACTGACTTACAATGCCAACAGCATAGTATATATCTGGTCTAGTTGTGGTAAGGTAAATCAAGCTCCCTACTAACTGTCTATATAGCGTAGCATCAAATGACTGTGATTCATCAAGCTTAGAAAGCTTTTTACCTGGTTCAATAGGAGTGTTTACTGGTTTGCAATCTTGCAACCTAAACCTATGTAGCAACTCTTTGACATACTTTACCTGTGTTAAACCCACTTCATGTCCTTTTTGCCACACTTCTCCTCCAAGGCAGTAATGCATTAGGCTGAGATCCGTCATCTCAAATTGTTCCATGAGGTCTTTCTTGATCATGTCTATCATCTCTTGATTATTTCCCGTAATAATCAAGTCATCACCATAAAGAGCAATCAAAGCAACCATACCATCAAAGCATAAGACATATAGATTTGGATCAGAATGTGTTCTCACCATCCCCTTTGAACGAAAGTAGGCATCAATCCTGCTATACCACGCACGTGGTGCTTGTTTAAGACCATAAAGCGCTTTCTTCAAGCGACATACTTTATTTTCCTGTCCTTTTGTTACAAAGCCTTCAGGTTGATCCATGAACACTTCTTCTTGTAACTCACCATTTAGAAAAACAGATTTCACATCCATCTAATGCAAAGGCCAACCAAAATGTGAAGTTAAAGCAATAAGTAGACGTAGAGTATTCCACTTACACACCGGCGCAAAGGTCTCCTCATAGTGAATGCCTTTATTTTGTGCGTACCCTTTGATTACCAATCTTGCTTTGTGCTTGCTATGCTTCCATCTGCATGGTACTTAGTTCTGTATACCCATTTGCAACCAATGGGTTTCTTGCCAACTGGTGGTTCTACTAAGTCCCATGTGCTATGCTTAGCAATTGACTCCATCTCCTCTCCCATGGCCTTGATCCAAATGTCATCATCCTTCGCTTCACCATAAGTCGGAGGTTCTTTGCTTTGAATAATGCTGGATAACAGAGCATAATTTGCTTCATACCTCTCAGGTAGTATCTTCTCTCTTGTTGATCTTCGTAGCTCTCCCTGGTTAGATGATCCTGGAAAGTCATCTATATCCCGGCTCTCCATCAATCTCTCAAATCACTTAGGGAGCTTCTGTCAGGTGATCGGCATCCTGGTGAAAATGTATCCCACGGTACATCCTTCTCCTTGCGTTTGTCACCTGCAATTTCAATCCTTCTTGCACCAAAAGGTTTGTCCCTATCTCTCCAACCTATTTCTTGAGGTTGAGTAGTAGTATCTTGAGATGTATCCTCATGTCCATCACTCGGAAGGTCAATGAATGGATCATCATCAGGTGGTATCCTCACTATACTATTTTTCTTACTGGATGTGTCTATCTTCTCAGCATCTTCGTCTTCATACATCTTGGATTCATCAAAGATAACATCTCGGCTTATATGGATTTTGTTTTCGACTAGATCAAAACATCTATAGCCCTTCACGCGATCATCATATCCTAGGAATATGCACTTGAAAGCTTTTACATCAAGTTTACGTCTTTCTTCCTTAGGAATATGTACAAAGGCCTTACATCCAAAGATTCGCAAGTGGTTCACCTTTGGCTTCTTCTTTGTGAATGCTTCCTCAGGTGTTATTTTTGGTATGGCAATGGTAGGACTTCTACTTTGAAGATAGACTGCCGTGCTACATGCTTCTGATAAAAAATCTTTTGGTAATTTCATCTCAGCTAGCATAGATCTGGCACTTTCCACAATCGTACGATTTTTGCGCTCAGCTACACCATTGAGAGCAGGAGTATGAGCTTGCGTAAATTGTCTTTTAATCCCACATTGATCACAAAGATCATTGAAGTCATTAGACTTATACTCACCTCCATTATCTGATCTTAGGACTTTGATCTTCTTACATGTCTGATTTTCGACCAAGTTTTTGAAGTTCTTGAAGTTATCAAAAGCATCTGATTTTTTCTTCAAGAAGTAGATCCACGTCTTACATGATATATCATCAATAAAGGTCATGGAATAGAAGGCTTTTCCTAAGGACATGGTCCTGATGGGCCCGCATAAATGTGTGGATTAAATCCAGGATGTTCTTTGCTCTTGCAACACCCCCTTTATTGAACTTATCTCGATGCTGCTTCCCATATATACAAGATTCGCACATCGATTTCAAGTGATCTTCTATGGTAGGCAGTCCTGTTACCATCTCCAATTTTCTCATCAAACTGAGGCTTCACAAGTTCAAGTGACCAAGCCTCTTGTGCCACAACTCAGTTTGCAAAAGAACGGATGATACAAGTCCATGTTGCCCCTTGATTGTAGCATTCAACCGATACAATTTTGTATTGGGCTCTCTTACTCCATTCGCAATAACTTTGAACTTTTGGTTCGCATCCTTCACAAAGCAACGATGATCAGTAATGACTCCAACAGAAAGTAGATTTTTCTTCAAACCTAGTACGTAAAGTACCTCTTTGATCATCCTGCTTTTGCCATCAGACAGTTGGATTGAAACTGTGCCTATCCCCTTGATCATGCACACTTCACCATTTGCTTGTGAAACGGATGTCCCATTATCCAATGCCTTCAAACTACTGAACCAGTTCTTGTTACCTGTCATGTGTCTTGTGGCTCCTGAGTCAATATACCATGCTTGATCATCTTGATTAGATGACAATGTAGATATGAAGATGCTAGAGTCTTCAATGTCACCTTCATCGACAAGGTTACCTGCTTGTTTTGGTTTTCTCTTGCCTTGTTCCGCCAAGAATTTGTGACATTCACTCTTCCAGTGGCCCTTTTTACCACAATGGAAGCACTTGCCTTTCTTCTTAGTTTTGCTGGAAGATCCATCATCCTCCTGAGACTTGGCAAATTGCTGCTTAGTCTTCTTCTTGCCCTTGCCCTTGCCTTGTTTTTGGCGTGTCGCAAGTGCCTGATCATCAGTATTTTGACGTATAGCTTTCACCATTTCTCGTCGTTGCTCTTCCTGCATCAAGATTCCTGTGAGCTCGTCAAAGGTTGGCAGTCTTTCTCTTGATGCTATTCCGCTCACAAACATCTGATAGGGTTCTGCAATGCCGCATAATGCATTATGCACCAGCTCCACATCACGTATGCGCTCTCCAATAGAATGCAGTTCATCTCTCATTGTCTTGATTCTGGTCATGTACGTCTGAATGTGCTCTCCTTGTTCCATGCGGGCACTATTCAACTTTGACTTTGGAAACATGATTCTTGACGGATTTGACGTCTCAAACTGCTCCTTTAGCACATCCCATGCCTGTCTGGGTGTAATAGCATCACAAACGTGGGTAATAATGTGATCCTTCACTGACAAGTTAATGAAGGTCAAAGCTTTCCTCATCTTTTTGTCGAACACTTTGATGTATGCTTCATTTGGCGGCCTTCTCTCATCACCTGTGACAACTTCCCACACATCTTTCTCCATCAGTATGTTTTTCATTTTGAATTTTCACACTGCATAGTTGGAAATCCCGTCCAATTTGCTACTTTCACTCAAAATGGACTCTCCCATGTTTACCATCGCAAAACTGCTTGAAACTTCTACCTTAGGCTAAGAACAGTATGTCGAGGCCAACAGTGATGTCAGAAGTTGAAAATAATGACCTGCACTTTTTTCCTTACCAGGCCACTCGCCGCTTTTCCACCAATTTGAAAGCCAAATTGGCGTCGCCTTCCGAAATGCACTCAGTCGTCAACTCCCAACAATGTGCCCAGTGGAATGGTGAAACTACTTATGGCGTACTCCAAACACTTTCTCCTTTGCAACCGCTCTGTTTTGTTGTACTGTACTTGCAGGTACAGTCCGGGTGCCCTTCGTTTGGAGGTTATGGCCTTTCGTTTGGGTCAAAACGGGCAAAGGACCCAAAAATAGGGACTTTTCTAGCTTTTGAACTGTTTCTTCACTTTGAAGAAACTTCAGTCTTCACTTGTGAAGGGACCCAACTCAACTTTCAGTATGAAAATTTCTAATGAACTTGAAGGCCACAATGCACTTCAATTCTTCAGGACCCTGTTTAAAGCTCATCCAATGGCTGAACCAAATCTTGTGGTTCACATTTCTCTCTCATCACAGATTCTGGACCGTTGATTCATTTGACACCTCATCTAAAGGTTCAAAGTACATCTGGGCATCGAACCAAACTCCTGCAGATGCTAAGATCTTCGGTACACTGAGTTCTTCATTGCGTTGGGTGCGCGAACTGCCCGCGACTTCCCTACCTGCGGCCGCGCCTCCCTTCTCTGAAAAACATCAGATCAAGCTCTCCTGTGGATCGTTTTGAGCACGATCTGAGGCCTGGAGCAGGGTTGCCCTACTGAATCCATGACTATAGAGTGTTCAGTCAGGAAATTTCGTGGTGAAACGGTGATTTTAGCTCAACTTGACAAAGTGGCTTTTTCACCTTTTTACCGCAAATCTGCTAGGTTAACTGTCTGGAGACAAATCTCTGACATAAACCTCGGAATCTCTCCATGGCTGATTGACAGTGTGATTAGCTTCCTTCATGTCCTTACGGCATCCAAAACGGTGCACAAATAGCGAAGAAATCACCAGTTATGTGTAAAAACTGTAACCCCAAGTCCGGTTTCAATTTTCAGCTGGCTTCGAAATTGTCAATTTTTCACCAAATTATTCCCTGTCTAATGCTATGCACAGGCTAATAATCCCTCTGCTGAGCTTAACAAGCCTCTATAAATTAGAAACCGTGCAGCAGTGCTTCTCTTTCCGTCTTCAACCCGCCGTAAAACCCCGAACTCTCATAAGACAGTTCTCCCGAAGCTCTCTTCAACGACGACACTATACTGTGTACACTCCCTGTACGACTCTGATACCAACTTAGAATTTGATTTGCACAGGAACACGGATCATGCTACACAGTAACACAGACAGAA
The DNA here is from genome assembly GCA_029204225.1 of Diphasiastrum complanatum. Classification (NCBI taxonomy): domain Eukaryota; kingdom Viridiplantae; phylum Streptophyta; class Lycopodiopsida; order Lycopodiales; family Lycopodiaceae; genus Diphasiastrum; species Diphasiastrum complanatum. Next base: position 14,719,737 of record CM055095.1, on the reverse strand, counting down.
AATCACTCTCCTCAGCAAGCTCACATAGCAACTGTATGTCTCAAAATGAAATTACACTGTACATATAGTTGTTCACTCAGGCAACCCATGCATGACCCCAGTTGCCATTGGCGGGACGCGTGTCCCATCGACTTGCCTCGTGGCGAGGCCAACTAATCCTTATCCACTGATAGGACCCACAGTACAGTAACACAGTGATTCAAACTTTAATTCTAACTGAGAGGCCACCTAGTTTGGCACCTATTACACCGTCAAGAGCTACTTCTTCAACATATGTGGAGGTGTCTTCCGAAGAATAAAAGAAGTGGGATCGACGTGACGCACAAGCACATTCGGTCATAGCACTATCCGTGAAGAGATCAATCCTACCTCACATTCGATCATGCAAGACTTCCAAGAGTGCTTGGGAAGTACTTGCCAAGATGTTCCAAGCGAAGAATGCGGCGAAAGTGCATTTTCTACGTAATCAACTCTCAACAATGAAGATGCAAGAGGGTGATACGCTTTCAAATCACTTAATGAAGATCAAGGATCTTCGTGAAGAGCTTCTTAGCATTGACGAAATTGTCGAGTACTCTCAATTTGGTTCAATTACTCTTAATTCACTTCCTCATTCCTATCTTCCATTTGTGTCTACTTTAAGCATATATCTTAGGGGACATCAAATCTCCTTTGAAGAGCTTGTTGGCTTACTTTTCCAAGAAGAGCAAACAAGGATTAATTTTAGTGAACAAGAAGATCAAGCCTTCTTCATCAAAGGCAAAGGCAAGGGCAAGTGGAAAGGTAAGCCTTCTTCTTCCAAGGATAAAAAAATCCAAGGAAGGCCAAGATCAAGAATCCAAAAAGAGGGTAAGTGCCAATATTGTAAAAAGTTTGGGCACCACATAAAGGAATATAGGAAGAAGCTTACTAAGGATAAAGAGAAAGGTATTGATACAAATACAGCCATGATTTCATTAGAACATCAAAAGGAAGATGATTCTTTCAATGGTGATTTTGCTTTTGTCACTAACAATCTCATTTCTAACAAAATGAGATTTCTACCACTTCTCAACTTGCTGGTTTTTCAGCGGAAAATAGCACTACTTCAGCTTTGCAGGTTGCTGTTTTTTCTTCCATTGATTGGGTGATTGATAGCGGAGCTACACGCCATATGACTCACCATAGAGACGTCTTCACAAAGCTTATGAAAATCAAAGATGGAAGCAAGGTTCAAGGTGTTGACAACACCTCCTATCCAATTGAAGGCACTGGATCTATACCACTCATTCTTCCCAGTGGAGAAGAAAAGTACATTCAAAATGTACTTTATGTTCCTAAGATTAAGAAAATCTCATTTCGGTCTTTACAATAATGAATCAAGGATTGATTGTAGAATTTAAAGAAGACAAATGTCTTATAAAAGATCCAAAGAGATCACTTTTAATTGTTGCTTCGAGAACATTGCGAGGAGGTTTGTTTTTGTTGGATATTTATGAACCTAAAGCTTTGACATCCTTTGGTCTTGTTGCTACTAATTCACATGCATTGGAGTTGGCTAAACTATGGCATGCGAGGTACGGGCACCTCAATTTTGGAAGTTTGAATATGTTGAAGAAATTCAACATGGTGGAAGGCATTCCAAATATGGAGCATCCCGAAGGACATGTATGCGAAGGATGCATACTTGCTATGATAGAAAATTAATTTGGGCACACTTTGAAGATACTACGTACCGATCGAGGAGGGGAATACATTAAAAGTACGTTCGGCATGTTTCTTCAAAGCAAAGGCATTCTACATCAAATGACTACACCTTACACACCGCAACAAAATGGTGTTGCCGAGAGAAAAAATCGCACAATCATGGAGATGGCTCGTTGCATGCTTAAGGCCAAGGGCGTTCCCCACAAGTTTTGGGCTGAAGCGGTTATTACGGCAGCATACATTAGTAATCGGTGTCCGACTAAAGCCTTGAAGATTTTGACTCCTTATGAATTTTGGTATGGTAAGAAGCCATCGATTTCTCACTTTCGCACTTTTGGTTGCACGGCTTATGCGTTTATTCCCGATAAGCTAAGATCCAAACTAGATGATAAAGGAGTAAAATGCATTTTTATGGGCTATAGTAGTGAAAGTAAAGGCTATAGATTGTTTAATGGGGATACTAACAAAATCGTAGTGAGTCGTGATATTCATTTTGATGAGAAGAACCCCCTATGATCTTGCGCCCATTCATGTCATGACAGGGGACATCCCCCAATATGACTATGTTGAAGTGTTTCCAGATTTGGTATCACCATCTAATGTTGAAGAGGAGGGATTGCCATTATCCTCTAATGGACAGCCCACTGGTTCTTCAAGTGAACAACCCATAATTCATCAAGAGGAGCAGATTTATGAAGATGAACGTCTTGTTGAAAACTTTGGACAACATAGTCCAATTTCAGAGCACTTTGGACAGCAAAGTGTTGACAGTTTAGATCACTTCAGCAATTGGCTGTAAATGAGTTTATAAGATCAAGTACAAGTCCGATTGTACTGTTGAAAGGTACAAGGCAGGACTTGTTGCCAAAGGTTATGCGCAAAAGGAGGGCATTGATTATGAGGAAACTTTTGCACCTACTGCACCAATAACTACCGTAAGGATAGTCACTACTTTGGCTGCCCATCATGGTTGGCCTATGCACCAAGTTGACATAAAGACAGCCTTCCTCAATGGTGATCTTAATGAGGAAGTTTACCTTCAACAACCTGCTGGTTTTTGGGTTGCTAGTCAAGAAGACAAAGTGTGTCTTCTCAAGAAGGCTCTTATGGACTAAAACAAGCCCCAAGGATGTGGTATCAAAAGATACACACATACTTTTGTGATCGTGGATTTCCTAACAGTCTTAGTGAATCTATACTTTATGTCATGCATACATCTGAGTTTATCATCATCATTTTGCTATATGTTGATGATATTATCATTACGGGTAGTAATGAACAATATATTGCAGTCTTAAAATCTGATTTTGCTTCAGTTTATGATACATCAGATTTGGGCCAATTGCATTTCTACCTTGGTCTTGAGTTTTTGCAAGGAAAGGCTGGAATCTTCATTACCCAACAGCGGTACATTAAGCAGATTTTGAAGCGTTTAAAAATGGAAGATTGCAAGCCGATTGCTACACCAATTGAGACGGGCCCAAAGTTAAGTAATCAAAGTGGTGGTGAACCATTTGATACTACACTATATTGTCAAGCGGTTGGAAGTCTCATTTACTTATGCAACTCAAGACCAGACATATCTTATAGTGTTTCCCTCATGAGTCAATTCATGCATGCTCCGTTGACATCACATTGGAAAGCATTGAAGAGGATCCTTCGATATCTTGAAGGAAGTAAAACACTTGGTCTGTTTTATCCTTCTAGTGATGATGCATGTTTGGCTGGTTTTTGTGACTCGTATTGGGGTGGAGATCAAGACACTAGACACTCTACTAGTGGTCATTGCTTTTTCATTGGAAATTCTGCAGTTTCTTGGTTAAGCAAGAAGCAGCCCACAGTTGCTACATCTTCAAGTGAAGCAGAATATAGAGCAACGTTTTCAGCCACTACTGAGTGTATATGGCTGAGACAATTACTTGTTGATATGAAGCATGGCCAGCCCTCAGCTACTCTCCTATTTGCAGATAGTCAAAGAGCTATTGCCATTGCATGAAATCCAATATTTCATGCAAGAACAAAGCATATCGAGATCCACTATCACTTTGTTCGGGAGAAGCTTCATATTGGCGACATCACGCTTGAATATTGTCCCACGGAGGATAATATTGCAGATGTGTTCACTAAGCCATTGCCTAGAGTTCGATTTAAAGCTCTTTGTAAAGCTTTAAATTTAAAGCAACATGCTGATTTTCTTACTTAGTGAATACATGTCATTTCTACAAGAGGGTCATCTAACCATCTCTCTCTTCTCTTTGAGAATACTTTGTGTTAATGGATAGTCTTGATTCTGGATTCCTACACTTGCAAATCGACTCACTCGAGTCTGGAGCTTGATAGGTACCTACTACCCGAGGGGGATTGGAAGTACGCATGTTGTGTGCACATGTTTTAAAGACTGTGCACATTCTAGCCTTAGGCGATTCAAACACCCATTTAAAAAATTGTAAATATCATGCTACCTTTGGCTTTTAGAGAATGTGTGCTGATTTAAAGATATTTTTACCGAGTGGATAGTTCCCAATACGTAATGCCTTGTGCTCAGGTGTTCTTTGTATTTTGGGACCACCTCCAGGTTGATTTGATTTGATTTGATTGATCTCTCTTTACACCTTATTAATAATGTCGTCTAGTCCATATTGATCAAGTATGTTAGCATTCAAGAGCTTCAAGTAGTTGATCTACGATAGTTTTTAATCCTGGCTCCTACTACAATTGCTTTCATCGTTGTTAGATCTAATGATGCATAAAAATTAATGGATGATATATTGGTACGATATGTCACTTGACATTTTGCAAGTGAATTTTTTGTGAGTTTTATGAGTTTCTTTTACCCATGATCCAACAAAATGGTAGCACTGGTTGCTACTCTTTTTATGCCACTACATGATTTTTTAAGAACAAGAATTGTGGTTTTAAAAATTTGACTATCTATCAAATTTTAAATATGTCCATCACAAAATACTTTGTTACTCTATCAATATAGGTTTACTTTTATATATATATATATAAAAACTGTTCTTGAAGTTGTCAAAGCTAGCATGTTGGCGTGTTAGCCTAAAAAAAAATTATTTAAAAAACAATGAAGTTTTTTTGAAGAATTTTATGAAAAAATCAATTTTTTTTGGACCTGATTCAACTAGCATGCACGCGTGCTAGCCACATAAATTATAAGATAGAAAAGCTATTTTGACACATTTGAAAACCAAATTTGAGTAAAAACATTATTTCATTAGAAAATTCAACCTCTAGATATAGTAAGCCGACGTGCTAAGTAAAACAGCTAAAAAATGTGAAAGTACAGTACCTTAGGACCCTAAATGGATCTACACAAGATCCACAAGAGTGATAGGGTGTTTGTTGTGAAGTGGCAAAAAGCTATGGAAAGCGAGTACAACTCACTTTTGACGAATCAGACCTGGACACTGGTCAACTTCCCCATTCACAAGAGAGTTATCGACAACAAGTGGATCTTCAAGAAGAAGATCAAATTTGATGGTTCTATTGCAAAATGGAAAGCACGGCTGGTGGCTAAAGGATTCAGTCAAGTCCAAGGAGTAGATTATCAAGAAATTTTCAGTCCTGTCGTCAAAATGCAGTCAATCAGAACCCTGATTGCGTTACTAGCCGCGAAAGACCTCGAAATGCACCAAATGGATGTGAAGACAACATTTCTCAACGACAATTTCGAAGAGGAGCTGTACACCTTCCAACCGGAAGGATTCAAAGTCAAAGGCCAAGAGCACAAAGTGTGCAAGCTACACAAAGCAATCTACAGTCTAAAACAGGCTGCAAGAGCATGGTTCGATAGAATCAATTCTTACCTCATTCAATTGGGATTTGCAAATAGTTCAGCTGACTGTAATGTTTATTCAAAGCATATAGGCACCAATTCAGTTCACATAGCTCTTTACGTAGATGATGCATTTATTCTGTCTAACGACACTTCTCTACTGCACATTATTAAGAGTGATCTGTCAAAGGAATTTGACATGACTGATTTAGGAGCTGTTCATTATTTGCTAGGAATTCACATTACTAGAAATAGACTTCAGAAGAAGATCTACCTTAGCCAGCAGTCATATCTAAAAGGCATTTTAGCTTCTTGTGCTGAGACTGATAGTGAAGTACTCGACTTAGCAAAGTACCCTTATCATTCACTAATCGGATCTCTAATGTATGCAATGTTGTGTACTAGACCAGATTTAGCATACACTATTAGCACATTGAGTCAATTCATGTCTAATCCTAGGATCTCTCATTGGAAAGCATTAAAGAGAGTGATGAGATATATTTAGGGAAGTTTAGATCACATCTTATGTTATGATGGAAATGCTATCAACCCACTCGTCCTGCGAGACTATTCCGACTCAGATTGGGGAGGAACAGTCTCTACCAGAAAATCTACCTTCGGGTTCTGTTTCTATCTGACAGGGGGACCGATTTCGTGGAACTCAAGGAAGCAGAAATAGTTGTGCTTTCTTCGACAAAGGCAGAGTACATCGCAGCATGTCAAGCTTCAAAAGAAACTGTATGAATCAGGTTATTACTTCACGACTTGCATCACACTCAGTTTAATGCTACCACCATTCTGTGTGATGACATGAGCTGTATCTCACTGTCACTGAATCCCAGATTTCATGGCAAATCCAAGCACATAGAAATCCAGTATCATTTCATTCGGGAGAAAGTTTTCTGCCGGGAGCGGCGCCGGAAGCAGCAGTGGTGCTGCTGGCACCGAGGACAATGCTGACGCCAGTGGCACCGAAAGTAAAGCTTGTAAAGGTAGCTTTACAAGAGTTGGCCTTATAAAAAAGATTGATTGTCAAAATGAGTAGACGAGAACTTATTGCAAGCACTAAAATTCACATGTTTGTCAAAGGCATTACAAGCTATCAAAACTAGGAAACACATTGAACCAAATTGTGTCTCATAACTAGATCCAATGTGGGTTAGATCCAAATGTGGATCACCTTTATCTAGAAACACATATGAGATCATATATACAACTTCCCTAATGTTGAAGTTTTTCACTTTAGTCTTAACCTTGGACCGTTTTGGTTTTGGTTTTGGACAATGTTCTACATTTCATGAAAGTGCTTTTCAATGGCATGTCCAATTGCATATAGATAATTGTCTTGTTGAAAGATGCAAAGACAACATGTGATTGTGATATTGATGAAAAAGCTAGGATCATGAGCTTGTAGAATGAATCTTATTTTTAATGTGAAAAAAGGGTGACGATGTAGTGCCTCATGCACAAGGTTCGAGAGAAATCCATGTGTGAGTAAACTTCAGTTCTTGTGATACCTAGCTTGTCGTAGCAAGTATTTCTTGTTATGTTAATCAACATAGTATAAATAATATCATTTTTCTAAAGAGGGAGTTCTTTTAGTGTTAAATATGGGCTGGTTTGGTTTTATAGCTTTTCACAATATGAATTTTTTTCATCTAATCATCACATGTTGTTCATTATAGTGGCACCTAGTAATATCATTCAAGTTGATAGATTTGAATAATGATAAAAAGGCCATTAATCTTTCTCACCAGATTTTGCTAATTTATTTTGAATCATTTTATATATTGAGACACTCCTTTTATAGTGGTTCAAACAGAGTTGAGTTCAAAATCAAACTAACTATAATCTTTATCAATCAAAGAGTTCACAAACAAATAACAATGTTTCTTCGAATATAGTATTTGTCAATCATATCGTTAATCAATCCTTGATATGATTCTATTGTAGAGCAATCTTCTTAACATGCACATTATTAGTTCTCACTCCAATTCTAAAGAACTAAATAAAATAATTTAAAATAGATGTATTGAAAAGTAACAATGGGCACCCTACAACTCTAATAACAAATTGTATCAAAAATTTCTATAGCTAATCATTATAATCCATCAAATCCAATATTGAAGCAGCGCAAGGAAAAAAAAACTAGTAATGGGTCATATCAGTTTATCATCCATTAATTTATACGCATCATTAGATCTAACAACGACAAAAGCAATTAGAATGAAAATCAAATCAAGTTGAAGCCAAGAGCCAGGATTAAAAACTATTGCAAATCAACTACTTGAAGCTCTTAATTGCTAACATACTTGATCAATATGGACTAGATGACATTATTAGTAAGGTGTAAAGGTTGAAAAATAAATTTATGACATATGCCAACCTTATAGAGCTTTTATGCGATTGTCGAGAAAAGTGCCACAAAACAAAGTTTACGCGTTCATCTCATTGCGATCTATCGATCACTTCATAATTGACAATGTTTTGCATGAAAACATGATTGTTCAAAAAGTCATATATTGTTTTGCTAAAAGATACATCTCCATTAGTCACTAGGGACTAGATTATTATCAACTAAATTTTTATTAGAATTACATTTACCTTGAGCTCCCATTTTATGACAATTTTTTTGTTTTTCAAAATGTTGATGATATTTGTTTCATTTGATGCTTATAATGACTGATAGTCGATTTTTGATTGGAATGACGTCTCTTTATAGCAATATGGTTGACAATCATCACCGCTGCTCCTTTGCTACCAAGTGAGAGAACTTCTTCAAGTAGTTGCAGTCAGAACGGTACATCCTATAATTCTAATACGATGGGAAGTACTTTTCAAGGTAGCCTCTACCAGCGACTAGCTTGCCCACAACCAAAAGTGCCCTAATACCTGCTGAAAATGATTGCTTGGAAAGCCCGAAGATCACATAAAAGGCAGCCGTAAATCTAGGAAGAAATCTACACCTGACAAGCTCACTTTTTAAGAAAATCAGCGATGGTGTAGATGCTCCACTAGGTGCTCAAATCTCTCTCAACTCCGATGAATGATGTATTCTGCTAGCAAATCATGCAAACTCCAAACCTAGAGGATCACATATTCCTTTCGCTGCCTTTGAATAACAGACAACAGTTTATTGGCTTCACAGAAGCGCTGCGGATAACCTGACTTGTACTATCCTCTCCAAGAATACCAAGAAAGTAACGATTCTTAGAAGAATTAGAGTTCTCTTACCCCTCCATCCTTCTTCATTCTGCCTTTATGTTTCTAAACCAGAGTTTATGTATATATAACAGTCGAAAGCTGCAAAATTCTTCACCTGAGCTCTGTTTTGCTTTGCCTTTGCATCATAATCTGCAAATCTTCATGCGCTCTGCTCTGCTCTCTTCAAGAGTTGCAACTTTCAAAGTGCTTCCAAAGATCTCCAAAGCACCAACTTAGATCATGAACGAAGGCTCTGAAAAACTTGTAGCCTGCCTGCACTCCTTTCTCTCTGTCTCAGATAATCACACTCCCTTGTTTAATTCTATATCAGTTCCGTAGTTGAGTCTTCCTAAGCTCCAAGCTAAAGCATGATAGAAGCTAATTGGACGTATAAATCTGCAAAACACAAGCCTGCTGCCTGATCGTTGATTGGTTATTGCCTACCCTACCTACTGCGACCTTGCTGTTTTGTGGGCATCAGATCTGCTTGCAATTTTGCCACCTGTTGCTCCATCGCTACCTCTCTGGCCTACTTCTGGCTTTGATCCATCCTTGAGACAAAAACGTTTGATTGATCCAGTTGCCTCCTCTTGCACCTCGCACTTGATCAACTATTTCTAACACCCCATCTTGCATTTTGCTTAGTTACCACACACTTCTTGCCTCTCTAGAATACTAGCTCAACATTTTGGTGTTTCTCATCCATCTACAAGCTTCTTCCAGAACCAGATATGTAAGATTCAGAATCTTAGTGCATCTATGTTATTCATTACCTCTTTCATAACCAAGTCTAGATGCTGCTATATGTCTCATAGGTCCCTACACCTCTATGTTTTTTATTTTTAAAACGATGGACATGGGATCCGTGGGTGAGAAATACCCATCTGTCAAGCATATATGGGTGTTTTCTCACCCATCTACTAACGCATTGTTCTTGTCTCAACCATCTGCAACCCTCTTTTGTACCACATATGTTTGCGTCAATATATCAATCAATGTCTCTTCCATAAATAGGTTTGTTACCTTTTGTATCTCTCAACATCTTCAATAATTTTTGTTGACATTGAAATGTTGGACATTGAATGCAAATGCATGAGTTTTTCCCATTTGCTAATTAATGGATGGGTATTTTTCATCCATATGTGCCTTAACTTAATAAAACAAAATTTGAAAGCCTGTGAAACCATGAGTTTATGAGAATGCACAAGCTTTATGTTCATGTAATTGCAAATAAGTTATGCTCTCACATACGATTCTTGATTTCTGTACTGCTTTCTTTCATTTGTAAAAGGTTTAGGATTTGGATCCCAACTCTTAGCAATATGTTTAAGGAATGTTTAGAGAACCTAGAATATTTCAAATTAATAGAAATAAATCTCTTCCCATTTCACAAGGAGTAAGAGTTGCCCCTAGGTGGCATTGAAAATTGCCAAGCTGGGGTAAGTCAAGATACCAAGGGAATACCTTGGGCCTCTTGGAGTATTGGGGAGTAAGTGGTGGGCCATCTCTATACCTTCCAATAAAAATCATAAATACCTTATCTAATTTGAATTTAAATAATAAATGCTTTGCCCTTCATATGAAAGGGCCTTTCACATGGACTGACTTGGAAGGACCTGAGCTTTCAAACTAGGGGGGTAAGTGTAAATTTTGAAATGGCCCTGGACTTTACCATGTGAAACCACATTTAGTTTCGCTTCACATCTATTGCATGCTATGTTTGTTTCAAATTAATTGTATGCAAACATCTCTGGTTCATATTCGTTGTATGCAAGCCTCTAGAACTTTTACCACAATTCCACATTGGGAAAAAGGCCAACTAGGCCACTTGTGGTACTTTCAAGTATGAAGATTGGTTTTCCAAAGAATGCAACTGAGCTATCAGATACATCCTTGAAAACTTTGGATGCATAATCTAATGAAGCATTAAAGCAAAACCGTGCAAGTAGCACATTGCCATGCAATATTCATGATATCCAATCGTAGGGCTTCAATAAATGGTAACTCTTTCAAACTTTATCATAGCTATCCAATGGTTAGTTTGCAGGCGATAGTTGTCAGCCTTCGAAGACTGATGAAAAACAGGATACCTAGAATAAAAAATTAATGTTAGGAGCTCAAGTCCTCAAAAACATAAAAATAAACCCTGACAAAGATTGCTAAATGGGAGACTTCCCACTTTGCTTTTCTGAAAGATCGCAAAAGCCTTTTCTAGTGAGGTTGAATCGGGCAGGCACCGTTGATCATACAAAAGGGGAGGAAATCACAAGACTGTGTTTTGAGCTCTTGCAAATAACAAAGATTTCAGGCTTTCTCAGAAAGAGAAAACGAAAAGCTGCAAATTGCCTATTCTAAGCTTTACACTCCTTTGTTACCAGCAATAGCCGGAAGTTCGAGGAACAACTCTTATGAACCTGTCACAGTAGACTCAGTAGGGGGAGCTGATCCATTGCGTGTTGCCTGATGATTCCCCACACCACGTTGCTGTGGCCTTGAACTATTGGATCCTTGAAGATCATATCGTATATGGTTTTCAGTACTCGGAATGCTGCTCTCAGTCGCACCATGATTCTGACGACCACCACGTGTAGCTGTCGAGCCTCTGCCTCTAAAGTATATATCCCGTTCACGATCTTGTCCAGTGGTTCGCCCTTGCCCACGCCCACCAAAGAATCCACGTCCGCGCATCCCATCATTCCGGTATAGGCGATCACCTCGACCTGGAAGAATTCGACCTCTGCCTGCTAACCCACAATACCCAAAACATTCAAATTCCAAAACGAGCGTAATGTTCAAAATATGTTCCCAAAAATACTTGGTTAGTACCTACCTCGAGAACTTGCAGGCCTTTTTTCCTGCACAAATGCAGGACGACCACCAATCATGATTGGTGAAGCCTGCATTAAAACAAGATCACTAACAACCAGTTAGATGCATGCACGGAAAAAATAACATATCCAATAAAAACTGCGGGCTGATCTCTAATAGATATTTTGCTTATCGCTGGAATATCAGTCCGGGACTATCAGAGATTTAAATTCCACAAGAACATTCTACACAACCTAAAGAGCTCAGGAATGCAATACTCTTACACAATCTGTAAGTAAAAACTGTAAGTAAGAAATGAAAATTTCAGTGCTTGACAGTGGCATTCTGATCCTCATGCTAATAGCTTTTGATTCACTCTACCAGACGATGAGCTTTTAAACCAAGTGCATCGATAAAAGCGAGACTGCTATCAACTACAAATATTGTTTCTCATAGAATGATTACGTTGCAATCTCTGTAGGGCTTCACTGTCAAGGTCTTGGATCTTAAAGACACTGAAGTAGAATGAAAGGTTCAAAACTTTTGCTGTAAGATATACAACACAAGGGCCCAAGGATGAAAACATACATCGATTGCACTTTGAACTGAGGTTGCATCTTCGAACTCCACAAAAGCATAGCCAAAACCTTGTTGCTGGGTAACAGTAATTACCGAGTAAGTTTAGCAAAATGTGATTATAAACCAAGCACAATGAAAATAAAGCTAACCGAGGCAACCAACCTTTTGACTCCTGACATTTATGCCATTAGGTCTGATGGCCCCAAACTTAACAAACTCTTCTTCCAGCTGAGAAGCAATGATATTCATTGATAAGTTCTTCACATAGATCAATCTTCCATCACCTGCAACCAATAAGACAACAGAGCAGAACCTGTAGACATACTCTTAACTTCCTGTAACTTAAAAGTTGAAAGTCATTTCCAGTTCACTTAACTGAGACTTATAATCCACAATTCCAACCTTCTATGAAAAGCAGATCCTCAAATGAAAAAATTGCAACTAACTGCGCTCGCTCTCTCTCTCTCTCTCTCTCTCTCTCTCTCTCTCTCTCTAACTTTCCACACATTTTAGCACCAACCTTCATGTTCTACATCTACAGCTCCATCACCGCCATCATCAGAAATGGCTGGGATTGATGCAGGCACAGATGAAACTGGAGCAGGTGCGGTCGCCTGATCCACATTGTTACAAGCTGGCTTTGACACCCCATTCTGACTATTGGTGGCATGTAATCCTGGATTCTCTTTCATTAATCTCAACTGACATTGCACAAGTAAGCATTGTAGGTCAAAGTAGAAATGCAACAATTAGCATGAAAGGTCACACTTGCATCGACATCGATTCTAGGATAATGCGGATATAGTAAAACAGACATGGAACCTTTGACTTTATGAGCAATATCTTTACCCGTATCATGAGAACCAATTATGTTTCACATGCTCCAAGAACAAAATCCTTTCCATGTAAATGTAGTACCAATACAAGTGCTTAAAAAGTCTAGATCAAATAAAGTTAGAAACAAACTTTCAGAGAGTGTCCAGATGTCCCCGAAGTCAGTAAGTATTGCTAGATTCAAAACTTTTCCACTCATTCAATCGTGGTGTTTCAAACTGTTACAGCTTTTACTCCCTGTCCCGGTTGTTTACTGTTTTTACTTATAGATGTACTTCTTGTAAATACAGAAATGGCTAAGTCACTGGCCTGTGGTGACCTTTGTAACAGAAATGTAAATAAAGTTGTTAATGATGTTTTTGAGCCTCAGAGTCGCATGTTGCTTGGGTATAGGGTATTGGGTCATTAATTTGGAGTGGCTGGACTGACCTCCTAAAAAGTAGGAGTTGACTAGTCAACGTGACACATGTCATATGCTCACTGGGACACTTGGTCCAGTGAATAAGTGACACATGTCAGGGTTGACCAATCAAACATGACACGTGTCACATGCCCACTGGGACATTTGGTCCAATGGATGAGTGACACATGTCAGCCTACTCACTTGCCTATGTGTCAGGGTATTGCCAAGTGGCAAGTGTCGACTGTGCATTGAGTTGGCCATGTGTCGAGATTTAGGAAGGGTCAAGGTTAAGGGGTGCTTGAGGATTTTGGATAAGTGAGCCTAGAGAGAGGCATTCCTCATCATATTCTATGCAGCAAAGGCTGGGAGGAGACAAGGCAGCCAGCTCCATCTTGTGTTAGAAGTAATTTGATGCTTGTATGTGCAGGAAACAAAAAACAAAAACGTTCTAGAGAGAGAAAGAGGAGTTTTTTGCTCATAACTTTTGATTGAGAGCTCAGATGGCTATGGGATCTGTTGCAAACTGTTCCTATTGCCAAGGCACAATAGATTAGCCATAGGAACCAACCCCAGCAGCGAAATCTAGGCGATTTCGAGAATTTTCTTGTAGCTGGTGGGTGCTGGCAGGCTGAAGAGTTTTTTCTTCGTAACTTTCCGCTCGGTTCTTGGATCGTCCTCAGATTTTGGGAGTCTTCTAGGCAGACCTTAAGGGCTATTGTATGCAATTTACAGCAAAGAAAACGGAGTCCTATGGTGTTTTTTCAAAATTTGGTTCTCATACATAGGTGCAAAACCAGCTGAGAAGAAATTGCTTGATGATTGGGCAATCTTAGCCTAAACCGGACTTTAAGGGTTCATTGGAAAGCCAGAAAAGGGGCGACCTACTACACAAGGAAAAAAGGGTTTGAGAGTTGTAAACTCATTTTTGCCAGTAATTTCGACTTCTAAACAAGTGGACAGCCCTCAACACTGCAAATATGGATCCATTAGGAAGTGCAAGCACAGAAATCTTGAGAGTCGAAGAAGTGGCAGCCAAGGTGGATGCCATGGAGGTGATTTTACAACAAATTCTTGACCAACTAAAGTCGGCTAAATCTCCACAGGAACCTGAAAGGGTTAGTGGAACAGCATGGTAGCCGTTGAGCCTGTGACAGTTGAGAAAGAAGCCGAACAACCATCAAAGATGCGGAAACTGCCCACAATTAAAGATTTGAAACCGCCAAAATACACAAGAGCAGTTGCAGTAAGCAACACTGATGCAGTCAAGAATTGGATTCAAAAGTGGGAAAAGGCTTTTCAGATGTGTGGTATTGATGATGATGAACAGAGGATTGCAGAAGCCACATATCGCTTGCAAGAGACGGCACAACGCTGGTGGCGTAAAATTGAGAAGGATAATTTGGTGCCTGTAACTTGGGATCAGTTCAAGCGGATGTTCACTGAGAATTGGGTGCCATCAGATGAGAAAAACCAGGCGATGCAAGCACGGTCAAGCCTCAAACAAGGCAATGCGTCCGTACAGGAATATGCGGACAAGTGCAGAGAAGCACTGATGCGGATACCAGAAGAAGTGCCAATGTTTTTGCAAGTATTCCAGTTTGTGGAGGGCTTGCGTGAGAGCCTTAGGCCTTTCGTGAGAAAGGAGCAGGCTCCAAGCCTCCATAGGGCGGTACAGATGGCCCTATACTATGAGGATGGAAAAAAGGCCGAGTCTGAGACACCTACTTCAGGAGGGTTTCAGCCTTGGGGGAAAAGAAAGTTTAAAAAATGGAAGGGTCAATCCTCACAAGAGCAAATTCAGAGTGCGAAAAAGAGTAAAGGTGCGGGCGCCTCAAAAGGCAAAGGGCGGTATGGGACGTCCAATGCCCAAGGGGGCCAGCGCTTTTCTACGCTATCGCCGCAGGACTTGGAGCGGGCAAAGAAAGAGAACCTTTGCTTTGGCTGTCTAGGGCGGCATAGGTGGAAGGAGTGTTCTCGCAATCCCTCACAGACCACCTACAGTTTGCAAGTTGAGGAGGCAGATCCTATGAAAATTGAGGAATTGAGACAAGAAGATGTTCCACGGTTAATGAACGTGTCGGTGATTCGGAAGGTGGACTCGGTTCCTTTGCCACAATTGTCAAGAGCGGCACAACACGGGTATCAGTTTCCTTGCACTTCTTTGATTGTTATGCGTGGCCAGCTGTGTGGTAGAGATGTTTTGATTCTATTTGACACTGGGTCCTCACGTAACGTCATTAACTCCGCTTTGATTAAACGGTTGAAAGTGAGCACACAACCATCCTTGTACCAGTACACAGTCGAAATGGCTGATGGAAAGGGTGCGGAAGTGTGGGATGCCAGGGTTGTGGGTACGCCTCTAACCATTCAGAGCTATACTGAGGAGTTAGATTTTGAGATTACCCGTTTGGCTCGCTTTGATGTGGTGCTTGGAATTTGTTGGCATGTGGCTAAGAAACCCTACATCGCTTGGGATACTCATGTGTATGAGTTCCAGCACGATGGTAGGATTCACTCCCTGCGTGGAGAGCCTGATATGCCTCCAGGACCTTTGATCACGGCAACGCAGTTGCGTAAGGTTCAGTGTAAGTGCATGTATGTTTGTTTCTTGTATGATATGTCTGTTTCTGCTAATGAGTCTGATGTATGTCAAGAACAAACTAATCTTACTAAGAACCTAAATCGCCAAATTAGGGAGGAGTTTCTAGATGTGTTCACGAATGAACTTCCATCTATTTTACCCCCTAAGAGAAATGTGGAGCATAGAATCGAGTTAATTCCTGGATCATCTCCTGTTAATAGACCACCTTATAGAATGAGTCTGAAAGAGGAGGAAGAGTTCAGAAGCATGATTGAGGACTATCTTGCCAAGGGGCAAGTAAGACCTAGCTTCTCCCCCTTTGCCTCTCCGATCATTCTGGTAAAAAAGAAGGATGGGTCTTGGAGAATGTGTGTGGACTATTGAGGCTTGAACAAGATTATTGTTAAGCATCGATATCCTATGCCACGTATAGATGATCTTTTGGATGCCCTCCATGGTGCTACAATGTTTAGCAAAATTGACCTAAAGAGTGGTTACGACCAGGTGAGAGTTCGAGAAGAGGACGGGCATAAAACTGCCTTCCGGACTTGTTTTGGACACTATGAATTTTTAGTTATGCCTTTTAGATTGACTAACGCCCCTGCAACATTTATGATGTGAATGAACGATGTGCTTAGACCGTTTATGGGCAAGTTTGTGGTTAATTTTGTTGATGACATACTTGTTTACAGTTGTGGTGATGCTATGCATGTTAATCACCTAAGAACTGTGTTATCAACTTTGAGGGAAAATAGATTGTTCGCTAATGATAAAAAAAGTGAATTGTTTAAAAAATAAATAGCATATTTGGGTTTTATAGTGTCAGCAGATGGAATAAAACCGGATCCGCAGAAGGTTGCTGATCTTCTTGCCTGGCCTATTCCTACAGACTTGACGACACTAAGAAGCTTTCTAGGGTTGGCTGTGTTTTATCGTAAAGGTGTGAAGAATTATTCACACGTAGCTGCACCATTGACCGATATGTTACAGAAAAATAAATGGAAAGAGTGGACAGAAGTTCAGCAGCGAAGTTTCGATGCTTTGAAACAAGCTGTGGCTGACTTTGTCACTTTAAAAATTGTTGACCCTCAAAAACCATTTGTCGTAGAAACGGATGCAAGTGACATCGTCGTTGGGGCAATTCTGATGCAAGAGGGTAGGCATGTGGCCTTTGAGAGCAAGAAGCTCAACCCTGCACAGAAGAATTATCCAACTCATGAGAAAGAGTTGTTTGCCATTATCCACGCTTTGAAGGCATGGAGGCATTATTTGTATGGTGCGGAATTCTATGTGTACACTAACCATAACACTTTGAGATATTTCTGCAACCAGCCGGACCTAAGAGGGCGGCAAGCCAGGTGGGCTGAGTTGATGCAGGAATTTCACATGGAAATGTGGTACAAGAAAGGTGCCGAAAATCGTGTGGCTGATGCATTATCTCGGATATTGTATCAGATGTCTTTGGTGGTCATAGAAAATGACCTGATTGCTGAGATTAGACAGGCTCAGCAAGAGGATCCTCATTGTCAAGGAATTGTGAGGGAGGCAAATCTTGCGCAAGTAGAATCTCCGGATGAGAGTTCTGGTCTCTTGACTCACACTTACCTTAAATATACCATAGAAGATGGTATGATCAGGAGAAATGGCAAACTTCTCATTCCAGCTTGTGAGGAGCTGCGTAGGAAGATTGTCCATTTATGTCATGATAGCCCTAGTGCAGGTTAAGACCTATAAGTTGATCTTACGTAACTTCTGGTGGCCTAAGCTTAAAAAAGATGTTTACCATTATGTGACACATTGTTTGAAGTGCCAAGTCACTAAAGCTGAAAGGATTAAACCTCGTGGAGTTTTACACCCACTACCTGTGCCAGAAGGAAGATGGGAGGGTATCTCCATGGATTTTGTCACCAACTTGCCTCGCACGCAGTTGCAGCATGATTCTATCTTGGTCGTAGTTGATAGACTCACGAAAATGGATCATTTTATTCCAACGCATAAAAAGATTGATGCGGCTGGAGTAGCTAATTTGTTTATCGAGCATGTGTTCAGACTTCATGGATTACCGTTATCCATAGTGTCTGACAGGGATACTCGATTCACTGGAAACTTTTGGACTGCAGTTATGGCCAAACTTGAAGTCCAATTGAGAATGAGCAGTACGGAGCATCCTGAAACGGATGGCCAAACTGAGAGAGTCAACCAGACCTTAGAGGATATGCTTAGGGCATTTGTTGGGGATAAGCAAACTCAGTGGGAGAAGTACTTGCCACTGTTGGAGTTTGCTTGCAATGACAAGAAAAATGTGAGTACTAAGATGAGTCCTTTCGAGCTTAACTATGGATTTAGGCCAGCTAGCCCTGTTACGGTAGGAATTCCTCAGAGAGTGCCTAGTGCGGCTAATTTTCTAACTCAAATGAATGAAATGCTTGAGTTAGCGAAGGTTAATATTAGGCAAGCGATGGATCGAGCAAAGTCATATGCTAATCAGCATCGCACGCCTAGAGAGTTTGTGGTAGGAGACATGGTGATTCCCCAAGTACCCAAGGACTCTAAGACCCTTAAGACGGGCAAATGTTACAAGTTGTCCCCGCGTTATTGTGGACCTTGGAAAATTGTTAAAAGAATCAGTGATGTTTCTTATAAGTTAGATTTTCCTAAAACTTGTAAAGTGCATCCTGTATTTCATGTTTCTAGATGGAAATGGGTTTTACATAACGGTGATAACTTGTTGTCTGATGCTTTGTTTGCATTCCAGGAGCAGGGAGAAGTAACCCATGGGCCAGCGAGGGTATTGGATAGTCGGGAGAGGCATTTACGCAACCGTCTGATCCGTAAGTACTTGGTCGCTTGGCATGGCAGGCCTCTTTCTGATGCTACCTGGGAGACCGCGCATAGTCTGTGTGCACAGTACCCTAGCTTTGCCATCGCGGACGATGTTACCTGAGGGGGGAAGGAATATTACAGCTTTTACTCCCTGTCCCGGTTGTTTACTGTTTTTACTTATAGATGTACTTCTTGTAAATACAGAAATGGCTAAGTCACCGGCCTGTGGTGACCTTTGTAACATAAATGTAAATAAAGTTGTAAATGATGTTTCTGAGCCTCAGAGTCGCATGTTGCTTGGGTATAGGGTACTGAGTCATTAATTCGGAGTGGCTGGACCGACCTCCTAAAAAGTAAGAGAGTTGACTAGTCAACGTGACACATGTCATATGCTCACTGGGACACTTGGTCCAGTGAATGAGTGACACATGTCAGGGTTGACCGGTCAAACATGACACGTGTCACATGCCCACTGGGACATTTGGTCCAATGGATGAGTGACACATGTCAGCCTACTCACTTGCCTATGTGTCAGGGTATTGCCCAGTGGTGAGTGTCGACTGTGCATGGAGTTAGCCATGTGTCGAGATTTAGGAAGGGTCAAGGTTAAGGGGTGCTTGAGGATTTTGGATAAGTGAGCCTAGAGAGAGGCATTCCTCATCATAATCTATGCAGCAAAGGCTGGGAGGAGACAAGGCAGCCAGCTCCATCTTGTGTTAGAAGTAATTTGATGCTTGTAAGTGCAAGAAATTAACAAGGTTTGAGGAGAAGATCAGAGAGGGAGTCTGACACAAACTAAAGAAGATAAATCATGGACAATACTAGTCTTAATCTGAGCCCCAGAAATACAGCTTCCTTCTGATAGTTCTCAAAGTAGCTTAGGATCCATTCAGCTTGGTGAAATTAGAATATATCCAATTTCACAAATTTATATAGAGAAGTCACTGATGTCATAAGGCAAAGCTTAGAAACAATACACGAACAACAATATACGAGTCTTTTATCCTAACTTTATTGCTGGCTGGCCATGTCTTTCCATCCTACACAGCAGTATCCTGTTTTTTTATGCTCCACAATCAACAATTTAACATCATTGCAAGCTCCCATCGTTGATGAACCTTCATCACTGGCTGTCCGCTGTTTTCTATCATGACCAGTCATCTCAATTCCAATAGGTCTACAGCTCCATCATATTAGCTTTCTGCTACATTGCTACAGGTCTTTCATAGCATAGCTTCTGACCACTATTGCTTTTGACAAGATCCTTTCGCTGTTCAATGGTCAGAACCTTTTGATAACACTTGAGAATCAATCATAGCTTCCAATCAGTCCACCATTCACAACTCCTGCAGGTCTCACTGAAGACAGCTTGCTGTAACAAATTTGTTGCTAGGCAGCTTCATCCTTGAAAATTGACCCTACAGCATCACCAATGTTCTTGTCCATGTCTTGAGTACGATCACTTTCATCTTCCAAGTCCATTCGGCAGCATTCTACCATTTTCTACCAGGATTAATGAGGGACTGTTTTCTTATAAACTGATTGGTCCATCATTTTTATTGATCACTGTCTATTGCCAAGCGGCAGTATCCTACTTGCGCTTTACAGCCCTCACAAAGATTGTATCCATTTAGTCTACAGTGATTCAGAGTGTTGAGCTCATTGCCATTCTTCGATCATTACCGGCATTATGTATAGGCTTTACTGTTCTTAATTCCTGTTAAAGCCGGTCATCCTGCACTAGTACTCCTTGAGAGATTAGACAGGTTTGAGTCTCTAGTTGCAGACAACTTCCTGTCGATATGGGCAATACTTTTAGCTCACATTATTCAGAAGAATTCCTAGTCAAATGAGATGCAAAAAGATGTAGAGAAGAGCCTTCACCAATTTATCAATAAAGATGAGTCAGTCTACCATGGATGAGAGGTAGAGGCATGCAGAGGAGACATTTGATAGTTACAGATGACAAACTGACACATACCACAGACAATTTCAAGAAGTATTTCATCTTGGTTAATCATTGTAGCTTTTCAGTCTGCTCTACCACTTTCAAATTCCATCATGTTTCAGGTTCTGTTGATAATAGTGATAGACCAGTTCTCTTTTCATCAACTGTTTCTATCCTTCATCAGGAGGATATTTTGCCTCTCCATTTGCAGTGTCTTCTGTAGATCATTCAGTTTTCCCATCCTTTTCTCATCCACAACCTCCCTTACATTCTCCAGTTTCTTTACTGAATGTATTAGCTGCTCCATTTCCATTTTTGCGACTTCCATTCTCAGAGCTAAGGTCAAGATAAGAAAAGTATGATCGTATAGATGCCCCTGCAAAACTTAAGAGCATTAGCTGTCAAGTTGAACACCTATTTTACGAACCACCATACAGATCATTTGAAAATATTTGTTTCTCCAAATCTTTAATGAATGGTCTTAACCCTTAATTAGTGAAAGCCAGAGAGACATGTGTTCTCACATGTGAAGCTACTCCTATTCTAGATTGGTTTTTTTCAAGAAAGGCTTTTGCTCCAAAATACTCTCAGATCACAGGTTTAAAGAGCCTTAAAGAGGTAGTGTTGTTATAAATTTCCAATTAGAGATAACTGGCTATGAGCTGAGTATCAATGTTTTATCAATCTGTTTCGTACGTTGTTTCGAAACGCGTTTGAAACGGGAGGTCCAGGTTCAAACGGGAAATATTTTTAGGGTTTTTTTTCTTTTTTGGAAAATGTGTTTTCATGGTTTTTTGGGGTTTAGACATGTGATAGAAAGACTAGTACTCGGTAGATACATCCAATTTCATTTTCTATCTCCAACTTAGTGGCTTTAGTGCTTATTGTAATTTGTGACCATGTTGCATTGAACTGGTTGCAGCCAAAAAATTTGGTTTTTTATCCTAGTTGTTTCGAACGTCCGGTTGAGGTTTCAAAATGGGTCCGTTTTGAACGGGACGTTTCAAACGCGTTTCTTTGGTCGAAACACGTTTCGATTAAACATTGCTGAGTATCAAAACCTTAATGGATGATATTAAAGCAGGAGACCTCACACCAATTCATTTCTTTCATACCAAACTTGGAGAATGTGTGCAAGATGATATTGCTTACTAACAGCAGACAATTAACCATGACAGTATTCCAGACTCTATAGTGCAAACAGATTCTATAATATATTTCAATGTTGAAAACTCACAACAGCATAGTCGTTGCTCAACACCAAAGACGAGTTCATTTGTTTATACCCATAAAAACCAGAAAAACAAACCAACTTAATTCAAAGGCATCTAACAATAAATCCTTCAACAGCATATACTTACAATAGAGGCATATGATTTTTTGGGAGTCTGAACCTGTGCTTCATCATGTACAGACACTTCCGTCTCAACTGCCAATACTGTAGGCTCCTCTAGAGCAGAAGAGACCTTCAGAGGTTGTAGCTCCCGAGGAGTTGGATGAGCTTCCTCAGTCTCAAAGGCCTCAACTTGTTCATTTGAATCATAGGCTTCCTCACTAGGGGCCTCCTCCACAAATGCTGGTGCTGACGCACCCTCCACAACCTCGTGATCCTCAGAACGAGCATTGGCTGCCACTGCATTCACAATTTCAATGAAGCCCATTTCCAAAAACAAACCTAAAACCAAACCATGCTTAAAATATCTGCATACCTTAAGACTTAAATGGACAGAAATACTGCTATTTAATCTGTAAAAAATGAGAAGTTATTACTCAGTACCAGGACCAGCTTGTGAAGAATCTGTAAATGCAGGTGGTGCAGGGACATCAAGGTTGCCATTAGTTACATTTGTGGATCGTAAAGATGGAGGCTCTGCCTCAAGGTACCGTAACATATCATTTAGAACAAAGAATCCTTTCTCTTGAGGAGCCAAGAAAAATGTTTGCACAAAGTCTCTCCTAGCATTGTTCTTGCTTGCCAAAGATCCAGTAACCATCACAAGCACACCACCCCTCAGTGACTCTTGGGAGTCGATCGTCTTTATTTCGGCAACCAAGTGACCCGGGTCCAGAGACATCACTTCATTATTGATCTCCTGTAAACCCTCAAGCTTTTACAAGTTGCAAAAATTGCTCTTACCATGTAGAAAACAAAACATATTCGAATTGACATTCACATGAAAAATGCTTTTTCCATGTAGAAATTTTGCTCATTTCATTTGAATACCAAAAACCTATTCAAATCTACAAGCCCTAGAGATTTGCCCTTTTCACCCAAATTTAGAAATTATCTATTTGTGAAATTAGAATATATCCAATTTCACAAATTTATATAGAGAAGTCAGTGATGTCATAAGGTAAAGCTTAGAAACAATATACGAGCAACTCAAAAAGTCAAAGGATCTAAGTCAAAACAATAATAAAAAACTCAATAAACAAATTTTTTTGCCAAATAGCATTGCTTATGTCTCATCAGTACCCAAGCATAAGTTGCTAACTGGGTTTCGAAAGAATCCAGATTCTCTTGGGTAGACCCAGTGTTGACTAAGAAGCAAAAGACAATCAGCAAGAAGAAAGAAAAAATACTAATAATTTAAATAAAATGAGATTCAAAAATAAAATCTACAAATTGAATCTAATTAAAAATAAAATAAAAATAAAACACAAAATAAAATAAATAAGAACAAGGATCATAAAGTGTATACGATTTACTAAGCCAAAGACAAAATACTAGAAACAAAGCGGGCTCCTTAGCTCCCACTTTTCAGGATTCTATGATTAATCATCTTAAACATACCATAAGCTTAAATAAGATAAAACCAAAAGAGTCTAAAACAGTTTGAACTTTTCTCATGATTTTCTTAAACAAGTAACCCTTATGGAATAACAAAATCATTAGATTGCTTGACTGGCCTACAAAAGCATCTCTACCAGTACAAAGATGAGAAAACCTGTAGAATTGAGAAGTGATCACTCCATATTTAACAGAATCTGAAATATTTGAAGAAATATGAGGCATGCAAATTATGTTCAAGTTACTATATTCTGGCTGCAGCCTTTTATCAAAAATATCAACCAATAAACCGGACCTACCCTGGCTTATAGAAAGGTCTAAAAAATTGCACTTATCATCACTAGTTGTACGATTAAGTTCACATGACTCTTCAGGATAGATTCCTCCACCAAAAACGTTAGGGTCTTAATATACAAAACTAACAAAATTAGGTAGATCAGGAACAAATAAGTCATCAATATATCTTCTAACATGAGTTAGTTTATGCAATAAGATGGGACAAGTACCACAAGAAACTAATCTTTGTATAAATTCAAATTCATAAGAGAAAAGATAAAAGTTAGCTAGATGAACAGCACAATTAGTACCCATGGGAATGCCTATCGTTTGTTGAAAAAGCGAATCACCTAGAGAAATATGCAAGTTATCCAAGAGAAAGTGCAACCAAGAACAAACATCTTCAACATCAACTATTTTAGTAAATCTTTTCTTCTTTGAATCGACATCTTGATTTTTGTTCTTAAGCCAACAAAACTCGAAATGCAAAGCACTCTTTTCAACTTTTAAAGCTTTGCATCGAGTGTCCTTTAGTTTATTGCTAAAAACATCTCGAATTAGCTTGTTAACACGAAACTTCAAATCTTCCAAATTGATTTTAGTGTAAAGTGTTGTGAAGTCATAGGTTTGAAAAAGCATACGTTGGGTTTTTTCTTCTAAAGCACGAGAGGAGTTGAAAAACTTTATTACTTCTATAATACCTACAAAATCGTTTAAAATCCAAATACAACTAACACGAACATCTGCATCCTTAAGTTTATCCAAAGCTCATTAATAGAAGGAAGCAACGCTTTGAAGCAACTACTTAGCCACTTAGAAAGGTCAGTCAACGTAGTTTTATAGGCTGCTGCAATAAACCTAGGCCTTTTAGGAACTTTATGAAATTTCCAAGCAGCACAAAGAAAAGGAAGATTTGGGTAACAATTAAAGTTATAAGAAAGACAAAAATCTTGATGATATTTTATTACACTCATAGTTGAAAGAGAACAAGCATTATATGTTCCTACTGGAGAATGGACTTCATTCAATAACGATTCCAAATAGAATTTCTTGCAAACAAATACAAAATTGTTTGAGCATTCATCCACATATGAAATGACAAAACGTCGATGAAACTTACGAAGAAGAACTTCCTCCTCATTAGAAAATGAAGTATCAATATTAGAAGATGGGACAAATGAGACTTTTTTCAAACTCAAAGTTACATAATTTAGAGCTTTAGTTTTCCATTCTGATAACAAACCATGGACTCCAAAACATTCTTCAATATGGTAAATGAACTTATTAATACTCGTAGTTATAGATTTTAACAAGCAAGCATCTACTGAAAGAGGAGGACGAAATTTAGTGCCTTTAGAAAAGGACTCTTTCAAAAATAATGAGGGAACGATTGATGTATCTGCAACATAGATGCACAGAAACGCGTTTCTGAGGCGACGTGTTTCTCAGACCAGAATCATACTAAAAAAATTATTTTTTTTTTGGGAAAAATATTGCTTATGGCTGAAATTTTTTTAGGGGATCAATGATCAAACCAGTGTTTTGCCTCTTAGAAGTGCAGTAGATGGGGCACAAACAGATCTTATTTTCAATAGCTATTTGGTTGTTATTTGCTCTGGTTTTCAATAAGTGCTCAGGGGGTTCGGGGGGCGGTAGCCCCCCGAGAAACAGGGGGTCCGGGGGGCGGTAGCCCTCCGATGGGGGCCTTGGGGGGCAACACCCCCCAACGGCAGGGTCCGGGGGCTGCTGGTAGACCCCGGCCCTGACGGTAAGGCCTCTTCATGATTTGGCCTTCCAACTCCCTGAGCGAAAACACACTTACTGGGACCATCGGTGATTGTAACGAACATGCTAGAGGTTAGTTTTGAATTTTTATCCTTGACAGAACCCAACATGGATTGATGCACCTAAACTAGACCATCCTGCACCCGAAACACTCGGCAAACTACACAGTAATTATGCTCTTATTTAGAGCTTTCATCTAATACCCATATTGCCCATAAAAAAACCAATTTTTCAGAAACGCGTTTCTGAACCGCGATTCTGAAACGCGTTTCAGAAACGCCGTGCATCTATGATCTGCAGTAACAATATGACCTAAAGAAGGATCACAAAACTTCAAATAAAAGGAGTCACCACAA
This sequence comes from Diphasiastrum complanatum, assembly GCA_029204225.1. Lineage (NCBI taxonomy): Eukaryota > Viridiplantae > Streptophyta > Lycopodiopsida > Lycopodiales > Lycopodiaceae > Diphasiastrum > Diphasiastrum complanatum. The sequence goes on along the minus strand of CM055095.1, from coordinate 14,693,870 downwards.
GAACAAGGGCTATTTAAGGATAGACAAATTTAAAAAAACCTATCAAATCAACATGCATTCATGATTTGCCCTTTTCACCCGAATACAAAAACCATATCAACTCAACATGCCCTCACAGGTTGCCCTTTTCACTTAAATACCAAAAGCCCCATTTGAATCTTGCATTCAGAATTTGCTCTGTCCATAAAGGGAAAAAACCTATTCAAAGCAGCAATCATCCAAAATTTGCTCTTTCCACTTAGAAACAAAAAACTCTTTGCAGATCAACTTGCATTCAGAATTTGCTCTTTCCATATAGAAAAAAAATGGCCCTACAGAAGCATTAATTACCATGTTCTTATCAACCCATAGAAGCATGTAGTTTGCAGTGCTTTGAGAAAGAAGCATGTAGTAAGTTTACAGTGCTTGAGAGTTTGAGAAATGGCCATAGAACGGGGTGAAATTCAGCTTATATAGAAGTCTTACTTCCTGTGCAACAGCAGTGTGAACGGTTCCATCGGCACCAGCCTCTGCACGAGTGAGCTTGCTCGAGTCCGTGTAAAACCGATGTACAACTTGTGGAGAATGGTGTAAAACTGTATAATACTGCTTAACAAACGCATCCCCCACCTGCACGCAAATAAGGCACCAGGATATCTCATTATGATTGTTTCATGGCTTCTCGGTTAGCGTTTTGAATCCTCAGAGATTAACTACAGTGATAAGTCAAAATGCGCACCACATGTGCTGCAACAGGAAGCGTTGTCGTTGCTGAGGCCATTATTCCCTGCAAGATGGAAACCTCCGATGCCAGTTTTTCATCAACCATATACAATAATCAAAGAAGAAGAACAAAGCATTCCAGATAAATGCGTAAGATTATAATTTATAACAATGACCAAAGGCTTCTCTGCAAAGTAGATAGCTACAAGCGCTCACCAGCCTGCTGCCTTGCTTGTAGCCTTAAGGCAGCTAAAGTGGGAGCCAGAATCGTTGCAGGATTCTGAATCCAGAAACAAGCTGTCCACCGGCTTCAGCCAGCAGACAAGTTCGAAGCCGGACAAACAACTAAACCTATGCCTGACCCTGATCCAGAATCCACGCAATGCAATAATAATGATAGTGTAATGATAATGGCTAAGGATTTAATTGTGAGAGAGAGACAGAGAATACATGGTGAAAAGAGTATAACCCTAACAAACTTTCATGCATCTAGATTCAAAAGATAAATTAGATAACAAGAGAGCTGCGAGAGAGAGAGAGAGAGAGAGAGAGAGAGAGAGGCGATGAATCGATATTCTATATATAAAATAATGCAATGATGAATAATATCTTGGCGTGAGGTTTTACCTAGGGTTTACCTAGCCAGGTTCTAATCTCCCTTCTTGGGCCTCTTCCTCCCTCTTGAGCATATATTTGTGCCATTGTGTGTAATTGTTTAATAAAGGGCTATGAAGTTTGAAGGACGCCCCTACAAGGAGGTGGCCTTGTTGCTCTTGGGTAGTTGCCTTACAACATCATTGTTCTTTGGACTATATTGAAGACTTTCATTTGGGGCCTTGAAGTTGAATACGTGGGACGTCGTCCATTGGCCCTCAATCCCCACTAGCCCACAACTTGCCCTTGAGCAAGTGGAGATGAATTTGTGGAGTCCATTAATGTCACCTACGATTCAGTCACACTTCATGTGAACATCGAGGCCTCCATCAATCAATGACTAAAACTCGTACTAAAATCACTGTAATAGTGCCACTCTTCTAGGACTCATGAAAGACTCTTATGTAAGGAGGTTATTTGGAATCATTATTCTAACAATAGCATGGTCTTTCACTTGGGAGCAACGTATTTTGAAGCACAATTGTGATGGCAATGGCAAGACCCTTGTGATCCAAGTGTGAAACATGTTTGGTGGTGGAAGCCATGTCTCCCCACCATCTCTTGAGCAAGCCTTGCATTTTGAAGCCTTCTGCTATCCTTGCAACCAAGTTGATTCTTTCATGAAAAAGAATTTCCATTTTAACATTTCCTAAAATAAAATAAAAAAGTGCAATCAAGTTGAAAAGTTATTCTATTTAATATTCTTTATAAAAAAATTATTGTAAAAAATTAAGGCATTCTGGTTTCATTTTAAAAAAATAGCCATTTTTCCAAAGTTAAATCTTCAAACTAAAAGCAGATGTCATGATGGAAGTCATTTTTTACCTTCTAGTTTTCGCATATTGACAAACTATATACTAATCTAACTAGAAAATTCAAGGTCATAATGATAAAAACCAAAGATTTAAATGTCAAATAACTTCAATCACAAGGATATGAATGGCAGAGATTGTAGACTTTTCAAGACTAGCTAATTTTCTAGCTTTCTAGACGAGCTCAATTGATCTAGTTGTGAAATTTCACTTAGACTTTGTAGAAAGTAGAGAAAGTACTTGTGCATTCAATCAATCATAATGTTAACCTTAATCAAATGTAGAATAGCTATCAAAAGACAATGTCAATTAAAAGCTTGAAAATCAAACATTGATTTGATCCATCAGATAAGCCTCAACATGTTTGACCTAAATTTAGGATTTATATAAGATAATCTGATCTTTAACCTGCATTGATCATGTGAAAGAAAAATATAATTAGGACCATAAATGGATTCATTCAATCAACAAGAGTTATTGGTTGCATTATTATCTGATCTTGATATGTAAGCAAGAGCAATCTAAAGCAAAGTATAAATGATCAAATAGGCTTCACATGTGTGAACCTCATCCTATTATACAACAGAGACCAAAGAGCAAAGTACTAACACTTATCAGAGCATTGTGTTACGGCCATATTCAGCTAAGGACATGGAATAGTCCTAATATGGTAGACCGGCCCTCTAGTATTCGAGATTATTGGTCACACCTAGATTTTATTCTACATCGAGGCATGTTGGTGACTAATGAACTTGAGAGGACCCAGACACTCTAATTGAGATATATGGAGTAGTGCATGCACGTGTGACGATTATAGGCAGGAGGAATGCATGAAGAGCTGTGACCTATTTATAGTTGACCTGTATGGGGATTGCATGGGCTCATGCACGCTGAGTCAAATTTTTGACTTTGTGTCGAATTCTAACTCAGGGTCGAATTCAGACCGAATTCGAATTTTTCTTCATCATTCCAGGCAAGGTAGAACCTGTTTTGCAAATACTGTAAGAGGACTGGCCATCTCATCAAGGACTGTAGAACACTCGAGTACAGCAATGAAAAGAAAATGCAGTCCCAACAACAAGCAAATGTTGCCTCAACCAGTTACTCGATCCAGCATGAAGAGAAAGATGAAGCTGCCTTCTTGACCAAGGTCGAAAATCTGTAGGATGTCGATTCCTGGTACTTGGACTCCGGAGCAACACAACACATGACTCACCATCGGGATTGGTTCCAAAGCTACAAGCTCTTCACTCATTCTAGAGTTGTGCAACTTGGAGACAACTCATCGCACTCCATTGAAGGTGAAGGAACAGTCAGGGTTACATATTTCGAACCTGACTAAAAATCTGCTCTCAATTAGCAGAATCATAGATTTGGGTCAAAAGGTCGAATTTGCACACATGGCTGCACCATTTTTGACAAGTCTGGAAAGCTCTAGCTTTCGGAACAAGAAGTGGTAATCTCTACAAACTCAGCCACTACAATTCTTCTATTTGTCAAGCTCTGTATACAACAACTTCTGAATCAAATGATATGTTGTGGCATTACAGATTAGGCCATTTAAATTCTAATTGTATTCAGCAAATGTCAAATCAGAATTTAGTGCAAGATTTTCCTTCCATTAGCAAATCCGATTTTCCATGTACAAGCTGTATTAGCAGCAAACATGTTAGAAATTCAATCACTTCAGATTCAGTATGTTCTTCTAAAGATTTGCTAGATCTTGTACACATAGACATTTGTGGTCCTATGCAGACTATTTCCACAGGGGGAGCTGTCTACATTCTGACTATTATTGATGACTTCTCTCGGAGGACTGCAACATACTTTTGGAAGAACAAATCCGATAATCTCAAGTTCTTCATGAAGTTCAAGGCATCAGTAGAAAAATCAACCCAGAGAAGAATCAAAGCTCTACGCTCTGATGGAGGGGGAGTTTTTATCTCCACCAAATTCAAGGACTGTTGTAAGGCAACCGAAATAAAGATCAAAATCATTACTGGCATGAATTGATTAGATAATCAATTACACAATTTACAAAGTTCCAAAGGATTTTTCGATGTTGCGTTACCTCCTTTCCATTCAAATGAGATTAGAATCAAACATCCAACTCATTCTACCAATGTACTAGGAAATCAAATACATTCGTACTCTTGCAATTGAAATAAGAAGATTGCTTCAGCATGATCATATTTAACCAACATATATGTACTACAACATACAAGTCGTTCATTGATCACTTAACATAACATGGATATACATAATTAACAAATCACAAGTACAATTTGGAATGTAATGATAGCATGAAGCATTCATTTAATATAACATAACTAGGAGAGCAGAAAGAAACATACTGATACTTCATTGATTCAAAATAAGTAGTATATGAGCTCTTTATAGTCTCACGACTATCTAATTCAGTTATGACTGCACTGTTGGTATCGAAATCAATTTATATTGACCTTGGGTAATTTTGACCTTAGGTTCGAAATCGACATAGGACTATTTTGACCTTCTATGTAAAAATAAACTAAAAATAACATTCAAAATATTCCAACTTACAATTCTTACACAAGATAAATAATATATTACAATAAAAGGTCCATGTAGCTCCTCTACATGTCCTCCTCCTCAGATTTATCAGGTCCCTCTAACGAGCTTGAACTTGGAGGCCTGTTGATGTGTTCGCTATTGTAATTTTCATCCGAAAATTTAGGATTCTGCCAGTGAATGTAGCATCATTTATGTGATTTGTATAGATATTCACATTCTAATGTACAAAAAGAAGTCCACTCATGGGTGTCACACCTGTCACCTTTAGTCAACTCAGCATACAATCCAGCTCTTGTGTGTCCTAGCGCTTTAAGCTTGTGTCGAAAAAGTCTACCATCACGAACCACATCAAAAAAATCCTCTGATGCATGCATACCCCCCTTTATGATTGGGTTGGACTGAAGCTATGAGTGCACTCCTCCTCCGCTTCTAGGTATGAACTGATGAAGCTTGAGCATTATTTGTCTCTTTAGCTGTGGTTCATCAGTGGATCCTGAAATCAATCAGCTTCATCCATGTCTTCATCTTCAGTAGAAAATTCGTTTGGAAGCTGGTATGTTTGAGTGTACACTTGAACTATGGTAGCTTTCATCTAGATTTGTTCCTTCAACATTGCATATTGCTTCTGTAGTTTTACAAACTAAAAATGAAGTTTTGGAGATCAAACATACAGTTTGCATAGTCAATGGAGATACCTTCATTTTATCAAAATCTTAATTGCCACCAGACTCTTCTTGCACCTCTCTGAAGATGGCAGTTGACAATGTCTCATTTTCTTGTCTTAATTTATCCAATAATTAATTTTTAAACATCTCAATTGTATATAGTCAATACTGTTTGAGTTTCTTTGCATTCACTAAGATATTATCTCTTTCATTGGCTAAGGCCAAAGAAGATTTGAGGCTTTCATTTTCCATTCTAGCTTGAGTTAATTATTCTTTATACTACAAACACTATGCTTGGAATCTTTTTGGCACTTTTATTTTTGGATTGATATCATCCAAGATCTTGGTCAGTCGAGTGACTTCAAATTGCAACTTCAAGTTATTATTTTATTCCTCCAAAATTTTATTCTTCTGGTTAACAAGTTGTATCTACATTGGCAACTTCCTTTTGTCTCCAATAAATTCCTAGAAAGAAATAAAAGTGTGAGTTGTTGTTCATTATGGATGGTGACATGGGGATGTAAAATTGTATAGCTTATCCTAAATTGTTGGATTTGAACTACATAAACAAACATGAGGGTTCTTCTACAAGTGGATCAAAAAACAGGAGAGCTTTCTTATCATACATCATATGACTAATCCTAGTGTTGCCATAGCATTTGATGGCATTTGACATACTTTCACAAGAGGCCTCACCTTAAACTAGTCACATTGTGTGATTGGAGGCACAAACACTTTTAGAACGATTCAATACTTGTTTTTGTACATGGAAGGCAATCATTATTTCTTACTTAAAAGGAATACAAATTATCTTCAAGAAGCACCTCAACCAAGAAACTATTTGTCAACAATTTTAAATGAATCCAAATCTTGATCTACATTGACACCAACATTCAAAGAAGCATTACTAACATGTGAATAATTGGCACATTGTACTACTAGTGCTAGAATGCCAATACACCCCCATCATTGATGCTTTTGAGATTCAAAGTTAAAAAAGCAAATGACTCCCAAATATGGCCATCTAACTCCTACTATCACAAATGACTAAGTATGATTGAAAATTCATTTTTCTTGGAAGCATACCTTGATCATCTTTCAATTGATATTGACCATCTCTCTTTTGTCTTGGTTTTGTAAAAAGTTCTCAAAATATCAATGTTAACCAATGTAGGAACCACTAGAACTTGTTTTTCTTTATGTGCTCCTCTCAAATTGTAACAAAATGTTTTTGTCCAAACTACCATCTAAAGTTTTTCAAACCTCTCATAAAGTCTTCATACCCTTGTAAGCTTTTCATCACTCTCATATAGTCTTCATACCCATATAAGCTTTTCATTATTAATTTCGTAAAGTTCCATTGTTCCTCAAGATTTGAGGCTCGATCAAATCCAAGTACAAATAGCGAGTTTGGTATAAAAGCTAATCCAAAAATGGTTCTTGTATGGAACATTTTGCTCAAACAAATTCACTTGTTAACTATTTGGTTCAAGGCTCATGCATTCAATCGCATAATCAAAAAACTTTTTGACCAGCTTACCAAGATCTATTCTTGATCACTATAATCTAAACTCAACTTAGTTGAAAAACACACATTTCAGCACTGTGTATCTTCCACATCGCACAAAGGTCGAAATCAATCAAGCCCCACTCCAAAGTTTGCACCTTTGCATCCGTGACACACTTTTGCTTGAAAGAGGGATCTTTAATACCCCAATATGAACTTCTTGTCAATTACAAATGTTAATGCAGTAAGAAAGCATTCTAGCCAACAATATTCACTAATGAGAAGCAACTTCAACACTTTACATGATATTAAATTGCATTTTGCATGTGCACTCTTTGTGTTTCATAAGAGATGCTTTCAAGTTATAATGACACATATACCAAGACAGTTCTCAACAAAAGCGATTTCCACAATTTTTTCTTCAAGCTATTACTTGAGCAAACAAATGGAAACTTATAAAACATATGCATATCTCATCAAATGGCAACCTATAAAATGCATATCTCATCACAAGTTGCCTCAACAAAGTATGCTCTTCAAGATGACTTTGTTGCCTTACACAACCACCAAACAAATGCAAATACAACCTACACATAAACCAATTTTCTTTGTTGCCAATGCAATCCTCCTCAAACATTGATCTATTTGTTATTCTCCCTAGGGCTCTACAAGTTGCTTGCATGCTAGCTGTTACATGTATCACCTTCAATCCAAAATCCAAAAGCTCTAACTTTGCACCTAAGCAGGCCTCCCAGTTTAACTAATGTTCCCCAATAATATGTATAGTAATCGAGCCCATCCTTAACTAAATTCAAACGACAACATGCACTCAAACCATGATTTTTTTCAAATCTCTCTTCAACTAGCCTTATTATGCTGCCTACCTTAAAGCATCCTCTTTTTTGATCCAATTCCAATTTAGTATTTCGACAATGGAGCCTCGCCTACCTTAAAGCATCCTCTTTTTTTATCCAATTCCAATTTAGTATTTCAACAATGGAGCCTCTTGCTGCATCACTACTCATTCCTTCTGTAATCAAACCGATGCTAATCACCCCTGCACTTGTAGATCAACCTTAGCTTGAATATATGATGGGCCCATGGATAACCTCATGAAGTTCAAACTCCCTCTTCCTACTCCCTCATTCAAGACCATTCCTCTACAACTCAATCAGGCCCATAACCTCATGAAGTTCAAGCTTCATGTTTGCACTCACAGATTGAAGATCCACAGTACAAGCGTCAAATCAAAGAGAAGCAATTCTTTCTTGCACTCTCACAATCCAAGTTGAACACAATATGCAAAGGGACTCACCCTCTTGCACATCTCCACGCACCCCACACACCTACTTCGTGTCTTATGAATTCTTGACCACAAACAATCTCCATAGCTAATTTGACATTTTTTATGAGATCGAAGGGTGCCTTTGGAATTACTATTATTTCTCGGGAGAGATCTCATTACGAGGAAAACCCCAAGGTATATATGCAAAATTCTTTGAACTACGGATGCTAATCACTCTTGCACTTGTAGATCAACCTTAGCTTGAATATATGATGGGCTCATGAAGTTCAAACTCCCTCTTCCTAATCCCTCATTCAAGACCATTCCTCTACAACTCAATCAGGCCCATAACCTCATGAAGTTCAAGCTTCATGTTTGCACTCACAGATTGCAGATCCACAGTACAAGCGTCAAATCAAAGAGAAGCATTGAACACAGTATGCGAAGGGACTCACCCTCTTGCACATCCCCACACACTCCACACACCTACTTCGTGTCTATGAATTCTTGACCACAAACAATCTCCATTGCTAATTTGACATTTTTTATGAGATCGGAGGGTGCCTTTGGAATTACTATTATTTCTCAGGAGAGATCTCATTACAAGGAAAACCCCAAGGTATATTTAGATTTATATTTTGAGGTAAGCCTCTCTAGAAGTGAAATCCAATTCCCTGCCGTGGAAATAATCAGAACCCAGTCACTGATAGAGAGAGAGGAGAACAACTCGTGCACATGAAACCTCTAATTTGAATCTGATTATTTGACAATCATAATGTTCATAAATGAACTTTTGTATTCACTTTATAAAGTGAATGAGAGTCTCTTTCATTGATGTTCTTGTTCTTTTATGGCAGCCTTGATATGAGAACATCAATAAAATTGTAGTTTCTGTTGCCTGAGCTCGAGCACCCCGCAGTTTTTTGCATGGTTTCGCATAGGTTTTTCTCTGTAATTTCTGATGCCTGTGCTGGAGTAATTACTTCATCCAAGTTTTCAACCCAGCACAAGAGTTTTTTCTTACTTGGTTTCACATAGCTTTTCCTCTGTTTAGTAATTTCATTGAATGCTTGCTTCTGCTTCATGCAATTCATTTTGTCAAGTGAAATGTGGATACCACGACTCAAAATGAGTGCTTTTTAGAGCATTTGAGGTCTAATTCTGTTGAATGTCTGTTTTGAATTAAGCAAATCACTAAAATTCTCCCATCTGTTATGACATAATTCACTATTATGAACATTTGCTGAATCACTAGAACGACAAATACCTATCAAAGGATTGAGTTCTCGAAATCAAAAGATAGGTGAGAATAAACTAGAAGAACTACCATGAGACATGTCAGAGCAGAAACCGTGCTGCCTCCGAAACTAGTACAAAACACACCTCAGAAATGCTTAGCAGTCGAGCAAATTAAAATGGAAATGCCAACATATCAACACTTTGTTTACAGAATTATAGCTATCTTCCATAATGATAACAAGCTGCTTCTCCAATGCACTCAATTTCTGAACCATTGAAAACTCCAGAAGTGCATCCAACAGGTAACAAACCGACCGTTTCTGCTTAAGGCCAATAGCTCTGGCACCGAGAGTGATCAATCACCAAATTCAAAAAATCTACAATGAAGCCTATTGTTTATCTGCCTTTTCTCTTACACAAAAGAAGTTTAGCGTGTCAATGGAAGGCAAGCAAGATAAACTGAGAGTGTAACAGATACAGGTCAGCATTCAGCTTCTAGACAACCTCCTTAACTTGGAAGTGCATTATCCAGCTTGTGCATTTGATGACACATTAAGGAATGTGCCGGGGGTTGCAGACGTGGATACTTGATGAGTAGATGTATTGTTAGGTTGAACGCTGCTCACTGCCCCTTGATGCAAGGATGCAGATGTCCCACCAATGGAAACTCTTCCGTTGGAACCTAAACTTGAGTCTGAGTGGTAATGACCCAATTTCTTTGTACGCCCATCATTTGACAAAGATGAAGTCCTCGTAGAATTGATAGTTGCTGTCACCGTCAATGATGTTCGAATGGATGCAGTAGCCACTCCTGAAGCAGCATTTTCTGTATGATTAACTCCAGAAATTTGTCCTGCAGCCGATTTGATTGGCATTACAGATGAAGTGATTCTTGCTGCAGGTGTGTCAAAAGTTGGAGAGCCTGTGGTTGGACTGTTACATGGTGATGAAGAAGCCACCGACAAATTGCCATTTGCATGTTCCTGTCGTAGGCCATCTGAAAAACAGAACGAAATTTTACTAAATCTCAACAGCATATGGTGGATTGCCACATCTTTGAAGGTATTTCTCAAAAAAACAAAAAACAAAAAACAAAAATAAAAATAAGCATTCTAAGCAAATGCAAGTTCTGACTCTCCAATAAAACTAGATCCACCTTCTCAAAAAAAAATTGAAAAAATTACTCACCTACTCCAGCAGCTTGTTCCAATTTTTTTCCTATTGCACCAGAATTTGTGCCTGCCTGCAAGTAGGCACCAGTGATACCATGAGAGCCAGATGGATTTTGTCTAGATCCTGGCCCACGATTTGATCCATTCTCATCAGAGACAAGATTGTCATTCAAATTTCCAGGATAAGGGTTATTCGAAGATCCCATCATCAGAGTATTGGGACTAGTTGATGACGTTCCTGTTGGGTTCGACAATGCCAATGGACGCCCAAATTGCTGGTGTTTTTGCTGTTGAAGATGTTGGAGCATTTTTGAAAAAGAACTCGACTGTCGATTTTGAGAAGATGGTTGTACTCCCGAATGCTGTTGCTGTGGTTGCAACACAGCTTGATTTTGCTGATTCTTTATATTCATCTGTGGCTGGGATTGCAACTTGTGGTGCTGCTGCTGAAGATAATGCTGCTGCTGTTGCTGAAGAAAAACTTGCTGCTGTTGCTGTAAAGACTGTTTCTGTGACTGTTGAACTTGCTGCTGGCTTAGATGAGATTGCTGCTGTTGAAATTGTTGTGCTAGAGGTGATAGCTGAAATGAAGCTGGAAGAATGGACTGTTGCAGCTGGGAGGGTTGCAGCTGTTGCGCCTGCTGCGTTTGCAACTGTGATGGCTTAGAAGGCACACTCTGAAGAGATGGAGTGGTGCCACCAATAGAAGCTGCATTTGCAGACCTTTTCCCTGCAGCTGTGGAGGCCTTTTGAGCAACATGTGAGGAGCTCTTACCAGTCCCCACAATCTTGGGTGAACCATTACTTGGAGATTTTAGTATTGGAGGTAAAGGAGGTGAAGGCATGGAGCCTGAAGAAGGAACTGAGGTTGGAGAAGGCAGGCATGGAGCTAGTGAAGCCCCTGTTACTGGTGGACTCCGTGACTGCTGCATATGACTTTTCCCAGCAGCCAAGGGTAAAGCTTGAGAGTTCTCAGAGGCAGCAGGAAGAGAACCTTGTGAAGGCCTTTGCATGGATTTCACTTGAGCATGTTGAAGAGGTTGTCCCTGTCTTTGGCAATTTGAAGTAGAAATCTGTCCTGAAGGAAAACACAATCCAAGTGGATTGCTTTTTTTGAAAGTCACAGCGAGAGAAGCACGATCACCAATAGGAAGCAACGAAGATGTTGGCGATGCAATCACATTTTGATTCAGTAGTGCTTTATCTCGAGGTGCTGTCTGCTTTGAGGTTAGGTTTGTAGAAACATTTGGTGCAGGTAAGCTAACTGAGAGCATTTGCCCGCTTGGATGGGAGGGAAGAGTACAAGCAGCTGTTAAGACCAGGCTACCATTATTCAGAGGGCGGGAAAGTGGTGGATTGATGCTACTGGAATAAGCAGCATCTGGCTGAGCTTCGAAATCAACCGTTGGTAATGAAGAGGATCCTAAAGCTCGCTTGACTAAGCTTTTCCTTTCATCCCCTGAATCACGTCCGCGATTAGCACCATTCTGGTTGTTAGAATCCATGCCACTTCGAACATCATCTGTCCCTCCTGTATCAGATCTCTGGACAGATACACAACGCTGTTGCTGCTGAACGGTCAGGTTAGAATGTTTAGGATGATACGATTGGTGAAGTTGTGATTGTTGATATTGAGTGTGATTCTTCGTAGGATCCACCATGTTTGGGAGCACAGCATGGCCTTCAGGTGCCATAACTGCAGCAACAGGAGCAAGCCCCAATGGTCCAGGTCCAACAGAACCTCTTGTCAAATTAGTCACTGACATGCTATGAAAAGCCTGAGAGATTTGTGAATCGAGCCCTTTCAAACCTAATGAAAAGCCAGGACTGCCGCCACTCATCTGCATCTGTGGAGATGAAAGCAAATGAGATGATAGGCCCGATAATTGCTGAGATTGTTGTTGCATTGGGGCAAGTTGCTTCTGTTGCTGGTTTTGGCAGTTTTGCTTCATTCCTGAAACAGCAACAGAGCCAAAATCTTGATGCACTGGTGCCATCTGCATCTCCACAGTGGAAATGGGAGAAGATAAGTTGACACTGCTTGAAATTTGTCCACTTGAAGGAGTATGTCCATACAAAGCACGTTGCATTATCGAGAATTTACTCTCTGCTGAGACATTGGCTCCAATAGCATTGCTTTCTTCGGCTCGCTGGCCTTGAACCTGCTGCGGTGAAGTTTGTGAAGAGTGTTGTTGCTGCTGCTGTTGAGAAGATCTAGGTGGAACTGGTTGCTGCTGCTGCTGCACGGAAGATCCAGTAGATGAAAACGTGCGCAAATCTTGCTGCTTCTGTTGAGAAACCAGGCCAACTGAAACAATAGGCGTTTGCTGAGTTTGCTGCTGTGCTTGAATCGGTGTTTGAGAATGAAAATAGGGGCTGTTAAAAAACTGTGGTGGCTGCATATGGTATACACACAGAGACGAGCATGAGAAGCCAAACGACATTCACTGCTTGATAATGCAGTTATAGAAGTTGAGGGATCAGAATAACGCACCAATAAACTAACAAGAAGAAGTGCAAGGAGAAAAAACCCTGTGCTAATTTGACCTTGATAAAGGAACATCAGCGAAACGGCAAAAGATACCAAGACCGTTACCTGTTGCTGCCCAACATGAACAGAGGCACTAGTGAATGAGGGAGATCCAAAATGAGGTGGAAATATAAAAGGGAAAGTGTTCTGCTGCATAATAGCTTGGATGTATTGAGCTTGCGCAGATGCTATGCTTACACCGGTGCCAATTGTAGTTATAGAACCACCTCGACTCACAAGAACCTCAGAGTCCCCTGTGGTAGTAGAATTGAGTCCTGGCATTCCTGAAGTTCCACTTAACATTCCAAGACCTCCAGTTGTCCCCACAAATGTCAAAGGCCCTGCAGCCGACACACTTCCTGCAGAAGGGCTAACCTGTGCACACCGAAGACCAAGGTTAGAACACGGAATCTGAAGGTTAATCTTGCATGCAGCCCCTGGCTAGACTATTCAACATGGTATAATTTCTCTTGTAATGCCAACAGTAGCAAGACCTAGATTGCACATACAAACAAGAAATTGGAACTTCAATCCTCTCAAAGCAATCTTGAAGTAGCAGAATTGAACATTTTATGAATTCCACAAGTAAAAAATTGAAAATATTACAGGGATTTAACACAACAACCAATGAGTTGCAGCAACATATCAAAATATTGGTTCTTATCCATATCTGTTAGTTCAACTTTGATATGCAGGGTCACAGGAATATCCAGAAGCAGTGAGAAAATAACCTGTAGTGGGGTGGAAGACTGGTGATGCTCTTCCAATTGTGGTTGTTGCAGGAGCGAAATCCTGAAAAGGGCATCTGTGCATGAGGCAGACACCCGCTCTTTTGCTTCTGGAGTAGTAAGGGTTCCTAAAAAAGCTCCTCTAATATCCTTGTCGTATAGAGACCCAACACCATAACTGCTACCCTCATCTGCACTCAACAACATATTTGCTGAACTGGAGGCCCCTGGTGCCTTTCTGTTTATGAATGCTGCAGCAGCAGCTCCATATAGGGCATCGGTGGGAGGTAACGGAAGGTAAGGCTTGGCTCCATATAGGCCTGTTGGATTTGCATAGGTGGCAGCAAAGAAGGGATGTCCTGCCATCTGTTGTTGTACACCGATAAACCGAGCAATATATACATGCGAGGCACAGCGTTTCCATGGCTGGCGTGGTGGAATCACATATGATGGCAACTGCATTATAAGGAATGATGATGTCAGTATTTATTGCATATTTATTTAATCAATATTTTTATTGTTATGATGTTTTCAATACTTGGCATCTACAGGCCACAGCATTCCAGTATTTATTCGTAATCAAGTTACGGCAGCTACATCAATCAGCCAAGCAAAGCATTGTACAATGGGAACCAGATTGCAAGAAGTAACAAGTACTACACCTTCACACACCAACAAGCGAGAATAACATAAAAAGCTCGTAGTAGAATAGGATGAGGATATAGGAGCTTCACCATGTTCTCATTAGAATCACCAAATATAAAGTATGATAGGGGTGTCAATCTAGAAATAAACTAGATTCTGCTGCTAGTGATGTTTTTCTAGGTGTAGAAAAAATACCAAATTTTAACTTGAGCAATCTTTGACCAAAAAAAGGAAACCTAAATGAAACCGAATTTCAAGGACAAGATTTGATGGACTTCTCTGCATTAAGATAATTCTTCATCTCTATCACTGGCTGTACCTTATAATGCATTAACTTCCCAAAAGTTTTCTAAGCTTTCATTATTTCATGCAATGTAGCACTTTTTTTTGTGGGCAATATAATATGGGTATCAGATTAAAGCTCTGATCAAGGGCATTGCATTTTTTAGGTTGCCAAGTGTTTTGGTTATGGTTGGGTTGGTTACAAAATCTAGTTTAGAGCAATTTTAGGGCAAAAAATTATATATAATCCGTTTTTTTTGGCACGATCCTGCTCCCAAAAACACATTCTTGCCCACACACCACACACACACACACACACACACAACACACAAACACACACGTACATACATATATCATAGTTGCAATTTATCACGACTCGCTGAAACGAATCGCTTGAACAAAAGAAAGTATAGAAGGGCTACGAGGGCCAGTAAACTTGCACAGCTAGAGAGAGAAAGAAAGAAAGCTTTATTAACGTCTTTTCCATGCCAAAGGCGTATAAGACGAACAAGTACATCAACTAAGTTGGACACAAGGGGATAAGTGCCGTCAAAGCAGAAAAAACAAACTAACTAACTAGGAAGAGAGTCATATAGCCAGGATTATATGGTATACCATCACGATAGATAAGTCGTTTGCCAGTTGATAGAGCTTCTTGTTTTGCCTTCTTACGTTCTTAAACTTGGATGACGGTAAGATCTTCGTCCAGGTAGATTTTGGTTTCCCGCAATTTGAATCTCTTCCCAAGAACTTCACGCCGGTGAGACACAGATGTGAAGCGGATGACGAGAGTATCCAGGTCCTTCTTAGGTCGCCAGGCAGTTTCCATTCCTTTGCTATGGTGTTGAAGATTTCCTTCCAAAAACTTCTCAGCTTCTGCAACAGCATTTTGAGAGTTCGGAATACCTCTAACACGAACATTGAGAGCTTTATGCTCTCGCAGACGACTCTCAGTGAACGTGGCTGAGATAAGCAAAGGTGAAGGCGGAGGTGGAGAGATAATTGGAGACAAACCTTTAAGCACATCTGCCCATGACTGGACAGCCGTATGGTGTTGTTCTACCTGATTTTCGAGTTGCTGGATTTTTGCCGAAGTAGCGATTTGGGAAGAGGCTTCACTTTTTATAACTGTAACTTCGTTCTTGAGTTCTTGAATGGAAGTATCCAACTTCTAAAGATGCGATTGCACCACTAGAAGCAGGGAATCATGAGAAGCCAGTTGCTCTCTGTGATTGTTGAGGTATTCAAATTGACGGAGTTGATCATCCCGAAGAAGTTTGACCAATGCATATGGAGGGAGAGAAACAGGTGCTTCTGAAGTGTTTGGAGTCAAGGGAATAGCTACAGTAGTTTCACTATTGTCAAGAATAGGGTTTGATGGAGAGATAGGAACCGCAACAGGCATAGGAGGAGGAGGGGTAGGTGGATCTGGCTGTAAGGAAGATGTTGAAGCATTGTTGGAGACAGAGGATGGTTCAAAAGTGGTGGCAACGACTCCTTTGTGACGTGGCATTATGAGGGATCCAGCAGATCAGCGATGAGGGACAGCAAGGTGCGATGGCAGACAGCGATGGAGCCAACAGATCAGCGATGGAGGACAGGTGCAATGCAGATGCGATGGAGGCCAGCAGATAGGAACCGCAACAGGCATAGGAGGAGGGGTAGGTGGATCTGGCTGTAAGGAAGATCTTGAAGCATTGTTGGAGACAGAGGATGGTTCAAAAGTGGTGGCAACGACTTCTTTGTGACGTGGCATTATGAGGGATCCAGCAGATCAGCGATGAGGGACAGCAAGGTGCGATGGCAGACAGCGATGGAGCCAACAGATCAGCGATGGAGGGCAGGTACAATGCAAATGCGATGGAGGCCAGCAGATCCGCCAGCAGATGGAGCAGGTGCGACGGAGGAAGGGCGATGGAGGACAGCCATCGCTAGGCCATGGAGATCCGCTGGCGCCCAGATCCGAGAGAGAGAGAGAGAGAGAGAGAGAGAGAGAGAGAGAGAGAGAGAGAGAGAGAGAGAGGGAGAGGGAGAGAGAGAAATTTATTAATGTCCTTCAAGTGCCCTAAGGTACATAGGACTAATAAAAGGTGCATGACAAGTTTGTTCATATAGAAGCTTATAAGCTCAGTCTATCTAAAAAGAACCATAACTAAAAAAACGACATCTAATGATATGGCTAGCATAGTCAATGTCCCTTAGCCTGGTATAGTCAATGTCCCATCAGCCTGGAAGAAATAATGTATGTTATGTTGTGAGGCCATCTCTAAGTGTGTCGTGGGCCTTTGTCTCCGAGTAGGCTATTGATAATGTTGTCTCTACTGTCGTGGAGCTATGGACAACCCAAAACGGACCCATTACTATCCACAATCTGTGTGAAATACTGTCCCACCAGTATCCAGGCACTATGAGGCATCCAATTGGATCTCAAGATAGAAAATGTGCAATAGAATTTGTTGAGAGAGAGACAAAGAAAGAAAGCTTTATTAACGTCCATGCCAAAAGGCCTATAAGTACATCAGATAAAGTTGGACAGAAGACGGATCAGTGCCGTCAAAGCAAAATAACAAAACTAACTAAGAAGAGATTCATATAGCCAGGATTATATTGCGTAGACCATTTACATGTTCAACTGGACATCTCTTCATTTCTCTATCTCAAACTCTATCCCATAAATCTTCTCATTGATAATACCATCACGCCACTTGCCAGTTGATAATACCATCACGCCACTTGCCAGTTGATAGAGCTTCTTGTCTTGCCTTCTTACGTTCTTGAACTTGGATGAAGGTAAGATCTTCGTCCAAGTAGACTTTGGTATCCCGCAATTGGAATCTCTTCTCTAAAACTTCACGCCGGTGAGACACTGATGTGAAGCGGATGACAAGAGTATCCAAGTCCTTCTTAGGTTGCCAGGCAGTTTCCATACCTTTGCTATGGTGTTCGGAGATTTCCTTCCAAAAACTTCTCAGCTTCTTTGACAGCATTTTGAGAGTTCGGGATACCTCTAACACGAACATTGAGAGCTTTACGTTCTCACAGGCTCTCAGTGAACATGGCTGAGATAAACGAAGATGAAGGCGAAGGTGGAGAGACAATTGTAGACGAACCTTTAAGCACATCTGCCCTCCATGAGCAGCGAACTACACTTCTTTGGGATATGCTTTTATTGCCCTTCGTACAGTACATAAGCAATCTCTCAGCATTTAGAATTGGTCAGAAGCACAAGGTCGTAATTGCTTGGAATTGGACCCGAAACGGCCGAAAACCCATGTAATCTTAATCTTCTCCTTTTTCGCTTTCTACTGTATTGCATGCCTTTTTTAAAAATAAAAATAGATACAAAAAAAATTTCACCGTTCGACCCCAAAGCGATTCAAAGGATTCGAAGGTTGCGATTCGAATCAGGATTCGCGAATCTTCAATGCAACCATGATACATATACACCTTAGAAACCCGTTCCGACCCTTTTGGGTCAGGACTCAGAATGTACTGTACAGTAATTCCGGAACGTACTGGGTCGGAACGTTTTTTTTTTAAATGTAGAAAAAACAAGTATTAAAGCACCTGCTGGCCACATGTTCTTTTTAAGGACGCATCTTGATATGCGAGCAATCTGTAGAGTTTTCTGTGAAAATCTTGTTGTATATGTTTACCTAGTCAAAATCAAGCTTCTTTGAAGCTGTCATTCATCAATATCTATCCCCTCACAAAATTACTCACTGAGAGCAAGGCCATCATGCAAATATCAGATAGGCTATCTTCAGCTTTTAGTGAAATCTAAAAAATCTGCTGCTCTCTAACGCCACCATCCAGCTGATGCTGTAGCCTGCGCTCTGAGATTCTAGTTGCAAAAAACTTCTCGATTCCAGGTCTTACTTGCTCTCTTAAGTCCTTTTCCATGCCTTGCAGATCAAGCCCACGCAGAAGTCCCCAAGATGAATTTTCCCACTCTCTTCAGCTAGTTGCTCCAGCATAATACGGAATGCAACAGCCTCTGGTCCATACGTGTAAACCTGTCAAAATCTGATCTACTGGATGGTTGTCTCAATCACACATATCTATCTCTCAACCATCTGCCGCTATCCAGCGTAGATGACTCCAGAGTTCAGTGTAGATCTCCAGCGTATTTTTTTATTGCTTTTTTTCTGTTGTTAAAAAAATACATATTTTAAATAAAAAAAGTTTTGGTCAAGTTCCGGAACAGAACGTTCCAAAACGCGTTCCGTTCTGGAACAGGCAACTATGATATATACACATTCAAAATATAGTGCAGTCCAATAGGAAAAAAAGACCACATGATATCCCAAATGACCATAATGAAGCAAGAAGCTCCATCAGAAAAGATAAACCAGATTCCTTTTCGTAACATCAAGAACATTGGTCATAAATCTGAACAGGCTTTACAGCTTTGCTGGCCTCCCAAAAGAGTGATCAGTTCTTCAAGCTGTGTAGAGACATTGAGAAGGAATATTCTATCAAAAAATAGGAATGATGCTTCCAAGGAGTCGACTTTGCATTTTTTGAAACAAAATTACCTGAAAATTGGAGTTATTCTCATCCATAGATGCTTTAGCAAGCGACGCAACTCCAGGCCAAGCTGCAACAGAGGCGGCGGCGGCTGCAGCCACTGGTCCATAATACCTTATCAAATCAACGTAGATTTAGTTTGTATCCCTCCACACACTTAGATTCCCAACAAGACAATTTGGCAGTAACGTAGTAGCAAATTGATGCAGAATCTATTATGTAACTTTGCAACAGCATACTTACCCTAGAGTTGGTAAAACTCCAGGCCACCCAGGAACATTCACTGAACTTGGGAGAGAGGGGAGAAGAGGTTGATCTCTTGTGCCTTTATCCAGTGAGCTGGTACTTGTAGCAGCGGAAGATTGATAGGATGCCCCTACCCAAAGCAGAATGAAATCAAGCACATATACATTTTATTTGTAAACCAGCACACGTCTTTCTCAAAGCTAAAGCCTATATTTCCTGTACATTCTTACCAGCTCTTTCGGATTGTTTTTGAGCCCCCTTAACATCAGCCTTGACATGTCTGCCTAGCTTCTGAGTATGCTGGTTGTTTGATTCTGCCAGTTCTCTTCCCTTTTGTTCTTCCTTATATTTTTGCTTCAACATATTCTGCTCCATAACAACTTCACGGACCTGTTGAATAGCACTCTCCTCCTCTTTATAATCGCCTCTCACTGTAGTAGCCACTGTTTCTTTCTCCAAACCTGAACTCTGTGGAAGTAAATTGTGTGTTCAGCTGAAACTAGCAAACAAGCTTCCAGGAAATGAGCGGGATATCCGATTATCTAGAAGTTTAGAGTTTGAAAGCAATGGCTAAAGCGTTAAATGTGACTAGTAGTTTAGGTATGAGACATAAACTGAAATTGAAATATTGCTAAGAACTATACTTTGCCTTGTGCCCTCAAAAAGTAGCAATTGATAGTAGACCTACTCAGAGCAAATAGCATTTAACTATCGTCAGCTGCAGGGTTAGCCTTATCTACATGGTAAAATTAAAAAAAGTGCTTACATTTCCACTTTCTCGAACCGCAGCCCCAAAATGTTCAATAGTCCTTTCACTGCCCTCTGGAGGAGATGCCTGTGCACATATCAGTAGATTAGACCTAAATGAGGCTTCTGGAAAGCTCCAACACGATCGCAAGGACAGTATATCGAGCGACATAGCCACAGCTTGTCTGCTGGAAGCATTCGAGAAGAAGTGGATCGCATTGCGTGAGGGTAATTTGAGGTGCAGCAATTGGGAAGAGGTGGCAAGGGAAGTGAATCTATGCTGTGGTGTGTCAAGAACAGGGGAGCAATGTAGGCACAAAATGGAGCAAAGAAGATAAGCCAATTAAAATTAACACAACTTGTATTTGTTGCTGATAGGGATAAAGTGTGACCCATACCATCAAGTCAATTCCCCATTTGGCTGGAGAGACTTCCTGAACAGGAGGAGACCTGCAAAAACCATAAGAATTCAACTGTTTACAAGCAAAAATACACTGATGAGACATATAATTGGGCAAAACACTAAACCAGCAGCAAGTTCAAGAATCTAGCATCAAATACCTTCTAGAAACCTCCTGTTCTGCTAGTGAGGCAGCAGCACATAAGCTGCTCTTTGAGACCTTCATTTCTTTCATTGAAAAAGCTGGGGAAGCCGCATCACCAATACTAAACTTTTCTGGGAGTACAGTAAGTTTCAAATTTTTCTGAGTCGAACATGACACATCTGTATCTACGTCACGACCCTTGTTATTGGAAATAGAAAACCCCTTTTCCACAGCATTGTGTTGGGATACTGGTGCAGGCGACAGACTGTCTAGATTGACTGGAAAACTAACAATAGATGATGAAGCTCGTGCATTGGGGCTCAATGCGGTCACAGCTTCACTAGATGCAGCCACAGTACTGTCAAGCTCTGGACAACTCTGGCTTGGAATCGGGACTTGCCTAGTTTGATCAAGTTCCACTTTAACCGCAGCAAATGCGGCTATTGCATTTGAACGACCCTCCACAAATGGATCACCATTTTCTGCAGAGAGTTTGACACGAGGTCTCTTTCTCTTCAGAGCTGCACGTAGAGAACAAAATGAATGAGCAAGTAATTTGGCATCTACATTTGAAGAGTGGTTTTATGCAAAATCAGGTGATATCCAGGTACAACAGCACAATGTGTGAAACTTTACGGCTATAGGCTGTACCCTCAGCTTGCTGTGAGGATGCACCAGCACTTGAATAAGATAAATCAGGTGAACTGGCAGAGGCAGGAGGTTTGAGAGGTAAACTTGAACTAGCAAGTGGTGCATTTGAAATCCCTGCAACAGAGGTGGATTGGAGCTCGACTTTTACATCTAATACTGCCTTGGGGGAAACGGGATTCACGAACATCCTTGAAAGATCCGACAAGGCCTCTGCCGCCTCCACCTCCTGCTCTGATATGACTGGAGAGTTACATACCTGCAAAGTGCTGAACATCCAGCATTAGCAGCAACATCATCCAGCATTGGCAGATCTTTAACTGCTCAAGCACACCGTGTCACTTCTCATCATGAAGTAGTGGTCTGAGACAACTCTCTGAAACATCAAACTACTCTTCTGAGTAAGTGCCTTTGGTACTCTGAAAATTGGCGAGCTAACATGCAATGTGGCCTCCGTAAACAAGATACTTAAGGACGTACCTTCGGCACTTTTTCAGATCGAAGCTTTGACGCAGTGAGCTTCTGCATGAATTAGCAGAGATGTTCAGTTAATAGTCGCAACTATCAGTAGGGCAACAAAGAATTAGCAATGCAGATGGCTAACAAAAATAAAAAACTGGAAAACAAACATCTCTGAATTTAAATAAACTCACCGCTTTCTTCCCAAATTTTGAAGATACGGTTGATGAAAGAAGAGGGAGTGTTGAAGCTTGAACGGTAGCTGCTGAAGTGCGTCCTGCAATGACCTCAATCCCACGTAGAGGAGATTCCTGGGGCCTCTTCATAATCGCTGGTTTTACAATGCATCCTACAAGGAGTAAATGCCTTTGGACAGACCATCAAATTCACCATCTAGAAGCACAATACAATGTTTAAGATGCTCTCATAATGACAAAACATTCTTTTTTTTTGTAGAACGAGAATCAAGTGGGAAAATGCTGCGTGAACAAACCTGTTCGTGCTTTGCGAGGAACTATAAAGAGATCCACCAAAACTCCATCTTCTTGAAACTGTCAAGGTTCGATACATCATCATCCGAACTCATGCAAGATACTAAGACTAAGATAAGCAGACTCACGCACAAATGAGCTAAACATTTTGATAAAATTAGTTCCAACTAACCTTCCCTTGAGGTCTGGAATTTACAGCTCGTAGAGGAATTGCAGGCGGAGGCAAATCGTCATCGTCATCTGAAGCACCAGCTTCAGTACTTTCAGTCGTCTCATCCATGTCATCAGTGAACCTACCACGAGCTTGCATTGCTGTCTCCTGATAACCATTCCGCTTACGCTTGTTGCGTGAACTACCACCTTTCGTCGATCCTTGGAGCGATAAAACACTGGGGGTGTCCTTCATCCTTTCCATGTGTCTTACATTGTGTTCACCTTCCATTAACTCGTCCTCGTCACCAGTTGCGACGCATACATTGGACTGAGCACTATCAAAACCTGGAAAATTAATAGTCAAATATTTATGCTAACAGCAACAAATTTAACAAGGAAAAATGCAAGAAATTGCTCACGCCGACAATTTTTCTAGTCCGCGGCATACAAAACGAATTATGATTCTATTTTTTGCGGAAAAGCACTGTTCCATGTCTTGGATATTCTCTTGAAGGTCTCTGTGGCGTGATTAGCAACGTTGATATTTCCAAAGAATCCACGAAAGAGTGAACAACAGAACATTATCTAGCTAATGAACCTCAAAATTACATCAGATTTGCAGCCCAATCTGATCCTACCAGAAGAGGGAATCTTCAGATAGCAAAGAGACTACCACACCCTCGCGATTTCTGTTCATTAGCGTTTTTTATTTTATATGCATCTTTGACCAACCAGCAGGCATAGAAGGCACGCGTCTTTATCAAGAGTAGTCATTGAAGACAAATCTTCAGGAAACAAATTTTAAGGTAGAATATCGCGAGTAGTCGTTGAAGACAAAACCAAATGGCTGCCTAACCTGAAAAATCCTTATATTGTGTTCGTAGACGACGGGGTGCAGATGCCCCATTTCCTAATCCTCCTCCCCTTCTTCCTCCTCCACAACTCTTCTCCATGAATAAAATGAGTGCAGCGCTTGCCTACTTACCCATGACGACCACACATCCCATACACAGTTTTCCCTGCCAGAGCGTTAAACGTCCAGGCAAAAGGAGGAGATGATCTATTAGAACAAAATGAAGGAACCAGGTAAGAGATGAGGGCCAGCAAACAAAGAGAGAAAGTCTTGCTCAAATTGAAGCACCAAATCTAATGGAGTTGCTGTTTACGATGCGAATCTATCAAAACAGAGAAGCACGACCATAACCGGCCTGTGAATGATACTGCAGTGTCAAAAGATCTGAACTCAAGAGCGAATACAACTTCAAGACTCGAGTAAGAAGTCCAAACGAGACGGCGAAGCAGAATAATAGAGGATCCAAAAGAAAAGAGAAAGAAACAAGAGCTACATAATGGCCTTAACGGGATATAGCGACCGATACAGTCGAGCAAGGGGGTTGAATCGGAAGGATCCGGGAGTCATGACAAATCTGCAAAGCCACAAGAAGTACATGAAAACTAAAGAGATACGTCAACATCATCGCAGACACGGAAAATCATAAAATCTACGTTTATCAAGCACACGAGACGATATCAATGAAGAACAAATCTAAAGACACGAAGAAAGTGCATAATATTAGACAGAAATCTCAAAGAAAGCGAGAGGGCATAATATCACATATAAAATCGCACCCGAGCAAATCTGGAGGACAATCTGACAGCGAAATCATACTCGAAGAACAAAAACACTTTGATGGAAATGGTGCTAAAGATACGAAGTGCATACCATTACTCAAACTCAAAGAAAGTGCATAATATAAATCGCATCTATGCAACAATCTAGCAGCGAAAAACAAAAATGGAACCATAGACTACGAACCAAAAAACTTCGACAAAAATGCTGCAAACTGACAACAATACGAAGAAAAAGAGATTGACAGTTTCAGAGGCAAAGCCAACACAACCAGGCCAGCCACAAACTCTAAATCTATGCTATGCAACACAAACATCAACAAGCGAAACCGAGACAGTCGAATGGCTTCGCTGACAACAAACGATCGTTCAATCTACTCTGTCAGATCGACCATAGCTGCTCCATCTTCATCTCTCCCTTCCTTTTTTTCTCTGTCTCTCTCTTTTTTCTCAAAAAAAAGCTTCTTCGACGAACGAAAAGCGAAGGGGAGGGAGGAAGACGGGGCGGGGGCGGGGAAGGAGGATGGGGTAGGGTCCACTCGGGCAGCGACAGCTAGGACCGGGGCAGCGACCTCCATCCAACGGTCCAGATACCGCACATCCTTAATCCGACGGCCGAAAATCGGGCGACGGATCTGTAGGTCACGGTTAGTCGCTAGTCAGGTGTCGCCGAATCCCGACGCCAGCATGTGGGGGCCACGAAGCTACCAGGCTATGGCATGTGAATGTACATACATACATGGACATGGATAGGCATGGCATGCGTATGGGTATGGTGCCGTAATGATGAACCGTCCAAAAAGGGTTAGTTCGTGAATGAGCCCCCACCACCTGGCAGACGAGGGCGAGGAGGCCAGCCCCAAATTCGACCCAGCTACCGTCGGATTTACGACAAGCGTCCATTTTTTATATCAAATTTTAGCTACTGGATAGGCCACACGTGTCTACAAAGCACGTGGCACATATCCAATTGATCAGACGACGAGTCTATAATGCCTTAGTGTTTATGAGAGAGGCTGGGCTGCTGCCATGTGGCCTTACTTAATAAAGAAGAGCTACTGCCTAAAGGCTAAACGTGTTTTTTTCTTTGGTACGGGCCAAGGCCTCAAGGCCCCATATCTTTTTGTATTTTAATATTGGGATGAAATTATTCTGATTTAATATTATTATTATATTATGTTGAGGCGATCCAAAAGCTTTTTACGTAATTAAATTGTTGTACCATGATAATATATCTTTAGATTATTTCGATTTTCCAAAAAGTTTATTATTATAATTCAGACGATGAGGTCAAAATAAAAAAGCAATCCAGCATATTCCACATATATTAGTTTATTATACCCATGTTACATTTTAATGTCTAAAGTCCACCATAACAAATAGGCATGGAAATGAAGGCATTGGCCTCTTAGCTTGATTTAGGCAACATTCCTCTTTTTTATTTTCTTAATTTTTACAAAAAAATCAACACTACAAATTAATTAATTTATCTTACCAAAAATGTATGTCCTAAAACCAACAAAGTATGACAAGGTATAGACAACATTACAATTATTCATTTTCAATGACCCATTACTTAATATATGAACCTTGAAGCCCCAAGGGCAACTCCCACAATAGAAACAACCCCCCCCCCCCCCCCCCCAACAACAAAAAAAAACAAGGTACTCAAAGTTTGTTAGAGCATTATATCTCAAAAGGGCAACTTTCAAACTTCTCCAAGCATCAATATGCATCAACATAAAACATGAGTTCAAGTGGAGAGGACCCACAACTTCCATGTGTAAAAAGGGCTACATGGCTTCACAACATCCCAACAAACCCTTAAGATATCCTCACACATGGGTGTGGGGATTTTCAACTAGGTGGGCAAGCCACAAGGCAAGCTCTTGTCCACCACATAATCATTGAGTTTTTTATTAATTTAAAAAATGTGCACTTTAGTTTCTTTTTAAATTTTTAACCAAGGGTTGCGAGAAGAGAAGGTAAGACAAATTCATGTATATGCTTACATCAAAAACCCTTCCCACTATATCAAAGTTCCATGTTTAATATAATTTAGCATGAAGTGTGCTCATAATTGTACCCTTACAAGGAGTGAACCTTGTACTAAACGATGAAATGGGTTACTTCCAACTAAAAGGTATCTCTATTTGTAATGGGCCTCATGTTATAGAAAGGCCATATTCCAAGTTAGTGTTGACTAGCTATACGCGCACGTTCACACATACACAACTTTCGAGACCGTGTTGCTCAAAAAGAAGAGAGAGAAGGATGCACTCCTTGGGGAGACAAAAGTAGCTTGTATAGGTAGAGGAAAGAGATAAAGTAGAGCCATATGAGTGAGAAGAATTTGCATTCAGAGCGAAGGGTGAGCCAGGCTCAACTACCTTTAATATCATCAAGGAGAAATATTCTTATTGCATGCCTCACGAGATACCTCCTTGCATATGTGGGTTCATATATACTACTTATAATAACATTCATCCTCGTCATGAACACCTTATATGTAGAATTTCTAACTCGTCACCTAAGTAATAAAAAATAATATTTCCTCGATAGGGGTTAAATGAATTTGATCTCTACCAACAACGCATGCATGCAACACAAAGGGAGCTAGGGACAAAGACCTAGTTTCTGGAGTTCGACACTTGCCCTTCACAAGAAACCAACATGTCAACCTACCTTGGAACAACATACTGCCATCATGGGAGACTTGACTAGCGTCAGGGTTTTGTCACAAGCATTGTGAGCCAACCTAGCACCACACCAAATTGGGTATCCATGATTACGCCAGTTTTATCCAAGCAAGCCATAAAATTCAACCGATAGGTTAGAGTCAGTTCATAAATCTCCACGCAGTTCACGTTTATGCAAAGTATACTTAGAACCACAAGCTACAACAAATATAATGACAACTAGGTCTTGATCAAATGGTCCCAAAGACATGTTGTGTCAAGGATTAACGACATACTATTGGCAATAGGGTTAAACTTCACCCTTGTGCCTGGGGAGAAATATTGAGGGGCCTTTCAATAGGCTCTTTTTTTAACACTAAAATCAAGAAGGTAATCAAACTCAACTAAAGAAATTTTTTGCCTAGTTAGTAAGTTTCACAATATACATTTCAAGGTCGTGACTGACCTAAGGTTACTGACATGCCATGACTAATGCCAAGACAACTTTCTAGAAAGGGGAACTTAGACCTGGCTTGATCTCATCTCTAGTAGCAAAAACATCCTCTTA
Source organism: Diphasiastrum complanatum (assembly GCA_029204225.1). Taxonomy (NCBI): domain Eukaryota; kingdom Viridiplantae; phylum Streptophyta; class Lycopodiopsida; order Lycopodiales; family Lycopodiaceae; genus Diphasiastrum; species Diphasiastrum complanatum. Next base: position 14,666,402 of record CM055095.1, on the reverse strand, counting down.
TAGTTTTGTTGCCATTTCATGTATCTCCTCACATCAAGTGCATTGCCTAGTTTTGGTAGTGTACACTTTTCTCTCTATATATTTTATGGTTTCCCATGCTTCATCTACTCATGCCCACGTGATGTTAGGAGGTGGCACGACGCTACTTGGAGCTTTCTATAGCTCGGTAGAGCCACTAGAAGTTGGATGGCCATAAGAACTCGGTGTCAGAGTGGCACCAGTGGCACTAGGAGTGACGGTGGTGCCAATTTTACAAAACTAACCTACTTGGAAATCGATGCAAAGTGGTCTAACGTGATTTGAACCATATCTTTTTGAGATATCATCACTTGAAATCATAATGCATATGATATGGCCCACATGTTGCAAACAAAGTGAGGAGACACGTGCACCCAACATCATGGACTTTTCCACAATGATATAAGGAGTTCTCTCTACTTTTTATAGCAAACATAAATAAGGAGCATTCTTTTGTGAATGCTCAAAAGATAATAGTGACGGTGACACAACTTCACATCAAGCTAACTAGAAAGGTTGCAAGTTTCATTCATGAATCAACAAACCTAGTAGCATGTAATTTTTGGGTCAACCACGGCCTACGAAAATCCATCTCCTTGCTAGCAAGTTTGATATAGAGTGTTACAAAGTAGTTAAACCAGTTTGATTATCCTCTTGGCCTTCCTTTAAGAAGCAACAATTTCAAATATGTGCAAGAAGGTGTGACTCCCAAATAGAAGATTTGGGCCTCTAGTCATGCCTTTCACTTTAGAAGTTGCACAGTACTAACCACAATTTAGGAATATCATAGAATAATAATTCTCTCTCTCTCTCTCTCTCTCTCTCTCTCTCTCTCTCTCTCTCTCTCTCTCTCTCTCTCTCTCTCAAAAAGTGATTAATTAGCTTTGGAAAAGGATTCTTACTTTTCAAATAAGTACTAAATTCAAACTTCTTTAGGTATGTGACTTTCTAGCATTTCACTTGGACAAACAAAAAGGATGGGTTCAAGTGTTCTATGCTTATTATTTTTTGTAAGGCTCATGTTACAATTTGAAATATCTTAAGTTTGTATAATTCACCTTGAATGTGTCTTGAATATTTTTTATCCTCTTGATAAATACATTTATGATTAGATTCATTTTGCAATTCCGACTTTTCTTCTTCCATATCCAATCACTACTCATAGTTAAGGTTCCTTTGACATCAACATGTTTTATTATTGATTTTGTATCTACAATAAAAAAAATGGAGCATCATTGTTTAATTATCTTGTTTTTGGCTTACATGGCCATAGTTACATTCCCAAAAAAAAGATGTTGATCCAAGTGTGGAGGATACAATACTAGAAGTATCCGTTGTCGACTATGTTTTGTTTGCCAAGGACAATTATAAAACAAAGTAATGTTTTCACCCCATAGAAATGGTCAACTATGTTTTATGAACGAAAATTCACCATATCATTTTCATTTAGCTAGTAATGCCACTAGCATTCACTTGAATCAAGAAGATTGTTATGTATCACCTAGCTCCGTAATTTATAGTGGAGCATTGTGTGTTGAGCATCATGTGCAATTGAGATGCAAAAAACCTCAATTGTTTTTTGGAAGGAGTAGAAAGGAAACTTTCAAATTTGACATAGAATAGTAGTTCCAAGTCAACCATGAAAAGTTTGGATTCAAACTTCTTAAGGTTCAAGGTTGGTTATTTAAATACTCTTTTATGCATGCATGTATGTACCTCTGTATGTGAAAAGGAGCAATGCCACTCTTATATCATATGAGTTATTATAATTCAAAAAGTATATTCCCTTTTATTTTCTTCCATTTTTTCATTGAGAAGTACCGTAGTTGCTGGTATTGTATTTATACATTGTAAATAAAATATTAAGGCCTTGCTATCCTGGAGCATGAAGCTACCAAGTGTCTCTTTTTATTGCACACAAGCCAAAACTCGACCCTAGTCCTTTATTACAACCCTATGGAAAAGGATTCAATGTTTGTTTAGCTTTTATCACAAAGACCAACTTGAGGAAGCAAAGACTCAACCATAAATACCATTGTAGGGCGTCATGTTGTCCTATGGCCAATCCTCATCTAAATGAAAATTTTGTAAACATGAGAAAAATGGGGCTAGTTGTATGCCTTTGTGGCTTAATTTTGTATGGTCATTACTTGAGAAAATGTAATGTATTGTTCTTGGTTTAATCAAATAAAAAAAACTACTTGAAAAGTGAACTAAATAAAGGTAGGAGAGAGGATGCAAGAGATGGACATAATGAGAGCTATTGGAGATATATATATTTGTTTGTTTGTGTAGGGAGAAATATATATATGGAGCAAGTATACCTCAAATTAACTTCACTTTCTGTATCTAACTCTTTTTTAATTTTTACTGCTGATTTTTTATCACATGCCACTTCAATTCTCTAAATGTTTCTACAAAAATTAATATCATTTTGATTTTATTTTGTGAAGGAATGAAATTCCCAATTGGAACTTGCTACCAACATTGGCTCAAAATATTCAAAGGTTCATAGAAAAGTGAATAACATTTTGATATCTTTCTTGTGAAGATATGGAGGAAGATTCGCCTCCCAATATTTAGAAAGCAAGCTCGATGGTTTTTTTGTCTCAATAGAGGGTGCCACCTCAACATTATTTCATGGTGTAACCTATTGTTGACATGGCACGAGGCAAGTTACACTGTACTTTTGTTGTTGACATGGCACTCTATATCAAGGGAAGATAAATCAAAAAGTCAAGTTCAATTCGTCAGCTCTCAGCTTGGCCTCCCAAGCTTGCCCGAGGGTTCATGAGCAAAATCAACCGACCCCACTGGTTCCCCTACACCTAACCATTCACTTATCATTTAGTTTGTTTAATCCATTTGGGGAGTCTAAATTGGACACATATATTGGGATTCCTTGAATCCTGATACAATTTTCAATTTTTTATTATAATTTAAAACGTTTAAAGTTTAATTAAATTACTTTCCCATTCATAGAACGCCACGTGTCCAGTGTCCTTTCAATCATCGTGTTCTAGAATAGGAGCGTACGACTCTATGCTGAACCTCATCCATCCATGTATGCATGCATGCATGCCCATGTCATCATTCATTACCCATCCCGTCTATCATCATCCATCAGCCAGGCACGATTTAGCAGGTCCCTATCATCCAACTGGAGCTTGTCACGTCACCACCAACAAATTTCCCCCAATGCCCTGTGCCCGAGATACTTTTAAAATTTGCCCAAACGATCCGCGCCGTCAATTTCAATCTGACGGCCATCATGTCCATGCCGTAAAATTACTCGAGATCTGACGGTGCCAAAATAAATAGTCGCATCTTATCTTGGATGGGGGTATGTGGCGCTTCGTAAGCAGCCAATGGCCTAGGCTCGGTCCGAAGCAGCTGCTGGGGTGGGTCTCTCCAAACCTAGCGAGGCCTGTACCGGGCAGGGCTGGCGTGGTTTTGTTTTTATTATTGCAAATTGAATCTAGGCACAACGCTATTTATTTTAGGATAAAATATTTTCTTATTAATTTATGCCTACAATCGTAACTTTCCTTGTCCTTGTCTAAAAAGGAAACTCAATTTTACTATACACAAAATGTACCATAAGACACTACATGAAAAATGCATAGGCAATAAATGTAGTATCCATCCAACGAAGCACCTTTAGTGAGAGAGTGTCCCTGGCACTATTTCACTAAAAGTGAATCTTTGGATATATGATCTTTATGGAATATGTAATATCTAGAATTACATGTGATGCCTTTTGCCCATTTATTTTCAAAGGAAAAAATCTTATTAACACCAGCAAAAAGTGGGGGTGAGATTATGGCAATCTTGGATGAGAGTCATTTGTGGGCCCACAAGCATCCAAGGGAGTTGGATGCTTGAGAGCATATCTCAATTGGTCTTAAAACATCACCAACTCTTCTCAACCTCGGATGATGGCATGTGCCCATAAAGTTACTTTGATTGGTTGTAAATTTGAATTAAACCTTAAGCAAATAAGACTTGACTTTTACTCAAGTCCCGTTCTTGGTGATGAAATATTCTCAAGATGACCTTTCTTAGTGCTCAAGATATTGACAATATCTAAGAACAGGACATCCATATTATTCCCAAAACCAGTTTCTAGAAAAAGAAGAAGAAGGGATGCTAACTTCCAAACAGCCAACACCATTTTTATTTTGTTGAAAATTGTATGTTGCTCAAAATGGTTTGGGGGCTTTAGACCTTACACTTTCTAGTATGCACAATTCATTTATCTCATTAAAAGATTTATGAAATTGTTCAAAGTTTTGGTAGTAATATACTTATTGATTGTGTATTTCCTGGAATCCAGATTTTGCTCAACCTTAAAATCATGAGAATCATAGTATGTTCACAAGAGGAGCTAAAGAATTAAGTAGACAACAACAATAATGACATGCAATCTCATGTTGAAATTCCAACACATCAATCTATTCCCCTCCCTATAGGCTAGAGAGTGTGTTTAAGGCTTCTAAGACTTGGGACATACTTAGTTACAAGTAGATTTTAATTTATAGTGAAGCTAGTTTCATTTCATTGGGTAAATGTTGCAATAGTTAATGGCAAATGTAGTATTTGAACTTGAGTTGTCGGATTTTGAAAATAAAAAAATCAACAACCTTCCAAAAATGGAAGCATTGCAACAAACTCTCCAAGAAGGTTTCCCAAACATTGCCCTTCTAACTGACTTATGTGCATGTGTGCTCCATTTGACTTGCATAGAATCTTACTTTGAACTTTGAAGTAAGGAAAGAAGTTGTCATCTACCATAAATACACAGGGATGAGAATCATATTCACAAGAAGCTGGAAGGAAACAAAGAAGTTCTCAATCAGCTCGAATAAGGTAAGCGACAAAAATTATATCTATAACAACAATATTTCGTTAACACATCTGTTTATTTCGATCTAAATTGCATTGGGTTGTTTTAACCACTCAAAGCTCTTGGGATTTTAGTCATGGACCAATGTTGTCATCCAATAGGACTATTTTGTGTTATTTTGGTCGTTTGAAAAATGAAAAGAATATACATTTAGGTGAAGATGATAGAGGCTAGCACCTAGCTTTGGACAATCTATAACTATGGGGTGACATCACAATGGATAAGTGCCTTCAAGTTGACCTGTGTTTGCCACATGGTTTTCTTGTCTCTAGGAATTTTCACCAAGTTGGAGAATGATCTCCCATGAAACTCTCTCTCTCTCTCTCTCTCTCTCTCTCTCTCTCTCTCTCTCTCTCTCTCTCTCTCTCTCTCTCTCTCTCTCTCTCTCTCTCTCTCTCTCTCTCTCTCTCTCTCTCTCTCTCTCTCTCTCTCTCTCTCTCTCTCTCTCTCTCTCTCTCTCTCTCTCTCTGTGACTATGCTAATCCCGATTTAAAGCCCTTCTTTCAAGAAAGGATGTATGCTCCTTGATAATATCATAGGATGGAAAATTAGCTTCATATTAAATGGAAAGTTGCCACCAATTTCTGCTGTTTTTAGGGCCTGTGAACATGCTATTCCCTAGATCTTTACAACCACCACTCTGAAATTGATGAAATCTTGTTCTCTAGGGTCACCCTAGTGCGGGTCTATCTACTCCTAAAACCTTAGAAAGTTCTGAAAAGTAAAACTGGTTGGAACTGGTGCGCAAAAGGCTGAAAATGATGTTGCTTAACACATTCTCTCTCTAGAACTAGTTATCCTCTCTTTAGAACGAGGCTTAGATACCAAATGTGAGGATCCCAGCTCTCCGAGCTCCTCTTGAAACCTACTAGTTGGTGAAAGAATGATCTCCGTCAAAAGCACTACTAGCTTGTAACCTCATCATTGATGCTCTCTATTGCGACCTTACATGTATGGCATTAGCCGCTGGCCAGCAAGCTACTAAAATGCGCCTAGATTGCTTTACTTCATTGCAAATCCGATTTACTTTTTGTTATTTGCTTTCAATTTAAGCAAATTTTTTTTACAGCTATGAGTCGCTAGTTTGTTAGTGAATAATCACATTTTATATTATGCGATGTACGGGCAGTGGTAGATCGCTGCCTACAAAGCCATTCTGATTGATTAATACCTATAAGTGCTTGTGCTACCCTGCATACACCTTATGGGGGCCCATTTCCTGATGGTCTACAACACCCGATCATTGTTCTACACATTACTACGTAAGGCTCTCCCTTTGCCTAATAAGAGATTCCAAACGAAGCTCTCAAGGAAGGTAAATTCTTAAAACTAACTCATCGTTGCCTCGAATTGTGCTTGTTGTCAAGTAAGAAGTGTTATAAATGAAATCGTAAGGTTACTACGTAATATAAGCAAATGGACACAGATTCTTGTTACCAAGAAAAATAGCCATTGACAAATAAGTATAACTCTTACAAATCGATGGTTTGCCATGATATACTTTACCATTAGAAGAATGTACGGAATTAACTTGAGACTATTGCTCTTCAATCATAATGCTAGTAGGGTGTGTGACATAGCCATGGAGGAACGGATGTGACAACCTCTCAAGAAGAATCTACTATACGCATTCAGGTATGACTTTTTACAAATCTTAGCTACTTATATTAGCTTTCAATTGATGGAATGGCTATGGGTAAAGCTCTATGCATCTGATGAAAGCTAAAAGCTAAAAAAATGTGCAGCCTCATGATTTGACAGGTTGGTTACAACTAAATATTACTAGTACACAACTGCTTAATGTACTACCAATGCTTATATCCAGAGAAAACCATTTATAAACAACCATACCCGCATGGATTTAAGTAAGATAGAGCTTTTTACGTATTTATGAGTAAAGTGATATTATATGGCACTGGAAAGCATGGATATGCTCAGTACTTACCACACTCGTATGAGACTAATAGACCAGTCTCAGGGGTCAGAATGATACGAAGGTACCTTGATACCTATGAGAAATAAACTCTACTTGTTGCACTTAAGAAAAACAACGAACTATAGTAATGAATCATGTTGCAGGTTTTGGTATCTATTCTGTTTGAAATGGTTCAAGGTCTAGTAGGCTTGAATGGCATGAATTTGCCCAGGTTAGCTTGAATGGCATGGATTTGCCCAAGCAATTCTACAAAGAGTCCATTGAGTGCCAAATGATTCATAGGTATTGATGGGTACATGATGTCATGGATATGCCCTATTACCGACTCCTATGGCCAAACTATACATTTTCCACGAGTAGTGATTGATTATGGCTTTGTCGTACTATGCTTTGTTGACTATTGTATAATGATAGGTATACTTGCTTTAGATTGATCGGTATGGCAGATGCCCTAATATGGCGATATTAGGGAAATAGCTACGACAAGGTAAATTTTTTGGTAGGGAAGACTCAACTAATTATTGTACACTCTACATAAGCTGATAGTGAATCTTGTTTTGGACATGGATGACCACTAAAGCTTAGCTATGAGACCTATCTTCCTCACTGAAATAACTCGTGCGGTTGTGTTTTGTTGGATGGTGGCAGGTAACAGCTGAGTCTCCTAAACATGTTATGCTATAAGACGAAAGGATTCAAAGGATTTGGTCTTGACTTGTCAAGGGAGACTATGTGAAATACGTTACTCTCTCTCTCTCTCTCTCTCTCTCTCTCTCTCTCTCTCTCTCTCTCTCTCTCTCTCTCTCTCTCTCTCTCTCTCTCTCTCTCTCTCTCTCATGTGTAGTTTAGTTTTTGGTAGGGGCTTCAAATGCAAGTATTCTATGTTTGAAAATTTCTTCTTTGGCTTTTGTTGTTGTTGTCATGTGTAGTCAAAGTCCAATGGACTTGGTATTTTATATAATAAAAAACCTAAAAACTAATTCCTAGAACATATCAATATAAGTCAGAATTACTACAACAACAAAAAAATACAACGTACAAAATTCTTATAGCATCAACGCAAAAAACAATTTATCATAAAACTGAGGACTATAGTTTCCTACTCACAGCTACAAGTGATTGTCGATAATCTCCTCCAAATATATGACATCATTAGCAACTATAACCCTCCATTTGATATAATAGCTTACATTATTCAAAATATCGTATCTCTCAATTCATAAACCCAAAAAAAAATTACAATAGCTCATCATAAACTCACTTTCACAAAGAAAATTTAGACACCTAATTAGAACAGTCACATACATAGTCAAAGGTAAAGGGATCCATAATCAAATTTATTTCCAAAAAAATGAGAGAGAGAGAGAGAGAGAGAGAGAGAGAGAGAGAGAGAGAGAGAGAGAGAGAGAGAGAGAGAGAGAGAGAGAGAGAGAGAGAGAGAGAGAGAGAGAGAGCTTATAGGTTGTGCATAGGATGTGGTGGAGAGGCCTAAAAATTGGCTACTTAACACTACACATGGTAATATGCATGTCTGCTTCTCCATGTGCCAACTTGGCAGTACACATGTCTTGCACATATTCGTTGTCGCTTGTCGCATCATCTTTGGTTCAGCTCCTATTGGCTGACTTTCTTTTTTTCAAAATGTTCGGAACATATTTGATTTATTCTCCTTTGATAATAGCGTACAAAAATATTAGCATGCCCCTTCCAATAGAATTTCTATAAGCATTAGATCAATTTCTTTGTAAAATAGTAATGTGTAGCTAAATTTTCATATTTGAAAAAAATATAACACCAAATCGAGATCCAAAGAGCAACTAATAAACTTTTCTATCAACTCCGAATATTGCTTTCCCAAAGGCAACACACAATGTAAAAATTACAGCAAATAAGGATCCTAAAACACTTGAAATGATGAGGGAAACAATAGATTATGATCTCATAAGATTAGCACAAGTTGAACCATCAAAATCCATCAAAAATCTATGCTTGAACCTCACTAAATGGCCCAAATCCTTGAAGAAGGCTTCACACGTGTGAAAGTACGGCCTCCCATAGTCTGAGTAGTGTACACCAGGCCTACATTCAATCCTATAATCATTAGTAATCACAAGATCTCAAACAATTATGAACATAGAGAGCAATTGCACCATTATGAGAGAAAAATCATGAAATTGCTTGATTGATTTTGGTGAGATATCATCACCTATATATACATGATCCATCACAATTTTGGGCAGGTATGAGTAGCCCTGAACCTATCCCTAATGCTAATTTTGGTGGATCTTTCATCCCTACCAAATTAGGGTTGGAATCTTGGAGATCCCTCAACAATGCAAAAATTACCAAAAATAGCTCCTATTTTTTCTCTCTTGTATCTAAGCATAATTTGGACTCATTCCAAAGGTTCTAACACTTAGGCCTACTTGAGAACATCCTTATGAATGGAATCCTATGCTATTTGGCATGCGTGACAAGCCACATCATGACCATCTAACTATTTACAAGTCATATGACCAAAACTAGTCAAGCTAGAATTGTGAATTTTTAACACTCATCTTCACTATCTAGCTTGGTTCAATCATTGCTTTACTAATCACTCCAAGTGATGATATGAACTTCATAAAAGGTGTCTTTTGAAGTGGTTTAGTAAGTAGATCAGCTACACATTCATTTCTTGGAACATGCTCCAAAGCAATCTCCTTGGCTTGCACCATTTCTCTCACAAAAGTGATGGCAATCTCAATGTGCTTAGATATTGCATGGAAGATTGGGTTAGATGCAAGGTGTTGGGCTGATATATTGTCATTGTAGATTATTGGTGCCTCCTCTGAATCCATGATCTTTAGCTCCACCAATAATCTCTTGATCCAAAGTGCCTCCTTTGTAGTGGTTGTCAAAGCTTTGTACTCGGCCTCGGTTGAAGATAGAGATATAGTTTCTTGCTTTTTTGAAAGCCATGAAACCACATCTTCTCCTATGAAAGTTTAATAGGCACTTGTTGATTTCCTATCCCTCTTGTCCCCTGAAAAATCTGAATCACTAAATGCATGAAGGCTAATCACATCTCCTCTATGTAGAATCCCAAAATCCAATGTACCCGAGATGTATCTTAGAATCCTCTTAGCCTTTTTCCAATGGATATTCAATGGCTTTTGCATGGATTGGCTCAGCCTACATACACTAAATCTAAGATCTGGTCTAGTTAGAGTGATCCACATTAAGGAGCCTATAAGCTGCCTAAATAGAGTGATGTCCATGAAGGATCTTTCATCATCTTCATTTGGCACTTTTACATCTTGCTCCATTGGTGTGTCAACACTTTTGCATACTTCCATCTTAAACTTCTTCAAAAGACTTTGAGCATAGTTTACTTGACTTATAAAGATAAAATCAAACCCTCTAAGTACCTCTATGCCTAAGATGAAGTGAAGACACCCTAGATATACCATCTTGAACTCTAAGGATAGATCTATCTTGATTTTTTCAATACCATCAATACTATTTCCACTAATGATGATGTCATCTACATAAGTGAGTAAAAGTACAATACCAACATCATCAAACTTAATGTAAAGAGTGGGATCATATTCACTCTCCCATTTTTATTCAACTTAAGCTTGAAGACCCACTTGCATCCCATTACATTCCTTTGAGGTCTTCAACAAGCAACCAAGTTTCATTCTCAATCAAGGCATCATACTCATCCAACATAGCTTTATACCATTCTTTGGAGTTCAATGCATCTTCAACATTAGATGGTTCTTCAAAACTAGATAAAGCATAAGAAGTGAATAATATACCCTCAACTTGCTGCCCTTTGCCTTGATATTTGAGCCTTGATGGCTCCACTTTTGCCCTTGAAGATCTCCTTGGTGTGATAGGTGGGTTTGGTGCTTGCTCCTCCATGAGCTCCTCCTCAAAACCAAGATCTTGCTCCTCGGCCATCTTCTTCTTGATTGTTGGAGCACTTGAGCCTTCTTCAAGCATATGCATATGATGTTCATCAAAGATAAAATCCCTTGAAACAACAAATTTGTTCAAGGATGGGAGATAGACTTTGTAGCCCTTGCTTGAGCTTGCATATCCAAGTATGATCCCTCTTGTGGAAGATGGATCCTCCTTGGTTCTTGTTTCCAATGGCACATGCACATAGCATATACACCCAAAAACTTTCAAGTGATTAAGATTGGGTTTCTTTCCATACAACATCTCATAAGGAGTTTTGCCTTCAATTGCTTTGCAAGACACCCTATTCATCAAGTAGTTTGCACATACAAGAGACTCACCCCAAAAGGATTTGGGCAAACAAGCATCTAATCTTAAAGCCTTAGAACATTCACATAATGTTCTATTCCTTCTTTCAGCAACTCCATTTTGTTGAGGAGTGTAAGGACAAGAAGTCTCTTTCTTGATCCCTTCCTCCTCACAAAAGGCCTTGAACTCATTGGAGATGAATTCTCCACCATTGTCACTTCTAAGAATCTTGATGCTATGATTATGATGCTTTTCCACAAACAACTTGAACTTTACAAAAGTATCAAATACTTGAGACTTGAAGGAAAGTAAGAACACCCAACAATATCTTGAGTAGTCATCAATGAATGTTAAAAACATGGATGAACCTCCATCATATTTGGTGCTAGCAATGTGCACATCCGAGTGTATGAGCTCAAGAGGATGAGATGACTTTGTGATGGAGTTAGGAAACACCTTCTTATGTGCCTTGGATAAAGCACAAGCTTCACAAACTTTGTCTTCCTTCCCAATAGACCTTGGTAGGCCTAAAACATACTCCTCCTTGATCATAGCCTCCATGGAACCCGAGTTGACATGTCCAAGTCTTTTGTGCCGTAAAGTAAAGGTAGATATCTTGCTCTTCTCGGCCAACATGACAACATTAGTATCCACAAATGCATCCAACTTATAAAGTTTTCCAAGTCTAGTGCCCTTAGCCACTATCTTACCCTTCTTCTTGATGAAACATTCATTTGAAGCAAAGTCAACATTGAAACCATTGTCTACCATTTGGCCAACACTTAGTAGATTCTTTGTTATTGTAGGAATGTACAAAGCACCTTCTATGTTGATCTTTTTGGAAGATCCTAAGCAAAGGGGAATGCTACCAACTCCTTCAATCTTACAAGCTTCATCATTTGTTGTATAGATAGACTTTATAGGTCCATCATAAGATAAGAGCGAAGAGAAAAACTCCCTTTTGCTAGTCATGTGTGAACTAGCACCCGAGTCAATCCACCAAGGATCTTCTCCTTTGAAGCTTGTTGAAGAAAATATGGACATCATGAGAGAGTCCTCATGTGAACTCTCTTCCTCCGCCTCTTTGCTCATGTTGGCTTGGCTTTGATCTTGCTTCCTCTTGAAGCATTCCGAGGCATAATGCCCCATCTTGCTACAATAGTAGCACTTCACCTTTGATTTGTCCTTCTTGACTTTGGCGGTTGATGGAGATGCCTTTGAGGGTCCTTCTTGATCCTCAAGCTTTGAAGACTTCTTGAATGTTGATCCTTTGCCTTTGGACTTGCCTTTGCCTCTAGTGAAGAGACCTTGGTCATCTCCACCTTGGATGGAAAGCCGGGTTTTGATGCATCCATCATCAAGAGGAGCATTTTGAAAAAGCAAAAGATCAAAACTATCATTTCGATCTTATTGGAAGGCCATAATTGTTAGCAACTGTGCTAACACAGAGAAAATAAAAAGAAACAAATAAAACTCTGTGGCATGTGTTTTGTAAGTTCACGTATGAGTATCTGTCAATAAACTTCAACCATGGCATGTGTTTTGTAAGCCCATGAGTAGAAGCTTAAATAATAATAAAATTGCTTAAACTTAGATTTAGAACTTAGGCTTAGGAAACTTAAGATTAGAAATATTTTATCTTAAGTTTTCCTAAGTTAAGAAACTTTAAAGTTCTAAATCCTAAGTTAGAAGTTCTAGAAAGGCTAGAAACAAATTAGTCCCATAAGTTAGTAGACACTTATGGAAGACCCTCCCATTAGTCCCATAAGTTAGTAGACAATTATGAAATCCCTCTTTGCCATAAAAGGAGACGTATTTGCATTGTAAACAACACTTTGTGATTAAGACAAAATTACTATTGTGATTATCTTGCAATTCATTGTGTTCATTGCAATTCAAGCTGGGAGAAATCAACAAAAGAGTCAACTTGGACATTTTCTTGAAAAGAAGTGATTTTTTTCCGAACCGAATATGTATATCAGAATTTGCCAGCCTGTCTGCAGCCCTAACAGACCCTGATCTTTCATTTATGGAAACAAATCATACTTTTAGAATTCACGGGTAGGACAAAGAAATCGTACTTTTTGAGAACGATTTCTTAGGCTGGATGGTGAATTCTAACAGAGAGTTTTGACTGGCATATAGGGAATATGAAAAAAAAGGTGACTTTCTGACATTAAGCAGGCAAAATCTCTGAGATAGAATTCGTGGAACTGTTGGAGGACCGATTTTGATGAGATCTAGCCTTAGTGAAGTCGGCGAATTCTAGGACAAAGATTTGGATGAGATATAAGGGATTTTGACAGTATATCAGGCTGTTTTTTCAAAATCTGACCGCGGTCAGAATTCGTGGAGAAAGAAATCACTATTCTGACCTTCAGAACTCCCTGTCAGAATTCGCAAGTATTACAATTCGATGATTCTACCTATCCACGATTTCTCAGCCTATCCGCAAATTTTGTCATGACCAGAAAGACCAGTTTTTTGTCCTACGATATCATTTCTACAAGCAAACTGTCTTTTTGGCCAAGTACAGTACTGACCTGCTCATTTGTATTCTACATCATGTCTCGTGACTGTGCTGAATCTTCTAATCCGGCTCCTCCACGACTAGAACGAAGAATTCCACGTATCGATGCACCAAAGTACGATGGAGAATCTGACCCAGTCTGATTTCTCCAAGACTTTTATAATGCATGCCATTTTTATGGAGATACCTCTAAAACTGAAAAGCTATGCCTATCTCCTATGGTACTCTAAGGAACCGCCAAGGAATGGTACTTGAATCTCAAAGCTCCTGATCTTGCTTCTTGGAACACCCTCAAGGACGCTCTCATCAAGCGTTTCAAACCATCCAAACTGACTCAGATCCTATTCATTCAAATTACCCACATCAAGATGAGTCGCAAAGAGTCTATTCGAAACTACATTGAGCATTTTAACCATCTCAAAGTAAAATGTGTTGATGAAAATATCACCGAATGTATGGCCATAAAATTGTTCTTAATTGGATTTCCTAAAAACATCTGCCATGAACTCAAACCAGTTGACCTTTATGATCAACTTAAAGATGTGATGACCGATGCTATCCGTGAGGAAGACGAAGGTTTCGATGATGACTTTGACAATCGTGAAAAGAAATCTAAGAATCCGAACCATCCTAATGACCCGAAGTTTGACAATATTGCTCAATCTTCTGAACTTCTACATCAAATGGAAACTTGGCAAAAAGCTCAACAATCTCATATGGATAAACTCACTACTGATTTCCAAATCGCCATAAAACATATTGCTGAGAAATCCTTTTCAACAAGAGAAAATGTCTGGTGTCCAATCTGCTCACAACATCACACTGCTAATGAATGCCCTCAACTGTGAAACCATTTCCCAACAGCCACCAGACCCACCATCTATCGAGCTTACTGCCCTTACCCTCCACAACAGCCTGTGCCAGGGGTCTACCAACCACGACCAACTGCACCAAATCAATGCCCATCCCCACGTCAACAGTTTGTCGTTAACCAACCTGATCCACAAAACACTGTCCATTTTTGATCTGAATACCATCGATCTGGCCACTTACTATGTGGAAGGCAATACTCAACCGCAATACTCTACTGAAATGGTTGTTTATTATACCTATGATTCTAATGCTCAAACAGTGGATCCCAATGCCCAAGCTTACAATCCAAACCAAGCTGTCTTTGCTGCACATCAACTACCCGCCATACGAGGATGTTTTATCTGTGCAGGTAAACATCCTAGTATTCGCAGCCCAGATAAACTCCGCTTTTCTCTAGCTTGTGAAAATTGTGGCATTGAACATCACGTTGTTAGAAACCAATGATAAACTTGTTACTGTTTATGATTTATTGTTGACAGCTGTTACCAGCTGTAAGTAGCTGTAGGCTAGTCTATAGTCAACTAGTTTTCTCTCTCTCTCTCTCTCTCTCTCTCTCTCTATATATATATATATATATATATATATATATATATATATATATATATATATATATATATATATATATATATATATATATATTCAGATTTTATTGTACTCTCTTTCATTGAGTGTAACGGTGTGATGGTGTGTTCTTCCTCTTTCTCTTGGTGATTGTTTATGGTGATTGATTGATAGTGCTCATCAAATTATTGACATGGTATCAGAGCACGATAGTCCTGCATGCCTGATCAGTGGATACAGCTTGTCACAGGCTCCACAATGAAGTGAGAAAGTCCTTCACATGAGGTGAAAGCTTGGAGAGGCAAAAGTTGGAAGAAATCCTTCCTTGGTGCATCTTGCAGGTTTTGGAGCTCAGAATCATCAGTGGGGAATGAAGACACAGTCCTGGAGGCATCAGAAAGGCTAGGGTAGCATCAGACAGATTGAAAATCTGTTGAGTGAGGAGATTGTTACAATACTTCCCAGTTTTTTGTGGAAAGTGCAAGTTTTCAAGAAGTTTCAATCAGAAACTTGCTCAATCAACTTGTGGGAAACATTTTGTGCTGTCAAAAGTTTAGCAATACTGCTACTAGCAGTTTGGAATTGTTCCTAATCCATTTGGTGGAGATTTGAGCAATTTTTTGTAATTTTTGTACATTTTTGCTTGAAGTAGCCTTGTAACAGAAAATCAAAGTTTTAAGCCTCATTTTATGTAACGATGACTTCTGGAGGTTGCTAGATCGAAGTACAAGTCAATTTAGTGTGGATTTGCACTCAAAATCGAATTTTTTGGGTGAAGATTTGGCTTAGAAACGATGTTTTTTGCTGAGAAATAGGCTTTCTACTCTTTCTCTGTCTGTGTACTGCTCACCAGAACTCTCTGGTATGGTCCGAAATGCTGAAAAGGGGCCCGAAACACCGGTTTCTGGGGCTGAAACACCATTGAATGCCTCCGAAATGCCTCCAAACGACCCGAAATGCCTAAAGACCAGCCCGAAACGCTGTAGCACAGGCCCGAAACGCCTCCCTCGCGCGTCCAGTCCTTCTAAAAAGTTAGTGTATGTAAGTGTCTATGGGCAGCTGAGCAATTAGTGCGCACCAACCGCATACTGCCACGTGTACCAAGAAAAGTCAGAGCTAATCTGGACCGTCCACATGTCCCAGATCAACGGTTGAGATTTACTGAAGAATATACACTTCAAATTTCATTTCGGATTGAAGGGTCCCACAAGTGCCCCTAGTCTTTGGGACTAGCCCATTCTTCTTAAGGGCTCTGTCCACTGTGGTTTTTTGCAGATAAGCAGAAAACAGAGTGATGTTTTGATCTAGCTAGAGAGACTGTTTTTGACCTAGCTGGAGAGACTGTTTTTGGGATCTGATTAGACAAAAGCTATGCTGGTACAAAGGGCTACGCACTGATATAAAATTTTTTGAAATCGAAGATCTGTGCGCGACGGAGAAAATTTTCAAAAATGGCAGTTTGGCAATAATTGCCATTTTCAGGCTTAAGGACAGTTGTGAGCCATTTTAAGGCCAAAATCTCTAATTTGGCATAACTTTTAGTTCATAGCTCGGATTGGAAAGTGGTCAAAGATGTCATTTGTCAATTTTGCAGCAAATTTTTCATTTTTACAGTCAATTTTGTGATCCGAACTCATCTAAGTGCAGTTATGGCAATGCTAAGCGAGAGTGTCCTCAATGAGTCAAGCAAATTGGAAGGAGCCAACAACTATGCAGTTTGGAAATTCAAACTGAAGAACATTCTGATGGAAAAGGAGCTATGGGAGATCGTGACAGGTGAGGAGACAAGGCCAATGATTGAAGAAGATCAACGGACATTTGATAGGAGGAAACAGAAAGCACAGAATGTCATCAACTTGTCAGTCAGAGATGCTATCATTCCCTACATTTCAGATTCGGAAGGACCGAAAGAAGCGTGAGATACGTTGAAGGCATTGTTTGAGACCACAAACACATCTCGAGTGCTATTCCTGAAGACGAAGCTACACACATTACGGATGGATGATGGTGCAACTATTGTCGATCACCTATTGAAGGTAAAGGAGATCCGTGATCAACTAGCTGCCGCTGGAGAGCGAGTACAGGATCATGAGATCATTCAACTGACATTGAACAGCTTGAGTGAGTCACATCAGATGTTTGTGACAAGCACTACCACACGGGAGAATCTTCCAACCTATGAAGAGCTAGGTGGATTACTTTTGCAAGAAGAGCAACATCAAGAGAACTTGAATCATCGTAATAGGGGCTATGATCAAGCTCTTGCAGTTAGAGGACGAGGCGGAAGATTTGGCCATGGTAGGTATCAATCGAGAGGAGGAATCTCGAGGTCAAGGACGTGGCTATTCCAGACAAAATAAACCTGAAAATTGCAGGTACTGCAACAAACCTGGCCATTGGGAGCGTGAATGCTTCAAGAAACAAAAGAAGATAGCACAAAGAAAAGGCAAATGGCAGGCGGGCAATTATGCTAATCAACATCAATTTGATGATGATCATTATGAAGACAATTATGTTGATCAACATCAATATGATGATGATCAATATGAAGATGATACAAGCGAAAGCTCAAACTTGTTCATTACGGTGCTAATGACAAGTGACGAAACAAAGGATACCTGATACATCGATAGTGGAGCATCCAAGCACATGACTTCGAGGAAGGAGTGGTTTTCGAAATTCAAGGAAATCCACAATGGCGATGAAGTTGGACAAGCTGATGGCCAATTGCTACCTGTGAAAGGATTTGGAGTGGTACTAGTGAAGCTAGCCAGCGGAATGATAAAGCAGATAAGCAATGTGCAATATGTTCCTGGTTTAGCCAACAATTTACTATCAGTTGGGACAATGGCTGATCAACAACTCAAGGTTGAGTTTGATAGCGACAAATGTCTCGTCAGGACATCAAGAATCACTACAAAGTGATTGCTACAGGAGCTAGAGTCAACGAGAATTGACTCTACAAATTGAATGCGAGATCTTTTACTCAAGCTATGGTAAGCACTGTTGATAGTCGAAGTGATCTTTGGCATCAACGATTTGGTCATATTAGTGCTCAAAGTTTATAGATTCTGAAAAAGTTATTGGATTGCTTGATATTCTTTTGAAGGAAAAATCTGTGAAGGTTGCATTTTGGGAAAACAACACACAGAGAGGTTTTCCAAAAGTGGAGCAAGGAGAGCCAGTGGCATTCTAGATCTTGTCCACAGTGATCTATGTGGACCAATGCAGACTAGATCTCTTAGTGGCTACTATTATTTTATTACCTTTATTGATGATTATAGCAGATGTATTTGGATTTATTTCATAAGCAAGAAATCAGACGCTTTTGCTAAGTTCAAGGAATTCAAGGCATTAGTTGAAAAGCAAACAGGAAGTTACATCAAGACTTTAAGATCTGATGGAGGTGGTGAGTATTTTTATTGATGTTTGCAAAGATCAAGGGATCGAGAGGCAGACTACAACACATTATTCACCGTAGCAAAACGGAGTTGCAGAGTGAAAGAATAGATCCATTGTTGAGATGGCCAGGGCAATGCTCAAAAGCAAGGGTATGCCAAATACCTTTTGGACAGAAGCTTGCAACACAGCTACACACATCCTGAATCGGTGTCCTCCGAAATATGTGGAAGGTAAGACACCTCATGAAGCTTTTACTGGAAAGAAACCTAATATTTCTCATTTGAGAGTATTTGGTTGTGATGCTTATGCTCATATTCCTGATGAGAAACGAAGGAGATTGGATGGAAAAGCTGTCAAGTGTATTTTCCTTGGATATGATGAGAAGGCCAAGGCATATAGGATGTATGATACAAATGCACAGAAGCTTGTGATTTCTAGGGATGCTACATTTGACGAGATGGGTCAAGGTGAACAATCTGAAGAAATCAGTAAACCTTTCGATGAGGGAGCGGAAGTACAGGGCAAGAAAGGAGTGGATTTTGATGCAGAAGATCCAATGGAAAAAGATAAGTTTGATGCTGAAATCCCTAAGAGAGTACCTAAATGGTACTTATCAGTCACATGTGATGCTAAAAAGGCAGATACTCCCGAATCTAGCAAACAAGGAGAGCTTAGAAGGTCAAGCAGAAATCGGAAACCTCCTACAAGGTTAGAAATAAATCTAGCCCTAATGGGTTCCATGCTAAAGGCTCAAGAACCAAAAACCGTTCATGAAGCAAAGGAGCACAAGGAGTGGCGTGCAGCAATGGAAACAGAAATGGAGGCCATATCAAAAAATAGGATGTGAAACTTGGTTGAGCTACTTGAGGGTAAGATGTCTATCACTTGCAAATGGATTTATAAGATCAAATATGGAGCAGATTTTGGATTGCGATCTTTGGGTCAAAAAAATAGTGGAAATTTGCAAAATTGGACCAAGAATGGATCCTAAAATGATCCACAAGAGTGATTGGATGTTAGACACAATTGATCTACCAATCTACACAAGATTTAGATAAATCTAGATCAAATTTAGATGAGAAAATCTAACAAGAAGAATCATAAATGAATGGGAATTGTACTTGCTGGTTTCACACGTGTGAAAACCTGTCAGAGTACGGACTCCAGCCTGAAATCAAATTACAATATGATAGAAACTCAAAACTATCAAGAAAAATCAAGACAAATGATGAAATTGACAAGAATTGCCTCCAAAACCAAGATTGGTGTTGCTTAATGATGATGGCCAAATGTAGCTCTATATATACAAAAAGTGGGAGCTCGTAGTACTGATAATCCCTCTAATCTCACATGTGTGAGGGTGCTTTGTCATGTGATGATTCATCATGCAAAATTGACACTTGGACAAAACCTTCTATTTTGAGCACTTTTGGTCCATTTTTCTTCTATGTAGAGAACTAGGAAAAACATTTCTAGAAGTGAAAATTCGACTTCCTCAGCTTATTCCACACGTGTGAGCAGACCTCTACACATGGGATTTGACACCTAATCTCATGATGTGGCTTCATGCAATTTCTAGATTGATGCCATGTGGCATATGACTAAAAAACATGATTTTGGCCTTTTTAGCCAATAGAACTCTATTTAAACTATATGTACAAGCTATATGATTGTACTACATGAAAAGTACATTTATTTCACACGTGGGAACAGGCTCCACACATGTGTAATAAAAATAGGTACAAGTCATTATGATATTGATCAAGTTTGCTTTTGCCAATTTTCACAAAAATTCGATACTAAATTTTTTTAATCTTCTGCTCAAAAATTTGAGGTTTCTTTTTCTGGTTTCTATATAAGTACATACAGCTTTCTATTGAATGTATTTGAGGCTTAGCATTGAAATCCAACAGAAACTGCCTAAAATGGGAGGGCAGTGTCGCATTTTTCGGGGAAGGGGTTGAGGGGCAATGGACATTTGACGATATGTTACATTTATTACAACCGCCTTTGAATGTACAAAGTAGGCGGACTGTTAACACTGCATCGTGGGTCAAAATTTTAACTGACAGTACCGAAATTTATACTGTATCGAAAATATAGAAAGACTCGAAAAATATACATTGACTCGAGAAATTATACAATGACTCGAAAAATTACAAATTTTCCAAGTTGATCCTGTATCGAATTTGAATGTGTTGTTTTCCATCATGAACTGGAATTTGAATGCAATTTTTGAATTCATGTAAGCTCTTTTGAGGCCTGTAACCTCTTTTTTGTGTTGTGTGAGAAAGTTGTTGGAGTAAATTGTCATTTCTCCAAGTGAAAGTTGTGCAAGAAAAATTTGATGGATGAAAATCAGATGAGCATTGTAATAGTAGACAGTTTTTGAGCAAGCTACATCCCAAACGCTAAGTCTAACCCTAACTCTAATTCTAACTGTACATTGCATCCTGAAACCATAGACCATAAACATCACTTCAAACTTACTACTACAACTCTTCTGAATACACAATGTTCTGAGTGTACCTCGCCACTCCATCCACACTCTATAGCATGCTTAGACACCATGGGAGCCTCATCCCAAATGATCAGTCAGTTAGAATTAAAGTAGAACTATTGTGTTACTGTACTATGGGTCCTATCAGTGGATAAGAATCAGTTTGCCTCGCCACGAGGTGAGTCGACAAGACACGTGTCCCGTCAATGTCAACTTGGGCCATGCATGGGTTGCCTTAGTGAAGAACTATATGTACAGTGTATTTTCGTTTTGAGAAATATAGTTTGCTATGTGAGCTTGGTGTGGAGAGTGTTATTCTGTCTGTGTTTCTGTGTAGCATGATCTGTGTTCCTGTTCGAAGCAAATTCTAAGTTGGTATTAGAGCCGTACAGGGAGTGTACACAACAATATAGCGTCGTCGTTGAAGAGAGATTCAGGAGAGCAGTCTTCTGAGAGTTCGGGGTTTACGGCGGGTTGAAGACATAAAGTAAAGCACTAGTGCACAGATTATAGCGCACAAAAGCTTGCTAAGCTTGAGACTATGTGAAGATTCAGTGACATGACTTGTTAGTTGAATCTAAAGAGTGGAGAGGAGGAATTCTAAAAATTTCGAAAAGAGGCTGCTTGGTGTTTGCAATTGGTGTGCATCCAATCGGACACTATTTTAAGAACCGATTGAAGCAGTGGATTGCTTGCTATTGGGCAACCTTAGAGGTGAAAGATTGGCCTGCCAGAGAGTTGTAAACAGCCAGCCAACTTCAAAATCTACAAGAAAAACCATGGCCTAGGGTTTAGAAGCACAAACGTAGGGTTTTCTCTCCATTTTGAATTGTTTTTAAAGCTGTAAAAGTGTGTAGGAGGGCGTCCTAGTCAGTCAAACAAATTCTCAACTGGCCGAGGACAGCCATTGAAGTTGGACTGCACTAGATTGATCCAAAAGCCTATGTAAAAATGGCAGAAATACCCTCCTCCATAGCTATCGCAAGCACCGTTTGAAAAATGGGGACTGGATTATGTTGGTCTTATTCATCCCGCTGCTCAAGGATCTCACGCCTGATACATTATCGTCGCAACTGATTATATGACCAAGTGGGTTGAAGCCAAAGCTGTCAAATTAGCTGATGCAAAATCTACAACTAAGTTTCTATATGAAAATATTATAGTCAGATTTGGATGGCTGATCAAAATTGTCAGTGATCGGGGTACACATTTTGTTAATCAAACAATAAAGTGTTTACTGGAAGATTTTTTTGTTATACACAGATTTAGTACTCCCTATTATCCCAGAGGGAATGGCCAAGCTGAATCTTCCAATAAGATTCTCTGCACCATTATGACAAAGACAGTTGAAGCGAGTTGATCTGATTGGGAACATAAACTGTATGCAGCATTATGGGCATTCAGAACCGCTTACAAAAATAGTACAAATCAAACACCTTTTCAACTGGTTTATGGTCAAGATGTTGTTATGCCAATTGAATTTTTAATCCCATCTGTACGCATAACAGCAACAGAACGATTAAATGATGATCAGTCTTTACAACTTTGCCACGATGCATTGCACAAATTATGTGAAACCCGATTGATGGCAGTTCATGCCTTAGCAGCAGAGAAAGCTCGCCGCAAGGCATGGCACGATCGGCGATTGCATCAGAAAAATCTGGAAGCAGGAGATCTTGCATTGATGTACAGAACCAAGCTGATCAAGGGTAAGTTGAAGTTTACTGGGAAAGGCCCATATAAAGTGAAGGAAATCCTGAACTATGGCGCAATAATTCTTGAGCAGTTGGATGGGAAACGATTTGATACTCCGGTAATGGCAGCTGATTACGCAAGTTTCGGCAGCCTGCTCTGCCAGTTCAGCAAGTCTGATCTCAATATATTTTTTTCATTTTATTTGTTTTCAATTTTCTGTTTTCAGTATTTAATTTGCTGAACTTTTTTGGAAAAAGACAGTTGGAAAAAATAAAATAAGGAAATACTGATGAGCAAAAGATAGGAAGTCATCAGCATAAGGAAACAGAAGCACAATATTTTTATGAAAATGACTTAGAAAACCATTGTTTTGGGCCGATTTGGCCAATACAGTATCAAAAACCTTCGCTGAGCTCTCAGACCGTACATCCACCCTTGATTTATCTAAATTGAGGTAGGCAAAGGTTTCTGACAAGAGAAAATTCAATTTTGGGGTCAGGCGAATGTTCAGTGATATGCCATTTTGGGAAACTTCGTCGAGCATCATAACGTCATTATGAACCTTTGTCGACCTTCTAGATGATCTTTAAATGTCAAAATTAGGTTGTCCATAGGTTCAGATTGTGGAAAAAAGCATTTATGACAGTACCTGGGCAAAGGTTCATCCTTCGTCAACCTTGGAAAACGTTCGCCTGATAGGTTCAGATTCCTAGAAACCTTTGCCGAGATTTTTATAGCCTATTTTTACAGTATTGTACATGCCTGCAAATTTTTGTTCAGAACTGATCAGCCCAACGACTATTCAATGTAATGGACCACCAAATTCACCTAAAAGTTGGCTAAATTTGATTCATTCCTCACTTGTGCTAGCGAAGCTCTTGCGAATTTTTCTTATTTGCTTGTTCTTTTTCGAAAGGACTTGTCTTGGATCTTCGTTTAGTCTTCTTAGCAGGAATTGATCGTGGAGGTGATGACTTCCGGGATGATAAATCTTTCTTCTCAAGTGAAGACTTCCTAGATGATGATGTCTTGCTGGAGATCTGACTTGAAGAATCATTCTTGACCTTTCCTTTGTCTTTATCCAATAGAGGTGGCACTTCATTTAAATCAAACTTTTGAGGGAGATTTTCCCATTTCAGGACCGTATTATAATCTTCTTTGCTTGTTTCTTCGTCATCAAACCTGTCATCCTGTCTCCCTTCAATATAACAGCTTTGGGCGATTTAATTGTTGGTTCATCAGGAACATTACGCACTCCAAATCTGGTCGGATCCATATGATGTAGAGTATGTTCATAAGTAAGTTCTGCATTGCCATCATAAGTTAAGACATGGCTGATTGGTATGAGATCATCCTCAATTGGATCTGGTATAGGTTCCGTTGATATCCAGGCTACATTTAGCACATTTAGTGGAAACGTGATTGGCGTATCCAAAGTTCGATCTAACAAGGAAATCTCGCTCATCTCTGATTGACTATCTTGTTGACACATATATCTTGCAATACAATCAATTGTTGCAAGAGCTTCGTTCCAATTGACAGTATCCGTTTGAGAATCGTAGTAAACTCCCAATTTTTTCTCTGGTCGATCACAAGTGTGATCCGTTGTTGATGAATCGTCATCCGCTTTTTGAACCACTGGCTTGATAGTCCAAGTTGTAGGATCAATTTTAACTGCACGTTCACGATTTTCAAAAGTGATTTTGCCAGTACCCCAGTTATGAATTACTTGCGCAACTCATAACCATGGACGTCCTAAGAGAACTCGGTAGACATTTGGTGCTTCTGGTAAGTCCATCACGATGAAAGTAATGACGAACTGTACTCTTGCATCCTTGACAGGTATATCTTCCACCATTCCTCATGGACGAACCGTCGTTTGATCAGCTAGCTTAATAGCAAAAGTAGCAGGCTTAATCTTTGTCAGGCCCCATTTTGTACATACCTTTGTAGAAATCAGGTTAACTCTTGAACCGCCGTCTATCACGGTTGCTTCTTTAGAAAATTGTCTATAATGTATTGGTAGAGTGATATTCTTTTGTTCACTTTCCCAAGCTGCTCTAACATGTAGTATATCGTTAGATTCTTCAAATCCAGCACAAAAGAGCGGCTCCTGATGGTCTTCTGATTCTTCTTGAGCTAACTTTTTTCGCTAAGACTTCTTTTGCTTTTGGCACCAACTTTAGGAGCTCTCCCAATGAAATATTGATCTTGTTTGACAAAATATTCATGAGTAATTCTGTATGCGGTGCTTCCGGTTCCGTCATCTTGAAGGGTTCTTCGTGATGATGTAATTGATCATTCATATCCGTACATAAATTTCTTGAAGGCTGCAATGGTGAAGATCGAACTTCAGCTATTACTTTAGCAGCTTCAAGTTCCTCTTCTTCTTGCAAATGCTTAATCCACTGTCTCATATCCTGATATCTTCATTTTTCTACATTAAGATTTGGATAAACTTCCGATGCTATTGGTGTATCGTTCAATGGTATAGAATCAGCAGGTACTGAATCCACTACTGGTTCTTTTTGCTTTTTGTGCTCTGGTGACCACCATCAAGAGTGCACTTGGTTTATTATGAGCTACCGATCCTTCCTTGATTGTTATCAAATTTACAGGTGCTGTAGTTGGTGGTGGCTTCGGTCTTGCTGGACAGTCTTTATAGAAATGCCCATATCCACAGTCATGACAGAATGGTACAAATTTTTCTTTATTTGGGCATTCTGCAACTCTGTGATTTTCTCCACATGCAAAGCATCCAAGTGGTGCTCTGGCCCAATTTCTCGAGGCTTGTTGTTGAGCGACAGCATAAATGGCATATTGTTCTGAAGATCCACCTTCTTGATCATTACCATAGTTCCATTCCTCAGCACTTTCGTAAGGTTCTGATTCCATCAAATTGGCAGGAGGAGCAGAATGCTTTGGTGGGGCAGGCAAGGCTAGACGCTCCGGGTATCCAAGAGTAGATTGTCGTAGACTTGCTGCTGGATTGCCTCCATGTTGTGGATCTCGATATCCCATCTGGGCATACCATTGCTGAATCATCCGAGGGTTGAAGTTGCAAAAGGCAGTCTCATGGTCAGGTGAATTAGATAGATGGCAAACACTGATTTCCATTCATTTTTTCAATTGAGGACACTCGTTCACTGTGTGATTTCCTATACAAATAGAACACCAGACATTATCTCTGGTAGGAAAAGTCTTTGCAAACTTCTCAGGTTCCTTGTTCGCTTCTCTGTGTAAATTTTTCAATGCTTTGATCTTCTCATCAAATTGCAACTGCAACTTTTCCATATGCTTCTACTGGGTCTTTCCAAGTTTCTCGAACTCATTGAGCATCAATTTTGCAGTAGCATTGGCATTCGTTGATGCAATAGTGGTGGATGTCATAGTAGTCTGCCTTGCTATATAAGGCAACATACTGACATTTGGCTCATCATCTGAATCTTCATCCTCCTCCCGAATTGCATCGTCCATTGCATTTTGCAAAAGTGTGTACTCATTAGGCGTTTCAGTTCACGTCGGATCCGTTTAGGTAGACCTGACAAAAACCACATAATCATGGCATTTTCATTAATCAGCTCAGGCTCACATTCAGCTCTAAGACGTTTCACTCTTTTGATGTAATCTCAAACCATTTCCGGCTTTCCCATTTTAATTTTACTTAAAAGTAGGAAAGGGTCTTCCATAAACTTCTGCGGTTTGAACCATGTGATAAGGGCTTGTTTAACAACCGCCCAATCTGTACGTTCAGTTTCATCTTGGTTATAGTACCAATGTTGTGCTGCGCCTTTTAAGGCCATAGGAAACAACTTAAGTTTATCTTGAGGATATATCTCACCATAGACCTCACAGGATTCAGCATAGATTTGAAGAAATTGAACTGGATCTGTTAATCCATTATATTTGGGTAGATCCAATCGGGGTGCTCTTCTAACAATAATTGGATTGACCTCCTGTGGAGCACTTTCAGGAGCAGCTCCAGGGACAGCCATTTAGATCAAATTGATAATGTGATTGGATACAGATTTTTCCAAAAACTATAGTAGTTTACAATAGATAGAATATTCTGGAAACTCGACGAAGGTTTTGGCGAAGAATCAAGAGTAATACTGGTAATTTTGCAAAAAAAGTGACTTTTTTTGGCAAAAATATGACAACATGACAACCGATCCTCTAGAAATCTTTCTATTTTTGGTATTATTCTTCGCCGACCTGGTAGTAGATAGATCTGAATCACATCTAAGCACAGTGAATTGGGAAAAGGTTCTTTTTCTGTATTTTTTAGGATTTTGATAATTTTTGGTGTTTTTTGGTGGTTTTTCTGATGTTTCTAGAAATCTGCTGGGAATTAATCTTTGCCCTTCAAACTGAAGGTTCTGTAAACAAAACCGAAGGTGTTTGCAACTCGGCGAAGGTTTCCTAAGGTAAAAAGTTCTGGGCTCAAATGACACTTTTTGCCTCTTTTTGACCAATTTTGACAGATGTGACCGATTTTTGTTATTTTCTCTGATATCTCAGATCCAAATGGATCTTAAGATTAGTGATCTGAATAGCTTTCCTTGTTTAATAATCAGATTAGATTCCAAACAAGCAAATTCACTCAAAATCTAGCAAAATCAATCCCAAACTATCCCTACAATGCAGTTTTAACACTATTCATGCCATGACAAGATGCCTAATGCAAGCTAACCATAAGCCAAACATGCTGCAGACCGAAAAATTGGCGTAGCTCTCCGACAACAGCGCCAAAATTGTAGTGGGTTTCTTTCCTTGCCTAACCTGAATCCAAGATCTAGTCAATCTAGCATCAAAGAGACGGAGTTAGTTGTCACACGGAGGTTCATTCCCACGAGAGTGATAGTATAGTTTAGATTTCAACATGAATGGAGGATCTAACACTAACATCCATTAACACTAAGCATTAACACTACATCCATTAACCCTACTTCCATTAACCCTAAATCCACAACAATGATAGAAACTTACTCTTCTCTCTCTCCCTTTCTCTCTCACAAAAAGCATAAGAAATAGCAATCCCAATAATGATCAAATCCAACAATTAGCAAAATCCAAAGAAAACATGAGAAATGGAGGAAAAGAGAGGAAGAGCAAGGACATTCATCAATCCATTTCTAAAGAGAACCAATCTGCTTTATTGAAATGAGAAAATGAACATGAGGAGCAACTCGAGTTGGTTCCTTTTTATAGTAGAGAGGAGGACCCTGGCCTCTGAATCCTATTGGTCCAGTCTTGCCTCTCTTTTTATTCAAATTTAAAAAAGTGTGGGAACCATCAAAATTGGAGGGAAACCCAACTTTATTCACTAACTTGACAATTAGGCCCCGCGACATTAAAAGTCTCACAAAAAGGCCTAAAGTCCTTTATTAACTTTTAACTAATCAATCAAATAACTATGTGATCATCGGGTTGGACTTACACACACAGGGTGCCAAATCCCTCTCACTTATTAACTAGGGTTAGGGTTGCCTTGGGATCCGCAAACCCTCCAACAGTTTTTTGTCAATCCAAAAGTTGTCACAAGTCCCTTTTCTGCCCAGTAGAATCATCGAGTTCATATCGGCTCTCACTGCCTATAAACTTTGGAGCCTTCCATTTGTTAACTTTCTTGCTTCTTTACCCATTGATCTATGGATCATGATGACACACTTAACTGAAAAAAAAATACAAGTTTACAAAATAGTTGCCCTACATAAAAATCCTGCTGTTGAGACTCCTGTGGCTTTCGATTGTGAAGATTAGTAAAATTATATCTTCCTATCTCGAGTTTTGGGGCCATGCCTATCTTATTTCCATTGTATATTTTATTGTACATAAATGTATGTGAATTGAGCACATAACCTTCTAGAATAGGTTGAGTTTGAGTTAGGTAGATTCAATCTTGATGTCATGCAAAAGTTTAGAGTACATGCAATGTCATTCAATGTGCATGCAAGCAACATGCAATCAGTGCATGCAACATGCAAAGTAGTTTTCATGATCTACACATGTCTAGACAATTTTGAGAGGTGACATGTAGTACATGCAATATCCATGCATGCAGCTTTACATGTGGATCCCTGTTAGTTGAGTTAACTAAGTTAAGTAGACTTTCCATGCAACTCCATTGTAGGAATTCGAGCCTCTTTGATGTAGGGAAACTTTGGCATGTTTTGCCATATTGTGAATATTGAGATTTTGGTGTTTTGGGCTCATTCTCTAGGAACATAAGTCCCCTTTAGTGCACCAAGCATTTGATAATGCCCACTGTTAGATTGAAACCCTACTAAGTGCATCCATCTTAGTCGTTCAAAGAAAACTTGGCCAGCAAGTTATTGTTAAATTTTAGAGAGACCCCTCTAACTTAATGTAACAAAGTAAGGCAACAAAATTGGTTTTGGTACCAAAGGGGGAACATTCCTATGATTGCTCGAAGAACATATAAAACTAAATAGGCATAGAGTGGAGTCCATGAGAGAGAGAGAGAGAGAGAGAGAGAGAGAGAGAGAGAGAGAGAGAGAGAGAGAGAAAGAGAGAGAGAGAGAGAGAGAGAGAGAGAGAGAGAGAGAGAGAGAGAGAGAGAGAGAGAGAGAGAGAGAGAGAGAGAGAGAGAGAGAGAGAGAGAGAGAGAGAGAGAGAGAGAGAGAGAGCAAATTGACAAAATTTTATTAGCTCTTCGAATGATCCCCAATACAAGAAAATTGGTCCCTTTATATAGGAGTGAGAGTGGAACCTCCTCATCGCCCATTGGCTACAAAAGTTCCATCAGGATCACAATCTTGACCGTCAAGATCACTTTGTCATTTTTGAGGACAACTTGTATTTCCTAACTTAGGAACTTTTCTAAAACTAAGTTTAAAATAATTTATCTAATTAGTTGTGCTCTGCCATTTACTAGCCTAAGGCCCAATGTTAGACTTACACACATAGGATGCCAACTGGTTGCCCATTTATAATATTTTTGACTCTCTACTTCATTTATGTAGCATTTGGATTTACTACAAGAGCCTGTTGCCGACTTTTAAAATATTCCATGTCGTTCCTAGAATCAGACAGCATGTATGTTTTTGAAATTGTTGATAAGACATTTATTCTTTATTATCCTAGAGCTAATGGTCAGGTTGAAGCAATATATAACAATCTTAAAAATATTGTTGTGAACGAAGTTTTGGAGAAAGATGGATCTTGGCATCAATATTTTTAACCTGCTTTGTAGGTACATAGAACTACATTCTAAGTTTCTACCGACCAATTTTTTTTTCAATTAGTCTATGATTCAGAAGCATTAAGGCCTGTAAATCTATTCTATCTTGACATAGGGTACAAGCCAACTAGAATTTGTGGCTAGATGTCATTTGTCACGAATGATTGCAGGTGTTGGAAAAGTTGGATGAGACGCGTCTTTATGTGTATTAACAAAATTGGATAGCAAAACATCTTCAAGCTTCTTGATTTAATCAATACATTTAAGATTGAATAAGGGCAATTTAGTACTTTATTATCCTAGCAATTCTCTCTGAAATCACAAGGAATCATACCGAACCATACTAAATCCTACTTAACCATATTGAATCATGGCTGATATTGCATCCAAGCATAAGACATATCACCAGAATATGTGAGACTTTTGGAATTTTACCTTCTAAAGAGTCAGCTCAATTGAAGCCTTTATGCTGATGTTGTTGAAAGTAGTTATATTACTATCTGACCTTTACCTCTTTAAGATGAGGTGGACAATACGAGTCCTATTATCATTAAATTGCTTCTATAAACTCATCATCACCGGGATTTGCAACTCCATCTCATAAATGTACATCTAGTAATGGGCAAGAGGTGTCATATGCTACACATTCATCTCATAATCTAGTGTTATTATATGATGAAGATGGGCTAAAGAGTTTATCAATATTTGGGGGATCAAACTAGATATTGTTATAAGTTGTATGAAAGTTAGATAGACTGCCTCAACACTCTAGTGCCTCTAGGAGCCCAACAAAGGTTTTTCTCCTTCTTTAGTGTGAGAAATTGGCAAAAATCTAGCTTGGTATTTTTTATGATAGAAGTTTGTAAGTGAATCTCACATGTGTGGAGGATGTTCCCACGTGTGGAGAATTGTAAAGTAAATCAAAATGTTGATATAGGGGTCTCATAGAATTTCATAGTCAAGCATTTAGGTGTAGGATGTTGATAGGGTCAAATTTGGCATAGATGGCAAATTATCCATTTCCACTTGTAATGCCACTATTGAGCCAAAATAGAGTAGGAGGCCAAACTTGTTCCAATTAGAGTGTAGACAAGTGTAATGCTTTTGTTTGATGAAGTTTAAGAGGTCCAATAGATTTTAGAGGTGGAACCATGTGTGGTCCAATAGGAATTTGAGGTGTGCTTGAATATAGTCCAATAGAATTTAGAGGTGCATGGATCAATGGTCCAATAGGATTAAGAGGTGGAAAAGTGTGATCCAATCATAGTTAAGCATAGTGGTAGCTCATGAATCTACTAGTATCATTGTACACCTCATTTTGGATCTAATTTGATTTTGAGATTGAGTGGATTTTGAGTGTCATTGGATTTCTAGCTTTCTCTCTCTACCCGAGAGCTCATGATGGTTTTTCTCTCTCTACCTGAGGAGAGCAGCTTGTTTTTACTTAGAATACTTTTGGAACACTCCCCACACGTGTGAGTGAGAGTTGGAAGTGATTGAATGCATGTAGTAGTGTGTTTTTGCCATAGAATCAAAGATAGATCTTGAATTTCAATCTAGTCTTGATCTTGGTGCATCTACACACCTTAGGAGATCACAAGTACATGTAGTGGACAGTCCACACGTGTGAATTCAACATGGTATCAAAGCCTACCTAAGGTTACCATGCATTCTGATCCATCTAAGTGAAAACTTTTTATCAATATTGAGCTAGAAATTGTCAAGATCCATTTTCCGAGCTATCTTGTCCAATTTTGGACCAAAAAAGATCAATAGGGCATTGATTGGGTCTGACCTGGTACTGTACGGAATCAGGTGCTCAGACACATGTGAGGAACATCCAATTTCAGTTTGGGAGTTCTCTTTCATGGTTGATCCAAAAATCTTGCTAGATAGCTTGTTTTGAAGCTATTTTTGTCTAGTTTTTAATGTGCATCAGTTTCATTCCATTTGGTTGAGCCAATCAAAAGTTATAAGCTTTTGAAGAGGGTTAGGTAGGGCACCTAGACCTGGGTGGACACATTTGGTTTGGTCAAGAGATTGCTTGTTTGATCCAAAATCACAGTTGAATGCTTACCAATCTCATCTATATGTGATCTAGGCACTATTTTGAGATCTTAGCCATTTTGTTTCATGCAATATCATTGTATTTGAGTCAAATTTGGTTTCTTAGTGTATTTCACACGTGCTAAGAGTGTTTGATCCTAAATTTGCCCATACTCCATCATTTGATGTGAAGTAGATCTAGTTTTGGAGAGATCGAGATACTAGTGAGAATCATCTCACAGTTTGTTGCAAGATCTTGCATAGGAGATGGTAGCACACCATTATTGGATCCTATAGTGAGAGAGAAGCAACATTTTTTGTTCATCACTTTTATTTATCTCCACTTTACATGACTTCAATGAGTTCATACTTGTTGCAACCAAGTGAGAGATTGTCTACTTCCAATTATTCAATATGGAAGTTGAGGATGGAGTCCATCTTGATACTCCAAGATGTGATAGACATTGTACTTGGGATTGAGGAGGAGCCTCAAGTCCTTCAAGAAGTACAAAATTACAAGAAGAGAGCTAGGATGGCTCTCCACTACATTAAGATGAATGTCTCTAATGAGATATTGAGGGAGATTGGTGATTGTTCTACATCCAAGGAAGCTTGAGATTGTCTCAAGTCCATCTATGAGGCTAAGAACATCTCTAGGCTCCTCACTCTTAGAAATAAAATCTTCCAAAGTAGTCAAAAGAGTGATGAGAGTGCATGTAATTATGTTTTGAGAGTCAAGGATATTCATAGGTGTGAGAAATTGGCAAAAATCTACCTTGGTAATTTTTATGATAGAAGTTTGTAAGTGAATCTCACATGTGTGGAGGATGTTCCCACGTGTGGAGAATTGTAAAGTAAATCAAAATGTTTGATATAGGGGTCTCACAGAATTTCAAAGTCAAGCATTTAGGTGTAGGATGTTGATAGGGTCAAATTTGACATAGATGACAAATTATCCATTTCCACTTGTAATGCCACTATTGAGCCAAAATAGAGTAGGAGGCCAAACTTGTTCCAATTAGAGTGTAGACAAGTGTAATGCTTTTGTTTGATGAAGTTTAAGAGGTCCAATAGGTTTTAGAGGTGGAACCATGTGTGGTCCAATAGGAATTTGAGGTGTGCCTGAATATAGTCCAGTAAAATTTAGAGGTGCATGGATCAATGGTCCAATAGGATTAAGAGGTGGCAAAGTGTGATCCAATCATAGTTAAGCATAGTGGTAGCTCATGAATCTACTAGTATCATTCTACTCCTCATTTTGGATCTAATTGATTTTGAGAATGAGTGGATTTTGAGTGTCATTGAATTTCTAGCTCTCTCTCTCTACCCAAGAGCTCATGATGATTTTTCTCTCTCTACCTGAGGAGAGCAGCTTGTTTTTACTTAGAATACTTTTGGAACACTTCCCACATGTGTGAGTGAGAGTTGGAAGTGATTGAACGCATGTAGTAGTGTGTTTTTGCGATAGGATCTAAGATTGATCTTGAATCTCAATCTAGTCTTGATCTTGGTGCATCTACACACCTTAGGAGATCACAAGTACATGTTGTGGACAATCCACACGTGTGAAATTCAACATGGTATCAGAACCTACCTAAGGTTACCATGCATTTTGATCCATTTGAGTGAAAACTATTCATCAATCTTGAGCTAGAAATTGTCAAGGCCCATTTTCCTAGCTATCTTGTTCAATTTTGGATCAAAAGAGATCAAAAGGACATTGATTGGGTCTGACCTAGTACTGTACGAAATCAGGTGCTCAGACACATGTGAGGAACATCCAATTTCAGTTTGGGAGTTCTCTTTCATGTTGGATCCAAAAATCTTGCTAGATAGCTTGTTTTGAAGCTATTTTTGTCTTGTTTATGATGCAATCAGTTTCATTCCATTTGATTGAGCCAATCAAAAGTTATAAGTTTTTGAAGAGGGTTAGGTAGGGCACCTAGACCTGGGTGGACACATTTGGTTTGGTCAAGATATTGTTTGTTTGATCCAAAATCACAATCAAATGCTTACCAATCTCATGTATATGCGATCTAGGCATTGTTTTGAGATCTTAGCCATTTTGTTTCATGCAATATCTTTGTATTTGAGTCAAATTTGGTTTCTTAGTGTATTTCACACATGCTAAGAATGTTTGATCCTAACTTTGCCCATACTCCATCATTTGATGTGAAGTAGATCTAGTTTTGGAGAGATTGAGATAGCTAGTGAGAATCATCTCACAATTTGTTGCAAGATCTTGCATAGGAGATGGTAGCACACCATTATTGG
Organism: Diphasiastrum complanatum; assembly: GCA_029204225.1. Taxonomy (NCBI): domain Eukaryota; kingdom Viridiplantae; phylum Streptophyta; class Lycopodiopsida; order Lycopodiales; family Lycopodiaceae; genus Diphasiastrum; species Diphasiastrum complanatum. The sequence goes on along the minus strand of CM055095.1, from coordinate 14,632,200 downwards.
ATCCTATAGTGAGAGAGAAACAACATTTTTTGTTCATCACTTTTATTTATCTTCACTTTAAATGACTTCAATGAGTTCATACTTGTTGCAACCAAGAGAGAGATTGTATACTTCCAATTATTCAATATGGAAGTTGAGGATGGAGTCCATCTTGATACTCCAAGATGTGATGGACATTGTACTTGGTATTGAGGAGGAGCCTCAAGTCCTTCAAGAAGTACAAAAATACAAGAAGAGAGCTAGGATGGCTCTCCACTACATTAAGATGAATGTCTCTAATGAGATATTGAGGGAGATTGGTGTGATGATCTGAACTTCATAAAAGGTGTCTTTTGAAGTGGTTTAGTAAGTAGATCAGCTACACATTCATTGCTTGGAACATGTTCCAAAGCAATCTCCTTGGCTTGCACCATTTCTCTCACAAAGTGATGGCATATCTCAATGTGCTTAGATCTTGCATGGAAGATTGGGTTAGATGCAAGGTGTTGGGCTGATATATTGTCATTGTAGATGATTGGTGCCTCCTCTGAATCCATGATCTTTAGTTCCACCAATAATCTCTTGATCCAAAGTACCTCCTTTGTAGTGGTTGTCAAAGCTTTGTACTCGGCCTCGGTTGAAGATAGAGATATAGTTTCTTGCTTTTTTGAAAGCCATGAAACCACACCTTCTCCTATGAAAGTTGAATAGGCACTTGTTGATTTCCTATCCCTCTTGTCCCCTGCAAAATCTGAGTCACTAAATGCATGAAGGTTAATCACATCTCCTCTATATAGAATCCCAAAATCCAATGTACCCAAGATGTATCTTAGAATCCTCTTAGCCTTTTTCCAATGGATATTCAATGGCTTTAAAGCTATGCCAAGTGGAAGTAGCTTCGTGATTAGATTTCATAGCTGCCCACCATAGAGATGCATACTTATCTAGATGTAATAGCAAATTAAAGCCCACTTTTTGTCAAAAGACTAAAGAAAGATACTTTAGCTGCATGAGACATCTTTAGGCAAAAATAAAATGAGATAGTAGTTGAGTATGTAAAAAGATTTTGGGAGTTGCTTTTGAAAGTTCAGACTTTACATTCCATTTCCAAGAAAGAATAGAAAAGAAAGTTCTATTCGGGTTTGCATAGAAGTATACAATATGGCTTAGATCTAGTACAAGATGATACTTTGGAACAAGTCATATATTATGCTACCAGAATTGGACTGCAGGATAATCATCGAAATGGAAGCGGAAACAAAAGGAAGAAACATCCCAACACTCAAACTCCAAAAGAGAAGACTCAACGCCTTTCCAAAGAACAAGTGCAGGCCTATCGCAAGGAAGGAAGATGCTTCAAGTGTGGGGAAAAGGGACACCTTTTTTTCAAATGTCCACTCAAAGATACCAAAGCTTCAAGTGCAGACAAAAGGAAGCAGGTTGCCGTACAAAGCATTGAAGACACTCAAAACCACGATCTCCTCAAGACATGGGGACAAGTCCATAACAAACTCTGTTTAATTCTCTTTGATGCAGGCTCCTCTCATAATTTCATCTCTTTTAAGCTTGCACAAGAGATAGGAGTTGGTTCCTTCTCTGAATCTATGCTTAAGGCTAAAGGTGCATTTGTTGATGGTGATGCAAACATTTACCCTGTAATTGAAAAACTTAAGCTTCAAATCTCTGATTACTATGAACCTATAGAATTCATGGTAGGTCCTTTACAGGGAGTAGATGTAATCTTAGGCATGCATTGGCACAAAATGCACAACCCTCTGGTGGACTATAATAAGCATTTGATTTCATGGAAGCACAAGGGTAAAGATGTTAGTGTGCATGCAGGACAGAGTGGTGAAACAATCCCCTTGAGAGCCATATTCAGGTATCAAAGGTACTAAAGAAAGCAGTATTTTCTTATTTGTTGTTTGTTCAAAGTATTGGGACAGTCTTAAACCAAGAAGGACATGCTGTAGCCTTTGAAAGAAGACGACTTCAAGGGGGAGAAGTACAATATGACATTTATGAAAAAGAATTTTTGGCCATTATTCATGCCCTTAGTGGAGCATCTTCACATATGTGTGGCTCCAAGCACTTTTTTTCATCTATTTTGCCTTATGATGGAGTCAAGAAGACCATATACTTTGCAAGTAAGCATGAGTGCAATATTGAAGGAGTAGGGATTATTCCCTTGAAGCTTGCATCTTCTAAAGATCTCTTTCTCAACAATGTTCTTTTTGTCCCAAAGCTTACAAAGAACATCTTAAGTGTTGGCCAACTTTTTGATAGTGGCTTTGATGTCAATTTCAATATTGACAATTGTGTGATCAAGAAGGATGATGAGATCCTTGCATATGGATCAAGATTTGAAGGCATCTACAAACTGGATCCAAGTGAGAGTGCAAACTCTTTTGATGTTTCTTATATGTCCAATATTTCAAAGGAGGATGATCACACAAGATGCACATATCTTCTCTCTTCAAGTATTATGGTGTATGATTATTCCTTATTATTCAAAGCATATGTTAAGAAGAAATTCTCATTGAAGATCAAAGCCTTGAGGAGTATTGGAGCTCTTGAAGGAATAGCACCATATGAAGTTCTATTCAAGATGAAGCCTAAGGTTGATCACCTTAGTGAACTTGGTAGTGCTTGCTTTGCACATATTTCCTTGGAAACAAGAAGGAAGGATGATCCAAGCTCATGGATCATGATTGGATACTCATCCATCAAGGAGGTCTTTAGTGTCTTTACACTCTCTATCTCAAAAGTGATTGTGAATAGAGATGTCACATTGCATAAAGATTCAATCTTGGAAGTGGCCGAGACCAAGGCTTCTCAAGAAGCATCACAAGTTATCTTTTTTGAAGGTATTCAAGTTATGATGGAGCCAATGTGTGAGGAGGAGTTTCTTCTTCATATGATTTCAAGAAGATCTTCAAGATGCATGGGGGAGTCCTTATGGCTCACCTTACATGGCAAAGAGGGGCATCTTTCATGTCAAAAGTATGCTCTTGATTCTAGTAAGAACAAGATTGAGCCTGGTACTCACTTTTTTGAAAATCATGTTTTCACATGTTTTGAGGCAAATTGTAAACTCCTCTTGAGATTAAGTGAAGCATCCAAAGTGGACACTTACATTTTTGAGAGAGTAACTAGCCTAAAAAAGATCAAGATAGTCTTTGATATCAAGATTAGATCCATTATGGATATAGTTCATTGTACGTGGACTAGTCAAGCTAGAAAGCATAATCTTGATAATCATCATTGTTTCACATCTTATGATCTTGATATCCATGATCTTATGAGACTTGGAGGCCTCAGATTTCTCTATTTATGGTGCATCCATCATGCAAGTGGAACTTTCAAATCAAAGATCATCATCAAGCATAGAGGAAGCCCATGATCATAGTGGCATATTGGTGGAGCACTCTTCAAAGGCATTGGCAAGAGATCTCTACCAAAGAGATCTTATCATGGATATGGTGAGGGTGCTGCTATGATGGATCCTTTGGCTGATCTTCACTTCTTATGCATACCAAAGGATCCACTCAAAAAGATTTACAAACTTCTCAAGTGATCTAGTACCTTTCCAAGCTATTTTTTGAGGAGGAGTGTGAGAAATTGGCAAAAATCTAGCTTGGTATTTTTTATGATAGAAGTTTGTAAGTGAATCTCACATGTGTGGAGCATGTTCCCACGTGTGGAGAATTGTAAAGTAAATCAAAATGTTTGATATAGGGGTCTCATAGAATTTCATAGTCAAGCATTTAGGTGTAGGATGTTGATAGGGTCAAATTTGGCATAGATGGCAGATTATCCATTTCCACTTGTAATGCCACTATTGAGCCAAAATAGAGGAGGCCAAACTTGTTCCAATTAGAGTGTAGACAAGTGTAATGCTTTTGTTTGATGAAGTTTAAGAGGTCCAATAGGTTTTAGAGGTGGAACCATGTGTGGTCCAATAAGAATTTGAGGTGTGCTTGAATATAGTCCAATAAAATTTAGAGGTGCATGGATCAATGGTCCAATAGGATTAAGAGGTGGCAAAGTGTGATCCAATCATAGTTAAACATAGTGGTAGCTCATGAATCTACTAGTATCATTGTACTCCTCATTTTGGATCTAATTGATTTTGAGATTGAGTGAATTTTGAGTGTCATTGAATTTCTAACTTTCTCTCTCTACCCGAGAGCTCATGACGGTTTTTTTCTCTCTACCCGAGGAGAGCAGCTTGTGTGTACTTAGCATACTTTTGAAACACTTCTCACATGTGTGAGTGAGAGTTGGAAGTGATTGAATGCATGTAGTAGTGTGTTTTTGCCATAGGATCTAAGATTGATCTTGAATCTCAATTTAGTCTTGATCTTAGTGCATCTACACACCTTAGGAGATCACAAGTACGTGTTGTGGACAATCCACACGTGTGAAATTCAACAATAGGGAGCTTGCATATATTGGTGACTCAATCAATCAAAGTGAGCTAGTCCAAGTCATTCTCAATGGCTTGAGAGATGAATATGACAACCTTGTCCAATCCTATGCCATTAAGGAGGAGCTACCAAGTTTGGAGGCCCTTCAAAGTGTGCTTATTTCTGAAGAATCAAGACAAGAGTACAAACTCTTGAGGATGGACAAGCTATCACTCAATCATGATGATGGCAAAGTTCTATTTGCCAAGTACAAAGAGAGAAATAAGAAGCAACATCATCACGTCTCTAATGTCAACGCTAAAGACCAAGATGAGGAAGAGGAGGATACCTCTCATGCTTTTACTTCAAATCTCAAGAAGAAGAAGATCAAGTGCTTTTATTGTGGCAAGAAAGGCCATTATGCCACCAATTGCTTCAAGAAGAAAAATCAACTCAATCAAGCCAACATCACCAATGAGAAAGAAGACTATATTGCAAGTGATGGAGAAGGCTCTCTTATGACATCAAGCTTCCCCTCTTCCACCTTCAACAAGGATGACTCATGGTATATTGACAGTGGAGCATCTTCACATATGTGTGGCTCCAAGCACTCTTTTTCATCTATTATGCCTTATGATGGAGTCAAGAAGACCATATACATTGCAAGTAAGCATGAGTGCAATTTTGAAGGAGTAGGGATTATTCCTTTGAAGCTTGCATCTTCCAAAGATCTCTTTCTCAACAATGTTCTTTTTGTCCCAAAGCTTACAAAGAACATCTTAAGTGTTGGCCAACTTCTTGATAGTGGCTTTAATGTCAATTTCAATATTGACAATTGTGTGATCAAGAAGGATGGTGAGATCCTTGCATATGGATCAAGATTTGATGGCATCTACAAATTGGATCCAAGTGAGAGTGCAAACTCTCTTGATGTTTCTTATATGTCCAATATTTCAAAGGAGGATGATCACGCAAGATGCACATATCTTCTCTCTTCAAGTAATATGGTGTATGATTATTCCTTATTATTCAAAGCATATGTTGAGAAGAAATTCTCATTGAAGATCAAAGCTTTGAGGAGTATTGGAGCTCTTGAAGGAATAGCACCATATGAAGTTTTATTCAAGATGAAGCCTAAGGTTGATCACCTTAGTGAACTTGGTAGTGCTTGCTTTGCACATATTCCCTTGGAAACAAGAAGGAAGGATGATCCAAGCTCATGGATCATGATTGGATACTCATCCATCAAGGAGGCCTTTAGTGTCTTTACACTCTCTATTTCAAAAGTGATTGTGAATAGAGATCTCATGTTGCATGAAGATTCAATCTTGGAAGTGGCCGAGATCAAGGTTTCTCAAGAAGCATCACAAGTTATCTTTTTTGAAGGTATTCAAGTTATGATGGGGCCAAGGTGTGAGGAGGAGTTTCTTCTTCATATGATTTCAAGAAGATCTTCAAGATGCATGAGAGAGTCCTTATGGCTCACCTTACATGGCAAAGAGGGGCATCTTTCATGTTGTATCTACTACAACACATTCATATATGCTTCTCTTCCTTTTCTTGAAATGCTATCTTGCTTCATTGAATTTTTTGGATCTCAAAGTTCAAGAAAAGCTCTACTAGTTTTGTATGATGCTTATGGTAAGGACATGTTTTTTGTATTCCAATACTTTTTGAAAGCAAGATATTGTATTGTCAAAAGTATGCTCTTGATTCTAGTAAGAACAAGATTGAGCTTGGTACTCACTTTTTTGAAAATCATGTTTTCACATGTTTTGAGGCAAATTGTAAACTCCTCTTGAGATTAAATGAAGCATCCAAAGTGGAAACTTACATCCTTGAGAGAGTAGCTAGCCTAAAAAAGATCAAGATAGTCTTTGATATCAAGATTAGATCCATTATGGATATAGTTCATTGTATGTGGACTAGTCAAGCTAGAAAGAATAATCTTGATAATCATCATTGTTTCACATCTTATGATCTTGATCTCCATGATCCTTATGAGGTTTGGAAGCCTCAGATTTCTCTATTTATGGTGCATCCATCATGAAAGTGCAACTTTCAAATCAAAGATCATCATCAAGCATGGAGGAAGCCCATGATCATAGTGGCATATTGGTGGAGCACTCTTCAAAGGCATTGGCAAGAGATCTCTACCAAAGAGATCTTATCATGGATATGGTGAGGGTGCTGCTATGATGGATCCCTTGGCTGATCTTCACTTCTTATGCATACCAAAGGATCCACTCAAAAAGATTTACAAACTTCTCAAGTGATCTAGTACCTTTTCAAGCTATTTTTTGAGGAGGAATGTGAGAAATTGGCAAAAATCTACCTTGGTATTTTTTATGATAGAAGTTTGTAAGTGAATCTCACATGTGTGGAAGATGTTCCCACGTGAGGAGATTGTAAAGTAAATCAAAATGTTTGATATAGAGGTCTCATAGAATTTCATAGTCAAGCATTTAGGTGTAGGATGTTGATAGGGTCAAATTTGGCATAGATGACAAATTATCCATTTCCACTTGTAATGCCACTATTGAGCCAAAATAGAGTAAGAGGCCAAACTTGTTCCAATTAGAGTGTAGACAAGTGTAATACTTTTGTTTGATGAAGTTTAAGAGGTCCAATAGGTTTTAGAGGTGGAACCATGTGTGGTCCAATAGGAATTTGAGGTGTGCTTGAATATAGTCCAATAGAATTTAGAGGTGCATGGATCAATGGTCCGATTAAGAGGTGGCAAAGTGTGATCCAATCATAGTTAAGCATAGTGGTAGCTCATGAATCTACTGGTATCATTGTACTCCTCATTTTGGATCTAATTTGATTTTGAGATTGAGTGAATTTTGAGTGTCATTGAATTTCTAACTTTCTCTCTCTACCCGAGAGCTCATGATGGTTTTTTTCTCTCTACTCGAGGAGAGCAGCTTGTTTTTATTTAGAATACTTTTGGAACACTTCCCACACATGTGAGTGAGAGTTGGAAGTGATTGAATGCATGTAGTAGTGTGTTTTTGCCATAGAATCAAACATAGATCTTGAATCTCAATCTAGTCTTGATCTTGGTGCATCTACACACCTTAGGAGATCACAAGTACATGTTGTGGACAATCCACACATGTGAAATTTAACATTTAGGAATCACTTTTGTTGGCTATACACACTAAGTGTGTTATTATCATGCTAAGCAATTTTGAATTATCGTAGATGCTTAGAGAGATATATAGTAGGCTTCATGTGGTTGAGGCATCTACCAGTAGAGGTACTCCCTTATATCAATCCAATCTTCCATGCAACTTTCTTCTATTCCTCCATCCTCTCCAAATGATACTAAGATCAGTTTATTGCTATTGTGACAATTTTTGGATGAGTTTGTTGCTGGTACAACACAAGTTTTGGGATACTCTTAGAAATACTATTACTGACAATAATCTTTCTATTTCTTCTAACATCCCAACACTTTTCATTGATTTAGATCATTATTTGCAACACAACAAAGATATAAGTGACGTTATAGACGTTGTGGAACATGAAATCTCTTTTATTGAAGAATTGAAGAATACAAAAGCTCAAGCATTGTTTTCGTTATCAAATCAAAATCACATCTTTTGCAATAGCCCATTGCAAACATTGCAAATGACTTAAAAAAAAATATTATTCATTCTCAATTTGTTCTTGTTTGCTTCCATCACAAAAAATAATGAGAACTTGTCAAGGTGCCTTCTTTATTGTGTGAGAAATTGTCAAAAAAATGGGCAAATCTAGCTTTATTAAACCATGTAAATTAGTACATAGGTGGGTCTCACACGCGTGAGTCCATGTTTCCACGTGTGTAGGCTACCCTAGATAGGTTAGATATCATTCATAAGGTTAGTTAGGTTTGTTTGGTCATAATTCCTAGATTATAGGACCAAATTCCTTGAATCATGGAGGTGGATAACCAACCTAGCCACCAACTTGGCAAAACTCTAGGGTTAGGTAACATTGACAAATTAGGAAAAAAAAATGGTCAATCATCTTCCTTATACATGCTGAATTTTCACCTAACTTGATGTTGGGAAGGGCTTATTGTACATACAAATTCCATAGTGAGGAGATACAATTTTTGGAGCAAATTGGCATCTTGAGGTTTCTACACATTTGTCTTGAGTTTTTGTGAATGCTTTGGTATCTAAACTTGATTCTACTTAGTCTCTGATAATAGGCCGTATTGGAATCCGTACCACACGTGTGGGGTCGGAATTCCATGTTTGATCAATGGTTTTGATTGCTCTTGATTGTGGGATCCAATATTGCTTTTCTAGATCAAGATCTTGTGACTAGTTTTGCAATAGATAGGTGTATCAATCAATCAATCACTCTTGGAGCCTTATGTAGGTTCATTTATGGTCACTTATGTTTTTTCTATTTCAATTTTCATTGCTCATTCACCATGATTGCATATTTTTTGGAGTTTAAATATTATCTCTACGGAGAAGATTGAAGATAATATTTCAAACTCTTACTGTATAAAGTCTAATTCTGCGAACAACCACATCTATTTTCAGCTATTTCCCATCAGATGTTGCCTCTATATGAGATTATGAAATTGTGAGCATTAAGATAATATTGCAGTATCATTTTACTCATCTTATTATTGAGAGCATTGATGCGATTTAATATTGTCATTATTTTTGCACATTTAACATACTGAATTTATTACAGACCCCCAACAAGGGGTCACTTAGTTGTGAATTGTGTCTTTGGTATAATGCCAAGTTTTTTTTTTTCGAGCGGTACAACATGCAAGAGCATATCCTTTATCCACAATATAAGTACATTTTTGCAATTTTGTATTATTTCTCACAATCACATTTTGGTTATCATGAATCAATTGCTAATCTTTGGTATTGATTACATTTTAATTCTTTCCTAGTTAGTACACAAGCACTAATGTCTACCAATTCAAGAAGGATAGCAAGAACATCAATATACACGACAAATACTCCTAGGCCCTCCAAAGTAGATGATGTACAAATTAGAAACATTAATGGGACCTTTGAACCTCTAGTATACAAATCAGATAGAAAATATAAATAGACATGTAAATATACATATAAAAACACTGAGAATGACATTTGTCCATTTTTATCGAAGCCCATCATTCAAGGATTGGCTCAAGTGGTTAGCTTGGCATCCAAAGTTTCTCTGGTCCCAAGATCAAACCCCCTTGGAAACCAAGAGGGATGTCTACTAAAGCCCAACTTAGGGCTCTCCTTTATTGTAGTAAAATCACAAGTTTATAGATTTGAGTGCGTGTTTCAAGGGATTTCGTGTCCTTTTATCTAAATTCTTCTACAATGTTGAGTGTTATTCCAAAATCGTGGCTATTTGTTATTTGCTCGTCTTTTCAATACCTGTAAGCAAAGACACAAAATTATAAAATTGCCTTGCAATTTGTAGAATGGTTGCATCTAAGGAGGACCTTAAAACTTTGGTGGTACAAAACCAATTTGTGTAGGCAATCAAATTGTGAAAAATTGAATGACCAACTTTGTTGTAAATAAAAATTCCAACAAGTTTCATGACAAAATTGCACCATTTCTTGTCATTAAAATTATTTACCCCTATTCAGCTCAAAAGCATCAATGACCTATAAAAAAATACTTATTTACAATTCATGGGAAAGTTTCTACTTTCCAATATTGAATCTTTGTCTGTTGCAACTTTTGCATAATTTAATAAAGATACGCAAAAACAATTACTTGATTATCATGAATCTGATTACCATAATTGGATATCAGCATATCAATGTGTAGCCAATTGACCAAGTGTTGCAATTTTGAATACAAGAAGAAAAAAATAATTATATCTTGTTGGATACGAGTCTTTATTTTGAGTTCTTTTGTGTACATTTGTGGATATCCTTGTATAAGGTGATAAAAATTTCATTGGTGGCCAAGGAACATGCAATTTTGAGCAACCAATGATTGTCACTTACATGAACCTTGGATGGCTTGTCTTGCTATCATGGAAACGTCAATCAATGGGGAATTTCCAAGATATGATCTTCGCATCCACATCAACATCAGGATTTTGTAGGGGTTGTCAATTGAGTGCCACATAAGTAGATGATAACATCTTACAATTTAGTATTTAATCATGTCTTTATCAAGTCCAATGTACACAATGGCTCGTATAGTGTATTTGCATTTGTACTTTGAAAATTGAATGACAAATAGGAGGCCCATGTGACTCATTTGATTTAATTAGTTTGGTCGAGATCCTTGGTGCAGATCAAATCGAGACACTTGAACCAAATTTGAGAAGTGTCTTCTCTCCCACTTTGGTTCATCACTCTCACAATGCAATTTGTTCATTATGCAATAATAGAATAGAGCTTTTCTTTCTTCAAGGGTGTGTTAATCCTTTTACAATGTGATTGATTGTTGACTGAATGAGGACAATAGAAGAATCTACACCTTGGTAATTAACAGGGTCCAACTCAATAAAAGACCTTAGAAATAAATGAATAATATTATTGTCCTTTTTGATGTCAAATATATGTCAACAAATCTCCCCACATGTTTGAGACTTGGCTGCATTTTTTTATGTAACTCGATAATCAGGTCACGTCTTAGAAAGATAGCTTCCTAAGTCTACAATGTAGCAATTGTTTTAAAGGTACATGCCCTTTTTGTTGGTCAACAGTCTCACATATCTATGAGTTGAAAGCTCAACAAATAGGCTGCTATTTCTGGCAAGAAATCTTTATTTCCCAAGATTCCTATCATAACAAGCCTGCTTCACAAGCACAATCTAGATTTCCACATGAACGACACACATGAAGAAAACATTCAGCATCACAAACAAACATATGACAGCGCAGTAAAGAATTTTGGTAAGGAATGCCATCAAATATCAGGTTGTTTGTTAAAATGTGTCCTTGGAGCAAAGTTGCTGTTGTTTTGTTGATCCAGAGACGCAGACTTTGAAAGTAATAAGCAAGAGTGTAATACCATGGATGAGAGAGAGAGAGAGAGAGAGAGAGAGAGAGAGAGAGAGAGAGAGAGATTTGTAATGACAAGAAGATGGGGGACCCTGTAGTGCAGGCATCCCAAAGGGAGCCGGGAACCACGACTTAGCTTCCTTGTCGTCCAAACTCACTTGACATACAAGCAGCCAACTCGCCAACAACGATCAGACTTAACCAACTTGAAGTTTCGAAACCAACATTGAGATCCCACCTGGCACCATGCCAGATCGGGGGTCCCGATGTGGGTGACTTCCCTCCAAGCAAGCCGCTCGACATACATCAAACTTAACTAACTCGAAGCTTCGTTACAAACGAGTAACATCCATTCCAAGCAAGTCGTCTGACTTACATTAGACTTAACCAACTCAAAACTTCGTCACGAGCGCTGGAAGCCAACCTGGCGCCACGCTAGACTGGACAGCCATAAATTGGTAACTTCCACCCAAGCAAGCCATCCAACTCAGCCGACAGGTTAGAGCCCGTTCCCTAAGAGCTTAACCCATGTGAGTTCATGCAAGGAACACTCAGAACCACAAGCCGCGACAGATAACTGGACCGAATGGTCCCGACAGCATACTACTGGCGTCCCGGGATACGACCCTCAGCTATGTGCCAGATCAAAAAGTTTGAAGCGGCCTTACAACTGGCGCTTTTATCGAACACTGAAACCCAGAAGGTAATCAAAGTCAGTTTGAGGAAAATCCCACTTTATTAATAAATTTGAGAAGGTTACATTTCAAGTGTGTCACCGACCCTAGTCTCCGAGGCGCTGGCATGTTAAGGCGGGCGCCAGGACAACATTCCAGCAAGGGAGGCTGAGACTTGGTTGGAGCTCGCCCTGAGTCGCAACCCGCACTCCCCTATAGTATTGGTGGTATTCGCCACCTCCCCTCATACCAAGTACTCTACCCAGGCTGGTAAAGCATGTTTCTCTCTCTAGAAAATCATTTTCTCTCTCTAAAATTTATTGATCCCCAGGCTTCCTTTAATCATGCCTAGATCATGTGAGGTGATTGCACATCGATCTGAGCTCTCTGAACTTTGCTAGAACCGATCAAAGATTTTCAGCCATAGGAACTTGGCGTCGGCTGGATTCTGGTCATAGTGGCGCCGGAGCGGCGCCGAGAGCAGCAGTGGTGATGCTGGCGCCGGGGGCAATGCTGGCGCCAGTGGCGCCGAAGGTAAAGCTTGTAAAGGTAGTTTTACAGCAGACCCAAAGCTTAATAAAGAAAGCACAAATGCTTATGTTTAGCCTGAGGGCATAATTCCCTTATGTCAGATCACTTTAGTGATTTGGAAGTGTGTAATTACATCAAGGTATTCTAAGGATTATGCGAACTGTAAATATATAAGACTTTCTGATGCTCATTGATTTCATCGATTCTTAATTTTAGTTGATCAGTTCTGCTAGAGTATTTGTTATTACTTTGATTGCTCAGTTGGACTTAGATATTTATCATTACTTTGACTAATCGATGTTTTCTACTCCATTGGAGATTTACTTTCATTGATCGATGTTTTCTACTCCATTGGAGAAAATATGTATGTGCAATCTTGATAACCCGGATTTTCAAGTGCATTTACTTCATGAATCATAAATATGTACCGATGTGGAGATCATGAGTAAAGTATAGATGAGGTAAAAAGCTCACCTTTATAGTGGTTAGCCAGTGCACCCTTGCTACTAATCCTTGATATCTACTTAAACGTCATCTGTAAGGTCACCACAGGTCACTATGTCAAGAAATATTTCACTTGATGCACTCAGAACAACTGAAAGTAGCAAAATAGGCCACATTTCACACAAAAAACTTTACAGCATACAGAGACTTGAGCAAGTACAGAGAGATGCAATCTAAAAAGCTATGACAAGCGTTAAGCACAATGAATTAGACGTTTGGATGTTTAGGCGACCGGTGGTTAAAAAATCAGTGTTACTTTCCTCCAAAAATCTATGAGATAAACAGAATACATGAAAAGCATTAAAGAAATTAAATAGCAGAACAATCTTACCCATCCAAGATGATGCTCAAACAGCAACCTGTCATGTAGATTGCACTTGCTTTCAGTCAGGCTTGTGTTTCTAATCAGTATCAGATACTAATTGCCACATAGATATATGATTCAGAAGTGTAGACAGGAAATACTTACAGTAAGCTTTGACACAAAATAGCAAAACAACATAAAGCTCTGTGAAAGGCAACTGACATATAGACTGCCCTCACTTTCGACTAAGTTGGCCCTTCAAATCAGCGACCATGTGGCCAGATCAAGATATGCTCAAGTGTGCAGATAATTTTTATATTAACCTTGTGATGTAGAAACAAAAGGAAGATTCTTCTTGCATAATGTAGAAGGTCATACAGAAATTACATAACATTTAATTGAGAAGATTTGAGTCAATTTGCATCAACATTCGAAGATTACAATTTTTTCTCATGAAAAATAGCAAGGATCATATAGATTGCAGAGACCTTAAACTTACCTCTAACACATTCCCTAACTTCCAAGAGGTGAGGCATTAATGCTGTGTGTGAAAATTCATCTAAAAAAGTTTCAAATTCTGGACAGGAGTAGATTAAAAAATCGAATCTTTAATCAGAAAAAAAAATGAAATCGTTCAAAACCCTTGGAATCAAGATTCATTACAGCGATGATTCATACCATTTAAAAAATATTAGAAACATGTCAAATGATTAAAAATTGGTAGCAAATCAATGGCACTCACCTTCAGCCAAGGTTGTGGAATCATTACCATGCTGTATTCCTACAAGTGTGCAAACAGAATGGCAATGAGAGTCCAGCAACAAGTGACGATATAAACAGCCTTTGACTGATTCATTAAACTAACGATACATCCGTTACATTTTCATGCTCAAAAGCCAGTCGCACCTGTAACCTCGGCATGCCGCAAGCGATGAAAACATCGAGCCCATCTCCAAATACTACCTCAGGTCACAATTGCAAAAAACAAATATCTAAGAAGCATGATCTACATGCAACTTCGTGACCGAGCAACCAATAAGCAGTTAATCATCATGCTCACACTAAAAGAGCCGTTTGTGATATCCTCCACATTATGGGAGGACTTAAGTAGTCATTGAGCACGTAAGTATTTTATCCATTACCGTCCAATTAAGCTATTTCCTGGTTGTTTTTTGACACCTCTTCCTGACATGGATTCTCTCACCCCTGCTACATGATCCCACTTCCCGTCAATGGCATACATGTTGGAAAATGTGACATAAGCTGCAGCTTTATCTGGAGCTAACTCAAGAACTTTTTCAAACACAAGCTTGCCACGCTCTATGTCACCATAAGTCTTACAAGCACTCAGTAAAGCCATCCACATCGATGTATCTGGTTCAGATGGAAATGTCCTTATCAGCTGTTCTGCCTTCTCCAACTGACCTGAACGTCCAAAAAGGTCTATTATGCATCTGTAACTCTCCACTGTAGGCAAGCAGCTGACAGTTGCAAATGCATCAAAATAATGATAACCTTCCTCAAATTGGCCTGCATGACTGCAAGCAGATATAATGCTAACTACAGTGACTTCGTTTGGCTCTATGCCATCCCACTGCATGTAGCCACACAATTGAAGAGCTTCTTCTCCATGCCCATGCTGAGCATAGGCATTCAACATGGCATTCCATACAATAATATCTCTAATGGACATCGCATTGAACAGCGTATGTGCATCCTTTGAGCTCCCACATTTTGCATACATATCTAAGAGTGCAGTGGCTACAACAAAGTCTGATTCACACCCACGGACAATAATAGCCTCATGAATGAGCTTGCCGTCCTCCAGACTAGGCAAGTTAGCACAGGCATCAAGAATGCTCACAAATGTAATTTTATCCGGTTCGACACCCTCCTGCTGCATCTCCTTGTAAGTGTCAAAGGCTTCCTTCTCTTTCCCACACTGGGTGTATGCTGTGATCATAGCAGTCCAAGTAAGCACATTCTTTGAGGCCATGCCGTCAAATATCTGCCTTGCATCGTCGATGCTACCACACTTGTCAAATAATCTGATCAGGGCAGTTCCCAGAACAACATCCATTTGGATTCTGGATTCAATAAGGTGAGCATAGATGAGTCTTCCCTCTGGAAGGTCAGCTGGAGTTGAACAGGCATTTAGCATGGTAGTGAAAGTGATCCTGCTGGGTTCTATACCTGCAAGCTTCATTTGGTGGAAGCAATTAAGTACCTCCTTCACTCTTCCACTTCGAGCATATGCGGAGATCAACGTATTCCACGAGACCTCGTTGCGCTCAGGCATGTCATTGAAGACTTTCAATGCTTCTGACAAACTTCCACATTTCCCATACATGTTAACAAGTGCAGTCCATCCTACTATATCTAGCTCTATTCTATAGTCTCTAATGTAAGCATGGATCATCTTACCATGGGCAAGGGCAGCAGGATTGCAGCAGGCATTGAGAATTGCGACAAAAGTTACTTTGTTGGGTTTGATGCCTTTTGCCTGCATCTGCTGGAAAATTGCAAGAGCTTTTTCAGAATATCCAAGCTTAGCACACACATCAATCATGGTGGTCCATGAGAACACGTCTCTGTCCGGCATTTTGTCAAAAATGCTGCAAGCATCCTCCAATCTTCTACATTTACCGTACATATTGATGAGTGAGTTGCCCACAGCTACATCTAGCTCAAAACCACTTGCCTTGATGCACGCATGCACCCTTTTGCCCTTTTCCAGAGCTGCCGTATTGGAGCAGATATTGAGCAGGCAAATGAAAGTGAAGTTGTTAGGTTTCACTCCCTCTTTCAGCATCCGATCAAAAAGCTGAAATGCCTGTTCAGAATGTCCATTTTGAGCATATGCCCTAAGCATGGCAGTCCAAGAAATAATGTTCCGCTTTGGCATGTTCTCAAACACAGCCTTTGCATACTCCACTGCCCCGCACCTGCCATACATACTAATCAGGTGATTTGACAAGAACCGGTCTTGATCAAGCCCACTTTTGGCAATGAGGCCATGGATGCGCTTGCCCTCCTCCAGCGCAGCAGGCTTGTGGCAGCAGTCACGTAGCAAAGCTGCCAAGGTAGCTGGATCCGCCGCTTCAAGCCCAATTCCATCAGAGCAAGCCGCCATCATCCCTTGCACATATCCCCTCTTCTGCTGCAAGGCAGAGTAAATTCCACAGCAAGAGGAAGAAAGAAGGTGTTGCAGGATCAGCAAAGATGGAAATGGTGTGCCCAGATCGGGGATGGCAAAGCAGCAACAGCAACGCAACCGCATAGATCGAACTGGTTTGTCAGCTTCTAATTTTGTTTCCTTTCATTGCACAAGGCTCAAGCAAAGCACAGCAGCAGATACAGCCTTCCAGCTAGGTAAGCTTGCTTCCCTGCACCATTAAATGGCTCTTGTTAGTAATTCCCAAGCCTATCTATGGCTAATCATCCTCGCACTAAAAGCTAAACCTTTCACTTCTTCCTTCCCAAGCCTTTCTATGGCTAACCATCCTCAACCAAAAGCTAAACCTTTCACTTCTTCCTTCCCAAGCCCATATATCGTTAATCATCCTCACAACAAAAGCAACACCTTTCACTTCTTCCTTCATGCTAAGGGTGGTTTCACACACGAGTCCAAAAAGTAAGCACCCAACCCCACTTAGGAGCTCTTTCCATGCTCACCCTCCTTGCTCATCACCCTATGTCATCTTTGCACCTAAGAGAATGGACCTCTTCTTTCCAAGTAGCTGATTTATTCAAAACTTGCAAACCCCCTCACCAGTTGAGCAACCTGTGCTATTGCCTCATGTCAGATTGGCCGGCTGAGGGAGTGAACATGGAAAGGCGTTCTTACTGCCCTTATGCCCACAACACCATGAGCTTCCCTAGACCATTTTCCTACCTGTTTCGCATGACTGTAAGGGGGATGAGCATATTTTGCACTATGACCGACTTGACAAGTCAATCATTGGGCAACAACCATCTAATGGCAAGGGTGAGTGATACTGCCATCTCTCCAAGATGGTATCAATTTCTCTCACCCTTAAAATATTTGGAAGCCCACCACTCTCACACATCGGTGGTTCAAAATACACTCCCCTTCCTTCCCACCTCCCCCCTTTGTGTGTGTGTATGTGTGTGTGAGAGAGAGAGAGGGAGGGGCGGGGGGGGGGGGGTATGATTATAAAAATACAAAAAACCAGATCAATCAGCATATGGCACAAATCCATCATATAATCACAAAGACACGAAAATAGCAAAAAACGCGTTAACTATGTTTGAGTACCAGCCTTTTATATTTGTAAATAAAAGCTTGCCAAGAAAACTGAAATGGCAATGTTTGATTACCATCCTTTTATATTCGTACATAAAAGCTTGCCAAGAAAACTAAAATGGCACATGTCAAGAAAATTGCACATATGGGCTACCCTAGACAAAATTAAGGTGCACCATTAGCTTAAGGTATCCCTAACTAACAACCACATGTCGTGGTCATGGGAATCCGTGCAATAATCGTCAGGTCTGGATTGCAAACTCCAACAATCCCCTTCTCAATCCAGACCCTCTGCAATAAGCTTTAGTGCAAGTTTGCTCATGAGAAATTCAAATCTCTCTCTTGGTAAGGCCTTGGTCATAATGTCAGCAATCATTTCATGCGTTGGGCAAATGTGTAAATCCAAATTGCCCTCTTCCACCAACTGTGAAAAATAGCCTATTTTGGCAAATCTAGCCATGTAGAACTTTGTAAATATTGTGTATACTTGGGTTCCACACATGGAAGGCCAAGATGCCACGTGGCAACCCACTCCTAATGTAGGTTAAGTCAAGTCAAGAGAGTTGGTCATGTCTATTTGGTGGTCATCCCTACTTTATATGACCTACACCTAAGTTTAAAGTGAAAATTTGACCAACTAGCTACCTACCAAGCATAACTCTAGGATATCAGCTAGGGTTTCAGTTTAGGGCAAGAAGAGTGAGTTAACTTCCTTATTACATGCTGGAAATCCACCTAACTTCAATAAGGAAGTCGAATTTGCTATGTATTCCAAGCTCTCATAGTGAGAAGATAGAATATTTTTGGAGCTCATTGGCAATCTCAAGCTAGTTCACTATGTACATTGAGTTTTTGTGATCCACATGAAACCAAATCAATTTCTACTTGTTTCTCAGCTTGAAGGCCGTACTAAAACCTTTAGTACACACGTGTGGGCTCGGATTTCAATGTTGATCAATGCTTTTGATTGTTAATGCTTGTTGTTTGTCAAATTGCCAATCTAGATCAACTTTTTTGTGTCTAGTTTTTTGATAGATTGTTAAGAAAGCATCCAATCACTCTTGTGAATCTTTTGTAGATCCATTTATGGTCCTAAAGTACAGTACTTTCACATGGTATCAGAGCCAAGTACAAGAGCATAAGCCATTGATCTAATGCAAATCCATTTTTAGCAAGTTTTGGTGCTAAAAACTAGTATTGAGAGGGCAAGCTAGAATCTTGATTTTGGTAAGGAGATTTGATCCCAAACTTGGTAGGGGTCCAAATCCGTATTGTCCACATGTGTGGGTACCTCTGAACCTGCATTTAATGCATGGTATTCATTTGATCCAAAGAAATTCAATTTGTGAGCTTTTGATGTAATTTTTGGTGGAAATCTTAGGATAAGCTACCAAGATTAAGTGCCATTGATTAGATTTGACATAGAGTCATGAAATCTAATTAATCTAGGCTGAAATCAGGTCCTATAAACTTGTTTTACAAGTCTTGAAAGTACATCAAAAAGTGTGAGGGAGATTTAGTCATGTTATTGTCCAAAAATAGCCAAAATTGGCAAGATTTGACTGTAAGTAGATTTCACATCATCTTATCTTCATTCCAACTTTGTGAGGGAGTGCTAAAACTGAGATTATAAGTCCATTTGTTGGATTAGAAATCTAATTTGAGTGAAACACTACAAGAGAGAGACCTTAGTGAGTTTCTAGAGACAATCAAATCCATTTTTTGGCAAGATTTGTTTGAAAGTAGTTTTCACTTCATCTTATCTGCATTCCAGCTTTGTGAGGGAGTGATAGAACTGTGATTATAAGTCCATTTGTTGGATTAGAAATCAAATTTGAGTGAAAGACTGCAAGTGTGAGACCTTTGTGAGTTTCAAGTCAATCAAATCTATTTCTTGTTTGTAGAAGTCACTAGTAAGATGGGATCTGCTGGAGCATACCTTCTAGAAGCTAGTGAGAGATTGAATTCTACAAATTATGCTATTTGGAAGGTTAGGATGGAGTCACTCTTGGTGCTCCAAGACCTTTATGAGTTCTTGATTGAAGATGAAGATGAACCTCTAGGTGCACAGGAGTTAGCTAGATACAAGAAGAGATCTAGGCTTGCACTTCATTGTGTGAAGATGAATGTGAGCAATGATTTGTTGAGAGAAGTATCAGTATGTAATAGTGTTGAAGAGGCTTGGGAGTCTTTAAAATCAATCTATGAATCTAGTAACACTTCAAGAGTACCCATGCTTAGAAATCAGATTTTGCAAAGCATGAGGAGAAGTGAGGAGAGTGCACATGATTATGTACTCAAAATCAAGTCTCTAAATAGGGAGGTGGTTTCCATTGGAGAGGAGATTCATGATGGAGAGCTTGTACAAATTGTCCTTAATGGCCTAGGAGATGACTTTTCAAATTTCGTCCAAAGTTTTGCCATCCAAGACACTTTGCCCAACTATAGAAAAACTTCATAGTGTAGGATGCTCCACATCAAGGCAAGAATGAGCTCATTGTCTTTGTAGGATGGAGATGAGAAAGCCAATTTCTCATTCAAGGGAAAAAAGAAGACCAATGGAAAGAAGAAGCATCCAAAGGAGGCCAAAGAAGAGGATGATGCATGAAGCTCAAAGGACAAGTCAAAGCAAAAATGCTTCTTTTGTGGAAAGAAGGGGCATTATGCATCCGAATGCTACAAGAGGCTAAGAGAAAAAGAGCAGGAGGACAAACAAGGGAACCTTGCATATGAAGATGATGGAGATGAGGAGATCTCATCTTTGATGGCATCTACATCCACTCCAACAAGCAAAAGCAACTCAAAGGACAATTGGTGGATTGATAGTGGGGCTAGCTCCCACATGACCTTCCAAAAGGACACATTCTCAACCTTACACTCTTTCAATGTTGCTAATAAATTTGTTTCTTTAGCAAATGATCAAGAATGTAAGATAGATGGTATTGGTACCATCTCATTAAGTCTAGGATCTAGCAAAAGGATGGATCTAGACAATGTCCTTTTTGTACCATCAATTACCAAGAGCTTGCTTAGTGTTGGACAACTAATGGATGATGGTTTAGATGTTCACTTCAAGCATGGAGTTTGTTCCATTATGAAGAATGATAATTGCATAGCAAATGGTGTTAAACAAGGTAGTTTGTTTAAGTTGGATGCTAAAATTGCTATGGCAAAAGAGAAAATCATTCATTCAAATGTACACTCTTTTTCTCATGTACCAAGTAGTGATGATAAGATGCATGAAACATTCTTAGATGTTTATACAAGAGATGTTTGGATCCATCTAGTATCTTGTGTGAATGAAAGTGAAATCAACAACTTTGGTGTCAATGATCTTGCAAGGATTGAAGAGGAGCAACAAAGTGATGGAGATCTTGAGGATCCACCTCAAAGATCAAGTGCTCCAAGAAGATCCACAAAGGCAAGGGCCGAGCCTTCAAGGCTCAATTATCTTGGCAAAGGTAATCAAGGGGAAGATTCTCAACCATTCACTTTCAACACTTTTCTTACTTCAATGCTTGATGAACCATTTTGCTATGAGATCTACATGAGACAAACCGAGATATGCTATGAGAACTACATGAGGCAACTTGAGGGCTTCATCAAGAAGGAAGTTGAAGATAAGATGTGTAATGTCTCATTTGAGAACAAGTTTTTATGTCTTAGTGATCTAAAAATTGTTATAAACCAATTAAGAGTAAATTGGTTGTTTGATCATGATGGGACAAGGGACATAGGAAAAACGAGAACAGAGAAGAGAGCAGGAAATATTGCGGAATAGCTCTCCCATTCTAATCGGCTGCTGGGTGCAAAAACAATCTAATAGACAGCTTATGCTAAAGATTTTTAAAATTAATTCATACTCTACAAACAAGAGTATAGTCCACCAAAGAGATTAGAGATGGTTTGTGTGTGGTACTACTGAAATCATATTCAATGTGAAGTAAGCTCTAAAATAAATGGAAGAGCAGTATGATATCGCGAGTTCCTCAGGCGTGAAAGACAGCCATCGTCTGATCAGAAAGTGAGGAGTCGTAGACATCCGTGTTCTGATCAGAGTGAGTAAACAAGCGCGATCAAACAACAATGAAAGTGCATTCAATCACAACAAGCATTCATCTACATTGTACACAAATAAAACGTGTTGCTGCTATATTACACTGAAGCACAATACAAACAACAATTACAACCAAAATTGACGGCGTAATTGGGAGGCTCAAATAATACTTCTTATGGACGGAGCAACTCCTAATCTGTGCTTGGATGATCTATTTATAGATTCCATCCGTGTATTAATTAGATTGAATGTTTGTCACCTAATTGGAAAAGCCGTTGTACTTGGAAGTATATGGCTTCTGTGACAACTATACATAGTGTATACGGTCAACAAATCAGTATCGTTGACGGGGACGAGGATGTCGCAAAATCTCTCACTTCGCATTTTATGTGAAGTGGTTTTCTCTCACTTCGCAAATTATGGGAAGTGGCTAGGATCGTTCCTCGTTCATTTTAGACGACCTTCGGCATTTTTTTTTCTCTCTTCGGGTTTTTTGCAAAAAAGTTGAAGGTGTCCTAAATAAGTTTAAGGCATCCTTAGAAAGTTGAAGGTGCCCTCAGAAAAAACGAAGATCTCTTTAACAGTTCAACTCTTTCGCTCTTTTCGGGAAAGCCACAGGTGACCTTAAAACAAGTTGAAGGTGCTCTTAAAAAGTTGGCGAAGGTGTCTTTTATAGTTTAACTCTTAAAAATAGAGGACCTCTTGGAATTTTCTCTCTCTTCACATTTTTCGAAAAAATGCAAAAAGGGGCGAAGTAAACTATTGAACTGTGAACAAGTTGACTTCTTCAAAATAGTTGGACAGAAAAAGTCGAAGGTAAGTGTCGCAGTTTTCGGGAATGTGCAAAAAATGCAAACTGCGACACTTAGTGTACTTTTCTGCAGACTGTTCAAAAATAGTATAAATTTGTAGACTTGTTCTATAATTTTCGTCATTATTTCTAACATGCAAACTTCCATCACAATAATATCTTCTAAAACCAATTGAAAGAAAATAAAAATATATTTTTTCATACCAACTTTTGGATGCCTACTAGAAATGGGTTTATGCAACTGACATACTCCTCATTCTCGTTGCTCAAACCCTTGTGGTTGCATCGTGTAGACCTCTTCAGTGAGATCTCCGTTCAAAAATGTTGTTTTCACATACAATTGGAAAAGCTCATTTTTTAGATGTAAATCCGAGTACCCTTTGGTCGGGGTAGTACCAAACCTTTACCTTTACTTGGATTTTATGGCTAACTTAGGTCTGTTTTCATGTCTTAGTCCTCATGATGGTCAACCTTGGTTATGAGAATCTCCTTCCTCCTCCTAGCCCTTTCATTCAAACCATTATTTGTTGTATGAAGAAATCTATTGAAGAATAAAATCAGTTCGTGTTGAATTCAGATATGATTGCTGGTCACTGCCGGCTATATCATTCCTACAATCCTCTAGAATGTAGACAGATGCTGCTGATCTACGTTGTAGTTCAATATAGCATTCAACAAAATCAAACCAGTGTGCGGAATTGAATAAACAAGTGAATCATATACATGAATAGTAGCAGACAAATATTCATTTGAGATTATACAATCATTCAGAATATGCGCATCACAACTACAATATTATCTATTGATCTTCTGATTTCAAGCACTGTGCGACAGATCCACACAGTGCATTGGCGTGAGAGAAATACAATTCTCTCACGAATAATGTCTCGCTTACTAGCGGACTTCTGGATCTGCCGGTCCTCTTACAAAATTGTCTCGCTCACAGGCGGACATTTATTCTGTATATTTCGTCTTACAATTTTATGCATCAAGCAGAAAGTATATAGTTTGCAAGCTTTTTTCATGTCGCATCATGTAACTTCCAGATCAAAAAAAATTAAACATCTACAACTAATCATGGATTACAAGAGTGGCAGATTAGTCACGTTCTAGAGTACTTCTACTGATGTCATGATATCTGATCAAATACTTGTACCCCATGGTACTTAGCTGATCTTCTTGGTCCTTTGTGGAGCACGAATGATTTTGTGTCATGAAACAATTTCGTGTCGTGTGTCACGAAATTGTTTGCGAACATTTTTGTTTCGTGTTTCTGTCAGAATCAGGGTGGAAAACTAGCAAGGCTTTGGCAATAGAAACATTTTATTTCTTCAGCTCCCTCTCAAAGCATGATAGCTTGATGACTCCAAGACTACTCCTCTGTTTCTCAAACAGCCTTTTGTCTAAGGCCTTTGTGAAAATGTCAGCTACCATCTCCTTCGTTCCAATGAAAGTAGTGTGCAACATCTTCTTCCCGATCAGATCCCTTATCAAGCGGTACTTGATTGCAATGTGTTTCGTCCTTGAGTGAAACACAGGGTCTTTTGTCAGATGTATTGTAGATGTGTTGTCCATCTACAAAACTAGAGGTTCATTTCTTGTTTCGCCCAGTTCGTCAAGGAACTGTTTGAGCCAAATTATTTAATTGACCATCCTTGCTGCTGCAACGTACTCTGCTTCGCAGGATGACTGAGCCACAATGGTCTGCTTCTTGCTAACCCAAACAATTGTTGCTCCTGATGTGATGGTGCATCCTCCTGAGACACTTTTGCAGTCGTCCTTGAGAGATGCCCAGCTAGCATCACTGTAGAAAAGCATCTGGAACCCTGCATCACGAGAATAACACAAACCAAAATCTTTTGTTAATTGAAGATATTTTTGCAATCTTCCAATGGGTCGAGCCTGGATTTATACAAAATTGGCTCATCCTGAACACGACAAAAGCAATGTCAGGACCTGTGTTATCTGCAAGGTACATCAATGATCCGATCAGCTTCCTGTATGGTGTAAGCTGCATCAATTCTCTTTTTTCTTCAGTCCTCAGACAATTTTCATTCGTCAGAACTGTTCTTGCAAGCATTGGAGTATTCGCTCCTTTGCAATTCAGCATCCCGAAATCTTATAAGATTTTCTAGGTATATCTGGACTAATGAAGGTACAATTTACTTCCCTCATAGTCCCTGTCAATCTGTAAGCCAAGATAACATCTGGCTTCTCCCAGATCTGCAATCTCAAAATGTTTCGAGATATCATACTTCACTTCAGCAATAAGCTTCTCACTCTTGTAGAGTATCAGAGTGTCGTCCACATACACAGCTACAATGATGATCTTCCCATCTGTAATTCTTACATAAACATTGAAATCAGCCATTAGTGTCTTGAATCCTAAGGATTTTAGGGCTTGATCTTTCTTCTTCTACCATTTTTGCGCTGACTGCTTCAGACCGTAGATACTCCTATGCATTCGGCATGCATAAGTAGGAAGTCAATTCGAGATCTATCCTGGGGGTTGATCCATGTAGACTTCTTCGTCTAACTCACCATGCAAGGAGGTTGTCTTCTCGTCCACGATGTGAATCCTGAGATCATAAGCAGCTGCATATGCAAATATTAAACGTAGGGACGAATGTTGCACGACAAGAGAGAAGGTCTCAGAATAGTCAATACCATATCTCTGAGAAAATCCCTTCGCCATGAGTCTTGCTTTATACTTTGAGACATCTCCATCCGGTCCATACTTCAGCTTGTATACCCACTTGTATTTTACAGTCTTTCGCTAGTCCGGTAATGGCTGCAACGTCCATACTTGGTTCTTCCTCTTGGATTCCATCTTCTCATTCATGGCTTGGATCCATTTGTCCTTCTCTGGACATTCAATTGCTTCCTCGAATGTCTGTGGTTCATCACTAAATCCACAGAACTCTTCTGATGTAGAAGCTGAGCTGCCTACCACATATCTTGTTGGCGCTCTTCGTTTTCTTGTCGACCTTCTAGGAGATCCTCCTGGAACTACAATGTTTTTGTCTTTATCTGCTCTGCTAGGTCCGAAATCATTTCAGTTTATAGGTATTGTAGCAGTAGGTTGCCTCTTGAATCTTTCTTCGTTTGATTCATCACTTGAATGAGATGCGACTCGAACATCTTTGTCTGAGTGTTCGTCCTCTGCTCCCTCTGTCACAGTTGGTAGATCATAGTACTGTCTTTCAAGAACTTCATAACTGACAAGATCATCATTGGCCATCGTTCTGCTCTCATCAAATTTGACATCTCTGATTGTCTTCACTATGTTTATCTCTAGCATATAGACTCTGTAGTATGACAAATTATTGTCATATGCTACAAGATATCCTTGTTCTGCTTTCTCATCAAGCTTCTTTCGAAGCTTATCAGGAACATGTGCATAAGCTGCACAACAAAGATACGGATGTAAGTCAGATTGGATTTTCTACCCCACCATAATTCGTGTGGTGTCGTGTGAGGAACACCAGACTTTCCTGTCCTGTTCTGAATGTAAGCAGTTGTAGCTACTGCTTCAGCCCACAGCACCCTTGGAGCCTTCAAGTAGGCCATCATGCATCTAACAGCTTCCATTAGAGTCTTGTTCTTTCTTTCTGCAACACCGTTGTGCTGCGGTGTGTAAGATGCAGTTCTTATGTGAATGATACCACGATCATTGCAGAAGTCAGTGAATCGATTCAAGATGTATTCTCCACCTCGATCTGTTCTGATCTGCTTCACTTTATTACCAGTGCATCTTTCTGTCCAATTTACATACTTTGTGAATTTGTCAAATGCTTCTGATTTATTGTGAATAAAATAGACTCTGACAAATTTATTGTAATCATCAATAAAGGTAATGTAATGTTTTGATCCTCCTACTGAGATCACCTTGAAAGGTCCATAGATGTCAGAATGCACTAACTCTAGAATCTTGGTCGTTCTGTAGGAGTCATTGACAAAAGGAGTGCGTGACATCTTACCCTTCAGACGTGCATCACAGATCATCAAACTGGTTTCATTTGAGATGCTCACCCTTGTGATTGCTCCATGATGGCTTGCTTGATATAATGCCATTGAATTCATATGGCATAGTCTCTTGTGCCCTAGAATATCTAGCAAATCATCATGAGTCTGATGCACTTGATCTGCAGGCAGGCGTATCTTCAAGTGATACATATTGTCTTTTCTTCTACCTTGAGTAATCAGGGTACTGGTACTTGCATCAACAATGTTGCATGTTTTGTTTGAGAATGTTACACTCATCTCTGCATCAGCTATTCTTGCCATTGATAGCAAAAGAATCAATACCATTCACTTGATGCTTCGATCCATCTCCAAGAATTATAAATCTTGATGGATCTGCACTTTGGAAATCGGACATGATTCATCTTGATGTAACGAAGTGTGAGGTAGCTCCTGAATCAAGGATTACCTCTTGTGTGTCAGGTGTTGACACTACACACATGTCTGCACAAATGTAGGCGATCAAATTACCATGATTCGTCTTTCTTCACCCATCTTTGAGCCCTCTGGCTCCTCGACATAGGACAAACTATTATTGTTCTCCTGTCTGCTTTGAGCTGATTTGTTTCTTGGGTTCAGGCGGCAATCCATGGATGCATGACCTTTCTTGTGGTAGTGGATACACTCAATTTTTGGATTAAGCCAACACGAATTGACAGTATGTCCTTCACGTTTGCATCTCACGCATGTCTTCTTGTCTCCACTTTATTGTATCGACCTTTCTTTATTCTTCCATTTGCCTTTGCTGGTTCCTACTGCTTGCTGATCATGATCCTGCTTTCGATCTGACTCCCTCTTAGACTTGAATTGTTTCTTTGTCTTCTCCTTGTTGATGTAGAGAGCTTGGTCATAAGCATCCTTGTGATCAAGGTGCTCTCGAGCCTTGACTTCTTCTCAAATCTCGATAATTGTCTTTTCGAGTGTCTCAACAAATAAGTGAGCTGCTTCTCTGCTGACACTGCATTTTCTGCTCCAGAATTGTGTAGTGAAAGGAATAGATCCTTCATCTTCCTAATAAAGGAAGTGAGGTCTTTGCCATCCCACTGCAGGTTTGTCAACTGATCTTCATGCATCATTATCTGACTGTGTGATTTCGTCTGAAATCTTGTGAGTAGTGTATCCCACATCTCTTTTGCTTTAGAGAGTGTAGCTAGGTCAAGAGTCAAGCTATCCTCGATGGATGATGATAACAAGGCTACTGCCTTGTCATTCTTCTTCTTCCATTCGCGTAGCTCCTTGCTTGTTGTTGTAGGCATTTCCTCGGTGCCATCTACCCAGGGGAATAATCCTTCTCCCTTTAGTATCAGTGAGGTCTTAACCTTCCATGCTAGGAAGTTAGATCCTGAATAATCCAAGATTGTACAAAAATGGATTGTATGTTGCTTATTGAAGCCGTTGCTCCTAAATTTGTGTTTTCACTTGTTAATGGTTCTTTGTTTGAATGCTTAGCCTCCTGGATCTTATAGCTTTTCGACTATGTCAGACTATGACATGGTTGCTCTGATACCACTGATGGAAAGTGTGCAAATTCAAAATTCCAGTAAAATTCTGGTAACGAACTGATAGGAGTCTCTCGAACAATTTGCGAACATTTTGCAAAACTGTTCTGATCACGAATAATTTATGCTCAAGAAGAATTCACGATCCAGTCAAGCTCTGCAATGAAACGAAATGAAACGAAGCGAAGCGAAACTAGACGAAAGAGAAAAAATTCACAAAAAGATCAATCAGGCTCTGTAACGAAATGAAACAAAACTAGATGAAACGAAGATTAGAAAGATTAAACATCTGCAACTAAGCATGGATTACAAGAGTGGCAGATTAGCCACGTTCTAGAGTACTTCTGCTGATGTCATGATATTTGATCAAAGACTTGTACCCCATGGTACTTGGCTGACCTTCTTGGTCCTTTGTGGAGCACGAATGATTTTTGTGTCGCAAAACAATTTCGTGTCGTGTGTCGCGAAATCGTTCGCGAATATTTCTATTTCGTGTTTCTGTCAAAATCAGGGTGGAAAGCTAGCAAGGCTTTGGAAATAGAAATATTTTGTTTCTTCAGTATTCCAAGACTTTATTTCAGTTATTCGATTCTATTGACAAGGCTTTTGAGCAAATTGTGTTTGGTTGGACTTATTTCCCGCATATGAAGCATGAATGGTATAGACCCTTTCAAGTCTTTTGTGAGTTTGATGTTGATGAGTTTCCACAATGTAAATGTTCAATCACTAAACGCTTTAAAGATATCATTTATGTGAGTTTTGGGCATGTGGTTTCTATGGATACTAAGATTGTTAGAAATAAGTCTTTAAGGAACGATTTGAATAAAGGACTTAATCATACTCCAATACGACAATCAAATATAAATGAAGTCACCACAGACCTGTATCAATGATGGTTTAAATTAGCTAAGTTGCTACCCATATCAATCTATTGACCATGATACCATAGTCGAGCATGTCTTGTTATGTAAAGTTGTGGTAACAAACTACTTAAAGAAAACTAAATGGCTACATGGAAGGTGTTTAACTGGAAACAAACTGAAAGACGCCATAGATGAACATAATTGGATTATTGCTAACTTATATGTTAATGGAGTTGATAAAGCCCAACATAATCCTTGCTTTATGTGTATTCAATTTGTGTGAATGTTGGCTTTAGAAATATTGTCGAATCCGGATTTTGTCCCTTTTCCAGATGAGAATAACAGTACTATTGATAATGCCACGAATGTCATTAGACAAACCTTCACTAGAAATATACCAAAGCACCTACTTGGGAAAGAGGAATTACCATTTCTGTGATGTACCTTTAGAGCACATAAAAACTCTCTAAGATGGATTACCAATGCATATGATTTGCTATTTTTCAAAGGTGGTCACATTTCTTAATGGAGCTCTTGGTATACTGACTCCGCTCCTAATGGAGGGAGCAGGCCTTAAGACAAATACATATCGGAGTATCCTAAATGTCGATACCAACCTATTCTGGCAATGCAACTCGTCCACTGAATTCTTTCTTACTATGCCAAGTAAAAATACGTCTATGTGGTCTTCCGAGATATCTCCAAATATTATGAGAATATCCCTCTTAACGGCCCAGATGGCTTAAAGGCTGTAATACGAAAAATGGTTATTTATGCATTCAAATACTGTAAGAACAAAAAACTAGCATTCAAATGGAAACCAAATTTGGATGAATTTAAATGGAAATGGAAAAGCAAACCTACAGAAAAATGGATGTGCGTTGATAAGACACAACTTTGCCAATGGAATAATGTGCTAATTGATAATTGCATAGTTAGACTGGGAAATAAGACTTGGAGACAGATTTGTGGCATACCCATGGGTTTCTCCTGTTTGCCCACATGGTGTAATTGGTATTTATCCTATTATGAATTGCAATTTATGAAGAGACTTGCCAAGCTTGGTAAAGTGGATTATTTACGGTCTTTTAAGAACACGTTTCGATATATAGACGATATATGTATTGTTAATAATCTGGATGCCCTATTGTTTATAGACAAGGAACAACCACGTACCATTGATAATGCTATCTGGATTTATCCATTGGAATACTTCACCATCAAGAATGAAGGTACCAAAGATGATACTGTGAATTTTTTAAATCTTACTACTATCTTTAATCCTAGTAATGGGTTCTTTCACATGAAAAAGTTTGACAAGAGAAAGGTGATAGAAATTAATGCTAACCTTCATGTTATTGTTTACAATGTACTTTACTGTTGCCAGTTGTCACCAATTGTAATTAGTTGTAGGCTAGTCTATTTGTTATGGCCATATTCAGCTAAGGACATGGAATAGTCCTAATATGGTAGACCGGCCCTCCAGTGTTCAAGATTATTGGTCTCGTTGAGATTTATTTCCATGTCGAGGCTTGTTTGTGACTAATTATCTTGAGAGGACCTAGACACTCTAATTGACACATATGGAGTAGTGCATGAACGTGTGACAAAAATAGGCAAGAGGATTGGATGAAGAGTTGTGACCTATTTGTAGTTGATCTACATGGGGATTGCATGGGTTCATGCACAAGAATCTACTCTCTATATATTGAGGTAGGGATTCTCTAGTCGACAACTTGGTTCAGGTCACCAGTTTCTCTCTTCTCCTCTTGTTTTCACATGGCATGGCTTGGGGGCTAGATCCAGGTTTGATCTAGGTTTGGTTGGGCGGTTTGGCTCCATAGTCTCTCTTGTTGTGTTCTCCTATGCTCATCTTAGGGGCGTTCCTCCCTAGTGGTCTTTACACTATTAGTCAACTCCTAGATTCTCTCTCTCTCTATCAGGGGTTTGCCGTGATACGGTTCAGTTTTTAGGACAAAACGTAATGCTAGGAAAGTAAGTCATGGCTAGGAAGATTGGACGTATGCTATGTAATTGAATTTGAGGTGATAAAGTAGTGAATCTTGTTTCGGACATGGATAACAACTGATGCTCAACTATGACACATGTCTTCCCCACTGTACTAACTCGTGCAGTTTAACCGGTACCTCTTTGTCGGAATGTTGGGTGGTTTGACACCAAGCAAAGAAAAATAATTGAAATTATAAAAGAATTGAATCGAATTATCGAATTCAAATAATTACTAAGATCGATCTTTTGACTGGTTGAATATCTATGTAGGTGTCTTAGACAGCCATGAAGAGAGCGAAAGGGTTAGGCGTCTGTGACAACCATGCACTCTTCGAATCAAATATTCAACATGGTCATTGGAGCGAGCATCAGTAACAGAGGGAGAAACGAATAAGAAAGCATTCGACAGTACAA
Source organism: Diphasiastrum complanatum (assembly GCA_029204225.1). Lineage (NCBI taxonomy): Eukaryota > Viridiplantae > Streptophyta > Lycopodiopsida > Lycopodiales > Lycopodiaceae > Diphasiastrum > Diphasiastrum complanatum. Next base: position 14,600,867 of record CM055095.1, on the reverse strand, counting down.
AAGCACGTAATAGAAAATAGAGAATATGTATATTAGATGTTGTGATAAAACAACAATCAGATCATGACAAGCGGATCTCTAAGATTGAACCTTCCATGATTAATAATCAATCTAAGAAATGGTAATAGCTATGAATTCAAATGATAAGCCGGACCTGCTCTTATACCACCTTGTTGGTGTGAAGAATAGAAATTCGGCCTGCCCGATACCTCCCTGTTGGGATGTTGGTCCGACACCAAGCAAAGAAAATAATTGAAATTATAAAAGGATCAAATCGAATTATCAAATTCAAATAATTACTACATTCGATCTTTTAACTCGTTGAATATCTATGTAGGTGTCTTAGACAGCCATGAAGGCTTCAGCTATGTGTCCAATTTGTGTATCTGATATGTTGAGGATAATAAGCGCAAAAGCTTTACCATCCTTTGATTTTCACTTTGAGTCTTATGTGTCGTCTTCAGGTTTTACTTCTATACCTGTAACAACATTTCATAACTTGTTGGCAATCAACAAGGTCTTCATCTTAAATTTCCACAAATGATAATTGGATCCATTTAGCTTCTCTGCGATAAGACCAGCTTTACTTTGAGAATCCATCTGGAACTTAGTCTGTCGATTGTATCGATGACGCTAAGATGTAGAGACGCCAACAACTAAAAGTCAATTTTCTGATACTGAAAGGTTGAAAAGAATTGAAGAGTTTGATATCAATTTGATATCGCGAAAGATATCAAGTATTAGCGCTTTCGCTATAATATCAAAATAGAATGCTCTGATACCATGTCGAAAATAGGATAGATAAAGTAATGGTGGAAACAAAAACTTTTCCTACTTCCAATGCATGACTATGCCTATCAAATTGAACAAAACAGTAGTGATAGAAATCACGTCCAATCTTTAGCAACTAACTTTCGCTAGATACTAAGTGATCACGTAGCCAAACATAAAGTATTGAATTCTCAAACAATTTTATCAGCTACAAAAACAATACAGAGATGCATGCATTCTGACATAAACCGAACACAATGAGAAATAGTATTGATTCAGAAAAATAAAATCAGATGCTAATGAGTGCAAGACAATAGCGAATAGAAACCGCGCACTCTAAGCTGTCTCTGAGTAACTGAGAATAAGTCTGCAAATAAGCAGCTTCCCTGATTAGCAGCAGCGCAATACCAACTCTAAATAAATCTCTAAGGATTGAGCTAGAATGCTCAAGAGAGTTTAAGCTTGAAAGCTTGATAGAGAGCTAACTATAATACTTTCTGATTGTGAATGATCTGCTTGATAAGAGCGCAGGAAGCGTCGTGTAATAACACTTAGCCCCTTCACAATTTACAATAATATTTCAGATGTTGAACATTCATAATGAGATGTATGAACAGCTGATTTATACTAACAAATTAGGTCTTCAAATGTGATTGCCAGTTGGCTGGAATTCGCTATATATTTGTGAATTTTTTTTCAAGTGTCAATGTACACAAATCCCCAACGATTTTTGTAAGCAAAAATTTATCAGATAGTTTATTATATGAACTTATGGATAAAGTCTGGGACAAGAAATCAGATGAAGATATAGAATGCATAATTAAAATGTCTTCCATGTGCTTTCATTATCAAATAGAAAAACAAATGTTGAGCTTATGTTTCCATTATCAAAGAAGGAAAAATATCAAAAAAAAAATGGACGCCACTCGATCAAGACTTGGAGGCCAGTGGACACAAATAAAATACAATGATGCACTTTTTGACATGTGTTGAGGTGGAAGAAGATTGAAGCCTAAATTACATCAGACATGAATTGTTGCTCCTACAAGATGATATGCCTTCAAACTTCAGATTCATTTCCAATGGTAAACTCGTAAGTAACTATAAACACTCTATTCTTTATGAATCGTTTCTTTCAAAAATTGCTCGTATAATCTTTATACTAAATGTAACATACTATGTGTTAAGTTTATGCATGTACGTAAAAGACAGGAGCTCAAGATCAAATGCAGAGATATTGGCAAAACTATCGAACTGATAGAAGAACACTAAGATTTATTATCAGAAAATACATGTCCATCATCGTTATTGAAGATGAAAACAAGATTATTGTTTCTTATCAATCTAAAAAACTGCAATACAGTATTGTATTATGGGCACAACTTAATTATAACAATCTATATTGATATCAATAAAAATCCCATAAATGGGTTGTTTACATGTGAGATTGTATCTCCTTTTTTGGATGGCAATATATATACATTTGTGTACATTTGAAATCCTATTTAATAAGTTTTTCTTTATTTTCTATATCAGTATCAGGAGCTGTATAGGCAACAATCTCCTATCCTATTATTTTGTCTTCCTCTGTATTAGGAAGGACCTATATGCCTCTTTGATCGTATATAATAAGATCTGCATCCTGAGCAGCCTGAAAGGCTATTAAAGCAGGAGCAGCCTGTGCCCTCAAGCTCTGGAACAAAACTGACACCATTTGATACAAAAGTTTTGATCAACTCTTGCTGCAATCTATACACTTCGTCGAGATTGTATGGCTCAAGAGTGAACTATCATTACAAATAAGGTGAATGAGCAAATTACTAACAATGACATTAAATACATAAGAATTAGAATGAAAAGAACAACAAATGAATAAAATCTTACCTTTTCTGTAGTTCCACCAAGTGAAGATCTACAAGATTCCAATCACATGCAAACCAAAAGGACACCTGTGGAGCATGAACCACCCAACCAATATGAGAGGCTAGTCAATACCCTAACCAATCCACCCCCAAGCCACAGTGAAGAACACAAGAGAGGAGAGTAAGAACTGGCTCAAGAATCACAATTCACAATAGGAGGATGGGCGAGTTTCCACTAGACTTATTCTTCTCAAGAGAGAGAGAATATTCCCTTGTTGATCTCTAAAGCTTCTTAATCTCCCTCAGCCAAACCTGCTTTCTGCCACGTTGCGGACCAGTTCCAGGACGGACACGGGCACGGTAAGGATGTACAAGGGTTTTGGCACGGGTAGTGTTCAGTCCTAGCCATCATGTTCAGAAATTAAAGACAAAATTAAAAAAAAAAAACTCAAAATTGGAATATCACATCCAAGCGCACAGAAAGGATTCAAATTTTTTTTGCACAAGAGACGCAGTTGAAATCTTAATGGCGAACCAATGTCTTGTACTTCCATTACCACTATCCGGACTTCATGCCCACTCATCCCAAGGCTGGCATATGATAGAGTAACTATAATTGTGTATATATTAGAGTGAGATGCACATCGACTAGAGAGAGAGATAGCTAATGAATGTCTTTTGTTATCAGACCATTAGACTCTTATCTATTGATCTATCTGATCTGGACTATCAAGCCAGCGACACTCATGCTATCTAGCCTACTTTTATCATTCAACTCTAAGTTGATCTTTTTTTGGAAAACTTCCCACACGTGTGTATGTACTTTGGAAGTGAGTTAATGCATGTAGTAGTGTGTTTTTGCCATTGAGAGTAAGATAAATCTTGAATCTCAATCTAATCTTGATCATTGTGCATCCACACACCTTAGGAGATCTAAATCACATGTAGTGGGCACTCCACACGTGTGAAATTCACATGGTATCAGAGCCTACCTAAGGCTACCATGAATTTCCATCCATTAGTTTGAAAATTTTCCACCAATATTGAGTTAGAAATGGTCAAGATCCATTTTCCTAGCTATCTTGTTTAATCTTGGATCAATAGAGATCAATAGGGCATTGATTGGGTCTGACCTGGTACTGTACAAACACGTGTGAGGAATATCCAATTTCAGTTTGAGAGTTCTCTTTCATGTTTGATCCAAAAATCTTGCTAGATAGCTTGTTTTGAAGCTAGTGTTGTCTAATTTTTGATGCAATTAGTTTCATTCCATTTGGATGTGCCAATAACAAACTATAAGCTTTTGAAGAGGGTTAGGTAGGGCACCTAGACCCCGGTGGACACAAATTGGTTTGGTCAAGAGATTGCTTGTTTGATCCCAAATCACAATTGAATGCTTATCAATCTTATCTATATGTGATCTAGGCATTGTTTTGAGATCTTAGCCATTTTGTTTCATGCAATATCATTGTATTTGAGTCAAATTTGGTTTCTTAATGTATTTCACACGTGCTAAGAGTGTTGGATCCTAACTTTGCCTATAGTCCATCATTTGATGTGAAGTAGGTCTAGGTTTGGAGAGATTTGAATAGCTAGTGAGAATCATCTCACAGTTTGTTGCAAGACCTTGCATAGGAGGAGATAACACATCATTATCGGATCCTATTGTGACTGTATAGCAACATTTTTTGTTCATCATTTGAGTTAATTTCACTTTAGATGACTTCAATGGGTTCATTCTTGTTGGAACCAAGTGAGAGATTGTCCACTGCCAATCATTCAATATGGAAGTTGAGGATGGAGTACATCTTGATACTTTAAGATGTGATGGACATTGTTCTTGGCCTTGAAGAAGAGCCTCAAGTTCTTCAAGAGGTTCAAAAATACAAGAAGAGAGCCAGGATGGCTCTCCACTACATTAAGATGAGTGTCTCTAATGAGATATTGAGGGGGATAGGTACTTGCACTACAATCAAAGAAGCTTGGGATTGTCTGTCTCAAGACTATTTATGAGGCTAAGAACACCTCTAGGCTCCTCACTCTTAGAAATAAAATTTTCCAAAGTAGTCAAAAGAGTGATGAGAGTGCATCTAATTATGTTTTGAGAGTCAAGGATATTCATAGGGAGCTTGCATGCATTGGTGATTCTATCAATCAAAGTGAGCTAGTCCAAGTCATTTCTCAATGGCTTGAGAAATGAATTTGACAACCTTGTCCAATCCTATGCCATTAAGGAGGAGCTACCAAGCTTGGAGGCCCTTCAAAGTGTGCTTATTTATGAAGAATCAAGACAAGAGTACAAACTATTGAGGATGGACAAGCTTTCACTCATTCATAATGATGGCAAAGCTTTATTTGTCAAGGACAAGCACAAAGGGAGGAGCAAGAGACAATATCAACAATCCTCAAGCAAGGGCAAAACCAAAGCCAAAGCCAAAGATGAGGAGGAGGATGACTCCTCGAGTTCTTCTATATCTAAGCTCAAGAAGAAGAAGATCAAGTGCTTTTATTGTGGCAAGAAAGACCATTATGCCACCAATTGCTTCAAGAAGAAGAATCAACTCAAGCAAGCCAACATCACCAATGAGAAGGAAGACACTATTGCAAGTGATGGAGAGGGATCTCTTATGGTCTCTAGTTTCTCATCATCTCTTTTCAAGAAGGATGGATTATGGTATATTGATAGTGGAGCCTCTTCATATATGTGTAGCTCCAAGGACTCTTTCCCTTTTTATTGCACCTTATGATGGAGCCAAGAAATCAATATACACTGCAAATGATTATGAATGTCCTATTGAAGGAATTAAAAATATTCCCTTAAAGCTTGCATCTTCTAAAGTTCTTCCTCTTACTAAAGTTCTTTTTGTACCTAAGCTTACAAAGAATCTTATTAGTGTTGGCCAATTGCTTGATAATGGCCTTGATGTGAAATTCAATGTTGATACTTGTACTATCAAGAAGAATGATGAGATACTTGCACTAGGATCTAGATTTGGAGGCATATATAAACTAGATCCAAGAGAATGTGTAAATGCTTGTAATGTTGCTCTTGTGAACAAGCTATCTATGGAGGAGTTATGGCATATACCTGAAACGATAACATTAGCTTAATTAGTCGACTGATCTGAAATCTTCAACTAAAGTAAAAAGTACTGGACCTTCATAACTGGCTGATATTATTTCAACAAGGTCTTTCACTTTATTAAGCAAATTTTGTTTAATTAATATCAGAGTGGTTTAGAAAAATATCAAACTTTTAAGGATCACTCTAAAAATTTATGAAACTGGGATCTTCAAAATTCGTTCGATATGGACCAAATTGTGAAAATCGATAAAAAATGTCGATCTATCAGTTTCACAGGTGCTATCCTATTTTGAACTCATTTTGAAGCATCCTGCATGCATCAGACTCAACATGCATCATTTTCACCAAAAAATAATTTTTTTTTCGTAAACTGCCTAGTAATTCGAAAATCAGCTTTTTGACTAGATTTTTCAAAAATAGCATTTACGCATGAAATTACTTTGATTAACCTGTTGTACCACCCCGTATCATGTATCCAATCATGCATATAGGTTCATCCAAACATTTTCAACACTAGAAAAGCACTGTACAGTTCCAAATGCATGCATGCAATCAAAACATTCAGAAAATTTCAAATTTTAGTCTAAAAACTGCCAACGACCATAACCTTTGCTACAGGTTTTCGATTTGGTCGCTGTAAAGCACAGTACAGAGGGAGAGGGGGTTATCAAGGCACTTGCCATGTCACCCTACCACCTAGGATTCATATGTGCGATCTGTAAAAGCTTATAAAAAAATCCAACAAGCTCAGACCACCAATTGAGAGTTATTCAAGTTAATAAAACCTTAATTCTTCAGGATAAACCATGTTTTTTGATCAATTTTCAACCATTTTTGCAAAATTTTGTGGATCAAACCCATATGCAAGTGCAATCAGACCAAATCTCCTATAAATCAATAACATGCAAGCACTAAAAGTTTTGATCTTAGTCAATTCCTAGCCAAAAACCCCAATTTTTTTTTGGCTAAAAATAACTATCTAAGCACCCTTTTGAATTTTCAACTAGCATGCAATCATTAGAATCAATCATAATGACTGTAAAATAACAAGTAAAATTCTGAAAAACGTTTAAGATCAATACCTTTGATAAATTTCAAGCTAAAAATTTGAATTTTAGTTAAAAAAATCTCAAAAGACAGTCAAAAATCCATTTATTTCTATCATTTTCTATGGAAAAAGTCCATAATCATGACCAATAGGCTGAAAGTACATCAAAATCTGAGAAGCCACCTACTTGGAGGTCAATTCCACCACCTGGAAGCAAAAAGCAAAGAGATTCACCAAAAAACTGCAAAAAGCAAGAATCTCGAGTCCACCTTTTGATTGATGCAATCCTTAGCTCTGATACCACTATAACAATCGCCAAGTGAAGATATTCTCAGGTTTTGTTACATGCAACCAAAAGGACACGTATGGGGCAAAACCACCCAACCAACAAGAAATGGCAGGTCAATACCCTAACCATTTCACCTCCAAGCCAAGGTGAATGAATACAAGAGAGGAGGGGATCCTGGCTTCTGAAATTAGAACAGACAATGAGGAGATGGGCGAGTTCCACAAGGATATATACTCTCCAAGAACTAGATAATATTTCTTCTAGGATCTCTCCATTCCTATCAAAAGCAATTGACCTCCTATTCTTGCATAATAGCAGTCAAACACCATGCAAGTGTTCCATAATTTTAATTATAGATCTGGGCCCTCATAAGATTATTAATCACATTGCCGGCCAAGTCCAAAATGGCATGGCGTAACTAAGAACCTTATATATAAGAGTATTGGCTATCCATGTCAAGAATTATTCCGAATCCCACATATTGGACATGGAAATAACAATAATCTTTGAGAAATTCTTGAAATTCATTCTCAATGGTGACTAGTTTTTTAAAAGTTCTATAGACTAATGTAATTCTTCTGGATGATGTTGTAGGAGTTGCTTGAGATATCTCCTAGGAGACATCTGGGACCTTGATCTTGGACATCGGGCATTTGTCTACCATCACTCCCCTAATCATTTTGAACTTACAATGGTTGAAACGTGGGTGATGAGGAGGTTTGAATAATAAGCCAGTTTATCAGGTCACAGTTATTTTCACTTTTGGTTGAAGATTTCAGATCTGTCAACTAATTGAAGCAAATTCTTATTTTATGTGATCAATAATGGCCAAGGATAATACAAGTCTCGAGGGAATGGTACATGTGCTGAACTATTTGTGGATTTTTCAACAATTGAGTGCACTTAATGAAATGAACAATCAAAACATTTTGTAGGAACAATAGATGGAAGTGTTGCTAGATCAAGTTAAGACGTTATCCTCGCCGAATCTAGGGTTTCAACCTAAACCATATTCAAGGGAGAGGAAGGAGAAGAATTCTAAGGTGGTAGATGATTGATTGACCAAGTGGACCAGTTATTTTACTCTACACATAATTTTTGAAGAGAAAAAGATTGAGAACATGGCTCTAGTTTTTCATGATAAGGGTTCGTCGTGGTGGCGTAATTTTCAAGCAAAATCCAGTATGTGGGAAGAATTTATAGAAATTCTTAGAAAATCATTTATGATTGTGGATGATTTATGTTTTGAATTTAGCACATATGGATGTAATTCTAGGCTATGAGTGGATATTTAGAAAATCTCCTAATATTGATTTTGAGAAGCATGTGCTCTCAATTCGAGAGGGGGATAAAGTAGTTACATTGTTTGGAGACAAATATATTCATCCATATGAGATGGTTTCAATGACAAATGTAATGAAATTTTTTTATTCACAGTATGAAACTTATTCTTGGTTTGCTAAACCCATTTTGGATTTTTATAAAATGCATCTAAATAGTTATGATTTTTCTAAAATTCTTAACTCAGTGGATTTAGATCAAGAGCAAATTGAGAAGAGTAAGATCATAGATGAATTTAAAGATGTTTTTCCAGTTGAATTACCTCATGGTTTACCACCTTTTAGGTCAGTAGATCACAAGATTGAGTTAATTCTAGGGAGTCACCCTATTTCTAGAGAACCATATCGGTTTTCTTGAATGGAAGAGATAGACTAATATCGAATGGAAAATTATCTTGAGATGGGTCATATCTAGCCCAATAAATCAATTTGGAGTGCTCCTATTTGTCAAAGTACAGTACTTTTGACCTTCCTTGAGTCTATTAATGGCTCACAAGAGTGGTTCATTGATTGATCATAAAACAAATGCAAACTAGACACACAAAATTGAGATCTAGATTGACAATCAAGCATGTATCAAGCAAGAGCAACCCAGAATCATTAATCAAAAGTGATGTACACCCCACACATGTGTGAAACAGTACTCAGTACGACCTATAGACAACAAATGATGTTAAGAACACTTAGTTCTTGCTTAGATCCAAAGGAAAACAATATACAATGTGTAGAGTGTCGAGTTTGCCAATGAGCACTTGAGAATAATCTAAGGCATTACTATGGAGAGATGATGCTACATAAATAGCCTCTTTCCCACCTTGAGTTAGGTGAAAATCTAGCATGTAATAAGGAATATGATTGAGCTTTCTTTCCCTAATTTGCATTCTAGCCTCATCCTTGAGTCTTGCCATGTAGGTGGCTAGACTGATCAACCTGCTCCATAAATCTAGGAATTTGGTCCTATAATGTAGGATCCACTACCAGACTAACTTGAACAACTTTTTAGACTTGATCTAACCTACTCTAGTGTGGATTCCCACGTGTCACCATGTCCTCACACATGCAGGACCCACATATGTACAATTTACATGGTTTTGATCAAGCTAGATTTGCCAAATTTTTGGCAATTTCTCACACTCCTCAAATTTAGCTTGATCTATTTACAACTCTCTTTGCTAGATGAATGAATACTTTAGAAGTTTCTAAAAATTCCAGCTACAAACAAGGAACTTTTGAGACTCCAGTAGAGAATGATGTCCATGAAGGATCTTTCACCACCTCTTTAAAGATCCCTTACAAGATGTTCCATAAATGTGTGTATATACATGTAGCACACTTCAAAACTAAACATCATGCCAAGCTATGAATTTCAAGGCTTTTTGTGCACTTGATGATACATCAATTAAGCTATTAAATGCATAAAAAATGTTGTCAAAGACAACTTGCCTTGCTTGATTCATATGAATGAGCCTTGATGGCTCTATCATTGTTATTCAAGGTTTTTCTTGGAGTCCTCGGGTCTCGAGCTTGCTCCTCCACTTGATTTGACTCCAAACCATCAATGATTTGGATAAGGTGATGATCCATACATGCTTCTTCAAGTTTTCAAGTCTTCCATGCATGAAAGATCATATTTCCACCATCGACAACTTCTTTGGTGGAAAACACGTAGATTCTACAATCTCTACTTATTGTCACCAAAATTGTTAGTTGCACTCTCAATAGCAACATAAGCCTCCCATTTAAACAATCTCCCTTGTTTAAATCCTTTTGCTATGCGATTATCATTCTTCAAAATGGAACAAACACCATGCTTGAAGTGGACATCCAAACCACTTTCCAAAAGTTGACCAACACTTAGCGTATTTTTGGTGATTGATGGTACATAAAGAACATTTTCTAGATCCATACTTTTTGATGATTCTAGACACAAAGAGATGGTACCAGCATCATCCATCCTACACTCTTCATCACTTGTTGTAATGACAAAATTTCTAGCATCATTGAAAGAGTGTAAAGTTGAGAAAAAGTCCTTTTCATAAGTCATGTGTGAACTTGCCCCACTATCAATCCACCAAGTGTCTCTTGAATTGCTATTGCTTGTTGGTGAGGATGTAGATGCCATCAATAATAGATCTCCTTCATCTTCCCCCTCTTCATGTGCAATGTTTCCTTGTTTGTTCTCCTCCTCTTGTGCTCTTTGCCTCTTGTAGGATTCAGATACAAAATGCCCCTTCTTACCACAAGAGCATTTTTGCCTTGACTTGTCCTTTGCCTTTGAACTTGATGCTTGATCCTCCTCCTTGGCCTCCTTTGCTTGATCCTTATTGGATTCCTTGGTCTTCTTGTTGCCTTTGAATGAAAAATTTACTTTCTCATCTCAATCTTGCAATGATAAGGAACCCATCCTTGCTTTTGCATGGAGCATTCTACACTCTTCAGCCACTAGCACACAATGTAGCTTATCAATTGATGAAAAAGTGTCTTGGATGGCAAAACTTTGAACCAAATTGAAGAACTAATCTCCTAAGCCATTGAGGATCACTTGTACAAGCTCATTGTCTAGAATCTTCTCTCCAATAGAAACTAATTCTTTGTTGAGAGACTTGATCCTAAGTACATACTCATGCACTTTCATCACTTCTTCTCATGCTTTGTAGATCAAAGTACCTAAAGTCTTGATCATCCACGTGTTTGGCATCATCTTTAATAATGATGGTTCTACACCACAAGAGTATTGTTTTGCAATTGGAATCAAGGAAATGGCAAGTGATTCATTAAGGTTGAAAAATATAGAAAATTGAAGTTTTATAATTGATTCTTGATATGTCAATTTTGGCCTCACTACTAATGATGGCATGAAATCACCTGGTGGTCAAATTTTACTTAGTTCATGTGAGAACTAACGATTCTAGCCACTTCAACATCTAGCCATCATTTAGCATTGAAAGATTTATGTGTGTTTTTGCCCTATCTATGCCTATAATATATATGATCTGGATGTTTACTTTGTTCCAGATATTGGTGAGTTGCATTTGCTTTGAAGTGGTGTTGAATGTGTGAAAGAACTTCATCGTGTGCAAGATATTGATGCTAGATAGTTTATGACTATCTACAGTTAGTGCATGTACCAATTAGCATTCTTATACTTATGTATCCCTCAAATTCAAAAATGTTAAATCTCTCGATTATTCCATTTAACTAGAATTTGATATTCTTCTCACATCATGTAATAAATGCTTTGCCCTCCAAATGAAAGGGCCTTTCACATGGAATGAGGGACCTAGGCTTTCAAATTGGGGGGTAAGTGCAAATTTTGAAATTGCCCTGGAAGCTTCAATGTGAAACCACCCTTAAATTCTACTGCAGGGTTGGCAACTGGGAAGAGGGCTTTAGTGAGGCCAAGAAAGGAATCCAAATTGTTATCAACAATAAAATAGATCATTCCCATTATTTCTATCAAACACTTTGGTGAGGATGGTAGGTAGGTGGACCCTAGCTATTAAGTCATAAGTGGATTATTTTTAACCTAAAAAAAGGCTCACAAGCTTGCATTCATTTGAATCATTGGGCCATTTCACTTTGCACCTGCCTTCACTTCTTCAATAGCCCTAAAAATATCGGGCATGTCAATATGCTAACGTTCCATGAGTTGATTCGAATCACATTTCGATTATCAAATTGTTTTTAGGTGTTTTTAATTGTTTTTTGATTTTATTCCTGGCCTTCTATTATAGTATAAACAAGTGCTAGTTTAGTGTTTAGGGCACAATAATAGCTCTATACAATGTAGAGCCCTATGTTAGAAGTTATAACTTCAGATAGATTGAAATTAGCAAAGCTCTTCGAAAATACTTAGCAAATCTAAGGTTAAAACTTATTGACGATTAATTAGTGATATTAGATATTACACTTTAGCTTTTAAGTAAGACACATCATTAGTCACACTTATATGCCTAGCCCTAATTCGGGCCCGATGACACTATAAATAGGTGTTTAGATACCTATAAATGCCCTTGGGCACTAGGATAGTTCACATAGACAAGATAAAGGAGAGCTTTGCCGCTTGCACATCACTTTAGTGAAGGTTCTATTCAAATCAAATCATGAACTAGCTTGGGTCAAATATAGGAGAGGTTTGCACATTGATTCAATGAAGATTATACTCGAATAATAAATTTTGTGAAGAAAAAAAAAGGCTCGAATAAAAATAAAACTAGAATTTTTTGGCCCTTTTTTTTCCCCTGATACAAACCAATTTAAGGTTTGAACGTTTGAACCATCGAATTGTGAAACATGCCTTCAATATTGTTACTTCTCTAACAAAATAGTCCTAATCAAAGGAAAAGCTAATTAATTGAAAGTGATTAGTTCTTGCTTTCCATATCTTGTACATCATTGACAACTTGAATGGATGCCTTTGTTGTCTCGTGGCTCCTACCAAAATATTACATGAGAATAGAATATAGTTGGCATAAAGGAAAATATCAATGATCTTCAATGGTGTCTTATCATGTACCCACTTCCAAGTCCTTTAATAGCATCCAAAAAATAGGTGCTCAACTGGCTCTCATCATTGTTGCATGTTGAATACATGCCGCTAGTTCTTGCTACTTTAGAAAATCTTTTTCCAAGTCCTTTTCTCAAAAGTTCTTGCTGGAAAATTTTGAGCCTTCCAATTCAAATTTACCTAATGCTCAACCCTTGACCTCCTAACCTTAGAATAGTTTAATAGGAGCACTTCTTAAAAAGCCCATTTTTTTCTCTTAAGAAAATGAACCTCACTTGATAGATGAAGAAGATTGTGGTCTAGAGCTACACATTGATTGTTGTGAACCCAACACAAGAAGCTCGTCCTTATGCTCCGTGTTATGCAAAAAAGAGATAATGCAATCCTATTTATTGTGCTACTCTTCAGTGTAAAATATGGTGTCTCAGATCGCCAATTAGGTGGACTTGTTTCGCATGATTATCTGTTATAAGGAGCAATTATGGAGTTCTATTTTGCTTTTATAAGAACAGTGAAGTTTACGGTTACCATTGCATAGGGCATGCGTACTGATTCTATCTGTGCTAAATGAGCTCCCACAATGCTCGTATTGAAGTAAGTATGAATCCACTTATTGATCTCTTCGCATGTGTTCATCTGGTGGTGGTTCTGCTTTGTGCTTACAAATGTATGGAGAAAAACTTTAAAACGACTTGTTTTTTGGCAAAAAATTGTGTAATTTAGGGCTCCTGTACAATGGTGGGTGTCCCTCCACAGTCTAAATTCCATGATGACACAAAACTGCTTGTATTAGGCTGTCATCTCTTACCTCTGTAGTACTAGAATAACAAATGTAGGAGAGCACATGTTTTATGGAACTTTTAAAAAGCATGTATTCTGTTGCCAAATCAAATAGTAAAAAACAATAATTACGGAAACAAACAATTCTCCCATGCATCTGTGAACTTCGTAGCATACCTCTATGGATGAACATATTATGACTTCAAGATATCTCTACGAACACAATGACACTAAAAAAATTGTTGAACGCCCCTATATCTCATAGGGAAGTCATCTGTGAACACTGGTTCATGGAATTTAGTCCATTTAACCAACAAATATAGAGTTACAGCAGCACTTTACCAAATTTGATTTGGAATGCTGGAGACGTCATGTTGTAACTTCTTTTCTCTTACGAAGGTCTGCTGAGGCTTTTGTTGAGGCAAGTGTGTCTTGAGGATTAAGCAAAGTTGATGAAGTATTATCTGTTGTAGAGTTCTCTTCACTTTGATTGGACAAAGATGGGCTTGAAAGCGGATCCTGGTAAAACCCCAACATTCAAAAACATTATCAGATGATGAGCTTTGACCAACAGAATGTAGCACCTGTTTATTCAGTCTTTCAGCAGGTTCTCTCTGTTTGCCTTTGGAAGACAGTTGGAAAAAGACAAATTGAACCTGTTATATCCAGTGAAACATTGAAAGACCTCGTCTGTGTAATCTCGAACAAACATCGCATTTTGTGGCTTATATGCACAGCTTGCATGCAAAATATCTCCTTGAAGTATGAGGTAATAGAAGATTTTAGGGGGCAAAAGGTGGATGATATCAGGTAAATAAACAAGCGATTGTGTCAATACGAATTTCAGGATTTGAAAATATCATAAGTTCTCATCACCATGCCCAGATTGTTGGGCTGCAAGACTCCTAGACTTGACATCTATTTCTTTGCCTGCTGAAGGGAAACCGTCAGCATATCAAGCACTGAATTTACAAGTGTTGATTACTGAATTCACAAGTTGCATGCATCTATGACTAGGTGGTAAACGGGAAGCATCATGATTGTTTATGTTATTCATATTTATAACAATCCTCTTCATACTAGTCATTTCAAGGAAAGCATAGTTTTGGGGTGTTTTCGTATGGATTGAGGATGGCAGGAGTGAAATGCACCAATGTGAAGTGGAGAGTCTATCTAGTAAGGAGGTTTTGGCTTCCAAGGAGCTCTCAGAAGCGGTAGTGAAGTAAAGATTGTCACAAGTCCTCATTGTTGGATGTCGAATGGAGGGACTCCTCATTGCGTAAACTACGTCTATCGGATTCGAGCTATATTTTATGCTTTGATGGTAGCTCTAATTGATCCAAGCTTCGAAGTCGCGAGGTGTGTTGGAATGAATATTATTAGTCCAAAAGAGTGTACATGTCTAAAATGCTTACAAATGCGCGATCTCTCTGAAACAATATTCTGATGATTAGAGAGAGAGATCAAAAAGAGCACTCTTGTTTCGTGTTAGTTCGCTGAGTCGTGGGAAGATTTCTCGACTAGTTGATTAGCAATGCGCTATCAAATATATCTATCTATCTATATATCATAGAATTAATGAACCGTCCACGGTTCATCACGGTTCTGAGAACCGTACAGTGAACCGTATGGTTCACTAAAATTTTTGGCCAGAACCGTGGTGAACCGTACAATTAATTAATTTTTTTTTTTTTGGGTTTCCCACCAAAAACAACCCAAAAAAATTCTAAAAAATGGCCAAAAAAATGCCAATATAAACCAGAAATCTGTGTCTGTGTCTGTCCAAATCTGTTATGGATCAGGTCCAAATCTGTGTGTGTCTGTCCCAGACATGAGGGTCGGGCCTGACGCGGGCTTTTCGCGTCCGCATCCGACGCCCGGGTCCAACCCCTGGACGCGGGGTCGGACGGACGCGTCCAGCGTCCTGGATGCGGACGTGTCCAGGCCCCGGAACAGTCCTCAGCGGAACAGTCAGGGCAGAAGCGCGCGGGCAGCGGAACAGTCCGCTCTGGGCCAGCGAGAGAGGAGAGAAAGAGGGCGGGAGAGAGAGCTATGGTGAATGAGGGAGAGAGAGCTATGGTGGGTGAGGGAGAGCTATGGTGTGCATGTGGGTGGGTTATGGTGTGTGTGTGTGTGTGTGTGGGTTAGTTGATTTGTGTGTGCATGTGTGTGTGTGTGGTGATTTGTGTGTGTGTGTGTGTGTGAGAGAGAGAGAGAGAGATTGAGAGAGAGGATTTGTGTGTGTGTGTGTGTGTGTGTACGAGACATGGTGTGTGTGTGAGTTTAGGGTTTAGGGTCTGCGTGCTTGGGTTTAGGGTTTAGGAGGGGAGGGAGAGAGAGAGAGAGAGAGAGAGAGAGAGGGGGGGGGGGGGGGGTGGGGGGGGTATAAAGAGTTTTTTTAGTGTGTGTGAGAGTCACAATAGGAATTTTTCTTTGCTGCATGTTGGGTCTGCATTGCCCCTCGGATGGCCCCAGTCCATGTAAAGTTTTTTGAAGTGATTAAAAATTATTGGAGGTCTTGGGGGACGTTTTATTGGTGTGTGCTTTTGTGTGTGTTTGAGAGAGAGAGAGATGGCCGCTCGTCCCATTTGGGATGAGGTGGAGTTGTTGCCCGACAAAAAGTGGCGTTGCCCTTTTTGTTGAAAGCAGTTCACATGGAACGCTTCTTGGGTTCGAGCACATTTGGGGGGATTGCGAGTCTGACCCATAGGGGGCCGCTACGGGATCGACGTTTGTATGGTCATCCCCTTTGCGGAGACGGCTCGCATTCTCGACACATATAATGAGCCAGGTGTTGAGGCCGGCGAGCCATCCACCGATGTCGCAGACTCCGCTTCCACTGGTGCACCCACTGCCACCGCCCCCGCCCCCGCATCCGCACCCGCCACCGCCTCCGCCGCCGCCGCCGCCACCGCCAGTACTCCCCATGGATCTACAGCCTCCACTGCTGCACCTACGCCTGTGCCACCACCTTCAGATCTGTACGGTCCGTCCGCATCCTCCGCTTCCGCACCTTCACCTATGCCACCACCTCCAGATCCGCATCGTCCATCCGCATCCTCCCAGCCATCCACATCCCGAGGCACCAGACAGATGCCATGCCGGGATCTTTCAGAGAGGGGCAACACAGAGAGGCCACTAGGACCATAGCACAAATGTTCTACGACCTGAACCTCCCCCTTATCATGGCATCATCCCGCATCTTTCGACTTGGGTCAGTGAGATTTTCACGAGGGCACTTGCGGCTGTGTTCGTCACACGCAAGCGCCGCACCACCGCCCTTTTCCACACATTCAGCAGGTAAGATGCTACTTATTTTTTGGCTCGTTCAAGATGCTTCTTATTTTTTCGCTCGTTCCGTGTGTGCCTCTCATTCCGTTTGTCAATGCAGGCTCGACTTGAAGAAGCCTGCTCACACCCGCTTCGCCTTTCAGTTCATCATGCTTGAGCGGCTACACAAGCTCAAGGGTGATTTGCGGCGCATGGCTACTCCTGCAAAGTTCACAGCCATGGACCTGTCCATGACCCCAGAGGGCTTGGCCCTCCACGAGATCCTCTTCATGGAGCCTTTCTGAGTTGATATGCAGCGGCTCATGGACGTCATGTGTCCCATCTACTCTGTTCTAGGCTCGTTGATCGCGAGGGGTGCACGAGAGGCCTCATATACGAGTTCATGGACCGCACAGGCGAGCGAGTCTTTCTAGCGTTCTGAGCTGGACCCTGCCAGGTATAACTTTTTCCGTCTCACCATCTTTCCTTCCACTTGCACTCTGTTTCGTCTTGCTGCCGCGGCACGCAATCGTGTAATTGTTGCCTCCACATGGTATGGTCCAGAGGTTGGAGCCTATTAGGCGGTTGTGGCGGCGACGATGCAGCTTATCATGGTCAGGGAAAGGGCGGCTAGACGTCGGGCTAACCAGGAGGCAGCTCGGGCTAACCGGGAGGTAGAGCAAGAGCGACAAAACAATGCACCAGATGAGGGCGAGGAGTCGGTGGAGGATCAATGAGGGATGTTTACAATAGATAAAGTCCAGCCGTATGTGGCGGACTGTCGCTATGTAGTTTTCGACAGTTTATGGTGCAACAAATAACTAGATGGCTGCATAAAAAAGTGATAGTATATGTGATGTTATCTTGATACAACGGTTGAATATATACATAGTTGTTTTTTGTGCAACGCGAGCCTGGTCATGTAAGATGCAATCTCTGTAATTTTTTTAAATGCAGATGTATTACATGTGTTTATGAAATGTCGTTTGGGGTAGGGGTGATTGCTGTGCTCATGATGTAGGTGCATATATGTGAAGCTAGCATTCACTTCAAACGAAATTAAATGAAAAAAGGATTCACACACGCACATAGAATTCGACATAAAATTGAAAATACAGCATCACATGTACAGAGCGGCATACGCACAATGTGCAGCAAATAATGTAGGCCAAACACTGTATATAATGTGAAAAATCATCTAAGTACAATGGTAGACCGTCTGCTAGAGACAAACTACTGAAACTAAAACAACAGAGCCACAATCAATGCTTTGGCACTGGCATGGGCTGTGTATCCGAGGAGGACTCGTCATCCTCATCCTCCCAATCTGCCTCCGCATCAGCCACCAAGCAGGCCAAACCAACAACACCTGCTCCAACTGGCTGTGATACTGCACCTCTACCTGTACCTGGAGCCCTGCGTGGTCGTCCTCTCCTCCCTGGCAATTTCTGTGCCTTGCCTTTCTTGTTCGGTGCACCCTTGGGCCTTCCTGGTCTCTTGCGGACAAGAGGAGCTGTCAATGCCTCGTCACCCCCATGCAAATCACCTGGCTGGCTAGGCTGGGCCTAAGCTGAGGCCGGCTGGGATAGGGAAGCAAAAGAGGGAACTCCCTGTGCACCTGAGCGAGGAGGATGAGCTCGTGGAGTGTGTGCTCGTGGGGCTACTGCAGGTGGAGGAACTGGCTGTGCAAGAGGCGAGTACAGTGGCGATATGTACTGAAAGGGGCGCTGCGGTGGCCGGTACTGGTACATCCTGGGTGCTGCCAAAGGGGGAGCCAATGGAGTGGGTGCTGCCAAAGGATGAGGATGTGGAGTGGGTGCTGCCACTGGAGGAGCAGCTGGAGGAGCCACTGTGGATGTGGGCGCTGCGAGGTGGAACCACAGTGGATGAGGTGAAACCACAGTGGCAACTGGCGGACGCGATGGGACGGGATCCACCAGAATCTGAGCAGATGGGGGTGCGTGAGGCGGAACTGTCTGAGGGGGATGAGGGGCAAAGGGACTGGACGAGGATGCACTCTCTCTCCTCGTGCGTGCTAGCCAAGAAGGCAGCAACTCTGGGTCAGCCACATAAGGAGCGGTGCAAAATCGGAGAATGCCCTCCGAAATGGTGTTCTCCCCCGCCACGAGTCGCGGCCCGTAGGTGTCCAGTAGTCGTTGCTTGTCGGGGACGGTCATGCTGCCACAAGGGGCAGCATTCAAGGTGGCACCATTTTTGGCGCGTGCACCGAGTAGATGGCCTTTAAGGCGAGTGAGAGATGGAGCAAATTCGACGAGACAATATCGGCAGCGCACGATCTTCTGTCCGGTCTTGTTGGACTTGTCGGCAACCCGCCTTACAATGTCTACCTCGTCCCACAGACCGGAAAGGTCGGATTGCACCATTGCGATGGAGAAAACTAGGGACAAAATGCAGATGAAGCTAAATCTGCAAGGATGGAACGCTGGAAAAAAAACAGCAGGGTACACTATGTGAGAGACGCTGAAAATGGGCGAAGGCAGGTTCTTGCAAATCAGAGGCAAGGCGGTCTGTGGGTGAAGGGCGACGTAAATCAGATGCAAGGCAGGGAAGGCAGGGCAGCAAAACCAGTAGCGAAGGCAGGGCAACGATGGCTGCAAAGAAACTGGGAGAGAAGCGAGGGGGGCGGGTAGATTAGGTTTAAATTTTTTTTAAAAATATTAAATATTAATTATATTATTATATTATGGTACCGCGGGACCATATCGGTCGGCGGTACCAAAATTTTATTTTATTTTTTTTGGCGAAAATAACACGGGATTTTTTTATTTTTTTTTAATATTATGGTACCGCCCTGGTACCGCGGATCCCAGGGGGGTACCATACCAACGGTACCAGGGGGTACTATGATATATATATATATATCATAGGTCCCGCGGTACTGGGTACCGTGGATCCCGGTACCGCGGGACCATACTGGTACCGCGGTACCATGATGGTACCGCGGTACCACAATATAATAATATATTTATTATTTAATATTTTTTTTAATTTTTTTTTACCTAAACCTACCCGCCCCCCTCGCATTTCCTCTGAAATTTTTTTGAGCCCTCTCCGCCCTGCCATCGCTGCTGGTTTTTCTTGCCTGCCTTTGATTCCTTGCGTCGCCCATCGCCCACGCAACGCCCTGCCTTGCATCTGATTTCCTTTGCCCTGCATTCGCCCATTTTCAGCGTCTCTCCAACAGTGAACCCTGCTGTTTTTTTTCCAGCAATCCATCCCTCATTTCATCTGCAATGGTGCAATCCGACCTTTCCGGTCTGTGGGACGAGGTAGACATTGTCAGGCGGGTTGCCGACAAGGCCAACAAGACCGGTCAGAAGATCGTGCGCTGCCGATACTGTCTCGTCGAGTTTGCTGCATCCCTCACTCGCCTTAAAGGCCATCTGCTCGGTGCATGCGCCAAAAATGGTGCCACCTTGAATGCTGCCCCTTGTGGCAGCATGACCGTCCCCGACAGGCAGCGACTACTGGACACCTACGGGCCGCGGCTCGTGGTAGGGGAGAACACCATTTCGGAGGGCGTTCTCCGATTTTGCACCGCTCCTTATGTGACTAACCCAGAGTTGCTACCTGCTTGGCTGGCACGCACGAGGAGAGGGAGTGCATCCTCCTCTGGTCCCTTTGCCCCTCAGACAGCTCTGCCTCATGCACCCCCATCTGCTCAGATTCCGGTGGATCCCGTCCCATCGCGTCCGACAGTTGCCACTGCGGTTCCACCACCACCCACTGTTGCTCGCACTCCACCAGTCTACGACTTTCTCATGGACTCTCCGCCACCCGAGCAGGCCCAGGATGGTACTGGGCGGGCCTTCGAGGATGTGGAAGAGATCCCTTCTTCCTTCCCTTCCCATCCGGATGACCTCCTCAGCCAGCAGTTTTCGTACCCCATGCCAGATGTTGCCCCTCCACCAGTGCACCCCACCTATGCTGCTGCACCCATCCCTGCCAGTGCATCCCACTCTCCTCATTCCACGTCTACAGCCGATGCATCCACCAGCGCCCAGCCTGTCGCGTCATCGTCCATTCCCGTCACGGTTGGTGCACCGTGCTGGAGGTCCACCACCCGTCGTCCACCAGGGAGAGCCCTCGTGCAGCAGACCATTCGCGGCGCGCATCAGCCGCACATGGACAGAGAGGCCACACAGGCCGTGGCCAGTCTGGTTTACGAGCTGAACCTGCCCTTTGCCATCACCGACTCTGAGCCCTTCAGAAGGGCCTTCCGCCTTGCACAGTCTGTCAGCCCTAGCTGGAGAGTCCCTAGTTTAGAGGTTGTCCGCACACACATGCTGAGGGATAGGGTCGAGTCCTTGTCTAGAGAGATGGAGCCTCTGCGTCGGCACTGGGCCACTTACGGTTGCAGCATCATGTCCGATGGCTGGACTGATGTCAGGAGGAGGCCGATCCTCAACATACTGGTCTCCAGCTGCATGGGCACACAGTTTTTGAGGGCAGTGGATTGCAGCAGGGGGGGGAGAGTCATGTCTGCAGAGTTCATGTTTGATGTCATCAGATCTTCCATCCTAGCCATAGGCCCACAGCATGTCGTCACGGTGGTGACGGACAATGCCACGAACTGCATTCAGATGGGTGTACTGCTAGAGGCCGAGTTCCCTCATATTGTTCATACCCCCTGTGCAGCCCACGACATAGACCTTTTGATGGGGGACATTGGAGCACTTCCCTGGGTTAGAGCCATCGTCCGGGAGGCCCTCTTCCTGGTGACTTTTGTCACCAGAAAGAGGCGTGTTCTTGCCATGTTCCGGGTGTTTAGCCATCTGGATCTCCGTAAGCCAGCCCCCACGCGCTTTGCATTCGACTTGGTGGTCATCGACCGTTTGATCAGGTGCAGGGCCCAGCTTCTACAGATGGTTGCCAGTGATCTTTGGGGTGCCAGTACATTTCCGCACACTGAGGATGGGGAGCACTTTTCTTCCACGGTGAGGGGAGACCAGTTCTGGAGGGATGCACAGACATTGTCAGGACTGCTTCGACCACTCTACATTGTGCTCCGCATGGCTGACAGCGAGGGGTCGACACTTGGACTGGTGTATGAGCTCATGGACCGGATTGGACAGTTCCTGCAGCTGCCCATCTTGCAGCCAGAGAGGTAAGCGGTACAGTGTTGCAATTGACCTTTATCTTTTCAGTACTTGCTAGTTTGTTTTTCTGTCAATGTTAAGCTTTTTCGTAATGCCCTAAACCACATGCCCCTCACCTGCAGGATGACAGAGCTGAAGTTCATATGGGAGACGCGATGGAACTACTTCCACAGGAGTATCCACAGCGTTGCACACATGCTGCATCCCCTCTTCCTCTCTCCGACACAGATCGCAGACAGGGAGCTCGAGGCCGATTGGCTTCCTTTGGCAGCACCCAGGATGTACCAGTACCGGCCACCACAGCGCCCCTTTCAGTACATATCGCCACTGTACTCGCCTCCTGCACAGCCAGTTCCTCCACCTGCAGCAGCCCCACGGGCACACACTCCACGAGCTCATCCTCCTCGCTCAGTTGCACAGGGAGTTCCCTCTTTTGCTTCCCTATCCCAGCCGGCCTCAGCTTGGGCCCAGCCTAGCCAGCCAGGTGATTTGCATGGGGGTGACGAGGCATTGACAGCTCCTCTTGTCCGCAAGAGACCAGGCAGGCCCAAGGGTGCACCGAACAAGAAAGGCAAGGCACAGAAACTGCCAGGGAGGAGAGGACGACCACGCAGGGCTCCAGGTACAGGTAGAGGTGCAGTATCACAGCCAGTTGGAGCAGGTGTTGTTGGTTTGGCCTGCTTGGGGGCTGATGCGGAGGCTGATTGGGAGGATGAGGATGACGAGTCTTCCCCCTCGGATACACAACCCATGCCAGTTCCAGATAGGCAGAGATATCGGCTGCGAGAGTCAGCTCGGGGCCCTGAGTTGTCTCCAGAGCATTCGTCTGAGTCAGAGCCAGAGCATTGATTGTGGCTCTATTGTTTTAGTTTCAGTAGTTTGTCTCTAGCAGTCGGTCTACCATTGTACTCAGATGATTTTTCACATTATATACAGTGTTTGGCCTACATTATTTGCTGCACATTGTGCGTATGTCGCTCTGTACATGTGATGCTTTATTTTATGTTGAAGAATTCTATGTGCGTGTGTGAATCCTATTTTCATTTAATTTCGTTTGAAGTGAATGCTAGCTTCACATATATGCACCTACATCATGAGCACAGCAATCACCCCTACACCCCAAACGACATTGAATAAACACATGTAATACATCTGCATTTAAAAAAATTACAAACATTGCATCTTACATGACCAGGCTCGCGTTGCACAAAAAACAACTATGTATATATTCAACCGTTGTATCAGGATAACATCACATATACTGTCATTTTTTTAAGCAGCCATCTAGTTATTTGCTGCACCATAAACTGCCGAAAACTACATAGCAACAGTCCGCCACATACGGGTGGACCTTCTATTCTAAACATCCCTCACTGATCCTCCACCGACTCCTCGCCCTCGTCTGGTGCATTGTTTTGTCGCTCTTGCTCTGCCTCCCGGTTAGCCCGAGCTGCCTCCTGGTTAGCCCGACGTCTGGCCGCCCTTTCCCTGACCATGATGAGCTGCCGTCGTGTGAAATTCATTCCGATCTGCTCATCCAGATCCAGCTCGACAGCGGGGACAGGATCCACAGCGGGGGCGGGTGGCTCCGGTTCCGGATTTCTCTGTCGAGTCTGTCGCAGCATCTCTCGGATATCTGCCTCTTGCTTCCGATGCCTCTCGTTGTGCCTTCGGATATCTTCCTCAAGCTTTCTCCTGGCTTCGCCCTCGGGCTTCGGTGGTATTCGCTCAGCCATCTCGATCGACCTTCTCCTCACAGCACCCTGATCCTTGAACACCCTCTCACAGCACCCTGGCTCTCAAACAGCCTCTCACAGCCTGTCACCGGCTCTCGCTTGCTCTCTCACTGTCTATCACTAGCCCTCTCACAGCCTCTGAAAATGCCGACCACAATGGCATTGTGAGTGCCTATTTATCCCCACAGCCTGATCGGCCATGTGGATCCCCATCATCCCTCCATGTGCCTCCGTACCTGCCCCCATGTGATGCTCCCCCCTGTGTTGGTCTCCCATTGGGCCCATGGTCTGCTCACCCACAATGCCCATGTGCCTCTGTACTTGCCCCCATGTGATGCTACCCCCCTGTGTTGGTCTCCCATTGGCCCCTCGGTCTGCTCACTCGCAGTGCCCATGTGCCATTGCAACAGTCCCCTGCATCATGTACTGTACCCTCTTTTTTTACACCAAGAACCCCCTCTTTTTACTTTTTTTTGTCCTTTTTTGGTAGTTAATATGCAAAAAAAAATTACTAAAAATATATTAAAAAATAAAAAAAAATATTAAAAATGGTACCGCCCTGGTACCGCGGATCCCAGGGCGGTACCGTACCGGCGGTACCATACCAGCGGTACCAGAGGGTACTATGATATATATATATATATATATATATATCTAAGGAAGCGGATGGCGGATGCGGACGCGGACGCGCGTCCGCGTCCGGACGCGGACGCGCCAGGGGTGCGTCCGCGTTTGTTTTTTTTCAAATTATTTTTTTTTCAAAAAAAAAAAAATGCAAGCACCTGCCTGCACTGTCCCCCATCCCAAAAGCAAAATAAAAGCAATTTATGGCCCCTGTTTTTCCCTCGGAATTAATTATCAGAGGGTGTCTGGCACCCACCTGGCCCATCTTGTTAAAAAATAGGAAAACGGTACCAAAAAAATTTGCAACAGACCTAACCACTGGGCCATGCCTCTCATAACCAATATCAAACAACCATGGCTAATGAGCAATTCATAAATTATTACGAACCTTCATTGGGAACTAAGCTCTAAAAAAGCGGCAAAGAAAGATCTGAGAGTGGTTTCGAGTGAAGATGATGGTTTGTATGGCAAACATGTTGTTGGTTTAGGGTTTAGGGTGCATCAGTGAGTTCTCAAAGAAGTGAGTGCTCGCCAGAGGATTGGGGAGAGGTGAACGCTCACCAAAAGAGTGACAAGCTCTCAGGACCAGAAGTCTGTGGGGGAAATTAGGGCTCACCAGAAGAGTGACAAGCTATACACTATTGTGACTCGGTTGATGAGATCAGTTTCTTCCCGGATGAACTTCAACAACTTGCTTATTAGTTATGGCACTACTTCAACACGCTACAATACGATGTCGAAATTTTGCGTATCAGCATGAGGGCTCCGAAACATCTCCCAGTTTTCAGGTCCCGAGCGGACAAAGTGTTCCTGAAGCCCTGTTTAATGTCGAACTTCGGACGGACATTGCGGGCCGACCGTCGGTCGTTTCCTCGTCCTGTTTGTTCCCACAGGTTCATATCGAGGTTGTCCACTAGCCGAAATAGACGGCACCCGAAACGGATCCCGTTTGGAGAAACGGGACCATCGGACGGAGAGTTGCAAAACTAGTCCAGTTCGCTTGACCTAATTGCACTTCGCTCCAGTTGAAGGGCCATTTTGACCGAACGATACCCGAATCGAGCCAGGCTCGATCCCTGTGGTTCGTATTGGGATCAAGAACCTGTGGACTATGTTCCCGAACCATTGATGCATTCTACACAGTACCATGGCCTATGTGATGAGATAGATTTAGGGTTTGGAGTGGTACAATGTCACGTGGGCAACTAGTCGGAGCATGTCCTGGTAGATGTCCGCCGACACAACGAACGAAAGCTAGAAGCAGGATTTCACAAGAGCCAGCGAGAGATAATGGGGCGACTACCGGAGCTGCAGCTACGTGCCCCTCACGGTCCTCGGACCTGCTCCCCTTTGCCCGAGCTGGTGAGGGCGAGGAAACGCAACGGATTGGAATTAATTTCACTGCAGAACAACTGGCCATGGTCCAGGAAAGGGTCCCTCGTTGTCGGGCCATCTGGTAGGTCTTCTGGTTCCCGGTAGTGAACAGCACAGTTATGATGACCATCCACTCTTCTGGTGACCATTCAGTCCCTGTAGTGAATGGCACGGTTCTGACGACCATTCACCACTATTAGCAGCGGTTTTGCTGCAGTTGTTTTCATCGTGCTACGGAATCGAGGACGCACACCACACAAACACCTCAAAACGCGCCAAAATGTTGGCCTTTGTTCGGTTTAGGGTTTAAGGTTTGGGGAACAAACGACCAAAAGGAGGATACCAAAGATATTGTTGAGCAAGATTCTGATGATGAAGAGGAGTACAGGCCTTCAGTTAGCCAGGGCGAAAGTTCCAGCTCTTCCATAAGTCTGAAGTGTGCCATAAGTATTGAAGTTGCTTGGTATATGACAGGGACGGTGTGAGTGAAAGCCAGTCAAAGCATGTTTTGCAATAAGAACACAGTTTGAAAAGAAATTTTATGGGCTTCAATAGCCATTTCCTGAACTCAGACACCCAAGGAAGCAGCATAGATCAGACAATGATCAATACCCTTTCATCTGGATGTTTGGCCACGAAACTTTGTACGAAAGCAATGGTCAAAAATGTCTTTCCTGTGCATGGAGATGGTCTCAATGGTTTTGACGCCAGTACGTGTTCCCGAATCTTGCCACATCACGAATTGCTCTGTTTTCGACTCCACGTGAAATGTTTTTGGTGAGCCGACAGAGACAACAACCAGTGGTTACTGATCCACTGATCAAAAACCAATGGGTGCTGTCTCTGAAAGCTCACCAAAAAACGTTTGACGTGGAGTCGAAAACGGAGCAATTAATGGCGTGGTAAAGTCCGGGAGTACGTAAGGGCGACGCAACCACTCCTTTCGTCTGGATGCACTGGAAAGACATTGTTGACCATTGCTTTCTTGCAAGGCTTCCTGGCCAAATGTCCAGATGAAAGGGTAGTGAACATTGCCTGGTATATACTGCTTCGTTGGGTGTCCAAGTTCAGGAAACGGGCAGTGAAGCCAAAATCTAAATCATAGAACAGTATAAAGCCAACATAATTGAACCCTAAACTCTGTACAGACCCTAAAACCCGCTCTAATTGGCTTTCACTTACACCATCCCCGTCGGTAACCAAGCAGCTTCAGTACGTCTGTCGCACTCGACAGTTATGGAAGAGATCGAACTTTCTTCCTGACTAGCTGAAGGCTTGTACTCTTCATCATCATAAGAGTCTTGCCCAACAGTGTATTTGATGTCCTTCTTTTCGTCGTTTGTTTGCTAGCCGTTGGCCCTAAAGCATACGATAGGTCCACACTTTTGCGCGTTTTGATGGGCTTGTGTGGTGTGCGTCCTCAATTCCATGGCTTGATGAAAACAACTGTGAAAAAACTGCTGTTCACAATTTTGAACTCCAGAAGTTAATGGACACCAGAAGAGTGAATGGTCAACAACACTATGCCATTCACTATAGGGGACCACATGACCGACCATCCTGCAAGAGGTATAGCTACCTTTGTCCCCACGTTCTACACAGTACTGTGTCTTGTATGATGTGATCGGTTTCCCCCCGGTTGAACTTCTACGGCTTACTAATTACTCACGCAAAACTGTTTCATTCACTACAGGCCGTCCGTCCGTTCCTCGTCCTGTCTGCTCCCATAGGTTCTTGGTGAGGTGGTCGGTTGGCCGAAACGGACGACACCCGAAACGAGGCCTGTTTGGGAAAACCGGGCCGTCGGACAGAGACCTGCAAAACTAGTCCATTTCACGTGACCTTATTGCGTTGCTGTCCCGTTGAACAGCCATTTTGACCGGACGACACCCGAATTGAGCCAGGCTCGGCCACGAATCGTTTGATTGTATTCCCGGACCATTTTGTCAATTCTGAATGTTTTCAGATCCCATCCCGACAAAGTGTCCCCGAAGCCCTGTTTTGACCCTAAACTTCGGAAGGACGTAATGGGCCTGCCGTCCGTCCGGTCCTCGTCCCGTCTGCTCCCAAAGGTTCCTATCGAGGTTGTCCGCTGGCCGAAATGGATGACACGTGAAACGAATCCCGTTTGGAGAAACGGGACCATCGGACGGATAGCTGCAAAACTAGTCCATTTCGACTGACCTAATTGCGTTTCCAACCTGTCGAACGACCATTTTGATCGGACGATGCCCGAATCGGGCCAGCCTCGGTCCCTTGGGTATGTACCCGCTCCACGAACCAGTGGACTGTATTCCTGGACCATTAATACATTCTACGCAGGTTTAAGCGTATGCTGCACAAGTGCAACTTTGATGTTGAATCTGCACATACCTGTGGTGCAATGCCTACGACACAATGAGGACGTGGGTGGGGTCCCCTCTTGGCTGGCCTGCCTTTGGGTCTGCCGGAAGGAACCCTCTGTGGTACACTCCTGCCTGGGGGTCTCCCTCTCTACAGGGGGGTCTCTGGGAAGAACTGCCTGCCTGTGATGCTCTGAGTCGTCTCTGCGCTATCTGTCTCTGGGCAACAGCCTCTGTCTACCTCGCAAACTCTGACCAACCATCATCTGAAAGGGGGCGTGATGCGGGGGTACTGGGTGGGGCACGTAGACAATCCCCTGCTAGGTCGACTGTCTCGTCTGAATCATATGTGGGCTCATCATCAGAGGAGGGCAATGGAACGTCAGCAGGGAGGGTGGTGGTCTCATCAACATCGACATCATCGTCGGGCTCACCCCGCAGAGCACGCCGAGCGGCATCGTCTGGATCAACCTCTGGCTCTAGCTCATGATCTGCCGTTGCAACCAGGCACTTGTCGGGATTGACCTGCACAAGTCAATCATTCGTGAGAATAGCGCGAGCGTCCTCAGGTCTGGCTGTCCGGCGCCGTAGCTCTCCCACCATAATACAGGCAAGAGCTTGTTCTCTCAGACACGTGCAAGGTCCTCGCCGAACAGCCCCAGAGAGTGCCTGCAGTTGAGCAACGATATGCTTGAGTACACTTGAGCCCGCGCAGGGAATTTAAACGAGCGACAGCGTACGATGGATCAAGAGTTGACCTGTAACCGAGCCTTTGCACCTCGAGCCTGCTGCGGAGCCCAGTGTCGCTGCTGAGGAGGCGGATGTATGCGAACCAGTCTGCATGCAGCTCTGCATCGTCATACTGCCTCTTGCTCTGAAACAGCGGATGCAGTATGTGGGCCACACTGTGAATGGGCCGATGAAAGTTATCCCATTGCCGTTGCCACAAGCGCCTGATAGGCTCCAACCTGTGGACCAAACCACGTGGAGGCAACAGTTACATACCATCGTGTTGCGGCAGCAAGACGAAACAGAGTGCGAAATGGAAGTAAGGATGGCGAGACAGAAAAAAGTTATACCTGGCAGGGTCTAGCTCAGAACGCTAGAGAGACTCGCCTATGCGGTCCATGAACTCGTAAATGAGGCCCATCGTGCACCCCTCGCGATCAACGAGCCTCAGAACAGAGTAGATGGGGCGCATGACGTCCATCAGCTGCTACATATCCACCCAGAAAGGCTCCATGAAGAGGATGCCGTGGAAGGCCAAGCCCTCTAGGGTCCTGGACAGGTCCATGGCGGTGAACTCTGCCGAAGTGGCCATGTGCCGCAATTCACCCTTGAGCTTGTGTAGCCACTCAAGCATGATGAACTGGTAGGCGAAGCGGGTGCGAGCGGGCTTCTTCAAGTCGAGCCTGCATTGACAAACGGAATGAGAGGCACACATGAAACGAGCAAAAAAAAAGGAGCATCTTGAATGAGCCAAAAAATAAGTGGCAGCTTACCTGCTGAATGTGCGGAAAAGGGCCGTCATGCAGCGCTTGTGTGTGACGAAGTCCACAACCGCAAGTGTCCTTGTGAGAATGTCACTGACCTAAGGCAGGCGCCCGATGGAATGCAGGGAGGTGGTGGCATAGGTGCAGGTGCGGAAGCGGAGGATGTGGACGGGCCGTGCAGATCTGACGGTGAGGGCAGAGGCGTAGGTGCAGCAGTGGAGGCTGTGGATCCATGGGGAGTACTGGCGGAGGCGGAGGCGGAGGCGGTGGCGGGGGCGGGTGCGGATGCAGCGGCGCTGGCGAGTGTAGATGCGATGGTGGGGGTGGTGGGTGTACCAGTGGCAGGGGCGGTGGCAGTGGGTGCACCAGCATAAATAGAGTTCGCGGCATCTGTAGACGGCTCGTCGGGCTCAGCAGCTGTCTCAGAATATGTCTCCATAATACGAGCCCTCTCCGCAGCGGGGATGACCATACAAATGCCGATCCCGTAGCGTCCCCCCGTGGGTCGGACTCGCAACCCCCCCAGATGTGCTCGAACCCAAGAGGCGTTCCCTGTGAACTGCTTTCGACGAAAAGGGCAACGCCACTTTTTGTCAGGCATCACCTCCACCTCATCCCAAATGGGACGAGCAACCATCTCTCTCTCTCTCTCTCTCTCTCTCTCTCACGCACACACACACAAAAGCACGCAAATCCAATCTCTCTCTCCCACCCTAAACCCTAAACCCCAAACCCAAGCACCCTTAAACCTAAATCCTAAACTCACACACACACTGTGCACACACACAAATCCTCCCTCTCTCTGTCCCTTACACTCTCTGTCTCTTCCTCTCTCTCTCACACACAGATCACCACACACACAACTGAATGCACACAAATTAGCACACAATTTTCACACACACACACAATTTTCACATACACACAATTTTCACACACACACACACAATTTTCTCACACACACACACACACACACAAACACCCATATACACCTTTGATCGCTCTCACATCAAGACATACCAGGACGCCGTCAGTTCATCTCTTTGTCATTTTCCCCACCACACGTCGTTGGAGACACAAGCTATCTTCCTTACCACGTCACTACATACCGCTGCAGCATTTTCCTTTCCCTCCAAACCACATCGACGCCCACCCACTCCG
The DNA here is from genome assembly GCA_029204225.1 of Diphasiastrum complanatum. Lineage (NCBI taxonomy): Eukaryota > Viridiplantae > Streptophyta > Lycopodiopsida > Lycopodiales > Lycopodiaceae > Diphasiastrum > Diphasiastrum complanatum. Next base: position 14,570,068 of record CM055095.1, on the reverse strand, counting down.
TCACACCCTATCCGACCTCCCTGGTTTGACGCCGAGTGTCGTATCCTCCATCTCCAAGTTACCCAAGCTAGATTGCAAGATACACACCTTCCTGCAACTCGTCGATCTTTCCATTATGCCCTCCGACGGAAGAAACGGACGTATGAAACTCAAAAAGGGAAAAACTTAGTCGATTCCCTTTGCAGTTCCTCATCTGGTGCCTTCTGGAGAGAATTCATTCCCCGTGCCCCACCTCCTCCCCTCACTGACCTCCAAACCTGGACTACATATGCCACTACCTTATATACTGTACCCACGGACACACCCATCTCTATTTCTCCCCGACCGACTACTTTCACTTTCTTCACCTGGGACATGGTCTTGACCGCCATCAAAAACTGAAAACTTGTCGCACCCGTGACAGTTACGAATAGAGCCACAGCTGATCTAGAATTAAGCTATGAAAGCATCACATAAGCAAGACTTAACCCTAGAAAGCAGGAAAGAGAGAGATTAAGGAGGCTAAAGAGAGAGATCAAGATCATCAGCTGAATGACAAATGACACAGTTTCCCTACTTATAGCCAAGAGGAAGCCCTAAAAGGAAGCTTCCAGTGGCTCGGGCCCAACTGGCAGGGATAATAGTGCACCCTCCAAGAAGGCCCCCACTCTCCAGTAATATGTCCAAATGGCCTAATAATGAATAATAAGGCCAAAGGCCAACCATATAGTCTGAATGTCACTAATGAATAAAAAAGGGCCCAAGGCCTGCTTATGCATAAAGTAAAGTAACTGTAAATGTAAATGGATGCGACGAATGTAATGAGCCGAGTCCATAACTCTCCCTGACACAAAAAAAAGACCCAACTGCCGAAAAGATAACCGGATCAAGTAGCAGCAAGCCCTGGTGCATCAACAGCTAGAGGAACATCTGATGTAGAGGAATCAACAAGTGCAGCAAGAGCACGAGCCTGATCCGCAAGTAATGGTGTATGATAAAACACATCAATAGGCTCCCATGTAGCCTCCTCAATAGGATGACCATCCCATTGGACCAAAAACTGAATCTGCCGGCGGCGTCGACTATGGTATAGACGGACCTGTAATATAGCAGCAGGTAAAAATGGAAATAACTCTGGAGCAGTAGGAAAATCAGCATCACAAGGAGCGTCATCCTCAATAGCAGCACGTAATAAACTGACATGGAATACATCACAGGCGCGTGTGGAAGCAGGAAGCTGTAAGCGATATGTAACTGGACTAAGAACCTCCACAATGCGATAAGGCCCATAATAACGTGGTGCAAGCTTCTCAGTAGAAGCATGGCCCTGGACAAAACGATGACGTGCAAACCGTAAGCGTAGATAAACCATATCTCCAAGCTGAAACTCAACATGGCGGCGGTGACGATCAACTGAGGTCTGATAACGCTGCTGAACATGCTGTAAATGAGAACTGGCCCGAGTAATAAGCTCTCGAGCACCTGATAGAAAAGATGAAAGTGTAACAGGTGTATCCTCAGGAGGAAGAGGAATGCCAGGTAAAAGAGGTGCATAGCCATGAGATAATAAAAATGGAGAGACACCTGTGCTGGTACTAACAGAGCTATTATAGCTATACTCTACTAAACATAAATGCTGATCCCAATCCTTCCCTGAAGGAGTAACAAAATGGCGTAAATAATTCTCAAGGATCCTGTTAAGGACCTCAGACTGCCCATCAGAAGTAGAATGATAAGCAGAACCCATAAAAAGCTGAACATCCAAAATACGCATAAGCTCTGTCCAGAATATAGATGTAAACTTACTATCCCGATCAGAAAGGATAGTACGAGGAAATCCATGCAGGCGGAAAATCTTTGATAGGAACAAACGTGCACACTGCTCTGCTGTGATAGTACTGCGAACTGGGATAAAATGTGCCTGTTTCGAGAACCTGTCAACTACCACCATACATGAATCGTGACCACGCTGGGTATGGGGAAGGCCAAGGATAAAGTCCATAGATATATCAGTCCACTGGCGATGAGGAATAGGCCAACTCTGGAGTAAACCAGCAGATTTAGAACGGGAGTACTTATTACGAAGACAGAAAGGGCAGGTACGAATAAGTACAGCAAGCTCAGATCGAAGAGAGGGCCAATAGAAATGGTCTTTGAGACGAGCATAAGACTTCTGAAAACCAAAGTGACCCCCAACAGGAGAGGAATGAGCATCCGACAACAATTGGGAACGGATACCCAAGGAACTAGGAATACAAAGAGAATCATAACGATAAAGACGGTTGTCAACAATGGAGTAAACCTGATAAGGACGGGACGAAACAGGTGGGGCAGAACTATAAACATCACAAAAATCAGAACATGTAAGGTATGCTGCAGGTAGAGCATCAAACCATGGAGGAATAGTAGAAACGAGTGTATTTAACAAAGCTGGAAGACGAGATAATGCATCAGCAGCAGTGTTAGCACGACCAAGACGATACAATATGGAGAAATTAAAAGACTAAAAAAACTGCAACCAACGAAATTGACGATCACTAAGGTCACGTTGAGGAAACAGATAACGTAAAGACTGGTGATCAGTAATAATGTCAAATGGGACTCGATACAGATAATGACGCCACTTCTTAAGAGCATAGATAATAGCAAGAAGCTCTTTCTCATGCACAGAATAACGTTGCTCATAAGAGTGAAGACGACGCGACTCATAAGCAATAATACATTGTGACTGGCGAAGTAAAGCACCCAAACCAACATTACTAGCATCAGTCTCAACAAGAAACTTCTGATCAAACTGTGGTAAACACATAACGGCAGCATCAACAACATCATGACGAAGAGTATCAAACACTGTCTGACAATCAGGAGTCCACAGAAAAGTACTAGACTTCTTCAAAAGTGCATGAAGAGAGCTGCGATAGTGGCAAAATGAGGAACTGGACGACGAAGGTGAGTGGCTAACCCAAGAAACATACGAACATGATGAATATCAGTAGGTATAGGCCAATCCTGGATGGCCTGAACCTTATGAGGGTCCAGACAAATGTGACCATTACAAATAAGAAAACCAAGAAACTCGATCTCAGAAACAGCAAAAGAACATTTAGACAATTTAGCAAATAACTAATGGTGTACAAGTAACTGAAAGACCGAGGAAAGATGGGTAACATGCTCAGCAAGAGACTGACTAAAAATAAGAATATCATCAAAATAAACCAAGACACAATGACCAAGAAGCGGACGTAAGACGTTATTGATCACATTCTGGAACGTAGGAGGGCCATTAGTAACACCAAAAGGAAGCACACAAAATTCATATAAACCAAGATGAGTACGGAAAGCAGTCTTATGTTCGTCAGAAGGGTGCATCCTGATTTGGTAATATCCAGAACGAAGGTCTATCAAAGCACGATAATCAATACAAAGGTGTTTGGTACCATCTTTCTTATTAATAAGGAGAACAAGAGCACCAAAAGGGCTGTGACTAGGAACAATGAGACCCTGATCTAACAAGGCAGTAATATGGAGCTCAAGCTCATCACGCTCAGATTGAGACATACGATAAGGTGGACGGGAGGGAGGAGCAGAACTAGGACGCAAATCAATATGATGGTTCACGTCACGTAATGGTGGTAGCGTCGTAGGTTCTGAAAAGACAAAAGCATACTGATGTAATAAGTCAGAAATCACCTGAGGAACAGCTGCTGGTGTAGAAACTGGAGGAACTGGAGGAACTGGTACTGCCCGCTAAACACATAATAAGGCAGCACAATGAGCCTTCGGCAGGCTACGAATAAACTGCTTCCCAGTAATCAACTGAAAGTCTCCTTGAGAATCAATGCCCACAAGTGAGTGTGTAACTGCATCATGTACAAATGTCAATGTCTGCTGTGTCAAGTCCAGTGTAACGGCTCCAAGAGATGCAAACCAATCAGCACCAAGGATAAGATCCTAACGCTCCATAGGGATAATGTAAAGATCTGCCTATCCAGAGAAATCTCCAACGCGGTATGGTAAACGCTGAAACATCTGAGAACTAGGAAAAGAATGAGAACTGGCAACCTCAACTGTGAGAGGCTGGGAAGCAGGAACAGGTGAAGCACGGATCCGACTAGTGATATAACTGCTAATAAAAGAATGAGTGCTACCAGTATCAACTCAAGCAATATACTCTCGACCTGTAATACGCACACGTAACCAAATGGAGCGAGGACCAGGACGCCCTGTCCAAGTAGCATAGGCAAGCTGAGCATGGCAAGTAGCAGGAAGTAAATCAGGGGAAGGCTCAGAGGATAAGTCAGGCTGACCAGAAATATGAATGTAGATATCGGAATCATCTGGAGTAGTGCCCTCATGGTAAAAAACAGCAGTAGTAGTAGGGAGAGGCTGGCGGCAATCACGGGCAAGATGGTCAGGACTCTTGCAACGAAAGCAAAGACGCTTCTGCTGAAGATCAGCGAACTCTGCAGACGTGACGAAAGTGATAGGTCGGAAGGCAGGGACAGCGATGGAAAGGAAGAGGAGGAGCGCTGGGCAGCAAAGAAAAGAGGGGACAAAACAGGGGGAACGCTAGGCAGGAAGGAGTGGAAGGAGCAGCGATGGAACAGGGCTGTCAAAACGGTAATGGAGCTGTAGGAACAGCGATGGAGGAGCAAGGCAAGGCAGCAAAGAAAAAATTCCAGATTGTGCTCAGAAAAGTGCTCTGATACCAAGTTACGAATAGAGCCACAGCTGATCTAGAATTAAGCTATGAAAGCATCACATAAGCAAGACTTAACCCTAGAAAGCAGGAAAGAGAGAGATTAAGGAGGCTAAAGAGAGATCAATATCATCAGCTGAATGACAAATGACACAGTTTCCCTACTTATAGCCAAGAGGAAGCCCTAAAAGGAAGCTTCCAGTGGCTAGGGCCCAACTGGGAGGGATAATAGTGCGCCCTCCAAGAAGGCCCCCACTCTCCAGTAATATGTCCAAATGGCCTAATAATGAATAATAAGGCCAAAGGCCAACCATATAGTCTGAATGTCACTAATGAATAAAAAAGGGCCCAAGGCCTGCTTATGCATAAAGTAAAGTAACTGTAAATGTAAATGAATGCGGCGAATGTAATGAGCCGAGTCCATAACTGTGACATTGACGACCTTGAATCCGAACTATTAATCCATGCTGCAGATATACTTTCACCGATCCTAGCCACTTTGCTTAATCAAGCAGTTGTCTCCGGCTTCCCTTCCTCCTGGTGCACCAACATCATCCACCCCATTCATAAAACTGGTGACCCCATGGACCCTGGAAATTATCGCACCATTATGATTGGACACATCATTGCTAAGTTATATGGCACCATCCTACAGTCAGCAGTCGAGTCTGAGGCAGAGTCTAGGAGATTACATGCATTGGGCCAGGCAGGTTTCAGAGCACACTACTCCACCACAGATCATATCTTCACCCTTCGGGCCATTATTGAGGAGGCTAGACACAGAAGAGAACGGGTCTACTATTGTTTTGTTGACTTCAGGAAAGCCTTCGACTCTGTTCCACGATCCCTTCTCATTTAGCATCTACGTGATCTTGGTTTTTCTACTGACATGATCTTGGCAGTGATGGCACTATATGAGAGAGTCCTTGGATGTTTTCGGAGTGATACCGGCATCTCAGACCACATCTAGAGCACTATTGGCGTGAAACAGGGTTGTTCTCTATCCCCAACCCTGTTTGGACTATATATTGACGAGCTTGAGAGAGTTATTGAGGGATGCAGTGGCACAGGTTGCAGGCTTGGGAGCATCTTGATTGCTATACTTTTATATGCAGATGACGTGGTCCTCCTATCTTCTTCCAGAGAGGGATTACAGCGACAACTAGACAGCCTTCATGCCTTCTACAGTAGATGGGGATTGGGGGTTAACATATTGAAAACCAAAGTTATGGTTTTCAACACATCGAGAGCTTTTATGCAGCGCCAGGAACTCATCTGTGATAGGCAACCCTTGGAGGTCGTATCTTCTTACACTTACCTTGGCATGCTTTTTACAGGTCCTATCTTTGGCATGCAACAGGCAGCCTCCGCCAGACTTGGTAAGGGTCACGCCTCCCTTGTCCAGTTAGAGCGCTTTTGTTTCAGACGGTTTATTCGAGATGCCCCGAGTAAATGTCAGCTTTTTGATACTCTCGTTACTCCCACAGCCCTATATGCAGCAGAGGTATGGTGTGCAGGTCTTACATCTTCGGATTGGGCCAGTATTTCACGATTGCAGGTTCTCATGCTATCTCATATGATACGGGCTAAGCCATCTGTCCCACATCAGATTATCCTGACAGAGTTCACGGTCCCTCCCATTCAGCTATGCGCCATCTTCCAGCTTATTCTATATATTCAGCGTATTATGACGTTACCCACAGATGAGCATAGATACACACAGACAACACTTGCCTCCTCACGAGACCTTTATGATCAGGGGCATCGACTATCATGGTTCTCTCAGGCCTCTCGGATACTAGATACACTTGGGATTTCTATCACAAACCTTCCATCGGGCACCCATGAGTATATCAGACGCTTTCTCTATAGAGCATACCTGAACCGAACATGGCAGGGACAGCTCGGGGTCAAACCCGACTATTACAGGACACACTTTTTGGAGCTAGACACAGTTGGATTTCCAGTTTTACCACACTATCTCACCTCCGGGCTATCTCATGGGCTCCGATTTATTCTGGGCCAGTTCCGAGTGTCCTCACACTAGTTGGCGATTGAGACTGGACGCTTCCAAGGTACCCCACGTGAGGAGCGTTTTTGTCGGTTATGTTCATTATCTATGGTTGAGACAGAGGGGCATTTCCTTTTCACATGTCCAGCTTACTATGAGATTAGAGGACGATATCATTGCCTTTTTCGTCAGACACCAGTTACATTACGATCCCTCATCTCATATGAGGACCCTCTACATGTGTGGCACTTATGATACGTGAGATGTCCCTCCAGCGTCAGGACCTATGTCAGACAGCTCAGCACACCTATCCAGACTCACAGTCTCAGATTACATCCTTCTTCTCTCGCCGGAGATCACGTTTTGATGCAGACATGACTGACGGCGATTGCGAGGACATTCCCAGACCTAGGATGCAGAGACGACGCATCACCCAGCCTCAGGCGGTCACGAGAGTTACACGCCCTATCAGACCTCTTACACAGAGACACACTATACATGCTCCTGTTCACAGGCGACGTCAGCGGGCTCCTGCACTTCCTCATGCTACAGCTCTCATTACATCCTTCTACAGCGCCAGTACAGACCTGGCATCTTGACATGGACACATTTGACTACCATGCACAAAGATTATCATTTATGTAGTTATCTTAACTTGTACTAGATGTTTCCTTTTTTCTTTATTACAGTTTTTGGAGGCATTTATACGCTCCACGGTTACCACATACTTGACATGTATTTCCTTAGTCTTATATGCCTTTTGGCATGGAAAAGACATTAATAATAAAGCTTCTCTCTCTCTCTCTCTCTCTCTCTCTCTCTCTCTCTCTCTCTCTCTCTCTCTCTCTCTCTCTCTGCTCTCTGCTCTCCCACACTCTCCCTCTTCCGCCCTCTTCTTGCTCTCGAGTTCTGCGGACTGTCCGCAGGCCTGGCCAGCGAGTTTTTGCTTCTTCTTTTTTTTTTAAAAAAACACGTCCGGGGCCTGGACGCAATCTGGGCCCCGGACGCTGGACGCGTCTAGCCCTAAAAAAATAAAAAAAAAGGACGCGTTCGACCCCACGTATGGGCGTCGGACGCGGACGTGGGCACTTCGGCCGGCCCAGGCCCTCATGTCTGATATATATATATATAATAATAACAGGGATGAGGGTCCGGGCCGGATTGCCCGCATCCGTGTCCGGCGTTTGGACCCGGACGCAGGGTCGGACACGTCCAATTATTATTTTTTTTTTAATTTAAAAAAGAAAAAACAGATGCGTCCAGGGGTCCGGATGCCATTTTTTTGTTTTTAATTTTTTTTTAAAACAAATTTTTTTTAAACAAAATTAAAACAAAAAACAAAAAACCAGACGCGTCCGGACGCGCGTCCGTGTCCGCGTCCGCTTCCTTAGATATATATATATATATATATATATATATATATATTATATATCATAGAATTTATGAACCATAGATGCACAACGTTTCTGAAACGTGTTTCAGAAACGCGGTTTAGAAATGCGTTTATGAAAATTTCAAAAAAATTCCAAAAACATTTTTTTTAAACAAAAAATTTTGTTTTTGGTTTTTTTTTGGGCAATATGGGTATCAGATGAAAGCTTTAATTAAGAGCATCATTACTGTGTAGTTTGCCGACAATCTCGGGTGCAGGATGGTGCAATTCAGGTGCATTAATCCATGTTGGGTTCTGTCAAGGATGAAAATTCAAAACTAACCTCTAGCCTGTTTGTTACGATCACAGATGGTCCCAGTAAGTGTGTTTTTGCTCAAGGAGTTGGAAGGCCAAATCATGAAGAGGCCTTACCGTCCGGGCCGGGATAGATGTTGCCCCCGAACCTTGCCGTTCGGGGGCATTGCCCCCCAAACCCCTCACTAGGGGGCTATCGCTCCCCGGACCCCCTGTTTCTCCGCCCCCCGAACCCCCCGTTTCTCGGGGGGCTACTGCCCCTCGAACTCCCTGAGCATTTATTGTAAACCATAGCAAATAACAACCAAATAGCTATTGAAAATAAAATTTGTTTGTGCCCCATCTACTGCACTTCTGAGTAGCAAACCGCTGGTTTGACCATTGATCCCCTAAAAAATTACAGCCATAAGCTATTTTCCCAAAAAAAAAAAAAGAATTTTTTTTTATACGATTCTGGTCTGAGTAACGCGTTTCTTAGAAACGCGGTTTCTGAAACGCGTCTCCTCAAAAACGCGTTTATGTGCATCTATGTTATGAACCGTGGACAGTTCACCACGGTTCTCAGAACCGTACGGTCCACAACTTTTTTTGGGGGGAATCGTGGTGAACCGTAGAATTAATTAATTATTTTTTTTTAGTTTCCCACCCCCAAAAATAGTCCAAAAAAATGCCAAAAAAAATCAAATTTGCTTAGAGTTTAGTTTTTTTTTTTGGGAGGACCATAGCATTTATTCAATTAATTAATTAATTCCTTTTTTTTTTAACTACCCACCCCCAAAAATAGCCCAAAAAAAAGCCAAAAAAATACCCGAATTGTTAAGAGAGAGAGGGAGACAGAGAGAGGGGGAGGCTGTCATAGTAAACCATTTCATTACAGTGTACACATCAAAGTTGCAAGCCACGATCCGGAACGCGTTCCGGATCACGTTCCGGGATTTCCCATTAGGGTTTCTCGGAACGCTTTTTTTAAAAAAAAATTTTTAATGCCAATATGGGTATCAAATGGAAGGTCTTTTCAAGAGCAATTCATTTATCAAGTTTGCCATCAATTATCAAGAGCAACTATTGATCCTAAGCATTACTTTTTCTGTCAAAGAAATAGAAGGCAACAACTATATTGTTGGAGGGCATCAATACCTGTTGAACAAGCCAAATTTTTTTATGTGGGCCACAGGTTGCTTGCTCGTGGCCCACATAAAAAAATTTGAAATTTTAAGCGCGTTCCGAGACAACGTTTCTGGTCCCGGAACGCTCGATCCGGATCGAGATCCTTCTGGATCGCGATCCGCTGCAACACAGGTACACATAAATTAGCCATCGATCATGGAAAACAAGTGAGATGCTCTGTATATAATCTCATCATATAGAGCCCGCGACATACGGCTGGGGTCTGACCTCAAAAAAACACAATATGAATGGAACATAAATGAACAACATGACAACATCTACAACATGTCCTCAAGATGCCTGTGTGGCATCCAGATCATCAAAATCATCTAACTCAGCCTCCTCTGTAACAACTTAATTGAAGTCATGTAATACCTCTCCCTCAATCTGTGTCCCTGACAAAGTGATGCGAGATGCACCTCTGCCAAAGCCTGGCGGCCTCCCTCTCGGTCTACGTGCCTCTGTCTGACTAGAACCTCTGCCTCTCTAGGAAGACCCCCTGCCAGATCCTGGAGGCCTTCCTGGACGCCTCCGAGCTGGTGCTGTGGAAGCAGATGTAGGAGGTACCGCTGATGCAGGAATGGGTGTGGCACGAGATGTAGACCCTAAATGTAGGCGGAGTGTATGAATACGGATGTACTGCAGGCTGGACAGGGACAACTCCTCGTGGATAGTAACCTGCTGGAAGAAGGGGTCTATGAGTGGAACCCTCTAGCATGGCGGGAGTAGGCCGTGGTGCAGCTGCTGTAAGATGACGCCGAGGCTGTACACCAATCGGAAAAGCTGGTGTAACATGACGAACTGGCCTAGGGAGGCGACGTGCAGGAGTCGGTTGTGGAATGTGGGGGGCAGCTATATAAGTGGATGCAGCAACCGGAGTGGGTGGCTGAGCAAGAGGTACTGTATGTGTGGGCTCTGTATGCCTGGGAGCTGTATGAGTAGGAGACATACGAGTGGCAGTCGTATGTGTAGCAGCTGATGGTGCTGGATGTGGCTGAGTACGTGCATGTGGTGAGAGCCACCCCAGATCATCAATGTCATCCTCACCTTGTCCACACCGAAGGAGGTCTGACATGGTCCTCTGGCGAACACGGCGGGTCCGATCGACATCATCATCATGAACATCTGCAGGGGCCTGTGAATCCTGCATACCATCAATCCCTCCCGCTGTGGCACAAGCATCTCCACCCTCTGCTGTATCCCCTGCAAAAGCGTCCTGTGCCATATGGTCAACATCCCCAACATGTGATGCATCCACTGTCTCTCTCTCATGTTGTATATCCTCTGCTAGTGGATCAGGTCGATACACATCCTGCTCTGGTAGATCTGGCTCATACATCCCTGCCATCATCCTCCAGGCCATAGTCTAGGTCTGCCTCAAGCTTTTCCTCAGCCATGGTCTCCAACCCGAGAGCAGGAATACCCAAATCATCATCATCATCCTCCTCATCAGCACCCATGCCCATACCTAGCCCCTGGCCAACACTTGTATCCTGATCATGACTCACTTTGTCCATCAACTGACAAATTCCAAGGCCTAGCTATGGAGTATCATAACAGCATAGTAGGCACACTATGAAAGCTTGAAAAAACCAGCTATGGAGTAGAACACAAAAGCAAGAGAGAGAGGACTTCAAAGCTCACACAACTTGAATGATTATTCAAAGAGTAGTAGGGCGTGGAAACCCCTCCAAACTTTGGACTACATTTAGCATGTAATGTATAGAGGTGGTGTCTTGCTAATTCTAGCTCTAGAACCCACATGGGTCCTCAACCTACTTGTTATTACTTGGCTAATTAGCACAAGTGGGGTACTATGTACATAAATGTTTTACCCCCATGTCTTATGCACAACTTACAAGTTACAAGTATACAAGCCTTAAGGGGCAAAGTAGGCATTTATTTCAACACCCCCCCTCAATGGCTATTTTGTTCATACCAACACTTAGCATGCTACGGAACTTTTCAAATTTTTCTCTACTAAGTGCCTTAGTAAAGATATTTGCTGCTTGATCGTTGGTATCACAATACTTGAGCTGAGTTTCTCCGCTTTGTATCTTCTCTCGTAAGAAGTGCTGATCCACCTCAATATGCTTCGTACGAGCATGGTACACAGGATTTTTGGTAAGCTAGATGCAACTCTGACTGTCACACTGAAGAATAGTAGGACCATCCTGTGGAATCTGCACCTCCCCAAGAAGTCTCTTGAGCCATATTGCCTCGTAGGTAGCTTTTGCCGCTGCCCTGTACTCAGCCTCGGTCGATGATAAGGTAACTGTGGGCTGTTTCTTGCTGCACCAAGAAATGGCCCCTGAACCAAGGTTGAAAGTGTAACCTGTGGTCGACTTTCGATCATCCCTATCACCTGCCCAATCCGAATCGGTAAAGCCTCCAAGTTGAAGCTTTCCGTCATCTGTGTACTCAATTCCATAGCAGGTTGTCCCTTTGACATACCTCAAAACCCTCTTGGCAGCTTTCCAATGTGCTTCAGTTGGAGAACTCATGAACTGGCTTGCTACACCAACCGCATAGGAAATGTCTGGTCTCGTAGTGGTGAGATAAATCAGGCTACCCACAAGCTGCCTATAAAGAGTCTCGTCCACAAAAGGAGTGCCATCATCTCTAGATGGCTTACTATTGGTATCAATGGGCGTGGAAACGGGTTTGCAATCCTGCATGTTGAACCTGTTCAAGACTTCACATGCATAGTTAGCTTGGGAAATAAACACACAGTTTTCCTTTTTCCAAACCTCCAAGCCAAGACAATAGTGGATTAAACCCAAATCCTTCATCTCGAACTCATTTGATAAATGAGCCTTCACCTTTTCAATAAGCTACCCATTGTTACCCGTGATGACCAAGTCATCCACAAAGAGAACTATCAAAACAATGTTCCCATCTTCCTCCTTCACAAACAGGTTGCAATCCGATTGACTCTTTAAGAATTGCTCCTTGGCAAAATAGTCGTCAATACGACTATACAGTCATCTATAATAAGATTGTTTTCATGTTCAAAGAAACTTCAATATACTTTCCTAGTTGGCTAAGGGGCATGTCAAGTATTCTCAATCTTCAAAAGATAAAAATATTATGAAAATACTCTCGCGTACCTCCCTTGCCAGCCAAGGGGGTATGTTAGATATTCTTAATCATTGTTAAACTCACAATTTTGAAAGATGACATTTATTGTCATTGTTATGCTCTCATTTTGAAAGATGACGTTCATTTTTATGCAAAAGATGACTTTGGTATAGCTAGGGAGGTATGACAAGTTTTTAGAATCATTGTTACACTCACATTTAGAAAGGTGACATGATTTCGTGTGCGATCCTGATGGCAAATGTCTTTGCACGATCCATCGCCTGTTTCACATTTTTCTTGGCTAATTCAAGCATTTGTACCGTGTGAGTTAAAAAATCTATAGCACTAGGCACTCTATGAGGCATTCCTACAGTGATTGGACTAGCTGGCCTAAAACCATAGTTTAACTTCAAAGGACTCATCTTAGTAGAAGCATTCTTTTTATCATCTTAAGCAAACTCCAATAATGGCAAATACTTTTCCCATTTTGTTTGCTTAACACTTATGTACACCCTAACACAGATGCAGCAAATTGCGATTCGATGGGCCAAAATGAGGACTCTTTTGCTTATATTCATCTTCTTCAAATTACTCTTTGCACCAGGTTTTATCCCCCTTTTCTGCTTTTGGGCGTCCCTCCACCACTGGGAAGATAGAGCACTTGACACACTGCTTTAGTGCTAATCTTCTTTACACCCGTCCAATTTCTCTTTTTAACTTCACCTCATTAGTTGCCAAAATCATACAGCATAGCAAACTCCCACAAATTTACTTATTGCAGAAGAAATTTCACAATGGTAAGCACACAGGGTCTTAGGTCGCATGCCTCCCCCAATTATCTCTTCAACTCTTCCATTGTTGTTAGCATGCTATTGTTCATCACCATTCCTCCTGCATTCTCCAATGATCTGCCTGCCTACCTGCTTGATCCATGACCTATTTGCTTTCACAGGGCAGATTATACCTATTAGTTGTAATTGTCCCTCGCTGGTCAATCACATAGCTGGTTCTGATTTCTAACACTTGTTTTCCTTCTCTAAAAAGTGTGAAGATTATACTCCAAAATTGTAAAATTTAAAAAAAATTAGAAAAAGGAACATACCAACGGATTGCGAATCACGACCCCCCAGTGAATTGGGGTCACGAATCGGATCGCAATTTGCTGCTGCAACTTTGCTCCCTAAGCATGTCTTCTATGGTTTGGGTAGCTCTCTTTATTTGACCATCCATTTCAAGGTGATCAATACTGCTCATTCTCAACTGCACCTCAAGCTTATCCATTACGGAAATTCAAAAATGACCCGTAAAGCGTGTATTTCTATCAGACACTATCAATGATGGTAACCCATGAAGTTTAATTGCATGTTGTACGAAAAGATCAGGTACCCTAGGTACATCTATCTTTCTATGTGTTGGTATGAAAGGATCCTTTTTCAAGGGTCTGTCAACCACAACCTTATGACATCATGTTGAGGTTGCGTATGAGGCAAGTTTGTAGTAAAGTCCATCGGAACACTCTCCCATCTTCTCTCTGGAATAGGCAAAGGGTGTAACGGTCTAGGAACTTTTTCAACTTTGTTAACTTGACACTTATAACAACGTGTCACGTAACTATTATCATGCCCACGTGTGGACTGGTCTCGGATTATTATCCCGTAAGCAAGTCAGTAGGCCTATCTCAGCCCATAAATTAATTATGATTATGAGGGGTTGGGGCCCTTATGGAATTAATGTCATAATTAATGGTTGGAGATCTAAATTGCAAGATGGTGGATCTGTATGGGTCTAACAGTGACTCCTAGGAGAAGTGGATGAGGTGGCCCAGTTAGGCTGCTAATGTTTCCAGTGAGGTGTCACAATCCACTACTAGTGGTGCATGGGCCTTGGAGGGTATAAGTATACCCATAGGGCTCTCACTAGTGTATGCTTGATTTTGGTGATTGTAGTTACATGCTGTTGGTGTGATTCCTCTCTCCTATTGAGTTGATTGATCCATAGCTTGGGGGCTAGATCCGATCCATCTAGGTTTGGTTGGGTTAGTGTATCCACCATTTGGTTCCTTATTGTTTCCTTGTTACAGTGGCCTAGTCTTGGATCCTTGGTGGAGGACCTAAAAGTGGCTAGGCAAATAGAGGAATATCTTAGGATGGGACACATTAGGCCAATGAATTCAACATGAGGAGCGCTCGTTCTTCTTAAGGATAAGAAGGATTGGGGTTTCCGGTTATGCATGGATTACAAGGGTCTACACAAACTTACCATAAAAACTAAGTACCAGCTCTATAGAATGGATGATCTTATAGATCGGTTAAGTGGAGCGAAACTCTTCATGAAATTCAATCTTCGGACGTAGACAACAACTTTCCAACAAATGATGAACGATCTATTTCATCCTTTTTTGGGAAAGTCTGAAGTAGTGTTTCTAGATGATATTTTGATCTATAGTAGAACACTAAAAGAGCATATAAAGCATCTCTGTATTGTCTTAAGGATTTTCAGACAAGAGAAGCATTTTGCTAAAGAATCTAAGTGTGAATTGCTTGAAAAGGAACTTATTTACCTTGGTCATAAGATTATCGCTAAGGGGATCAAGATTGACAAAGAGAAGGTAAAGATGGTAGTGGAGTGGGCAATTCCTGAAACGGTCTGTGAACTCAAGTCCTTTTTGGGGTTCACTGTGTTCTTTTGAAAGTTGATTGAAGAATTGCCACACCTCTGTTTTGAAAGGGGTAAAGAGTCAGAAAGAAAGGCCTAGCCCTCCGATAAAGTAGAATGAGAAATTAGATGAAATTTTTCGCAAACTCAAACTTCTAATCGTCTCAGCTCCCGTATTGAGAATAGCAGATCCAAATATCCCTTTCATCATCAACATTGACGCTAGTCTGTTCTCTTAAAAGAGGGTCAGCCCGTTGCTTTTGAGAGCAAAAAGTTATCCGATGCGCAAGTTAGATATACTACTCAAGAAAAAGAGCTTTTTGTAGTGATCCATGTTTTGGAATTATGGAGACATTACCTGTATGGTAATAAGTTCATGGTGAACACGGATCATCAACCTTTGAAATACTTATGTAATCAGAATGATCTAAGAGGTCGGAAGGCCCGATGGGTAGAACTCGTGCAAGAATTCGACTTTGAAGTGCAGTATATCAAGGGAACCACCAATCATGGGGCTGATGCACTTAGTTGAATTGGTGAAGTGAACGAACTTTCCTTCACTGAGATCAACACAGATTTTTATCTCTCCTTGAGAGATCTTTGTGAGGAAGACCCGTATTTTGGACCATTCTGTAAGAGAGTGCTATCAGACTTATCAAGCGAGACTGATTGATAGGGTGATCAATTTGGGAGAAAGGATAAAAAGAGTTGATGACTTCTCTATCCGTAATGGACTTTTGTTCATGAAAGGGAATATATGCATGCTCGATGTGGATGCGATTAAGAAGAAAATTCTTTATGAATTTCATGACTCACCTTGTGTGGGGCATCCAAGCATACATCGTACTTTAGATTTGGTACAAAAGGATTTCTATTGGCCAAAAGTTAAACCCTTTGTAGAATCTTATGTGGTCAAGTGTGACCAATGCCAGTTGAATAAGGCCAAACGCCTTAAGACTGGTCAATTGTTGCATCCATTGAATATCGTTAATAAGAAATGTGATAGTATTTCAATGCATTTCATGGTTGGGTTATCACGGACGAATAAACAAAATGATGCAATGCGGGTAGCTGTCGACCATCTTACCAAATTGGCTACATTTATTCCGGTAAAGACCACCGCGAAGGCTTCCAATTTGGCTCAGATATGTGTTAAGCATTTGACTTTGCGGATTACCGAGTGACATTGTGAGCGATTGCAATCCAAAGTTCACAGATCACTTTTGGTCGGCCGTATTTGCTAAACTAGAGACAACATTGAGCATTAGTTCTTCTGATTCATCCTAAGAGGACGGACGTTTAGACCATGGAACAGATGCTTCGAGCATATGTTTCCCAACAACAATGTCATTGGGAGAAGTATTTGCCCTTGATTGAGTTTGCCTATAATACTACTATGCATTGACTACCGATTATAGCTCGTTTATGCTTATGTACAGTTATGAACCTAGATCACCCATTGCAATTGAAACTTGAACGATTTTCAAGAGGGGGATCGGGTATATTTGAGAACTCCAAAAGATTCAAATGTAGTGTGTATTGGCAGGCATTACAAATTGTCCGCTAGATATAGGGGACCATATAAAATCCTAAAAAGGATAGGATCCTTGGCTCACCAGTCAGACCTCCCCGAAGGAACTCAAGTGCACCCAGTATTTCACGTAAGTCGACTTAAGAAAAGTCTACGTGAAGGGGATCATCTTGGTTCTGGAGATCGATTGGACCTGTTAGAAGAATCATCAGGTGTGACACTTGAACCGGAAAAGATCTTGGCCAGCAGAACTGAAGGATTCTGAAATTGTATAGTTACCGAGCATGTGATTCGATGCAAAGGTCATACAGACGATGATGACTCCTGGAAACAGGAGGGAAGCCTGAAAAGGAACTTCCCTAACTTTTAAGTTCTGAGGACAGAAACTTGAATAAGGGGGGAAGAATGTCATGCCTATGTTTAGACTAATCTTGGATTATTATCCGGTAAGGAGGTCAGTAGGCTTGTCTTGACCCATAAATTAATTATGATTATGATCAGGGATTGGGGCCCTCATGGAATTAGTGTGATAACTAATGATTAGAGGCCTAATACTCAAGATGGTGGATTTGTATGGGTCTAACAGTAACTCATAGGTGAGGTGGCCCAATTAGGCTACTGATGTGTCCAATGAGGTGTCACAATGCACTACTAGTGGTGCATGGGCCTTGGAGGGTATAAGTATACCCATAGGGCTCTCACTAGTGTATGCTTGATGTTGGTGATTGCAGCTACATACTACTAGTGTGATGCCTCTCTCCTATTGAGTTGATTGATCCATACCCTAGGGGCTAGATCCGATTGATCTAGGTTTGGTTGGGTTTTTTTATCCACCATCCGATTGGAAGGACAAAGCATTTTCCAACTAAGAAAACTTAATCAAAGACAAGGCTACGAATGGCTTAGGGAGATCTCAACTAAAATCCAAAAAAATAGAAATCGTCTACAGAGAGTTCAAGACACTACACTCAATAATCTGAAAAGTGAGAGTCTCTGGCCTGATGAATACTTAATCAGAAGTGTCCTCAAAAATTTCTAAAGTTTCTCATCTTGAAAAGGATGCTTAGAAGTAATCAATTAGTAACATAAATGTTGTGAGAACCAAAAGTAGTTGTGAGGCACTCAAATAAAAAAAGTATAGAATTGTGTGTCGAGGCATGCATATAGAAGACTGAAATTGTCTCTAAAATTTTTAACCTCAAAACATTGACCTCAATGCGGTCTTTTAGAGAAACTAAAAAATAATGTTGTTGTCGCAAGATACTATTTGTTAAATTGCATAACAATATGAAGCCCCGGGAAATGTTTAGACTATCATGTCTCCACTACATCACTTTGAGAGAGCAAGAGTGTTAGATAAGAATACTTATGCCCCCATAGAGGTCCCTCAAAAAACCATCAGTAGGAATGCTAGAGATCCAACTCGGTAGGGCTACAGATTATCATGGTTCTCTCAGGCATCCGACTTCCTACTTGAGTCATTTGGTATCTCCATCACAGAGCTTCCCTCAGGCACCCATCAGTATACCAGACGATTCCTCTATCGCGCATATAGTAACTGGACTGGCTGGTCTAAAACCATAATTTAGCTCGAAAGGACTCATCTTCGTAGATGCATTCTTTTTATCATTATAGGCAAACTCCAACAATGGTAGGTAACGTTCCCATTGCGTTTGCCTTTCACTCACATACGCCCTAAGCATGTCTTCCAAGGTTTGGTTTCAGTCTGCCCATCTGTTTCAGGATGATCAAAACTACTCATTCCCAACTGCACTTCTAACTTCTCAAATACTGCAGTCCAAAAATTGCCAGTAAAACGAGAATCCTTGTCAGACACAATGGATCTAGGTAATCCATGAAGTCTGAAACACTTGAGATAAGTGCGAAGCAAGGTAGAAGAGCTCTCCCTTTGAGACTCTGCATGGCCATGACTCACCTCCTGTTCCACTTTCTTACAGTGGGGATCTTCCTGCTAAGCCTTTCTTATCTCAGACAGTAAGTCATTTTCAATGACTACAAATGACATCTGATACACCACACGAGATAGTGCATCTGCCACACGATTCTCGACACCTTTCTTGTACCGAATCTCCATTAGGAATTCCTGCATGAGCTCAGACCATCTGGCTTGCCGGCCTCTAAGGTCTGGCTGCTTACAAAAGTATCTCAAGGTATCATGATCAGTGAATACCTCAAATTCCGATCCATACAAATAATGCCTCCATGCCTTTAATGCATGAACTATGGCATACAACTCCTCATGAGTTGGATAATTTTTCTGAGCAGGGTTGAGCTTCTTGCTCTCAAAGGCCACAGGCCTACCCTCTTGCATCAGAACAGCTCCCACAACAATGTCACTCGCATCCGTATCTATAACATAGGGCTTTTGAGGGTCTACAATTTTTAGAGTGACGCACTCAGCAATAGCTTGCTTCAACTGATCAAAGCTTGCTTGCTGCAGTTCAGTCCACTCACCAAATCTATTCTTTTGAGTCAAATCAGTCAAAGGTGCTACAATATAGGAGTATTTCTTAACATATTTTCTATAGAATATTGCCAATCCAAGGAACGGAGTGCTGTCAAATCAGCTGGCACAGGCCACGCAACGATCACAGCAACCTTCTTAGGATCTGGCCTTACTCCATCAGCAGAGACTACATGACCAAGATACTCAATCTCTTTTTTAAACAATTCACTTTTTTTACTATTGGCAAACAAAGTGTTCTCCCTCAAAGTAGACAACACAGTCCTAAGGTGAGCCATATGCTTGACCTCACCTGCACTGTAAGTCAGAATGTCATCAACAAAGCTTAGGACAAATTTACCCATATACGGTCTGAGCACATCATTCATCATCATCATGAATGTAGCTGGGGCATTAGTCAATCCAAATGGCATCACAAGATACTCATAGTGACCGAACCGAGTTCTGAAGGCAGTCTTGTGTACATCCTCTTCACGAACTCTAACCTGATGGTATCCACTCTTCAGGTCTATTTTACTGAACACAGTGGCACCTGACAAGGCATCAAGCAAATCATCTATACGTGGCATAGGATATCGATGTTAAACAGTTAACTTGTTCAAACCTCGATAATCCACACACATACGCCATGATCCATCCTTCTTTTTTACAAGAATGATCGGAGAGGCAAAAGGGGAATAACTAGGTCGTATCTGGCCAGATAATCATCGACCATCCGTCTCACTTCCTCTTCCTCCTTAAGACTTATTCTGTAAGGACGTCTATTGACAGGACATGATCCAGGTATTAATTCAATCTTATGTTCAACATTCCTCTTAGGAGGTAAAACAGATGGAAGATCATCTATGAACACATCTGAAAACTCTCTCCTAATCTTTTGATCCAAATTGGCAATAGTACTGGTTTGCACACACTGCATGCTACTCTGACTAGTATTAGTAGACATATCAAGTAGAAAGCAAACACACAAGTACTCACAATGGATCCTACGCAACTGCGTAGCTGAAACAAGCGGTCCAGGAGGCACATCCCGCTCACCACGAAGGGAATGCATCACACCATCAAACTGGAACTCATACACATGAGTATCCCAGGCTATGTGTGGCTTCCGCATCGTGTGCCAACAAATGCCCAACACCACATCAAACCACGCAAGCCGTGTTATTTCAAAATCCAACTCTTCTGTGTAACTTTGTATAGTTAGTGGAATGCCCACAACCCTCTTATCCCAAATCTCTGTACCCTTTCCATTAGCCATTTCCACTGTGTACTGGTATTGGGATGGTTGAGTATTCACACCTAACTTCCGTACCAAAGTTGAATTCAACACATTATGAGAGGACCCAGTGTCAAATAGAACCTGAACATCTCTACCACACAACTGTCCTCGCATAACAATACACAGCTGTCCTCGCATAACAATAAGAGAAGTGTTTGATACCCTTGGCGAGCCGATTTTGACAAGCACTGGTGGAGCCGTGTCCACTCTCCTGACCACCGAAACATTCATGAGGTGTGGAACATCTGGATTGGCTTCCTGCTCGATCTCTTCCACTGTCATAGGGTCATCACCCTGGTTCATCTGATCCACCTGAAGATTATATGTGGTCCGCATCAAGTTTCGTGGACATTCCTTCCACCTATGCTGTCCCAAACATCCAAAACAGAAGTTCTCCCTCTTTGCACGTTCTTGGTCCTGAGGCGACAACATTGAAGGACGCTGACCCTTTTGGGCATTGGGCTGCCCATACAACCGTTTGCCTTTTGGAGCCCCTGCACCCTTCTTCCTTTGGTCACCCCGAGCTTGCCACTGATTAGTTTGACCTTCAGACTTTCTCTTTTTGTTCCATTTGCCCTTGCGTCCCCAAGGTTGCTGACCACTTGTACCAGCTACCGCAACAGGATCCGGGCCTTTTTTCCCATCTTCATAATACAAAGCCATCTGGATGGCTCCCCACAAATCATGAGATTGCTCCTTCCGCACGAAAGGGTGAATACTCTCTCGAAGTCCCTCCACAAAGTGAAATATTTGCATGTACATAGGAACTTCCTGAGGAATGCGTAACTCGGTACTTGTCTGCATAATCCTGCACGCTCAAGTTACCCTGCTTCAAATAAGACCATTGTTGCATGGCTCTGTTGTCTTCATCCATAGGCACCCAGTTTTGCGCAAACATTTGCCGGAATGCCTCCCATGTGGTTGGAACTAGGTCATCCTTTTCCACCTTCCTCCACCACCTTTGTGCTGACTCTTGAAAACGATATGTGGCTTCAGCAATCATCTCAGTTTCATCGTCTATGCCACACATCTGGAATGCTTTCTCCCACTTTTGCAACCAATTCTCAACGGCATCAGTAGTTCTCATAGATACTGCTCCAGTGAACTTCGGAGGTTTCAAATCTTTGATAGTAGGTAGCTTTCTCTTTCGAAACCCCAACTCAGCTTCATGGCCCGTTGACAATGTAGGTTCGGAACTGGAGGGGGACGCGTGGATGGACCTGTAGGTTTTGTCATGCTCGTTTTGCCAGCACTCTCACTAGGCTGAAAGGCCATTTCCTTGGTGCTGTCAAGGGTGATGGCAAACACTTGGGCTCCCTCCCTTGCCCACACATGCCTGCTCAAGAGCGTTGTAGGCTCATTGACATATACGGAGCACGATTGACGCAGGCCGGTATGTCACTAGATCCTGATGTATATGCAGTAGTGTCATCCACCCCACGGGAT
Organism: Diphasiastrum complanatum; assembly: GCA_029204225.1. Taxonomy (NCBI): domain Eukaryota; kingdom Viridiplantae; phylum Streptophyta; class Lycopodiopsida; order Lycopodiales; family Lycopodiaceae; genus Diphasiastrum; species Diphasiastrum complanatum. The sequence goes on along the minus strand of CM055095.1, from coordinate 14,548,048 downwards.
CCGCTAGCTCCTCGTCCACCACCACCAATGTAATAGATCCTAACACCACAGTAGGGCAAACACTAACTGATCCACCCAACCTTGCCTACTCCCTGATATAGAGTAAGCCCCTCCTAGCCCAGTGTGAGGACTGGTAGCATGCAACTGCCAAGTGTTGGCCACGTGGCACTGACGTGGCCGACTGCACGTCGGGACCCAACTGGGGGCCCTATCCTGCTGACAGGGTCCCTAGGCTGTGTTAGGCCCGCCATGGCTATGGACCGTGCTGGGGCACACTACTCACACTGTCTTGCCCTGTTGGTCATGTACGCTGGACACGATCCTGACTGTGGGATCTGACCTATATGTGTTCTCTAGGGTTCGGCACTGGTTACGAGCTCGTAACAACCACGTCCTCCTCAACCTCCTATTCCTGCTCCTCATCCGCAGCCTGATGCACATCCACCACTCGTTCCTCAGCCCACTGCACCACGTCCTACCGCACCACCACAACCCACTGCACCACATCCTGCCCCTCCTTCTGCTGCATCTATTCTAGTGGGTGCATTTCCACAGCGTCCTCTTGCAGTCACTCAGATGACTCGCCTAGTGCAGACATTCCGATTTCTTCGCTCTGAGTCGGCACCAGATGGTCTCTCACAGGACACCCAAGACATACCATCCACTTTTTCCACACATCAGGATGATTTGGACTCTGATGATGAGGATGGTGATGATAGACAGCACGGTGAGGCTGGTTCTTCTGGAGCTTCTTCACCACCATCTCAGCAGCCCCAGCATCCCCCACAGCCGCAACATCCCCCTCAGCCACATCATCTCCCTCAGCCACATCATCCCCCTCGGCCACCTCAGGCCTAGTATCCCCCCCAACCTCGGCACCCCCCTGCCACTGACATACCTCCTTCTGCTCCTCGTAGGGGTGCTTACCGCACTAGGGCATCCTCCAGTAGATCGTCTCGCACCTCCCAGTATAGACAGCAGTCCATGGAGGAGTCTTTCCAGCCCCATCTTGAGGCAGAGGCCCAGCAGGCTTTGGCAAACATGATCTATGAGCTGAACCTGCCATTTGCCATTGCTGACACGGAGCCCTTCAAGAGGGCTATAGCTGCAGTTGCTGCTACAGGTCCACGCTTCAGGCCACCCGTGGCTGAGACTGTCCGTACCACCCACCTTACATACAGGGTCGAGGAGCTCACCACATAGATGATGCCTCTTAGGAAGGCCTGGTAGAGTTATCGGTGCTCGATCATGTCTGATGGCTGGAGTGACACCCATCGTCGGCCAGTGATCAACATACTGGTGTCTTGCTGCAAGGGCACTATGTTTTATCGGGCCATTGATGCTAGTAGAGGTGGGATGGTCATTGACGGACAGTTTATGTTCGATATCATCAGTGAGGTTATAGAGGAGGTTGGCCCTCCCAACGTAGTGCAGGTTGTCACTGACAACGCAAGGAATTGCGTGCACATTTCTCACTTGCTACAGCAGCAGTACCTTGCTATTGTATGGACCCCGCGTGCTGCACATAGCATTGATCTTATATTGGGGGATATTGGCCGCTTGCCCTGGGTCCGTAGGATAGCTAATATGGCCCTTGCTGTGGTGACATTTATCCTCGGAAGAGGCGTGCCCTTGCCCTTTTTTGCACCTTCAGTTCACTAAATCTGAAGACAACTACCTTTCTCCACTAGGCCTGGTGGTTGAGATTTTTGAGGATTGTATTTGACGATGAGTTTTGGCGTAAAGCTGAGAGCATTACATCTGTGATGAGTCCATTCTACCATGTTCTACGGTTAGTTGACAGTGAGGGCAACACTATGGGCCTTATTTACGAGTCCATGGACAGAATTGGACAGCTTCTACAGTAGCATTTTTTCTCCGAGGACAAGTATGGTACTTGATGGTCATTTCAGTTATTTGTTGTTTTTAAATCTGTCTAGTGTAATTGAAATAAGTTTGTTGTCATCTTCGCATCTTCGGATTTATTCGTTGACATGTCATTAACTATGTGAAACAGAATGGTGGTGTTGCGGGACATCTGGGAGCGCAGGTGGAATTGGTTCCATAGGCCGATTCACGTTGTTGCCCACCTGTTGCATCCCATGTGGCTATGTGAGCGGCATGCATCAGACATGGAGCTAGGTTTGGATTGGTTGAGATACTTGGATGGAGCCGCCAGACACTTCACTGACATAGATGATGTTGAGACACAGTACATTGCCTTCAAGAGGCAGGTTGGTGTGTTTGGCCATCATGCGGCACTGAATCCTAGCAGGCGGGAGAAAGCGGTGACTTGGTGGAACCTTTTATGGTTCTGCATGCCCAACTCTACAAAAGCTGGCCTTGCGAGTGCTATCACGAGTATTTCTTTACCCACCAAGTTCTATGTGATTAAAGATGGGTGTTAAATGGATGAAATCAACTAATGCGCTTTTTATGATTGTCAATAGGATTGTTCCTCTAGTATTTGCGAGCGCAACTGGAACACATTTCCATTGATTCACACGAAAAGGCGTAATCGCCTTTCTATTGCCCAGATGGCACGGCTGGTTTTTTGCAACACCAATGAAGGTTGGGTGACAAACTTGCATCTATTGTGGACCCTCTAGAGGTGTTGCCCTCGGATTGTTTACTAGGCGTTGATGATCCCACTGATTCCACCAGACCCATGCCGAGGGCTGATGTTGCGGCTGACATTGCGGCAGAGAGAGAGAGAGAGAGAGAGAGAGATGATGCGGGTTAGACGGTTGTTGATGTTGAAATAAATGCCTATTTTGCCCCTTAAGGCTTGTATACTTGTAACTTGTAAGTTGTGCATAAGACATGGGGGTGAAACATTTATGTACATAGTACACCCCACTTGTGCTAATTAGGCAAGTAATAACAAGTAGGTTGAGGACCCATGTAGGTTCTAGAGCTAGAATTAGCAAGACGCCACCTCTATACATTACATGCTAAATGTAGCCCAAAGTTTGGAGGGGTTTCCACGCCCTACTACTCTTTGAATAATCATTCAAGTTGTGTGAGCTTTAAAGTCCTCTCTCTCTTGCTTTTGTGTTCTACTCCATAGCTGGTTTTTTAAAGCTTTCATAGTGTGCTTACTATGCTGTTATGATACTCCATAGCTAGGCCTTGAAATTTGTCATGGTATCAGAGCAGGTTATGTTGCCTGTGGTGTGGTGAAAGCTTGGACCTGTTTTGATCAGATTCTTGCCATTCCTAGAGAGCAGCTTACCTTTGAGGAGGGAGCACTTTTTGTAGGGGCATCTGATCTTTGTGCTATCTGCATGGTTGGAGTACTGTTGGCAAGGGGAGTACAGGGAGCCAAAAAGTTTCTAATTTGGGACGAAAAAATTTGAGTCTTTGTGGACAGCCAGGACTGTAGGAGGGCGCTTTCTACAGTGGGGACTTCGGTGAAAGTTCTGAGTGGATCTGGATAAGGGCTAGGACAGCCATACAGGGGGATAGTTTCAAATCCAGAAGCTGAGGGTTATTGAGCAAGTGGCTGCATACCCTAGTTGGGTGAAAACCCCAGTTTGCCTTCTGTGTTTTATTTCTATCCAGCTATGTCTAGTCTTGCAGAGAGCATGCTGAGTGAAGCCATCCGGCTTGATGGCACTAACTTTAGCATATGGAAATTCAAGATCAAGAACATTCTTGAAGACAAAGAATGTTGGAAGCTTGTGACAGGTGAGGAGCCTGTTCCAACATCTGAACTTGAACTCAAGGACTATATCAAGAGAGGGGAAAAGGCACACAGGATCATCAACATGTCAGTGAGGGATAATGTGATTCCTCTAATCAGGTCAGCCAATGGGCCTGTGGATGCATGGCACATTCTTTGTGCATTGTATGAGACAGCAAGTACAACTAGGTTTCTCTACTTGAATACTCTCAGAATGGAGACAGGGGAGACAATTATTGATCATCTTACTAAGATTCAGGATATTAGATATCAGCTTTCTGTACTTGGAGAGTCTATTGCTGACAAAGACTTGGTGCCAATAGTTCTGAATAGCTTGTCATATGCTTATCAGAACTTTGTGATGATGATATCTGTGAGAGAGAAGATCCCTACCTATGAAGAAGTCTATGGTCTCTTGTTACAGGAAGAGATGATGAGAGTTAATCTCTCCAAGAGGGAAGATTTCTAGGAGCATGCCTTTGCTTCTAAGAAGAAGCAAAATCCAGCCAAGGATAAGAAGAAAGGTAAAGGCAAGAACAAAGGAGCACCACAAACACTTGAGCAAGGAATGGAGAACTTTCAGATGTTAGAAGCACAATCCTCCTCGAATACTTCTTCCACACCTCGAAAGAAGGGGAATTGCAATTACTGTGGTAAATATGGACACTTTGCTTCTGAGTGCAGGAAGAAGCTTGCAGAGCAAAAGAAAGGCACAAAGAAGCAGGGAGGAAATGTTGTTGAGAGTGTTGCAAGAGAGGAGCAGAGTGACATAAGGCAAGCTGAGTTATTCTCTGTTGCATTGGCCTCACAGGTGGTTGGTACATTGACTCAGGTGCTTCAAAGCACATGACCCCTCATAGGGATTGATTTGATACCTTTGTGGGGATTTGTGATGGACAAGAGGTGTGCCTAGGTGACAACTCAACACACAAGGTCAAGGGAAAGGGCACAGTACCTGTAAAGCTTCCATCAGGAGAATTCAAAGTCATTAAGAATGTCTTATATGTACCAGGACTTGCTAAAAATCTTCTTTCAGTAGGAGCTATCACTCAACAAAATATGAAAGTAGAATTTGATGCTACTTCTTGTCTTGTGTTGGACTTGAGTGATAATATGAAGGTTGTGGCCAAAGGATTGCAAGAAGATAATCTATACAGGTTGTACACTTCTATCCCTCGTCAACATGCTTATACAGCAAAAGGAAGTGATGTGGATAGATTGTGGCATGAGAGGTATGGACATCTTGGCTACCAAAGCATGTAGGTGTTGAACCAGCATCATATGGTGGAGGGGCTTCCAGTTGTTAAGCCAAGCTCTTCAGTTTGCGAGGCTTGCGCTATGGGAAAACAACAAAGACATAAGTTTCCCAAGGAGAGCACCACCAGGGCAGCAAGCATACTTGACTTGGTACATTCAGATTTGTGGGGGCCAACCCAAACCAAATCTGCAGGGGGGGCATATTACTTTATGACCTTTATTGATGACTTCTCACACAAGATTTGGATTTATTTCTTGAAGTTAAAATCTGAAGCATTCAAGTACTTCCTGCATTTCAAAGCTTTGGTAGAAGAACATTCAGGAAAGAAGATAAAGATGCTCAGGTCAGATGGTGGTGGATTGTTCATTAAGACAGAATTTGTGGAATTCTACAAGGCCAATGGGATCAAAAGGCAGCTTACAGCTCCTCATACCCCTCAGCAAAACGGCGTAGCAAAGAGAAAGAACCGAACTATTGTGGAATGTGCAAGGTGCATGCTCAAGGCAAAGGGGTTGCCCAACTCTTTTTGGGGTGAGGCAATGCACACAACAATGTTTCTGTTGAATAGAAGTTCAACAAAAGTTGTGGAAGGCAAGACTCCAGAAGAGGCATTTAGCGGCATCAAGCCCAAGGTGGGCGCTTTGCGATTGTTTGGTTGTACGGCCTATGCCCATAATCCCAAGGATAACAAGAAGAAGCTGGATGCAAAATCAGCAAAGTGTATTTTCTTGGGATATAGTGAAGAAAGCAAAGCTTACCGACTTTACGATCTTACTAGCAAGAAGAGGATCATAAGTTGAGATGTGATCTTTGAAGAAGATCAAACGCCTCCTATAGAGGAACTTGAGATGGAGGATAGTACAAGTGAATTTGTGCCAATACTTGATGATCCACATCCATATATTGGGGAGCCTCAGGATGATTATATGAGTGTTCAAGAGGAAGAATCCGGAGGAGACTAGGAAGCGGAAGGAAAGGGGCAAATCTGTTGAGTCCTTTTCACCGTCTTCATCACCAACTGCAAGGAAGAAGTTTCCCAAGTGGTATTGGCATACTGTGCAGGATGGTTTGATATTGGATGACGGAGAGAGCAGCAATCTAGGGGCTAGGAGGTCTCAAAGGCAAGCCCAACAGCATGAACACCAGGAGACAAACTATGCACTTATGACTACTATTTTGGATTCACAAGATCCGCATACATTCGTTGAGGCAGCAGATGAGAAGGTATGGCAACATGCTATGCAAGAGGAGTACGACTCCATTCTCAAGAATGATACATGGGATTTGGTGAAGTTACCAAAAGGGAAGCGTCCTATTGTAAGTGGGTCTACAGGACCAAATACAAATCGGATGGGAGCATCGAATAGCATAAGGCAAGGCTGGTTGCTAAAGGCTATGCACAGAAGGAGGGCTTGGACTATGATGAGATGTTTGCACCGGTAGCCAAGATGACGTCTATTAGGTTGGTTTTAGCATTGGCTGCATTTTTTGGTTGGGAGGTCCATCAAATGGACGTGAAGAGTGCTTTTCTCAATGGACAGTTGGCTGAAGAAGTCTACATGGAACAGCCACAAGGTTCTGAGGCTAAGGGCAAGGAAACTATGGTATGCAGGCTTAAGAAGGCCTTATATGGTTTGAAGCAGGCACCCAGGGCTACAAAGACCAATTACAAGTTCAGCTGTACAACTCTTCATTTCTCAAGCATTGGTTCTAAGTCAATATTCAAATCTCAAATCTCACTATTAGCTATAGGTTTACGATCCACATATTTGATAATACCATCCCTATAGATAAGCTGCTTTCCAGTTGTTCTGGCTTTTTTCTCTCATCCAGTTGACATGTACTTCATTAGTCTTATATGCCTTTTGGCATGGAAAAGACATTAATAAAGCTTTCTTTCTTTCTTTCTTTCTCAACCCCAAAGGTTGTACAATTAAAGCTTGCTAGTTTGGGTTTGGACTAGTCACTGTTGATCATTGAATCGTGAAATGAGCTCTATCCACCATTGATATAAGTTCTAATCAAGAGGAAAGATGGAATGAATTTCCTAAAGCACTTGTCAATATCTGTGAGCACAATTTTCACAACTATAATCTGATGACCAAGTGATGACGCACAACTTATAAGGATCACTTGTTGATAAGACTTAATAGTCATGCTCAGAATCAAAACCAAGGAATGCAAGCCTAGTAAATTTTTATTGTTTACCGGTAAGCTATCCCGCACAACTTAGCAAGCGTCCATGAAGATTACTCACATACCCATAGTGCTGCATCATTTCCCCTCGTATACTTTACATTGTACAGCATAAATTTCATGGCAAATGTGAACCCTGATTCAATTCATCATAGATAATATAAACCACGAAGAGTACGTTCTACTGAGAGCATAATGCCAAACTCTGCATAAACACATGCTAGATAGATTGTGGTAGACCTTCTTGTCTACTAGATCGATAGCCGTTCCTGACATTAAAAATCAAGGGGAAGAGAAAAACATGTGCATTTGTTTCTACGAATATTTATTTGGTTGACTATTAAGAGTTTCACTAGTTCCTACATCAGGCTATGCTTGGAGATGAATTTTACTAGTTACTATGATTGCAAGGAAAATGGAATGTCATGCTTTGCTTGGAGATTGAGAACGTGATTAACATGACGGGTCTTGAAAATAACTGCCTTTCAAGTCAAAACTTCAGGTGACAGTGAGATACTATTAACATGCTTATATTAATATGCTTAGCACTACAGATGATGGCATGAACATTCATGTCAGTCTGAGATGGCAAGAAAGTTATGTTCAGTGTGTGCAACAAAGTATGATAAACTTAAATGCAAGCAATTTCCAGACCTCTTGGGAATTCAACGTATTGCTGTTTGTCTTTGGCCGGAAATAGTAAATTGAGAGATAAAGAGCAGCAACGACTATGATAATTTGGAAGAGCTTTGGATCCCTTATGACATCTGAAAATCCATAACGCAGGTCTGTGCTCTTGTAATATACTTTTTGCACTTTATCTGAGAAAAATTCTGCTGCTTGCTTTTTGTAGGTTATGGTGTCCTCGGGAATAAGCGCTGGAGTTTCTACTTTCTGCAAAACAGACACAGAGCATTCCAAAAGGCATGCCACACTAAAGCTTTGATCATGTCTACACAGCAAGAGAGTTGACACTCATAGTACATGTGTAAGTTGGAAGACTTTTCCAATCCTTATTTTGCAAGTACTACCACTGAGACCAGATAAACATTCTAAGAGATGTTACAAGATGAAGATGCTTATTATGAAGTAGAAAGGAACCTCAGAGATATTGATGTTTTAAAAATATAGAATTTAAGTTTAACTTGCTCCTGCAAACAACCTCAGAGATAGTGAGGTTTTATAACTCTAGAATTTGAATTTCACTTGCACACAAATTTGAAGTCTTGATGTTGTCTAAGAAGTGTGTCATTGCAGTTAATATGGAATGCATGTAGTGAAAGAAGGTGAGAACTACAGCTCAGTGGCTCATCTACTTGAAAGGGCCTCCTATAAGTTTTTCCCACTACATAAGTTGAAAGCATAAAGAGAATTTCCTACCTTTGCCAGTCACTGATGCCTTCTCATTCTTGTTCTTTCATGTACAGAAGAAGCATGAAGGACAAGATTAAGCACTAATGAAAGCCAAAGTTTTCGAAAATGATCATAGTAAATGGGGTCTACAAACAATTGCTGAAAACTCTTATTTACAACAACTAAGTACGACTGCATTAGTTTTATCCTGCCGATACATGGCGTCTGATGCATCATTGCAAAAATCTAGAACCTTAAAATGTTTTATTTCAAATTTGCTACTTACGAAATTGGGAAGGTCCTGTGTGTCACCATCCTTGATAGTTTGTGATATCCATGACATAATCTGCAAAAAGGCCCATCAATGGGAATTATTTCTGCTAAGGGGGTTAGAAATAGGACCATCAACAGAAATGACTTGCTAATTGTGCCTAAAGTGCAATCACAAAACACACATCAGGATGATGTGATCTGTCAACCCTATCTCTAACTGTAACAAAACCTTTCTAAGAACCGTATGTTTAGGAAAGACTGTAAAGAAAAATGCATTAAAAAGCTTATGCACTACATAAAGAGTTCTAAACATAATGAAAGCCGCGCAAAAAGGATGTGATTTCTCTACGCTCATCAACCCGACCCAAATAGTAACTGAGAGAAGCTTCTCCCTGCAACAGGCTGCCCTCAAGCTAGTTAACTGACTTCTCATGAGCTAGGGTCACACAATCATTGTCGGAATGGACAAAGTGTAGATAAAATTCTGCACACCACAGGACTCTAATACAAAATGAATATAACTATTCTGATGGAGCTTGTAGCAAATGAATTTTCACTTGAGATAATTGTGCTGTAAGTTGTTGAAGAGCCTGTACAAACCCATTGAATGTATTCCAAAAACGTCATTAAAACTGCTGCAGTAGGTCTCGAAGAAACTGATAATTAATCTAGGTCTATCTTTGCATAGCATATGTGTCTCTGTATATCATTCATCTACTAAAACATAGTTGCTATTGAGATAAAGAACTTGACTTTCAAAATGTGTGACGAGCAGCATACATGTCTATCATTTTCTTTTAACACATTGTTATTTTTGTCCATTACCAGGTTCTCTAGTACTTCTTGATGATACATCCACCACTCTTGTAGCATTTATTTCTAATGCCCAAGACCAGCAGTGTATAAGAATGCGATGAATAGGCATTGCAAGTATGTAGAGTTTCATTGAAAGGATGTTTCTCTCAGACACAGATTTGTTCAAGGTCAGGTTTAGACGGAGAAACTGGTTCCACAGTATTATGGTTCTTAGCACATTCTTTAGAAGTAGAGTCGTTCCACTTTCCCCCTTCAGTTTCCTACTATCATCAGTAAGGCATGTGGAATTCTTTCACGTGCTACTGTAGGGCCATACGAGGCCCATGATCCTAAGATGCAAATGATCCTAAGTTAATTCATTTCCACCAGATGCTACTTAAGGGTACAGTTAAAGGATAGTCAACAGTGGCATCACATATCAGTACAATGATGTGGGAATCAGCTCATACACCTTAACAACTTTCAAGTATGTAACCTTGCTACAGCCATTTAAATCAAAGGATACACCACCTTATTCCTCATTATAATCCTTCTATATTTGACACATACTTCAACATATATGCATTGCGGCATCTTTGTCAGTTTTCACATTTCATACCACTTTCTAATATGCTTTTGACATTTGTCTACAATCTCAGAAACGTTGAGAATGTTTGCAATTAGGATCTGTCATTCATTATTGAAAGCATTATTTATTTGGACCCTCTAGTGTTACAAAGTGTGTTTAAGGGTGGGCTCTTTGGTCTTTACTTTTAGTTAACTGGAAGGACTGCAATGTAGCCCCAACTGATGACATGTCCGCTGACTTTATTACCTTGAACCTTCCAGGACATCCTGAGTCTCTTGAAAACTGTAAATAGGATGACTACATGTGATTCATCAGCTGATCATTTTGTAGTTCAACTGCTTTGTAGAAGGCTCAACTTGCAGCCTCATTTGGAGGGGCAATGATTCACTTGAGCATCAGCTATCGATAAGTGTGTAGTGAGCTTAGTTGGAGATTGTTTTGTGTACATGATGCTTATGTGATGTTATATTCTTGACTGAAGCTGGAATTTGCTCATTTAGTTAAAATGTCAAAAGTGCCAAACTACTTTTGCTTCATCCTTTCCTATTACAACAGAAACATGGGACACCATTGTTCTGGGACATTCTATCAAGTGTTAAAGAGCATGAAGGCGTAAATGGTGGTTAATGTGCTTACTCAGCTGGCGTAATCTAAGTAGCAAAGGAAACAACTATCATGCAAAATATGAATGACCAATATGGCTGCATTCAATGCGATGAAGCCTGCAGTACTGTTATTGTGACAAGAACCACTTTTTGCTTCCATTGCATTTCCCAGCTTGAAAATATTATCAACATTTTATAATTAAACGTATCAGCCAGAGTTTATGTCAGCTGAAGATGCTAAGGAAATTTTGCATTACTTGCATTCAGAAAGGAGTAGCCGACAGCTAGAACAGATGATTGGTATGAGGTAGCACTTGACAATAATCCAAGGAAAGCCAATGAAAACTTTAGCAGGAGTTACATTGCCCTGACAGAACCTATGATACAAAGACTTAAGCCACAAAAAAACACATTAGATTTTGGTACATAAAGAGATTAACTGCTTTTGAGACAACCTATGTTACCTTCTGAGATTCCATTGTCCCATTGTACGAGGCAACAAGAAGGGATGCAAGCTTTTCTTGCTCTTCCTGGACTACGTCCCATATGTTCTTCCATTTCTTTTCCTTCAAAACTTCTTGTTCCCCTGAATCTCTCTTGTAGCGGACTAAAAAGATTTTGGGGACATTATCAGCCTCTCCATACCTTTTTGGCCCACAAGTCTCATGCACATCATCTGAATGCACCAAAAAAAAGCAGTATTTCTGCTTTTGGAAAATAAGACAATATTTTCTTTGTCAGTATCTCACCAAGTTTTGCTTAGGTAATCAATACCGTCAGATGCTTCCTGATGATATTAGAACAGAGCAAGACAATTATACGCCCGTAAGTGTTTTCTCTATTCTTGTTGAAACACACTGATCTTCTTTAAGTGTTTACTAGGTGACAGTAATACCCTACATTTATGTAATTTACTTTGATAAAAATAGATGATAGACATGCAATTCACACTAATAATAGTTGAGAAGACCAACTAAGCAAACAGGAATCCTAAAAAGAATAATAGTTGAAATGCATCAATTACTCAAATCCAAGCCAAAAAGCTACAATGAAGATCAATACATGATGGGTAGTCTTCATGGGAATGAAGGACACTCTTCACCAGTCCATGCTGAAGCTTCTTTCTATGAGAAAGTTTAAACCCAGAAATAAATGAGTAAGCAGTGGCAGCTACTCTTGGGGTTAAAAGTGCCCACAACACCTGGAAAAAGCTTAACTAGAAAATCTAATACTACGGCACAAACCTTAAGCTCCAAACCAGCCTGATTACTATGGCTGCCAGTTACAATAGGTGCATCTATGCTCCTATGTGTTGGGACAAACGACTCATAGGCCTTGTCCACTCTTGTATGACCGACACTAGGATTCTCATGCCACAAATGCAAGAATCTTATGCCTAAGATAAGTGCAAGCAAAGGGACAACGGATTAACCGAATGGACATATTGTTCACATGCTTTTAGGGATGGATGGAGGAAGGAAATAATTCTTACTCATATAGTGACTTGATTAGCATTGCATGCTTGTGTCCTCACCTTCATCACTATATGAAGTAGCTCATGGATGTTGCATGCATGCATTCATGCATGTCTGCGTAGGGCTCTGCATGTGCCTATTAGAAATAATAAATGATAAGGTTAGTTTCCCATAGGTTACAAACGGTCGAGACTTGTGTAACCATGGGTTAGGTTTATTATTTAGACCATGTTAAGTTAGTTTTAGCTAAATTGGACCCAATTTTGGTCTAGTAATAACTCGTGAGTCCAAGTAAAGTCTAATTATGTTAAGGGGCCCTATCTTGACTTTTGGGGGTGCCCTATAATTAGTAAGTTCTATAACTTAGGGTTTGGAAGAGTCTAGGCCCTTGGAAGGCCTATTTATATGTACTCATTATTCATTTGTAATTCATTACCTTTCAAGCATTGCTACTACTTTCTCTCTCCTTGAGGGCGCCTAACCCTCTCCCTCTTCTTCTTCTTCTTCTTTTTCTTCTTGTATATGGAGATTGAATGTTAGAAGGATCTTGGCACTTTGATTTCCTACATGGTATCAGAGCCATGGATCTTCTATGCTTGATTTAGGGCGCCCTACCAAAAGAGATCGTCTACACTTAGGGATCACAAAAATTCAGCACCTTTGCTGATTTTTTGGAGTGAAGGTTCGTTCAATTTTGACTCTTTTCCGTTTTGGAGGAGGGCGTCACACATCAAAGGAGATAATATGATTAGGTCGCCCACATCTGTGTAGGTTTATCCTACTTCCGTTGGTCCGCTGCTGCCCTATTTTTCAGATTTGCTCCTTTGCAGGAGATCACCCATTTACAAGCATTTTTATCTTCTGATTTGGCTGAAAAATCAGCACCCTTGCTGATTTTACAAAGTGTAGATCCGCTTCTTTTTGCTTGTTTCCAAGTGTGGAAGAAGGCGCTAATTTTTTGTGATTATCCGATCACATTCCGAGGCTGAAAATTGGACGGCATATTACCATTTGTAGGGTGTTTGCAACAGCCCTATCCGTGTGTGTATTGTTCACACTTTTTGGCAAGAAAGAAGGGTTCCGAAAAAAGCTTTGTTGGAGGCTAACCTAATTCTTTGCTTGTTGGTTTTTTGAGTTTGTAATGCAATTTCAGGCTGAAATTTTCAGCACACAAGGCTTGTAGGAGGGTGAGTTCCTACATTTATCTAATGTGTGGTTTCGACACATTCCGGTGCTGATTTTTCAGATTTGATAATGTTTTGGAAAAGGTTGAAATCAAGCATTCTTTGAAGCCATTTTGTACTAATGGAGGAGGGGAAAAAATCATGTCAATTAGTACATTGGTTCAAAGTGGCATGTTGCTAGATTATTTGGGTGTTCAAAGTGGCAAGCTATTGGTTTTTTTCTTGAAGATGGTGGACACCAGATATAGCCATAGTTTATTGATCATTTTCAGCCTATGTTACATCGTGAGCATCCTATTATGCATCGGGAACGGCCTGCGGAAGGTTTTTGGACAGCAAGGTCCACATTTGGAACACTCTGGACAGCAAAGTGTTGGTGATTTTGTGGCTGTTGGACAGCCTGCTACAGCCTCTTGTTGGTTGTCTGAGTCTTTGCGGGATAGCACAGCATCTTTTTACCTTGGAGGAAACACACATGCCTCACCAAAATCAGTACCTTATGCTGATTTTCATGTTTTGATGCTTACTTCTTATGATGACGGTGTTGTCTTACCTAGTGTTGGTGAGCTGATCATTGATAGTAAGATTCGGGAGGATGTGATGGTAAAAGAGTATCATACTCTTCTTTATGTTTCTTGTGGTAAGAAGACTTATGGAATCATGTGGGACCCATTGATGGATTGCAAATCCATATTTCGGCTTGTGGCTGGTTTTTTGGTTACCTACTTTGGATGGAGCATGCTTGTCTTCACTTTTCGACTTGATGCTACCGCACTTCGTATTCTACATCTCTTCTACATCGGGCATGATTGGGGCTGAGATTTCGGCTACTTCGACTACTTCAAGCTGAGGTTTTTTTTTGGCGGCATTAAGCTTGGACAGCAAGCTAACATCTTTTCTTTTTCGGCTACATGGAGTTTTGGGCAGCATGCAACACTTTGCATTTTTGTTGCAATTTTTCATACTTCATGTCATGTTATGTTTTTTACATTATCATTTAAGTAGGGTGTTAGAAGTAATAAATGATAATGATAGTTTCTCATAGGTTACTTTGACCCAAAAGGTCGAGACTTGTCTAACCATGGGTTAGGTTTATTATTTAGGCCATGTTAAGTCAGTTTTAGTTGAGTTGGACCCAATTTTGGTCCAGCAGTAATTCAAGTAAAGTCTAATTATGTTAAGGGACCCTACCTTGACTTTTGGGGGTGCCCTATAATTAGTAGTGGGTCTTGGAAGGTTCTAAAACTTAGAGTTTGGAAGAGTCTAGGCCCTTGGAAGGCCTATTTATATGTACTCTTTGTTCATTTGTAATTCATTCCCTTTCAAGCTACTACTTTCTCTCTCCTTGAGGGCGCCTAACCCTCTCCCTCTTCTTCTTCTTCCTCTTTTTCTTCTTCTTGTATATGGAGATTGAATGTTAGAAGGATCTTGGCACTTTGATTCCCTACATCTTCAAAGTCATTGATTTTGTTACTCTCAATGAATTCCATTATTCAATTGACAGAGTGGATCTTGTCTTTGAAACAAGCACCACATATTTATCCATAGTAAGACTCAGCCAGAACAACACAACAAGCAAAATTGAAGCAAATGCCAAGGCAATTGCAAACCCAAGCGCTAATACCCTATAACAAGCTATCATGAATTATTGTATTATACCATCAATTATTTGCAAGTAGTAAATACAAATAAAACAAGTAATCATGATGCTTTTCCCACCCAATTATAGATGCATGCAAGTTGTACACTCATTAATCAATGCATGTAAGGCCAATAGAGGCACTGTAGGAAATCAAAGTGCCAAGATCCTTCTAACATTCAATCTCCATATACAAGAACAAGAAGAAGAAGAAGAAGAGGGAGAGGGTTAGGCGCCCTCAAGGAGAGAGAAAGTAGTAGCAATGCTTGAAAGGGAATGAATTACCAATGAATAATGAGTACATATAAATAGGCCTTCCAAGGGCCTAGACTCTTCCAAACCCTAAGTTCTAGAACCTACTAATACTCTGGATTTTTGCAGCATTTCTTAATTCGATAATCATTTTAATTTATATCAAATTGAGATCTATTAACTGGACATTAGTCGTGATGTGGATTTTGATGAAAAGAATTCATTGGATGTGGCCCCAACTCATATCTTGAAGGGGGACAGCCCATTAGGTCTGGCTGCCATTTGTACAATGTAGGTTGAACCCGAAACAACCACTCCAACTCATATAATTCCTTCCAGTGTAGAACTTTGTTCTGAAGGACTGTTATAGTTATATGATATTGTACTTCCATATAAGATTTTTGAATATGGCTCGGAATTTAGGTTTCCTGAACCCTAACATTAGTCTCTATTTGATAGTTAATTATTGAAAACGTCTTCGTTTGCTCAAAAAAACTCTCTAGGTCATCCATAGTGTGACAGCACCTTGCAAATTTCAAGCAAGCCATCAATTGCAACTCCTAGGGATATACATGCATACATACATATATACATACATACATACGTACTGTAACGATCACCTTATGAAGATCTAACTAGATCCTGTTGCAAAACAACCAAAACGACACCTGTGGAGCAAAACCACCCATCCAAACCTAGATCCCTCCTGGACCTAGCCCCCAAGCCATAGTGAAGAACACAAGAGAGGGGAGGAGAAACTGGCTCAAGGATCTGAATTCACAATAGGAGGATGGGCGAGTTTCCAATGGATATATCCTCCCCAAGAGAGAGAGAATATTCCCCCTAGGACTCCCATGCAACCTAAATTGAGCTATGGACCAGAGTACTCATTCAGGGTCCAAAGGTACATTGAGCGATAAATCTTCCAAATGGGTCAAAATCTTCAATACATCAAACTGTCATCATATAAAGCAAATTTACATGATACACTAGATAACAGTCGACCAAACCTGAAGATTAAGTTTAAAAGCTAACAAATCAATCATTTAACTTTCACTTTTATCTTGAAAATCGATCTTTAGTCTGACTTCAATATCAAATTAGTACTTAGAGATGGAATAATACTAAAATTATATCTTTGTACTGAAGCACTATATCGACCTTTAGAAGTACACTAAGAGATAAATTTCCCTATTGGGTTTGATTCTCTCCAATCTAATAACATCACCTTCATGTAACCTCAAATTTACATGAATCACTAGGTGAGTTTTCGATTTACATTGGAAATCATTGTTCAAAAGTTAAAGACTCAAAACAGTTGTAGTCCAAGACTATCCACAATTACTTGTAGACCTGTCATAAATGCTTCTTGGTACAAATACACGTAGAATTTTTTCAAAAACTAAGGTACAAAACTCATCCAACCAAATCTCTAGGAAATTCATCAAGATAAAAATGACTTTAACTCAGTCCTGAGTACCCCAGATACTCTCTTGAGTTAAGTACTCTATCCCTAGCATCACATGCCAGAAAATAGCAACCATTCAATCTTGATAAACTTAACTACTCCTAGTTAACCGGAGAATTTAGGCTGAAAAACAGTACACAAGCATTCCTTGACTATAATCTGCAAAGGCAAGCAAATTCCTCATAAGTAGACAATTACTTAATGAAAATGCCTGTGAGATCCAAACAATCTCAAGTTTGTATACAAATTTAGAGTTCAAACAACAGATCTAAATTTTAACTCCACCAATTGATCAAGAATTACTCACCATTTTAAGAATCATCATATTTCCATATAATCATCTAATGACCTTTAAGTATCAATTTATGATCCGTCAATCATAAACATTTAGAATCTTATGATTCGTCAATCATAATTTATCGGATTCTAGAACCATACTTAATCAATTAGAGATACTGGAGTATATGCACAACATGCCACCCAAGAAATATAAAAAACACTTTGGAATCTTTTCCACAAGGAAAATTACTGGATTCCAAAAATATTCTTTCAACCCGATTCTTAACCAGATTATGAGTTCCAAATTCTACAATCAACCTAGTGATTAAAAACCAGTATAACACTTGTCTTTAACAAATATAAACTTTACACAATCGACTAGAACCACATCTAGAGATTCCAAAGTTCTGCTGAATTCCAACTGAATTCAGTGGTTATCCTTAACATTAGTTAGACTCTGTCATCCAATGTATATATGAGCTTACTGGGATATAGTCAATAACTTACGATATCTCTCCTTCAAGAAATATTCTATATCAAGAATCTTCTATATTCTATGCACAGTTCTCCTAAATGAATCACTAATCATGTGTCTTATAAGAAATATAGATCCAAATAAACAATTCCGATGAATTCTCTTCACACTGCTTATTTATCCAATTAACTTCTAATAAGGAGTAATCCAATTACTCAAGTCAATTGTAAATGATTCAGAAATCTTAAATGTCTAGGTGCAGATCTCAATTATACATGTATAACACCATATTTAGATCTTCTAAACCATAAATAAGTTAATGAATTATCCTTTCAACAGAAAGAGACATTAACCTGCAAGTAACTGTTCCTCACATTACTTGTTCATATGTCTATGCACTCTAACTAGTTTAAGTATAGGATATAAACTCAGTACATAGGAAACACATAGTAGATCCACAAGATTAAGATGTACATAAGCAACTTATCCAACTATGTTCTTATACATACACATAGGCTATAAACTGACAGATATCCACAATCTGCATATGTTACTCACATAACTTACTGAGAACCTTGCAACTCAGCTACCAAAGAACTCTATTTCTCATGAGTAAATAACATATCTAGGAAATCTTTGAAGTGAATAGTTCCACATCACAAGTTTTCCAACCATCTAACTCTTATTAACAGAATTTCTTCTACCAATCAGCCTACAACAGATCTTAGCGTACAAACCAAGATTAGGCTAACTTATACAAACATCTTTGGACATAGAGTTAAGATTAAAGCTTTACTGCACAGATCGAATCCATAACAAAATGGTACCTGGTAAAAATCAGTGAACCTTAATTTAATCTTTACCACTACTTACCATATTCATGAATATCTATCTCACAGCTCTAACCCCAAAACTCCTCTAGTTTCAGATTACTCAGAATAATCACTTAAAGAGTTCCTCTATTTCAAACTGGATAGTTTTACCATTGCCCACATACAAGATTTTTTCCCAAAATAAATGCAACTGGCTGATTCCTCGAAAGACTTATTCCTATCTTTTCTTCCCCCCTTTCAAAAAGAAATTCCATAATTTCAATTGAAAAGTTCTCAGGAGACCACGTATCTAATCAAGGCACGATAATGGATTGTAGGAAATAGAAGCCTAAGGATCCAGGATCTTAGCTATTCAATCACACAAAGCATTCTCAAAAGAAAGAGAGAGATGGCTAGAAACCCTCTTGTAGAAACTCGTGGACAGCCAAGGAGAATAGTCAATATTGCTTACAAAAGTGTCACATACAAATGGGATGCACACATATATATAGTCCAAGATGACTATCTAACTTCATGACTATTGGCTATCCAACTACTTGACTATTGGCTATCCAACTACTTGACTATTGACTATCCAACTTTCTATAAGTTACATAGAAAGAATAAGGTACCTCCAATATGTCAAGTTGCGATACTTAATGTCACAATTAGGCCCAGTGGACCCATGAGTCCCTACCAAGTTAATTTCATACTAACTTAGCTAACTCTAAGTTTAGTAGGCCTAATATAATAAATGACCATGGTCAAAGTAACCTATGGTAATGTAATCAATTCCATTTACATTCCAACATGGACTATGAACAACTTCAAAAGCACATGAGAATTGACGTTACCAAATCAATCAAACTCAAAAGTATTTCATTAAGTTAGCTAAAAGATTATAAGTTGGTCTGTTTGGCTATAGTATTTGGTGGATGTAATAATCCTTTGAAAAAATTGTACTAAATGTTCTTTGGTAGTGAGAAACATGTCATCAACTTCAGTAGAGGTCAATCAAATCATAGAGGAAACTTCAATGAGCTTATGTAACCAAGATAGGTTACGGAATGAGCTATTTCTTTTCTATAGGCGGTAAAGTTATGTAGTTGGTGGATATTTTATACACTCGTGACTAGGCCTAGGTATGATTGACCAAAGACTTCTTAAGAGCAATTTGTATGTAAAGTGCTCTGTGAAGTTAGAAAACCTTCAAGGGGCCCATGATTTGATACTTTACATGCATTGCTTGTTGCTGAAGGCAAGTCATTTACGAAGGTCCAGGATTCAATGGAAAACTATGGCCCCAGTAGAAATATAAGTTTTTGTAATTGTTCTAGGAAAATTCGTGGGACTTTTCAACAGTGATTTTTCTTGGTTTTGAAGAGTTTTCTAGAATCTATATCAGAATGAAAAAAGTTGAAGCTACTACACATTGTTCTTTATGGTCCTTGTAAAATTGTTAAAGAGATCGATAATGCGTGTAATTGTCGCCTAGTGGCATGGGTCTTTCTCTTGTTTTTATGTTAGTCAATTGAAAGAATATATGATTCGGACTATCTACTGTAGTTTGTAACTATACAACAGTTCTCTACGGATCTCGACAGTGTTGAAGCCAAGGCTACCCTATGGTTGTGAAACGAAACTTTAGAAGTGTGATGCTTTTATGTAGCCGATCCCAAGGAGTCAGAAAAATCTTGTTGAGAATATTCCTTATCTATTACCCCGTACTTAGGGAGAAACGCATGTGCGGGGTAGGTGTTGTATCATGGGTATTTTCCCATATATCATGGAATAGTCTGCCATATAAGACTCTACTTGACATGCGCATTGCATGTGGTTGGCCAGCTCATCATTTCATCATTTGAGTGAAGGTGTAAGTAATTGAAGGACTAATTCTTAATGTACTTGACTATATCAACTGCATCAATAGAGACAACTGTACCATTTATCTTATTCCAACCATCGGTACACGACTGTACATAAGCGTATGCATGCAGTTTCATTGGATGCAAGTTGAGATTCCAAGGTAAATAGGTCCTCAGTTCATAAATTACTGTGTTGGGGAATCGGCATGAGATGAGTCTGTGATTCTTGCAGTATGCTTGGCAGCAGCTACGTTTCTATAGTGCAACAATGGCATGGATGGTGGAACTACTTCGAGATGGTGTAGTAACCTGATTAATATTGAAATTTGGCATCCTCAGCTTGATAACTGCAGATGTAGCTCGAATGGATGAGCCTTTATTGGCTTGCATGTGTTCATCACTGAGTGTAAAACTTGCATTAATCTACGGTTGGGTGGTCAAAATGAAGCATCATGATTACTTCTGTTATTTGTCTATTTCTTGCGAATAGAAAGTAATGGTATTTTGTTATAATTGTGATGGGTTGTTACAGTTAGGAACCAGAAAATGCATCATCTGCAAATAGTTCCTAGAAGACATGCCACTTCTTTTATTTCTAGTCACAAAAAGAATTCCCCTAAGGTGGAGCCCTCTCCTACAAGTAGTTGAAATTTCTTTGAAGTTACAGGAAAGCTCAAACGTAGCTTTTTTTCCATTCATCGAAGTTCTTCCACCTTCACATCATACAGACCTTTTGTTTCTCGCCGTCAAGCCAAGTAAGACTGAGGCGCTTCTCTTTGAATGCTTTGGCTGCCGTTGTTACAGGAGTACCATCATCTTCATTCGAGTCAATGTCTCTTAGTAGATCATCTTGAACTGACCTTAGCACCTGCACACGTAGGTGAAGAAAGGCTTGATGATTGTGAAACTTATATTCTATGATCTTTTTCAAGATCACTCCCAGGAAAGGGATAAATAATCTGGACATGGTTACACCCTCAAGTTATTAAAGCGCATAGCTAGGCGTATCAGGTTTCTTAAGCAGTTGAAGATTGCAGTGCATAAAGCTACCTGCAACGATTTGCATAATAAATGAATATGCATTCAAAAAACACAAAGCCAACAGAGTGGAAAAGAAACACAGCTTACTGCACGCATTTGGCTCAGCTCTATGCCAGGCTTTCCTGCAAGTATCACGCAGTACCATGTGAGAACTTCTTTGCCACCACGAGAATAACCAGTCGCATCACACCCAAGCTCCTCTGCTGTAATACTTCTCAGCTGTGGTAAAACTGTGAGGGAGCAACATCAAAACATCTAAATGCTCAGAGGAGTTCCCTAGTTAGTAGATCCCAGAAATATGAAAAGACCATCAGAATTTATGCGAATGATGAATCTAGTTTCCTGATGTGTAGTCCAACAAAGCTTTTAAATATTGATCTTTCAGAAGTATTCTTGACTCATCAAATTCAACCGGATTTCCTAGACAAGCTGTGTTTATAAAGCTATACTGATCCCCAGTTTACAAACTATTACCACCACACACAGACATGTTTTCCTGAGTACTGTTTCTACAGTATGAATTCTAGTAAATGTAGGATCAAAAGAAGCTCAAACTCAGTTATAAAAGTCAAAATCTTAAGATTTAACTCAAGAATGAAAGGAGTTGTGAACTAGTCTTCTCTAATTTTTCCCAAAAGCACCTGGTGCAGAGCAACAGATAATCAGCATGATAGGTGGTTATCCATTTTTTATTAATGTAAAAAGCTATGATTCCCAGCTTTCAGAAAAATATCCAGTTCGGTAATAAGTAACAAAATGGTTAGATCGCATTCCCACAATGTTGACTTGGTTTGATGTATGTTGCTCAATATCACACGGCAAATGGCGGACAAGGAATAATGTTCAAATTGTTGTATTCCAACACAAGGACAATCACAGTTGACAGTTTTCATAGCATTCAGGTTTAGCTTTAAACTTCTCGTCTTATTTGATAACTCGGCTTGGAACATTGGATGTGTGTGCCCAAATGATTGCTAAAATCGTCACAGTGATACTCCAGAACTTAAATTCTCTGAGAAACAGAAGTCATTGCTGTCGGTGTAACAGTCAAACTTAAGAAAGGACAATAAAACATACAATGATAACTCTCCAATCATCCATAGATATATGCATGCTTGCATTCATCACCTGCCTAACTGGATTTATACCACTCATGCTTACTACACATTACTTTTAGTTGCATGCAGTCCAAGATCCAATTCAACCACAATAGAGCAATGAGACCAAGATCCATCATCCAACTTACCAAGGATCATAACGCAGGGCACCTTGGTATTGATAAGACTAGTGAGCTTTTAAGAAGGCATTATTTTTGGCCACCAGTCCTTCCTTTTTCCTCAGTCATTTATGAAACAGTCCTTCCTTTACTCTACACACCCCAAAACGTTCAATGTCGACTAGAGAAACACACTCATTGAAATCAATACAGATTAGAATGTTTACCGCATATGCATGATATAGAATGACTCAAGTGTGCCCAAATGGACATCATTACCATGATAATGCATTTCTTCATTTCTGCAAATTTTAAAATGACAATAATATAATGACACAATTTAGGGTGTAACAGCCTCCCCCAACAAGTATCCTTGTCCTCAAGGATGGAGTGATGATTCTAACAAAACTTTCTGATTTTTGTGTAGCTTGATTGATTGACTGATCATTTCAATGAATTAGATACTCAGAGATGTTCTTTCTAAGCTGCTTCACCTATGACAGTAAAATAGCTTCGTTACTATACTTGTAAATAGATTCTAACTGAAATAAAACCTCAATTCTAGATACAAACTCCTTCAATGTGCTACTGTGAAAAATTATGCAAATTCCACCATGTTTGGCCCCCATCTTGTTTTAGGGCAAGAGCCATGAGTTTTAGGTAAATTGCTTTCGTTTCTAGTTGAGGCCTAGATCTACATTTGGATCTCTCTAGGGCTCAGTGCCACCCTTCCATTAGTCCAACACATGAGAGGTCATGTGCCACATTCATTATACCTCAGAAATTAAGCCAAGTTTAGGGTTTACCACAGAGGGGTAAATAGCTCAAATTCGATCAAATTCACTCTTCTCTAAAAGACGTACTTCAGGTCCCACAAATAGATATGTAGGAATAGAAATTCTGATTTATTTAAGTTCTTTCTCTGTATGAGAGTAGAGTGAATAGAGCAAGCTCTATTGGAGACAATGAGCTAGTATGGTGTTGATGCTTTGTACTCCATCTTCTACATTGCTTAGATCATCTATGCAAGTGATGCTTAATCACATACGATGTTCATTTGATCTTAGATACATTTTGGTATAGTGGATTTTAAGAGTATCTCCTTTTGTTTCACTACATCTAAAGTTTCAATTTTTGCTCTACATTTGTAGATTGGTGTGTGCCATTATTTCCATCTTTGAACTTGCCCACTTCTTGGTGAAACTTCCACACGGTATCAAAGCTAACGTTAGTCATAATCCAAGTTCATCTTGAGTAACTTTTGTCAATGTATGGCAAAGGTCAAAGATTGAAGAAAAAGGGATCCAAGATCTTATCACTTTCTACAAGCTAGCAAGCTTTGCTACTTGCTACATCTTGGTTTTGATGAATCCACTTTTCTCATATTCCTGGAAGATATTTGGAGGAGATTTGAAGACGTTTTGGCAGTTGGGTCAAAGTAGTGGAGGCGGCACAAAATGTAGGAGATTTCTGACCTTCCAAGAAGGCCTAGAAATCAAAGTTGACATTGTTTTGGACCTACCATCACAGTGGGCATCATCTGACCATATTAGCAACTCATTTGCCCAATTTAAGTGTTATTTCAAGTGTTTTAAGCTCACCAAAAGTTGAAAATGATCATATGTATGAGAGTATTATGATGAGGCAAGACTATTGATTCAAGTTTCACTTCATATGGAACTCTACAGATTAACTACATCACAAGATCTTGCAAAGTTAAATTTTTCAATTTTCTTTTCTAGCCTTTAAATTGTAACATTCTTTTACATATGTCGTTAATCCTGAAGATCCATTTTCTATAGATTATGACCTTCTAGAATGATGTTTAGTCAATCAAATTGCAATATCCTGTTTTTTGTTCTGAAAGATTCTATTTCAAATTATATTTTCAGATCCTTTGCATTGTTTTTTCCTTTCCAGACTCAATGCAATTTATCGTTCGTGAATTCGAGTTCCCTATCTCAAGATCTTGCAAGACAAATTTTGGTCAAAAATATAGGAATATTTCGTTTTTTGCAAAAAGATTCTGATGAGTGGATCTTCTTCTTCTTTGTTTTTACCCAAGTTTGTTGCACTTTATAGCTCATCAATCAAAAATTCATGATTCAAGACATAGTTGCACTCTGATTCCAAAACGCGTTTTGGATTTTTAGTAGAAACGCTCAGAAACGTGTTTTTTTTTTTGATTTTTTTTGGGGCAATATGGGTATCAGATGAAAGCTATAATTAAGAGCATTATTACTGTGTAGTTTGCCAAATGTTTCGGGTACAGGATGGTCCAGTTTAGGTGCATTAATCCATGTTGGGTTCTGTCAAGGATAAAAATTCAAAACTTACCTCTAGCCTGTTCGTTACGATCATAGATGGTTCCAATGGGATAGAGACAGAGAACTGTAGAGCAATTGTACCCTCGACGACAATAGCAGGGGGGGGGGCACTGCCCCCCTTGCACCCCTTGTAGATAAAAATGGAGGTCCAAATGCACGCCGATAAGGGCCCAATATTTATGCCCCTAACTGTATGCACATTGCACTCACATCTCAAGTGAAATGATTGCAAAAGTGCTCATCATCCATAGAGTTGATAGCCCAAACTGTAGCATTAACAATCACTGGGAACCATAGCAAATAACAACAACCAAATAGCTACTGAAAATAAGATTTGTTTGTGCCCTATCTACTGCACTTTTGGTAGGCAAAATGCTGTGACCATTGCTCCCCTAAAATAATTTCAGCCATAAGCTATTTTTCCAATTTTTTTCTTTTAAAAAATGTTTCGGTTTCAGAAATGCGTTTTGGAGAATCGCGGTTCGCGAAATGCGAACCCAACGAAATGCGTTTCGTTGCAACTATGATTCAAGATATCTTATTTTTTGAGTTTCTTAGTTTTCCTTTTTCATTTTAACACTTCTCAAATCATTTAAAAAAGAAAAATTCAGAGCAGGGCCTTCATCTTTCTATCATTATTATTTCTTTACTTGTTTGTGGTCTCGTTTGCTAGCATCTTCTACAACATTTTACGAGTGGTGGGGGACAAACTTCTATGCATGCTAGGTACAATATGATGGTACTCCTATTGATAAAGCTACTTGAGAACCTTTGGATGTATTCTTGCATACTCCATGACAACTAGAGCGACCTCATGCTTTTGCTACCATAAGATGTTCTAACATTTATATTTTGTTATTTTTTACGAAATCTTTTTCATGAAACGTTTCCTTTTCTTCATTAATGAGCACTATCTTACATTCTATTTTAACTTTAGATGATCATTGCTAGACTCTCATATTGGCTTTTACATGTGATTTGTATTTCAAGAAAACAATTGATTTTGCTAAAAAAAAAGTTTGATTGGATATTTTGAAACATTGCATTTAAATGTTGTTGATCTACTGGTACAAAGATGCATGTCGCGTTCCGGAACACAATCCGGGATTTCCCATTAGGGTTTCTTGGAACGGAAATTTTTTTTGTTTTTTATTTTTCAAACCTGCCAATATGGAGTATCATGTGAAAGGATTTCAAAAGAGCGGTTCTCTTGCTTGGTTTCAGATAGTTAACCCCCAATATCTGCTAGTCACTTCAATCAGATACTGAAGCAAATTGTTTTTGTAGATACGGATTTGCAGATATAACATTGGCTAATCATTTCAATTGTATCTGCTTCAGTATTTTTGCTGCTATTCATTGGTCATGTGGATTGCAACTAGTTGTGGATCCCTCCACAATGAGAAAAAATTTGCAAATTTTTCTGCGATCCGGGACAGTTTCTGGTCCCGGATCATTGGCGATCCGAATCGCACGATCCGGATCGTTTTTGCAGTGGATCGCAATCCGCTGCAACTGAGTACCGGTGTATAAACTTTTCTCTTTTGTAGAATAAAGAATGCGTGGGGGCAGTAGTTGGGTGGTAGATTGATGCTGATTGTTTGAGTTGTAATATTGGCAAAGTGCAAAAAAAGGTCAATATTGTATGCTTTAGCCAACCCTAGATTTCATTCCATGAGTAAGCACATTGAAATTAAGTATCACTATGTTTCAAATATTGTTTTGTTAAGATGGCATCTTTCAATGTGCACATGTTCAACAAATGAGTAGACATTTGTTGCTTGTTGAAACATCACTACTGGGTTTGAGAATAAAATTCTCTACACAAAAAAGCTTCATGATACTAATAGCAAGTTATTGTTGTTGCCGGGACTCGACTTTGGGACTAACACCATTAGCTTGAGAGAAATAAAGTAGCTCCACTATCTAGAATTTTCAGCCAAAGCCCACAGAGGGAGCACTGTTTTAAGTGGTAATGGTACTTCTCTGATACAGATTTTTGTACACACATCCTACGAGGACTTGCTTGCTTTTGGGACTTGCAACTATTTTATGGCATTACTAAGCTAAACCCCCCTCCCCTTTTAAAGGATAAGAGTATTTGAAGAGATTGGACTATTTTGCAATAGAAATGCCCTAATTTGGGTGCACTATAGAAAGCACACATTTGCAATCTTCTAGAATACTTGTACGCTTAATAGAAATAGGAGCTAGAGACTCATTTCTTGGATTATTGATTTTATTGTCCTAGACTGTTAAGCGACTGCTATAAATATTATGTTCTCACATTTTCTCAGGCATTAAGTGAAGCAATCTCTTTTGTTTCAATTGAGCGTAGTGCTAAGATTGGACTTTGGTCTTGCATGGTAGTTGATTGGTGATTATTTCCATTCTTAATCAACAGTGAATGTATCAAATTTGCCTTTGAAGGATACAAGAATAATTCATGATTATTCGTGTTAAGAAGATCGTACATTTCATTTGTTCATTGATGTCATGATTATTTGTGTTAAGAAGATCGTACATTTCATTTGTTCATTGATGTCATGTTTATGACTAGATAGCTTAATACAATTTTTTATTAGAAATCAATATAATGAGAATGAATTTTGATGTGAATGACATTAACATTCATATAGAAATCTAAATTAGCAAGACATTAAAATGATAATTAGTTGTGAAATGCTATCACAAACAGATAAATGCTATCAATTCCCACACTCTCCTATATCTTGGTACAGATTGATTTGATAGTTAAAGTTGTTGAGTGATTATAATGATTCAAACAGATAAATTATAGTCTTGTCCAAACGATACAATTGAGTTGTATTTAGTATATGAAACATAATGGTAAAAGATTGGAACGCTTATCATAACATATATAAATATGTATCAAAAGTCGAATCTTACTTGGTGTTAATGGATGTCAATAACAAACATTTGATAATGACTAGATAACTGCATACACAAAGAATGCATAAACTAACCAAATGATAGTCTTTTATATTAAGTAAAGTCCTTTTGGAATCAAATCATTTTCCTCATCTTGGAGCTAAATGTTGTCACTTCAATTTCTATGATCAAATGGCAAATAAATAAAATCTATGCCATATAAAGAAGAGGTTCGTCAATAATGTAAAAGAGACTGTTGCACAACATTATAGTTGAGGAATTATTTTCCTCTACTTGAAGTCAAAAGTTCAACTCTAATCAGTTAGAGCCATTATAGTTGAATATGGTAGATGCAAAACTTAGAGTTTATGCAAAAAGTAAACTGCAAAAAGTGGGAACCAAGGGGCACCAACAAATTCTTATAAGAGATTAACAGAAGCCAAACGATTGACTATTACAAAGGAGCAACAAGATAGATTGTCGTAGATTGGCAAAAGTATCCAGGAGGTTTTTTGTAGGATAAACTTTATATAATCCTACGACTTATTTGTCAGCCCAATAGATAGTTAAATTAGGCTAAGTAGTTGTATGAAATAGAGGAATCAACCCTATTGAGCTATCACTCACAATTCACACTGAGAGAGATTGACAAGAATCAGCAGAATTTAATTGATGCTTTGTTGACTTTCTAAAAGCACTACAAGAAAAAAGTAATGGGGAGTGTACAGAAGAAATTGGGATGCCACATACATTGCAATTTGTGACATGAACTAGGGAGTGATGACTCAAATTCACTCCCTAATGGATTTTAAGGGCAAGATTGGCAAGGCTGTTGGATCTCTCCTACATTATTTGGAATCGGAGTGCCAAGCTATGATGCATTACGTGATCGAGGTTTTACTTTATGTGAATGATGTGGTT
The DNA here is from genome assembly GCA_029204225.1 of Diphasiastrum complanatum. NCBI lineage: Eukaryota > Viridiplantae > Streptophyta > Lycopodiopsida > Lycopodiales > Lycopodiaceae > Diphasiastrum > Diphasiastrum complanatum. Next base: position 14,519,448 of record CM055095.1, on the reverse strand, counting down.
CCTTTGGCCAATGCGCCGCAAAGTCTTTAACATCATTCAAATATTTGAGCGACTTTTGTTCAAATTCAAGTCAATTTGGTTAAAGATGAAAGTGATGGTTTTCTATCCAAAAGTTGAAAGATCCTCACACAATTTTTGAAGGAATTAAAATATGTGTCACTTGAGTATACAAGTATTTAGGAATGAAAATCTCTAAAACCTTCATTGGAATGTACATGTGACTATCATGCTTATTGGAGGGTAGAAATCTTTTTATGCATTGATAGTAGCATGCCAAAAGATAGATTTGTGACCGTGGAACAAGAACCAATCAATTATTGAGTCAATGGTAATGGATATGAAGTTCAAGGAAGAGAGTAATTCTTGCTTAAAATGAGATGAAAAGAGGTTATTGAAATTATACCTTATGCCATTCATTTAGCTGAAAAAAATTCATGGCTATGCTTACAACCATCTCTTACTTTGACAAGGTCAAGGTCAAAGATTGAGAGGCTCTCAAAAGTGGCAAATTAAAATAACAAGCAATGCCAAAGGCCTAGTAGCAAATGGTGGATTAGTATTCAGAAATAATTCTCTAATTGGAAAACCTACTAAGGTGAATGGCCCCAAGAGTTGAGTAGATTGAAGTGTTTTGTCCAAAGGAGAAGTTCACTATTGAAATATGGAGAGAACCATTGAAAAGGCCAATGCAATTAATTCAAAGCCACATTATTGAGGAGCTTTTTATGAAGAAAAAACAAGCAACCATGTTATGTGACATTGGAAGTGAGAAGATGGTGTAAATTGATATAGTAGTTGGAAGAACGAGTTTGTCTTCTCTATAAGAATAAAGAGGTTGAAAGGAAGCAAATTCATCTTATCAAGAGTGGAAGCCTACAAGCAACTTAGGAGAAATTAAAGGAGATAATATATAGCACGGCCCCTCAATAGCTTCCTTCATGAAAAAGTTAAAGCATGCTTGGGGGTTTTAGCATCAAAGCTCATGTGATGCACAAACTTGGTTTGAAGCCTTCTAAAGTCACATAGTTATCATGGTTGATCTCGTTTAGCTAAATTCATTTGTGAGCTTGGAATATTGTAATGTAGCATTATAATGACTTGGTTGATTGCTCCCATTGACAATTGGTCTCATTGTATGGTAATAAAGATATTCTATTGCATTGGAAGAACTTGGCAAAAGGAACTTTTCTTATTGGAAAGATAGTTGTTAAATGCTACTGTGAATGAATTGCAAGGTTAGGAAAATCCACATGTTTGTTACCATGATTTTTGTGTGCCTCCATGGCCCCTCCAAAGCTTGAGCTATTCATTGGTCCTGTAGAGACAAAAATTACAAGAGGGAAATCCAACTCATCTTCCTTCATTACTTACAAAGCTAGCTAAACCTTGAATATTGTTTCTATAATAAATAGTTTAATCTACAATGTAGGTTTGTACTTGCTACTTTTCCATCATAAACCCAAAACCGTACTCAACAAAATCAAAACATGAAAGGCATGTGACTTCAATGTATGAATGAAATCTCTAGTGGCCAATGGGATGCAACATCACTTTCATTATGAGCCTTTAAAATTGAACTCAACTTGCATTGCAAGATTCCTTATTTAGGATTTACAGAATGTTGCATCTAAGCACAAACCAGCACAAGCACACAATAAGAAACTCTAGAGAATGAAAAGAAAGAAAAACTCTATCTAAATAACTTGACAGAAAAAAGGGCACAACATTGAAAGATAGACGATGCTCAAGAGTCATGAGCAAAATTGCATAAGAACCTTGATATAACCAAGCACAACTAAAACTGTGCAGATCAAATTGAATGTGGAACACAATAACAAGATAAGTTTTTTGTTCTCAAATCTATGGATTAATCAAAGCATCCAATCACCTTGATATCATGTAGGTTGAGCTATGCTTGACCAATAAGTCTACTCCCTAAACAATCAACAAATGAGAATGATGCTTGTAGGCCTATTTAATTTGTCTTTCTTTATTAGGGTTTGAGTCTGCATTCATCCTCTTTAAACCCTAAAACTTGACCCCTCCCACATTTTTTGATACATGTCATCAATGGCATGTCCAAATGCCCAAACTTGGGTTCATATGGTTCAAATGACGATGAGAAATAGAATGTGAACTCGAGATTCAAACAACTTTGCATGAAAATTTGATTTTGTGTAGTTCCTCGAACAACTAGTGTCTTCACTATCACAAAATACAATAAAGAGATTGAAAGATGACTCCATGAAAACCATTACATGTAAGAACATAACATTACAACCAATAGGACTATAAATGCTCAAAAAATAACTACTTCAAGAATATATCACATCCAAGAGCATAGGAAACCCACAATAGATTGCCTTAATTTGCCACGGGTACTCACCAATAGGCCGCCATTGTCACTACACAAGAAACTCAACAATAATATGTGGTGATGCTTGCAAACTTATGCATAGATGATAGCCATGCAATGCAAGTAAAAAGAAGATCATTGGTAAGGCAATGAAGGATCAAAAATATCTGCAAAAAATAAATGTAGAAATTCTTTTCTGAAAAGTGAAGGTGATTATAGTTGATAAGTCCTGGGAGTAAGGACCATAAATTGTTTAGAGAGTGCTCGAGTATTGAAGAACATAGGCTTTATATCCTTTAGCAAAAGCAATGTAAGCATGAAGGTAAACCGAATGCAAAAGTAGTGCATGCATGTTCAAAAAGAAAAGGCAAAAAAACTAAAATGCAAAAGCAAGGGCTTACATTTGAGAAAAAGCAACTCTACTGCCCATTCGTAGTAACGACAAGCTTACCAAAAAAATCAATGCACTACCCACCAAAGAAAACTACTAGTTATATTCTTTATCCTTTGCAAGCTTGTAAAAATGCAAATGCCAACTGTAGAATTGGTTTGACCACCAACCTATGCTGACAAGATTGCAAGTTGATAATACAAGGTCAATAGTTTGATAGTGATGCGCTTGTAATTGGTTAGTGGGTACTAGCTCTCAAATAGAGCCTACTAGATTCCTAAAAAGAGTTAACCAATGAAAGGGACAAGTGTCTCGTATGGGGACTGTTGGTCAAATACATGAGGGTATGTTATCTGATGGTTTTAGCAACTTTTACCTTTCATTCATGTGTTGTATGATACTACCAAGTGGCATGGCTAGCGGCTAAGTGCATGTGAACCACTTGTCAGCTTAGGACGTGCTAAACTTTGGATATGTGAGCCTTAGAGAGGACATTTGTTATGGACATGCATAATAGTCCATACTTCTCCACTTTCGACAGTATTAGTGGACACAGTTTATATTACACATGACAAGCCTAGAAATACTATTTTTAGCCCTAATTTTTGAATTTCACTTTCCCTCCAAATCAATATGAAGGGAGGTACGGTTTGTCCACTATAATGGCCACTAAGGCTGGTCATTTGCTAGTTTTAATCATACAAGTCTTGGGCTTCTTGTAGGGGAGTTGTACTAATTTGGAGATCTTAGTTTGAGATCTACCTGAGCTATTAGTGGCCATTGATATTCATACAGTTTCTTAGTTGGAGAATGCTATGTGAATGCCTTTTGCTGTTTTTTTATGCATCATTGATACGAATACCTGTGAATCTGTTCATAACATGGTATCAGACCACTTTCCTTAGCAATTAGGAGTGCTTTTTTGTTTTATGGTTTCTTTGCAGGTTTTTGGATCCTATGTTTGTTTTTGTGATTTTCTTCGCAGATTTAAGGATCTTCATTTTAGGACTAAGATCTGCTATCTCTTTTCTCTCTTACTCTAGTTGAATCTTCATCTTTTGGTGGATCTTCAGCTCTCTCTTTCTAGACAATTTGCTGGTCTTTTTTTCTCTCTCTAGAATTTTTTTTCCACATGTTTTTGTCATAACTTTTTTGTTTGTGATCGGACTTGAGTTTTGTTAGTTGCATTGGTGTCGTAGCAAGTCGACGCCTATGATGATGTGACTTTTTTGCTGGCCGTGCTTTTGGAAACCCTAATTTTCAGTTTTTGGAAAAACTCATCTTTTTCATCCTTTGTCGCGATAGAAGTTTAAAATAATCATATGGATGAGGGTGCTAGGCTGAGACAAGACTATTAATCCATGTTTCATGTCAAACGGAGTTCTACATCCAAATATCTTGCAAAGTTTTCCAAAGAGGTACTCTTTTTGCTTTTCATTTTTTTAGTTGTTCTTTTTGCATTTGCGATTGGATCTTGTTCTTTCCTATCGTTCCTTTTTTTTTGAAGATCCACTTTTTACCTTTTAAAAGTGAAGCTTTAGAAACGTCAAGCCTTGGTCAAATTGGAATATTCTGTTTTCTGTTCTAAAAGATTTTGTTTTTGGATTTTTACATACTTTGTTTTTCAAGAAGTTCATTGCACTTTACGGTTTGCCAAACGGATGTCTCATTCTCAAGATACAAGACTTTGGGCAACTGAGGTATCATCATCAACAAGTAATGAAGAATCAAGAGCAGGAGCAGCAGAGCAGCGGGACCATCAATATCTGAAAGATCAGCAGGAGGGATGACAACAACATCAGAATTAGGAACACCAACATTATGGAAATCAACAATAGGAATAAGATCAAATGAATCGGGTGCGATATCCGCATCAACATGAATAGAAAATGGTACGGCATCAGGATCAAAAACAGTGGTGTCACATACCAACGCATGGAGAAAATGAGTCTGTTCCTGCAATAAAGGTGAGAGGGCAAGAACATCGAAAGACCCATGTAGCTTCATCAATTGGATGACCGTCCCATTGGACCAAAAACTGGACAAGACGACGACGATGTAAAACGACCCGAACTTGTAAAATAACAACAAGTAAAAATGGAAAAAGTTCAGGATCAGTAGGAAACAAAGGATCACAAGGTTCACCAGGGAAAAGAGACAAACGAAGTAGACTAACATGAAAAATGTCACAAGCACGAGTAGTAGCAAGTAACTATAAACAATAAGTAATAGGGCTAAGTTTTTCCACAATTTGGAAAGGACCATAGTAACATGTAGACAATTTCTCAATAAGAGAACGACCTTGCACAAACTTATCACGTGCAAAAGATAAATGAACATAAACAGATTGGCCCTCGGCAAACTCTAAAAGAGATGACAAGAGTTAGTAAGAAAAGAAGATAAAGTAACAAGATCATCATCAGGAGGGGGTGGAATACCTAGTAGCCGCGGAGAATATCCATAAGGGAGCAGAAATGGAGACACACCTGTGTTGGTACTAACCGAACTGTTATAACTGTATTCTGCAAAACACAAATGTTGATCCCAATCGCGAACGGAACCATCTACCATATGTGAAAACTCAGCGATATAGGTGCCCCAGGAAAGGATAGCAGCATTAGAAGACCAGCACCAAGGAGTAGGAACATAAGCAGAACAATCGTCACGCTGCAATATCATGGAAGACCAAGCGATATGCCAAGAAACTTGAAGCATAAAGAGATAATCTTGACAAAGGATAGATAGAATGGAGAAATGCGCACAAACATGGTCAAAAGCCCAAGATATCCATAAGGGCCATGAATGAGAAGTAGCAATGGCAAACGTTACCCTAAAGGCACATATCGTGAGAAGATCATCATGCCATGAGATCCATAAGGTCCAGGAAAGCGGAAGAGAATGGACAGCTGCGATTCGAAGTTGCAACTTACAAAGATAGTTTCCATACATATGGTGAGCCATCCAACATAGTGACGAAATCCAAGAATTGGAGCAAGAAGTAGTCCAATGCAAGGAATCCATTAAAACTTGGGCATCTCTTTTCAATGGAGGTGATGGTAAGCCACAAATGTCTACTTTTATTTCAGCAACTATTTCCAAAGAAAGAATGAGGAAACAAAAAGTGCTTAATGTAAGGGTGAGAGGCATTGTGGACACACAAGATGCTATCAAGAAGCAACAAGATTTTTGAAAGTCACATTAGGCCATAATAGTCAAGGAATGGAAAGAGCTTGATGTACTAAAAAGGATAATCCCACGTTAATCATTCTGTTTAAAAACCTTGAAGAGACAAGGTCCACCTTGAGGCTGAAAAACAAATCAAAAGACACTAATATCTTTTTGGATGATGATCGTCAGAATGGAAAAAGCTTTTGAAGAAGCCAAAATATCAGGGAGGAAAGGAATCTACATGGATGGACAAGTTAGGTATATTGATGGAAAATCCATAGACATTTGGGTCTCCCAAGTTTGGGAGCAACCTAGGGACCCATCCACATTCATTAAGATTTGGACTATGGAATTGTAATTGTATACACTCTTCTATTTCGGCCCACAATTTGAGAGATTTTATGGTGGGTGGTGATATTCTATTCCTGACTGAGACTCATGAGAGCCTTGAGCATGGGTTAACCATCTTTCCCAGGTTTCATATGGAAATCAGTTTTCAGATCTGAGAATAGATCAGCTGGTGGTCGTGGCTTGGGAGGGGTGGCTTGTTTATAGAGATTATGTGCATTAGATGTTTGAGGTGGTCTACAAGGACGAGCAGGTAAGATACATTTAATTTTGTTTCAATGGATCGAAGACGGGCTTGGATAGGGATGTTTATAATGCTACTTGTTACTTTCCTAGTAATACTTCAGCTTTTTTTGCTGTTATTGGCTCTCCCTATATGGATCTATTAGTGGATATCATTCGCTATTTAGAGAGGAGTCATATTCTCCTGATGGGGGACTTTAATGCCAGCACAAGTTTGAGGCAGTCAAATTTCCATCACCATCTCGTTCCAATTTACCTTGTGCACCACATTACACCTTCGAATCTCGATCCTTCATTTGTCCCTCTATCGTGACTCACTAAGTTCCTCGCTAATTCAATATCGTTTTGATGAGGATTTGGAATCTCAGTCCAATTTCTTTGCTAAGACTCTTCAGATTGCAGCATCAATGTCCTTTCCATCCACAGTTCATTCATGTAAACCCCAAACCAACCACCCAACTCACCCTTGGTATAATGATGAATGTTATCGTCTTCACTCCTTACTCAAATATGCCAGAATTTATGCCCCTAATCTAGTTCGTAAGACTAACAGGAAGTACAAGAATACTCTCCACCATAAAAAGAAAAATTATGAGGAAAATAAGTGGAGGAAGCTCATTAACTCTCTCCTTAGTTCTTCAGCCGCATCTTTCTGGCGTGAGTTCATCCCTCATGCTCCAACTTCCGTCTTGACCAATATACAGTTGTGGACAGATTACGCTCTATCATTGTGTGCCATTCATACGAACTCCCCTATTGTCATCCCACATCATTTACCCTCTTCACCCCAGATTTAGTGAAGAGAGCCATTGAGAATCTTAACACTCGTCGTGCCCATGACATTGATGACCTAGAATCTGAACTCCTCATCCATGCCAAAGAAGATCTCTATCCCATTCTCTTCCACCTTTTCAACCAAGTAGTGATCCATGGTTTACTTTGCCTTGGTGCACAAATGTTATCCATCCTATTTATAAAGGAGGTGATCCCATGAGAATAGAAAACTATTGCACCATCATCATTGGTCACATTATGGCCAAAGTTTATGGTTCTATCCTTCAGTCAGCTATGAGTAGTGAGGCCGGAATACTACGTTTTCAAGTTTTGGGACAGGCTGGTTTCAGGGCCAATTATTCGACATCAAGCCATATTTTTACATTGCGATGCATTATTGAGGAAGCTCATTCTAGACATGAGAGGGGCTACTGTTGTTTTGTAGACTTCAAGAAGGCCTTCGATTTTGTTCCAAGCAATTACCCATACAGAGATTGCAGGAGCTGGAATTTCATAGTGACACTATTTTTGCAATCATGGGCCTTTATGAGAAAGTTTTTGGTTGTTTTAAGTCAAAGCAGGGTATCTTCCCATTAGTGGATAGCACTATTGGAGTGAAGCAGGGCTGCTCTCTTTCACCTACATTACTTGGTCTATATATCGATGAGCTGGAGCGCATTATTGAGCAGGATGGTGGCAAAGGTGGTCTGGATGTACCTTATGTGATATATTTATATTGATCTCTATCCTTCTTTATGCAGAGTTTTGTAGTTCAACCTATACAATTTGAGGCGGTCTTTAGACAAATTATTTTTCTGCAAATACTTATTCAGATGGATTGGAGTCGCTACTCACATATAGCGTGTATTGCCTCACAAGCATTGTATAGACAAGCTATCATATAGCTTGGTATCCCCAAGCAGTCACCTTTTGAGGGATTCCTTTGGCATATCCATATCTCACCACCTAGAGGGTGCTCACTAGTATATCCGGCATTATCTTCATAAGCTATACACTTAAAAGAAACGACATGGACAGCTTGAAGTAAAACCATGATTTTATAGATCACACTTCTTGGTGTTGGATTTGGCCGGATATCCCATTCTACCACATTATTTGCATATCGGTTTGTCTCATGGGCTTAGGATTATGTAGGGGCAGCTTAAAGTCTAATCTCACTAGTTGTATGTGGAGATAGGTCGCTATCAGGATATACCTCGAGCGACTAGGATTTGTCAATTATGTACTCTGGACAAGGTAGAGGATGAGGAGCACCTTATTTTCAGATGTATACTATGAGATTAGAGGGTGATACTTTTGCCTATACTGAGACTCACCAATGACACTCCATTCTTTGATTACTTACGAGGATCCGAGATGTGTGGCTTTGATGATTTGCGAATGATGGCTCTAAGACAAGACCTATATGGGAGCAATCCAGAGGATCTCTCCCAGCCTAGCATTACTACCTTCTTCTCTAGACATCAACAGAGACTAGATTGGGACTTAGGAGTTGAGTTAGAGGATGAGACAAACATACCAATTGCAGATAGACACCGGGATAGTCAGAGGCATATCTTGCATCCAATGCAATCACTGCCATCACTTCTTTCTTCGAAGCACTATCAACTTCACAACTTTTACGAGTTGTTTATCAGTGTATTCATGAGATTGAGGTTGAGGTTGAGGATTCTTATTTAGAGCTCTTTGTAGTTTGTAGTTTACTATTTTATTAAATTCGGAGACGTTTTCATATACTCCTAGAGTTATCTAAACACTTGAGATGTATTTCTTTGTGTTACGTACCCTTGGGTACAGACAAGATGTTAACAAAACTTTCTTCTTTTCTCTCCCTCTCTCTCAAGGATGGTACACTACTTTAAACTGAAAAATTATACACTGAAAATGAGCTTATAAAAGTTACTAAAAATTTGTTAATGTGTGAAATTGTGTGGGTGTGAATTTTGAAATTATGTTCAGACATTGAAATTTGGATTGGATTAGTCTGATTCAAGTTTCAATTTAGTCATTTGTTTAGATTAGTTTGATTCGGTTTAGACATTAAGAGTCTCCCCGACTAGAGAGGGCTTATAGAAACAATTGGATTGCCTACAAGCTTTTTGAACTAGATAGGGCTTGGGGGGTGAACATTGCAAAGACCAAGGCCTTGGTCTTCAATATTCACAAGGCTTTCATATAGCGTCAGGAGCTTATTTCTGACAGACAACCTTTGGAGGTGGTTTCTTCTTACACTTACTTGGGTATACTCTTTACTAATCCTATATTTAGTATGAGACAAATAGCTACTGCTCAAATTGGGAAGAGCCATGCTTCCCTTGCTCAGTTGGAATTTTGTTTCTAGAAGTCCATTCAGGATGCCCCGAGTAAGTGCTAACTTTTTAATACCATTGTCACCCCCACAGCTTTGTACATAGCAGAGGCATGGTGCATCAGTCTTTCCTCATTAGACTAGGCTAGTATCTAAAGATTACAGAGTACCCCTCTGGTCCACATGAGGTTACCCTTGCCGAGTTTGCCACCTCACCTCATTTTCGAACTTATCACTTAATTTCAACAGGTTCAGGCGCTCCCAACTTCAAAGTAGAGATACACACATATAGCATTTACCTCTTCCCAGCATCGTCATAATTAGGGTTACCGGTTATCATGGTTTTCTTAGACGTCTCACCTCCTTGAGTCATTTGGTATTTCTATCACTAATCTCCCTTGGGGCCATTGGGGGTCAAAACCAACTACTATTTTAGTCATTTTTTGGAGCTTGATGTACAGGGTTCCTAGTTTTACCGTGGTATTTAGATTCAAGATTATCTCACTATCTCATGTTCATATTGGGCCAGCTCCACGTTTCATCATATCAATTGGCGATTGAGACTGGACGATTCCAAGGTATTCCGACAAAGGAGAGGTTTTGTTATTTATGCTCTTTGAGTGAGTTGGAGTTTGAGAAGCATTTTATCTTCAAGTTCCCTATCTATTATGAGATTAGTGGAGATATTACTGCCTATTTCACGACATGCCAACTACCTTACGATTGCTCATAGCTCATAGCATATGAGGATCCCCGATGTGTCACACTTATGAAATGAGAGATGATCTTACTGCGACGGGATATGTGTCAGACTGCTCAGCAAAGTCATTCTAGTTCTAACCTGAAGATCACCTCTTTCTTCTCTAGGAGAAGATCGCGATAGGATCTAGAGTCTAACAACAATGATGATATCATGACATGCCTATTCATAGAGATCCGAGACAGCACAACACTCAAAGTCATGTTGGAGTTAGAGTTATCCAACCTATCACGAGGACAAACACTTCTCATCCTCCTAGACGACTACCTCATGTTGTGGCTTATATCACATCCTTCTACAGCCTCAGTAGGACATGATGATAGTGCTATATCGAGCAGATTTTGAGGCAGGTGTAGCGCTAGAGTTTATGATAGAAATCCCCATAAGAGATCGGCACCATGAGAGAGCGTCGGACACAAAGACATGCAGCAAGTAGAGGGACTCATCAGCCGGCATGCTCACACACACAGCAGCATCATCTACAACGACAACACCACAATATCCCAGTGTTTATCATCATCATCATCATCATTAGCAATTCTTACTACTACTATCACATCCTTTTTTAGCAGGATATCTTGATAGCATTTAGATGATTATTGTAGTTTTTGATATATGTATCTATTTCGCCAATTTATCATGGAGACATATTTACGCTCCCTACTGATTCCTTGTGTTCTTTTCAATCAAGAGAAAATCCACAATTGCCAAGTTGGGGAATATGTAGTTCTGCTTAGTATATTAGTATTCAATCTAGGTAAGTATGTGGCAAAGTACATCAATAATGATCCACGTGATCCACAAAGTACATCACGATCCATGTGGTGATGATCCACAGTGACGTGTGGCTATGTCTGTGGACAAAAGAAGAGTTTGTCATTTATTATAGTTGTCTGAAAAAAAAAAATTCCTATCTTTGGTCTTTGTTCTCTTGGTAAGCAATTAGACAACTTCACAACTTCAGCTTTGAAACTACCTGCTAGGGCCTGATATTGTTCAATGTCATAACTTCCGACGTATCTTCATTGTATTCTGAAAGATAATATATCCTGAATGATAATAAGATTTAACGAAAGCCAAAAACTGAATGTACGGAGTTACTCTACAAGAAGATGTATAGCTGTACCATGATAGACAACTGGTTGAACTCCAGGATCTTTGAGAAACAATAATGCTGGAGCAGACTCCACTCCAAATCTGTAGAATAGACAACGCTTTAAGTATTCCTCATCACTATTAGCAAAATCTCAAAACCCAAGGTAGAAAACTTCTTGGAGTTCAACACAAACGTATGCGAAGAATAACTAGTCAGGATAAGATTAGATTAGAATTTTATACCTGGTCTCCCAGAACACTGCATCTTGTTCACGCCAGAGCACAAATGCAAAAATCGCATACTGCCAATAGTCTTTGGCTGCTTTTCTGAAGTAGGGTGCTGCACGCTCTCCAGTTTTTGAAAACCCAATCACCTTAATCTGGTAAAGATTTACCAGATTTTCAAAAATATAAGCGGTATCTAATATTCATGCTACAGATCCAGGATGCACATAAATACACTTTTTGCTCCACCTTAGCGATTACATACAAGTAGGTTAGGTTTGAGTTGCCAATTTGTAGACAGACTATGATTCATCATGTAAATCAGAATGTATCAAACATGTTAAAATCCAGAAATGTATAAATGCAATATTGCTTCCCATGTAGTAGGGAAGTACTTCAAATATCCAACAGCTTTTAACAATGAAACAAAATTCTAGAATTTTATGACATCGATCATGTAGCCAAAACCTACAAATTCCTTGATCTAGATCCAGTGCCATGTGAAGTGCAAATGACCACGGCTATCAAAAATATGTCTATTTTAACACAATCTCCTAACTTATATGCAAACCAGACTCAATTCCACAATACACCAGCATATCATCGTACAAGAAAACTTATGACATTTCACAAGTTTTTAGATTATGGTTGCTCCAGATTATCTATTAACGTACAAAAAGAGATTGTAATTCAAACACTTTAACTTGTGATCAATGCCATCATGAAGTAAACAGAGAATTATGACTTCAAAACAGCAAATAAAACACAAAGCTAGAAGCATGTTGCAACTCGCGAGACATAAGCAACATTCAACATAGACTAATCAATGGTGTACCTGAATAATAATAACACAAGAAGACCTATGAAAATAGAGTTGATTCGCTAGCTTAATTAAACAAACTATTTGTTCATAAGAGTGCGAACCTTATCAGGACCAGCATTTTGGATGACATCAGTAACCTGCACAGAAGAAACTCATTGAAGTCAGCAGAGAGAAGGCAGCACCTGCTAAATGACTTTTCATTGCAGCCACATTACAGAGATTAGAAAAACTAAAGTTTAACCATGAATCAAGGCAGAAATGCCATATATCTCTTGACTATCAAGTCTAACGAGAACTATTTGTTTCAGAAAAAGGAACAATGAAAACCCAGACTTCTCTTAATGGTAACTTTTCTGCCATGAGCCCTCTGCTAAGGAAGGATATGAGCAAATCGAGTTAAGATTATTATTTGCGTGCGTAACGTGTGCAAGTTGTTTTATACAAAGGCGAAATTCCTATCCAACTTTTGAATGTGTCACTATGCTTTCAGCATGCCTTTAGCTAATGATATCAGATCTTTCACGAAGATTGACCTGTGCCATCTTCTAAATTCTGTTTCCAGTTTGACGATACGAAGATGTACTTTTCCATTGATGTCACACTAACATGTCTACTCATCAATGCCAAGTTTGGCAGACTTCAGAAAGACCTGAATTTGACTTTTAATAGCTTATTATAATTACGACTTGAAAGAATTAATCGCATTGGCAAAAGTTTAGCTGGATGTGGTAAAACCGTTCTGTAGCTCCTATGGAATTCCACAGGATTTTACTCAGTGGCCAAAGGTCTACAGTTAAAACTTTGAGCTTTTACGGAGATGATGAGACCCTGCTACACACTGTAGTCAGTTTGCACACCAGTTTTCTCAATTTCAAAGTGTGCTCACTTGCCAGTTCTATGTGCGATCTAGTTAACATCATGTCTTGTAAAATCGGAAATTAAACCAGAGAACTCAAATTCTTTGATTTGTTGAAACCACTTGAGAGTGAACCACTGTTATGCTAGATCATTTTTTAGTTAATGGAAAATCATTTGGAACTTCAGATGTTTTGCTGGGGTATGGCAGCAGATGAAAAAAATTGTGTATTATTTTATCTGATGTGCCAATTTTTGTGGTGAAAAAACTGAGGTGTACCGGTTAGTGCTACCAATTGGGTCAAGTTTATAAGTGGACTATTAGAGAGCACTTTTTTCAGCTCTTACACAAGCCACTCCTGTTTGGCACCTCCACTGCCAATTGAAACGTAACAGATAAGTATCAAGCGAAAATGTCTCCTGTGTATTCTTCTGTGAGGTTGTAGGTGTGCAAGCGCATTCTTCAATTTCATAAAGGCCCATGGCTATGCAAGATGCTGTGTTATTTAGAAAGGCAACAATGTGCACAGTACAGCTGTTTTGGGGATGAGTGGCACAAGTGATGCATTACAGTTTCTTGATCACATCCCATGTACAAAGAAATATGATCTTTCTGAGCTTACCTGTCTACTACTTTCATCATTTTCAGACTATACTAGATTACTCCCATAAATATCTTTCTTACTAGGTTTGTAAATGATTTTTTTATTCACAAAAGATCATGTCCTCTGTTTCAATGGGAAGAAAATGAATATGAACAAGGTGTGAGGCCAAGTGTGGTCCCTTTCCCTTCTTTGGCATGTCATTCTTGGCCTTGGCGGCTTCAAAAATGTGTTGCAAGGATTCATATACCAGGTCTCTGATGGCGGGGACTTCACAGTTGTGTGAAGCATTTCTTGGCAATTTCTCAGTTTCCAGTGTATTATCTTCCCATCAAAGTTGCATGTTCCGTTCCGGAACGTGATCCGGGAAATCCCATTGGGGTTTCCCGGACCGTGCACTAAAAAAAAACTTCAATTTTTTTAAAAGAAACAGATTTGTTGGTGTGTGAATATGTTCAGACCAGACATGAGGGTCTGGGCTGGACGCGGCCTTTTCGCGTCCGCGTCCGACGCCCGGACCCGGACGCGGGTCGGACGCATCCAAAAAAAAAATTGAAATTTTTTTCTGGACACGTCCGGGCCCCGGACACGTTTTTAAAAAAAAAGAAAAAAGGGCGCGCGGGCAGCGGACTGTTCCGCAGAAGCCCGAGAGGAGAGAGAGAGAGAGAGAGAGAGAGAGAGAGAGAGAGAGAGGGTTATGGTGTGTGTGTGTGTAATAATTTATCTGTGTGTGTGTGTGGGGGGGGGGTTAGTTGATTTGTGTATCACATGTGATTTGTGTGAGAGAGAGAGAGGAAGAGACAGAGAGTGTGAGAGACAGAGAAAGAGGATTTGTGTGTGCACGTGCGCGCGTGTACGAGACATGGTGTGTGTGTGTGAGTTTAGGGTTTAAGGTTTAGGGTGCTTGGGTTTGGGGTCTAGGAGAAGAGAGAGAGAGAGAGATATTAGATTTGCGTGCTTCTGTGTGTGTGTGTGTGTGTGTGTGTGTGTGTGTGTGTGTGTGTGAGAGAGAGAGAGAGAGAGAGAGAGAGAGAGAGAGAGAGAGAGGGAGGGAGGGAGATGGCCGCTCGTCCCATTTGGGATGCGGTGGAGTTGATGCCCGGCAAAAAGTGGCGTTGCCCTTTTTGTCGAAAGCAGTTCACAGGGAACGCCTCTCGGGTTCGAGCACATTTGGGGGGATTGCGAGTCCGACCCACGGGACGACGCTACGGGATCGACGTTTGTATGGTCATCCCCTCTGCGGAGAGGGCTTGCATTCTCGAGGCATATGCTGAGCCAGGTGCTGAGCCCGGGGAGCCGTCCACAGATGCCGCGGACTCTGTTTCCATTGCTGCACCCACTGCCACCGACCCTACCACTGGTACACCCAGCGCCACCGCCCCCACCCCCACCATCGCATGCGCAACCGCCACCGCCACCGCCTCCGCCTCTGCCTCCGCCACAGCCACCCGTACCCCCTCCGCCAGTACTCCCCATGGATCCATAGCCTCCACTGCTGCACCTACGCCTGTGCCATCACCGTCAGATCTACACAGCCCATCCACATCCTCCGCTTCCGCACCTACACCTATGCCACCACCTCCAGGTCCGCATCGTCCATCCACATCCTCCCAGCCATCCACATCTCGAGGCACCAGACAGATGTCCATGTCGGGATCTTTCAGAGAGGGGCAGCACAAAGAGGCCACCAGGACCATGGCACAGATGTTCTATGACTTGAATTTCCCCTTTATCATTGCATCATCCCGCATCTTTCAAGAGGCTATCTCGAAAGTTGCAGTCTGTAGGCCCGGCTACACAACAGCCACAGCCGACGCACTATGCGGCCCTTTGCTCCAGGAGCGGGTTGCATCAGTCAGAGAGAGACTGGCCGCACTGCATGAGGCTTGGGATAGATACGGTTGTTCCATCATGGCTGATGGGTGGACTGATCGTCGTAGACGTCCACTCATCAACATGATTGTTTCTAGTTGTTCCATGTTACTGCGCAACATCGACGCCTCCGAGGCAGGGAGGGTGCATTCGGCCGAGTACATTTACGGCATCATCCGCGCAGCGATAGAGGAGGTCGGGCCACAGCACGTTGTCCAGGTATAATATTCTTTCATTAGTTGCTTGCTCATTTGCTGCTTGATGTTGATACAATAGTTCTACGTAGTTTTCGATTGATTGCAATGTGTTTCCGAGCTGTGAACTGATCGTGTGAATGTATCGCGAAAGGTTGCGACGGTCAATGCGTCCAACTGTCGCGGTATGGGGGAGCTTCTTATGGCAGACTACCCCTCCATTGTCTGGACTCCATGTGCCGCACACTCACTGGACCTCCTCCTGCATTCCATCGGGCGCCTGCCTTGGGTCAGTGAGATTCTCACGAGGGCACTTGCTATTGTGGACTTTGTCACACGCAAGCGCCGCATGACTGCCCTTTTCCGCACATTCAGCAGGTAAGATGCTACTTATTTTTTGGCTCGTTCAAGATGCTTCTTTTTTTTGGGCTCGTTTCCTGTGTGCCTCTCATTTCGTTTGTCAATGCAGGCTCGACTTGAAGAAGCCCGCTCGCACCCGCTTCGCCTTCCAGTTCATCGTGCTTGAGTGGCTACACAAGCTCAAGGGTGATTTGCGGCGCATGGCTACTTCTGCAGAGTTCACCGCCATGGACCTATCCACGACCCCAGAGGGCTTGGCCTTCTACGACATCCTCTTCATGGAGCCTTTCTGGGTGGATGTGCAGCAGCTGATGGACGTCATGCGCCCCATCTACTCTGTTCTGAGGCTCGTTGATCGCGAGGGGTGCACGATGGGCCTCATATACGAGTTCATGGACCGCATAGGCGAGTCTCTCCAGCGTTCTGAGCTGGACCGGGCCAGGTATAACTTTTTCCGTCTCACCATCTTTCTTTCCATTCGCACTTTGTTTCGTCTTGCTGCTGCAACACGATGGTATGTAATTGTTGCCTCCACATGGTATGGTCCACAGGTTGGAGCCTATCAGGCGGTTGTGGTGGCGACAATGGGATAAGTTTCACTGGCCCATTCACAGTGTGGCCCACATACTGCATCCGTTGTTTCAGAGCGAGAGGCAATATGACGATGCAGAGCTGCGTGTGGACTGGTTCTCATACATCCGCCTCCTCAGCAGCGACACTAGTATCCGCAGCAGGCTCGAGGAGCAGAGGCTCAGTTACAGGTAGACTCTAGCTCTATCGTTTGCTTTCGTTCGCTCAATTTCCCTGCGCAGGCTCAATTGTACTCACGCGTATCGCTGTTCTATTTCAGGCACTGTCTGGGGCTGTTTGGCGAGGACCTTGCACGTGTCCGAGAGAACAGGCTCTTGCCGGTATCATGGTGGGAGAGCTACGGCGCTGGACAGCCAGACCTGAGGACGCTCGCGTTCAGAGTCCTTTCACAGGTATGTTGTCTAATCTCATTCATCCAACCAGTTTTTCTCATTTTCTCTACAAGGTCGGACTCACTCGAGTGGTTACCAATTAATGCAGGACTGTTCTAATTGCGTGTGCGAGCGGAACTGGTCAGCGTTCAGCCTTGTTCACACAAACAGGCGAAACCGTTTGACGACTGAGCGATGCAATGACTTGGTGTACTGCAACACCAACACCAGGTTGGTTCGACGCATCACGGACAGCATGAGGGCAGGAGGCGTAGGCTCCCTACTCTTGCAGGTATATGACTATGCTCTATCGTTTGCTTTCGTATTAGTTTAAGACATTCAGTTTATTGCCCTCACGGTTGCTTCAACTATTCTCACGAATGATTGACTTCTGCAGGTCAATCCCGATGACTGCCTGGTTGCAGCGGCCGATCATGAGGCAGAGCCAGAGGTTGATCCAGACGATGCCGCTCGGCGTGCTCTTCGGGGTGATCCCGAGGATGATGTCGATGTCGATGAGACCACACCCCTCCCTGCTGACGTTCCATTGCCCTCCTCTGATGATGAGCCCACATATGATTCAGACGAGACGGTCGACCTTGTGGGGGATGGTCCACGTGCCCCACCCAGTACTCCCGCTTCACGCCCCCTTTCAGATGATGGCTGGTCAGAGTTTGCGAGGGAGACAGAGGCTGCTGCCCAGAGACAGATAGCGCAGAGACGATTCAGAGCATCACAGGCGGGCAGTTCCTCCCAGAGATCCCCCCGTGGCAGAGGGAGACCCCCAGGCAGGAGTGTACCACAGAGGGTTCCTTCCGGCAGACCCAGAGGTAGGCCAGCCAAGAGGGGACGCACTGATGATTTTTCTAGTCGTCTCTTGGCAAGCGTTGGCCCGGACTTAGAGGAGTCCCAGATGCCTCCAGACTCCCAGCCAGACTTTGTATTTGACACCCCTGAGGATGCATCTGGCACGCAGAGGGATGATTTTTTTAGCACAGACTTGTAGACATTGATACACATAGACTATCATGTATACTGGCATCAGATGAGATGTATATATTTTTTTACAGTTTATTCATGTCATGGCTAGTTTATCATGATTGCTTACAAATGGTTAGCTCTGTGAAATTTGAATGCTTAGTTAGAAATGGTTTGCTCCGTGCAAGATGAGAGAGAGAGAGAGAGAGAGAGAGAGAGAGAGAGAGAGAGAGAGAGAGAGAGAGAGAGAGAGAGAGAGAGAGAGAGAGAGAGAGAGAGAGAGAGAGAGAGAGAGAGAGAGAGAGAGACAGACAGACAGAGAGAGAGAGAGAGAGAGAGAGAGATTTTATTAATGTCCTTGAATACCCTAAGGTACATAGGACTAAGAAAAGGTACATGTCAAGTGTGCACATAGGAGCTCAAAGCTCAATCATCTATAAAACTAAATAACTGCAAATACAATGCATAAAGACAGTTGGCCCAGTCAGGATCCAATAGCCTGGAATCATATATCACGATGCCCATCAGCATGAAAGAAATGGTGGATGGTATGCTGTGAAGGTGTGATTAGATGTGCCCTGGACCTCTGTCGCCGGATAGGCCGTCGGTGTCGTCTCTGCTGCCGTGGCGCTCTGGGCTGTGATCTAATAACTGATTGTCTCTCTGGCCGTCGACATGGTCTCTGATGCCGGTGTACGAAGGAGTCGGGAATCTCGGCCTCTCCATCTGAGTCGCTGCCTATGGGTACCTCGGATCTCTGTCTCCGACGGGATATGTGCTCATCAATGCTCAGCTGTGTCCGGGAATGTGTACCATCTAGTCTCCTCCTCCTCAGGTCTGACATCTCTCGGATCATCAGTGCGACACATCTAGGGTCCTCATAAGATATCAAGGTAGAAAGTGTAACTGGGTGCTCTCTGAACAAGCAGTAGTACCGCCCCCGTATCTCATAGTAGGCTGGACATCTGAAGAGGAAATGTGACTCGTCCTCAGTCTTATGCATAACACACATGCTACAAAGCCGGTCCTCTTGTGGGGTGCCACTGTATCTGCCAGTCTCAATAGCTAGCTGATGTGAAGAAACCCGAAACTGACCCATCGCTATCCGCAGACTATGTGCTATACTCCTCAACAAGTAACCAGATACTATGGGGCAGCCAGCCGGAGAAAGAGATAGAAAGTGTGTACGAGAAAACTCACTCTTGGTCCCCAATGGACCCTACCAAGTGATATGAAGATATGATCTGTAAAGGAGGCCTATGATGTACTGGTGGGTGCCCGCAGGTAGATCACTGATCTGGATACCCAATGTGGAGAGGAGACGGCAAGCCTGGGAGTACCATGAGAAAAGGTGTCCCTCTGAGTGTAGGCGCCGAGATGAAGATAAAGCTGCAACTACATAATGCGTACCCCCGTCCTGAAGATCCTCTAACCTCTGTATGAATGTCACAATATGGAATAAGGCCTCAATCTGAATGGGGGGGGACCGCGAACTCCGCCAAGATAATCTGGTGTGGTACTGAGGGCTTAGCCCGTATCATCCGAAAGAGCAAACGAATCTGGAGCCGGGAGATATATGTCCAATCAGTAGCTGGCAGACCAGTACTCCATGTCTCGGAAGCATACATAGCTGAGGGCACAACCGTAGTGTCAAAGAGCTGACACTTACTAGTCGCATCTCTAATGTGTGAGCTGAAACATAGTCTCTCCAAATCTACCAATGAGACATAGCCCTTCCGTACCCGGGAAATAGCTGCGTGTCTCATGCTGAACGTAGGCCCCGAGAATAGTACTCCTAGATATGTATAGGAATCAACAACCTCTAGGGGATGACCATCCCATAGAAGCTCCTGCCGCATCATGAAAGACCTAGAGGTGTTGAACACCATAACCTTAGTCTTGGCCACATTCACCGACAAACCCCATTGTGTGCAGAAAGAAAGAAGAGCATCTAAGTGTCGCTGCAAACCCTCTCTCGTCCGTGAAAGCAAAACCACATCATCAGCATAAAGGAGAATAGCAATAATGAGGTCGCCCAATGTACAACCCTCCCCTCCATCACTCCGTATAACATGCTCTAGCTCGTCAATGTAAAGACCAAAAAGTGTAGGAGAGAGTGGACATCCCTGTTTGACACCAATAGTACTGACCACCTCCGGTGAAATAACTCCTGATAGTCAGACCCTGCCAATAACTCGCCTGTACAATGCTACTACCGCCTGTATAGTATCCTCCTGAAAGCCCCGATCATGAAGTCTCTGTATCAATAGATGCCTAGGCACAAAATCAAATGCCTTGCGAAAATCCACAAAGCAGCAGTATACACGCTCCCTCTTGGCCTTAGCCTCCTCAATAATGGACCTCAAAGTAAAGATATGATCTGATGTAGTATATCTTGGTCTGAAACCCGCCTGTCCAATGGCATGGAGTGATCTAGCATCCATCTCTGTACTGATCTCTGACTGTAGGATAGAACCATATACTTTGGCGAAGAGGTGACTGATCATAATGGTGCAGTAGTTGTCAGCTTTCATGGGGTCCCCGCCTTTGTGGATAGGGTGAATGAGGTTTGTGGACCATGGAGAGGCAAAATCAAAGGTAACAGCTCGGTTGAATAGGATGCAGAGAAAGGGTGAGAGGATGTCGGGAGCATACTTTAGAAGTTCAGCCTCTAGCTCATCAATGTCTTTGGCTTTATGGGAATGGAGTCGTGTGATGGCCTTTTCTATAAGTTCGTTAGTGAATATGGCAGAAGTATCCGTGAGACAGGAGGTGGGAAGAGGAGGGGTATCTGGGATGGTGTACAATGATGTGCATATGCGACCCAAGTGCTGAGGTCTGTGATCCGTGGTGTGGGTGACCGTGGAAGGAACCTCTTCCAGAATGAACCTGAGGTGCTGGTCTCTCTCTGGAAGAGAGAGACCAGCACATCTGCATCTCTCTCATAACATATGCATCAGGTTCAACCATTCAACATAACACGCTAAACCTGACACCCTAACAAATGGCACAATTAACATAACACCCTAAACCCTAACAAATCATCATAAACCCACAACCCCACAGCTATAACCATCAAAACAAGCCACAACCATAATCATCATAACCACATCCATAAACATCATCAACCCCACGTCCTCATTGTGTCGTAGGCATTGCACCACAGGTATGTGCAGCACTTGTGTAGCATTCGCTTGAACTTGTGTAGAATGCTTTATTGGTCCATAAATATAGTCCATAGGTTCGTGATACCGATACGAACCCAACCGATCGAGCCTGGCTCAATTCAGGTATCGTTCGGTCAAAATGGCATTTCGACGGGAGAGAAACGCAATTAGGTCACGTGAAATGGACTAGTTTTGCAGCTTTCCGTCCGACGGCCCAGTTTCTCCAAACGGGATCTGTTTTAGGTGTCGTCTGTTTCTGCCAGTGGACAACCTCAATAGGAACCTGTGGGAACAGATAGGACGAGGAACGGACGGACGGCCGGCCCAAAATGTCAATCCGAAGTTCGACGTTAAACAGGGCTTCAGGGACACTTTGTCCAATCGGGACCTGAAAACTGGGAGATGTTTCGGGCCCCCTCCGTCGGTACTGTGCCATAAGTAATTAGTAAGTCGTTGAAGTTCATCCGGGGAGAAACCAATCTCGTCAACCGAGCCATAGTAGTGTGTAGGTCTCGTGGTTCCCTGTAGTGAATGACACAGTTTTGCATAAGTAATTAGTAAGCTGTTGAAGTTCATCCGAGGGGAAACCGATCACATCATATAAGACATCGTAGTGTGTAGGTCTCGTGGTTCTCTGTAGTGAATAACACAGTTTTGCATAAGTAATTAGTAAGTTGTTGAAGTTTATCCGGGGGGAAACCGATCTCATCATATAAGACATAGTAGTGTGTAGGCATGTGCTGACAGAGGTAGCTATACTTCTTGTAGGACTTTCAATAGGATATTGTATATCAGAAGAGTGTGGATAACCTTCTTGCAAACGCTATATCTGGGAAAAGTGAACTGTGGCAGGAATATTCAGGAACAAATCTTCCAGGACCTACTCCGATTAGTTGCCCATGTGACGTTGTACCTCCCAAAACCCTAAACCTATCTCATTACATAGGCCATGGTACTGTGTAGGTCTTGAACTTCCCTGTGTTGAATGACATTGTGGAGCATAAGTAACTAGTAAGTTGTTGAGGTTCATCCGGGGAGCGCATCGTTTACCTGTATTTATATACTTATAAAATTTAGATTCGTCAGGGGGAGAGAGATAGCGAGGGCATGAGACAGAGTTTTAGTTATGGCGAATGAAAACAAGCATACCATTTTACAATGTGGGAGTTGCATGGTGGAAAGGTTGCAGTGCATTGGTGAGCATTGACCAAGTGAATAACTCTCACCAGATTTTTGGAGCCTAAGAGCAACTGATGCTTGAAACCTCCACATTCAAAATAGTGGGCCTGTAAGCAATGTTTAAAATAGTACTAGAAAAAATTTCTGAATGTATGCACCTATACAAGCTCAATGTCAGCTTGCACAAAGACCTGTGACCAACAACATAGATCAGTCTAAGTCTTGTCAAGTTAACTAAGGCCATTAGGCTAATTAGTGGCATGTTGTCCTATTGGGTTCCACTCATATCTCATCACCTTTCATGGGATATCACAAAACTTCCTTCACTTTTTTGCGGGGGAGGTCATGTAAAGTTCTAGCTACCAGTGTCTCTGCAAGCTCATTATCATGACTGCTCAAATAAGCTGGCACTTGCCTTGTCAAATAGCAATACTAGAGTTGGATTTGCGTGAGCTTGGTTTCAACATAATCGTTAGTGGACTGAGTTTTTGCCAATTGAGGACTAAATATTAGATGCTGGCTTCAGATAAAATCTGGCTAATATAATTAAGTATATTCATGAGATCGTTAATGGATTTGTGTTCTACATCAGATTAATGGATTTGTATTCAACATCAGATTGATATTTACAAACGTAGACGGTAGAACTGTGTTACTTTCGTATTCTTTTATTGTTTTCATAACTTGCTATTCAAGCACTTTCAATGAGAAAGCGAGTGTGCTCTACCATTTTCATGCATCAATGTTTAGTGGGTGTTGACATTATTTGCATCCACATCATCATGTTTGGAAGATATCTCCCTGATCTTGATTTTTGCTTCTAGTTTTTTCGACAGCAGTCAAATTTCCAATCTAATTGGTTATTTGCTTCCTCTTCTCAAATCATTGAAGATCATGTTAAAATTTGCTCAAATAAATAAAAATCAGGCTGTAGAAGCTTCAAAATTTCTCGTTTATGGTCTTTTTCATTGTTTTGTGTACTTTTTTTGTTCTTTATGCAGTTTTTAGCAGACAATGACATCATGTAGTTCCCAGCATTAGGTTGTTGGATATTCCCTCAAAGGATTGCATAACTAATTTCCACAGGCTAGAGAGACCAAACTAAACCAGTTTACTACTAAAGACCTATGCTCTCAAGCTCCTCTCTACATACTAGCTGATGTGAATAATCGGGCTCCTCCCCACCATAGGCTATCCTCTTAAGTCCCCTATCTGCCATTGTAGTCCTAACTAGTAATCTGTGACTCGACCTGACTAAAGGTATAGGCACTATGACAAACACTCCCATGCCCAAGCGGCCAGCACACCTTGATGCATCATAAGTGGACCATGCAGGCTAATTGCCAACTCACCCTACAACTTGGCATTCTTGGTTTATCAGGCAGAGTGTAATGCTATATTCATGTGGCATTCTTGGTGTACAGAAACAGCATGCTAATTATTTGTATGCTGTAGCCGGGTTCTTATTGCAAATGCTTTATATTCATGTCACTGTCTGGTATTCTGGTCCAAATTAGCATGGTAACCAGTAATATATAGCAAAAGTCCCTATGGTAAACTGCAATCGTCTATTTCTTATTGATGGCTTAAATTTGGCAGTCATGGACCAATATTTTAGCTTCGTCCATAGTCAACAGATGGTCAATTATTACTCCCATTTTCCAGATGCTACAAGATCCAATCGATAAATGCTTAGTAGAGTTGTAACAAAATTCATGGAAAGGTGACCAATCATCCCACAATTTCTGAGTATAACTACAAAAGTGTCTTAAATATTCCTCAAAACCATTTGCAAACCCTTTCACATTTAACTATCAGTTTTGAAGATGGTATGATGGACCAGAATTTAGCTTGTTCTTTTAACAAGCAAATAGTTCTTCCCAAAGCCTGCTGTATAATCTGCATCCTTGTAAGAAATACTTACTTTTAGCAACCCCTACAACTTGAAATATTGCTCATAAAATGAGAAAAAACATAAGACAATGAGTCTTCCATAGATGCACTTTGAAGTAACGATTCTGCAACTTTATCTTCTATATATCAACAGTGATAACTCTGTTGCTTAGATCTTTCAGGGAGAATAATTAACACATTATTGATACCTCTGTGGGCTAAAGCCCCATGTAATTATTTGGCATTGAAAGATATGCTGAGGGAACATGAGACCATTATTCATATTACCGATTTAATATTGACATTATCGATTATTTGGCCATTATTGGGCCCCATTTGGTAGGGTAGGCACAGCCTTAACAGAACTCATGGGATCTTCAACGATATAAATCACTTCAGATATGGTTTTCATGCAGGCTTCCATAATCTGAAACAATCTTCAATCAACTTTTACATGATCATGCCTCATAATGTGTCTCCATGAAAAAGGAGCACGTTCGTACCACGTTCATTACTTTAATAGCTTTTCCCTCCAATTGGCATGAACATGTTTGAAAAATTCTTAGTGTACGTTGCGTGATATTACATGCCAGGGGTCATCCTTCCATGACCTCCTACAGCAAATCAGCTAGGATGAACCTAACCAGTGACTTAAATACTGTACACATTGCAAATCAAGTACATTATGTAGCATCAATGCAATGGCAAAATTGTACCAAGCTTTGTGGTGAATAATACAAAATTCGAGGAAGTTTAAGGATGCTAGTCGCACACCAGTCTGCAATATTCTCATATGTCATCTTATCCGTGTACCTGTTAAAACAGACCACACATAGACATCAATGTGTGAACATGAACAGCTTTTGTTATAGCAGTAAGAAGTAGAACTCTGAACTGCTTTGGATAGAAATTCATGTTACAGAAATGCTTGTGATTAACCCACCTGACCAAACAATTGAGATGCTTGCACGAAGGAGGAATTGCAAGAATAGAAGGGAGACCTGCCAAAAAAACTCATAATTGCCACATCAAAAGATGATACAACTCAACTTATCTTTTTATCTTAAAACTAGAAAGGTTTGAATGCCCAATAGCTGCTCACAAACATTTGGTAAGGTCACAACCCCTACTAAAATTTCAACTATTCTGTCAGATAGTATGCACAAATATGCTTTGTGGCAACAAGCCCAAAAAAACCGTGAAATTTAAAAAAGATGGCCAGTAAGGCTCCTCTCCTTCCGGTGAACTACATTCCTATCACCCACTAGAACTAGGTTTGAAACACTTATTGCATTGGCACGTACGACCTAATTTTCTAGCAATGATCAAGAATATTGCACACATCAATTAGCCCTTCATTCAGAGAGTTACAAACTATTTCTCATAGATTTGATAGAGCTATAAATTTCAAATCTCTTAGAGCGTACATGTCCACAATGACACAGCATGTAAAATCTCTTCCGTGACAGAAGATCCTGTAACCCTTCTAAGTATAGGCTGTAAACATCAGCATACCAGCAAAACATAACTTCCAGACAACTGTCAACCTTCCAATGTTGCTTGTCAGAATCATGATGTTTGTAGCAGCACCCAAAGTTATTACTTCATTATTCTCATTCAGCAATTGATTATATTTCTGTTTTTTATGATGACATTTGTCCAGAGTTTGATAAATCAGTGTCATGCATGTACAACCTGCAGTAGCATGTAAGTTGATTTTACATTTAACTTTTATGGGTGTCAAGTGGCTAATGGGACTGACTACTCGAAATTGTCATGGGGGGCGAGTATTCATTGGTAATTAGTAGCCTATTTACTTTAAAACAATGCTAGATACTTGTGAAGGGGGTGAAATACCATAGTTCTAGAAATATTTTTTTTCAGTCCCCCAAAAACAGATCTAAGTAAGAAAAAAAAATTCAATCTAGGAAATCCTGACCCTAATTTCCAGATCAAATTCCATAAGATGTTATGCATCTATGATTGTTACCACACAATCAAAAGTTATGAAGGGCCTCGGTTGGATTTCCTTATCTTCAAGGCAATTTTCTACAAACTATAAACTTAGCATGCAATCAAGAGAGTGCCTTGACTGTAATCAAAACACAAACAACCAACTTGAAATGACATGCAATAACATGATTGCATTGAACAGCAGAACGATAGGCATGCATAGAATAAATAAGTTTGCCAAGTCAAGCGAATCACAATCTTTGATGATAGAACTTGCACATGAGATAACACGCAACCTCACGACCTCTTTGCAACAACTTGAGCTAAACACATGGTCTCTCAGCTATTCTCCAATTTTTAAATCACAAGCCTTAGGGAATACTCATACAATCCATGGGGGGTGAAATACATCACACACACACACACACACAAAGAGAGTATCTCATAGCCATGGTAACAGTCAACGTTCAACTAGGTCAAAGAGGTTCTCCTTTCTACAACCTTCAAATCTTGATGGAAGGAGCGACATGCAGTATCCCAGCTTGATGTTATCTTCAAGGATTTGGGCCATTCGAAACAGCTTGCCAATTGAATAGCATGCAGAGCTTGGAACTTGATTTCCCTTGTCTGTCATGCACAAACTCTAAAGAAGTGCTAGCAAATACTAAAGTGCTTATGAACAACCATAATCACCAATATTATAAACTTCAAGCCTAAACTCATAAAAATTGTCACGAATTATAATATACTCAACTGGAAAAATTGTCACACTTGACCTGAAAAGGACAATGGGGAGCACAATGTGTGTGTGTGTGTGTGTGTGTGTGTGTGTGTGTGTGTGTGTGTGTGTGTGAGAGAGAGAGAGAGAGAGAGAGAGAGAAAGAAAGAAAGCTTTATTAACGTCTTTTTTATGCCAAAAGGCGTATAAGACGAACGAGTACATCAGATAAAAGTTGGACACAAAACGGATCAGTGCCGTCAAAGCATATATGGTGCGTAGACCATTTACATGTTCAACTGGACATCTCTTCATTTCTCTATCTCAGACTCTATCTCAGAAATCTTCTCATTAACTATAGGCTTCCAATCGACAAGTCTGATAATACCATCACGATAGATAAGCCGCTTGCCAGTTGATAGAGCTTCTTGTCTTGCCTTCTTACGTTCTTGAACTTGGATGAAGGTAAGATCTTCGTCCAGGTAGACTTTGGTATCCCACAATTTGGCAGTTTCCATACTTTTGCTATGGTGTTGAAGATTTCCTTCCAAAAACTTCTCAACTTCTTCGACAACATTTTGATAGTTCGGAATACCTCTAACACGAACATTGAGAGCTTTATGTTCTCGCAGACGGCTCTCAGTGAACGTGGCTAAGATAAACGAAGGTGAAGGCGAAGGTCGAGAGATAATTGTAGACGAACCTTTAAGCACATCTCCCCATGACTAGACAGCAGTATGGTGTTGTTCCACCTAATTTTCGAGATGCTGGATTTTAGCTGAAGTAGCGATTTGAGAAAAAGCTTCACTTTTGATAATTGCAACTTCGTTCTTGAGTTCTTGAATGGAAGTATCCAACTTCTGAAGATGTGCTTGCACCCCTAGAAACAGAGAATCATGACAAGCCAGTTGCTCTCTGTGAATGTTAAGGTATTCAAATAGACGGAGTTGATCATCCCGAAAAAGTTTGACCAAGGCATATGGAGGGAAAGAAACAGGTGCTTCTGGAGTGTCTGGAGTCAAGGGAATAGCTACAGTAGTTTCACTATTATCAAGAATAGGGTTTGATGGGGAGATAGGAACTGCAGATTTGGCTGTAAGGAAGATGCTGAAGCCATGCTGGAAACGGAGGATGGTTCAGGAGTAGAGGCAACGGCTCCTTTGCGACGTGGCATATCTTATTGCGATGGAGGAGGGCGCTCAAACCTACAGAAGTACAGATCAACAATAGTGAGGGCACACCTGCAGCGGCAAGGCACCAGCGGTGGACAGCGATGAAGCAGTAGTTATGGACTCGGCTCATTACATTCGCCGCGTCCATTTACATTTACAGTTACTTTACTTTATGCATAAGCAGGCCTTGGGCCCTTTTTTATTCATTAGTGACATTCAGACTATATGGTTGGCCTTTGGCCTTATTATTCATTATTAGGCCATTTGGACATATTACTGGAGAGTGGGGGCCTTCTTGGAGGGCGCACTATTATCCCTCCCAGTTGGGCCCTAGCCACTGGAAGCTTCCTTTTAGGGCTTCCTCTTGGCTATAAGTAGGGAAACTGTGTCATTTGTCATGCAGCTGATGATATTGATCTCTCTCTTTAGCCTCCTTAATCTCTCTCTTTCCTGCTTTCTAGGGTTAAGTCTTGCTTATGTGATGCTTTCATAGCTTAATTCTAGATCAGCTGTGGCTTTATTCGTAACTTGGTATCAGAGCACTTTTCTGAGCACAATCTGGAATTTTTTCTTTGCTGCCTTGCCTTGCTCCTCCATCGCTGTTCCTACAGCTCCATTACCGTTTTGACAGCCCTGTTCCATCGCTGCTCCTTCCACTCCTTCCTGCCCAGCGTTCCCCCTGTTTTGTCCCCTCTTTTCTTTGCTGCCCAGCGCTCCTCCTCTTCCTTTCCATCGCTGTCCCTGCCTTCCGACCTATCACTTTCGTCTGATATTTTTCCAGTTTGCAGCCATCTTCCACAGTTAGTTCCCTGACTGTCCAGCGCCCATCCTCATCCAAAAACTACCCAATTCCGACATCATTTGCTATTCCAAACAGCTAAAATTCTTCAACCTGTAAATCGCTGCCTCAGCACTCCCAACTTGTCACTTTCGCCTTTTTTTTTTCTCCGATTCCAGCCATCTTTTACAGCTTTTCAAAAGGCTGTCGCGCGCTCATTCTCCACCACATTTTCAGGAATTCTGACTCCGTTTACTCTCTCAAATTCACATTGTATCCCTGGCTGTCCAGCGCATTTTTACAGCTTCTCCATTGTTCATTGCTGTCTGTTTTTTTCAGTTGTGATAATATTGGTTGTAATAGGCTAATTTGGGGTGACGACAAGAGTCCGCTCCCTCAAGTTTTCGTCTATTCCTTCCACTATCATTATGGCACATTCACCTACCCCGAGCGAGACTACTCAGGAAACCTTATCCGATCAGTTTCGTCGCATGGATGAGACCCTTTCTGGTCTCGTTCTTCGCTTCGATTCAGTTATGACCGGCTTTGCTACTATGCAGTCACAGATTGATTCTTTACAGCCTCATGGTCCTGGTAAAGCTCCTGTTTTTCCTACATTTGGGACTCCCCCTCCATTTGGATTTCCATCTTCTTCTGCTAGTCAGCCTGGTGGTGGACCGTTCATTCCATCTAACCCACCTCCTGGTTTCTTTCCTCGTCCCCCCCTTCCTGAGCCACACTTTGCTCGAGACTTTCGTGATAGGGTACAGCTTGCTACCTATTCCGGTTCCTCCGACGGGAACTTATTAGAGAATTGGTTTGCTAAGCTTGACACATATTTTCAGATTTACCCCAAGACTGATCCTCAGAAGATCCAGTTGGCTGCTTTACATTTAGATGGACGTGCCGCCACGTGATGGCAAGTTTATAGAGTTGATCCTGATCGGGAAGGGCTCCATGTATGGCATACTTTTCGCCGTGACCTCCGCCATGCTATGATTGATCCTCAGTGGCTTGACCGCCAAAGTGATACATTCCGTAGTCTCACTCAGACCAGTGATCTTGCTTCTTATACAGATCAGTTTATGGAGCTTTCTTATCTTTTCACAGATCTACAGCCCACTGAGCTTATTTCTCGTTACATTGCTGGGCTTCGTGGTGCTTTACGTTATGATGTTTCTTCCTTCCGTCCTACCACACTTGTTGAGACGATGTCTCTTGCCAGTACTTTACAGCATAAGTACTCTGACACCCTTCCTTCCCGATTCTCCCGACCCCGTCCTTCTGCTTCATCTTTTTCCGCTACGTTCACCCCTACACCGGCCCCTTCTGTTCCAGCTCTCTCCATTGCCCCTTCGCCTCCTCGTCCTTCGACTCCTCGACCTGCTTTTGTCCGACGTTACACGTCTGCAGAGCTCGCTGATCTTCAGCAGAAGCGTCTTTGCTTTCGTTGTAAGAGTCCTGACCATCTTGCCCGTGATTGCCGCCAGCCTCTCCCTACTACTACTGCTGTTTTTTACCATGAGGGCACTACTCCAGATGATTCCGATATCTACATTCATATTTCTGATGAGCCTGACTTATCCTCTGAGCCTTCCCCTGATTTACTTCCTGCTACTCCAGAGTTCTAAATCTGCTGGTTTACTCCAGAGTTGGCCTATTCCTCATCGCCAGTGGACTGATATATCTATGGACTTTATCCTTGGCCTTCCCCATACCCAGCGTGGTCACGATTCATGTATGGTGGTAGTTGACAGGTTCTCGAAACAGGCACATTTTATACCAGTTCGCAGTACTATCACAGCAGAGCAGTGTGCACGTTTGTTCCTATCAGAGATTTTCCGCCTGCATGGATTTCCTCGTACTATCCTTTCTGATCGGGATAGTAAGTTTACATCTATATTCTGGACAGCGCTTATGCGTATATTGGATGTATAGCTTTTTATGGGTTCTGCTTATCATTCTACCTCTGATGGGCAATTTGAGGTCCTTAACAGGATCCTTGAGGATTATTTACGCCATTTTGTTACTCCTTCAGGGAAGAATTGGGATCAGCATTTATGTTTAGCAGAGTATAGCTATAATAGCTCTGTTAGTACCAGCACAGGTGTCTCTCCATTTTTATTATCTCATGGCTATGCACCTCTTTTACCTGGCATTCCTCTTCCTCCTGAGGATACACCTGTTACACTTGCATCTTTTCTATCAGGTGCTCGAGAGCTTATTACTCGGGCCAGTTCTCATTTACAGCATGTTCAGCAGCGTTATCAGACCTCAGTTGATCGTCACCGCCGCCATGTTGAGTTTCAGCTTGGAGATATGGTTTATCTACGCTTACGGTTTGCACGTCATCGTTTTGTCCAGGGCCATGCTTCTACTGAGAAGCTTGCACCACGTTATTATGGGCCTTATCGCATTGTGGAGGTTCTTAGTCCAGTTACATATCGCTTACAGCTTCTTGCTTCCACACGCGCCTGTGATGTATTCCATGTCAGTTTATTACGTGCTGCTATTGAGGATGACGCTCCTTGTGAGGCTGAGTTTCCTACTACTCCAGAGTTATTTCCATTTTTACCTGCTGCTATATTACAGGTCCGTCTATACCATAGTCGACGCCGCCGGC
Organism: Diphasiastrum complanatum; assembly: GCA_029204225.1. Taxonomy (NCBI): domain Eukaryota; kingdom Viridiplantae; phylum Streptophyta; class Lycopodiopsida; order Lycopodiales; family Lycopodiaceae; genus Diphasiastrum; species Diphasiastrum complanatum. The sequence continues at coordinate 14,487,630 of CM055095.1, read as the reverse complement.
AAATTTAGTTTTTGGTCCAGTGGGATGGTCGTCCTATTGAGGAGGCTCCATGGGAGCCTATTGATGTGTTTTATCATACACCATTACTTGCGGATTAGGCTCGTGCTCTTGCTGCACTTGTTGATTCCTCTACATCAGATGTTCCTCTAGCTGGTAATGCACCAGGGCTTGCTGCTACTTAACCCGGTTATCTTTTCGACAGTTGGGTCTTTTTTTTGTGTCGGGGAGAGTTATGGACTCGGCTCATTACATTCGCCGCGTCCATTTACATTTACAGTTACTTTACTTTATGCATAAGCAGGCCTTGGGCCCTTTTTTATTCATTAGTGACATTCAGACTATATGGTTGGCCTTTGGCCTTATTATTCATTATTAGGCCATTTGGACATATTACTGGAGAGTGGGGGCCTTCTTGGAGGGCGCACTATTATCCCTCCCAGTTGGGCCCTAGCCACTGGAAGCTTCCTTTTAGGGCTTCCTCTTGGCTATAAGTAGGGAAACTGTGTCATTTGTCATTCAGCTGATGATATTGATCTCTCTCTTTAGCCTCCTTAATCTCTCTCTTTCCTGCTTTCTAGGGTTAAGTCTTGCTTATGTGATGCTTTCATAGCTTAATTCTAGATCAGCTGTGGCTCTATTCGTAACTGGGTCCCAGTCCAAGACTGAAGGACTGCATGGCCCCTTACTATCATGCATGAGTCTGCATGCTTCTGCATGGGCATTACTAGTTCGTTTTCATACTGGGCTAGAAGAATTGCCTAAGAAAAAGCTTATAGGTCTTCTGAATTCCTGGGTGTCCCGCATTAGGGTTGTCATGACATTCATACAATATTTGAAGCCTAAAATTCTCTAAGTCGGAAACACACATTCTGTTTCTGTAAAGTAGATACTCATCATTAATGGAATATTCTTTCCATTCGAATCCTTCAGAAATGGATCCCTCAACCACACTAGTATGCTTGGGATCTACAGACTCAGAATCCTCAACGCAAGCTGGCGTATACTTGAATTCTTCATCCTCAATGACAGTTGTCGTAAACTTGGATGAATCTTCCCCAAGCCTAGGAACTGGTTCAAAAGTCTATACATCTTTGTTCTGGATTGTCTTCCAGACTATGGAGAAATACGGATCACTCTTGTATTTCCCCCTCAAGGATTCGAGTAACTCATTACAGAACTGGGTAAAACTCAACTCGTTTACCATTGGCATTCTCCTAAGAGCATCTGCCATTGTATTGAACTTGCCTCGTCTATATCTGATAGACAAGTCAAATTCCTGCATTAGCTCAGCCCATCCAGAATTCCGACTCCTAAGCTTAGGCTGATTGCACAAATATTTAAGGCTTTCATTATCAATCAAGATCTCAAAGCTAGCACCATACAAATAGTCTTGCCAAGTCTGAAGGGCATGAAGAATAGAAAAATGCTCCTTTTCATAAGCATTGTATTTGGTCTGAGCGGGTTCGAGCTTCTTACTTTCGAACACTATTGGTCCTCCGTTTTGGTTCAACACCGTACCTACTGCAAAGTCACTGGCATTTGTTTCAACCACAAAAGGCTGATTTGAGTCTACGACTTTCAGTATTCGTGCTGTAACCAAGGTTGATTTGAGAGCATTAAAACTCTTCTGTTGCTCTGGCCCCCAGACGAACACCTTTCCCTTCCCCTTAAGAAGATTTGTCATGGGAACTGCTATCTGAGCATAATTTTTGACAAATCGTCTGTAGAATCCCGAAAGACCTAAAGGTTTGTTATATTGTTTGGTCTAGGCCAATTGAATATGGCTTTGACCTTATTTGGATTCATCTTAATTCCATCCTTGGAGATGATACGGCCCAAATATGCTATTTCTTTGGTAGAAAACTCACATTTAGGTTTCTTTGCGAATAGCTTATGCTTTCTGAGCAAACAGAACACCTTTCTGAGGTGAGCCAAATGCTCTTTCTTAGTTTTGATGTAGACTAAGATATCATCTAGAAGAACTACCACAAATTTTCCTAAATATGGCCGAAGAACATTGTTCATCAAGGTCATAGAAGTTGTCGGAGCATTGGTGAGTCCAAAGGGTGATGCATCACCTTAAACTCATAATGACCGTGACGAGTTCTGGAAGCTGTTTTCGGGACATCTTCCGCCTTATTACGGACTTGATGATACCCTAAACATAGATCTACTTTCTGAAATATCTGGCTCCGTCAAGCTGATCAAATAACTCGTCTACCCGAGGCCTAGGGTACTTATTCTTTATTGTGACTTTATTTAATGCTCTGTAGTCTATGCATAAACGCATAGACCCTTCTTTCTTTTGAACTAAAAGGACAGGCGCTGCCCAAGGGGAATTGCTGAGTAGTATTTGTCCTTTTTTTAGATATTTTGTTAGTTGTTTGGTTATTTCCCTATCCTCAGACTGACTAACCCGATAGGGTGGCTTAGTTGTGGGTGTTGTAATAGCATGATCTAATGCTCTACTGGGTGGTAAACCACTAGGCAAATCATCAGGAAAAACATCATCATACCTACTTAACATAGCATCTAACTTTTTCTTTTTATGAAAAATGTTACTACAAACAGTCATTAAAAATAAACTGTAAGTCACAAAGAAATACCTCACGCTGATCATCCTCCATAAGCCGACTGAACTGCACATCACTCCATGCTCCCCATGCAGGTCAACTTCCCAAACGTTTCACTGAAAGCTGAGGATATTGTCCTGATAATTCCGTTGGAGAGTGGGCCCAAGCTATAGAGACAATCTCTCCCTAATGCTAGGTCGGTACGGTCCAGATGCATGATCTGAAAGTTCAGGTTATCCTGATAACCTGAACCTCCAAACCTAAATTACTGACCATGGTTTCCCATACATGCTTATTGTCATGCCCACGACTGATCTCAGATAGTTTATCCCGCTAGAGGTCAATAGGCCTACCTCGATTCGTAAGTTAATTATAATTGAGGGGTTTGGGTCCCTCATGTGCATATGGTCATAATTAATGGTTGGAGGCCTAAAACTCAAGATGGTGGATTATTATGGGTCTATCAGTGTTTCATAGGGGAACTGGATAATGTGACCCAGATAGGCTGCATAGATGTCCAGTGAGGTGTCACAGTGCACTACTAGTGGTGCATGGGCCTTGGAGGGTATAAGTTTACCCATTGGGCTCTCACTAGTGTATGCTTGATTGTGTGATTAGTAGCTACATGTTGTTGGTGTGATTCCTCCTCCCTTGTGAAGATTGATCCATAGCTTGGGGGCTAGATCCGTAAGATCTAGGTTTGGTTGGGTTGGTTTATCCACCATCCGATTCCCTTGTGTTGCTTGTTGTTGGCTTGCTTAGTGTTGGATCCTTGTGATTGGACTTTATAGTGGTATCAGAGCCAAAACTAAGTGGTTTATCCATTAGCTTCTGCTCAAAAAGAGTCAAGAATTGTGATGGGATTTTCGTAGTGGCCTACCTCGACCTGTACGTTAATTATGATTATGAGGGGTTTGGGGCCCTCATGTGCATATGGTCATAATTAATGGTTAGAGGCCTAAAACTCAAGATGGTGGATTATTATGGGTTTATCAGTGAGTCATAGGGGAACTGGATGATGTGACCCAGATAGGCTGCATAGGTGTCCAGTGAGGTGTCACAGTGCACTACTAGTGGTGCATGGGCCTTGGAGGGTATAAGTTTACCCACTGGGCTCTCACTACTATATGCTTGATTGTGTGATTAGTAGCTACATGTTGTTGGTGTGATTCCTCCTCCCTTGTGAAGATTGATCCATAGCTTGGGGGCTAGATCCGTCAGATCTAGGTTTGATTGGGTTGGTTTGTCCACCATCCGATTTCCTTGTGTTGCTTGTTGTTGGCTTGCTTAGTGTTGGATCCTTGTGATTGGACTTTATAGTGGTATCAGAGCCAAAACTAAGTGGTTTTTCCATTAGCTTCTGCTCAAAACTCAAGATGGTGGATTATTATGGGTTTATCAGTGAGTCATAGGAGAACTGGATGATGTGACCCAGCTAGGCTGCATAGGTGTCCAGTGAGGTGTCACAGTGCACTACTAGTGGTACCTTGGAGGGTATAAGTTTACCCATTGGGCTCTCACTACTATATGTTTGATTGTGTGATTAGTAGCTACATGTTGTTGGTGTGATTCCTCCTCCCTTGTGAAGATTGATCCATAGCTTGGGGGCTAGATCCGTCAGATCTAGGTTTGATTAGGTTGGTTTGTCCACCATCCGATTCCCTTGTGTTGCTTCTTAGGATTGTACCAACACTTTTTGACAGTGAAAGCAGGTAACATTCTTCTTATCCTACTTCTTATAACCGCCTGCATCCTTTGCTTCTGGCTGGTTTTTGCTTTTGGAAAAGTCTCCTCGCTGAGCGTTCTTCCCTTTTGTTTTAACAAATAGGGCCTTCTCATCGTCTTCCTTTTGCTCAAGCCTGTTGTTGGCTTGCTTAGTGTTGGATCCTTGTGATTGGACTTTATAGTGGTATCAGAGCCATTTGCCATATAGCTTGTGCTCAAAAAGAGTCAAAAATTGTGATGGGATTTCGTAGTGGAATCCTGGTTTTTGACTCATTGGGGAAGACAAAGTGGTGTGCAAAAGACTTGGTGGGGTTTCAAATTTCTCTTCCCGTGAGTCACTATTTTCGAGAGTAATCGATTGTGTGGTAAGTGCACTACCAGGACAATTGGTTGGTTTTTTTTGGCACTCGTGAATAGGGACTTAGGAAAAAAATTCTGATTCCTTATTTGCACTCAAGTTTACCATTACATTTTGTTGAGTACTTATAGTGTAAAAAACCATAATTTTATTAGAGGTTATGCTGGCTTTTTTCTGGCCTCTTATAATCACTTATGCAAATGCTCAAGTTATGGCGATTTGTATTTTATATGTGATTATTTTTGGTTAGCAGTTTGACATATCTTTGCCTCATGATTAATTAAGTCAAGTAAGGCCTAATTTACATAAGTAGGGGGAAGATGTTATGTATTGCTTAACCAATCTTTTTGCTTATAAGTGTTGGAAATTTTTTTTGCAAAGTATAGCATCGTTGTATTGCTGTTGAGTGCATTTATCACCAATTTCCAGCACCCTCCATCCTGATTTTTGAGTGCACTTCCAAGGGAATTTCAGCGCCCTGTCAAAGCAGAAATCAGCTCATTTTTGACCAGGGAATCACTGTTTTTTCCGTGCAAAAAATCCTCCGTGGTTATTTGCCGGATTTCACACCAGAAATTAGCAAGATTGGGCGCAATTTTTCCAATTCTGTCAACACACTTGTATCAGTTCTGTCCAATGCATTTACTGCTTGTAGGAAATCAAAGTGCCAAGATCCTTCTAACATTCAATCTCCATATACAAGAAGAAGAGGGAGAGGGTTAGGCGCCCTCAAGGAGAGAAAGTAGTAGCAATGCTTGAAAGGGTGGGTCCAACTCAACTAAAACTGACTTAACATGGTCTAAATAATAAACCTAACCCATGGTTACACAAGTCTCGACCTTTTGGGTCAAAGTAGTCTATGGGAAACTAGCATTATCATTTATTACTTCTAACACTGCTGCCATTATTGCTCCATTGCAGTAGGATCAGTATATTTTACAGCAAACTTATTCAGTGAAGCTTGGAGTTGCATGCGATAGCAAGCTCCGGTTCTAGCACACTGAAGCTACAGATCAAAGCTGCAGGTCCACAATCGTTCGAAGGCTGAGACGCTTGAGGTTCCGTTGACAAGTTGGCTTCACTTAGAGCTAAGTATTTGCTGTTTCTTTTTCTTTCTGCTTGTTCTACGTTTTTGTTTTCTTCTTCAAAATTTGATATGACGACTCTCGAGGAAACTCCAATTTCCCCAAGAAAAGCCATAGACAAGAGGCTATTCATTTTCAGGCAAAAAAGATAGCAATGATATAGATGAGGAGTATGAAATGTTCAATACAGATGAATTTGTCTCTAAAAAACAGAATGAGAAATTAGAGACTGAGGTAACCAATCTAAAACAAACTTTACATAGCATGCAAATGAAACAAGATAAATCATTTGCAGAACTTAAAAGTCTGTTTGCTAGCTTAGTATCTCCTACTCCTCTAAATCCAGCTTCAGCCTCAGTTCCAGTTCCATATTCAGCTTCAGTTCCCAGTGTATCTTAGTTACGTATACCTCCCACAATTCCTACCCATTTGGGAGATACCAAAACAAATCCCAATATCTTTAAAAATTTGAAACCACCAACCTTTAATGGGGAAGAAAAGGACAGAAATACAAATATTCAGATTTTTCTTGGCAAATGGAAAAATATTCATGCACTGAAACAGGCCCCAGACCATTTGCAAGCCTTAGAAGCTAGCTTATCCCCGGGTCCCATGGCCTGCAAGTGGTGGTTGAACCTCCAAGAGATTGGGCAAATACCCTAGTCATGGAAGGCTTTCGAGGAAGCCTTCCTACGAGAGTTCTTGCCAACCAATGAGCTTGATAGGGCCTGGGAAGCCTAGGAAAAGTTAGTCATGGACAAATCCCTAACTCAATACATATCACAATATAGGGAATCTATCCTCAAACTTAAAAATGTTGATAACTATCAGAAAGTTAGGGGCTTCGTTCGTGGGCTCCGAGACAGGTATAAGGTGGAAGTTCAACGTAAGTCACCTACTACTCTTAAACAGGCTATTAAGTTTACCCAAATCTACGATGATTCAATGGGCAGACAAAAAGCTAAACAACCTAGTTCTGAGCAACCTTCTCAGACAACATCCTCATTTAAAAAAGAACTAAATTTGATAAACCTAATCAAAATGAAGGTCCTTAGAAACGCCTTGCAATCATTCAACCATTAAAAACTGAAGATTATGAAAAAAGCTAAACAAGAACGGTTGTGTTTGTTTGCATGGGTAAGGTTCACACAGTTAGACAGTGCCCTAAAGGACCCTTGAATAAAAAGAAAGATAACAAGCAAGTACACCTAGTCCAAACCGTGAGTTTCCCCACCGATTTGGTAGCTACCGAAATAGAGGTGTTTCATGAAGACCATGAGCACCATTGTCAGTTGACCTTTGCTATGCTAGGGAGACCCTCTAGCTTTGGGCCCTAGTATGTATGCATGGGAAAATTGGCAATCAGTCAGTAAGAGTAATGGTGGACGATGGGGCAACCCATAACTTCATCAATTACACCCTAGTCAAGAAGTTACAGCTCCCAGAAACACCTAGTCAGCATAGGTATATAGTTTCTTTGGCGAAGGATTAGGATAAGTATAAAGTCCAATCACAAGGATCCAACACTAAGCAAGCCAACAACAAGCAACACAAGGAAATCAGATGGTGGACAACCAACCCAACCAAACCTAGATCTTATGGATCTAGCCCCCAAGCTATGGATCAATCTTCACAAGAAAAGAGGAATCACACCAACAACATGTAGCTACTAATCACACAATCAAGCATACACTAGTGAGAGCCCAATGGGTATACTTATACCCTCCAAGACCCATGCACCACTAGTAATGCACTGTGACACCTCACTAGACACCTATGCAACCTATCTGGGCCACATCATCCAGTTCCCCTATGACTCATTGATAGACCCATAATAATCCACCATTTTAAGTTTCGGGCCTCCAACCATTAACTATGACCATATGCACATGAGGGCCCCAAACCCCTCATAATCATAATTAACTTACGGGTCGAGGTAGGCCTACTGACCTCTACTAACCTCAGCAAGGTTTGGATCTTGCAGGTCGCCCCACCCCAAAAACGTGGGTGGGCTATTCATTGATAGTTGAACAAGTCTTTTTGTTGCAAAAATCAGATCTGCAGAGAGCTTACTTGCTTTATGTAAAGCATTGTTTTGTCTTTATGTTACTTTACCAGGCCTCAAGTAAAGCCTGTTACAGTATTTCACATCTATGCAACCAAAAAGAGTGTCTTTGTAGTTAAGAAGTGCTCATGTCGAGAATGTTTGCTTTTACATAGAAGATGGCTTTACTGTTGAGAAAACTGACCATCATATAACGATTCTTGACAAAAAAGTAACTGCAACATTGTCTACTTGCATTACCACAGCATATCAAAAGAATGGTTGAAGAAAAAACAAACCCAAAGCTGCAGAATAGCAAAAATTCTACTTATAGCCATTTCACAGAAATTTCTTTGTGGAAAGGTTAAAAAACTTTTTGTTCTCTAAGTTTCGCACTTTTGATTTCTGAAAAGGTATGCTCAATTCCAAGTCCGCCCAGATTAATTTCTAAAAAACACTGAAAAATGGCCTCTCTGAGTGCGCTGAAGAAACCAGAACCAAAGCGCTGGTTGGACTGGGAAAATAACGCCCAAGTAAATCTTAAAAAACGCTACCAATCCCCTTGTCAGAGTGTGCTGGAAATCTGCAGGTAGGGCGCTGTCCTTCCTCCATCTAATCTCCACAATCGTGTTACTGATAGCACAAGAATCACCGAAGCTCTGATACCAGTGTTAGAAACAGCATAACCATGTCGAAGGCAAAGCTAGTCTGATCCACCCAGCCAATGCACTCCCCCTCCTAGCCCAGTGTGAGTTTGCATGGATGTGGTAGGTGGTAGTTGCTGCTGACACCCACCATTCACACTGTATGCATCAGCGTGTGAGGCCTTTTCAGCAGCGATGGGGGGCTGGAGCTGCTTCCGGAACGAGGTGGAGACCGGGGGGGAGTTACCTCCCCCACGCTTATGTGGAGCAATAGCGACCTACTCATGCCCCTATTTGAAGCCCTGAAAACTTTTTTTCAAAATAAAATTGTTTATTGTTTTTCCCTAAAAAAGTTAAAAACTCATTTCAATTGTATATGCAAAGCATCTGAGCATTTTTTTTGGCTACCATGAAATTTGATTGTTAACTTTTAGGGACAAGATTTCAAGATCATAGAGTAGCTTGAAATCAATTTAGAATACCTTCAAATTACTTCATCTCACATTGTTCAATATACTCGTGTAGATTCTCTTCATATAGCGTCAGATTAATTTATCTTTCATCCTTCAACAACAATCCTTCCTAAATGCACCTTTCATGCAGAATTCTAACAGATTGATATTTTAGCAACAAAGTACCAACCTTTGAGGCTCTGAGAGTAAGGCTAAACTAAAACAATAAGTATCTGCAAATTGCAAGTCGAGAAATGTCAAAAATAAAAGAAATCTAAACTAAGGGTTTTTACCATGTCGGAAAAATGGATGACCAGTAGCCCGATTTTTCTCTGCAAGAAGCCTTGCTAGCTGGATCTCTACAAGCTCCACCCTTCCAAGGTTGGCAACTCCATCTAGAGATTCGGCTGCCAGTATACAATTCTTTAAGGACTGCAGATTGAAGACTAAGTCAAAGGTAACAAACAAAGCTTTTGAAACACAGATTCTTTTGTAGCAACCTTTACTTCAAATAACAAAACACCAACTTCGATCGTGTCCTTAATGCATGAACATAAGCAAATTGAACATAATTAACCAATACAAGCTTGACAATGTACATCTTACAAATATTATGCAAATTTTGACATACATAAAAACTTTGAAATGTATAAAAAGGGGAAACTCCAAAGGCATTGCTAAAAATGAGCAGTAATTTTTTAAAAGTTCCTCTCAGAAGTTTCCACTTATTTGTTAGAACAGAGCAACGACATATGATCGATAGATGGATATTTGGCTACAGATGATGGGCTTGGCTCACTCTCAATAGTCAGTACAAAGGCCTTTCATTCCATGAAAAAGATGATACAAAATGAAGCAAGAGGATTTCCCACAAAAAATACTGAATGAACACCAAGCAGCATCAATAGTCGATCCCCTACAAGGAAGAGATTTGAGTCTCCTACAGAGGACTCAGAAACATTGGAGATTATAAGCTATCAAGCTTCTACCAAAACAATCCAAAACAAATTTGAGACAGTAAGAGCAAGCAACTATCTCCATCCACTGCCCAAGAGTTAGTTCACCCTAGGCATGATGCATCTACAAGAGAGAAGGCAGGAGCTGCGGGCAGCTGTGGGGTTAGGGATCGTGGCCTCTACAGCTCATTTTCCTTTGTGTGAAGGGAAGCCCTATTCTCTCTCAATCCTCCCGTTGAGCCGAGGGTCATCCAGGAAACCAGTTCCGCTGCTTGCATCCAATCATTACAGAAATCTGCAGCAGGAGCATGCGCAGTTCCTAGTGGTGAAACAGATTCACAAAAAAGAGAAAAGGCGTGCTGTTGTAGGCTTAAATCAGAGGCAAAATATGATAAAGTTTATAAAAAGCAACAATTTCTGAAATTTTGGGTTCACAACTTTGTTGCAAGATCACCTGGTGTTGGTCGCTGAAGAAAGACAGTTAGAAGCAGGTTGTAGGAGACAAGTCGCTAGAACTTCTTTGTTTGAATTCTGACAATTCAGATCAGGTTGTTGGACAGCAAAGCATGGAGTGTCACATGTTCGAAAGGAATACGATCGCTTATTTACCCATCAGTTTGTTAATTTGTTAGACGGATGGTGTGAAGATGATTCACCAGAAACTGTTTGTTTTGCTTTATATTGCTTGTAAGACACATGATTTGTGAATCTTCAAGATTCCTCAGTAAAAATTATGTGCATAGGATATATGGGTTTCTTGGTATAGGGTATTCCTTAGTTGAGGAATAGACTCAGTTCATCAGTGATTGGATCCAAGAGAGCTCAATTGGATAGCAAATCTTAATGATTCCAAGAATAACAACTGAATTTATATTCAGCAGGACTTTGGGTGTCTAGATTTGGTTCTAGACGGTAATCTAAAGTTTTTTTTCTAGTTGAAGATGGTTGTCATTATCATTTTGGTAAGCTTTGTCTTTAATTACATGTGGCATATAGGAGTTGAATATCTCGCACTTTTTTTTAAGAACCTAGTTTTTGGAGAATATTCTTAAAATCCAATATATTCGTGGTGGGAAAGATTTTGCAACGATTCTTATTTTTTCCTGAGTTATGTTGGACATATATTCCAGTATTCGTTAATGATTTAAGTATAATTTTGGATTCTAGTGAGTTATGATTGATGAATCATAAGCATCTATAAATATTTATGATTGACGGATCATAAATGGATAGTTAATAATTGTCAAAGGATTATAAGAAATTGTGATGATTCGTAAGTGTGGTGATTAATTCTTGATCTATTAAATGAGTTAAAAATTTAGATTAGTATGTTGAAAAATCTAAATCTCTTCACTCCAGTGAACAAAGGTTTTTCACAAAAGTATGGCATAGACTACATGGAGACTTTCTCTCCTGTAGTGAAACATACAAGTATTCGGCTATTTCTTGCTCTAGCAGCATACTTTGATTATGAAGTTCATCAAGTAGATGAAATACTTCTTTCTTATATGGTGATTTAGAAAAAGGTATCTACATGGAGCAGCCTGTTGGTTTCATTTCAAAAAAGTTTCCTTCCTATGCCTACAAAATGAAAGGGAGTATATATGGATTAAAGCAATCAACCAGAGCCTGGTATAAGATATGGCATATGGAGTGTTCACTCTTAGTCAATATTGTTCTAATCCAGGAATAAAACATTGGAGAGCAGCTAAGAGAATATTACAGTACCTGAAATACACAAATGACTATGTGATAAAATATTCGAAGAATGAAAATTTCATTCTTCTATCCTATAGTGATGCCAATTGGCTGACCTTTAAAGAAGACTCTGAAGGCTTGACTGAAGGATGCAACATTATAGCAAGAGGTGCTATTAGTTGGACATGTAAGAAGCAATCGATAGTTGCTCAATCATCCTGCAAAGCTGAATACATTGCTGCATCTAAGGTGGCAAAAGAAGTGATATGGATCAGATATATGCTTCAAAGTTTGGGCATCATTCAAGATGAACCAAGTATATTTCTAACGGATAATACTTCAGCAATTCACTTGACAAAGGATCCAATATATCATGATCGAACTAAACATATTGCTATTATCACATAAGAGATCTCATAGACAAAGAGCTAATCTTTACCAGCTTCATTTCAACCAATGAGGTGGTGGCAGATATTCACCAAGGCATTGGACAAAGACACACTTGAGAAACACAGAACCAGTCTTGGAATAATTAAATTACCAAATTTTAAGAGGGAGCTGTCACGTATATAAAATGTTGGTAATTTTATTATGAGGCCCTCATAAGGGTCAATCATTAATACCAAAATAATTAAGTAGACCCCTATTATACATTGAATTAAATTCAAGGGTCCTACTTAATAATACACTTTATGTTAACTTTACATAGTAGTAGAAGATTCTAGAAATTCCTATTAGAGTAGAATAATCTAGAATGTTCAGCTTCTAGACTTTTCTAAAAAAATATATATATAGAGTAGGATCTATTTTTTGTAGAACACTCCAATAGAGAGATAATGAACGTAGAGAGAAGAGAAAATTTTCTGTATGCAGTCTATTAGAAGAACTAATAGTTCTTGAGAGGAGAATGATCGAAACTGAATGGATGTTCAGTACATTTGATTTTCTATCACGTTCTTCTATTTTCTTTGTATTTTCAAGAAAATGAAGATTTCAAAATCCATCGTACATTGAATATCTAATGTTTCTGTTTGATTCATTTCTTAAGTACTATCCCAATAGTATATAAATGATATTCAAACATCAATTCTTATCTCACATGAATGAGAATCAATCATCATTTTACTTTTTACAAGATTTTGTGAAGGATTTCACAATTCTATCCATAACTTTTTCGTGAATGATCCAAATTAAGTTTTGTAAAGTGGAGATAGGGCGATTTTTACTCTACCAGGACTGTTTTGAGTCACAAAGGTCATGCCACATGTCAGTATGGTACTTGTCCAAAGTGGATAAGCTGATACAGAAACAGAAAACTGACCAGAAGTCAGTACACAGTATTATGTAGTGTTTTTTTATGATTAAAATCACATCTAAATTTTCATTCAGTAATTTCAGATCTATATTTGACAACTGCCACGTGTCATCAGACCATTGTTTGACTGATCATTTCAAAGACTAAAAAATAGTCTATCACATATTCTCCTAAATAAATTTTTAACAGAATTGTGTTGGAACAAAGCCACCAGTATGGACTTTGATATGAAAGAAGTTTTGCTAATAGCAGCAAAAAGCAGAAAAAGGGATTTCTGTAGTCTTCCATTCATGGTTTATGATATCTGGTATTAAGTAGTTGCATTCAATAAGTAACCACGTCAATATTATCCAGTTTAATACCTGATGTTTGGGAACATCTGCAAAACCTGTTTGGCTGACCTAAGGGGGCAATGGGTAGAAACACCATGCATGCATAGAAACGAGATTTTTTATTTTAGACTCGGACTAAACATTTGGCCCATGATAGAGCTTATTCCTGCAACTTAAAGGTGAAATTCACTTGCAGTCTTGAAACATATTTAATATTCCAGGTTCTGGAGACTAGGCATCAACGAAAACTATAATTCAGAAAGATAACAGCTGACATGAAATACTGATCACTTACCAATTCTTTCCCATGTATCTGCAAATGATTGAGAACCAGTACTTGCAAGTGAATAGAGCTATTTCCAAAACACATTAAGTGTCAATAAACAGTTTCAGTCAACCTAGATAGAATACAGTCTACAAGTCAGCAATCAAAGCTGGAATGAGTATCTTATAGACAGTATAGGACGACCTTAGATCAATAAATTCCAGACTTGAAACTCCTAAGACTATATTTTGCAGTGTAACTAAATCAACACACAACATAACATACCTGTATAAACCATGTCTCGTCACTTCCAAGGGCAGATAAAAAGTTGGTGGCATTCAGGATTGTTGTACGTGATGCAATAGGAACTACATGATGGAAAATGAAACGAATCTTTGTAAATTATGACGTTGGTTCTAACTTCTATTGCAGAGGCACACGAAACACATATTTAATATACATCAAAACCAGGCCTATCTATTTGTTATCATCAAGCATCAATACAGCTGTAAGAAAGCATTGAACTTTGTTATTCATATGACAACATTCGGCTGTGTTACTTCAAAACTTGATATATTCAGCTTTCCTTAATCTAAGGCTGCCTCTCAGTGGGAAGGTTGTTTTAGCTACACACATCTAGACATTCAGTCCTTAAAAAGTTTTCATAAACTCAGCATGAGAAATACGCTGTAAAATTTTCCTACTTTCTCATCACTTCAAATAATCTACGTACAAAAGTTCTTTTATGACAACATGAGAAATACAACGTAAAATTTTCCTACTTTCTCGTCACTTTAAATTATCAACGTACAAAAGTTCTTTTATGAGGCCTTTTAGTGCGTGTACATTCAGCAGTTGTCATCCAATAGATCTCATTGTCCCTCATTTCCTCCACGCATCCTTTTTTTAATCCAGAAAAACCACAACCCCAAAGAGCATGGGAGGAGCAACTAGAAGTTTTGTGATAGCCACAAGAGTCGCGTACAGCTTGCCCAACCTAGTCCAACACTTACTGCTCAAACTTGCAAAATGGGCATGCAAATCAACTAGTCAGGGGGTTGTTGAATTCTTCTATGTATCGTGTTTTATTGGAAGGTAACTATAACGGCTCCACGATCTGAACTAGATAAAAACAACCAAAACATGCTAAGCATAGGTCAATCCACCCAACCAACTGAGCATAGACACCGTCGATACACTCACCCAGAGCGATAGGGAGACCAATAATATATGTTAGGTTCCTAGTCATGGCTCCCCATACTACACAACCACTCACAAGGAGTAAGCCTAATCGTAAGTAGAATAAGGACCCCACAATATCGATAGGTATCAACAATACTTTAGCAGTCAATAAGATGAATGGAAGGGGAAGGATACATGTCCTTATATAGGCCAGTTCCACAACCTCTTTCCTGTGGCTAGGCCAAAACCCATACACAAGCATATACATATTGAAACTTGTGACCAAACGCTTATTAATGTTATAAGCAAGTTAAGTGAAGGTAGGCTACTTATAAGAAACATATGCATGAAGCATAGCCTCCGTAGTCTAAATGTTTCTTTTTGTCTATCCATTAGACTCTAAATGTTCATAAGAACTGAAAGTAAGTGAAGTCTCCAATTTTTAAACACCATTGACCAAAAATGACCAGTGAATTTCCATCACGATCACTTATTAAGTCTCTGGGCAATTCATAGAGTCTAATAAGATATGACCTCATACACCATACGAAAAGTAAAATAACACTAAAGTAAGTTATGCCATTGCCACACTTTAGCAATACTGACTATTTTACTTACGATGGTCACAATTTACTAAATATAGTAATAAAAGTAAACACAACTTTTTGCCCACCACTTGCCAACTAGACCACTTTCCATGCAAGGAGACTATATGAAATGTGCCAATCCACCAATAGCAACTGTGGTTCAACTAAATAAAGGCTTGAAGGATCTACTAACCCCAAGGTCATGTCTCATTGTTAGTTTCATAACTAGCATACAGTAAATCTTCAAGAAACGATTACTACGGCTCAAGTAGTTTTCACTACAGCTCAGATCGATACAGATTATCAAAGATTATGCTAGGCGAGTTTGTAGGCATGCACGATAGTAGAGAAAGAGAATATTTTTTGAGCTTTATAATTGATATCTAGAGTACTCACGATCATTATTCAAAACAATGATCACTATAAATACTGAGAGTCTGAATTCCATTATTCATAATGTTCATGTTTGATTGATCAAAGTAACCATGTTTCAATTTGTGAGACGATTAGTTTTTGGCCTGCAAAATATTGGTGAAACAATAAGCAATAAATGTCAAGTGATAACTAGAATCATGAGCTATTATCACAATCATTTCAAATTATGGATATTTCTAAGGAAGCGGATGGCAGACGCAAACGCACGTCCGGACGCAGACGCGCCAGGGGTGCGTCCACGTCCCCGGACGCGTCCGCTTTTTTTTTTTTAATTTTTTTTCATTTTTTGTGCTAAAAAAATAAAAAAATTGGACGCCCGCTTTTTTTAATTTTTTTTTAATTTTTTCCATTTGTTTGCTAAAAAAAAATTTAAAAAAAAAAATTGGACGCGTCCGAAGGTCAGACGCGTCCGGGTCCGGACAGCGGACGCGGAATGTCCGGCCCGGACCCTCATGTCTGGTCCGACTCCGATATTTATCAATAAGTACTTGGAGATTCTAATACAATCTATATAGTTTCTACTATCGGTTTGTTCTCAATGGCTTTGAAAATACCCATGAGAACTCAATCGAGAATCTCTTCCAAAAATCAATGCTGTTTTTCAGTCATAGACATTCTTAAAATATCCAAGGAAAAATTGGATTGAGCCCACATAATCCAAGTAATGAGCATAAACCAGAAAATTATAATAAATCTACTACTAACACTACACTTACAGGTCCTAACTTTGCAAAATATATCCATAAGTGAAGACATGACGTACTTTATGTTGGCTTTGGCCTCTAAGAGTATTTCTAGTATTACATGTGACAGTTTCAAATATTTCAAAACAGTGGAAGAGGTAATTCTAGTATAGTTGGATGAAGACTTTATTGGGATCTATTTTTATCATTGCAAGTAGGGAGGGTGAGGGGACTGAGGTTTCAACCATGGTGTTAGTCGTCAATGGTATTGTGTCCATACTGGGAAATATTCAAAATCATGAAATCTCTCAAATCTCCCTTTTAAACACAAGCAAAGATTCTAGAAATCTACCTCGATAACTTCTTCAATGACAAAAGGGAAAAAAGAGTCGCTAATTATGGCCAACTTGACAAGGTCTAAGATATTGTCTTTTAGAAAGTTCTAAAAGTTGGGAAAAAATCAGAGGTAGTGCCATCAAGACATAGGTTTTCTTCCTAGGAGGCGCTTCAAAGATGTTTCCAATTCGAGGGTAAGGTCAGCATTGAGTATCTCATCAATGTCTTAGGATATGGGATTAAAAAAAGGCACAACTTTCCAACGGCGTTAGGATTGGTGGACTTGAAGTGACCGAAATGAGTATCGGTAACAAGGGATCATAGCAAATTTTATTGGTCTTCATACTTCTAAAAAATTATGATTCCAACAAAAACAACTAACTTCACATGCATACGTTCAAAGCTTAGTCTAATCTTATGTTTATCGAAAAAGATTACAAGATCTTCACTTTTCCTTGGTTATCACCTTACCAGTCATGACACTATATGAAGTGTATGATTGGATGATGTCGCTCTTTGAGGGTACATTTAATCAACTTATTAGCACGGTTGGCGTGAAGCAGTGTTGCTCATTCTATTTGACCTTTACATTGATGAGCTTGACGTAGTCATGGTGGCCAAATTTGTAGACTTGGGGACATTCTTATTTGTATTCTATTGTATGGGGATGATGTGGTCCTAGTTTTTCCAACCCGGAGAGAGTGCAATAACATATTGATGCCTCGGCATGGGGAAGGTGACATTGAAAGAGGCTAATTTTTGTTGATTTAAATATGAGTGCTTTTGTTATAATGGGCCAAAACTCAGCATCCTACGTTTGCAATAACAAAAGGTGAAGGGCCATACGTGTTGTGGGAGTTTGCATATCCCATAACGGAGAGGTTCAATTCAAGAAATACTAGTGAGATGAAGTGGTTGTCAAATTGCAACTAATCACATGTATTCTCAATAGGGTAATTGGCATCAACTTCTACACCCTTCTTGAGCTCATTTTACTGTCAGACATTAGTTTGAATCAGTACACCCTGACAATTATATTCTGTGATAATCAGAGTGCCATGGCCTTATCGACCAACCTTAGATTTCACTCTAGGAATAAGCACATTGAAATTCGATATCACTAGGTCAGGGGTAAGATTCTCGACAGAGAGGTGAGCTTAACGTACTGTCGAACGCAAGACATGATTACAGATGTGTTCACCAAGGCATTGAGCATAAATGCACACAACAAATTTTGTGCATTGCTTAGTCTGAAGATTAAGGATTTCACGGATCCAAATTAAGGGAGGGTGTTGGATTTATCTCCTCTACTCTCCTAAATCCCATGTTAACCTAGTTCCATTCATAATGCTGCAAATTTACATGCATTGTCGCACAGCTCTATTACTGAAGACGGGCAAGAGAACGGCCCCCGACTTATCGACTTGGCCGACTTATCAGGGAAGCCCGACTTGGTCGACATATCGAGGAAGCCCGACTTATCGACTCTCTCGACTAGTCGACTTGTCAGACCTATCGGGAGGTCCGACTTGTCGACTACCCAATTGACCACAGCAGCGACTTGTTCGACGTCTGAATAGTTGAAGGCTCCTCACGCTCACTTCCTACTATGCAAACGACTTGAACAATGACAGCAGTAGCCACGACCTCCTCCAGACGGCACAACGGCTTGGCCACATTCACTAACAGTCCCCACTGTATACAAAAGGAGTGAAGCACATCCAGATGCCGCTGCAAGCCTTCCCTCGTCCTTGAAAGCAAAACCACATCATCAGCATATAATAGGATAGCAATAACGAGGTCACCCAATGTACATCCCTCTCCTCCATCTCTCTGTATAACATGCTCAAGCTCATCTATATATAAACCAAAGAGTGTAGGTGAAAGTGGACATCCCTGCTTAACCCCAATAGTACTCTCTATCTCTAGCGATACAACTCCTGATACTCGAATCCGGCCAATAACTCGTCTGTATAATGTTCTGAGGGTTATAGCGGTATACGGTCTTTTCGCTAGGAGTTAATGTACTAGTACATGGGGTGTGAAAAAAGCCAATAGAGAGAGAGAGAGGTATGAGTGGTCAGACAGGGTGGTACGGTGGACCAGGAAAGATGAAATATAGGGGAGGAGAGACGGCAATCCCATGAAATAGTCAACAACACTACTCCCTCCACTGTGTGGAAAACAAGTAAGTCACCTGAATCAGGCCACTGCAGTAAGCCATTATAAATGGCCAATCCATGAGCCTCGCCCAATTGAAGCATCTGCTCCCCATGTGCAGTAACTGGACCCTTTGCATCTGCTGATCGTCGCCGGAGGCCAAGATCATCTAAAGCATGTATCCGTTGTGGATCATCCTCTGCTCTATGGAACTCTGTCTGCTTGGACCCAGTCCTTGCATTAAAGTCGCCAGCTAAAAGAATATAACCCCGCTCCTCGTACTGATGATGTCAAAGGAGATATCCATGTAAGGTGACTCCTCATCTAATGTGAAAACGGATGTGTCCGGTGGAAAATAACAAATGGCCAGAAAGAGGTCACGGTCCAGTCCTATCAAAGTCCGGTCCACCCGAATCCAAATATAGCGAGCTCGCTCATCCGTATGCACCAACTCGACCCAAGGACGAATAAAGTCGCGGACTAAGTAGGCCACCCCACCAGAACCCCGATCCGTCAATGCTCTCATCGATCTCCGACGTGCAAAGTACCAGCAAAAGCCCGCAACAATCGGTAGACCTCTTTCCGGACTCGCATGTGTCTCGGTGAATAGTAAGAGGTCACCCTCCGCACAGAAATCTCTAAAATTGCCAGCAGTAGCTGATGAGTGAATGCCATTGCAGTTCCATAACCTCAACCGCAATGCTCGAGAAAGACCCCTCGAACCCTACCTAGTCCGAAGGGCCTTAATCCCCTGTCAGGATTCGGAGGATCAATGTATCGAGCCCTGCCATCCCGATAAATTACCCTCTTCCCCAAAGTCTTTACCTCACTGAATGCTTTTTTCCGATCCGCTACCTGCATGGGAGTGAGATCGTCATCCATAAATATAAGTGTACCTCTAAGCTTGGCCCGTAGTTTGAGGGTTGCCCGTCTCTCTTCCAAATTCGTGAAGCGAGCTATGAGTGTAGAACTCTTGGTTCTCCAAGCTCTATCCAACCCATCGGAGTGGTGGGGAAGTGTTTTGGAAAGAAAGCTGGCTGCTTCGGTCATTGGATCGTTGGTGTCTTCAACTCCGCGGACCCCAATATTTAGGGATTTGTATTCACGCATTCGCTCTTCGGATATGGTGGCTGAAATGACTCAGTTGAAGAATGATGTACCCTCCTTAGCATCCTCCTTGAACAGAGAAGCCCATGATTTCGTCTGAGCCTCATGTTGCTCTATCTTCTCTTCCAAATCTTGAATCTTTGTAGGTTCTCCTTGTTTACTTATTGCTGCCTCCAAAGAAGTAATCCGGGTTAACATGATCTCTCGTTCAGCGGCCATAGATTGAATGATCGTTTGAAGCTGTCCCATTTCCTTTTGTAGAGAGGTGGATTGTTTTTTATTTGCTAGAAGCGATGCCCCTGTCAGTAGTGCTAGATATGGAGCTACCAAATGCGATGGAGATGGGGCTGCTAGAAGCGAGGGCAGCAGTGCCCCGGTCCATAGCGATGGAGCTGACAGAAGTGACCTGGTCAGCAGCGCTGGAGGAAGTACTAGAGCGAGGTGGAGAAGGGGGGGAGTGCCCCCCCCCCCCCTCCTGCATGCCATGAGATGGGCTAGACTGGGCGCTGGCACCAGAGAGAGCTAGACAGCCATCATTGCCTCCATCGCGAGAGAGAGAGAGAGAGAGAGAGAGAGAGAGAGAGAGAGATGCATTATGTCTTTTCATGCCAAGAGGCATATAAGATGACAGGAGTACATCCAAGTGTGATGGAAATTAGATGGATCAACGTTGTTGA
Source organism: Diphasiastrum complanatum (assembly GCA_029204225.1). NCBI lineage: Eukaryota > Viridiplantae > Streptophyta > Lycopodiopsida > Lycopodiales > Lycopodiaceae > Diphasiastrum > Diphasiastrum complanatum. The sequence goes on along the minus strand of CM055095.1, from coordinate 14,467,016 downwards.
AACAAACTTATGTTACTATCCAAATACTAAAACAAAGAAATAACCATTAATAAGAGAGAGAGAGAGAGAGAGTTATAGGCTAGGATTATATGGTATTGAGACCCTTTACATATTCAACTGGACAACTCTTCATTTCTCTAGCTTTGCTCTAACTCAATTAAATCTACGCTCTCCATATTAGCTTTTTGCTTGGTCTCAACAAATGAATGTTATCATCTTTGTTGATTATGCGTCTACCTACCTCCTTCGCTGGACTTTTTGCGTTCCACAACTTGTACATAAGTCTTCATGTCCTTAGGTTTAGACCGGCATCGTAGCACATCTCGCCTAGACTCTAGTGAAGTGAAGCGTAAGACGAGAGTATTAACATCCTTTTTGGTGTGTCAAGCTGTGTCCAACCCTTTGCTATGGTGCTAGAGGTTTTCGTCCAAAAACTTTTTGGCTTCTCCAAGAGCATCCTAGGAGTAATCCTCTCCCTCATCTAAAGGTACTTGGTGGCCCTCTACATGTCTATGTGCATGATATATATCCCAAATCTATGCTGCATTGATAAAGCGGCACACTTCCATCCTTTTATACAATTCCCCTAAAAAAATTTCAAGAAAAAGCAAAAGAAATTCAAGTTAAAAAAAATTTGTCCTGGAAAACCCTGACCCTAATTTCCAGAATGTGATTAGAATTCCATGTAGATAATCCACAATAAAACTGCTGCCACTGGAGCAACCAAAGGTTTGGGAACTCTTTTTTAGCATTTCCAAAAAATCTATAAATTTTGTAGTTTGCGGGAAGAATGCCTGTTAGTTGTCATATTCAAAAACATCATATTAGAGAGCCATGCACAACCTTACGATAGCATTACGTATAGGTGACCAATAGGTTACGAATAGGTGAAAATGGTTTTGTTCTTCAAATAAGCTGAAAATGGAGCTTCAAACACAACCTGTTTCAAACAACTTTGGTTCCGAAACTATGTCAGATAGAAGGGCCCATCTAAAATGTCTGGGTTCTTAAGTGTTTGGAATGCAAATTTTTGTTACAGCCGCAGTCTACAAAATTTTGGTAAATTCTCATATTCAAGCTAGATCCAAGATTGTTTTACCTGGTAACACAAATGGACATCCAATTTACATAGAGTTGTTGACTAATGAAGAGCATCAATGCACCAAGTCCTATCGAATAAGATATATAAATGGCAGCTATTTTGAAGCCAAAGAGCTTGTGCTTCATTGAACTTACCAAAATCATTATGCTTTGCCAAGGGAAATGCATCTAAGACCTCCTCCTTATTAGCTTTTGCCAAAGCTTCGGTTTCCTACACAAATTCATGCCACTCCAAGTGTAAAACGCAAAGTAGAAACTGTTAACAAAAACCTAACGGTGATATTTCATGGAGAAGAATAAGCCATCTCCCATGGAATAAATTGAAGACATAAAAGTTCAAGTTTCTCAACAAGTTTTAATGCATATTACCATCTCACCTGTAACTCATCCAGTCCGAAATGGTCATAGTCTTGTCTCCTCTTCTCATTGGACAGGATTTCAAATGCCCGTTGGACCTAAAAACAAACTCATTTTTCATGATAGAGAAGGAAAAGAAAGGGCAATTCAGGGCCCCTCCAGCATTGATCACCAAGACATCGTCTTAAAGGGCATATGCATATTCTTTGAGGATAGTTGTGCAAGTTAAAGATATAACTTCAAAGAGAAAGCCGTTTGGGGCATATGAAGATGCAGCATGATATAATGAGAATGAAATGACACAATGGTTTCATTATTCACAAATACCCATGCAACAGTGTGACACACTTTGACACTCATGAAAGAGTGATGTTGAGAGTTGGAAAGCTCAATATTTGTCTTGCACAACTAACAAAAAGTTACACTCCTACAAAAAGTTTGTTCATAATTTGGCCTGGATCAGATCTATGGATAACAAGTAATAAGTGTGGCATCTCCATCAAGTTCTTGTTTATATGCTAAGAACTTTTCTAGTCTATAATGGACCAGGAAGGTTGCATTCCATCAAGAAATGCAAGCATGCACCACCATGTTTCTTTTTTTGTTTCTGACAAACGTTTTCTATACGTTATTGTACACACTTGAAACAGCTTAAAATCAATTGCCATCCTCTGAAATTTAGATGAAAAAAATAGTCAAACCGAGTGAAAGACCAAGTTTTTGGTATCAAGATAGCCTATTTTTTCACTAACAAAATAGCAAACACTACTAATAGTCAATTCTTTCAACAAGGTCCTACTTAAGTACTAGAAGTAGAAAGCTTGAGTACTATATTGTATATCAATCTTAACAAACCTTAATTTGCATCGAGGGATAATGTAAAGACACTAAGCCCATGATTGTTTTCTAGTTTAAAAAGACACTAAGCTCATGATTGTTTTCTAGTTTAAAAAGAAAAACAAGAGAATGAGATGGTTGATATCTCTTTAGTACTAGATTTAGCCAAGGAACAAGTCTCCCCCTTATAGCAACTCGTGGATGTAATAGCAAGGCGGATAACGTGTCACATAACTATGGACATCTTTGTTAATCTTAAGCCACCAAAAATTACGTCGGATCAACTCACAAGTTTTATCCACACCATGATGACATTGTTTGCAGAAATACCTCACGGTATCATGATCAATGTACACATAAAATTTGGATCCGTACAAATAATGCCTGCATACCTTGAATTCATGGATAATGGCAAACAACTCTTTCTCATTAGTTGGATAATTCCATTGTGTCGAGGTGAGCTTCTTGCTCTCGACGACTATAGGCCTTCCCTCCTGCATTAGCATCGGCCCCACATAATGTCACTTGCATCCGTATCAAGGATATAAAGTTTTAGAGGGTCAACAAGTTCAGTCCACTCCCCAAATCTGTTATTTTGAGTTAAATCAGTCAAAGGCGCTATGATACAGGAGTAATCCTTAAGATATTTTTTATAAACACCACCAATCCTAGGAAAGATTGCAATGTTGTCAAATCAGCTGGCACAGGCCACGCAACGATCACAGCAATTTTCTTAGGATCCGGTCTTACTCCATCAGTCACAATATGACCTGGATACTCAATTTCTTTTTAAAAAGTTCGCTCTTTTTTGCATAGCAAATCACTTGTGTTGATTACTTTGCATGGTAGCATTCTCCATTCATAGAAGTAATGTTCTACTTATGACTTCTACCGAGTTGGATTCCTACTGATGGTTTTTTGGAGGGAGCTATGCCATGGGTTGCATATTATGACAGCCAGCATGGCTTACTATGGCATGTAGCCAAATTCCTTTCCCTAGTATTTGGCAAGCGCAATCTTCATCCATATTTGAGATATCAACAGCGCATTGATATTTTCCTTTGGTATTCATGGAGCATTGGTACAAAGGATATGGTCTACTAGCGGCAGCAATATTCCTATTGATCTAGGTACAGCATCAGTCCCATGGCGTTGGTTCCTTGACAATCCTACTGATACCTTTGTGGTATTCTTGGGCCATATGACCACCTTTGTGTATCCACGTTCATAGGCACCTTTAAGGAAACATTTATCATGATGCTTTCATTTGGCATCCTTGGGGCATCCAGATTCTTTGATAGAGCTTTATGTGTTAATTTACTGGATTACATTCTCTGTTTTGGGCATCATATTGTTATGCAATTTAAAAAATAATATCTTGCAACGTCTACATTATTTTTTAGTTTCTCTTGTAGTCCACATTGAGGTCAATGTTTTTGAGGGTAAAACTTTCAGAGACACACAGTTCCACTCTTCTTTATGCATGCCTCGACATGCAACTCTATACTTTTTTATTTGCATGCCTCACAACTACTTTTGGAACTCACCACTATTTAACGTTACTACTTGATTAGTTCTAAGCATCCGTTTTAAGATAGGACCCTTTTTGGTAGCCTTGTCTTTCATTCAGTTTTCTTAGTTGGAAAATGCTTTGTACTTCATTTGATACCAATATCTATGATTAAGTTCATAACATTGCACATTAATCAGCACCCTTTTTTCCAACATAATTTTGCTATGTAATGTAATGTAAGTTAGAAAAGTCAGCACAAGGTTGTATGGTCAAACCCATATGCTCCAGTCACAAAATTACTTGCATGCAAGACTTGCTTTGAAAGGTGTGGAATAAACTATATGTTTCCTCGGATCCATCATCTACTTGGGGAAATGACCTATCATAGCAGCAGCAACTTACCTCACCACATTACCAAATACCAAAACAAGACGAATGTACAAACCTACTTTAGTAGAATACCCAAATGCAGGGCAATTTTTCCTAGAATGATTTATGTTTCAAAAATATCTTCAACATTGACATGTCACATCATCAATATTGAACATTGCACATCGATGAACTACCCAGTACCAGTAGAATAGTTAAGTAAAGAGTACCAATATATTATTTGAGAAGGTTGAAAATATGATTGCTAACTTGAACAAGGATGGGCATCAAGTCGTGGAAGGAAGAATGGCTTATGGCTAAGAATCCTAGAATACACCCTCACAAGAGAGCATTAGATGAGATTCAATCAAAAGGTCAGAAGCCATCCTCGCATGAACTCTTTGAGCACAAAAATCAGACCTAGAAAATTTAAATAGATAGAGGCTCTAGAAAGTGAATTCCATCAAGGTAGGGGAGAAAGGTGAAATGAGGAGTATGGCAAGGGTTCTAAGAGTCAAAAGTTTTTTATCACCTAGTGGGTTCTAAAAAACAAGTCAATATTCATTCCATTGCCAAGACAACATCTATGCTCCTGTTAAAGATGCATGTTTCGTTCCGGAACGTGATCCGGGAATTCCCGTTAGGGTTTCCCGGATCGCAATTTTTTTTTTTTTGGCAAAGTTGCCAATATGGGTATCACGTGAACGGATATCAAAAAAGTAATTGTTATGCAGATCTGTTGCTTGGTTTCAGATGGCTGCATTCATCAGGCTACATTCATCAAAAATCTGGACATCAGTAGATGGTTTCAAATGGTTTCAGAAATCTGGACATCAGTAGATGGGTTTAGATGGTTTCAGCTATTCCACAAGAAGCATACAATTCCCGCCAGTCTAAGTGTTACGAGCTCGTAACCAGTGCCGAACCCTAGAGAACACAGATAGGTCAGATACCACAGTCAGGGTCGTGTCCAGCGTACATGACCAACAGGGCAAGACAGTGTGAGTAGTGTGCCCCAGCACGGTCCATAGCCATGGCGGGCCTAACACAGCCTAGGGACCCTGTCAGCAGGATAGGGCCCCCAGTTGGGTCCCGACGTGCAGTCGGCCACGTCAGTGCCACGTGGCCGACACTTGGCAGTAGCATGCTACCAGTCCTCACACTGGGCTAGGAGGGGCTTACTCTATATCAGGGAGTAGGCAAGGTTGGGTGGATCAATTAGTGTTTGCCCTACTGTGGTGTTAGGATCTATTACACTGGTATCAGAGCCATCTCCATCCTAGGGAGTTTAGGACAGCAGTAGAGAAAGCTATCAGAAGATAGGAAGTGTTTCTCAGATTCTCAGAGAGGAATAGAGGAGGAGGATCGCTGTAGGAGCAGCCTTCAAACTTCTGATTTCCACTGAGAAATCACAGTAGCAAGGAGTTAGATTCCAAGTGTAGGTAACTCGCTGAAAAAACAGCTGTTTCTCACTGACTTCAGAGGATTCTTCGTAGTTTTCCCAGCGAAATTAGAGTAGGAAGAAGCCAGCACCTCCATCGCTGTACAGTCAGAGACCTACATCCGATTTCCAGGGAAAAAGTTACTGGTTTTCAGCGAGTTGGAAGCCAAAAAAGAGGAGCAGGGCCAGCGCTGCCAGTGCTTCTGAAAATCGGGTTTTTCAACAAGTTTTTGGGCCCCAACGTCAGAGATTTGGAGCAAGAGGATTCCTACCAGATCAGCGAGTAGGAGACTTCTGAAATTTCAGAACTCAGAAGGGTTTTTGGACTTCAGATTTGCCTTTTTGTGGACAAGTTGGATTGCAATCAGACCAGCGAGCTACTATCCTCAAAAAAACCGGGAAATTTAGTACCGTTTTGAAGCCTCAAACTGGCATTTTTCGGAACAGCAGGTCTGAAATTTTGGGGAAAAGAGCTGAAAGGGTTCCTCTTCATTCTTTCTTTGGAAGTACAGTCCTCAGAAACAGCTAAGTCATCTTTCCTTTCCCTTGTACAGTTGTAAATTAGTCTTTTACACTTTTTTCCTTCAGAAGTTAAGGTAGCTCTCTTTTAGTTTCGAAGATGACCACTCCTCAGGGACCTGATCAACAACAGGAGAGAGGCTTCGACGAACTTGAAACAGAAGCCTTGGCTTACAGAAAAGGGAAGGAACCCATGGAAGTAGAAGAACAGGAACAGTTCGCCGAAGAACTCGACGAACTAGTTACCAAGGAGCAGTTCCTCCAATTGGTAACAGAAGTGGATGAACTGAAGCTGGCATTAGCCAATTTCAAGTCCAGTGTGGACGACTCGTTCGCTGAACTCAAAAACTTGATTTTGAGTTCCGCGAAAGGAAGCCTTCCCTCCACTTCTCAGTTATCCCCTTCTCCACTTCCATCAGTTTCGGGTGAGACTTTACGATCTCACCCCAGTGTTTTTAAAGATTTAAAGCCTCCTACTTTTAATGGGGAAGAGAAGGATAGAAATGCAGATATTCTACAAACCTTCCTCAGCAAATGGAAGAACATTCATGCTCTTAAACAGACCCCTGACCATTTGCAAGCAATTGAGGCCAGTCTTTCTTTAGGGCCTATGGCCTATAAGTGGTGGTTAAATCTCCCGGAGACTGGGCAGACTCCCCGGTCATGGAAAGCTTTTGAAGAAGCTTTCCTAAGAGAATTTCTACCAGAGAATGAACTTGATAGAGCCTGGGAAGCCTGGGAAAGAACAGTAATGGACAAGTCCCTCATCCAATATATCTCGCAGTATCGAGAGGCAATTTTAAAGATTAAAAATATGGATGACTATCAAAAAATCAGGGGATTTGTCCGTGGCCTCAAAGATGAATATAAAGTAGAGGTCCAGAGAAACTCGCCTACTACCCTTGAGCAAGCTCTCAGATATGCTCAAATCTATGATGATTCAGTGGGTAGGAAGAGAGCGAGACACCAACCACTTTCTGAGCAGCTTCCTCAGAAAGACTTTCAATTTAAAAAGAAATTTTTAAAAAGAAAGAAAGAAGATAAATTTAAAGGTGAAGCTCCTCAGAAACGCCCTTCACTCATACAGCCCTTAAAACCAGATGATTTTGAGAAAGCCAAACAGGAACGTTTGTGCTTTGTGTGTATGGGCAAGGGACACACAGTCAGACAGTGTCCCAAGGGGCCTTTCACTAAAAAAGATAAAAAACAAGTTCATCTTGTTCAGACTGTATGTTTCCCCAGTAACTCGGCAGCTTCCGAGATCAAAGTGTATCATGAAGATCATGAACACTGTTGCCAGCTGACCTCTGCAATGCTAGCGAGACCCTTCAGCTTTGGGCCGCATGACCTAGTACGTATGCATGGGAAAGTTGGTAACCAGTCAGTAAGAGTCATGGTTGATGATGGGGCAACCCATAATTTCATCAACCACACCCTGGTTAAAAAGCTTAAACTACCAGAAGTACCTAGTCAGCATAGGTACATAGTTTCATTAGCTAAGGGTGAAGACAAAAAAATATGGGAAACTATGGTAAGTAAGTTAAATCTTGGTATTCAGGGGTACCAAGATGAAATAAACTTTCAGATAATGCACCTGGATCGAACAGATATTGTTCTCGGGAGAGATTGGCTCTACAGTTTAGGACCTTCCCTCCACAGAAACTATCAGGAGAACACCCTCAGCTTTCAGCATAAAGGCCGAGAGATCCAGTTGCATAGGGAGCATGATGTTCCCAACAGCCCTATGGTCTGCAGTTCAGAGCTCTGTCAGCTAATCGGAGACGAAGACCATCAGGTATTCTTATGTGACTTTCAGTTTATTCCTGAAGTTTCTATTTCCAGTTCTATTCAGCAGAAAATCAGTAAATTAGAAACTTTATTGTCTAAATTTAAAGATGTTTTTCCTGAAAATTTGCCACATGGTTTACCACCTAGCAGAGAGGTATATCATGTAATAAACCTAGTACCAGGTACAGCACATGTTTCTAAACCTCCGTATCGGGTCAGCCGAACAGAGGATGAAGAAATAACTAGGCAGTTAACAGACTATCTTGGGAAAGGCCAAATTCAGACCAGTAGTTCACCATGGGCCTCACCAGTCCTATTGGTGAAAAAGAAAGAGGGGTCTATGCGTCTTTGCGTAGATTACAGAGCCCTCAATAAAGTCACAATTAAGAATAAATACCCTATGCCTCGAGCAGACGAGTTGTTTGATCAACTCGACGGGGCTAAGTTTTTCAGCAAAATAGACCTCAGATCGGGATATCATCAAGTCCGTATAAAATCGGAAGATGTCTCGAAAACAGCTTTTAGGACTCGTCACGGTCATTATGAGTTTAAGGTGATGCCATTTGGGCTCACAAATGCTCCAGCTACCTTTATGACCTTGATGAACAGTGTCCTCAGACCATACTTGGGTAAGTTTGTAGTTGTATTTTTAGATGACATCCTCGTCTACAGCAAAACGAGGAAGGAGCATCTAAAACACCTCAGAAAGGTGTTTCGACTGCTCAGAAAGCATAAGCTTTATGCTAAACAATCCAAGTGTGAATTCTTCGTTGAAGAAGTAGCATATTTGGGTCACATTATCTCTTCAGATGGGATTAAGATGGACCCAAATAAGGTTAAAGCCATACTCAGTTGGCTGAGACCTCAGAATATTTTGGAACTTCAAATCTTTCTTGGTCTGGCGGGATATTACAGACGATTTGTCAAGGAATATAATCAGATAGCAGTCCCTATGACAAATCTCCTTAAGGGGAAGGGAAAGGAGTTCATTTGGGAGTCCGCACAACAGGAGAGCTTTGATGCTCTCAAAACAGCCTTAGCTACAGCACCAGTTTTAAAGGTCGTCGACCCCAATCAGCCATTTGTGGTCGAAACAGATGCTAGCGACTTTGCAGTAGGTGCTGTGCTAACTCAGGGTGGACGACCAGTTGCGTTCGAGAGTAAAAAACTCGAGCCAGCACAGACTAGGTATAGTGCCTATGAAAAGGAACTCTTTTCTATAGTCCATGCCCTTAAGACTTGGAGGCATTATTTGTATGGTGCCAACTTTGAGGTCCTGACAGACCATGAGAGTCTCAGATACCTTTGCAATCAACCTGAGCTTAGAGGTCGGAAAGCTCGTTGGGCAGAGTTGATGCAAGAGTTTGACATGTCTATCAGATATAGGCCCGGAAAATTCAATACAGTAGCAGATGCCCTTAGCAGAATGCCTATGATAAACGAGCTGAGTTTTACTCAGATTCGTAATGAGTTACTCGAGTCCTTGAGAGGGAAATGCCAGCATGATGCATTCTTCTCTATTATCTGGAACTCAGTCCAGAACAGACAGTTACAGACTCCAGAACCAGTTCCCGGGGCTGGTGCCAGTTCATCCAAGAATACGGCAGCTTCCGTTGAGGATGATGATGAGTCCGAGTATACGTCGTCAGATGACGTTGAGGATTCTGAGCCTGTATTACCCAAGCAAACCCTAGTGGTTGAGGGTCAGTTGACTCAAGGATTCAAATGGAAACAGTATTCCATTCAGGATGAGTACTTGCTCTATAGAGATAGAGTATGTGTCCCCAATTCAGAGAATTATAGGCAGCAGGTCCTATATGAATGTCATGACAATCCTAGCGCGGGACACCCAGGCATACAGAAGACCTATGAGCTTCTTCGTAGGCAATTTTTCTGGCCCAGTATGAAAAAGGACGTCCACCAGTATGTAACCAGTTGCCAGAAATGTCAAGTAAATAAAGCAGAGCGTTTAAAGGCAGGAGGGTTGTTGCATCCCTTAGAAATACCAGCTGGTAAATGGGAGAGTATCTCCATGGATTTTATAGTAGGCCTGCCTAAAACCCAAAAGGGTAATGACGCTATATGGGTCACAGTTGACCGTCTGACCAAAATGGCTCATTTTATTCCGACCAAAACAACCGTTAGAGCTCCAGAGTTAGCGAGGTTGTTTGTAGACGGGCTATTTAAATTGTACGGTCTACCTTCCGGCATAGTCAGCGACCGGGACAGTAAGTTTACTGGAAATTTTTGGAAGGCAGTATTCCATCATCTCCATACTAAACTTAATATGAGTACCACCGACCATCCACAGACGGACGGTCAAACAGAAAGGGTAAATCAAGTGCTGGAGGATATGCTTCGTGCATACGTCAGCAAGAGGCAGACTAATTGGGAGGAGTATCTCTCGATATTAGAGTTTGCTTACAACAGTACCAAACATTCAGCTACGGGATACAGCCCATTTATGCTGATGTACGGTTTTCAGCCACGCTCACCCACAGCTGTAGGGTTTAAACAAGAAAAAGTTGAAGCAGCCAGAAACTTTTTAGAAGACCTAAACCAGATGATAGAACATGCTAAGCGTAGCATTAGACAATCCCAGGATCGAGCCAGGCATTATGCAGATCCACACAGACGGGATGTGCAGTTCTCCACTGGTGAGAGAGTCTACTTGAGAGTCCCAGTTGACTCTAAAACCCTCAAATCAGGAGTGTGTGCTAAGTTGTCTCCAAGGTATTGTGGTCCCTTTACCATCAGTAGGAGACTAGGCGAGGTCACCTATGAACTAGAACTCCCACACAGCAGTAAGGTTTTTCCAGTTTTTCATGTAAGTCAGTTACGAAAAGCCTTAACCAGATCAGATAATCTGGTAGGGGACAGTGTTCTAGTTCTCCCATTGGATCCTCAACAACCTCCACATGAACCAGAGGAAATTCTTGATAGTAGAGAGACGCAGACTCGTCATACTCTATACCGAGAATATCTGGTTAAGTGGAATGATCAGCCTGTTGAGAATGTCACTTGGGAAAGAGGCAGCGTCCTTCGCAAGATTTTTCCAGACTTTGTCTTAGAGGACCAAGACGGTTCTTAAGGGGGAGGGAGTGTTACGAGCTCGTAACCAGTGCCGAACCCTAGAGAACACAGATAGGTCAGATACCACAGTCAGGGTCGTGTCCAGCGTACATGACCAACAGGGCAAGACAGTGTGAGTAGTGTGCCCCAGCACGGTCCATAGCCATGGCGGGCCTAACACAGCCTAGGGACCCTGTCAGCAGGATAGGGCCCCCAGTTGGGTCCCGACGTGCAGTCGGCCACGTCAGTGCCACGCGGCCGACAATTGGCAGTAGCATGCTACCAGTCCTCACACTGGGCTAGGAGGGGCTTACTCTATATCAGGGAGTAGGCAAGGTTGGGTGGATCAGTTAGTGTTTGCCCTACTGTGGTGTTAGGATCTATTACACTAAGGAAGGCTCCTTCTAACTTTTTCGATCCAGGACCACGTTTCTGGTCCCGAATCGCCAGCGTTGCGGATCGTGCGATCCGGAACGTGGTTGCAGCCCACGATCCGCTGCAAAAACGTTCCGGATCGCGCAATCCGGAACGCCAGCGATCCGCGACCTGGATCGCATTTTTTTTTTTTTTTGGTGGAAAAAGGAGTAATGGCCATTTTTTTTTTTTTGAGTTTAATACTAACTAAACCATAATTGAATGGTGGACATGCTTTTCCAATAGATATCAGAAATCAGTTTTGAAATGGTGTTCTGATGCCAATGGTTTGCAGATCTACTAATTCCGTTTTCTGTTAGAAAACGATAGAAAGAGTTAGAAGGAGCCTTCCTTAGACTGGCGGGAATTGTATACTTCTTGTGGAATAGCTGAAACCATCTGAAACCATCTACTGATGTCCAAATTTCTGAAACCATCTGGAACCATACGAAAATGCAGCCAGTTTTTTTCTTAAACCACTTACTGATGTCCAGATTTCTAATGAATGTAGCCTGCAACCATCTGAAACCAAGCAACAGATCTGCATAACAATTGCTTTTTTGATATCCTTTCACATGATACCCATATTGGCAACTATCCAAATAAAATAAAAAGATTGCATTCCGGGAAACCCTAATGGGAAATCCCGGATCGCGTTCTTGAACGCGTTTCGGATCGCGTTCCGAAACGCAGACTGCAACTTTGGTTGCAGCGGATCGCGATCCGCTGCAACTCAGGCTCCTGTAGAGGAAGTCCAGAATCTTCAATTATAAGATGGTTCTTTCCAAGGAGACTATATCGTAATGTCTTTGTAAAGTGCAATAATAAATAATCGACACAAACCACCACTTAGGCACAAAAGCACTTGTACACATGGCAACTTGCTTTCGAAAGGCATATTTGTTCATAAGTTTGTTGATAGGGCTTTGAAGATCATTTGTTAATAATGCATTGAATTTTCAGTTCTCAAGTGAACGTGGAATCTTTTTGCCAAATAATGTGATATGAAGCTTGTAAGTTTGACTTAATTTCATGCAAACAAGATATTACCTCTATAATGCTTGTGACTGCAACATGGATGCCCTGCTCATTGTTTTCTTCTTCCTTGTACCTACAGAAACATTCGAACTTCAATGCAAGTGACACTCAAATTGTGCCTAGTTATAGCATCCCAACAACACAAAGTACACATTTTCTTCTAGTTGTTTGGATAAAACAAAGCATTTCAACAAAACCTACATGAGATAAGAATTGCAATGAGAGAATGATGCATACATGCTTCAGAGCATTGAGCTTAACTTTTTATTATATTCACAATCCAATGTGAATATGTGATTAACGCAAAATTTTCCTTTTGTTTGCTCATTCAGGTTTATAGTTAGTCATCCTTTTCAACATTATGAAGTGTTATGGACATATGAGTTGGACCCAATTCCCTATATTCATGAATGAGTGATAGTTGGGCTAGTAACCAAGTGGTAGGGTACAAACCCACTTGGGAGCTAGTAATCATTATTTATTAGCTTCTTAGAGGGTTCCTTTAAGGGCCTCCATAGCTATATAATAGATAAGCATCCAAAAATTGATGTTTCTTGCATTTTTAGCCTTTACAAAAAACTAATTTGCATTCCTTTTTTGCCAAAACCTGGCACTCCAACAAAGGAGGCTCATTGTCCTAAAAAACGGCATTGAAGGTAAGCTACCACATCATATGACGAGTTTCATTGCTGCCACTTTATTAGAAGAAAAATTGAGAGAACAAAAATCGCATTGCCACACTCGTCATTGCTTCACATCGTTGGAAGAGCGCAGATCAGTACACCTTAAATCCAAACTCAAGGGAACCAAAATTTACTTGGATGATGACCTTACCTTTATCCAAGTGGAAGAACGTCGAAAGAGCTTTCCAAGAGGCTCGTGAACAGGGAAAAATTGCTATCTATAGAGATGGACAGGTAAAATACATTGATGGCAAGTCATGTTAGGGAGTTGGGGCCCTGGGCATGGGAGCGCCCCGGGCCCCCATCCATCACCTTCTCCATTGTGCATAGGTGTTTGGAATTGTAATGGGATACACTCATCTTCGACAATTGGAGATCTTTTGGACTTCATTACACATGCAAATATTTTATTTTTCACTAAGATACATCAGAGCTCCTTGAGGGACTACCAGAGATTTCTGGATTTAGATGGTACTTAGCATTTAGGGCAGAGACACAGGCCATGAGTATCGGAGGTTTAGGTGGCGTTGCATGTCTATATCGGGAATCCTTACAGCCACTCCATCAGTCAGTTAGCCATGATAGGCAGGCGTGTTATCTTTGGATTCGCCTCATTGGTCGGAGCCTTGGATTGGACAAGGATACTTTTATAGCCATTTGTTACTTTCCTCCTGAGACATCTACTTTTGCTGATTGTATTGATTCTCCATATGCGGGATCTTTCTTCCGATATCCGCAAGTCTTTCCACACGCCAAAGGACTCGAAGAAACTGGACCGTCTCAACTTCATGGAAGACGTTACGGGCTATCTCATCCACCAGAGGCGGTCCAAGAGAACGCTATACTAAACCGGCAGAGTGCCGAGGGACCGGCACTACTTCAGGCCGTGGGTCCTGTTGGGGGTATTCCCAACAAAGTGTAAATAAATAAAATCCTCCAATAAAATGTGTTGCGAGGGCATGGCATCCTGCATGTATAAGCCCATGGCCCAATGAGCACGCAATTGAAGTTGTAAATAAAATAAACTTGACTTGGGCCTTGTAATTAAAATAAAACTAGAGGCCCCATTTTTAAACTTAGAGATCACTTTTTAGAGTTGGGTCCAAATTGGGACTCACATGAATCTTGTGATTTCTAATGTACTTTTTGTGGACCCTTCGATCAAGTTGGGTCCAAGATGAATGGATAGGATCATTGTGAATATTAGCCAATAAGATTGAGGGCCAAGGACCTTCCCCATTTTACAAAAAGGCACCATTTGTACACTATTTCCATGCTTAATGAGAAGGAGGAAACTCTACCATTTTTGGAAGAGAAGCATCCTCATTTGCTATTCACTACTTGCTATTGCTCTTGATTGTGTTTTCCATTGCTTTCTATTTCCATGTTTATTGTTTGTCATAGTGAATGTTTTTCCATTAGCAAGCATAAGGAGCATTTGAGCTAACCTCCACCCTCACTCTCTATCTCTCTCTTTCTCTTCCCTTCTCAATCTCTTCTTCTCCTTTCCTTCCCTTCAACCAAAACTATGATGAATGTTAGTGTAGAGGAGTAGTATAGTGGTGAGTAGAGTTAAGGGAGAAAGTAGGAAATTAACTAAAAGTAGCATTTATGCATAGTTAGGCACCTATCCAGTGATCTAACCTTTGTTAACAGGCGGAAGGGCTATACTACGAAAGACCTTCGACCCCACAGTGGTGCCGATGCCGGGGATAGGTTTCCACTAACTAGTTTAGTTGCATTTTAGCTATTTTCTTGCTTTTTAGAGTAGTTTAGGTAGATTTTTGGGACTTTAGAGTTAGTTTTCTGTATTTTTTTGTGTTTGGACTGTTCACAGCTAGCGGAGGAGGTGTGAGAGGGTAGAGGAGGCCCTGAACAACCTCTAAGGGCTTGAAACCCAAACCACTCATCCAAAAAACTCGAAAAACACACCAATCTGCATTTTGGAGGGAAAAAGAGCCAAAAAAAACTCATCAGATTTTTATATCTCCAGAATCAGTGGGAATTAACCCTTGCATGACTGGCAGCAGCTCCAGGGTACTGTCTTAGACCTGCATAGAAGCCTGCGAGAGTTAGTTCCAAGCAAATTATAAAAATCAGAGAAAAATCATAAAAAATTCAAAACACCCTTGAAAAAATCCAAAAAAATTCAAATCTTCATAAGAACTCTCGTAGAGCCCTCCGAAGTTCCATCTCAGTGAGACCAGGACACAGAGAAGCTTGCGAGAGTTAGTTTGATGATTAAGTGCCTGTGCGAGAGTTCCCAGTGAAGAAAAGGCGGGAAAGTACCAGTGAACCCTCGCAGACAGTGAAATTTTCAGTTCCAGTGGTCAAGAACTCTCGCAGAGGATTCTGAAGTTCCATCTCAGTGAGACCAGGACACAGAAGAGCTTGCGAGAGTTAGTTTGATTCCAGTGAGCAGAAAATTGGATTTAAGTGCTAAAAAATCACTAAAAAGTGAAGATCCAGCAAATCCTTCCAGTAAGAACTCTCGCAGACCCTCTCAATCGATTCAGAATGTCAAATTACATCAGTGATGAAGCCTGCGAGAGTTAGTATGAAGATCTGGTGAAGATCAAGCACAAAAAGTGATTTTGAACCCTCGCAGACAGTGAAATTTTCACTTCTTGCGAGAGTTAACTCTCGCAGAGAATTCTATAGTGAGATCTGACCCAGATCCAGCTACTGTGAAGCTTGCGAGAGTTACTTCCCAGAGATCTGAAAGATATCAGGTTTTTTACCTGTAAAAACAGCTAAAGAACCCTCGCACAGCCAACCCTCGCACAAGATAACCCTCGCAGACCAGATAAGTGGAAAGATCTGCATCAGATCCAGCTACTGTCAAAATATCAAGTCAATCAGTGCAAGGAGTAAAAAGTTATCAAGGAAAAACCACCGTAAAAGGCCTAAAATTCATTCCGGCCGATCAGATCGATCAGATCCTTGAAGATCCAGATTGCATCCTACTGTATAAGCAAGATCCAATCACTTTGGAACCCACCATCGGATGAATCTGAGATCGGGACGATCAATAGCACGAAGGATAGCAAATTAGGCACCACACCTTCCCAGATTAGCAGCTGTGCAACAAGAGGCAGAACCGGAACCAACACCAATGGATCCAATGGACCAACCCATACCTGTCGCACCCTTGCATGCAGTTCGGAGAGCACCACGGATGGAGATACCAAAATACGACGGATCATCAGATCCCATCCGATTCCTCTAGATCTACGAGCAAATTTGTGAAATCTACGGCAGACGGACACCTGCAGAGAAGCTGATGCTATTTCCTATGTCCTTACTTGCAGTGGCTCAGGATTGGTTTTTCAACCTGTCAGAGGAAGAGAAATCCACCTAGGAAGCGGTAAAAGCGGCTCTCATTACGCGCTTTAAGCCAAGGAAGTTCCTGGACGACCCGTTTCTCCTGCTGAGCAAAGTCAAGATGGGAAAACGAGAAAGGGTCCGGGACTATATTGAACGGGTCAAACATCTACGATCCGAGTGCAGTGCAGCCCTGACTCCCGATCATGCGATGATCATGTGGTTCCTAGCCGGATTACCACGAAGCATCAGAAGAGAACTGAAACGATGGGAGCAGTACGCTACCCTGCAAGAAGCTATGGAAGATGCCATCAGGGAAGAGGATGAGGGATCTGACGACGAATATCCTTCCACCCACAATCCTACTCCCTCGATCACATCATCATCATCAAACGCATCCACTCTATCCACAGAACTGTCGTTGGAGCCAATGACAAAATTACACAAACAGCAGATGGAGCAACTTACGGCGCAGTTTGACCAGAAACTGAAGGCCTTACAGGGAACTGTAGCAGTAACTCCACATCAACCAGAACCAAACCAGTTGCAGTATCCTCGACGAGAAAATATATGGTGTTCAGTATGCACGCAAAACCATACAACGAACGAGTGTCCAGTCCTAAAGCAAAATCTGAGATTGACACATAGATTCTGCCATCTGTGCAATGCAACATCGCACGATATGGCATTTTGCCCGTTTAACCCCAGGGTTGTTCAACAGAAGATAAGTCCTTATCAGACTTCTTATCCTTATCATCAAGGGGCACCTAACGCGGCACCAAGGTACGACGCACCCAATCAACCACAACGCATGGCCTTACCTGCTCCACCAGGGCCAGCCAATCAACAAGTGGCCCATGTAAACCTGACAGCAGCGAAACAAGAAATGCAAATGCCACCTCAACTTGAGCAGCAGCAGTGGTACGGACCAGATGAACCATTCATGGATCCTGCCATAAATGAGTATGTTTCGGCCTATGCAGCTCAAACTCAACGTCAAGGTGGAAGAAATTACGGCTGCTATGGATGCGGCGAGGGACACAGAATTGCAGAATGTCCCTACAAGGGACAATATACAACCTCTTGCCGGGATTGCGGTTATGGACACTGTTTCAAGAATTGTCCATTTAAACCTGGAACCAGTGCACCTCTTAACCTCATTGCCATACAGCAACCAGCAGTTCCAGCGGGGATGCCATCGAAAGGTCGACAAGACCACACTCCTGCGTTAGCTGTTACGCGAGCACAGAAGAGGAAGGAAGTGGCTCCCTCACCACCACCATCGGTCACTGACGACCAACCCTAAACTTCAGCGCCATATCCAAATGTGAGGGAAGAGAGAAGGCAGTACCAGAAAATAAGACACTGGGTACAAAAAGCACAAGAGGAGGAAAAAGAGCAAGAACAAAACAATCCCACAGAACCTCTAGTCGGCGTCGAACGGGAACCGCAAACGGGCTCACCACTGCGCACTGATCAGAATGATCGGTTGCACCAACATGAGCCACCTTTTCACATGGTGGAGCTTGAGGAACCACGCACTGAAAGGCTCACACTCTTGCTGTCAAGCCATGTTAGTTTACCACTCGGAGAACTACTGCGGATTGCACCACAAGCGAAAAGCCTTTTAGCTGAATGGGCCAAAGCGGATGAGGAGCCAGTAGCGCCTGAGCCCATATATTGTGCGGGCTATGATGAAACAAGTAACGTCCTCCACATCGGAGCAGCATGGGAAAGTGAGGAACACAACATCACTTTGCCAATCAAACACAAGAGATACGAGGACGAGGCGCAGTGGTAGATGGAGGATCGGGTGTCAATCTGATCTCCACTACTTTGTACGAAAAATGGGGTTTACAAGGATTGAAGCCAGCCAGATTCGCCATCAAGCTAGCAGATCAATCCTGTGTGAAACCAAAAGGTGTAGTTGCTGATATTCCTGTGAAGATAGCAGGCATGCAGTATGTGATTACTTTTGTGGTCATGGATATACCTGAATCTCCATCTGCATACCATGTTTTACTGGGAAGACCATGGTTGAGGACTGCGCAAGTAGTACACAACTGGGGTACAGGGAAACTCACCTTCGAGAATAGAGAACAGGCTGTAAAGGTAGATCCAACCACATGGGCGGTGAAACCTATTGCACCCAAAGCTGATGACGGATCATCCACGACAGATCATACGATTGATCGCCCAAGGCCAGCCAAGGGAGGTCACTATCATTCAGAGATGGATGTCATGAGATGGACGGATGCATTAGCAACTATTGACTGCCAGGCATGTCAATATGAATCAGATCCAGAACGGAGTACATCTTCACCCAAATGTTACACTATGGACACACCAATCACATTTGGGGTGAATATGATAAACGTAGCATGGCTGTCAGCGGAGCCGATTGAGAACCCAGTGGACGGTGATCTAGTCCCTTGGCAACATGCTCTAACTTATAATAAGGAGATTGAGCTGACTGGTGAACAAGTCCTACACCACATGGACCCAGATCGTTACGGAACCAAGAAGGTACCAGCTCAAACCACCACAAAGGTCTGCTATGGCGAAAGTCTCAAGGATCGAACCACCCAAGGCACCTGCGAATAAGAAGAATCAGTTGAAGCAACGCTACAATCAGGTGATCCGATGGAGTGACCTACCCGAAGAGGCAATAGCTACAGTAGACGTTGATATTCGCAACCATGAGGCGAATGTCACAACAGTCCCGAAGAAAGACAACAAGGATGAACCCACCAAAATGACAAAAAAGGGCAAAAAGAAGGTGTTGGATTCCTTGAAGTCAATCAAGTTGGACTCAGATACAGCGTCATCTATAGTGATCTAAAGGGCATTCCGCCAACAATAGTCCAACACACCATACCTTTGGTGGACGGAGCAGTCCCCAAGGTAAGCCGTTACTACCGCTGCAACCCGAATTATAAAGAACTGATCAAGCAAGAGTTGCAGAAGCTTATGGATGCAGATTTCATTTATGAAATCGAGCACACGGAATGGGTATCGCCAATAGTTATAGTACCCAAGAAGAATGGCAAAATGCGGATCTGTGTGAATCTGAAGGCGCTTAATGCAGTCACCAAAAAGAACCATTTTCCTTTACCATTTACGGAAAGTGTCCTCGATAGAGTAGCTGGCGACGAAGCCTACAGTTTTCTGGACAGCTTCAGCGGCTAGAACCAGGTGAAAATAGCCCCCCAGGACCGGCACAAGACAGCATTCGCCACGGAATGGGGAACTTATGCCTATAAAGTGATGCCATTCAGACTTTGCAATGCCCCAAGCACTTTCCAGCGAGTCATGCAGGCGGCATTCAAAGATTATTTGCAAAAATTTCTGGAAATTTTCTTGGACGATCTGTGCGTGCATGGACCAGATTCAGAACACTTATCCAATTTGGAGAAGGTGCTACAAAAATGCCGCGAATATCAGATCTCCCTAAATCCAGAAAAATGTCAATTCTGGGTGACACATGGTTTGATACTCGGCCATATAGTGTCAAGACACGGGATTGCCACAGATCTATCAAAGATCAGGATCATTATTGATCTACCACCACCGGGGACGATCCGCGAGGTCTACATTTTCATGGGTCATGCTAACTATTATAGGATCTTCATTCTTGATTTTGCGGAGTTAGCCAGACCAATTTACAAGCTCACAACGGATCCACATTGGAATGAGGAAGCTCTAAATGCTTTCCAGAAGATTAAGGATGCATTGGTCTCAGCACCAATCTTACGACCACCCAATTGGTCCATTGAGTTCACGTGCATACGGACGCATCGAAGTATGCAGTTGGGGCAATCTTAACCCAGCCAGGTGAACACAAAAAGGATTTTCCAATCCGATTTGCAAGCCGACAGCTCAGTGATACCGAAATGAATCATTCAACCACAGAGCGGGAAACACTGGCAATGATCTATGCGGTTAAGAAGTTTCGACACTATTTGATGGCCACACATTTTGCTTTTTATACGGACCATCAACCCTTGCTATATCTCGTTAATAAAACTTGCAACACCGGGAGAATCACCAGATGGCTCCTTTTGTTGTTGGAATTTGATTTTCGGGTAATAGTTCGCAAGAGAAAACAACACTACATGGCAGATCATGTGTCATGAATCAAGGGAAAGGAGATTGCAACCCAACCCGACGATGAGCTGGCAGATGCTGCCTTATTTTACGTGGATACAGTACCAGAATGGGCTGCCGACATTGTTGAATATCTAATGTGGGGCCAACCAGACAAATCACTACCAAAGGCGGAACAGCGGAAATTGATCTTGAAGGCTAGACCTTATCAGCTGATTGTCGGCCAGTTGTACCAAAGAGGTCTAGACGGAATTCTTCGGCGGTGTATTCTTCCTCATGAGACCACCCAGATCATTTCACTTTCACATGAAGGCATGGGTGGAGGTCATTTTGCATCTGACATTACAGTTCGCAAGATCTTGCAATCAAGATGTTGGTGGCCAACGATTCATAAAGACACGGAGGAATACTTGTAAAAGTGCGATGTGTGCCAAAGGGCAAGGAGACCAACAAGATTGAACTATGATCTACTGCACCCAGTCTTAACCCAAGCACCATTCGAAAAATGGGGATTGGATTATGTTGGTCCAATTCACCCTGCAGCAAGGAGTTCCCAGGCTCGATACATACTCGTAGCCACAGACTACTTCACCGAATAGGTCGAAGCCAAGGCAGTAAGAGTAGATGATGCCAGGACCACTGCCAAGTTCCTTTATGAAAATATCATTGTGCGCTTCGGATGCCCGATGGAACTAGTCAGTGATCGCGGAAGCCATTTCATCAACGAGACCATCAAGGTCCTGTTGGAGGAATTCTTCGTGATCCACAGAACCAGTACGCCTTATTATCCTCGTGGTAATGGGCAAGCAGAATCATCCAATAAGATCCTGTGTAGCGTGCTCACGAAAACAGTTGAAGCTAGCAGATCAGATTGGGAACACAAGTTGCATGCTGCACTGTGGGCATTCAGGATAGCATATAAAGGGAGCATTGATCAAACACCCTTCCAATTGGTATATGGTCAGGATGTTGTGATGCCAGTAGAGTTTTTAGTTCCTTCATTAAGGATTGCCACCGCGCAACGTCTTAATGAGTCCAAATCTCTACAGCTACGCCACGAAGCTCTGCATAAACTCTGTGAAACACGCTTACTAGCTGTGCATGCACTGGCAGCTGAAAAGGAAAGACGCAAAGCTTGGCATGATCGCAGATTACAAAAGAAGGATCTTCATTCAGCGGATCTGGTCCTGATGTATAAAACCAAGGCGATCAAGGGGAAGTTAAAATTCACGGGCGAGGTCCTTATAGGATCAAGGAAATTCTTAATCATGGGGCCGTGAACTTAGAAAAGCTAGATGGGACGCCATTCGACACACCCATCAACGGTAGCCGGTTGCACAAGTACTGGCCACCACAGTAAGACAGATCCAGATTGGGGCTGGCACATTACAAAAAGCTAAATCTGCTCAGCCATCACCGCTAGATCTAAGGAGATCAAGCCAAATCAAGCTAAATCCATCAAGATTCAGCTAGATCTGGCAAGATCGGGGAAATCCATCAGAATCCAAGGAGGATCCAGATCCTGATAGGGCCAAAAAGGAAGCAGATCATCAGATTGACTGATGGATCTACTACCAAGAAACCATCAGAACTTCCAGAGCACTACCAACAGTCAGATCAAGCCTGGATGAAGCTGATTACCAGTTTACAAAAGTTAAAAATCAGAAAATCTCGAGATCTCGTCAAAAAACACTCTGAAAGAGCACTTTTTTCATGATTTTTTGAGATCCCCTGGGAGATAGCTCGTAAAAATTGGACAGTCACCAGATCTGACCTAGATGCATCCATGAAAATCTCTGCGAGAGTTCCTGATGGAGGAATCATCATTTTTTAGTGTATGTGAGAGTTCCCAGAAGCAAAATTTTCAGAACCCTCGCAGAGCATCAAGATCAACTTACCAACTCTCGCAAGGTGCCTAAATGGAATCAAAGCAGTGAAATTAGCCTGCCTACACGGTCTGATCTTGAAAATCCAATCACAGGAACAAGTTGTGCGAGAGATCACTTCCTGCGAGAGTTGAACCCTCGCAGACAGCCTGAACCCTCGCAGAACCTTCGCATAGCAGTCAAATCACCTTCTGAACTCTCGCAGACTTCCCTGAGGTCTTAGAATTTTGTGAAAAAGGCGCCTGCCAAAATTTGGGTAGAACTGAGCAAGGGAAAGTGGATTTCACCCCACTGTTCCTCCCATCCTCTCGTTCGGACAAACCGTCCTCACCCCTGTTTCCACAGTTGTTTCTCACACCCCACCCGCTTCGCCAAAGGTTGCCGAGGGCAGCCAACCGCTGCCTGATGACGCATTTGTACAAACAGTTTTTGTAGCATCACCAGATCGGGCTGACCCTACCGCCCCAGATGGCATCAAGACAAATGAAAACCTGATTGAAGACGGAATTCCACAAGTCGTCGAGGCCGATACAACACCAACCCCTGCCAGTGCCATTGTACCAGCTGCTCCCACGGATCTAATGACGGCATACCAAACTCTAGGAAAATACATCCTGGATGTGGTAGCGGCCAAAGCTATTCTGGAAAGCAGGGTACTACAGTTGGCAACGAGTAATACACAGCTGCGAGCAGACCTCACCAAGCTGCAGCAAGAGCTGATTCTGGCTCAACAACACGACCAAGCAAGGCACCAGGAGATTGCCAAGCTGCAGCAGAAGGAGGAGGGCCTACACAAATATATTCAAAGCCTCTCCAAAGCGCTGACTGAGGCCTCCACAAAGGTGCGGGAGCTTCAAGCTGAAGCATCCCAACAACTTGCCCCCATCCAGGCGCAACTTACACTTTTGGAAGCAGAGAACGCGCGCCTGCGGACGGAGGTCAAAGCCTTACAAGACGAGAAGCTCGCCAGGTTAGCTCAATCTGCACCGGACACAAGGCCATTTTCCCAATCAGAGATGAATCTTCTACGGCGTCAGGTGCAGATTTATAGCCAAACCCTCAACAGCTACCAGGCGGAGTTCAATAAGTATCGGGCAAGCGCAACGCAAGAGCTCGCCCAGGCCAAGCAAGCCCTCAAGGCGTGCCAAAAATACATGGAAACAAAGGCCCAGCCCACCCCCGTGGTAATTCCACCGCCACCTAATTTTGACGCTGCACAGGCTAGTACCAACCAAGATCAGAGCCAGCAGGCAGCAGGGGGATTTCAACCAGATCAAGGGTCCGAAGGCCAAGACCAAGGGCAGACAAATGCGGCCGTTGAGACGCGAGACCAGAGCCAAGGCGCAGCCACCAGCCAGGGCCAAGCAACATCATCCAGAGGGTCGCGTACGATATCTGCCAGCCGGGCCTTCCGAAGACCGAAGTCCGTGGAGGAGAACATCAATGAATTTTTATCCAAATATCCCCACGAGTCATCAAGAGGCGGCTAGCAGATATCATTCTCAGCTCAAACCATCAAGGGAAAAAAACTGCAAGCCTTACCCGCCCTCCAACCACAACCGGAGTGGCGACAGCAGTTATTTGATAGAGACCCTGCGGCCATCAGGGCTTACGTGACGAGTCCGCAACAGTTACGGGTGAACCCGCATTTCCTGCCATGTCCAAGAAGATCCAAATGGGCGGAATGCGACACTCCTCTGAACTAGATCACACTCAACAAATTCAACTGGCCAATCATCAAATCCGAATATGGGTGGACAACGGATGTAGACGCCAGAAGGGCTCTCTCCGCATTCGCCAGTCACTACATCAATTGCCCCGATCCCACAGTCCGCGCAGCAGCCACTTACGCCCGGGACTTAGAATATTTAATGGGCATTGAAACAAAATGGGATGATTTCCTTCCCTCCATATTTTTTGATCCAAATAAGGTGATCACTTCCGACAAAGTCGAAGACCAGCTACCAGTCGCTTCGCGTATATTACCGAGCTGCATTCCTTGGAGATCCCTGGACGAAACGATTCCAAGCATGGGTGGATCAGGAATGGCTGACAGGAGTCCACAAGTCTTTCCACACGCCAAAGGACTCGAAGAAACTGGACCGTCTCAACTTCATGGAAGACGTTACGGGCTATCTCATCCACCAGAGGCGGTCCAAGAGAACGCTATACTAAACCGGCAGAGTGCCGAGGGACCGGCACTACTTCAGGCCGTGGGTCCTGTTGGGGGTATTCCCAACAAAGTGTAAATAAATAAAATCCTCCAATAAAATGTGTTGCGAGGGCATGGCATCCTGCATGTATAAGCCCATGGCCCAATGAGCACGCAATTGAAGTTGTAAATAAAATAAACTTGACTTGGGCCTTGTAATTAAAATAAAACTAGAGGCCCAATGTCATTTTTAAACTTAGAGATCACTTTTTAGAGTTGGGTCCAAATTGGGATTCACATGAATCTTGTGATTTCTAATGTACTTTTTGTGGACCCTTGGATCAAGTAGGGTCCAAGATGAATGGATAGGATCATTGTGAATATTAGCCAATAAGATTGAGGGGCAAGGGCCTTCCCCATTTTATAAAAAGGCACCATTTGTACACTATTTCCATGCTTAATGAGAAGGAGGAAACTCTACCATTTTTGGAAGAGAAGCATCCTCATTTGCTATTCACTACTTGCTATTGCTCTTGATTGTGTTTTCCATTGCTTTCTATTTCCATGTTTATTGTTTTTCATAGTGAATGTTTTTCCATTAGCAAGCATAAGGAGCATTTGAGCTAACCTCCACCCTCACTCTCTATCTCTCTCTTTCTCTTCCCTTCTCAATCTCTTCTTCTCCATTCCTTCCCTTCAACCAAAACTATGATGAATGTTAGTGTAGAGGAGTAGAGTTAAAGAGGAGTAGTATAGTGGTGAGTAGAGTTAAGGGAGAAAGTAGGAAATTAAACTACGAAAGATCTTCGACCCCACATATCCTCCGTTATTCAAAGCGTGGTCGTATTATATTGATTGGTGATTTTAATGCCAGAACAACCATCCATCAGCCAGTATTCAATGACATTGTAGACTCACTTTGCATATAGGCCCTTGATGATGTGGATATGGGAATTACCAGGATTTCAGCTGATGTTGCAAGTCCAGTCACGACTTATGGTGAGTACCTACTTCATCTGGGAGGAGCTCATAAGTTAGCCATTTTTTAATGGCTTCACCTATTGGCCTAACTCTGGTGCTTTCACGTGCCACTCTCATAGTGGTGGTCATAGTGTGGTGGATTATTTCATGGGATCACCCTCTCTTCTCTCTCTCATCTCTGACTTTCACATCTCTCCCACTGCACTATACGACCATTCACGTCTATCTTTCTATCTTGGACATATTGCACGGTCTAGCATACATCCTATTCTTGCTACTACTCCTAATCGTGCACCCATATACCGTTTTGACCCATCCTCATTCCTCTATACCAAGAATCTCTCACTGCCTTACTTCATCATTTCCCTACTGACAATACATTGGAGGCTCAAGCCACCTTCCTTACCGTTGCTCTTCATACAATGGCCACACTTGCTTCCCCTTCTCATCGCCCTCCAACCAACTCTCATTCACATAAAACCCGTGCTCCTAGACAACCTTGGTATGACTCTAACTGCCTTTTCCCTTCATCAACAAGTTATCCAATGTCAATCACCCTATCTCCTCCATGATATCCTGCGCACATACCGACAGGTCCTTTGGAACAAAAAGCATATCTATAATACGAATGAAAGAAAAAAGGCTTACTGACCTTCTCTCCAGTTCCTCTACAAGTGCTTTTTGGCGTCCCTTTATCCCTCCACCCCCCTCATTGACTAATCTCTAGATCTGGACTGATTATGCCACCACTCTATATACCCTACCTACTGACACCCCCATTATCATCTCTCCTCGTCCCTTTGAGTTTTCGTTCTTCGCTGTTGACATGGTTCTCACAGCCATTAAGAAGTTAAGAACCCATCACGCTCGTGACATTGAAGACCTAGAGTCTGAACTCCTCCATGCTCCTGACACACTTGCACCTGTGCTATCCACTCTCCTTAACCAAGCAGTCATTCATGGTTTTCCTTCTTCTTGGTGCACTAATATCATCCACCCCATCCATAAGAGTGGTGATCCACAAAAGGAAACAGCTAGGAAATATACATGCAAACACCCCCACTGGGCTATCCTCCTTTTCATCCACAAATAGAATATACTTTCAGTTTAGAAAAGGGACTAAAACATGCCATGAAGCCGTTGCTACATATTTCTAGAGCACAGCAGCGATTGGAACACATTCAGAGATTGGCGTCTGGCATGGCTCACATCCGCTAATTCGATTAATATAAGAATTAAAAAAAAACATGCACATTTGGCAGTACAATTTGACCCGGATAACAGTGTGATTCACTTTCTTAAAAAAAAATATTACATTACCAAAATTAAGCGTGTAGTGCATTACCAAGGCTCACTTAGCTTTTGATAAGCGGCAAAAATCTCTTCAAAGGTCGCAGTTTCTTTTATTCCTAGCACTACACATGGCAAAACAAGCATATCATAAATGGCATCAATGCCTGTTACTGAATTGACGGCATCTACCGGCTGTTTATGTGCATTGATACGTGCATTTTGCTGGTCAAATCTCCTTCAAATAGAAATCTGAATGCAAGGATCAGAGAATAGAAACTTTGTTATTCAAATACACTTTATAACACCATAACACATAGCAACAAACTTCAAACAATCAAGCTGCGGCGTAGTGTCGTCATTATGAAGGACTAAGTAATCGCAAAATGACTCGAAGTTTATATTAGTAACTTAGAGTAGGGATATTTGCGCCTAATCACAGGTTAACGCGCTAAAACAAGCACAGCAATGAGATAATATAGAACAAACAAAAGGGAAGATGGTGATGACAAGTATATCCCATTACCACACCCTATAAGTTTTGAGCTGTTGCGCTTAGCGTTCTATACGAAATACTCCATAGCATATGAAAATTAGCCAATATTTTTGAGTGCTCAACATTATAAGAAAACTAGCCAGCCCCAAAAATGGTAAGATATAAGAGTCGCCTAGGAGTCCGAAAAACTCCAGGGAAACAAAATCATGAAAAATAGTTCTACAATCACTACGAGATCATTGTAAGGAAAACAAAACAACAATCATCATAAATACGTCTACAGCCATTACCAGATTACTGTAAGGGGAACAAAAGCATGAAAAAATTTCTACAGCCAACCATACCATTGTAAGTTTCTATGAGTTGATTTATCATTCCGTAATGCATGCATGCTCGATGTTACATTGTGGTGGATGAAAATTCGGCAAAAGCAGCAATACTTACCTTCGTAATAAGATTTGTAAGCCGCATGCGAGCCGTATAGCATGTGACATAACATAATAATGGATGCAACAGCGTAGATTCTCCAAGGTGATCGAACATCATGCTTCCGGATCGCGATCTCCATTGAAAGCGCAAGAGAAAGAAGAGAGAATAGGGGCTTGCTTTGTCGAGCAGTCTGATTCGCCCACCGTCGACCTTCCTTGTCCTCTTCTTCTCCACAGGACGGGCCCTCCATTTTATTCGCCTCCTCTCCTACCCACTGCCCAGTGCAAAGTATAAGTTTTCTCAAAAATAGACTTAAAATGTTTGACCATTTTTTATACAAACCATATATATAAACCTTTTTATAAAAAAAATATATTCTCAAAAAATTGAAAAGTTCTATAAAATGTAGGTTTTTTAAGATAACTCAAAGAGGTTTCCAGAGCTCTCTCTCTCTGCGAGTCCTACTTAACTCAGCTCAAACTGGTCAATGTCTCTCACAACCGAGCAATTTAGTAGTGTCTCCTGGGGCCTTCCTTGCCATAGGTAATTATTGTTTTCACCTCAAGTTTCATCTTTTAAGGTTTCTGAAAAATGTTGCCTTCTTAAATCTTTGATTTAAAAAATGCAATTACTAAAATATTGTGGTGATCAGAGTAACTATTAGTTGTTCATTGTAGTAGCTATTAGCTATGTTGTTCAATAAATGAACACTTTAAAAAAAATTGACACATTAACTAGACTATCTTAATTTGCTAAATTGTATTTATAAAAATTACAATTTTCGAAGATTATTAGTATTTAACTATTTACTAAAGCCTCAACCCGGTGCTCAGGAAAATTGGCAAAACTATAGGAATGGAATCAGTAAGTTTTCTCAAAAACCGGAATCATAAAATGTTTGACGATTTTTTATACAAGCATATATACCTCTTCATAAGTAAAAGCCTTCAAAACACTAAGAAGTTTTATAAAATACAAGTTTTTTGAGGATAACTCAAAAGAGGTTTCCCGAGCACTGCCTCAACCTAGCCAAATTTCATGGTGAAACATGTTATAGATTTATAAGTTAGCCATGTATTGGCTTACATGTAAGTTTCACCAATAATTGTGCACAAATTTGAGCACCCACAAGAAGTTTACAAGATAGAACTTCTAAATTTCAAAATTTTATGTGATTTCTTAAACTATTATGATATTCACATAAATCCTAGTATTTAAAAGCTTATAATTCAATCTCATACACATATTTTATTGGCCATAAAAAAAATTTACAAAACAAAAAACTTATTGAGTTTTAGGAAGTTAACTTCATACAATAATATCTATGAAATCGGTTTTTGGAAAAGACACATGACAGGTAATAAAGATTGGTTCAGTAGCTTGAAAGAGTTGGATAATGGAACGTATGTGTCACAAGCTAATGGTGATGTGTGCAAGATCAAGGGGATAGGCATTGTTTCCATCCAACTACTTGATGGCAAAAGCAAAATGATCAAGGAGGTACTTTTTGTACCAAGTTTGAAGAAAAAATTACCTGAAGTTGGAGTCATTACTGATCAAAAGTTGAAAGTAGAATTTGCCCATGATCGTTGTTTTGTGAAGGATATGAACCAAGTTCAAGATCATTGCAGATGGTCCATCCAGAGCGAGCTAAGAAGATCCTATTTCAATCAACTTTTAACTGATATCACTGTTACCTAGTGTGAAATTGTCTCTATACAATTCTCATCAATATGCCTATGTTAAACCGAACTTAGATATCTACCAAAATCCAAGATTCCTAGAATATCAAAATATCCTATCAATGTTGATTCTTGAAACCGGTCCCTCATCTATTTATATACGGATTCCTCTTGGAATCTACGCAATAGATATTTCTCCTAGATAACTTTCTTGTTCCTTTAGAACCAAGGAAGATCCCTCTTCCATGTAGAGAATCATGGTTGGTAATGGCAATGCAAGCAAAGGATACAAAGTTTTTATCCCATGTTCTCATAAGTTTGTCATTTCTAGATGATCTTTGATGAATCTAGAATGCACAAACTTGATGTTGAATCCTCTAACAACTCTATTGGCAAAGAGATGGCTGAGATCAAGGAGGAGCTTGATTAAGAGGAGGAGCTACAACCAAGAGCCCCAATCACTCCAAGAAAAGAGCTAGAATGGAGCCATCAAGGCTCACCTACAAGGAGAAGGGTAAGCAAGTCGAGGAAGGTATCTCATCTTTTGGCATTAGCAAAATAGGAACCATTGCACCTTTTAATGATATGGCATTGATCACTGATTTCTCAATAGATGTTAATCCCATGATAAGTTTGAGAATTTTCAATTTGCAGTCGTTCTTCCCACTGACCATTGCATGATCCTTCTTCAAAACCTATCAACAAAAATAGTTTGTCTGTTCACGAAGACTATTGGGTTAATTACGAATACTTTTGATTATTGATTATAATCAAATAATGAGAAGAGATACTTTGAAGAGCTGCCAACAACTAGACATTATTTTTTTACTGGATGTTGAATTACAATCTTTTTGATCTCTTGCTTGTGCAACTGCACTATTCATGAGAGTTATACTAACCATTTCCATCTTATGCTCTTTAAATACTTCTAACTCATCTAATTTAAGTACTATGACTAGTTTATTGTTTACTTTTTCAACAAAATCATTGCACATAATATGTCCTTACTTCCATAGTATTTGACATGTAGGGATGTTCCAAGGGTTGTAACAACGGTTCATTAAGTACTAGGGCCATCAAGTTGTTTTTCTCTTTGAGCTAAATGCCCTCAAAATAAAATTTAGAGACCATAGAACACACCTTGTAAAGTTTCTCACAAAGAGAAAACTTACCAGGAAAAAAGAAGAAGGAAAAACCTCATTTTAATGAAAGTCTAATTTATGATGTACAAAGTATCTTGAGCAAGATTCAAACTTCCTCTTTATATGATCACCCAAGACATCAAAGCTAACTATAAGTAATTTTCATAGCCTATCAAACCACTCTTGAATTTCCTATTTCCAATCTTCATACTTCAAACTAAAATAGAGTTATTGTTGACACAACCCAACATCAAATCTAGTTATCATTTTGACGTGTTGAGAAGCATAACCTCTTTGAAAAAAAAATCATTTTAGTTAAAATGATTGAGTGTTAAAAATTTTCCTTTGGATTATTTTACATCAAGAACTTATATCCAATACCTTATATATTCCTGATATTTAAACACATCCATGTTGTATACAAACATATAGATAAGGTTTATGTCCACTTTTCAGCTTTGAAGATCACAATAAATTGCTACAAAAGCAACCATTATAAGATCTTTCTTCATGGATTTGACATTAAAAAGATCCATTCAAATGGTAAAATTGAACCATATATAAGATGATCGTAGGTTCAATCTCTTTCCAAAAAACTTGTATTAAAACAATTATAGAGATTATTCGTCCAACACTTGGCCCAATTAGAATGCATAAATTTGAAATCTATGTAGCATAGCCCACATAAATTAAGAAGTAGAAATAAATTTTACAAAATTTTAAAATTGTTATCAGCAACATGGAGGCATTCTATTGGTTGGCTCTACCTACCCTAAACGTGTTGATCTGCATGATGACAATATCTCAGGTAAAAAATACTGAGTTATGCTAATTAATATGATGCACAATAACTAGATCATATCATCTGATTACATGTGATAAAACTAATGAAACTTTGAATGGAAAACCAAGGTGATAGAGTTGAGAATTTGGTACTCAGCTTGTGGCAATCACAATTGCAAGGAGACCAAGATCCAGAATTAAACCTATGATTCTTCACAATGAAAAAGATGAGCCAATATTTGGAAACCAACAAGGTACATGAGAAACCCATGGGTTTTGCTACATCCATCCTCAAAAGACATGTTTCAACCCATAAAAGAAAAGGGAAAGATGACATACAAATCTTACTGGAAAGCAAGGATCCTTGAATTTAGGACTTTTATGAAAGGACAATCCATCTAAGAATTTATATGCATTCAAAACTAAATCTACAAGATTTCAATATTCATGATCATCATAAATGTATTTGTAAGTTGATCACACTACTTGCATATTCCTGCTATTATTCAATAGGGCCCTTTTTGAACTCAAAAGGATGGATCTCTTTACTAATTATGAAAGTATTAATGACGATACATGTACCAATAAAAGTGTGACAATTGAGCTGGAATGGTCCAATGACATTTGGTGCATATTAAATCAAGTGTGTACCCACAAAGTACATCATAATATTAAACCTGCATGGGACATTAACCGCACCTTGAAGCAAGCAATAAGTACCCCTATCAACAGCAAGCAACTAGACCCACAAAACCTGGCCTACAAACCTACACCTAATACCTAGCATTTCTATTTACCCAAGCATATGCTTAGTGAACCTATTTTTCATTCAAAACGTTCAATAGCCAGTAATCTACACAACTCTCTCTCTCTCTCTCTCTCTCTCTCTCTCTCTCTCTCTCTCTCTCTCTCTCTCTCTCTCTCTCTCTCTCTCTCTCTCTCTCTCTCTCTCTCCATACACTTGCATCATATCATGTGGCTTGGAGGTGATGCTATTGGAGATTGATCAGTAGCTTCTCATTGGTTGGGTGGTTTTGCACAACTGTTATTCCTTTTTGTGTGTCTTGTAAGCAGGATCTTGAGGTGCTTTCCCTTACAATGGTATCAAAGCAAGGCTTACAAAAATCGAAGGATATGGAGTTATTGAACTTTTGCTAATTCTTTGGTAGAGAGCGATAAATTTTCTCTTCCTGGTGGTGAACAAACTTCCAAGCGCATGTTAATAAGTTCTATTGGTGTCCTTCATAGCAATATGGATTATGGTCGATTCTAGGCGGTTTATGATTATTTTCTCAATTTTTAATAATTGTGTGTCGAGATTATGCAAGAGTTTTTGTTTCAAGCTAAATTTTAGTCATAAATCGCTTGTTTTTTAGTGTTTTAACTGAAAACGGGTAGTAAGAGCTATTGTATAGCAAAATAAAATTAATGAAAGGCTATTTCAAGTTGTTTTGAGTTTATAAAGATTAGTATGTGGTTGCATGAGGTGAATATCAGTCCTATGTAAGTGAAAAAAAAAAAAAAAAACCCAAGAATTTGCTAAAATAAATGGTTTTGCAAGTTTTTCATGAAATTTGATAGATATTGTTGTAAACTATTTTGTAGACCTTGCATGATGTTTACCAACATCATATGAAGTTGTCCAATTAGAAAGAATAGAGAAATCGAGCCATGGATAGGGTAGAGGCCAAAAAAAGGCTGAAAACTGACCATTTTCATGCTTTTTGGGAGATTTGTTTTGGCAAATCAACAAAAGATCATTGACAAAGATTATCCAATTCGTTTTGTAACTTTGTTGGCCTTTTAAACAAGCTAAAAGGCCTGTAATTTGGATGTCGGTGGGTTATACTCTGAAGCTTTGAAGAATACTACTATAGCGTCGTTGGTAGTGGGTCTTGGGGTGCACGCATAACAGAATTATAATGTTTTACTCACATCCCCAAACCTACTAATTTTTTGCTCCTTTTGTGCTCACACATGAAGCTGAGGTGGTAGGGTGATGTGGCAATTCTCTTGAAAATATATTTACTCTCTATAATGTGTTTTGCGATGACCAATTTGGTGCACTGTAGCTCAAGATATCGTCATCATAAGTTTGGCTATTTCCTATGAGAATTTGCTATTTTGTTTTTATGCATGTTAGCTTTTCCTAGTCAATAGGGTATTGTACTTTCTAAAATTTGTCACATGGTGATTCTGTGAATGTTTTAGACATCCAAGGAAGGACTATAGTTGTTTTGAGTGGACATAGCTTACTTTTCTGTCATTTACCAGATAAGCAATTGGAATTGCCGTAAAAAATTTATTAATGACATTCAATAATCGATGTTTTATGTTTATATGCTAGTGAAACATTGGACTAGTGATTGTGGAAATCAAACTGGCTTTCAATTAATCCATTTCTGATTACCTTCAATACTAACAATTTTTTGGTCAAAAATTTTGACTTTGTAAAAAAAAAAATAGATATATTTTTTGAAGTTCATAAGTACAATTTTTTATTGTTATCTATGAAATAAACTTAATTAGGTGACATGAACTTATTGAGGATGTCAGTCAGTCAAATATGGTCACTGTATTTTCACTAAAGCATAGATGTATTCATCAACCAAGTTAAGTAATTTTCTGATTGTAGATGATCCAAAAATGACTGAAGAAACCACAAATCCAGTTATACCTTCATACATGCAAATTTGTCAACAATTGAGTATTGCACTCTCGAACATGACTTTCGAAATAACTTAGAGACTAGCAAATGGAAGTTCTAATGAACCAAGTGAAACTGTTATCTGTTTCGAATCTCGGATTCCAGCCTAAGACTAATTTAGAGAAGAAGGAGAAGAAGTCTGAAGTGGTTGAAGATTGGCTCATAAAATGGAGCAATTATTTTAATCTTCATGTAGTTCCTGACGAGAAAAAGATTGAAAGTGTAATTTTATTTCTTTGTGACAAAGCATCATCTTAATGACAAGATCTCGCACGCAAACCCACCACTTGGAATGTCTTTGCGTTAGTTTTCAAAAAGCATTTGTCATTGCTGATGGCGGTGATTATTACCAAAAATTCGTAGATTGCAAAATGGTTAATAAGAATTTGGACTCTTACATCCAAGAATTTATGGATCTCTTGAATCAAATTCCAATAAATGGCTTTTAGATGATCGAGATCTCTGGTGGAATAAATAAAACTTTGAAAATGAACTTGTGTAATTGTGAGTGTGAATATTCCTTCAATATAGCTTTCTTGCCTAATGATTTGTTTCATTTAAGAAACACAATAATGTATCAAGAAGTCAATATTTTATTGGACAGTGGTTCCAACTCATAATTTTATTTTTTCGTCTTGTGCAAAACCTCAACCTGACAATTGAAGCCAACAACCATAGATACCAAGTTTATTTAGTTTCAAGAGTGGAGTTGTCGAATCTTTCAGTGATAATTCAATATCATATGTTTATTTAGTTTCAAGAGTCGAGTTGTCGAATCTTCCAATGATAATTCAATATCATAGAGAATTAGTTAATTTTCATGTTTTAGATCTAACACTTATTGATTTAATTTTTGTTTATGTATAATTATTCAGTAGATTCTCTTCTCGAACAATTGATTTTAAAAAACATAAAGTGATTCAATAAAAGTAATTTTGTTCATTCATTTGATATGATTTCTATAATTGATATAGTGGAAGCATTTGACAATTCACAGTATGAAATTTTTTCTATGTTTGCAATACCTATTGTGAATGTTTATAATATGTATCTAAACAATTGTGAATTCTCCATCATTCTAAACATAACAACTTTAGATCAGGAACAAACAATAAAAAATCAAATCAAACAATCTGGTTCTCCAGTATTTTGGTTGTATCTCTAGACCAAAAATGTGATTAATAAACTTGTAAGGACCCAGTCACACATCTAATGACATGTGGAGCTTTTGCATGGGTTAGGACAATTTTTTACATGACATAAAATATCAATAATGACTTGCATGTATGAAAATATTATAGACTTGCATGAGCACATGCACAAATAAAACAAATACTATATCCTCTAGGAGAAACTTGCCTCACTCTCATTCCAATTATGTGATTTCCTTGCCAACTCTCTCTCTCTCTCTCTCTCTCTCTCTCTCTCTCTCTCTCTCTCTCTCTCTCTCTCTCTCTCTCTCTCTCTCTCTCTCTCTCTCTCTCTCTCTGCATCCTATCATGTGGCTTGGGAGTGAATGATGTTATTGGAGATTGATAAGTAGCTTGTTTTTGGTCGGGTAGTTTTGCTCCATTGTTATTACTTTGTGTGCCTCTTGTAAGCATTATCTTGAGGTGTTTTCCTTTACATTTTTTCTTCCATTTTTTTTGCCTTTACATTCTCATTTTCTAGCAACATGTAAAATCATTTATGGGAGAGTTCTCTGCCATGTATGCAAAATATGGAGAATTGATATATGATGGGCTCTGCTCTCATTGAAATAAGCGTCTACTTTTATTATCACATGTACGAAGTTTCGAAGCGAAACTTTGGGCACGGCAAATTATTGCCTCCTCCTAATCCTACATTCAATTTTCATGAGTGACCCTATGTTTATCGATTAGCTATCGAATTAACAAAAATTCAACTTATCAAAGAGATTAAGATGAATATGAAGCCAACATTTGGCTTCAAACGAGTTTACAGTAGTGTCTTTGTGCCCATCATTGTATTTGTTGCCATATTCAAGGCAATACCTTCTAGGAAAACAAATACAATGTGGGGATGGAAAGCAACAAAATATTCATTGTTGGATATTGTATGTACATCTTGGGACTCAAGGAAAGTAGAGCACAAAGGAGATTTAATAAAGTGTGATCTTTGTCATGAAACAATGACAATAAGGTAGCATATTGCACGTCAAGCATGCTCCTTCATTATGGACTACTTATTACTAGACTTGTATTCATTCATTATGACTATCTGAGACATTGTTACAAATGTTATTTTTGCACTTAGGCTTATCATCGTCATAATGCAACTCATAGGAATAATAACCATTGTGCTAAGAAGGACTTTGTTGTGCCTTCAAGTAATGTTACAGATGCTTGATATATTTTGAGAGAAAGAAAGAAAGAAAGCTTTATTAACGTCTTTTCCATGCCGAAAGGCGTATAAGACGAGCAAGTACGTCAAATAAGATGGAAACAAGATTCCGTGCCGTCAAAAACAAACAAACTAAAACCAAACTAACTAAGAAGAAAGTGATATAACCAGGATTATATGGTACGTGTACCATTTACATGCTCAACTGCACATCTCTTCATTTCTCTAATTCAAACTCTATCTCAGAATTAAGACTCTCAATAACTATAGGCTTACGATCCACAAATCTGATAATGTCGTCACGATAGATAAGTCGTTTGCCAAATCATAGAGCTTCTTGTCTTGCTTTCTTACGTTCTTGGACTTGGATGAAAGTAAGATCTTTGTCCAGATAGATTTTGGTATCACGCAATTTAGATCGTTTCCCTAAAACTTCGTGCCAGTGAGACACTGACGTGAAGCAGATGACAAGAGTATCTGGGTCCTTCTTAGGTCGCCAAGCGGTTTCCATACCTTTGCTATGGTGCTGAAGAGCTTTGTGTTCTCGCAGACGTCCCTTGTTGAACGTGGTTGAGATAAATGAAGGTGATGGCGAAGGTGGAGAGATAGTTGTAGATGAACCTTTAAGTACATTTGCCCATGATTGGACAGCCGTATGGTACTGTTCCACCTGATTTTCGAGCTGCTGAATCTTTTCTGAAGTAGCGATTTGGGAAAAAATTTCACTTTTGATAACTGCAACTTCCTTCTTGAGTGCTTCAATGGAAGTGTCTAGCTTCTGAAGATGCGATTGCACAGCGAGAAGTAGAGAATCATGGGAAGCAAGTTTCTCTCTATGATTGTTAAGATATTCAAATAGACGGAGTTGATCTTCACGAAGAAGACGGACTAAGGTATATGTGGGGAGAGAAGCAAGTGCTTCTGGAGTGTCTGGAGTGTCTGGAGTCAAGGGAATAGCTACAGTAGTTTCGTTGTTAGTAATAGGATTTGATGGAGAGATAGGAATTGCAACGGGCATAGAAGTAGAAGGGGAAGTTGGATCTGTTTGTGAGGCTGAGGCAATGATGGAAGCAGAAGGTGGATCAAGAATAACCCCTTTGCTACAAGGCATTTTGCAGATTTGAAGGATAGGCAAGCAAGGATGGCTAGCTAGGCACCATCAACAATGAACAGGCTCAAAGAGGAAGAGCGATGGAGGGCGCTAGCAACCGCGATGGAGGGCAGAAGGAGCAGGCGCGAGCAGCAACATGGATCAGGCGGCCACCAGCCGCGAGAGAGAGAGAGAGAGAGAGAGAGAGAGAGAGACCAACAAGCAATGCTTGCTTGGAATAGGGGCCACTAGGTAAATTCTTGGTCTTAAAAGAAAATGCTCTAGCATCCGACGGGGCCTAGCCAAGGATAGAAAAGTACTGACTCTCTCAAAATTAGTGTGAAGTCTATGTGTTTCCTTCATACTAATAATGCACATGAAAGTAAGTCCCATTAAGTAAGCATCGTATATGCTATTAGTTGTCCTTACTCCGCTCCTAACATCAATTTTCAATCTAGAATTGGCGGCACATAAAGGTTTGGGTGGGTACACAATGGGTTGCCTGCGGGTTTTTAGCATACAGTAGTTAAGATGAATACTGAAACAATCTGATTGTGCAAAATTCTACCAAAGCAGATATGTAGATTCTTGAGTTTTTTTCAAAAATCCAGAAACTTTCTGTTAAAAACGGTTGGAATATTTATTGCAATGATTCTACATCCAGCTTGGCAGGTCCCCCATAACACGGAAATCCGAATGTCGTACGTTTGCCAGATACCTGAAGAAACAAGGACTCATATAGGAGGAATGTAGCAGTTGATATTCACATACAGACCAATATTGAAACCTGAATACAAAAATGAGTTGAAAGATGCAGAAAAACAAAGAGCTTTGATTAGATTGCCATGGGGAAGGAGGAGATAAATGAGCTGATTTCATCCACAGATCAGTGCAGATTGTCCTATATTTCTGCAGTGTTCACGCAACCAACTGAAATTAGGTTAAGAGCTCCATTAACCTTTATATCTATGCCTCCAAGCCGGGCTCCTTTGGTGCTAGGTAATAATCAATAGATAAACCCTACATCATGTCCTTTTGTATGAAAGCTTCTCTGACTGCAAATAGCCAAACCAAATCATTTTTCAAAACGTGGGCCATAAACAAAATTCATTGGGAAAGCGTTTAGAACTTGTTTACAATGGACTTACTTTAATCAGCATGCTTGTGGGCAACCAGGCCGGTGAAGTGGGAATTCCAGCCCACGCTATCTGCCATGGATTGATAGATGTGCTCAGCTTAAAGTATGACTAAAAAAAAATACGTTGAAAAAGATTCACACAAAGTGAATAAATGTAGATAAAGCCTTCCCACTACAGCATAGAGTTTGGAGAGTTTTTGGTATAATAGAAAATCGAAAAAATTGGAAATAAGAATAATGAGGGGTTACATTCGCGTGCGAGAGAGAGAGAGAGAGAGAGAGAGAGAGAGAGAGAGAGAGAGATGGGGTTAATCATATATACCCCCCTCTTCATTCACGCTTGCCGTTTTCTAAGTCCTAGTAGATATTTGAATGTTGGTTCATGCTTCAGCCTTGATAATTAACTGCTTTTAGAAGCCATGTGCTATAGGCTATTGAGAAAATACTCAGATTACATGTCTCAAATATAAGGGACTATAGAAAGAGATTGATTTCAATTTAACCTACTACTACCCTATGTTGGAAACTGCCATGCTCGAAGAGATTACTGCTTACAAGGGCATATTCGCCAGTCTCAAAAATCCGTATGTCCAATACCTGCACATTTACAGCACAAATTGAGTTATAAGTGAACTGTTCACAACCTCTGAGAAACAAATGACCTTTAAAGTTGTAGTTTGCTGATTGAAAGTACGTCATGTACACATGAATGCTTTCTAAATGTTGATTATCAGAAAAACTACAAACTTTCAATCTTCTCATAATTGCAGTCAGCTTCGATTGGTCTAAGTCCTAAAAAAGGCAGACTTCTATTATATTGCAGTTGATAGTCTCAAACCATCTGAATAAGGATTGCATTATGTTGTACGTCAAAAAAAAATTTGATTATAATATATTATGTTAGAACTTCACTGAACATGTAAGAGTAGAAGTTGAAAGAACATTCTCCAATTCTTCTTTTAACCTTTAAAGTTGTCAAAACAGTGGCTTGTCAGCACTGATATTTTCTAGTCATAATAATCGGGCAACAAGCCAAATATACTGCTTTGGCAACTAGAAAAGGCCCTTGCTACTGCACTGAAAAGTCCCAAGTTAAGAGACATCATGTTTAAACATTTTACCAAATTCTCTACATTTCCCCAGAATCGTTTAGTTAGATTTGACTTCAATGCACACAAAAACTTTTCACATAGTGATTGCACAACCCCAACAAAGCCAAAAACAAATCTTGATGATAAAAAAGAAAATGGTTACTCACTTCCCCTCGATCTTCATAAATATAATCCAATCCTTTGTAGTACGGAGGATGTCCAACTGAGAGATACTGCATAAACAGATCAAAAAAAAGTTTTGCAATCACTCTGCTATTAATGGAGCCAGATTTAGTCACCTAGGCTTAGGTCCATGGAAATCAGGTCCATGAGGAGATGGTGAAAGTTTCAAGTTTGTTTTCGCTCTATCTCAATAAAAATTGTTGTGCAGAGATAAGAAACCATGGACGGTCTCACTCCAGACTTTTGGAAGGATGATACGGAAATCAGTACACCAATCATAGAAAGCTACAAAGTTTCAAAGCTTAATTAAAGTACCTCTATGCTAAGAATGCAGAAGGCAATATGTGCTTTGGACAGCATTAAGCCTATGGTAAACGAAATTTAGAACTTACACAGCTGCATGGTAATCTTTATGGATCAAAACTTTTGTTTGAAAAGACCTAAACCCTTCTAACTCGTCAATAATGAGCTTAGATTTCATAGTGACTTGAAAATAACACGACCACAAATGCTGCAAGTCTGTTTTCTTTATTTGGGTACAAGTGATAAAAGGACCCTCAACAGATGATCTCTCCCCCTTTAAGACATGAGACATACCTAATTTACAACATTAATGGTTCTCTACGGAGTATTGTGGGCTTTATCTTCAAGAAAGGAACAAGGTAAGAAGAATATAGGATGAACAGAAGATCAAACAGGAAACTAAGGTGAAAACTAAGAAGGGAGGTGGAGGGTGGGTACTGTGATGACGATGTGTAATTCTGAGTTGCAGCGGATCGCGATCCGCTGCAAACACGTTTCGGATCGTGCGATCCGGAACGTCAGCGATCCGCGATCCGGATCGCAATTTTTTTTTTTTTTTTTTGTGGAAAAAGGAGTAATGGCCAAATTTTTTTTTTTTTTGAGTTTAATACTAACTAAACCGTAATTGAATGGTGGACATGCTTTTCCAATAGATATCAGAAATCAGTATGGTGTTTTGATGCCAATGGTTTGCAGATCTACTAATTCCGTTTTCTGTTAGAAGATGATAGAAAGAGTTAGAAGGAGCCTTCCTTAGACTAGCGGGAATTGTATACTTCTTTTGGAATAGCTGAAACCATCTACTGATGTCCAAATTTCTGAAACCATATGAAAATGCAGCTTTTTCACATTTGCTCTTTAGAACGGTTGTTACCTCTATAAAACGTGGCTCTTTCCAAGCTCGTGAATCTTAGCTAGC
Organism: Diphasiastrum complanatum; assembly: GCA_029204225.1. NCBI lineage: Eukaryota > Viridiplantae > Streptophyta > Lycopodiopsida > Lycopodiales > Lycopodiaceae > Diphasiastrum > Diphasiastrum complanatum. Next base: position 14,425,817 of record CM055095.1, on the reverse strand, counting down.
TGTGAGTAGGATGAACCTCCCACCATAGGCAACCCCCTCTTTGAGTCCTACCTACTATTCCTGTCACTAGGCAAATGCCATCCAGTTGCAAGTAGTCAATCCACTTGGCATGCCTGCTGCTATGACCAATTGTTACAAGCTCCTCTTTCCAAACTCGTGAATCTTAGCTAGCTGTGAGTAGAATGAACCTCCCACCATAGGCAACCCCCTCTTTGAGTCCTACCTACTATTCCTGTCACTAGGCAAATGGCATCCAGTTGCAAGTAGTCAGTCCACTTGGCATGCCTGCTGCTATGACCCATTAACATTGAGTGGCTCAACTGGTACTACCCCCATGCCCCACCATGCACCTGTGATCCGCTTGGTCACCCCGGCTGCTAGCATCTCCTCACAAATGGCTTGACGGTCACAATTGATCGCTACTCTAATAGCTTGTCAGGTGGTCACACTGGGTCACAACTCACCTATCCCAGCTTAGGCCAAATGTCTAATTCACTTACCGACCTTCGCCAATCCTTGGCATCAAGCCCTCTAGTAACTAGTCATGTTGAGGTCATTACTAGACCTTGACTGGGCTCTAAGAATAGGAATCTAGCAGCCATACCCAAGGCCAATCGGATAGACCAAGCCGAAAAAACATCAAACACGCAAGAAACTGACAACAATAGTCCAAGTAATTGGAAAAAATGAGCAATGGCAAGAAGCAACTACAACAAATGACCTACTGAATGGGAAGCCATTGCTGAAGCAAAAAGGCCACTTTGAATATGTAATCAGCATGTAAGTAGACCTTTCAAGATCAAACAATACAAAGGAGCCCAAAAGTTGTGATAGAGAGAGACTTGGCGAGTGACCAGAGATAGTCTCCTTCACGTGACCAGAGATAGTCTCCTTCACATGATGCAGACCCTCTTTGATGCAAAAACTTTAAAGTGGGATATCTTGAGATAGAGATATATAATTGATGGGCCATAAAGTTTATTGCACTTGCTGGTCAACAAATGATGTAAAGATCCACCTAACATTGAAAAAGAATCTGTCTGCAGAAAACTAAATTTTCCCTATTTTCGCCAAACTTCGGCCTTCGAGATCTTTTGAGAGAAAGCTCTGATTGACAAGCTTGAAGATGCATTCAGCTCACTTATAGCAATTGAAAAAGGATAGGAAAGGATCTTACAACTTGTAGGACAGCATAAAACATGTAGATCCAATCAATAGAGAAATAGAATAGTGATGTTAATATGTAAAACTACCCCCTTTGATTGGAATTTCGATTTTGCAATATCTTTTGAAAGAGAATCTGATTAAATTGTTGTTAGCTTCTATAGATGCGCCTTGATCCAATGCTCCCAAAAATGTGTTTATTTTTGCAAAAAAAGTACGAAAGAGATGACCTTCAAAAGTTTTTTGGAATTAGGGTTTCCAAGAAGATCATATTTCCAAGGACACCCAACTGGTAGGAAAATAATGCATTTGACAAGATTCATTCTCATCACAAACAATAAAGTTCTAGCAAAAATTGTCTATTGAAGGCTACAAAGTGAAAATGGCTAGAGTGAAAAACGACCTAAGAACAAAAAAAACGTTTAGAGAGAGAGAAATCAGCTAGTAAAGAAGGTAAGAAAGTGCTCTAATACCATGTTACGAACACAACCACAAATTTTGATATTGATGAAGCATAATAGACCATAAGTGACAATCAAATATGAAGATTTAGCATTTGCAAGTTAACGATTCAAAAGAATTTGCCTCTTGAAATTGGAGTGAACGAAAAGGGCATTTTGTTTTTCTATTTTCTTTGGAATGGTCTCACCATTGTGAAGGTGAACAAGGGACAACTACTAAAGTGAGACATAGAGAAGAGCACACAGAAGTTGAAAGAAGAGGGCATCCTCGACGTACATTTATGCTGTTGAGATATTTTTCCTTGTCAACACGTACAATTTGCCCTTTGCTTACTGCACCAAAACATCAGAAGCTTCAAACTTTTACTAGCTAAAGTAACAAATCAAGCACAAACATACTAAGTACTTGGGTAAAATGCTGAAATAAAGAGACATCATTGCCACAATTCATAGCCTACAAACCAAATGAAAGCAACAAATAAGAAAATGACAAGGTTTCTCTTCTACTAGATATAGTAACCACCTAAGCGCTGGCAAATATAAGCAATACTAAGCAGAAAAACATGAATTACAAACAACGAATCTCTAATAAAATTCTATAGCTTCCAAGATAGGTATGTCCATAGTGCCATGTTAAATTTCCCATTAAATTGAACTTTGCAGATGAATGACTATACATCATACAAAGCTTTCAAAGACTATAGAATGCATGAGGACTTGACTTAAGAAGATGACTCAAATAAGTTTTTACTCACAAAAAACATTCTAATAGACATAATCTCCTAAACACTTAGACAAACATAAACTGCCCAATTGGGTGAGCTTGTGAACTTGGTGCAAAACATCTCTACAATTAATAAGTTTCTTGAGATAGTAAAGACCTTGCAATCGATACAAAACATTATGTGTAAACTATTCTGGTACATCTAAATTTCTGATATTTTATTTCACAATAACTTCCTTATGTGGAACTTGGAAGTACAAAACACTCTAAGAGACCTATGCAATGGAACCATTACCAATAAGGAGAAACTTACATGAGTACTCTGGCTTTTTTGTGGTGACAACGAGAGGACGAGTAGCAGTTGAGGAGAGATTTGCTTCAGATGCTGCCTTACAGATTCTTTTCCTCTTATAAACATGATATCAACCAAACAAGTATCAACGACTTAACATTGCAAATAAGAATTCAATTTCACATTATGTTGTTTAGTTTGTAGGGTCCACTGATTTCTATAGTAGCACTAATTCTTACAATTTGAGAGAATCAATTAGAATCACAGAGTATAGTTGCAAAAAACACTAAAATACTTCATGGGTTTTGACTAAAGGGAACAAATAATCAAGTCCTTAATCCATTATAAACTGCATACCCACTTGACATTTCTAGTAAAGGTTCGTGAATGAGTAACCCTTACACTTTCATTCCAGGTGGTTCCGACAAAAAGTTAAGGGCTTTTCCAAAATCTATCATAACAAGAAGTCGAGCCACAGTTCTGAAACTTCGTGTGACAGTAGAATCAACATTCAATGCTACTGTAACATGCTTGATAATCAAGGCAATCTTGAATGTGACATGTTATAAGTGTTCTTTTTTAGCTCTTTCTAGTGTGCCTGTGAGCCATTTCTTTCTGAATGCTATGAAAAATGTAAAACCCAAGCAGAACCTCAAAATATCTAACATGATCTTTTTTCCTAGCTACATCTGATGCCTCACCACTCAACTAGTTGTATTATAGTCCTTAGGTGGATTGACAACATCTAGCACGGTTCTGACTACATCCGACATAGTTCTAAGATCACCAAATTTTCGTTTAAAAGGGTAATAATTTGTACTCATCACACTGCTTAGGATCATCCAAGATGGTTCTTCAATAATTAGCTACTTCCAACATGATTACTTAGGATTCACTTGATCCAACAAAGTTCTTAGGTTATTGATTGCATCTAGCACAATTCTTAGAGCGATCCATTGCATCTGACATGATTCTTAGAATGATTCACTGCATCAAGCACAATCCTTATCTTAGGATGATTGACTGCATCTGGCACAGTTGTAAGATGACCAAATTGTCTTTCGAAGAAGATGCTAACAACAAAGCAACCAATGCACAGCGTTACCAGTGCTCACGTAAATGCGAATCAGGACACCAAACACTACAGCTCAAATGGTTGAAATTTTATGGACTTGCTGAAGTCGTGAAACATAGATCCCTTTGAAAATCGGGGCTTGAAGTAAAATTAAGTTGCTCTACATACCTGGCCATGATGTATTCATGTCTTTCAAGGAACGAATTATTCAATGAGCGTTCGTTAATTATTATTGACCCGGTTGTCAAGGCAAGAGTTACGGATCAACCAAGAACCGGAACATTGGTTACGCCAAGGACAAAGCAAACAATATAATGAAAAATAAATAAATTGCCTATAGAACATAGCTTGAAACGAGTGACTATTGGTTTTTGGCTTTCTCCGCATGTTTTAAGCAAGAGTCATTTTATAAAATGGTTCAGTTAGCAATTAAACAAAACCGTAATCCGAATTTCAACAATGGGTAAAATCTACCTTCAGTGAGACTGCAAATCTTGTGTCTCATATACATCATAGCAATGTGGTTGTGAGGTAAAACAATACATCTACACATGTGTCGTGAAATGGCTCTCACGCTCATCGAAGATAAATCATTGATCCTAATTATACACTGTATTCATTCAAAATACGATGATTATGATGATATTGTTAAAGAAGTTAGTTGCATACCGAAATGGGTGAAGAAAGCGCTGTATGTGGCATAGGCAGCAGTGGCGTCGAGATCGTGCAACCACGAGTGAGGAGGAGGAGAGAATAAAAAGAAGAGAAAGAGGATAAATATATCGCCATAGCTTCTTTCTAGCTGGCTCTTGATAGATAGATAGATAATAAATGGAGCAGAGCCAAGCCAAGCCAGCAAGCAAAGCAAAGCAAAGATAGTAAGTGTGTGTGAAGTGAAGTTAACCCAAATTCAATCAAATTGCACCTATAAGCCTTGGTGCACCTGTGAATCCCATTCCACCAAACTCAATAAATATTTGCCATGTGGCAAAGTTGCAAACACCTTGCTTTGAATGTGACTGGAGTGGCCTTCTTTGTTGGGGAGACCAATCCTTGCTCTAAATCTTTGCATGTGGTAGAGTGGCCTTCTTTGGTTGGGGAGACCAATCCTTGCTCTAAATCTACATGGGGCATCTTCAATTGATCCACAAATGTCCACCCCAACAAAGCTTCTCAACACAATGATGGATTGTTAGTCAATACATTTGCAATGAGAATCTTGAGTCTTCAATGCAATGCAATGTGATGCATGCAAACAATCACAATTGTTGTTACAAGTCAAGTTAGCTGCAACTACTAAGACTTGATTTTCAGTTGTTGCATGAAATGGGCCCTTCCGTAAACCTACCATGGTAGATGTCAGAAGCTAACATCTCATGTAGACGTTGAATCATGACATCTTACATGGACTACGCTTTTGACACACTAAACATTTAATCCAACTATTTTTAGACATGTCAGATTTAGACTTTGTGTTTTTTACTATTCTTTAGCATTTGAGATATAAAACATGCAAAAAATTGACTACTATTTTTTGTCAAAAAGCCCATCCATACACCTCTGTTATGTTATAGTGCATTTTTGGTATATGGATTGATCAATAACTATGAAACAAGATGAAGTGATGGCTTTGATTGTCACCAAACTTGTTATTATGTTATGACTCAATGTCTACCAAATCCTTTGGAATGAGAATTGTGTTTGTTCATGACCACATAATCTCACATATTTCACTAGCTACTATGCCAAATGAAGTATGTACATTTCTCCAATTAATGTTTAAATTAGTCAATGCTACAAAGGTGTTATTTCTCAAATAGTAGCTTCTTATCATCCACATGGATGAATTAGAATCAATCATAAATTTCTCGACCAAATCAAGGATATGGATGCTCAACTTCGATCTGGATCTATCAGAATTCGGATTCCTACGTTCTATAGTTTGTTTTTAATGTTCTTGAGTCCTTTAGATTGCTAATTATTGCTACACTTATCTAAGTAAGAACTGGGAATGGATTTGGGACTAATCCTATTGAAATCACCAGAATCAACAAAAACCGAAACAACTAAGATCTGCAATCCTACAAAGTGCTTACTACAATTATCACTCAACAATTGTAACAAGAACTTTTCAGGGAGTCAAGCACAAAGCAACATCAGATCAAAATGGTATTGATCTACCACAAGGCCCTGCACATCTACCTGATCTTAATCACAAATCCAAACTTAAAGGGGAAGAATCAACAACAAAACACACTCATACATCAGTACTCGAACTTAATGCATGAAAATGGAGCATAGATGAAAATGCAAATGGGAAGATTCTTCAATAAACAATGCAACAACATTTCAGTACAATATCTAGTGCTTTGAAACTTGTAGAATAGGCCTCTATGTATACCCATGAGCTGGTGAATCCAATTTACAATACTTTGGATTCCACCTCTTACAACTGAGTGAATCCCATTCTATAAAGATTTGGGTTTCACCTCTTACATGATATTAGGAGGCCTCTTTCTTAAAAATATAACTTAAGTTGAGAGAGTCTAAGTTACTAGCTCCCACATGGTTTTCCATCTTTCGGGAATTACCATGGGGCTCACAGAATATACCATTTTAGCCTAGCACTAATGATTCTCGTGCTCTAAGACTCGGCTCTCAACTTCATCTCTGTTGGAAGCCCTTTTGGAGTGGAGAGGTTATGTATCAACACCTCGGGGCATGGCATCAGCTAACATTACCCTCCCCTATAGTGTTGCAGGTCCCACTGTATTATTGCTTCAGCTTTGACACATTGTCCTTGGAAAGACATGGATTTGTGCTTGCCTACGTGAAACCAAGGACTTATTGGCTTCGTTATTGCGTGTCTTGGCAAATCTTCAAGCTTCAATAGTTTTTTAGGAAAGTCGTGCATAGTTGAGAGTCTCTTGCTTTTCCTTGTCAGCTTTTCTTTTATCAAGATTTTTCTCGTAGCCGACCTTTCTTTCGATGGCTTCAAATGTGATGAATCTCGTCTTTGCGCCCAATGGGATAGGTCCCAAGTACGGCTTCATTCCAGGTATGAATTTGTTTCCATACCACTTTTCGATCATCTGCACATATTGACTGGAAGTAAAGGCAGCTCAGAAATAAAGTCTCGCCATCATTAAATGTGCATCTTCCGTTTGTAAAGGCTGGTTGACATCCAACTTGATGGGTGGCAGGCCTTTATCCCAGTAGCACTCTAATGTCGCAAGAAAGGCTATAGACAAACAATAGTTGGCGCTTTCTTAGACTACGGTATCCGCACTTCCCCTATAGGTATATCCAAACTTTAGGAGCGCGTCTTGATACTTTACAAAGGTTGAATCCCTGGAATAATAGGCCAATTGACTTGTCGCTCGTTGGCTTTGTTTTCTCCCAAGGATCCCTTCTTTTGATCGTCACATAGTAGGGATCAGTTCTTTTCCAGCTTGGTGCTCTCAGGTATTCTTGTAGTTGCTCGTCGTTATTCAGCAGCATTACAATCCTCCAGGAGGTGGTCGTAGGGCATTCACAAGGTTACTGAGCTTTGGATACTCTTCAACCGTTTTTTATTTTCTTTGTCCCCCCCTCGCTCTCCCTTCTTGTAGGTCTTCTAGAACTCATCAGACTCTTTGCGATCATTATATCATCTTTTGATCCTCTCTATGGATTTCTCTGGCAGCTTCCTTGAGGGTCTTGACAGATAGTCGTCCAGTGCGGTGGCACTCTTGGTATCAGGAATTTTTGAAGTAGAACCCTCGAGCTTTGATCCAGCTAAGGTTTTGCTCTCATTCTTCAAAGGAGATGGAGAAAGTCCCACAGAAGGCTGCATTGTCTCATCAAGTGCATCTTGATCGAGATAATTGAAATTAGGTGGTGAAGGAGGTGAGAATGGTTTACGAGAAGAGGGTGGGGGGTTAATTATGAGGTTATATTGAGCTGCTGGTGAAATAAATTGTTTTAAAAAATGGTCATCGGATTTTAGAGAAGATGTGGTGGGTATGGTGTCGGAAGTGAATGCGGAGGTAATTGAATGAGTAAATGGAGAAAATGATGGTTGGTAAGATAAAAATGGATCAGAAAAATAGGAGGATGAGTGAGGCAACTGAGTGTAAGTAGAGGAATCTACGACGGGTTTGTGGAGAGAGCCAGTAGTGGATCCTTGATACGGCATGCCAAGACCAGCACCTTGTTGGTTGATGGATCGGCTTTGCTCAGGTGCTCTAGCATCATCGTTATGGTCATCTTTTTTGCACTGATACGTCTGCGTCGAGTTTACAGGACATATTCCATATGAGGTCCATTTGTTGCTTTGACAGGAGAAGTTCCTCTTGGAATTTACTGATGCTTTCCTGGAGTGCTGACAGCTTCTTATTGTTTTCTTCTTCTAAGATCTGCTGGTTCCTCTTCAGGGCTTCGTGCTTTTAAATCAAGGAGACATACTTCTCCATTTTTACTACTGCTCTCGAAGATGGAACTGGTACCTTGATATCCTCTGGCCTTATTGGTTGCTTAAACCGTCGTCATTGCATCAATTCGTCTCTTATTTTCCTGAGTCTCAGAAGATCTAACCAGCACTCAAACTGGTCTTGCACCTCTTGAAAGGGTTGGAGCTTATTTGAGAATCGATTTTGCTCCTCTAGTCTCTTGGCTCTTTCACTTTGTAATTCTTCCAAGGTTGTCAGCAACTCCGCGTCTTTCAGCTGCAGATCCTGGTTTGCTGTCTTGAGCTCATCTATCTGTTGTGCAAGCTGGTGCACCAATCAATGCAGATGGTATGAGGTCTCGGTATGCCATTTCAAGGTTTCCCTAGCTTTCTCAAGCAAGCTATCATAGACTGGAAGAGTTGGGAACTCAGAAGGAAGGCGGTGGTAGGAAAAGAAAACTGAGAGGTCTTGGGGTGAGTTGGAAGTGGAACAATTAGTTGTGTTTTTCCATCAGTAGCAACGAAGGTGGTAGGATTGATGGTAGTGGTAAGTGAAACGGTGATGGAGGCGGTATCAACAATGGTGGTAGTGGTGGTTAGTGGTGAGACTAGTGCGGCTGCCTTTGGAACGATCTCCACCTCCTGTCCATGGTGGAATTTGAAATTCAACTGTCTTAAACACTAGAGAAGAAATTAAAAACTCTACTGGCATAACAGCCTCTTGGCCATAGACCAGCTCAAATGGTGTTTTCCAACTCGTGGCTTGCTTTGGTATTGTTCGATATGCCTAGATAGCAGAAAATAATTTTGCTTCCCAGTCAGATCGACTTGTTTCTACTATCTTGGTCAAGACTTTGCAAATCATTTTATTCGTAGATTCAGCTAATTTATTACATCTAGGATAGTATGGGGTGCTCTTTCGATGTATAATGAAGTAGGATCAAGATCAGGTCATAGATGTACTAATTGACAAACGAGCACATCTCCATTGCATTACCACTATACTGCAAATTATAGAAGTTAGAGGTAGGCAGACCTTGTCAGTTGGCGGCTGGCTGGAATCTGTCAATCAAAGAATAAGTGCTAGTAGTAAGAGGAAAATAGCAAACATTGGCACCGTTGCCGGGGAAAATAGCAAACATGTTAGCTGATGTCATGCCCCAAGGTGTTGATACATAACCTCTACACTGAAAAAGGGCTTCCAGCAGAGATGAAGTTGAGAGCCAAGTATGAGAGCACGAGAATCATTAGTGCTAGGCTAAAATTGTATATTCTTTGAGCCCCATGGTAATTCCCAAAAGATGGAAAACCATGTGGAGCTAGTAACTTAGACTCTCTCAACTTAAGTTATATTTTTAAGAAAGAGGCCTCCTGATATCATGTAAGAGGTGGAACCCAAATCTTTATAGAATGGGGTTCACTCAGCTATAAGAGGTGGAATCCAAAGTATTGTAAAACTAGATTCACTAGCTCATGGGTATACATAGAGGCCTCCTCCACGAGTTTCAGAGCACTAGATATTGTACTGAAATGTTGTTGCATTGTTAATTGAAGAATCTTCCTATTTGCATTAGTTAGAATTAAAGTAGATTCACTATGTTACTGTATTGTGGGTCCTATCAGTAGATAAGGATCAATTGGCCTCGCCACGAGGCGAGTCGACAGGACACGCGTCCCGTCAACGACAACCTGGTCCATGCATGGGTTGCCATAGTGAAGAACTATATGTACAATGTAATTTAGTTTTTGAGAAATACAGTTGCTATGATAGCTTGCTGTGGAGAGTGTTTTCTATCTGTGTTATTGTGTAGCATGATCTGTGTTCCCGTTCGAAGCAAATTCTAAGTTGGTATCAGGGAGTGTACACAGTACAGTGTCGCCGTTGAAGAGAGCTTCGGGAGAAGAGCAGTCTTCTGAGAGTTCGGGGTCTACGACATGTTGAAGACATAAGTAAGGCACTAGTGCACAACTTCTAGCATACAGAGGCTTGCCAAGATCGGAGCTGCAAGAGGATTCAGAGACAGGAGTTGTTTGCTGAATCAGAACTCAAGACAAATAGAATTCTGAAATTCCATAGGTAGGTTGCTTGGTGTTTGTGATTGGTGTGCATTCAATCGGATACTGATTGACAAACGCTTTGAACCAGCAGATCACTGGTGGTAGGGCGACCTAAGAGAAAGAGGATTTGCTTGTTGAAAAACTGTATAAAGGCTACCAAGTGCCAAGAAGGGTGTAGAAACCCTGGATTAGGATTTACAGGTGTAAAATCGTGGATCTTCCACTGTAGAAGACCTTTTTCAAAGTTGTAAAGCCTTGTTGGAAGGCGTCCTGATGCAAGAAAAAAATTTCTAAGAGGCCGTGGAAGGCCGTGCTGTGGATAGAGCGCTGGACCAGCTTATCCTTGGGTGGCAGCCATAGCTTCAAGTAAGAAGGAAGAAAGTTTGGAGGAGAAGAGCCCGTAGACAGGTCGCGCGCCCTCACTCTTGCCAATCCCTGGTGTATTTGAGTGGCCAGCAGTTGGAGGGGCTTCTATTAGCGCACCAGATCGCACGTCACCGTTAGATCAAAAGGACCAACCATTGACGGTGGAGATCGCGTTGATGAAAAGCCATGAAGGCCGTTGGATGGGAAGAAGCCATTTAGATTGGCTTGAAAGGGACCTAAAGGCCATTGAAGAAAAATTGGCCATTCAACTCCAATAAAAATTTTCACTTGAAATAAAAGTTGGGTCCCTTCACAAGTGAAAGGTGAAGTTTCTTCAAGATCAAGAAATAGTTCAAAAAGTTAAAGAGTCCCTATTTTTAGGTCCTTTATATGTTTTGACTCAAACGAAAGGCTATAGCCTCCAAACGAAGGGCACCCAGACTGTACCTGCAAGTACGGTATCGCAAAACAGAGTGATTACATTGGAGAAAGTGTTCGGAGTGCACCAAAAGTGATTTCACCATTCCATTGGGCACGTAGTTGGGAGTTGGCGACAAAGTGCATTTCGGGAGGCGACGCAGATTTGGCTTTCAATTTGGCAGAAAAGCAGTGAGTGGCCTAGTAAGAAAAAAATAGCAGGTCATTATTTTCAACTTACGACATCATAGATGGCCTCAACATACTATTTTTAGCCTACAGTTGAAGTTTCAAACAGTTTTGGAATGGCAAACATGGGAGAGTCCATTTTGAGTGAAAGTAACAAATTGGATGGGATTTCCAACTATGCGGTGTGAAAATTTAAAATGAAAAACATACTGATGGAGAAGGAAGTGTGGGATGTCATCACAAGTGATGAGAGAAGACTGCCAAATGAAGCGGACATCAAAGTGTTTGATAAGAAGGTGAGGAAAGCTTTGATCTTCATCAACTTGTCAGTGAAAGATCACATCATTACCCACATATGTGATGCTACTACAACCAAACAAGCATGGGATGTACTAAAGGAGTAGTTCGAGACATCAAATCCATCAAGAATCATGTTTTTGAAGTCAAAACAGAATAGTGTCTGCATGGAACAAGGAGAGCACATTCAGACGTATATGACTAGAATTAAGACAATGAGGGATGAACTGCATTCTATTGGTGAGCGCATACGTGATGTTGAGTTGGTACACAATGCATTGTGTGGCGTTGTAGAACCTTATCAGATGTTCATGAGCGGAATAGCATCAAGAGAAAGATTGCCAACCTTTGATGAGCTCACAAGAATCTTGATGCATGAAGAGCAACGACGAGAAATGGTGAAAGCTAGACGTCAAAATACTGACGATCAAATACTTGCGACATGCCAAAAACAAGGCAAAGGCAAGGGCAAGGGCAAGAAGAAGTCTAAGTAGAAATTTGCCAAGACTCAGGAGGATGAGGGATCTTCCAGCAAGACCAAGAAGAAGGGCAAATGCTTCCATTGCCGCAAAAAGGGCCATTGGAAGAGTGAATGTCAAAAATTTCAGGCAAGGGAAAACCAAAGCAAGCAGGTAACCTTGTTGATGAGGGTGAGATTGAAGACTCTAGCATCTTCATATCAGCATTGTCATCTAATCAAGATGATCAGGTGTGGTACATTGACTCATGAGCCACAAGACACATGACAAGTAACAAAGATTGGTTCAGCAGCTTGAGAGAGTTGGATAATGGAACGTCTGTTTCACAAGCAAATGGTGATGTGTGCAAGATCAAGGGGATAGGCACCTTTTTCATCCAACTACCTGATGGCAAAAGTAGGACGATCAAGGAGGTACTTTATGTACCAGGTTTGAAGAAAAATCTACTTTTTGTTGGTGTCATTACTGATCAAAAGTTGAAAGTAGAATTTGCCCATGATCGTTGCTTTGTGAAGGATGTGAACCAAAAGTTCAAAGTCATTGTTGATGGTATAAGGGAGCCCAACACTAAATTGTACAGGTTAAATGCTACAATCAAGGGGCAACATGGACTTATCTCGTTCATTCCATGGCAAACTGAATTGTGGCATAAAAGGCTTGGTCATTTGAACCTAGGAAGCCTTAGCTTGATGAGGAAACTGGAAATGGTGAGAGGATTGCCTACGATGGAAGGCCACTTGAAGACGATGTGCGAGTCATGTGTGTATGGGAAGCAACATCGAGAGAAGTTCAATAAAGGTGGAGTTGCAAGGGCAAAGAGCATCCTGCAAATAGTGGAAGTGAGTACAAGTCTACCGACTTCAATGATCTTTGTGATCAACGTGAGATCAAAAGACAATTTATGCAAGCTCATACTCCTGAACTCAATGGTGTAGCTGAGCGCAAGAATTGTATGATTATGGAAAGTGCCAGATCTATGCTAGCTGAGATGAAACTACCAAAAGATTTTTGGTCAGAAGCATGCAGTACGACAGTCTATCTTCAAAATAGAAGTCCTACCATTGCCATACCAAAGATAACACCTGATGAGGCATTCACGAAAAAGAAGCCAAAGGTGAACCACTTGCGAATCTTTGGATGTAAGGCCTTTGTACACATTCCTAAAGAAGAGAGACGTAAGCTTGATGTAAAAGCTATAAAGTGCATATTCCTAGGATATGATGATCATGTGAAGGGCTATAGATGTTTTGATCCAGTGGAGAACAAAATACATGTTAGCCGTGATGTTATCTTTGATGAATCTAAGATGTATTCGAGGATGCTGAGAAGACGGACACATCCAGTGGGAAAGATGGTACAGTGAGGATATCTCCTGATGATGATCCATTTATTGACTTTCCTAGTAATGGACACTAGGATACCCCTCATGATACTGCTACTCAACCTCAAGAGACAGGTTGGAGAGGTAGAGACAAACCTTTTGGTGGAAGAAGGATTGAAGTTGCAGGTGATAGACGTAAGGAGAAAGATGTACCGTGGGATACATTTTCACCATGAAGCCGATCACCTGACAGGAAGCTCCCTAAGTGGTTTGAGAGACTGATGGAGAGCCGCGACATGGATGACTTTTCAGGATCATCTAGTCAGGGAGAACTACGAAGATCAACAAGAGAGAAGACACAACCTGAAAGGTATGAAGCAAATTATGCTCTCTTATCTAGCATTATTCAAAGCAAAGAACCTTTGACTTATGTTGAAGCGAAGGGTGATGACATTTGGGTCAAGCCATGGGAGAGGAGATGGAGTCAATTACTAAGCATAGCACATGGGACTTAGTGGAACCACCAGTTGGCAAGAAACCCATTGGATGTAAATGGGTATACATGACTAAGTACCATGCAGATGGAAGCATAGCAAAGCACAAAGCAAGATTGGTGATCAAAGGGTATGCACAAAGTAAAGGGATCGACTATGAGGAGACCTTTGTGCCAGTATGTAAGTGGAATACTCTACGTCTACTTGTTGCTTTAGCTTCACATTTTGGTCGGCCTTTGCATCAGATGGATGTGAAATCTGGTTTTCTAAATGGTGATTTAGAAGAAGAGGTGTTCATGGATCAACTTGAAGGCCTTGTAGCGAAAGGACAGGAGAATAAAGTATGTCGCTTGAAGAAAGCACTTTATGGTCTTAAAAAGGCACCACGTGCATGGTACAGCAAGATTGATGTCTACTTTCGTTCTAAGGGGATTGTGAGAGCACATTCTGATTCGAATTTTTATGTCTTATGCTTTGATGGTATGGTTGCTTTGATTACTCTTTATGTTGATGACTTGATTATCATGGAAAATAATCAAGAGATGATAGACATGATCAAGAAAGATCTCATGGAACAATTCGAGATGACAGATCCCAGTCTAATGCATTATTGCCTTGAGTGGAGGTGTGGCAAAAAGGACACGAAGTGGGTCTAACACCGGTGAAGTATGTCAGAGAGTTGCTGCACAGGTTCAGGTTGCAGGATTGCAAGCCAGTGAACACTCCTATTGAACCAGGTAAAAAGCTTTCTAAGCTTGATGAGTCACAACCATTTGATGCTACGATGTATAGGCAGTTAGTAGGGAGCTTGATTTACCTTACTACAACTAGACTGGATATATGCTATGTTGTTGGTATTGTAAGTCAGTTTATGGCAGCACCTACGGAAACGCATTGGAAAGCAGCTAAGTGCATTTTGTGTTATGTCAAAGACACTTATGAGTATGGCTTGGTGTATAGGAAGCATGAGGGTTTATCTGAGTTATGTGGCTATGTGGATGTGGATTGGGGAGGTGACTATGATGATCGTAGATCCACCACGAGGTATGTATTCTAGCTTTGTGGCAGTTGCTTTTCCTGGTCTAGTAAGAAGCAAAATACTGTTGCTTTGTCCACCACATAAGCAAAGTATAAGACAATGTGTAGTGCAACACAAGAAACTATATGGTTGAGGCAAATCTTGGATGAAGTTGGCATGAAACAAGAAAATCCCATGACTATACATAGCGACAGTCAGAGTGGCATTCAGCTAGCAAAGAATCCAGTGTTCCATGTGAGAACCAAACACATTGAGATTCAATATCACTTCATACGTGAGAGGCTGTTGAGTCGTGAAATTCATGTTGTTCATTGTAGTATGGATGAACAACTAGCTGATATTTTCACTAAGCCACTTGTTAAAGAAAAGTTTGATAAGTTTAGATCAAAGCTTTCTGTACTTAAAAGGTTGTTGACTCTAAAGCTATGTATATGACTGTATAAAAAGTAGACTCTAATTTAAGGGAGAGAGTTAGGATTAAAGTAGAATCATTGTGTTACTATATTGTGGGTCCTATCAGTAGATAAGGATCAATTGGCCTCGCCACAAGGAGGTCGATGAGACACACATCCCATCAACAGAATCCTAGGCCATGCATGGGTTGCCATAGTGAAGAACTATATGTACAATGTAATTTCGTTTTTGATAAATATAGCTGCTATGAGAGCTTGTTGTGGAGAGTGTTTTCTGTCTGTGTTACTGTGTAGCATGATCTGTGTTCCTATTCGAAGCAAATTCTAAGAAGCAGAGTATAAAGGCAATGTGTAGTGCAACACATGAAGCTATATGATTGAGGCAAATCTTGGATGAAGTTGGCATGAAACAGGAAAATCCCATGACTATACATAGCGACAGTCAGAGTGGCATTCAGCTAGCAAAGAATCCAATGTTCCATGCAAGAACCAAACACATTGAGATTCAGTATCACTGTGAGAGGCTGCTAAGTCGTGAAATTCATGTTGTTCATTGTATTACGGACGAACAACTAGCTGATATTTTCACTAAGCCACTTGTCAGAGAAAAGTTTGATAAGTTTAGATCAAAGCTTTCTATACTTAAAGTTTGTTGACTTTAAAGCTATGTATATGACTGTATAAAAAGTAGACTCTACTTTAAGAGAGAGGGTTAGAATTAAAGTAGAATCACTGTGTTACTGTACTATGGTATAAGTAGATAAGGATTAGTTGGCCTCACGAGTCGATGGGACACGCGTCCCGTCAACGGCAACCTGGGCCATGCATGGGTTGCCATAGTGAAGAACTATATGTACAATGTAATTTCGTTTTTGAGAAATACAGTCGCTATGAGAGCTTGCTGTGGAGAGTGTTTTCTGTCTATGTTACTGTGTAGCACGATCTGTGTTCCTGTTCGAAGAAAATTCTAAGTGCATTTCCATCTGTGCTCCATTTTCATGCATTAAGTTCAAGTACTGATGTATGAATGTGTTTTGTTGTTGATTCTTCCTTTAAGTTTGAATTTGTGATTAAGATCAGATAGATGTGCATGGCCTTGTGGTGAATCAATACCATTCTGATTTGATGTTGCTTTGTGCTTGACTCCCTGAGAAGTTCTTGTTACAATTGTTGAGTGATAATTGTAGTAAGCACTTTGTAGGATTGCAGATCTTATTTGTTTTGGTTTTTATTGATTCTGGTGATTTCAATAGGATTAGTTCCAAATCCATTCCATGTTCTTACTTTGATAAGTGTAGCAATAATCTGCAATCTGTAAGAACTCAAGAAACATTAAAAATAGACTGTAGAACGTAGGAATCCGAATTCTGATAGATCCAGATCGAAGTTGAGCATCCATTATCAGTAGGATTGAGATCAGGTCGTAGATGTACTAATTGACAGGCCGGTACATCTCCATTGCATTACCACTATACTGCAAATCATAGAAGCTAGAGGTAGGTAGACCCTATCAGCTGGCGGCTGGCTGGAATCTGTCAATCAGAGAATAAGTGCTAGTAGTTAGAGGAAAATAACAAATACTACATCAGATGGAAACTTGGCAGAAGACTCAACAAACCCACCTTGAAAAACTAACTGCCGATTTCCAAAGGGCTATGAAAGATATTGTTGACAAATCCTTTCGAACAAGAGAAAATGTATGGTGTCCTATCTGTTCACAGATTCACACTACTAATGAGTGCCCCCAACTAAAAACTCATTTCCCATTAGCACCCAAACCTATGTATCAGCCTTACTGCCCCTTCAATCCACAACAACCCATGCCACGACCAAGAATTTATCAACCACGACCAACTGCACCAAATTAGTTCCAACCACGCCAACAATTTGTCGTTAATCAACTCGTTCCACAACCAGCTGTGTATTTTATTGATCCAAATTCCATAGATCTAGCAATTTATTTTGTGGATGACACTACTCCACTAGGATATTCCTCTGAGTCGATGGTATATTATCCGTATGATCCTAATTCTCAAGTGATTGACCCAAATGTCCTGATCTACGATCCAAACCAAGCTGTGTTTCCAATGTAACAATTTTTTTGCAATATGCGGATGCTTTATCTATGCAGGTAAACATCCTAGTGTGCGCTGTCCAGACAAACTTCGTTTTCCACCAGCTTGCAAAAATTGTGGCATTGAACACCATGTTAAAGATTTTCCTTCACGATCTAAACCAGCTACTCCTGTCTGGTCCACGCAAGTCAAAACTCTGCCAGCATGGGTCTTGACTCAAGCACAACAACGCCAAGCCACTACCATTGCACCTAGTAAAACCCAGAAGCATACCGTACCCCCGAGTGAATTATCTACACCCATTGTGTATCCTCAACCAATAGAAGAAATTAGGCTGCATCACAAATACCGTCAACAAATTCGAAATGTAGACCAAAACTCTTCTAGCTCCCATAAAGTACCTCACGCACCTTTTGAGAATAAACACCTGAAGGCACTAAAGTTTGGGGAGATCTATTACAAGCCAGTGTCACACTTCCTTTCCACGTTTTATGGAAGCATGCGGGTAAATGAAAACAACAACTCCAATCCACCGAAACCACCAACCCTGACGAGTTGCTTGAAATGCCATTACACCTAACCAATCAGCTCAGTGAAAAGGGCAATATCAAGATTACAGCTACTCATCGCCAATCCCGAGAAGTATTAGCTATGTTAGATGGTAGCTCAAGCATCAATATCATCTCCATGTCTCTCATGTTGGAATGGAACTTGAAAGACAAACTCACCAAACCCACTTGTCAGCTCAGGATGGCCGACCAAAGTGTGGTCCGACCTTTAAGATTCCTCCCACAAATTTTGATTAATCTGGGAGGCCTGAAATGCACCATAGACCTGGTTGTACTCGATATTCCTAGTAACGTCTATTCTTATGAGTTACTACTTGGTCGACCATGGCTCACCAATGCAAAGGTCGTTTATGATTGGAACAAAGGGCAAGTAACTCTTGGTAATAGGGAGATGTTCATTAGCATTGATTCATCTGGAAAGCTCAAACCAGCACAATACCATGACGATGATTCATCCACTACAAACTCTGTGTTTGAGCCATACCATTCCACCCAAGAGAAAGGTCATTATGTTAAATCTACCGATATCACCACAAGCTCAACGCGAGCCGAATGGTGATTCACCCTACGAAGATCCTACATGAACCATCACCATATCCTTGAGTGAGCCCAATGAGAATAATGACTACATCGTTCACATTGGGGCTCACCTCAATCGAGAGCAACGCAGGAAGCTGAAAAGAATTCAACCCATTTTTTTACAAAAATAACTCGCAGGATCATCAAAACTCTGTCTCCGAATTTTTGAACCTCACTAAGAAATCATGGGCACTGATGACAAATACTGGGTGAATTTGTAATTTCCTGTCAAAAAAAGTCTATATATAGGCCTCACCCATTTTTCCCACGAGTTCATTCAAGATTCTGTTGGAGAAATTATGCTGAATTTTTTCAAAATTTTCAGAACTTTCTAAAACTTTCACAATACTTTCTCGCACAATCCCTCACTGCTATCATGGCCTCCCGAGACTCATCACTCTCATTGCATCACTGTACGACTCCAAAATCTTACAAGAGCAATATTTTTTTGGTGGAAATCAAGAACTATTCAACGAATCTGCAATTAGCCAATGACATCCCCACATGTATTGGTTTTGATTTGCAATACCTTCTTGAGCATCAGTGCGAGAGCCTAATATGTGCTACCTATTCTTCCTATTCGAAGAAATTCCAATCCTTTCAGATTCCGTCCAAGGTTGGTAGTTACCTGAGCATCGACATTACACCAGCTAGGCTTCAATTGGTTGGTTTCCCATACATTAGAGACAATCCATGGCAAGGGAACTAGTTACGATCATAACTATTCCAAGAAATTTTTGATGGATGATGGCAAAACCATAGCTCACACGAATGATGGTATTGCCACAAAGTTGATCAAGGATCCCAAACTACATGCTGCAGCGAAATTCCTTACTATCTTGGTCGAAGTTCACATTGCACGAGTGGATCAAATCCATACAATGATCTCTTCTCCTTGACCATGATGCTGGACGATCCCACTCACACCTATAAGTGGGCTGAGAAGGCTGAGAAAATTTCGAACAAATTGTGCTTGGCCCTCAAGGCACGAAAAGCTACCACCAAGTGTGGTTATTTATTATAGATGATGGTTCAGCAACAGGAAGCGGACCAGTTCTCAAGCTTTCGAAGGTTCTGTCGTCCCTCCAAAAAGCAAAAGGGCAAGACAATAGCTCAAAGCGGAGAAGAAGATGTCTCCCTTGATATCTTATCAAGTAATGTAGGGGCAGAATATGTTGAATCCGGAGGGAGCCTTAAATCCTCCAAGGTCCCAAAGAAAGTTTTGGCACAACAAGTGGCCTTACTCCAATAGGCCCAACAAAGATGTCAAGTGGTAGCTGCATCAGGAAGAACTTTGGACAAAGGCACTTCCAAGTCGGGTCCAGAGTGGTCCTGCCAATTACAACAACTTCAGTTGCTCAAGTATCTCCTTCGCCTAATCCAACCACCATCCCACCATTGCCTCCACCACCTCCTGCCACATCCACACCATCTATCATGTTACATACCTATGTAACTAGCAGTACTTCATACCCCTAATAGTCCATTTAGTGTTGGGGGCTAAATAGCAAGGTACCCTTAGGATTAAGGGTATGTGCCCTTGGATAAGAGCAGGCAAGTGACTATACCTTAGTTGGAGGTATGGAGTCACGTGACCTTTGGATAAGGGATACCCTTAGTATTAAGGGTAGGTACCTTAGATTAAGGTACTAGTGTCCTTGGTTAAGAGCAAGTAGGTGTTTATGCCTTGCATGGAGGTATGGAACCTAGAGAGGTGTTAGAAAGTCATTGGATGACTATTTTTCTAAACCTTGGGCCTCAACCTTGAACCATATCACTTTATTGGTCTAGGACCAAAGTTTACTTGCACAACTTGGGCAATGGGACCTAGTAGGAGGGCACCCTTCTAAAGTGTCCATTGAGTTCCCAACTCCCACAAGAAAGGCATTAAAAGAGTCATAGGTTATGGAAGGAGTCTCTTGACATTCCATAAGCCTATGGAGGCTCTTGGAGATTCTTTAACTCCCCTAGGCTTCTCTCTCTCTCTCTCTCTCTCTCTCTCTCATTGGATGTGCATGGAACTCCATAGTGCATTGGAGGGGTCCATGGGCCATCTATATGAGAGTAGTAGAGCGCCCATTGAGAGGGGAGAGATCTCTCTTGTTTGCTTTGCTTATGCTCTAGTGTTGCTACTAGTGTGCAGAGTGCTTTCTTGTGGTAGTATGCTTAAGGTCTGGATCTTGCTTATGGTATGGGACATAAGTAGGGTTTGGATCTTGAGAATGCTATGGAGTGTTGTGGTATGCTTGTGATTTGTTTATGGTTAGCAAGGGGGTGCTTGATAGGTCTTGCTTGGAGCTTGGATCTAGCTATGGTTGGGTGGTAAATACTTGAGGCCAACCTGTTATCTATCTTTGTGTTTAAAGAGTAGGGACACAGGTGGAGGAGAGATCCTTGGAGGCTTGCAGATCCTTACTTGCAGGTGAAGGCATCCTAGCTTGGAGTTGGGGAGCATCTTGAAGCTTGCAGGTTGCTTGGAGGACATTTGGAGGCTCTACCTTGGATTTGGAGGTCTTCCTCACCTCTACTTGTAAAAGTGGTATCAGAGCTAGACAAAGGATGGTAACCTTTCTAACCTTCTTCAAGTTCTATTAAGATCACCAACTAGATTTTTTTTTGGGGAAGATTATAGGCTTTTCTAGTTGTAGGAAGCTTGTAGTTGAAGTACCCAATGAATCTAGCTTTCGTTGGAAGAGAGTGGTGATGCTTATAGAATTGTTTAGGGGCTGATTTTTTATCATGTCAGAGAAGTTTTAACGTGGGCTTTGGTTTTTTAAAAGTTCTGAAAAAAGATTTGCGGGGTGGTTAGAGGAAGTCTTCCTCTACATACACAAACTTTTTTTTGCAATAAGATTGATTCTAGCTAAGTGTTTTGATCAAAACTAGTGTTTTTTTTTTTGCATAGATGAAGTGTTCGAAGTTCTGATTTTCATTTTGAAGTTCTATTTTTCAGACCTATAAATCTGAAAATCAGATCTGAAAAGTGAAGTTTTCATTCAAACTTCGTTAGTTACACCCTTCTATCTCCTAGTTTCATGAAGATGGCAATGTAGGAAGGGAATGATAGTGTAACTTTGTGCATAAAACAAGTTTTGAAATTCTATTTTTTGTCATTTTGAAGTTCTGATTTTCAGACTTGTAAATCTGAAAATCAGATATGAAAATTGAAGCTTTCATTAGTTATCCATTTTTACACACTAGTTTCTTGGTTTTGGAAATCTAGAATAGTGAGAAATGTGAAAACTTTGGTTGCTTTTGAAATGACAAATGGAATTGGGATGAGAATGGGAACTTTATGTAAACATTAGCTTGGATTAGTTAATTGAAGTTTACATAAAGATTTGGTTTTCATTTTTGCTTTTGATTAAGGCAAATGTAGGTTGTTGTTGTTTTCCTCTTAAGCTTGGATTGAGCTTGCAAATAGTAGGCTTGGATTGAGCTTATAAACAATAAGATTGAATGAATAGAAGTAAATGCTTTTTATTTGCATTGGATGTAACAATTGAAGCATTTCTATCATTCTAATTTGAGCACTTATTGTTGTATTTGCATAATAGGAAAACACACAAGCAATCCCAATGGATCAAACCAATGAAAACCCAACATTTGATCTATCAAACCCATCCACTAATAAAGTCGAAGAAGAAGACGTTTTGTAAGTATTGCAAACGCACTAATCATGAAATCCAGGATTGCAGGGTATTAAAAGCAAAGAATGCCAGCAAGCAAGCAGATCAACAGGCAAATGCAGTCACAACATCTCCCAATCTCGACATGGACGAAGGAACATTTACGGTCAAAGACCAAAAGACACTATTGGATAATTCTTGGTTTCTGGATTCTGGAGCTACTCAACATATGACCAATCATCGTGTGCACTCCTATACGCCTTACAGTACAATAAGATACGTTCATCTTGGCAACGATAGCACTCACACTATCGAAGGTGAAGGTACTATGAGATTAAATTTCTAGCATGATCAATGCAAACTACTATAAAATGTTTTGTATGTTCCTAAACTTTTTACAAATTTGTTATCAGTAAGTAGAATCACTAATTTAGGTCATAAGGTAGAGTTCGAGTCTGATCAATGCCGAATTATCGATAGGACAAGTAAGATCCTTGCACTCGGCAAGACGCATGGAAACTTATATAGATTGGCACATTGTTGTTTTGATACTAGTCAAGCCTTGAAAACCTATATTCTTGTCAATAAAGCATTACTATGCATCATCGATTAGGACACTTGAATCATACATCTGTTTTATACATGTCTAAACGATTCCTAGCACTTAATCTCGAATATCTATCTGACAGAGTTGACCTCCCTGTCTGTCATAGCTACATTCTTGGAAAGCAGACTAGGATTCTCTTTCAATCGAGTCATATGCATGCAACAAAAGATTTGTTAGACGTTGTTCATTCAGATAATGCAAACTACATCGCTGCTAGATGAGAAGTATTTTATTACCTTTATTGATGAATATTCAAGAAGAACAACTGTTTATTTTATTAAGCAGAAATCGAAGGCTTTCAACAGGTTTCAACAATTCAAAGAGCATGCAGAAAACCAAACTAGTAAAAGAATTAAAGCACTGAGGTTTGACAACAGGGGAGAATATATCTCTACCGAATTCAAGGAGTATTTCCTCAACAATGGCATCAAGCAACAATACATTACCTCCTATTTGCCTCAGTCGAACGGTCTTGGTGAGAGAAAGAACATAACCTTAGTTGAATCGACAAAGGGCATGTTATCACATGCGACACTTCCGAAGTCCTTCTGGACTGAAGCTGTTTCCACTGCAGCTTATATTCAGAATAGATGTCCTACTAAAGGTCTCTTAGAAAAAACACCATACGAAGTTTGGACAGGTCCCAAACCTTCTTTATCGAACTTACAAGTTTTTGGATGTATCACTTATGCACAAATTCCACATAATCTCAGGAAGAAGTTTGACTTCCAGAGTATCAAGTCTATTTCCATCAGCTACGCTACTTCAGATTAAGCTTATAAGGTGTATGATCCTGTCGAGTCGAAGATATTCACTAGCCGAGATGTCATCTTCATCGAAGATCATTTATTGATCTCAAAGGTAAAGGCAAAGCTCATATAGTCGAACTTACGGACTCTTCCGGAACATCAAACTTTCAAGTTTTACACAGTTTGCAGAAGTACACGGAAATCGTTCATAGGTGGATTCTACAAGTAAATTTCCAGGAAGAACTAACTATGGCCAACTGGCCATTAAGATCTATGACCTAATTAGCTGTCCTATTGGAGTAGCCACATTTGCTAAGTATAAATAGCCGGTCATACGTCTATTAATTAATTCATTCATGCAATGTATTGAAATAGAATTTAGCAGCTCTGTCAAGATTTCAAGCTTGAACACTCTTGAGCATTGTAACTAAGTTCTTTTAGAGTTTTGCTATTAGCGCCTACTGCTTATCAGCGGAAGTGCAAATTAGATAGAGTTTTCAGAGATAGTTTAGAGTATGTGGTTTCTATTTGTAATTGTCTTGTGCTCATCATTTTGCTGAATCGATCTATTCTTTATTGTGTTAAGTATTATGTCAGAATACGAGTCTGTGATCTCATATTGCTTTTGTCTGATAATTCAATTCTTCATTGTTTGGCTACGTAATCACTTTAGCTCTGATGATTTCAAAGTTAGTTGCTAAAAGATTGAACGTGACGACTTGTCGTTATTGCATTATCACCTCTTTTCAACAACTTTCACTTGGTTGGGTGGCTTTGCTCCATAGTTTGTTCTCTTGTGTTTCGACTTCTAAGTAGGATCTTGAGAAGCTTTCCCTTACAGTATCAGAGCAAGGCTTACCAAGATCGGAGAACTTGGAGTAGTGAAGCTTTTCATCGGATTTTTTGGTGCTTGGTATTCTCATCCAGGTGGAGTCCAAGTGGGTGAAATCCCCAATTTCCATTTGCATGTCATGCAAATGCGTCTCTCTCGACTTTCTCTAGGGTTTTATGGAAGGATGTCCATGGGAGGATATTTATGATGTTTTTGCTTATGTAGCTCAAATATTTGGTAGATATGAAAATTCCAACAAGTGTACTTTTGTTCTACGAATCATTTTTAGTGAAATTAATTATGCATGTCGATTGTTTTCATGATTTATGGTTCTAGGCTATATTTTTGGTCAAAAATTGCTTGCTTTTCATGATTTTTGACTAGAAATGGATAGTAGGAGCTCAAATCCAGCAAAATCAGATTATTATATGGCTATAACTCTTTAAATTGAGTTTCATGTGAGTGGAATGGGGTTGCATGGGGGTGGAATCAACCTGATGTAGTGAAAAAGCCAGGAAAACTGCCAAAAATCATCATTTTTGCAAGTTTCTTTGTGAAATTTGGTTGCATACTATCGTGGAAAGTGGATTAATTACAGTCTTTTGAAGCTGTCTTTGAAGTTAGAGCCAAGGTTTTAGAGAATTGTGGGTGTAGAGAATCGAAAAAGCCAAAAAAATAGCCTTTTTTTTTGGTGATTTTTAGGGGCTGGATTGCTATCAATCCACAAGGGGATCATATTGAAAATTTTTATAGCCTATTTTGTACTCCTAGAAAGCTATCAGACCTGTGAATTGGTGGCTGGGGGCTTATGCTCCGGCTCCGTCAAGTTTGTAGCTAGAGTGCCCTTTCTACGAACCAAGAAATCTTCGTCCTTAGCCCATATTGCTTCTTAGGATCTGTATGAAGGCTTCACGGAAGTCTAATAGACCATTGGTAATGTCACTTTTGGTGTTTGAGAGGTGTTTGCATGATTTTGGATTATATGGCCTAGCAAATGAGCGCCCTACTACAGCCGCGAGATCTGACGGTGAGGCAGGATAAAGACCAGGAAGTCGATGTTGGACCGAAATATCGATGTCGATCACGTCGGACTATATTGTCACCGATTTCTTTGTAATTATGCAGACTGTAAAACAAGTGCATTTCTATAGAGCATGCGACTATACAAGTATTTACAATACCTACTGAATGGATCTAGATTAGCAAAGAGATAGGGATGGAGAGGATAGGAATCCAACATGAATCTAGACATCGAGATGCCTAACACTGTCGTGGATCACTCTACCAGTATGAGCCTCATTTTGATTGCTCGTTGTGAGATACCATGGCACACTGGGCCAATCCAAGGAGATTTATCACTAACTAACTTGATCCGAGCATTAATTAATCAAATGAGTGATTGAGTGGGCAATCAATCAATTGACTATATGACTGATTGTTTGATTTTGATTATTCCATCGTGAAAGAAAGACTGAGTGAGATCATCACTCATCTTGGACAAGAGTTCAAACTGAAAGCTTCAAACATTGATTGCTATGTGGTATTTAAATTAGTTGAGATAGGCCTGCGTGCACTATCTACATGGATGAAATCAAACTGACAAGATTGTCAAGAAGTTTGGACTACAGTACTAGCATATTCAAATTACAAATTCATGATACTTAATGCCAATTAATTTAGGACATGGCGAATATTAAACTAAATTAGCTCAAATTGAATAATAAATTCTCGGTTGAGTGATTTTGGTGAAGGTTTGAAAGAAGAAGACAAATATCATGTTAAATTTCAAATTGAGATAACTATTTTGATTACTACGAGAGAGGCCATATGGACCACATCATCTTTAGGACATCGTTATGTGTTGCCCCACCCAAGTAATTTTCTTGATATCAAGGATAGGTTCCCAAATGTTACTAGAATATTAGATTTTCGTTAAACATAAGTAGAATATACATGGATAAGATGTTGGCAAGTCTTGAACAAATTTTAATGACAAATGTCATACATAAAAGCATGCAATTCTTTGAGTTTATTGAATGTTAACAAGTTGGAATGAAGAATATTTTAAAAGTTGGAATGAAGAATTGGTATGTTGGTATATTGTTGATTGGTAGTTTTATTGTTGCTATGATGATTTGAGCTCAAAAGCATTATATTCATGCAACATTTAGATCTATCAAATATGAGAGGAAATGTTTATCAAGCTTAGTTTCGACTTTTTGTTGTTTTGGTATGTAAGATTTTTCATCCTCATTTAGCGTTGGAGACAATAGTCCTCATAATCACCAAAAAGGAATATTGAATAAAAGATGGTGAAGATCATGCTCCACATTATAGGCGATTTAAGTATTTGAGTTTTCGATATATTTTGAAATAGTAAAATTTCAGGTGTTTTTTAAACCAGATTGATCAAACAATTCTTGGTGGCTTGTAGCTCAAGTTGAACCAAGAGCACGACGAGTATTTGAGGGTGCGAATGTTGAGAATGAGATGGAAAACCTTCATTTTGAGAGCAGAATAGTTGACCACGAGAATGAGCTACCTAGAGATGTAGTACATCTTCAAACCATACATGAAGCACCCACTTCCATAGATGTTGAGAATAGAAATTCTAATAGTCAGAACAATGAAATAAATTTTGAAAGTGAGAGTGATGATGAAAATCAACTAAGAGGAGATGAATTACAAGATGCTGTCAATGATAAAATTGATTATTGCAATTCCGAATAAAAAGGTTAAATTTCATCTATTGTATGGAGAGAGAGAGAGAGAGAGAGAGAGAGAGAGAGAGAGAGAGAGAGAGAGAGAGAGAGAGAGAGAGAGAGAGAGAGAGAGAGAGAGAGAGAGAGAGAGAGAGAGAGAGAGAGAGAGAGAGAGAGAGAGAGAGAGAGAGAGAGAGAGAGAGAGAGAGAGAGAGAGAGAGATATGTGATTCTTTAAAATATAGTTATTTAACTAAAACAAAATCTCATTTTTGGTCAAGTAATTAAGTGAAAAGATTAGACTTAGTTTTTCTTCAAATCTTTTTTTTTGAATGCCAATCTCTTTATACTCGAGCTCGATGAAGAGAAATGTATGGTGTCATGTCTCTTAGATAACCAAGATAATTCTCATTTTTCAATGAATGTTGAAAGTCATTAAATCGCTAGCATGTGATTTAATAGAATCACCACCGCAAACTAGACCCTTGGTTTGAGCATGTCCTTTGGCAACTAGTCTTTTTTTGTAATTGTTCACACTACCATCATATCAAAACAATTACTAAATGTTTTAAAATATCTATGAGTAACATAAAATATTATTGTGAGATGTCTAGCACTATCGTCTAGTTCTAAACTGTTCTTCTAGGCTTGTATGTTGTTAAGTAGATTTTTTTTACAACAATATTATGTACATTCGCACATCTTCAATGTTGGAGGGTTTGTGGATCCCAAGACAACCCTAATCCTAGTTAAAAAGTGAGAGGGATTTGGCGCCCTGCGTGTGTAAGTCCTTTTTGATGATCACATAGTTGTTTGATTAGTTAAAAGTTAATAAAAGGACTTTAGGCCTTTTTGTGAGAATTAAATGTCGCAAGGCCTAATATTCAAGTTAGTGAATAAGAAGGGTTCCTCCCACAAATTTCAAATAATATGGGAGGTGGAAATTGGCCAATAGGATTTTAGGCCAAAGCCCTAAAATCCACTATATATAGTGGTACTTTGTGATTCATTTGACATGTTCATTTCAATAAAGCAGGTGGAATTTCTTTCGAATTCTCTTCTTTTCTTGTTTCATCTCTCATGTTTTACGTGGATCTTTATGTTTATTGGATTTGATATTTGGGATTGATCTTTATTGTACTTTCTGTGAGAGAAAAGAGAGAGAGAAAAGTAAGCTTTATCTTAGGTTGATTAGTGTTAATGGATCATAGTGTTAATCGTAGTGTTAATTGTGGAATCATAACCATGTGCATGAATCTGAACTATGCTATTGCTCTCATGGGAACGAATCTCCGTGTGACAACAAGTATCCTCTTTACCCCTTGATGCTTGATTGAGCTTGGACCTAGGTTTGAAGGCTGATATAAATACCCACTACAATTTTGGCACCGTTTAGCTATGCCAATTTTTCATTTTTAGCATGATTTAGATCCATGCTTGGATGTTAGCTCGCATTTAGGCATCTTGTCTTGGCATATTAGTGTTAAAATTGCATTTTACGGTTAATTTTGGAAAGAATTTTGCTTAGTTTGTGTGGAATTTTTGCTTGAAGTCTTTTTTTGATTTTTATTAAGGGAAGCCCAGATAGATCACCATTCATCAGTTCTATTTGGATATGAAGAGACCATCAAAACCATAAAAATCATTCATTTTCTACAATTTTGGTGACAAAAAGGAGTAAAATCTTCATCACACACTGATAACTTTTTGTTCCTTTGCAACCAACCTTCGCCCACTTGCAAGCAGGACTGCCCTGATGCAATGAAGCTATAGATTGAAGGGCGAAGGTTACTTCCCAGCCAATTTCCAAAAATTGAAGAAAAATTGTCAAATAGAGTGAAAAAACCTTTTAAATCAAAAAAAAATAATTGAAAATCATCATTCGATTGGTCTATTGTATATAGATATAACCCAAATCTATTTATAGCCAGGTCGACGAAGGTTAATTTCAAAAAATGAAGGTCAAAAGACTGTTCCACTAGTTGCTGATAACTTTTTGTAGAAAGTTTCACACCTTTCTACAAGAATATCAATTCTCTAAGAGGAACCTTCACCTGAACCTTTGCCAGAGTCACAGTCAGTCCATCTTACTATTTTTGATAATCAGTAAGTTGGGCAAACGTTAGGTCAAGATTAGTTGTTATATTGAGTTTTTTTTTTGTCAAAAAACTACCATTTTTTGCAAAAATAACAGTATCACTCTTGAACCTTCACTTGAACCTTCGCCGGATTGTTTGAGGTTTTCAAATTTAGTGATCTATCATTTTTAAGTTCGGCAAAGGTTAGTTATTTCTGGAATGTTTTAAAAGTTCAATTTATCCCTCACCAAGCTACAAAATAATCATTGTTCGCCAAAAGAACCTTCGCCATTTCTACCCTAGTTTCATTTTTGTCAAATCTACCTATTGTCAATAGACGAAGATTAGTTTTTCTAGATTTGTTAGAAACAACCAGTTAAGTGAATTTGGTACTCAAAATAGTATTGGAAGAACCCTCGTCGAGTCAACCTTCGCTATAGTAACCTTCACCATTACCTTTTTTTGAGTTCTGAACTATCAAATCTAGCTACTGTCAAATTTGTGAAAGATTATGAATATAATTGGTAATGATTACGAGGAATTCTTATTTTTAGAGTGCCAATCACTTGATCAAGATCTCTTTTTTTCGAAGTTTAAAATGTGATTGATATCAAGTGATAAAGTTTTTACAGGACAGATCATAAAATAGGCAAAAAATCTAGATCCAATATCATTGTCCATTACCTATTTCTTGTTGTGAGAATGGCGGATTCAGATTCTTAGTCTGAAGTTCAGTTACTCAACATCCTATCGTTAGAAGAACTCCTGGTTGGAGTCGCCAAAGTATAACGGATTATCTGATCCAATTAAATTTCTCATAAAAATTTCTGAATCATGCGAAGTCTATGGTGAAGTTAATCTAGAGGATAACTTAAATTATTTCTCATGTCTTTAACTGGTGCTGGTCAAGATTGGTTTTACAATCCAGATTTAACGAAATGATCAGACTGGGAAGTAGCTAAAGCTGCACTCATAGATTTAAGCCCATAAATTTTTTGGAAGATCCTTTTCTACTATTGAGTAAAATCAAAATGTGAAAGAAGGAGAGGGCGTGAGATTATATTACACGAATCAAACATCTCAGATCAGAGTGTGAACCAGATCTCAGAAACATTGAAGATATGATCATGTGGTTCTTAGCAAGTTTACCGAAGAGAATTAGACATGAACTTAAACACCAAGGAGATTACTTGTCATTGCAACATGCAATGGATGATGCAATACACGAAGAGGATGATGATTCAGATGATGAACCAAATGTGGGAATGTTGCCATATATAGTGGGGCAAACGACCACAACATCCACAACTATTGCATCCACAAAAATTAATGCAACATCCAAGTTGATGATAGATGAGCTCGAAAAACTTGGCCAGAAGCAGCAGTTGTAGCTGGAAAAAATGCAAACTCAGTTTGATGCAAAGTTGAAAGCCTTGGAAGAGTAGAATGCTAAGATCGACAAAGTAGATGAAAAGATGCAGAAATCCTAGTAGGGAAAATATTTTGTGTGCGACCTGTGATGGGAATCATACTATGAATGAATGTCCCACAATGAAAAGATGTATGGCGGATACCTATTGCATCTGTGCAATTCAACCGGACATGAGACAATGTTTTGTTCATTTAATCCACGTATTATTCAACAACGATATTCCAAGTTTGGATATAAAGAGAGTCCAAGATGGAAGGCACCAGATGGGAAAGTCCATGGTCTTGGATTTCCAGAACAATTAGCCTTACCAGCTCCGCCAGTACAACAAGCTCCTCCTACAAATATGATGGAGCCAAGACCTTCAAGCGGTCATTATAATGCAGATAAAGACATTGGTCCTTTAGAGCAATATGCTAGCTATGTTGCTGCACAACAACAATAGTCTAGACAGTGGGCTAGAGCACCACTTGGATGTTTTGGATATGGAAAAAATCACAGGATTGTAGAATGTTCCAATAAAGATAAATTTAGTCCCTTTTGTCGAGAATGTGGATATGGACATTGCTACAAGGATTGTCCAGCTAGACCAAAACCACCACCTATAACTGCTCCTTTGAATATGATTATGATCAGACAAAGACCAACAGTTTGTCAATGAATCATGTGCACCAGTGATGGTTGTCACAAGAGCTCAGAAACAAAAAGAAGTTGTTGTTGAACCAAGACCTGCAGAATCTATTCTAGTTATTGATTTACCTACCGCATCAGGGGTGTATCCAAATCTCAACTCTGAGAAGAAGAAATACCATAACATGAGGTAGTGGATCAAAGATTTACAAGAAGAAGAAACCATGAAAACTGCCAGAGCTGCAGCAGAGGTTCATTCCATACTTGTACCGCCATTAGACTTACAAGATCCTTTGCGAAGATCGCATCAACGCACTAATGTTAACACTCACTTGCATCATCATGAGGAAACATTCAAGATGACTGAACCTGAGGCAACACAAACAGAGCTTTTTGTGATTAGTTAGTCAAGTAAGATGAACATTACTTTGGAAGAATTCTCAAGCCAAGAAAGTATTAGCTGAGAGATTGACCAAGATCGAACCAAAAGTCCAGCAAGAACCGCTATTGTGCCAGATTTGAAGATGCAAATGAAGTTATCAATGTAGGGGCTGCCTAGGAGAGTGAACAGAGAAATATCACCTTGCTAATTCAACATAAATATTTTGATCGAGAGGCATCAGTGATAGATGGAGGTTCAGGAGTCAATCTTATTTCAACAAAGTTATGTGCTAAATGGGGTATGGGTATTACAAGGATGAAGCCTGCGAATTTTGCTGTTAAGTTGGCTGATCAGCAGACTATAGTTCGTCCTAAAGGTATAGTGGAAGACATACTAGTTAAAATTGCAGGTATCCAGTTTATCATTGCTTTTGTAGTGATGGATTTACCAAAAGCACGATGTGGGCTCGGAGAACACCTTGATCAGCCAAAAGTTGATACAAATCAATAGAGAGCTGCAGATCGAAAGAAAACATGAAGCCAGATAAAAGGTCAAACAATCCAAGACGCCAAACAACAGGTTCTCCTATTGCAAGGTCAAATGGATATGGCATAAAAAGGAGCGGATTCTCAAAGAATTGGATGCAGTGGCCGAAGAGCGGCACAATCTCCTTCATACTCCTGTGGAAGATCGTAATGTCTCACAAAATGAGATAACTTATTTGTTGAGGAAGTTCGAGACTTATAAACAAGCATTGTCTGGCTTCCAAGGTAGATTAGACTCCTTTAAAGGCAAACCGACATCAAAATTGGCCAAGGCAAAAGCAATTATAAAAGAATATGAACAAGCAACGACCACAGTCCTTCAGACGACTCCACAAATCACCATGCCAGTCATGCCAACTTTTTCGCCACCTCTTCAAGATCAGGGTTTAGGGTTCTCGGGCATGGGACAAATGGAGTAAGATCCATCCTAGGCACCACAAGCTACAGAAGTAGGGCCTTCCACAAGTGCGGTCACTCCATTGTGTAGAAGACCAGTCAGCATCGAAGAGGAGATCCAAAATTTTCTATAGCAGCATTTGCATGACTCTTCGAGGGGTGGATGGGTCATAAAGTTTAAGACATCAAAATCGAAGCCAACAATGAATTGGACAAGCTGCCAGCTTTGGGAGAGCAACCCCCATGGCGAAGAACGGTTTTTGAGAAAACTTCGGATTTCATAAGGAGTTATGTGGCAAACTCGCGCCAATTAAGAGTTGATCCATACTACGTGTCGATGTCACAATTAAACTGATGGAAAGAGTGTGGTGTGGCCCTGGATAAAATCACCATCCACACACCAAACTGGCCAATCATCCATTAGGGATTCAGTTGGAATATTTATGCGGATTTCCATAGGGCCCTTCAAGCCTATGCACAGGAATACATTTTTTTACCATATCCAACGGTCAGACAGTCAGCCATATTTGCGAAAGACTTGGCTACGTTGGCATCTATTACGACAAGATGGGACGACTATTTGCCGACGTTATGCTTTGATCCAAACCTACCAATGGCATCAGATAAAGTCCTTGATCAGCTACCAGTAGCCAGACTGTACTACCATGCAGCGATGTTGGGTGAATCTTGGGAACAAAAATTCATTTCATGGACGAGTTGTCCAGGGCGAATAAGTGCTTTTTCCCACATGCACGAGATTTCAATGAGCCGCACCTGGATTTTATGGAGAAAGTCCAGTACCACCTCATAAAAGTCCGGCATGAGGCATATGAGGCTTGTGGAGTTTAGGGATTGGTAGAAAATGTTTTCAATACACGTCATCTTTTTCTTTTAGGGCATTTTGCAAGCCTAGCCCCCATTGCCACCCCTCATGTGTAGCACAAATTCATTAATTTAGTAGTACAAATCTTTATCTCCTCATGTTAGAGAGATAAAAAGAGAGAGTGACGAAATGAAATTGAAATGTGCGAAGGTCATATGATTTCAGAAACCTGATCGGAATGAGGCTTACTTACAACTTAGGATGCGACAGGAGTACGTCTTGTAAGTGAAGGGCAAGAAAGAAAAGATGAAAAGAAAATCCATTGGCGCCGATCATGCCTCGGATCTACCCAACACCAACATCACCTCGCATTCTTCTGCTTCATCACCTGCTGCTGCTGCTGCTGCCTCTCATCATCAATCCAGCAACCTGTTGCATTCAGCTTCAGCTGGGTCGTTGGCGGAGCTGGCCGACTCTTCTGACCTCCTTCTTCCTTCACTTCTTCCCTTCAAGAAGTCTCAGTTGGGGGATCGATACCCCAAAGGCCAAGCCCGAGGGAGGCATTGGAAACATCTCAAGCAGATTGTTCAGGCCGAGAACTATCATCTCTCTGCCGCAAATGAAGCCAACTGTAAGTCGAATGTCTGAGTGCCGATCACATTTTTGTGGTTATTTACGCTGTGTTTAGGGTTTGAAATTCAGGATTTACAGAAATACAATTTTTTTTTGTGATTTCAAATTAATTCTTAAAGCTCGATTTTGTGGTTGCAGATATGAATATAGAGTCTCCTCCATCCATGTACCCTTCCAAGAAGTATTGCGATATAACCGGTTTCGAGGTTTGTTCAGTTATTGCTGATTTTGTATTAGGGTTTCCGTCTTTGACATGAACATTTATTGCATCACAAGGCTGTAGCAGACTCAGCAGCTTTGTAAATTTTTATGTGTTATGCTTAGACTGGGCTAGACTTCCAAAGTGATAATTTTTGTGTTTGTGGAGATTTAGGGTTAGCTGTTGCTCTTTTACACTGTGCAGCAGTATTGTTGTGTAGCTTTTTGTTTGCAATTGTGAAGCCTTCGCGTATCCAGATTAATGATTACATTCATGATTTGATTGATGTTATAGACACCATACACCGATCCCCGGACAAAGCTTCATTTTGCAAATGCTGAGGTTTTTAAGCAAATTCGAGCTCTTCCAAATGAATATGTTCAAGGGTATCTGGCTCTTCGGAATGCCGCTGTTGTGCTCAAGTGACGTTCCACGTGTATATTCGTCTAACCAAGTTGAAATGAGGTTCTCACAGGAGTCTTAAACTCCCAATTGGATCAATACATTATCGTAATCTAACATCCGTTAACAACAATTATCTGCATGCATTTCCAATGTGTTGATGTCTCCCAATTCGCAAATTTGATGGGATTCGAAGCGTGATTCAGATTCAAAGTGGAGATGGAATGAGAGAGCGATCAAAGGGTTGACTAATGAATTTCAACTAGTGGTATGACTACTTTATGCATCAACAAAGCATGAGAATTGAATCAACATTATGCTTAAAACTAGACTTTAGCATGAACTTCACTTTGTTTTTGAACTAGTGTTCTAGGGATGGTGTAAATCTCACAAGCAAGACTAAGATGTCAAAGCCCTTCAAAACTAGGTGCATGTCTAGCATGAATAACTAAATTCAAATCTTGGTTGAAACTAGCTTTAGAATTGATTTCATTTTGTTTAAGGATTGATGCTTTATGTTTAGGGATGACATGAATCCCACCATTAGGAAACCCTCCCCCTCCCCCTCCCCCTCCCCCCCCCCCCGCGTGTATATCGCTGCTTCTCCTTGCTGACAACCCTAGATTTTTAGGCTTTTCATTTTGAAGGTCACACTAACTCATCTCGATTGAAGGTCACACTAACTCATCTATCGAGAGAGCTTCAAACGACTTTAAATGAAAACTGCATTTCTGTTATGGGATTAAGAGAAACACATGTGTCCATCAAAGAGAACTCATTGATCTCTTGCCTTGGTCAAAACCCTAAATACACGTGGCCCAATCGAAATGGAAAAAACGCAATTTTTTCTATCAATGTTGAGACTCTCTCTCTCTCTCTCTCTCTCTCTCTCTCTCTCTCTCTCTCTCTCTCTCTGGCTCCTCCAACGATGGCTGCTGCCCTGTCCTGGTCCGCCCTCTCTCAACACCATGGCCCCTCCTCCTCCTCGTGCCCCTGCTC
This sequence comes from Diphasiastrum complanatum, assembly GCA_029204225.1. Taxonomy (NCBI): domain Eukaryota; kingdom Viridiplantae; phylum Streptophyta; class Lycopodiopsida; order Lycopodiales; family Lycopodiaceae; genus Diphasiastrum; species Diphasiastrum complanatum. The sequence continues at coordinate 14,390,342 of CM055095.1, read as the reverse complement.
GTAGGTCCTCAAGGTCCCCTGCCACCTCCTCACTCACCCCCCTGGCTCACCATTCACCTCCCCCCCTCGCTGCCCCTTCCCCTTCCCCCCTCGCTGACCTCCCCAATCTCCCCCTCACTGATCCCTCTCCTATAGCTGCCACCCCCTCACCCACCCCCCTCGCTGACCCCTCCACCCACCCACCCTCCTCACCCCCTCTCGCTGCCACTCCAACCCCCCCTCTCGTTGCCCCCTCACCCCACCCCCTCGACCCCTCACCTCCTCTCACAGTCATTCCAGCCCTCCCCCTCGCTGCCACTTCACCTCACCCCCTCGATGACCCATCTCCCTCTCCTGCTACAACTCCCACCCCCCTCTCTGATGGCTGCTCTCTCTCCCCCTCGATGCTGTCCACCGATATGACAGTGCTACCTACTACGCATGCAGCACGACATGTTGACATGTCACCTTACCCACTTCCACCATTTTCTGTCCATTCTGCTCCTATCCCTGATTCGGCTCCTCTTCCGTCTTCTGACCCTATTCTTCCCACACCGACCATTGCTCACTCTTCCTCCTTCCTGGCACCACAATCTACAGCCAATATTTTGCATACGCCTTCTAAATCAACTGAACTTTTTTCATCTTGGCAGATTGATCAATTCAAGGCAGATTTCTAGTTTTTGCGGCATGAAATTCCACAGCTGAAAAGAACGGTTAGTTCTTTGATCAACGAGAAGAAGTTATTGTAGTTGAAGGTTGTCTCACTCGAACAATTCATCGGGATCAAACAAGCCGCAGCTTCGGAATCCACCACCAACATGCTACAGGAGCTAGAAACCAAGATTGAGAAGCAACACGAAGAGGCCCTTTCCTGGGCATCAGTTTTGAAAAAGGGCACCAAACCAAGCGCTCTCATCTCCTCGGTTATCTCAGCCACCATCTCGAAACAGAAATCTCGAGACCAAAAAGCCCACAATATTAGGGTTAGCGGAGTTCTGGATACACATGATGCATTGGCTGAAGCCAAACGCTTTCTCGACATCACTCTCGGGCACAGAATAGAGGGGTTGGACATCGCATGGAGGACCACTAGAGATGCAGCCACACTCATTATTCGTTTCACCTCCCTTGTCTATATGGACGACGACCTCACATATATCCAGGCAAAGGAGAGGCGTAAGGCCTTTCAGGTAGCCCGTGAGTATGGCAGACGAGTCATTTACCGAGATGGACGAGTGCGATTTCTTGACAACGCACCTAGCAGCTCCCAGTGCTAGGGATTTGGGGTCCCCGGGTTCGGGAGTGCCCCGGGGCCCCATCCACACCATCTCCGGATTGGAGTATGGAACTGTGATGGTTTACACTCATCTTCCATAGTTGGCGACTTGATCGATTTCATCACTGACAGAGATTAATTGCTCTTTATGGAGACTCATGAGAGTCAGGAGAGAGGATTACCTATTTTTCCAGGATACAGATGGGATTCCGTATACAGACTTGAGACTAGATCAGCTAGCGGTCGTGGATCCGGAGGTGTTGCATGCTTATACAGAGAGTCTCTTCATTCGAGCATTGAGTTCATCAGACACGACAAGCATGCACGATATATATGGATTCGTATTGTTGGGCAGGATATTGGTTTGGATAGGGACCTCTTTGTGGTGGCATGTTATTTTCCTCCAGAGTCTTTGCCTTTGCTGAGGGCACAGGTTCACCCTACCTTGATTTATCGTCTGATATTATCAGATTCGCAGAGTGGGGGCATATTCTCCTCACTGGGGATTTTCCTCTTCACGGTAGCCATAGGTTTATGACATCACCGACCAGCTCCGCGTTCATGCCCTTGACAGCGATGACATGGGAGTTACCAGGATTTCAGAGTACAGCTTAGGACCCTTACGGTGAGCATTTATTGCAGTTTGGAGAGGCCCATTAGTTAGCCATTTACAATGGCCTAACTTGTTGGCCAAAATCCGGCAGTTATACTTGTCACCCTCACAGTGGTGGACATAGTGTTGTGGATTATCTCATGGGATCACCATCTTCCATACCTCTCATCTCTAATTTTCATGTATCTCCCACCACTCTCTCTGATCATTCCTTTCTCTCTTCCGCTATCGGCCGCCTCCCACCTCCCCAGCCATCCTCACACCCCTTGCTTACACGGGCACCCAGGTATACATTCAGTTCTCTCTATACACCAGTCTATCAGGAGTTCCTAACCTCCTTGCTCCATTCCTTCCCACAAGATAGTACAGTCGAGACTCAAGCTGCCTTTCTTAGCACTTTTTCTTCATACTGCTGCTTCCCTTGCTTTTCCATTTAAACTCCATAAAAGCAGACGCACCCGTTCCTCATCGATACGACCCCCACACCCCCCATGGTATGATGCTGAATGTCGCTCTCTTCATCAGCTTGTCACCCATGCCCGTACTCACGATCCTCATCTCCTCCACTCCACCAGACGCTCTTACCATCGCACACTCCGCCGAAAAAAGCGTATCTATGATGACTCCGAAGGAATGCGTCTTGTTGATCTTCTCTTCAGTTCCTCTTCAGGCGCCTTTTGGCGTGAGTTTATCCCTCGTGCTCCACCACCCCTCCTGGATGACCTCCGCATATGGACCGAATACGCTACCAACCTATATACCCTACCCACTGACGCACCCATCTCTATCTCCCCACGCCCCTCTGAGTTCACCTTCTTCAGATCTGACATGGTATTTACGACCATCAAGAAAATGAAGTCCCATAAAGTAAGAGGTATCGTAGACCTTGAATATGAACTCCTAACCCATGCTTCCGACCTCCTTGCTCCCACACTAGCCACTCTCCTCAATTCCGGCGTTGTCTCTGGTTTTCCCTCATCCTAGTGCACCAACATCATCCATCCTATTCATAAAAATGGTGATCCCATGATTCCTGGTAATTACCGCACCATCATGATCGGACATGTTTTCAGAAGCTCTATGGTACTATACTCCAGTCTGTAGTGAGTTCAGAGGCGGAAGCTCGGAGATTACATGCATTGGGACAGGCAGGTTTCCCATCTCATTATTCTACCACTGACCATATTTTTACACTTCGAGCTTTGATTGAGGAAGCTAAGTACAGGAAAGAGAGGGTTTACTGTTGTTTTGTGGATTTCAGAAAAGCCTTCGATTCTGTACCACGCTCCCTGCTCATTCAGAGACTTCGTGACCTTGGCTTCTCCACAAATATTGTTCTAGGGATTGTATATTGATGAGTTAGAGCGAGTCATCTCACAGTGTGGCGGGGGTGGCTGTAGACTTGGCACCATTCTGATTGCTATTCTGTTTTATGCGGATGATGTAGTACTAGTATCCTCGACCAGAGAGGGTTTGCAGAGACAGTTGGATTGTTTACAGGGATTTTGTACCATATGGGGGTTGGGGGTGAACACTGCGAAGACCAAGATTATGGTCTTCAACACTTCTCGAGATTTCATGCAGCGCCAGGAGCTCATCCTAGATGGATAGGCCTTAGAGATAGTTTCCTCTTATACCTATTTGGGGATACTTTTTTCCGGTCCTACCTTCAGCATGCGACAGGCTGCCACCACCCGACTTGGGAAGGGGCATTCCTCTCTTGTTCAGCTTGAGCGGTTCTGCTTCAGGAAGCTCATCCGAGATGCTCGTAGTAAGTGTAGACTCTTTGATACTATTGTCACCCCCACAACCGTGTACCGGCCTCCCTTCATCACATTGGGCCAGCATTTCACGATTGCGGACCACCATGTTAGCTCGTATGATTCGGGGCGAAGCCTTCGGTTCCACATGAGATCCTTCTTGCAGAGGTTGCCATTCCACCCATTCAGATATATGTCGCGTTCCAGCTTATCGCATATATTCAGAGAATCTAGGCTCTACCCGATGAGGATATGAGATATACACAGACAACACTTGTTTTCTCACACTTTCTTCATGACCAGGGTTATCGACTATCGTGGTTCTCTCAAGCATCCCATTTCCTCCTTGAGTCATTTGGTATCTCCATTACAGAGCTCCCCTCAGGTACTCATCAGTATATCAGGCGCATCTTATGTCGGGCATATCTTGACCGTACTTGGGGGCGACAGCTTGGGGTTAAACCCGGCTACTACTGGACTCATTTTATTGAGCTTGACATAGCAGGGTTCCCGGTCTTACCACATTATTTGGACTCGAGACTATCACATTGCCTTAGATTTACATTGGGACAGCTCCGCGTATCATCACATCAGCTGGCTATTGAGACTGGTAGATTCCAGGGTACCCCGAGAGAGGAGCGGATTTGCTAGTTATGCTCTTTAGAGGTGGTGGAGTCAGAGGAGCACTTTATCTTTAGGTGCCCGGTATATTACGAGATCAGAGGGAGATATCACTGTTTGTTCCGTGACACACATGTCACCTTACAATCGCTCATAGCTTATGAGGATTTCCCAATGCGCGACACTCATGATACGAGAGATGTTTATACTACGACAGGATTTGTATCAGACTGCCCATCAGAGTTAGGTTTCTCAGCCTCAAATCACTTCTTTCTTCTCCAGGAGGAGAGGACGAGTATTTGATGACGGTGACGACGACGACGACGATGACCTACTTGCCCACAAAGATTAGAGACATCGTCCCACACATACCCATGTTGCAGCACAAGCTACTCGACCTATCACGAGGAGAACTCTTCATCCTCCCAGACGACGTCAGAGACCACCAGTGGCCCTTCATGCGGCAGGCCATATTACATCCTTCTATAGCATAAGCATCAGCATCAGCAGGACATGACTAGATGATAGCGTCATACCTCACTCATGACTTTTAGCAGTATACATGCTCCCACATGTTTCTTATAGCATCACATCTATTTCAGTTCATAGCTTTAGCTCTAGATTTGCTACTTTTGTTACTATTTTGGAGACCTTTCATACGCTCCTATGGTTGCCACATAATTGACATGTACATTTACTAGTCTTATATGCCTTTTGGCATGGAAAAGACATTAATAAAGCTTTCTCTCTCTCTCTCTCTCTCTCTCTCTCTCTCTCTCTCTCTCTCTCTCTCTCTCTCTCTCTCAATCATAGCCACACATTGTCATAGCAAACAATCCTACGCTATAAATTGTGTCTCCCATCACAACTCTACTATAGATTGGATTAGACCTTTAGTTGACATTCTTGTTTGAATGTGCATCATTCTTTTATTTTCTTGGACACTATGGTTCTCTCTATATGTGGCTTGTAGCTGTGCTGGTCAAGCTCATTGATCGTTAGAGCACTTTTATTAATTGTGTGTGTGTGTGTGTGTGTGTGTGTGTGTGTGTGTATATATATATATATATATATATATATATATATATATATATATATATATATATATAAATAATATTTTTAGATTATCATTCTTATCTAAAAAGATATCAATCATTCGATGAGTAAGGTTAGTTGTGTCATACCACATGTACCATGTTTTTCTACATCAAAATTTGATAAAATTGATTTCACGATCGTACATGAGCAACAGCCAACTACTTAAGGGTTTTCTGAGTTTTATCTTGAAATTGAGTCTGTGGACTCACCATCACGATACTTTAGAACTTTGATTTAGTCAATGTATGCAAAATAGTGATATTGTTATTACGAATTGATTGGCTTATTTAATGGCGACAACATGTTAGGCTATGAAAGTTGCATTCATCAAGCTATTGCTGCTGCTTTATTTAACATTATATTTGAACTGATTCATCTTTTTTCATGAAAGTTACATGATTGTTAGATAGCACCAAGCAATAATTGAACATTGGTTTGATTATAGGGAAAGAAAGTTGGTCATTAATTCTAAAAGTCGGTATTCGATGTTTTTGTAGGTTTCATGTATTTGATCACATATAATTAATTTCTCGTAGATCTGTTTCTTTTGGGTCAAAATTTCATTGCATGCTTTTTCAATTTGTAATTTATTGAAATCAATTGGCATCCAAATTTACAAGCAAATAATGATTACGAAATTTTTTTGTGGTAAACTGTCTCATCTCAGAGTCAAATATGCACAACATAGACATTTGAGTTAAAGAGGTTTAGGCATGCCCTTGATTAGAGTTTAATAAGTTGAAAAGAATTGATGAGGATGAAATGCATTATGAAAATAGTCTGACTTTGTTCTTGCTTTCAATAAACGTAAAGTCCATGTCAAAGTTTTGACATGTGTTAAGTTCATCCTTTGTAAACCATATTTAAGGCTTCGGCTACTAACTAGGGCCTTAATCACTCTTGCAATTGACTTTTAACATGGGTACATATATTCCTGGAACTTTGTTTGTGGTGTGTTTCAACTAGAAAGCTTTGCTAAAAGTTTATCCACTTGTAGAATTTGGAGTTGAATTGACATAATGATATCAATTTAGCAATGTGAGATAAGTTGTAGATTGTTGAGCACAGTACAAATTAAGTTGACAAAAGCTTGCTATTTAGATAACTATCTTCTTTTTGAGGCAAAGCTAACAAGCAAGGAACCACAACAATAAGAAATGAAGTCTAAATTTTCAAAAAGCTCTTAACCAAAAATTAATCTAGTGCTTAAGATCCAATATTAGAGGCACTTTGAGGTTGGTTTTGGAGCACTTATGATTATTATGTGACAAACTATATTGGCTTTGTTCTAACTCTAAGCTTTTGAGAATGGAAACTTATTGAAACACTAATCTTCACCTCTATGATTGACCACATAACTGTTGGGCATGAGTAGCAACATTGTGAACAAGTCTACTGACAAGTTCACTGGAGATGGGAACATAAGCATCTAATCACCTCTAATCACCTTAAGCACCACCTTCAGGAGAGGTGCTAGCAGATGAGAACCTAACCACTTCTTGATTATGATATGCATTCTTGCACCATGAGAGAATGGAGAAGTCCTTATTGCCGCGCCCATGTTTTAGGAACCTAATGAACTAATGATCTCTCTCTCTCTCTCTCTCTCTCTCTCTCTCTCTCTCTCTCTCTCTCTCTCTCTCTCACACACACACACACACACACACACACACACACACACACACACATTGTAAGCTATTATTTCAACTCTCTTTTCAATTTTGATTCTTTCATGGTTTAGATTACGTGTATATCGAGTATCAATCTAGTCTAGTGGCAACATCATGTCACATTTCCTCATATGTAATCTAAGAAACTTGCATGATTGCTTAACATTTTTGCATTTTTTTTACTTAAGATTTTCATGAAATTCAAAATATAGAAGATGACACTTCAATCCAAGAACGTACCATCAAATGCATGAATTACATGAAAGGAGATCCAAAATATCAGTATTTTGGTATGCAAAATTTTGCATATGCAACAAGTATTTTTTTTATTAATTTTTGTTTGTAACAAAAATAAGGCATGCAAAAATTTATGTCTCCCATAGAGGCTTGCATGAACACTGGTTGCACATGCATGTCTTACCAAATCTTATGATTAATACGTAATATTATGAAAGAGAGTATTATTTGGTGTCTAGGTATGTAGCTTGTGCAATGCCTATTGAATGCATGTACAATATTGTTGAGAATGTATAGTAAGAATCCATAACATGATTGAAAGGCACAACAAATCCTTCCTTGAAGCCATCATAATTACTTTAAAGAGTTGCACTACAACCATGATGAGCCTAAGTGCAAAAAAAAAAACAATGATGACAACATTACAACTTTGGTGGCCTCTGACACTAGTTAGCATGCTGATTCATTACAAAGCTATGGAAGGTCTCTCATGACTAATTTGACAAGTCCTACTTGTTAGTTAGTTGTCAACTACAAGTAGCAAGAACTAGTTCCCTTATGAGCTCCTTTTGAGTTTGTGATGAGCTCATAAGAAGTTACCTTACAAAATTTCGGAGCTTGTAATTGTGGATTGGAAATTGAGACCCCAACTGTTTGCCTTCCGAGCACAACTTTCAATCTATGTGTTGCTCCCCTTTTCTCCACGTCATGAAATCTGAATGACGAGAAGGATTTACAAGGTTTTTATGTTCAACCAAGATCAATACTTACTCATCATTCTAGACTCTCTTTAAAGCTTGGTTTCTTTTAATATTTTCCCAAATGACAACAACTTCCATGAGATGATTTTCATTTTCTCTTATAACTTCTTTCATAAATATGACACAAAGACACGCTCAAGCTATTTCAGGCATTACTCTTGTAGGAAAAAGTAGAGACTACTACCATTGAATCTAATAACCTATATTAGTAATCATCTCACATTAAGTAGGACAATAGTAGACAATCGCCATAGTTAGGATGAGAGAGAGAGAGAGAGAGAGAGAGAGAGAGAGAGAGAGAGAGAGAGAGAGAGAGAGAGAGAGAGAGAGAGAGAACAAAGCTCTTCTTGAAAAGTCAAGACCAAACCTTTTAAAACCCTTTATTCATAAACCAAAAAGGAAAAAACATAGCTGAAAAGTATACAGTACTCATAAAACACTGTAAAGCAAAACCTATTTCAAGACATCCAGCTGGTACCTGCCACCATCCCACCACACAAAACCGTACAAGTTAGCACAATGAGGAAGACATGTGTCAACACTGAATGTCAGTTGTTATCCACGTACAAAATAAGTTCACCAACTTAAGATCATGCAATAACAATGAAATTATATAGTCCAGTCTTCCCTACGTAATATTTAATACACAAGTATAGGGGCAAATCCATGCCGTATCGATACTTGTACCTGTCGTACAGAGAACAAGTGATGTATAGTTTACATAACTCTTGAGCATATCCATGCTTTCCAAGAGCACACCAGCTATCTTCCTGTTCTATAAACTTTATAACCTAATCATGTCTAATTTAGAAGTAGAACAATACCTATGTGCATTCATAATTAGCAAAGAGTTTTGACCATAACATTCACAATAGGATTATGGCAAATCCATGCCTTTCCAATCCTTACGAATGTGATAGCTCTTGCACAAATCCATGTGCCTTAAGAGCAATTAAGCTATCAACTCTTGTTAAACTAAATATTATCCAACACATTATTAGGTTTCAATGGGATGAAGGTAAACAACAATCCTATATGTTAAGGCATTATTCTATGAGGTATGAGCAAATGTCAGAATCGGTTCAATTTTTTTACTTTTTTCGTAGGCAAGGTAGACCTAATACCTTACTCAGTAGCATCTTATCTATTGCATTACCATATAGCTTACAACCACATTAATGTTTGCGATAATGCAACCAAATTACGTTTGAAGCACCAACCTGAATAGTTGTCGTTAAGGAATCTTGTGAGGAAGTCATGATTGTTCAAGGACGTCTCCTTCATAAAACGGTTTTTGACAAATCTGGGTCTATGTATTGAAATAAGTTTCAGCAAGCCCCATGATAGTGTTAAAAATTACGTCATACGAAAAGAAGTTCCTTCAAATCCTATTTAATCTTATCTTATGATAGTTTTAAGGAAGCATAACATTGCACACTTGTTTTTTTTGGAAGTGTTTGCTATACACTCGGCCTCCTCTTGAATAGTATCTCAAAAGGTGTCCTTCCATCCAAAATAGCACTCGGTCACCTATTGCACAAGAAATTAGCACACAACAAAGCTTGATCCCAAATTGGCTTATCAAGGTTAGCACTTAACCTCATGGCTTTAGCACTTTCACATAAAGTCCTATTCTTCCTCTCGGCCACTCCATTTTGTTGTGGGGTCCTTGGTGTTGTATACTCCCTCTTGATCCCATGCTCCTCACAAAAAGCCTTAAACTTGGTAGATATGTACTCTCTACCATTATCACTTTTTAAGCACTTGATCTTTGTGGAAAATTGATTCTCCCTTGCATTCTTGAACTTAACAAAGACATCATACACTTCATCTTTGCTCTTTAGTAGATAGATCCAACAAAATCTAGTAAAATCATCAATGAAAGTTACGTACATCTTAGCTCCACTATTGCTAATAATTCCATGAATATCCGAATGTACAATTTGAAAAGGCTTTGTAGATCTAGCATATGGTAGCCTATGTGACTTTGACAAAGCACAAGACTCACAAACATGATTGATGCTACTTAAGGGACTTGGAAGACCAATCACAACTTGCTTCCTAGCCATTACCTCCAATGACTCGAAGTTGAGGTGCCCCATCCTTTATGCCAAACCTCTTGAATAGATATTTGCTCTCTTGCAACACATCCAACTTGGTTAACAATAACACAAGCATCTAGTTTGAACAATTTCCCTTGTCTTTTACCTTTTGCAATCAAGATATCCTTCCTTTTGGTCATGAAAGCATCTCCATCAGACTCTACTTTGAGACCTTTACTTAGCAATTGACTCACACTCAGTAAATTCTTGGTAATAGATGGAATGAACAAAACATTCTCCAAATGAACATTCGTATTTGTAGAGAGAGAAATAGGAATTGTGCCAATCCCTTTGATTGCACACTCACCATCATTTGCTGTATAGATCACCCTCTTATCATCTCCGTATGCCAACAAAGAAGTGAAATACTCTTTGTGAAAAGTCATGTGTGAACTTGCTCCACTATCAATCCACCATGGATCTAGATCTCCATCATTAGCAAACATACATGAAGACATCACAAAAGCATCATCATTTGAGTTTTGAACATCCAAATCATCCTCATCAAGAGTAAGATACCTTGCTTGTCTCCTTGATCTCTCTTCTTCTTGTAGCACTCACTTGCAAAGTGTCTTTGAAGCCACAATAGAATCACTTGAGCTTTGACCTATCTTTCTTTTTGCCATTTGAAGAAGCCTCCCCTTGATCTTGCCCTTTAGACCATTTGCTTTTATTTTTGCCCTTGAATTTTCCTTTGCCATGAACATAGCCTCCTCTCCAACTTGAGATGTTGATGATGATCCACCTATATTCTTCATTGATCAAGATCTCTTGAAGATCCTTCAAACTTAGCAAAGTTCTTTGAATAGCAAGACTTTGTACAATGTTAGCATGAGCATCCAAAAACCATTAAGAATAACTTGAACAGGTTCTCCTTCCTTAATGGTCTCATCAATGCAAGCCAATTCATCATTCAAAGCTTTTACTCTCAAAACAAAAGTATTTGGACTCTCTTCACTCTTTCCAAACCTACAACAATATCCAAAACATCATTCATCTCAAGAAGTGATTCCATCCTCACTTTCCACAATGAATAGTTGCGAGGTAAGCCTATTATTGCCTTCCAACATGAATCCCCTTGATGTAGCCATGTAGCAATGACTTGATCCTTCTCTTTCAACCTATTCCAATGCACAAATCACTCTTTTGAAATACAACAAATGTTTCCAAAAAGAAATCACAAAGATATGGAACCTCTCAATTCTCTTCTAGCACTTATATCAAGTAAATCAACATATAAAATAGTGAGATCTTGATCAACTTATGATCTATCCTCAATCTAATGACTCTTCTTGTTATGTCCATATCCTGTATAAGGGAATCAGAATAATTCATGATGTGGATAGCCGGTTACTCCAGTTGTATGTAATTATTAGTTATGCTACGTCATTCCGGACTCGTCACAAGTAATTAATAATCATATGAGGGCCCATACCTATAATTGGACATAGGAGCACATGCATGGTGAATGACTGCTTTAATGCAAGAATAGGAGGTCAATAGCTCAATATAGGTCGCATGGCGATCCTCGGGAGGATATTTTCTCTCTTTTGGAGAAAATATATCCTATGGAAACTCGCCCATCTCCCTATTGTGAATTCAGTTTCTTGAGCCAGTTTCTCCTCTCCTCTCTTGTATTCTTCATTGTAGCTTGGGGGTGGATTGGTTAGGGTATTGACTAGCCTTTCCATATTGGTTGAGTGGTTCATGATCCACAGGTGTCCTTTTGGTTTGCATGTGACAGGATTCTTGGAGATCTTCACTTGGCGATCGTTATAGTGGTATCAGAGCTTGGATCACATGTACCAGGAGGTGGGGCTTGAGGATCTTGAATTTTTGCAGTTTCTTTGGTGTGTCTCTTTGCTTATTCTTCCAAGTGGTGGAATTCATATCCAAGTAGGTGGCTTCTCATATCCTTGGTGTACTTTCAGTCTAAAGATCATAATTATGGATTTGCTCCATGAATTTTGATGGAAATCATAGGATTTTTTTATGGATTAGTGATTTTTTCACCTAGAATTCATAGTTTTTGCTTGGAATTGATCATAGGATCTGGTGTAGTGCATTTTTCATATTGTACTTGCTGGTTTACAGTCATTAATGATAGGATTTAATGATTGCATGATGTTTGAATAGTCAAAAGGTTGATTGTTGAGAATTCAGACTATGGATGATATGTTGAGAACTATGTGTCTCAAAGCCAATCTTTTGGGAGTACTACATTTCTTCAATTGAGTTTACCTACAATAGTAGAAAACATTCTACTACTTGTTATAGTCCAATTATGCTTATGTGTGTTTTTAACCTACATCTCTGGTTAATGTAGAAACACAATCTGTTAAGATCTACAAAGTTGTCGATTTCCTACATGATATGCAAGAAATATTGCAATTGGCATGCGATAGTTTCTGTAGTGCTCAAGGCAGAGGTAAGCATTATGCCAATCTTAAGAGATCTCTCAAAGATTTTAAAGTTGATGACTGAGTGGTATATGTTAGAATTCCAAAAGATTCTAGGACTATGCATACTGGAAAGCATTATAAGTTGTCTACTAAATATTGTGGACCATTTTGGATTATAAAGAAGATTGGTTCTTTAGCTTACGAACTTGTTCTTTAGGACAAATCTACTACTCATCCAATGTTTCATGTAAGTCGTTTGAAACCAAGTTTACGTGACGGTGATATAAGTGGCCTGATGAGGATCTTACCCATTTGGAGGGCTTATTGTTAGTGTACCGTTGGAACCAAAAAGAGTACTCACAACCAAAGATAAATGATTGAGAAATTGTTCTATCTCTGAGTGCTTGATCTGTTGGAAAGGACACATTGAGGGTGATGATTCATGAGAAAGAGTTGAAAGCATGAAGAAGAATTTTTCTAAGTTCCACTTATGAGGACATAAGTAGTTCAAGGGGGGAAGAATGTTACGTCCATGTTTGGTTTAGAAGATTCCAGATAATTCTTGACGTGGATATTTGACACTCCAATGTATGAGCTTATTAGTTAAGCCATGCCATTGTGGACTAGGCCAGAAATATAATTAATAACCTTCTGAAGGCCCAAGCATACCCATTAGGACATGGTGATTGATGACTTTATATGCATGTAGAGGAGTTAAAAAACAGTTGGATGAGAATTGAAACCTTATAGAAACTTGTCCTCCTCCACTTCCAAATTTCGGTTTCCAATTGCTAGAAACCTCTCCTCTCATGCATTCAGTCACCATGGCTTGGAGGTGAAGCTGATTGGGATTTGACTTTCGGCCTCTAGTTGGTTGGGTGGTTTGGCTCCACAACACTCCTTTTGGTGCATGTAACATGATCTAGAAGATCTACACTTGGCAATCTTTATAAAAGATCACTAAAAATTTATTCAATCATGTACTAGTTGATGGCCATTGGGAGGGCCAACACCACATTTAATCTAGGGCCCGAGCTACAATGATTATATGTGGTAAAAGCCCTCCCAATGGCCACTACCTAGTACATTATTGAGTGACCTTTCCACTAGGTCATCCTTCCATGATTGAATGAATTTTCAAGTGACCTAGCCATAATTTATGGCAAGATTCCCTAGTGGAAACGTCACTTGGAAATCCATTTTCCCACATTTTTAGACTCAAGCCAAGTCTGGGCGGGGAGACACATTAACAACTCTTATTCAACTTGCCATGTGCATTGACTACAAATGATGTCATCCTTTTGAGCTACCTCTCAAACTTTAGTTGATCGCTCTATCACTTATGCATTGGAGACTAGTCCTTTTAGCTCTAAAATTATGACGAGGTTGTAAGTCTGAGCCATGAATGAGCGACTATTGAAATTAGTGTAATTCCCATTACTATTACATTCTTGAATGAATTTTCAAGTGAGCTTTCCACTAGGTCATCATTTACATGATTGAACGAATTTTCAAGTGACCTCACCATCTTTTATAGTATGATTCCCTAGTGGAAAGGTCACTTAGAAATACATTCTCCCGTATTTTTAGACTCAAGCCAAGTCTTGGTGGGGACACACATTAACGACTCTTGTTCAACTTGGCATGTGCATTGACTATAATAAATATTTTCCTCCTTCCTGAGCTACCTCCCAAACTTTAGTTGATGACTCTATCATTTATGATATATTTTGTATTGGGGAGTGGTCTTTTTCGTGACCTTTGCACCCAATAAAATGACTCCTTTATGGACTTAAGACTACATGGTTTTCAAAGTTCATAAAATGTTTATTGTGCATCTTTGTAATGCTTCTTGGTTTCCAAGGGGAGGCTCAAACCTAAGACCAAAGAAGCATCTTTGTAATGAGACACTCGGGTGAGCAAAGCATTAACTCATATTCTATTGATGAAGGACAATTTTTGCAAGATTTAAATATCTTCATGAACATGAAAGAATAATTGAAGCGAATTCTTTGATAGCATTCCAATGGTACCTTACTCACAATCTTAATGTTTTTCACAAAATTTGCTACCTCAACTTAACTTGATCAATGTGTCCAATATGTACACATTATATCACATAAGAAGGCCAAGTCTGAAACCAACACAAAGGTGCAAATGTCCACTTGTGTAGCTTGTAGGGATTTGAGCATAAGTCTACAAGGGCACAATTCTAGTAATTATCCAACTAGGCTATGAGCCTATAAAAATGAGGGCATAATTCCAACTCTTATGCAACTAGGCTGCTACATTTGACCTTAATTTGAACCCAAAAATTTCAATGCATGTTATTTAATGTTCACTACTTTCGCATAGTCTTGCCTTTGGAAAGCAAAAGAACAAAACAAAGGCCTATCTATGTCCATTTGAGTCAAGGTGAAGGATGAGTTGAGTAGAGTTTTTACTATAGCTAGGAAGACATAGTCTCAAACCTAGCCTTGTGCTCCAAACTTAGAGATTTGGCTTGGCCATATGTGTTGATAGCCTTAATGTTTGTATGTTCAAAGATTTTTATTTTATTTTTGTAATATATTTGTGAATTCTATTAGAGTTGTTCTTTTGCAAAAAAAGAAAAATTCTCATTTTTTTAGAGTATTGTTCATTTGTCATTAATCAAAATACTAAATGCTTTTTTCTAGTTCAAGAGTAGTTCCAGATATCCAATGATCTTAGTGCGTTAGAGAAGGTCTTCACCTGAGGGTTTGTACCCAACCAAATTTGACAAACTTTGAAGGCCCTTTTGTGGGATTTGGGTTTGTTGCACTTTGACTGAAGTTGAAGGCCATCCTCAGGCCATGTTCTTGCTTGGAGGAGATTTGAAGGCCTAAAGATAAAGGTTGCCCTTTAAGTTATTCTTTAGTAAATAATGTTTGAAGGATGCCCTTTTGAGTGTAATGGGTGGGGCCTTGTTGCACCCTTGATTTGTGAGGGATACACTCAACTCCTAGTTTAGAATCTTGTACCACTATATCTATGAAAGGACATCAAGAGCTTTGAAAATTTTATGGAATCTTAATGTAAATCTTATAATAACCTAAAGCATTTCAGGCCAAAACTGAGCATGGTGGTGTGAAAAATAAAGCCTAGGAATATTGGAAAAAATGCCACATATGTCAAAAAATTAGAAAAAAAAAAGTAAAATAATTTTTTTCTTAAAGGTGTGCATTAATTTCCGGAATATACATCTTTGAGATCATAAAAATTGTTGAAGGCTTTCCAAAAGTGTTGACAATATTTAAGTAATCATAAAACATGTTTAAAAAAAGAGATGGTCCCCACTTAAATTTATACATGAGAGAGAGAGAGAGAGAGAGAGAGAGAGAGAGAGAGAGAGAGAGAGAGAGAGAGAGAGAGAGAGAGAGAGAGAGAGAGAGAGAGAGAGAGAGATCCCTACTTTTTGATTGGGCTACATGTGCACTAGATTGCAAATTACCTTTAGTTGTCAATTGTGTGACTACGAAAGCTTGTTGCACGGTTGCTATAACTTGTAGTAACCCATTGTCACTTCCCAACGAAATTTCTAGAGAAAAGGAGAGGCATATCTACCATCGTTGCAACTTGCAAGTGAAGTGAGTCTAGAATTTGATGGTGAGAAGGAATATAGTTCCGCTACCAAAGATGGTGTTGTGAGAAGAGGATCATTCCTTGGAGAAGAAGCTACAACATAGGTGTGTTCATGAGCCAAATTGTTCGCATTCAGAAGTCTTTTTTAGAGCTCAGTTGTTGATCTTAGACAAGGCTTGCTCGGAGATATATTCATTGTTCGCAAAGTCAGTAGATCTACTTTTGCATTTGCGTAGTTTAGTTTGAGAGCAAGTTATTGTTAATCTTGCTAACAAGTGCTTATATCTATTTTTTCAAGAGTATGCTCTTCTTCTGACATTGCTACATGTCGATCTTCCTTTGAGAACACTAATGCTTGTCTGCAGGTGCGACTAAGTAATGTTACTAGTTTGCAAGTGCTCTTTGGCAGGTGGAGGAACCACTCAGTGGTGCAACTGATTATTCCTAAAAATAAAAAAATAAGATAAAAAATTCGAATTGGTGATGGAGTGCCATACCAATCAGCAACACAATGGTTCCAAGGAAAAAAAACATGCACCTTTCACCAAAAAACCAAAAAATGTGCTTGAGTTTAGTGTCACAATTGGAGTAGCAAGAATTGATGTTGATTTGAAATTTTTAGATGTGACAAATTTCTTAAGGTTGAGTGCATAGAAGGGGTATGTTCTTTAGAGCAAGGTGGGAGCTTGATGCATGTCCATTTTCAAATGATTTGCAAAGGTCTTGCATCAGTGTGCTGAAAGTAAATCATTTAATCAAGTATTATTAGGCTTATGAGAAAGGAATACATACTTGGCATGGTATTGTATGAGGGATCTAGGTAGAGAGCATTTTTAATGTGTGATGCATGTTGTTAGTCAAGATGATTTAAATAAGGGAAGAGATGAGTACATTAAATATGGAATGTCGGAGGTGACGAATTGAGTCATGTTGACTACACGTAACTTGTTTGAGAGAGCGTACATCTTTTCACTCTTTTGCATGAAACCTAGGCTGAATATTACACTCTCACAAGTGGATAAAACAAAAACATCTTGTTGGTGTTAGAAATGGAATTAATGATCGGTGTAGAATTTGATAGAAACTCTCAATGACATAGTGAAGTGTAGGTTCAACCCAACGGGGTTGGCTCAGTTGGTTGGCTTGGCATCCAAAGTTTCTTTGGTCCCAGGTTCGAGCCTCCCCTTGGAAACCAAGAAGCATTTTATGGATGCAAGTGTAGAATGTGCAAGTGTAATGTGAAATGCTTTCGATTATGTAGAATTGTGAATGCTTCATTTATGTGCAATCTACGATTTGATTCATTCATGTCCAATCAAATTTCGTTAGAAAGTGCAATATGAAATTTTGTCAAAATATATTTTGGATGAAAATTGAAGTTTTAGTAATGTTGCTTTTGGGATTGAATAGTAGGTCAAGGCTAGAGCTAGGGCTATTTTAGCATTTTTGGGAGTTCTGGGACTAAAAAGAGAGAGAGAGAGAGAGAGAGAGAGAGAGAGAGAGAGAGAGAGAGAGAGAGAGAATTACGTGTAGTAATGACCAATTGGATGATGGGCCATTGCCGGTACCACTCATAATCCAATCCTCGAGTAGCTCGTGGCCTCCGCCAGTCGTTGTCTGGGTCCTGGATTATTTGTGGTAATGGCCCTCCCAATGGCCATTACCTAGTACATTAAATGCATTTTTCAACTTAAACTCAGTTAAAAAAGACAGGTCACTTTTAAGATAATTATAATGACATCTTATTGTTATTGCAACAAAGCCCCAAAAGTAACAAACTTGGGACGGCAAGGTGACAACAACTGAGCCAACCAAGCCAGTGCCCACCCTCCTAAAAAATATGAGTGCAAAAAGAAAAATGGAACACTACCGGACGGCGTGGTGAAGGGCTACGTACTTGTCGCCAGCTGGCGAAATAATTAGCGGAAGCCGGCCTTGACGTGAGTGAGGGTCCAGGGAAGGGGAGACGTTGGCTGGCTGGCTGAGCTTAGCAAGTCTCTCACCCGACGCGTTGTTGAGCGGCGCGATGACAAAGTCAGGCAGGCATCAAAAATATACATGTATCCGTAATAATAAAAAAGATAAGATTTAGCCTGGCCTTTCATTTCATTTCATTTTACGCCCACGCATTTCATAATAAAATATATATTGACTACTTACAGTCCAGAGTGAGCCCTCATATAAGAGACAACGAACCAGCCACAAAGAAACGAACGAATAAACGATCTTGTTTGCTGCAAAATCGACGCTTGCGACGAACGACGAAGAAAGAAGAAGAAGACGGTGTTCGGATAAAAGGCAAGGTGGAGGCGTAGGGACAGCCGGCAACGCAATATGCTTTGGAACAGCTGAGTAGCTGCGGTTTTCGAATCTACCCTCACGTAAAATTGTACTTTTATTCGGATATGTTGTCAAAGACTGAGGCAATGGGAATATATATGTTTGAGGAGGTGAGTGAAGCTATTTTTGGATAGAAGTTTGCTCTATTGAGACTTGCAAAATTAATGAGAAGAAGAGCTATGAAGTGAAGATTTACGAGAACAGGACGCAATTGGCCATTTTGCTACCCTCAAGAGTAAGAAAATGGGAATATATCTTAATGAAGCTGTTTTTGGATAGAAGTTTGCTGTTCTGATAACGTGGAAGAAGAGGTATCAAGTGAATGAAGAGTCAAAAGAAAAGGAAGCATCCAGAAGAGATTTACACGAACGGGGGCTTTTGAAAAGAAGATTTACCAGAACAGGAGCTACTAAGTGCAGATTTATGAGAAACAGATGTTTTTAAGTGACGATCTACGAGAACAGGTAAAGATTTACGAGCTTTGCTAGTTTCGGTACTCGCTTCCTGAGGTTTAAATCTTACTAGTTTGACATCCGATGTTTCTTTAGCTATGTGATACTTTTGCTGGTTTAATACTCCAATAAGTATTGAGCTGATTAGGACTTAGAGTACTTTCCATATTGAGGTCAGGGGCTCGATTCCGATTTGCCACACATCTGTGGACATGTTTGAAGAGAAAAAAAAAGTACTCAATGTATTCATTCCAACGTTTCTGATTTACGAAAGATTTCTGAGTATTTTGGTCAAGTCGTAGATATGAAGGTCATAGTCTTCTGTTATGAGCGTCACCATTTCCCTTTGTCCAGGGTTGTACCTCTGATGCTCTTATGAGAATTGCAGTAATGAGAATTGAACCGTCCTAGATGCTCTTGGAAGCGCATCCGTTTCTCTTCTGTGATTGTTTTATGTACTTGGAATCGGTCCGTAGGGCGAAGATACATCTTCCATACGTCTAATGTTCTTGGAGAAAGGCATGCCTCAGTATATCCATAAAATCTCGATGCACAACAAGAAGCATTCGGCTAGCACTCGATCATGAACTGAGAAAATTCCAGAGATCAGCATGCAGCCGGGGGAAGACTGTGATATCAAGATGTTTAAGAAGGTTTCTCCCGTGAAAATTGCTGTCCCATCTTTGCAATCACTCTTTGTTACTGCATTTTTATCATAGATAAGTCTGCAGTTTCGGATTTGTACTGAAATGAGCATCTGTTTACATTCATGGCCAGAAGTCATTGCTTCGCTGTACAACGTGAAACTCTGACAAGTTAAACTTTTAGCGTTACCTTCTATTTCTTTAGCCTTTTCGTGCTGACAGAAAAGAACGATATCCTGTTCTCAACTCTCATTTATCAACTTACCCAATTCCCTATCAGTGAATTTCCTGAACAGTAGCCGAGTTGGATAAGAGTTGCCACGGCGTCCTGCTTGAAGTTTTGCTAAAAACTTATCTTTTGGCATTTCCGTGTATGTATATTGTGCACAGAACATGAGCCTGCTGCTAAGTAAGTACCGGTACAAAATTAAAAAAGAAATACTCCATGAGCCCAACCCTCTTGCTGATATAAAAGAATAAAAACCCTTAATCAACTCATAAACCCAGGTACTTTGTCCATTCTATGTCATTTCCCTACTTCTTATGTAACGAATTATGCATGTCTATGAAACTATTTGCATATAAACAAGGGTGCGCATTGTACTTGTTATGCTCCATTCTTATTGGGGTGTTTTGTGGTGGAGTATGATCTATTTGCCCCCTGTTTAGATTATGTATTATCTTTTTTGGCAGTTGTCATAATACAACAAATACGGGAACAAAGTGCTCATATATGCGTGAGCTACTCAAACATGGAAGACCTGACTTTGCTAAAATTATTGATTGCCATCATGCTCTTGTTCAAAGAGATAATAAGCTTCCAGGCATTGGCTTCTACTTTCGAATCTGATGGTAAGGGTTATGTTCTGACAGGTTCAATGATGTTATGTCCGAAGTTTCATATCTTTACGATTTGAAAGAGATACCATGAATAGTTAACTTGAAAAGGTTTTAGCATTTATCATTTTGATTGCCAGAAGTTCTATCAACCTAGTTCACTGTCTTGATTTCCTGGTGGAAATTTGGGTGCAATCTTGGTTCAATGTTCAGTTGAAGCTTTTGATTTGACTACGCTTTAATGCTTAATACATGACATTGCCATGAGGCGCTTACTGCTCTTTCTATCACATTTTCTCCACTGAAGTATATGACAAGTTTGCAGGGACTATTGACACCTTTCATATTATGTATCAGATGGACGTGTACAGTTTTTATCATGATGTTTTAAAATATGTGTCTGATATTTTTCATTCAGCCAAATGAGCATTTGTAAGAGGAACCACCACAAAGAGTGCCATCAAGGTTATTCTAGGCAACATAGTACCTTGAGACTTTTATGATCACCATTCACCTAGATTGTTGTTTCTGCATATTAGGACAATGTTTTGATTACTCAATCGCTCAATGCTCACGCTTTTTTTTTTTGCAAGTCAGTTGGTCTCCTACAGTTTCTTAAATCAATCGATTTTTTTCTTTTCCAACCTCCAAGTTCTTACAGCTTTCAAAGCTGGCAGGCTGTGCATTTTCTTTATTGAAATTTTCTAAGAAAATAAATTTTGTGCAATTTGAAACTTGGTATAAAATTAAAATAGTCTACAACCCTCAATAACAAGCATAAATTTGAAGCTATTTTGAAGTACTTTAAGCTAAGGTTGCCAAAAGAAATTATAGAGTAATGCTATTATTGTAACATGTATATCTACTTTCTAAAAGTCAACATAAAATGTAAGTGATTAAATGAAATATGTCAAAGTATTTTAAAAAATTTCCTCCTACTTTTGCATCAAGGAGGTAAGTTTCTTGCTACTCATATTTTTAGCCGGTTTTTAGACTTTTGGCTTCCTGCTTGTTTCAAGATCAATCGGTAAATTTTAAAACCAACCGATTGGTTGTAGGACTTTGCCAGTTCAGACTTCTCTGTGAGGACTGCAATCGCTACTTGCATATTTTTAGCACGGGAATTCTCCATAATACTTAGAAACCCGTTCCAAGAGGGTTGGAATCATAGAGCCCACGGTTCCCAGAACCGTGGGTCCTGGGAACCGTGGAAGGAACCGTACCACGGTTCATTGAACCGTGGTACGGTTCCAGTATTTAATTAATTAATTGATTATCTATTTATTTAATTACCAAATTCATACACACACCGATTTGGACCTGATTTGGACACAGATCAGGACCTGATCCATAATAGATTTGGACAGACAAATAGGACCTGATCCATAATAGAATTTCAGGTCCAATATAGGACCTGATCCACACAGACACAGACAGATTTGGACCTGATCCATAACAGATTTGGACAGACCATAGAACCATACTGTTAATCCACACAGACCCGATAATCCACACAGACCTGTTAATCCACAGTGCACACAGACCTGTTAATCCATACAGACCTGATAATCCACACAGACCTGTGTACTGAAAAAAAAATTTTAATTAATTAATTAATTATCAGTACAGTTCACCACAGTTCCAGGTAAAATTTTTTGAGAACCGTACGGTTCTCAGAACCGTGGTGAACCGTACACTGTTCATTGATTCTATGGTTGGAATGTACTGTACGTTCCGGATTGTACTCGGTCCGAACTTTTTTTTTTAAATAAGAAAAAACAGGTATTCAAGCCTGAATTTTATTTGTAAAGTTTAGGACGTTCTTTGAAGTGGCAATGGAAGCTGTAAGAACATACAATCTAATTTGCTAGAAGAAAAAAGAATGTACATATCTCTAGTACATGACAAACTTTGCTTTTATGTGGTTTGACATTTCTGTGACATTCTGTAGCTGGTCTGACATACACATTAAATATTTGCAGTGACCGCGTTACAGGCAATTAAGAAGGGTTGGCAAGCAACTAATTTAAATTGGAATGGTGATGATCCTTGTGGATCTAGTTGGAGAGGTGTTTCGTGTGATCAATCTACCAGCACCTTGGTCAAACAATTGTATGAATATTTTTTTCATTTAACCTAGTCCTGAGAGATAAGTCCTTTGACAGAAAAATTGACGGAGTTCACTGTATAGTTTTCCAGTTTTGCTGTTGAAATGATATGGTAGTATCCTGTGAGCGATGTTGACTTTTTTGAGTAAAAGATGACTGACTATTATGTTATTTATTCAATTGCAGGAGCTTGAGTAGTGTGGGATTGAATGGACGACTATTGCCATCCGTTAGCAATCTCATCAATCTGGAATCTTTGTATGTCTTAAGATTTTATTTGCTATAAAGTAGAAGCTTTCTTTATTGTCTCTTCTGATTTTAATACATGTCTCTTCTTGTCACATCTAGGCTGCTTTCATAAGACAATGGCATTTATACTTTTCTATTGCAGTTTAGCAACGAAATGAAGAAAAAACAAAAAATGCATAAAGACAGTAACACCCATTCCATGAAACCACCCAATTCATCAATGAAGAATAAAACAAGGAAAATGGGCTACTTGGCTGTTCCCTTCTAAAAAGGAGCTTCGCTAAAGTCGGACCTCACAAAGAATGCTCCAGAATGATTTTTGAATGAAGATGTGTATCACTTTGCTATGCGTATAGACCAAGAATGCACATGAAGATATCAAAGAAAGCTTTATGGATACCATCTGCCAACAACCCGCTGTCTGCAGTGCCAAGGATATGAGCCCTCAGCCTGGTCAAGGTGCAAGAGAGCTCATGGCTGCGTCAGTGGTAGCCGGCCGCTAGAACCCAAACCCCCCCTCAGCCTGGTCAAGGTGCAAAAGAGCTCATGGATGCGTCAGTGATAGCGGTCCTCTAGAACCCAAATCGCCATAATGGCTGACCTTTGCATCAATCAGCTCTACCTCCTGCCAAAGACTAAATCTATCCTTAGGCACGGTGCCAATGAGACATATTAAAGCTTATGAATGATAGCTTACTGTTGTGAGCTTGCAAAGAGCCAGCATGCAGTTTGTAATGAATGCTGGATCAGACTGGTGCATGTAAGAAGTTTGAAATGATTGAAATTTAAGGCAAGAAAATCCAAATTCATTTGTGATTATCATTCATTCAAGTCTGAAGGTAGCTTACTAGAATATCCCAGCCAAACCTTTTCTGAGCTCGATTCATTGGAACGTGTACCTTGAATCGATGCCAGCTCAGTATCTCATAAGTCATGCTTGGCTTGTGGCACAAGTCGTACGTGGAAATGGAGTTTTTTGGTTATCGATTTCTTGAAAGCACTCACATGAGTGGCTTATTGATATGATCGGATCCATGGCTGAGGCATTTATTAATTTGGACTACGCCCATAATCAGCTAAAGAGGTTGTCTGATTGTTGCCTTAATGATTGTCTGAGATGCACAGCTCCACTGTAGCGGATTTGGTGTGATTTGACCATCACAATTATAGTTGGAGATTGCATAGCTCAATCGTAGTGGCTTTGGTGTGATTTTACCATGAGAATCATAGTTGGGTTTTATTGCAAAATCTGCTTTCTCCTGAGCATTCAGTGCATGTAAGTTTGACCATAACTGCTTGCTATTAGTGCTTCAATACCTCTCATAAAGTTCAATTTTAGGATTGGATGCGATTGAGTGGGCGGAATATTTTAATGCAATGCCCGCGAGGTGTTGTTATTGCCATGTCCCTTCCTACAACCAAGGCTTTCTAGCCAATGAGCGTCCTTTGTTCCTTAGCGCAGTTACTATGGCTCATACTTGTCAAAAGGGTGCTGGCTTTCCCCGCTGTGGAGTCTCATGTCCAAGCCATCCTGTCGACTCACAGTCACTTCCTTCTTGCATTCAGTGGCTTCGCCCACTAGCCAAGCTGCAATGACAACAACCCAGCTTGCTATCGTGTCTATTTATCCTCCTCAGTCCTTGCTTCTTCACGTTATTAGATTCTTTTTTGTGCTAAGTTGGCATTAACTCTAAGACCACCTCACTTTTTGCTTGTGTACACTTTCCAATCTTATTATAACACGATCGACAGTTGTGGTTGAGCTCTTTCTCATGGTTTGGACCTTATGTGATTAATTTCACGATAATGTCTTTCTAATATATGGACTCTGTTACGCATAGCATCAAAGATATTTTATTGAGACACACTAGTTTTCTTGTTATGATAGATAAGGATCTCAGTTTATCTGTCTTGGTAACCTAACCTCCTTAAAAGGGAATTTTTTCTAGCAGTGCCACTCTATCTCTGGTTTAAGTTGTCTAATTGTGTTACTTGTTTTTCAGGGATCTTTCTTTCAATCCTAATCTCACTGGACCTATTCCAGATACAATTGGGAGTATGATCAAGTTGAAGAGTTTGTGAGTAATCACAAAAATAGCATTCCATTCCTTCAACTAGTCCTCATCATTTTCTTTAAAAGACCGTGTTGTGAGTTACTGAATGAAAGCTTACCTTACTTTTCAGCAACTTAATTCATTTTGGCGGATGTAGGAATTTACAGGGGTGCGGTTTCATTGGGAGCATTCCTCCGAGCCTTGGTATTCTTGCAAATTTATCTTTTTTGTAAGTAACCAATCATATTCTCTTCCTCAAAGCATGAAATTTATCCATTCTAGCCTTCTTGTTATCATTAGCTAATCTTATTCTATATGCATCTCTCAACTATTTACTTCCAACATGGGTGGCTGATGTTCTTTAAGCAGTGCTTTGAACGGGAATCAATTGATTGGAGAGATCCCTTTTCAATTGGGTGGACTTGGGGCTGTTACGTGGTTTGATGTGTCAGAGAATTTACTTTCTGGTGCACTACCTGTCTCTTCTGTGAGCCCAAGTAATGTTGGTCTTAACAATCTCTCTGCAGTTCAACATCTGTAAGTTATCACATCAAGCTTTAAACTAAAATCTGTTTGACCTTGGGTTTCTGATCTCCTCAAAGCTCCTGACTTCCTACTGGTTTTTGCTAATGCCGTTCCATCTGTTTTTTTTTAGCCACCTGAATAACAACACCTTGTTTGGGCTTCTTCCGAAGGAGATTTGTTCCCTTCCAAAACTCATTCACCTGTGAGTGCATAAATGCAAAAAAGAGCTTGGAAATCTATTGTGAAGTTCTCTCTTGTAATGTGTAGCTCTTTAAAAAACTTCACAGTTGTCACACTTACCTAACTATTTATCAAGTCAAAGTTTAGAGATTTTTTTTTCTCTTTCAGTGATTGTTGATCATTGTGTTCCTCGTATCTAGTTCAACTAAAATGGATATCTTTTTTTCAGATTACTGGACAGCAACAACTTCTCAGGAGTTATTCCTGCCGAAATCTCTCAACTGTCAAACTTGCAAATTTTGTAAGATCAGTTATCTGTCTGTATGAGGGTATCAATTTCATACTTGGTCATCTCATTTCCCTCAGATAGATAAATAAAGATATTCCCTTCAGATGAATCATTGATGCTTGTTTTGTGGGCTTACAAGAATTCCATCTTTGAAACTGTTCACAATTCTCCAATATCCCTTGATGCACCAACCAAAATATTTTTTCCAGGAGATTGGATGACAACAAGTTCGAAGGCGAAATTCCCAGCAGCATCAATAAACTCGCTTCTCTAAGTGAGCTGTAATGCTCGTGCCTTCATGGATAGCTATGCATACTGTTGGTCGCTCCTGGTTTGAGATTGTTCCTGACATGTAGCAGGTTTTCTCATCAAATTTACTTCTTGTGTATTTTCTCTAGGCATCTGAGCAATAACAACTTGAATGGAAGCTTACCCAATTTGTCGGGGCTTCAAGAACTCATGCTTCTGTAAGCTTTTACCTTAATATGCATTTACTGGGCAATTCTTTGACAGTTTCTTGGCAAGTATCCTTGAAGGTTTTAAGAATTCTCATCACTGTTTGATATTACAGAAGGTTAAGCCAGAACATGTTCGATCCTCAAGCAGTTCCTACATGGATTGTAAATTTGACGAAGCTGCAAACTCTGTATGGATCACCAACTAATATCTCTTTACAGTTTTCATGCATGCTAGATTTTGTCTTTTGGAAGTACTAAAACAGTGGAAGAGGGCCTCCATTTCTTGTTTTTTTTGCAGAGAAATGGACAATGATAGTCTGACTGGAGCAATACCCCCTTCTGTCTTTGACATTCCATATTTGGAGACTTTGTAAGTTGACAGTTTTATGGCAACTCCTTGCTTGGAGCCCTTAAAAGCACTCAGTAGGTATTTGGCCATGTGATATGGTGGTTCAGTTTTAATTAGAGTGTTTCGCTATTTTTTACAGGTCCTTTCAATCTAATAACATCAATGGACGCTTACAATTCAATGTAGTGACTTCTTCGTTGACCGAAGTATCTCTTGAGAACAACAACATTACAGACGTTGGTGGTTATTCTAACAGTGACCAGTTTCAGTTATTGTGAGTGCTTTTCCACTCAACCTCTCTATGGGATTGCTAGGTTGTTGCATGCTTTTCATACCTGAATATTGACAATAAAATGGCTATTTGGTGGATGCAGACTTATCGGGAATCCAGTCTGTTCTGACAATCGCTTTAATTTCTCTAGTAGCATCTGTTCTCAAAGTAGTCTAGCATCATGGGTCCGAGATCCATCTTCATGCACAACCACCTGTCCAGATAGCAAAATTCTAAACCCATTAGCATGCACGTGTGCATTTCCTTTGGTTCTTCAGTTTCAGTTCAATGCACCTTCTTTTGCCGACGTCAATACAACAAGAATGCATAGTCTGGAAACTCAACTTGAAATGGCTTTCAATTTGAGTACACAGCAAGTGGTTGCCGGAAGTGCAAATTTCACGGAAAAACATAGATTGCTTGCAAATGTTCTAATATTTCCGGCTGGATCTGCTGATTCTTTGAGTCAAGCACAAGTTTCAAATATCATCAGTCAGTTAAGCTTGCAAAGTGTTTCACTGACTGATTTTGGACCATTTATAGTGAAGCCATTAAGTCAGCCTCCGTCTGGTAAGAACGCAACCTAAGTTTTCTCTCTCTATTCACTTTGTGTCCGGAGTTAGACATTCCATCTTATGTTTTGAAATAGAAATCGACCTCCTTCGAACATTTTGTTGGAGGTCTCATGTGTTCCCTGACGGTATCTATCTCTGCAGGCAGCAAATCTGGCTCCAACCTCAGTTCAGCGGCCATTGTTGGAATTTGCATAGGAGCAGTTGGTGTTTTCATCGTTCTTTTGTGTATTGGTATTTATGCTGTTAGGCAAAAGAGGAGAGCAGACAAAGCTGAAGCTACAAGCAAGCCTTTTGGTAAACTATTATTCATTTTATTATATGCCACAGTTTTTCTCAAATTGGAACTCAATCTAGATACTTCACATTGTTGTAGGAAGAAGTAAAGCATTTGCTTAACTTCAAATGTAAAGCTAGCTCCCATTAAATATGTAAAGTTAGGTGAATCTCTTGTCCTCAAGAAGCCTTATTCTCTATGTTGGATAAGATTGTGTGGTATCAGCAAAGGATTGAGATTTATGAGGAATGGGTACATGGGCTACAACTAGAATTTTTTTCCTTTCCAATGAAGCTTCTTTCTATGATGAATATTCAAGAATCATTAGAATGTCATTGTGAGCTCTTGGCACATTGATAAATAAGCTGACTATACTGCTCATATGCCATCAGCAGTTGACTGTATTAAGTCCACAACAAATTAGGTGCCAAATTAGCTTCAAAGATTTTTTGGACCCCTTGAGGTCATTTTACAAACAGACAAGTTTGCTCTGAGAGTCCTAATCAAAACTGAAGCTGGTCAATTAAACTTAAATGTAGGGGAATAGCAAACAGTAGGAGTCTAGTGCATCACAAGCTGAGGTGACCGTCACTGTGTATATAAATTGTTGATAAATCTAGATTGACCAAAAGAGCTGTGAGATGAAAATCTACGAGGAATTATGAGATATCTTGTAGCTTTAGACATTGAAACACTGGATTTGAAATAGCATCCAAAGCATCCTAAATGTGTGGTCTCTATCAGCATCTGCATGGTAGGCTGTCATTAAAGTCCACCAAGAGCTTCTCAGGCTTCTTGTATCTTTCGCACAGGTTCCCTGTTGCCAATAGCAGTTTGTTTCTCCAGATTCAAGTGGCTTCAGTGCTGAGGCTGCTTGGTGCCTCTATAAAATCCTAGTAGACTGTCCTTTATGCTGAGCTCTCTACTCCATAAGGGTTTTCAAATCAGAGTTTATAAAGCCATTGAGTCCTGCTTGAAATCACTTGGTAATCTCTCTGTGGAGTGCTGGGATCATAAATTCTCAAATTGAGGTGGTTCTCTGTTTTTATAATAAAACAAATTTGATGTGACTGTACCATCTGTGTTTGCAACCAAATGTCAAAGTCGTTTTGAAAGCTTCGTTTGTGAGTTGAAGGTGCTATAAGTTCTTCTGTGCCATGGGAGATGATCATGATGGAAAATTTAGTGTCAAAAGTGATTTTTGATTATGCTCTTATTGGAAAATAATACTACAAATGAATTTCATATGGCCAAAATTCACCAAATCAGATTCTTCTGCCAAAGTAGTTTTGCATTTGAGAATATGTGAAAACAATATATATATGTGATGTATATCACGTGACAAAGATTCAACTTTGGGATCAAGAATTTGAAAATTTTCTTGAGGTTGAAGAAAACTCTTATTCTAAAGCAAAGGCATATGTAAGTTGAACTCTTTGATCTAACAGGCAAAGATTTGGCTGCAAGTAAGCCAGATCTATTTCAAGTGCATCGTCTTCTGAAGCCTATTAACAGACCATGTTGTCCCTACATAAATCTGAATTTTTCACTGCATAGATTTAAACATTTCATCACATTCTAAATTACATCTCGTTTAGAAGGAAACTTGTAAATTCACTGCTTGCCAAGCATGATATACATATTTGGTACTGTGAACTAAGTTCAGAGCAAGTTTTAGTTGACTGCTATTATAATGAACTGGATTTGCTGATTTTTGTAAGACAAGTTTCACATATTGCCAGCCAGTTCAAGCTTGCAAACTGTCTCTTGGAGGGCTTGCCACTGCATCCCACCTCACTTGCTACTCCCCAATGAGCTTCTTTCAGAATTCTTTAGGTACTAGTAGCATTCGGCAATGAGCTCTGGGCCAACAACTTGGTAAACAAAGGATCCCTCATATGAGCCTTGTCTGAGATAGCTAAAACCCCAACTAAAAGCTAAAGCCCAGAGTATGTTGGGAAGCTGAAGGCTTTGCCCTTTTCTGAATGCATCCTGAGCAGGATTTCATGAGGAAAAGGTGAGTATTTCTTCCTTTTCTATGCTGATACTGTCAAGTTGCTGAGATAAATGGGTAATTGATTTGGGTCGTTTCCTTTTGTGTCATGACCGTTTGACTCTGGTTAATGAGATGATTTTGTATGCCACATTTGCTGGACCTTTTGCTGTATAACATTGTACTTTGTGGGCAATGTCTCTGGAACTGTGAGTAACATTGAAGGGCAACGAGAACCTGTTAAGCCTTAGCAAATGTTCACCCAGCCCAAGTTCTGCTACTCTTTGCTAGATAAGAGTGTACAAGTCAAGGAACGTTTTTGTAAGGAAATGCTAGGAAAGGAAACATTTTTTAGTGTAAAAAATCACTTTGGCTGTCCTTGCCACCATGTTTTTTAGTCTTGGTTAGGAATGTTAAAGTTCTAGAAAAGTAGCAAACTATTTTTAGCAATTGGTTGGTTGCAATAGGCAAAGTGTCTTTAAATGGGAATGTCTTCAATTTTCTCTTATGAGTTTTGATTTGATTGAGTACTTCTATGCCGCAAATTACAAGGACAAAAATCATCCCTTTAAATATGGCCCATACACAATTTGCATGGTTACACTGATTCATGTGATTTTAATATTCATGTTTATACCTTCCAGTTGTTTCGACATTTATTAGTTTACTTGTATATACATAGTATGTGTATATGATTTGGGGTTTTGGGAAGTAAACTGCCAGTATTTGGTTAGGTCTCATAATCTAACAGTTACTATCTTCAGTGATAATATCTTTTAGGCCTGAAAAAGGTGTGATTTTAAAATCATATTATCACCAGTCCAAGACCTTTTGGGTGGAGTCCGCTAAGTTAAAGATTGCATGGCTTTTGTCTTAGATCTTATTCTAGATGCAACATTGCTACATTTTGATGTCAGATGGTCAATTGTGAATTTATATTATAGTTTGTTAATGACAGCTTGTCTTCTGAACATTGTTGACATTCACTTAGGACCATTCTTGAACATGGTGTTTCTGTTTTGGATCAGTAAACTACTTTCATGCTAAATGTTGGTATTTGGTTGTTAATGCTTTGTACTCTGCTCATTATGGTAGTGCACTCGATCTGATCATGGGTGAGACATTCTTGCTTATGACCATTAATTTAGTATAAATTCACAGAAATCTTCAAAATCAAAGTGTAGTAAATCTAGTATATCTTAGGATTTTTTCCATATACAATATTATGAATGTTCATTTGATGATCATATTTGTTGTTCTTGGACAATGCTCTTAGCCTACTGGTTATCTCGAGTTGAAAAAAGCTTGCCAACCATAACCATGTATCTATGAGAACGATACTTGTTCATCATCCCTGTCCCATCATTTTGTATTTTACTCCTTGGGCCGGAATTTTGCAGCTTCATGGGGAGCAGGAAATAAAGACAGTGGAAGCGCCCCCAATCTGAAAGGTGCTCGATGGTTCCCATTCACAGAGCTCAAAAGTGCCACAAGTAACTTCAGTGACAGCAATCAAATCGGTGCTGGAGGATATGGCAAGGTCATAGCTCTCTTTTTTGTTGCTCATAGGTAGTTTGTTCTCAGAAACTGATTTGCCAGTGTAAACTGAAATAGTTTGCCTCAATAGCCCAAGAGATACATAAAGCTGACTAGCAATTTTTGTCTGGACTACATGTATTATGATCTTTGACAAATTTTGTGTGCAGGTTTCACTAAATCAAGATTCTTTCCTAAAAGAATAGCAATTTGAAAAAGTTTTGATCTATCTCAAACATTAAAGAATCAAAACCAGTTGCTTATGGACCCGGTTAGTCACAAGTGGGGTATTTCCGCCCTACCATGTTGTTGTTCTACCCTATATAACTCTATGGTGGAAAATAGATCAAGGTCATATTTAAGTTTGAATCTCGGTTATAATGTTAATGGTCCCCATGGTTATATGAAGTTCAAATCATGTCTATATTTAACATTGGATTATAGTT
This sequence comes from Diphasiastrum complanatum, assembly GCA_029204225.1. Lineage (NCBI taxonomy): Eukaryota > Viridiplantae > Streptophyta > Lycopodiopsida > Lycopodiales > Lycopodiaceae > Diphasiastrum > Diphasiastrum complanatum. The sequence continues at coordinate 14,358,637 of CM055095.1, read as the reverse complement.
ATATTTGAGTTTGAATTTGTCAAATGTAGTCAATTATTGTGTGCACTTGGAAGTCATCACTTGCAAGTGAACATTCTATATTATCTAAGTACTACACTATACTAAGAAGTAAATCATGTTAAATACAAGACAAAGCACTATTTTGTAGTTACATTTAACATTTTTTTGTGGAACAATTGGCATTGGAAAATTAGGCTTATTCTTTCTTGGAAACCCTGATTCTGAACTCTACCCTTGATTCTCAAGCTACAGTTGGATCTTATGCCTTCCTAATACAAATTCCAAATCCATTTAACACCATATAGACGGGCAGAAAAAAAAAAAGTTCCGACCCAGTACGTTCCAAAACGAACAGTACAGTACAATCTGACCCAAAAGCGTCAGAACGAGTTTCTAAAGTTTAACCTTACTTAAGCTATGCTACCCCACCGCAGATTCGGAAATCGGCAGCTGCTTGTAACTTCACAGGGGAACTTTATTTCTTGGCTGTATTGAAAAGTGCATGAGTCTATTGAGGAGCCTTCCAATGCGTTAGATAGATTTCATACTGTTACGTACCCATAAGGGCACGGTTACTTGAGGTGCTGGTCTCTTTCATGGGACAGAACACTGGTCTAGAGCTATAGGTCTTTTGGGTGCCACGTGTCAATGTACTATTGGCGTGAGGTGACTCTTTGTTATGGACCCGCGTCAGTGTGCACAACTGACGTGTGTCCTTGGTCATGCGTGATTCCCATGGTCGGAGATGACCCCACCTGGACTATGTATATAGAGGTGGACCTCCATGAGCTTGAAATTCATTCTCTGAAGAGCTCTTCCATTGGTGGTCAGGTCAGGACGATTATCTAGGCCTCAGGATGTAGGTAGGCGAGGGTCGAGGGTAAGGTATGCTGGTATGGGTACTATGGGACACCATGGCTTATCGTAGATCCGAGCTTGCTTGATGGTGGTCTATAGCTCCACTGCACGGGGGAGAGGTGGCAGTACCTCTATGGATGGGCGATAACGTAGAGTTCGTCACCTGGTTGTGTCTTAGCAATGACCGGAACGACGATGGGGATTCTAACATTTGGTATCAGAGCCTACTCAAGTTTCGGTTGGCTTAAATTTCTTGTTGATGTGTTTGGAAGGCTTAGTTTTCATTTTTGGATCGATGTGAACAACTTTGCTTTTCGATTCGTTCAATTCTGACGTTGGTTGGATTGGTTTTGGGCCTTGTATGCATGCTAAAGGGCTAGTTTTTATGGTTTTTTTGGTTTTCTGCTTGCCGTTTTGGTTGCAGAAGTTTATAAACCGTGTATTGAAAAACCTTCATGTCGGAAATGGTTCTTTAAACAAACCATCAAAAATATTATGTTTTCTGACAGTTGTAGAAAACAGCCCATAAGGACTGTTTTCCGGCCTTTGGGAGCCGAAAATAATTTTTTTTTGTAGTTTTTTGGTCTGCTCAAAAAAAAATCTGCGTGCACCTGCGCATGGCCCAAGGCGGCGCGGGTCCCGAGGTATGGCTTGTACTGCTGTGGAGTGGCTGAGCGGCGGACGCAGGCAGTCCGCCTGCCTGTTCCCTTTTTTTGGTTTGGAGGAGTGGGAGGGAGTACTCTCCCTCCCTCCTCATCTTTTGCAACATAATATGTAACTAAGTATAATTAGTACTTGTATCTTATCTTCTTCCAACAAAGTTTATATAACTTTGTATTCTCAACGTTTTTACATTAAAGCTTTAAAGAAACTTGAGTTGAGTTACAACATTTTTTAACTTTTCCAAGTTTTAAAAGTTTGAGTTGCAATCTTTTCTAAAACAACTTTGAGTTATTAAAATTTTATTAGCTTAGCCTCAAACCTTGTAAAGCTTAAAGCTTAAGGTTTAAGCCTTCTTAAGTTTATAAAATCTTGAACTCAAGCTTTAAAATAAAAAGATAGAGGGGGATGGATGGATGGAGTACATAGGTTGTACTTGCTGGTTGTACCTGCAGCAAGTACAGGCCTGTTTGGGCTTGCTTTCCACTTCCTTTGGCCTACTCTTTGGCCTCTTTCATTCTCCTTGCCATATGCCACCTGCAAACAAGAAGAAATTTACAAGCAAGACATCCTCACCACTTTTTGGGAGAAAAATTCAACTTTTTTCCTCCTCTTGAATGTACAATTGTACATGCACCTCCAAGCTTAGGGGAGTTCTAAGAGCTTCTTTTGGATCATAAGGCCAAGGGGTTAAAGGGTAGGCGGCCCCCATAAGGGATTGCCACTTGTTATTGGGATCATGTGCTTGCTAGGTGACGTCTATAAGGTCCGCCACCCAGCAAGGCAAAAGGGAAGGAAAAGGGGGTGTGTGTGTGTGTGTGGGGGGGGGGGGGGGGGTGGTAAAGACTCCATCCTCATCATTGAGGATCCTGTTTGGCTTAGTCTTCTTGAGTTGAATTCTCGAGTCCTCTAGGCCATTTTGTATGCAAACTCTTGTCAAGTTTTCCTTCGAGCCTTCCTTAGTGCGCCATGGACCCCATTATGCCCTTGGGTGAAGGAGCGTCTTCACCGCCTCTTCCTCTTGCTCTTGACTCCACGCAACTTGTATAGACCTTGAACTCTCTACAAAACCAAATCCTGGAAATGCAATCTAGACATGTCGCGGCCGAGCAAGATTGGCGTTCTTCAACGCACTCGCGGTCCACCGTCCTTTATCCCATGTTTAATCCGGAATTCTTTTAGGATGAAAAGAAGGATCGACATCCTGATGTTACACCTTCGTGGCTCAGTCCGTGGAATAGTCATTTTTCCATTTACGACCCGCCTGATAGTACAAAGATCACGTCTGCCCTTATGTTTTTACGCGGAAAGGCATATACATGGTGGCAGGATCCGAAGGAAAGCGCTGGTACCCCTTCCACTTTCAAGAAGCGTTTAAAACGGCTTTCTTGCCGATCCTGGATGATTTTGAGCATTGGTGTCGTTTTGCCACCGTGCAGATGGATAGTAGGCCATTAGATGCCTACATACAGGAGTTCCAAGAGATTTTGCCCCGTTTCGCTTCGCAAATCGACCTTGTGTTAATAAAGTTACACTTTACTTTGGGGCTTCCAAAGGAATTTCCACTACAGTAACCAACCGTAGACAATCGAGGATATTATTCTTTGTGAAGATCTTCGATGATGCCCACATTGGCTCCTGCAAGGAGCAAAGTTTTCCCAAGGCTGAGCAAAAAAAAAACTTTTTCAGGAAGCGGGGCAAAGACAATACGGGGACACCGGTTCCCAGGGCAGAAAAAAGCACGTCAAGTTGGATCGCGCAGACTACGAGCGAGAACTGGCGGATTGTGCTTCTCTGCATGGAGAAGGGGCATCTGTCAAAAGATTGCCCGAAGAAAAAGTAGAATAATCTGGTGGGCAACCTAAATCCTTTAAGGTGCCAAGTGATTCTAGTATTTCTTTTGTTGATTTATCCTTTAAGGATGGCAATAGTTGTGAGAATTGTTGCTTTAATACAGCTGTTTTTGGCCCCCATGACCTCATTCAAATGAATGGGATCGTTGGACTCCAAGCTGTGATTGTTCTTTTTGATGATGGTTCCACATAGAACTTTATAAATGTTAATTGGTGCAGAAACTCAAGACGTCAACGCGCCAATTTATCACTTGTATGTGGTGAAAATGGCGTCAAGGGAAGATCAGCAAGCTTGGGACCAACTTGTTCCTCAGTTGCTGCTCAGAATTCAAGATTATGTTGAATCGTTGGACTTTCATATTATGAATTTAGATAGCGTAGACATGATCTTAGGAAAGGAGTGGTTTTACTCCAAAAGTGAGTCCTTAAGAAAGGACTATGTAACTTATAGTATAACCTTTTTGATAATGGCTGATTTGTTGAACTAAAAGGCGATGTAAATAGGCCTTTTGATCCTGTTGTTTATGCTTTAGAAGTTGTTGAATATTTGAAAGACTCTGTAGTAGAATTTATCTTTTCTTTTTGAAAGATGAAGTCTATGTGGATGATAGCAGTCTGTATAAGGTTGTAAAGAAAATCAACCAGGTCGCTTATTAGCTAGATCTTCCGATTGGGGTTGGGTTTCATCCTGTTTTCCATGTAAGTTGTTTGAAAGAACGACTTAGTCGGAAGGATTCCCTAATTCCGGAAGGTGAATAGGTTGAGTTGGAGATCTGTCTACCGTTGTGCCTAACGTGCCAGAAAAGGTGGTTGACGTTCGTCGTCACCAGCTGAGAAACCATTTGGTTTTTGAATTTTTGGCATGTTGGAAAGGCAAGTTAGATGAGGAGGACACATGGGAGAGAGAAGACTATTTAAGACTGAACTTCCTTGGCTTGCTCTCTCTTAAAGGGAGAGGGAATGGCACGCAATAGGTTACTTGAGGTGATGGTCTCTCTCATGGGACGGAACGCTGGTCTGGAGCTATAGGTCTTTTGGGTGCCATGTGTCAATGTCCTATTGGCATAGGGTGACTCTTTGTTACGGACCGGCGTCAATGAGCACAACTGACGCGAGTCGTTGGTCATGCATGACTGCCATGGTCGGAGATGACCCCACCTGGACTATGTATATAGAGGTGGATCTCCATGTGCTTGATATTCATTCTCCTGGAGAATGAAGAGCTCTTCCATTGATGGTCAGGTCAGGACGATTATCTAGGCCTCAGGATGTAGGTAGGCGGGGGTCAAGGGTAGGGTATGGTGGTATGGGACACCTTGGCTTATCGTAGATCCGAGCTTGCTTGATGGTGGTCTATAGCTCCATTGCACGGGGGAGAGGTGGCAGTACCTCTATGGATGGGCAGTAACGTAGCGTTCATCACCTGTTTGTGTCTTAGGAATGACCGGAACGACGATGGGGATTCTAACACATACATAATTGGTCCCTGTGAATTATTATGCCAAATGTGAGGTAGCTGAATTTGGCAGAATCAGAAGTTTACAAATAGATTATTATTTGTTGTCCATTTTGCATACAAAATGGACAGCTTATGAATTAGATTGTAATGAGCGAACATTACTATTATGGAATGAGCCCATTCTGCCAGGCCTGTAGATACATGAAGGAAGGAGTCAAATTCCCACAATGCCTTTGATATGGGAAGCACTGAGGCTGGGGAAAAACCTGAAAAAGTCCTGACACTAGGTGATTTTGTGAAGAGCCATTTAATCTCTAATTTCTGGGAAAATGCACTTCTTGTTGACAATTGGCTATAGTTTTCAGAAACTTTTCAGTTCAGAAAATTCTAGACCCCTTGGAAAATCAAAATCATGAAGCATGCATGGGAGACAAGAAATCTTAAAATAAGAAGTCATCACTCTAATCAGTATCCTTATGGATAGTTGCAATAATTCACTTGAGAAGGAAGAAAATAGGAGAAAGAGTAAAAGATGGAGAGGAAGAGAAAAAAATTCTCAAACAAAGGAAAATAATGCAGAGAACAATACATCACGAACGAAATCCTATTGAAAAGCCAACTAACCGAAAGGATATTTTTGAGCTTAATGAGTGAGAACAGTAAGAGATTAGCCCAAGAGGTGTGGCCCAAATGAACTGTTTAGCGAATCTTTAGTGAAACAATCTTTTGCTACCTTTAGCTGTTGGATTATTCTCCTTCTTACCAATCGACTAATCGGTTTTAATCTTCATCCATTGTTTATACAGTTCTGCGGATTTGCCCGTGTGTTTACACAGTCTGCATAATTACAAGTGTTTTTCACAGTCTGCAGAATTACGCGGAGTTTACGACAATGTCTCTTTTTCGCATTTTTCGCCTGACAGAAATCTCGTGTAAAATCACAGTGTCACATTTTTCACTTTTTCAGAAGAGCCTCAAATATTAAGGAAATGACTCTGGCAAATTGTGGAGCAACCCTAAATGAGATTTAAGGGCACTTTCTCCCTTTTCTCCTTTTTCGCGAAAAACCTGACAGTATCGCCTGTGGCTGTTTTAGTTCATTTCTGCAGAGCTACAGTTTTGGTTCATTTATGCAGACAGAATGTTTACGGCCAATTTCACCGTTTATCAGCAATCAATGACAAGGACCGGATGATGGATGCCAGCTGATCACCAGCCAACTGGCGATCGCAATTCACGACCTAATTTCTTAGTATAAATAGTTGTTCATATTCACACAGTTTAACGATCAGTTATAAGATTATCAGAAGCATTTGAATAGTTAGCTCTCTCTCTCTCAAGCCTGCGAGCTTGAACACTCCTGAGCATTCTAGCTCACTTCTTAGAGTTATTTTAGAGATTGCTATTGCGCTACTGCTTATCAGAATTGCGCTTAATTCAGACTTTTCATTTTGAGCCGCTCAGAGATAGCATAGAGTACGAGTTATGAATAGAGCCATAGCTGATCTAGAGCTAAGCTATGAAAGCATCACATAAGCAAGACTTAAGCTATGAAGCAGCACATAAGCAAGACTTAGCCCTAGAAAGCAGGAAAGAGAGAGGAGACTAAAGAGAGAGATCAATCAGCTGAATAACAAATGACACAGTTTTCCTACTTATAGCCAAGAGGAAGCCCTAAAAGGAAGCTTCCGATGGCTAGGGCCCAACTGGGAGGGAAAATAGTGCGCCCTTCAAGAAGGCCCCCACTCTCCAGTAATATGTCCAAATGGCCTGATAATGAATAATAAGGCCAAAGGCCAACCATATAGTCTAAGTGTCACTAATGAATAAAAAAGGGCCCAGGGCCTGCTTATGCATAAAGTAAAGTAAATGTAAATGGACGCGGCGAATGTAATGAGCCAAGTCCATAACTCTCCCTGGCACAAAAGAAAAAGACCCAACTGCCGAAAAGAAACTGGATCAAGTAGCAGCAAGCCCTGGTGCATCAACAGCTAGAACAACATCTGATGTAGAGGAATCAACAAGTGCAGCAAGAGCACGAGCCTGATCCGCAAGTGATGGTGTATGATAAAAGACATCAATAGGCTCCCATGTGGCCTCCTCAATAGGACGACCATCTCACTGGACCAAAAACCGAATCTGCCGGCGGCGTCGACTATGGTATAGACGAACCTGTAATATAGCAGCAGGTAAAAATGGAAATAACTCTGGAGCAGTAGGAAACTCAGCATCACAAGGACCATCATCCTCAATAGCAGCACGTAATAAACTGACATGGAATACATCACAGGCGCGTGTGGAAGCAGGAAGCTGTAAGCGATATGTAACTGGACTAAGAACCTCCAAAATGCGATAAGGCCCATAATAACGTGGTGCAAGCTTCTCAGTAGAAGCATGGCCCTGGACAAAATGATGATGTGCAAACTGTAGGCGTAGATAAACCATATCTCCAAGCTGAAACTCAACATGGCGGCGGTGACGATCAACTTAGGTCTGATAACGTTGCTGAACATGCTGTAAATGAGAACTGGCCCGGGTAATAAGCTCTCGAACCTGATAGAAAAGATGCAAGTGTGACAGGTGTATCCTCAGGAGGGAGAGGAATGCCAGGTAAAAGAGGTGCATATCCTTGAGATAAGAAAAATGGTGAGACACCTGTGCTGGTACTAACAGAGCTATTATAGCTATACTCTGCTAAACATAAATGCTGATCCCAATCCTTCCCTGAAGGAGTAACAAAATGGCGTAAATAATCCTCAAGGATCCTGTTAAGACCTCAGACTGCCCATCAGAGGTAGAATGATAAGCAGAACCCATAAAAAGCTGTACATCCAATATACGCATAAGCTCTGTCCAGAATATAGATGTAAACTTACTATCCCGATCAGAAAGGATAGTACGAGGAAATCCATGCAGGCGGAAAATCTCTGATAGGAACAAACGTGCACACTGCTCTGCTGTGATAGTACTGCGAACTGGTATAAAATGTGCCTGTTTCGAGAACCTGTCAACTACCACCATACATGAATCGTGACCACGCTGGGTATGGGGAAGGCCAAGGATAAAGTCCATAAATATATCAGTCCACTGGCGATGAGGACTAGGCCAACTCTGGAGCAAACCAGCAGATTTAGCACGAGAGTACTTATTACGAAGACAAAAAGGGCAGGTACGAATAAGTATAGCAAGATCAGATCGAAGAAAGGGCCAATAGAAATGGTCTTTTAGACGAGCATAAGACTTTTGAAAACCAAAGTGACCCCCAACAGGAGAGGAATGAGCATCCGACAACAATTGGGAACGGATACCCAAGGAACTAGGAATACAAAGAGAATCATAACGATAAAGACGGTTGTCAACAATGAAGTAAACCTGATAAGGACGGGACGAAACAGGTGGGGCAGAACTATAAACATCACAAAAATCAGAACATGTAAGGTATGCAGCAGGTAGATCATCAAACCATGGAGGAATAGTAGAAATGAGTGTATTCAACAAAGCTAGAAGACGAGATAATGCATTAGCAGCAGTGTTAGCACGACCAGGACGATACAATATGGAAAAATTAAAAGACTGTAAAAACTGCAACCAACGAAATTGACGATCACTAAGGTCACGTTGAGAAAACAGATAACGTAAAGATTGGTGATCAGTAATAATGTCAAATGGAACTCGATACAGATAATGACGCCACTTCTTAAGATAGATAATAGCAAGAAGCTCTTTCTCATGCACAGAATAACGTTGCTCATAAGAGCGAAGACGACGCGACTCATAAGCGATAATACATTGTGACTGGTGAAGTAAAGCACCCAAACAAACATTACTAGCATCAGTCTCAACAAGAAACTTCTGATCAAACTGTGGTAAACACATAACGGCAGCATCAACAACAGCACGACGAAGAATATTAAATGCTGACTGACAATCAGAAGTCCAAAGAAAAGTACTAGACTTCTTCAAAAGTGCATGAAGAGGAGCTGCAATAGTGGCAAAATGAGGAACTGGACGATGAAGGTGAGTGGCTAACCCAAGGAACATACAAACATGATGAATATCAGTTGGTATAGGCCAATCTTGGATGGCCTGAACCTAATGAGGGTCCAGACGAATGTGTCCATTACAAACAAGAAAACCAAGAAACTCGATCTCAGAAACAACAAAAGAACATTTAGACAACTTAGCAAATAACTGGTGATGTACAAGTAACTGAAATACAGAGGAAAGACGAGAAACATGCTCAGCAAGAGACTGACTAAAAATAAGGATATCATCAAAATAAACCAAGACACAATGACCAAGAAGCGGACGCATGACGTTATTCATCACATTCTGGAACGTAGGAGGGCCATTAGTAACACCAAAAGGAAGCACACGAAATTCATATAAACCAAGATGAGTACGAAAAGCAGTCTTATGTTCGTTAGAAGGGTGCATCCTGATTGGGTAATATCCAGAACGAAGGTCTGTCAGGTGAAGCACAGATCCGACTAGTGATATAACTGCTAATAAAAGAATGAGTGCTGCCAGTATCAACTAAAGCAATATGCTCACGACCTGTAATACGTACACGTAACCGAATGGAGCGAGGACCAGGACGCCCTGTCCAAGTAGCATAGGCAAGTTGAGCATGGCAAGTAGCAGGAAGTAAATCAGTGGAAGGCTCAGAGGATAGGTCAGGCTCATCAGAAATATGAATGTAGATATCGGAATCATCTGGAGTAGTGCCCTCATGGTAAAAAACAGCAGTAGTAGTAGGGAGAGGCTGACGGCAATCACGGGCAAAATGGTCAGGACTCTTACAACGAAAGCAAAGATGCTTCTGCTGAAGGTCAGCGAACTCTGCAGACGTGTAACGTCGGACAAAAGCAGGTCGAGCAGTTGGAGGATGAGGAGACGAAGGGACAATGGAGAGAGCTGGAACAGAAGGGGCAGGTGTAGGGGTGGATGTAGCGGGAAAAGATGAAGCAGAAGGACGGGGTCGGGAGAAGCGGGAAGGAAGGGTGTCAGAGTACTTATGCTGTAAAGTACTGGCAAGAGACATCGCCTCAACAAGTGTGGGAGGACGGAAGGAAGAAACATCATAAAGTAAAGCACCACGAAGCCCAACAATTTAACGAGAAATAAGCTCAGTGGGCTGTAGATCCGTGAAAAGATAAGAAAGCTCCATAAACTATCTGTATAAGAAGCAAGATCATTGGTCTGAGTGAGACTACGGAATGTACCATGTTGGCGGTCGAGCCACTGAGGATCAATCATAGCATGACGGAGGTCACGATGAAAAGTATGCCATACATGGAGCCCTTCCCGATCAGGATCAGCTCTATAAACTCGCCACCACGTGGCGGCGCGTCCATCTAAATGTAAAGCAGCCAACTGGATCTTCTAAGGATCAGTCTTAGGGTAGATCTGAAAATATGTGTCAAGCTTAGCAAACCAATTCTCTAATAAGTTCCCGTCAGAGGAACCGGAATAGGTAGCAAGTTGTACCCTATCACGAAAGTCTCGAGCAAAGTGTGGCTCAGGAAGTGGGGGACGTGAAAAGAAACCAGGAGGTGGGTTAGTGTTACGAGCTCGTAACCAGTGCCGAACCCTAGAGAACACAGATAGGTCAGATACCACAGTCAGGGTCGTGTCCAGCGTACATGACCAACAGGGCAAGACAGTGTGAGTAGTGTGCCCCAGCACGGTCCATAGCCATGGCGGGCCTAACACAGCCTAGGGACCCTGTCAGCAGGATAGGGCCCCCAGTTGGGTCCCGACGTGCAGTCGGCCACGTCAGTGCCACGTGGCCGACACTTGGCAGTAGCATGCTACCAGTCCTCACACTGGGCTAGGAGGGGCTTACTCTATATCAGGGAGTAGGCAAGGTTGGGTGGATCAGTTAGTGTTTGCCCTACTGTGGTGTTAGGATCTATTACACTGGTATCAGAGCCATCTCCATCCTAGGGAGTTTAGGACAGCAGTAGAGAAAGCTATCAGAAGATAGAAAGTGTTTCTCAGATTCTCAGAGAGGAATAGAGGAGGAGGATCGCTGTAGGAGCAGCCTTCAAACTTCTGATTTCCACTGAGAAATCACAGTAGCAAGGAGTTAGATTCCAAGTGTAGGTAACTCGCTGAAAAAACAGCTGTTTCTCACTGAGTTCAGAGGATTCTCTATAGTTTTCCCAGCGAAATTACAGTAGGAAGAAGCCAGCACCTCCATCGCTGTACAGTCAGAGACCTACATCCGATTTCCAGGGAAAAAGTCACTGGTTCTCAGCGAGTTGGAAGCCAAAAAAAGAGGAGCAGGGCCAGCGCTGCCAGTGCTTCTGAAAATCTGGTTTTTCAACAAGTTTTTGGGCCCCAACGTCAGAGATTTGGAGCAAGAGGATTCCTACCAGATCAGCGAGTAGGAGACTTCTGAAATTTCAGAACTCAGAAGGGTTTTTGGACTTCAGATTTGCCTTTTTGTGGACAAGTTGGATTGCAATCAGACCAGCGAGCTACTATCCTCAAAAAACCGGGAAATTTAGTACCGTTTTGAAGCCTCAAACTGGCATTTTTCGGAACAGCAGGTCTGAAATCTTGGGGAAAAGAGCTGAAAGGGTTCCTCTTCATTCTTTCTTTGGAAGTACAGTCCTCAGAAACAGCTAAGTCATCTTTCCTTTCCCTTGTACAGTTGTAAATTAGTCTTTTAGACTTTTTTCCTTCAGAAGTTAAGGTAGCTCTCTTTCAGTTTCGAAGATGACCACTCCTCAGGGACCTGATCAACCCCAGGAGAGAGGCTTCGACGAACTTGAAACAGAAGCCTTGGCTTACAGAAAAGGGAAGGAACCCATGGAAGTAGAAGAACAGGAACAGTTCGCCGAAGAACTCGACGAACTGGTTACCAAGGAGCAGTTCCTCCAATTGGTAACAGAAGTGGATGAACTGAAGCTGGCATTAGCCAATTTCAAGTCCAGTGTGGACGACTCGTTCGCTGAACTCAAAAACTTGATTTTGAGCTCCGCGAAAGGAAGCCTTCCCTCCACTTCTCAGTTATCCCCTTCTCCACTTCCATCAGTTTCGGGTGAGACTTTACGGTCTCACCCCAGTGTTTTTAAAGATTTAAAGCCTCCTACTTTTAATGGGGAAGAGAAGGATAGAAATGCAGATATTCTACAAACCTTCCTCAGCAAATGGAAGAACATTCATGCTCTTAAACAGACCCCTGACCATTTGCAAGCAATTGAGGCCAGTCTTTCTTTAGGGCCTATGGCCTATAAGTGGTGGTTAAATCTCCAGGAGACTGGGCAGACTCCCCGGTCATGGAAAGCTTTTGAAGAAGCTTTCCTAAGAGAATTTCTACCAGAGAATGAACTTGATAGAGCCTGGGAAGCCTGGGAAAGAACAGTAATGGACAAGTCCCTCATCCAATATATCTCGCAGTATCGAGAAGCAATTTTAAAGATTAAAAATATGGATGACTATCAAAAAATCAGGGGATTTGTCCGTGGCCTCAAAGATGAATATAAAGTAGAGGTCCAGAGAAACTCGCCTACTACCCTTGAGCAAGCTCTCAGATATGCTCAAATCTATGATGATTCAGTGGGTAGGAAGAGAGCGAGACAGCAACCACTTTCTGAGCAGCTTCCTCAGAAAGACTTTCAATTTAAAAAGAAATTTTTAAAAAGAAAGAAAGAAGATAAATTTAAAGGTGAAGCTCCTCAGAAACGCCCTTCACACATACAGCCCTTAAAACCAGATGATTTTGAGAAAGCCAAACAAGAACGTTTGTGCTTTGTGTGTATGGGCAAGGGACACACAGTCAGACAGTGTCCCAAGGGGCCTTTCACAAAAAAAGATAAGAAAGATAAAAAACAAGTTCATCTTGTTCAGACTGTATGTTTCCCCAGTGACTCGGCAGCTTCCGAGATCAAAGTGTATCATGAAGATCATGAACACTGTTGCCAGCTGACCTCTGCAATGCTAGCGAGACCCTTCAGCTTTGGGCCGCATGACCTAGTACGTATGCATGGGAAAGTTGGTAACCAGTCAGTAAGAGTCATGGTTGATGATGGGGCAACCCATAATTTCATCAACCACACCCTGGTTAAAAAGCTTAAACTACCAGAAGTACCTAGTCAGCATAGGTACATAGTTTCATTAGCTAAGGGTGAAGATAAAAAAATATGGGAAACTATGGTAAGTAAGTTAAATCTTGGTATTCAGGGGTACCAAGATGAAATAAACTTTCAGATAATGCACCTGGATCGAACAGACATTGTTCTCGGGAGAGATTGGCTCTACAGTTTAGGACCTTCCCTCCACAGAAACTATCAGGAGAACACCCTCAGCTTTCAGTATAAAGGCCGAGAGATCCAGTTGCATGGGGAGCATGATGTTCCCAACAGCCCTATGGTCTGCAGTTCAGAGCTCTGTCAGCTAATCGGAGACGAAGACCATCAGGTATTCTTATGTGACTTTCAGTTTATTCCTGAAGTTTCTATTTCCAGTTCTATTCAGCAGAAAATCAGTAAATTAGAAACTTTATTGTCTAAATTTAAAGATGTTTTTCCTGAAGATTTGCCACATGGTTTACCACCTAGCAGAGAGGTAGATCATGTAATAAACCTAGTACCAGGTACAGCACCTGTTTCTAAACCTCCGTATCGGGTCAGCCGAACAGAGGATGAAGAAATAACTAGGCAGTTAACAGACTATCTTGGGAAAGGCCAAATTCAGACCAGTAGTTCACCATGGGCCTCACCAGTCCTATTGGTGAAAAAGAAAGAGGGGTCTATGCGTCTTTGCGTAGATTACAGAGCTCTCAATAAAGTCACAATTAAGAATAAATACCCTATGCCTCGGGCAGACGAGTTGTTTGATCAACTCGACGGGGCTAAGTTTTTCAGTAAAATAGACCTTAGATCGGGATATCATCAAGTCCGTATAAAATCGGAAGATGTCTCGAAAACAGCTTTTAGGACTCGTCACGGTCATTATGAGTTTAAGGTGATGCCATTTGGGCTCACAAATGCTCCAGCTACCTTTATGACCTTGATGAACAGTGTCCTCAGACCATACTTGGGTAAGTTTGTAGTCGTATTTTTAGATGACATCCTCGTCTACAGCAAAACGAGGAAGGAGCATCTAAAACACCTCAGAAAGGTGTTTCGACTGCTCAGAAAGCATAAGCTTTATGCTAAACAATCCAAGTGTGAATTCTTCGTTGAAGAAGTAGCATATTTGGGTCACATTATCTCTTCAGATGGGATTAAGATGGACCCAAATAAGGTTAAAGCCATACTCAGTTGGCTGAGACCTCAGAATATTTTGGAACTTCAAATCTTTCTTGGTCTGGCGGGATATTACAGACGATTTGTCAAGGAATATGCTCAGATAGCAGTCCCTATGACAAATCTTCTTAAGGGGAAGGGAAAGGAGTTCATTTGGGAGTCTGCACAACAGGAGAGCTTTGATGCTCTCAAAACAGCCTTAGCTACAGCACCAGTCTTAAAAGTCGTCGACCCCAATCAGCCATTTGTGGTCGAAACAGATGCTAGCGACTTTGCAGTAGGCGCTGTGCTAACTCAGGGTGGACGACCAGTTGCGTTCGAGAGTAAAAAACTCGAGCCAGCTCAGACTAGGTACAGTGCCTATGAAAAGGAACTCTTTTCTATAGTCCATGCCCTTAAGACTTGGAGGCATTATTTGTATGGTGCCAACTTTGAGGTCCTGACAGACCATGAGAGTCTCAGATACCTTTGCAATCAACCTGAGCTTAGAGGTCGGAAAGCTCGTTGGGCAGAGTTGATGCAAGAGTTTGACATGTCTATCAGATATAGGCGTGGAAAATTCAATACAGTAGCAGATGCCCTTAGCAGAATGCCTATGATAAACGAGCTGAGTTTTACTCAGATTCGTAATGAGTTACTCGAGTCCTTGAGAGGGAAATGCCAGCATGATGCATTCTTCTCTATTATCTGGAACTCAGTCCAGAACAGACAATTACAGACTCCAGAACCAGTTCCCGGGGCTGGTGCCAGTTCATCCAACAATACGGCAGCTTCCGTTGAGGATGATGATGAGTCCGAGTATACGTCGTCAGATGACGTTGAGGATTCTGAGCCTGTATTACCCAAGCAAACCCCAGTGGTTGAGGGTCAGTTGACTCAAGGATTCAAATGGAAACAGTATTCCATTCAGGATGAGTACTTGCTCTATAGAGATAGAGTATGTGTCCCCAATTCAGAGGATTATAGGCAGCAGGTCCTATATGAATGTCATGACAATCCTAGCGCGGGACACCCAGGCATACAGAAGACCTATGAGCTTCTTCGTAGGCAATTTTTCTGGCCCAGTATGAAAAAGGACGTCCACCAGTATGTAACCAGTTGCCAGAAATGTCAAGTAAATAAAGCAGAGCGTTTAAAGGCAGGAGGGTTGTTGCATCCCTTAGAAATACCAGCTGGTAAATGGGAGAGTATCTCCATGGATTTTATAGTAGGCCTGCCTAAAACCCAAAAGGGTAATGACGCTATATGGGTCACAGTTGACCGTCTGACCAAAATGGCTCATTTTATTCCGACCAAAACAACCGTTAGAGCTCCAGAGTTAGCGAGGTTGTTTGTAGACGGGCTATTTAAATTGTACGGTCTACCTTCCGGCATAGTCAGCGACCGGGACAGTAAGTTTACTGGAAATTTTTGGAAGGCAGTATTCCATCATCTCCATACTAAACTTAATATGAGTACCACTGACCATCCACAGACGGACGGTCAAACAGAAAGGGTAAATCAAGTGCTGGAGGATATGCTTCGTGCATACGTCAGCAAGAGGCAGACTAATTGGGAGGAGTATCTCTCAATATTAGAGTTTGCTTACAACAGTACCAAACATTCAGCTACGGGATACAGCCCATTTATGCTGATGTACGGTTTTCAGCCACGCTCACCCACAGCTGTAGGGTTTAAACAAGAAAAAGTTGAAGCAGCCAGAAACTTTTTAGAAGACCTAAACCAGATGATAGAACATGCTAAGCGTAGCATTAGACAATCCCAGGATCGAGCCAGGCATTATGCAGATCCACACAGACGGGATGTGCAGTTCTCCACTGGTGAGAAAGTCTACTTGAGAGTCCCAGTTGACTCTAAAACCCTCAAATCAGGAGTGTGTGCTAAGTTGTCTCCAAGGTATTGTGGTCCCTTTACCATCAGTAGGAGACTAGGCGATCAGATAATCTGGTAGGGGACAGTGTTCTAGTTCTCCCATTGGATCCTCAGCAACCTCCACATGAACCAGAGGAGATTCTTGATAGTAGAGAGACGCAGACTCGTCAAACTCTATACCGAGAATATCTGGTTAAGTGGAATGATCAGCCTGTTGAGAATGCCACTTGGGAAAGAGGCAGCGTCCTTCGCAAGATTTTTCCAGACTTTGTCTTAGAGGACCAAGACGGTTCTTAAGGGGGAGGGAGTGTTACGAGCTCGTAACCAGTGCCGAACCCTAGAGAACACAGATAGGTCAGATACCACAGTCAGGGTCGTGTCCAGCGTACATGACCAACAGGGCAAGACAGTGTGAGTAGTGTGCCCCAGCACGGTCCATAGCCATGGCGGGCCTAACACAGCCTAGGGACCCTGTCAGCAGGATAGGGCCCCCAGTTGGGTCCCGACGTGCAGTCGGCCACGTCAGTGCCACGTGGCCGACACTTGGCAGTAGCATGCTACCAGTCCTCACACTGGGCTAGGAGGGGCTTACTCTATATCAGGGAGTAGGCAAGGTTGGGTGGATCAGTTAGTGTTTGCCCTACTGTGGTGTTAGGATCTATTACAGTTAGGTGGAATGAACTGTCCACCACCAGTCTGACTAGCAGAGGAAGATGGAAATCCAAATGGAGGGGGAGTCCCAAATGAAGGAAAAACAGGAGCTTTACCAGGACCATGAGGCTGTAAAGAATCAATCCGTGACTGCATAGTAGCAAAGCCCGTCATAACGGTATCGAAGCGAAGAACGAGGCCAGAAAGGGTCTCATCCATGTGACAAAACTGATCGGATAAGGTTTCCTGAGTAGTCTCACTCGAGGTAGGTGAATGTGCCATAATGATAGTGGAAGGAATAGACGAAAACTTGAGAGAGCGGACTCTTGTCGTCACCCCGAATTAGTCTATTAAAACCACTATTATCACAACTAAGAAAGGACAGCAATCAGCAAATGAAAAAAGTGAAAATGAAGGTTGTAAAAATGCACCGGATAGCCAGGAGGCAAGTGACAAATTAGAACATCAAACGGAGTCGGAATTTCGTGAAATTTGGTTGAGATGGGCGATGGACAGCCTGCAAACAAGGTGTGAAAAATTGCTGCAAACGAAGACAAAAACGAACGAAAGTGACAAGTATGAAGCGGCTGGACAGCCTGCAAACAAAAGTGAAAAGAGGGCTGAAAATGGAAGGAGGAATGGACGAAAGAGATGAGGGAATTGGACGCTAGAGAGCCTGCAAACAAGCTGGAAATGGGTGATGGAGGGTTGGAACTTGGGCGCCGGAAATAATCTGCCCAAAAAAAAAAAATTTAAAAAAAAAAAAATTCCGGCCGCCAAATTTAGCGGAAGTACTTCCGCTAACTATTTGCTAAAGCTCCGCCAAGGAAAATGCTTTGATGGGAGCTGGTCCTCCTCCAAACTGTGCTGAATGTTGCTGAAGCAAAGAGACAAAAGCCCTCAGCAAAGAGAGAAAAATCAGCAAGGAAAATGGGCACCCAATCAGAAAATCAGATTTGAAATTCAGCAATCAGGAAAAGTGCTCTGATACCAAGTTATGAATAGAGCCACAACTGATCTAGAGCTAAGCTATGAAAGGATCACATAAGTAAGACTTAAGCTATGAAAGCAGCACATAAGCAAGACTTAGCCCTAGAAAGCAGGAAAGAGAGAGATTAAGGAGACTAAAGAGAGAGATCAATATCATCAGCTGAATAACAAATGACACAGTTTCCCTACTTATAGCCAAGAGGAAGCCCTAAAAGGAAGCTTCCGGTGGCTAGGGCCCAACTGGGAGGGAAAATAGTGCGCCCTCCAAGAAGGCCCCCACTCTCCAGTAATATGTCCAAATGGCCTAATAATGAATAATAAGGCCAAAGGCCAACCATATAGTCTAAGTGTCACTAATGAATAAAAAAGGGCCCAAGGCCTGCTTATGCATAAAG
The DNA here is from genome assembly GCA_029204225.1 of Diphasiastrum complanatum. Lineage (NCBI taxonomy): Eukaryota > Viridiplantae > Streptophyta > Lycopodiopsida > Lycopodiales > Lycopodiaceae > Diphasiastrum > Diphasiastrum complanatum. The sequence goes on along the minus strand of CM055095.1, from coordinate 14,340,639 downwards.
TAAAGTAAATGTAAATGGACGTGGCGAATGTAATGAGCCGAGTCCATAACTGTATGCGGCTTCGATTCGCAACTTATTGTACTCATTTACTTCTCTTACGTTTTCATACTGAATCAATACTATCCTTCATTGCGTTCAGTTTTTGACTCAGAATGTATGCGTTTCTGTTTTTCTTCGCGAACAATTTGCGACTAATTATTTGTCTGATAATTTTCGATGCTTAATTGTTTGGCTACATAATCACTTTAGTACTAGCGATTTCAAAGTTAGTTACTATAAGTTTCTATCACTATTGTTTTGTTTGAAATTGATGGGCGTAGTCATGCATTGTGAAAGAGGAAGATAGTTTATTCCGCCATGCACGAAAAGTTTTCTTTCTAGACACTCGAATTATTTTCATTCGTTTTCTTTTCGAGCTAGATCTATCTTCTGCACACCACTTTCCGACATGGTATCAGAGCGAATTTCACTACTTCTTTATCTAATTTCAACATGATATCAGAGCGAAAGCTCTAATACTTGATATCTTTCGCGATATCAAATTGATATCATACTCTTCAGTTCTTTTCAGCGTTTCAGTGTCAGAGAATTAATTTCCTATTGTTGGCATTACCACATCTTAGCGTCATCGATACAAACGACAGACTAAGTTCCAGATGGATTCTCAAAGTAAAGTCGGTCTTATCGCAGACAAGCTGAATGGATCCAATTATCATTTGTGAAAATTTAAGATGAAGACCTTGCTAATCGTTAGCAACTTATGGGATGTTGTTACAGGTATAGAAGTAAAACCTGAAGACGACGACTCAAAGTGGAAATCGAAGGACGATAAAGCTTTCGCGCTTATTATCCTCAATATATCAGATACACAGATTGGGCACACATAGCTGAAGCTAAAACGTCAAAAGACGTTTGGGACATTTTAAACTCATTGTATGACGTGAGGGACGTAACTACTAAGTTACATCTACGGAGGAAATTCTTCACATTCAAAATGTCTATTGGTGATTCTCTTCAGAGTCACATTAACCAGTTTAAGAATTTCTTGCAACAGATGGCCGCTGTCGGATCAGTCATAGACGATCAAGACGCAATTATGACATTGCGTTCAAGCTTGCCCTCTACATATGAGAACTGGGTGATGATCATATCGACACACTCAGATTTAACTCTTACTAGAGTTATCACTATGTTGCTGCAAGATGATAATCGAAGAAGTCAAGACACTTCGTCTACTTCCTCCTCTTAGGCTCTATATGTCAACAAAGGCTCGAAGCGACAAAAGCAGAAAAGCTCCAAGAAGGCTGCAACGAATCAGAAGCCGACTCAAGGTCAAGAACAATCATCGAATCCACAATCGAAGAAGAAGATATTTTGCAAGTATTGCAAGCTCAATAATCATGAGATCAAGGATTGCCGAATTCTCCAAGCGAAGAATGCAGCCAAGCAACCTGATCAACAAGTAAACACAGTTTTATCATCTCCCTAGGTCGAAGTGGACAAAGGCGCATTCATGGACAAAGATCAAAGCGCAGTTCTGGATGATTCATGGTTTTTGGATTCTGGAGCAACTCAACATATGACCAATCAACGTGAGATCTTCAACTCCTACTCGCCTTACAACACGAAGAAATTTGTTCATCTTGGTGACAATAGTACTCACACTATTGAAGGTGAAGGTACTGTAAGATTGCGGGTCCGGCATAATCAATTCAAATTACTATCAAAGGTCTTATATGTTCCTAAACTCTCTACAAATTTGTTGTCAGTGAGTAGAATTACAGATTTAGGTCATAAAGTAGAATTTGAATCTGATCAATGCAAAATTATTGATAGGAGTAATGAGATCCTTGCACTCGACAAGAGGCAGGGTTACTTATATAGATTGGCACACTGTTATTCTGAGTCTAGTCAAGCCTTGAAGACCTTTGTTCTAGTCAATAAAGCATTACTATGACATCATCGCTTAGGACACTTGAATCATGCATTTGTTATGAACATGTCCAGACAATCCATGGTTCTTGATCTCGACTATCTTTCTGGTAAGGTCGATCTCCCTGTCTGTCATAGTTGCATCTTCGGAAAGCAGGCTAGGATTCCTTTTAGATCAAACCATATGCAGGCAACAAAAGATCTGTTAGATGTTGTTGATACTGATATATGTGGACCTATGCAAACTCCCTCATTGCTAAATGCAAGGTACTTCATTACCTTTATTGACGAATTCTCTAGAAGAACAGTTGTTTATTTCATTAAACAGAAATCAGAGGCTTTCATCAAATTCAAACAATTCAAAGAGCATGCTGAGAATCAAACGGGCAAACAAATCAAAGCACTGAGGTCAGATAACGGGGGAGAATACATCTCCAACGAATTCAAGGACTATTGCCTTAACAACGACATTGAGCAACAATACATCACTTCCTATTCGCCTCAGTCAAATGGTCTTGCTGAGAGAAAGAACATAACCTTAGTCCAATCGGCAAAGTGCATGTTATCACATGCGACACTTCTGAAGTGCTAGCTGTTTCAACAGCAACCTATATTCAGAACAGATGTTCTACTAAAAGCCTCTCAGACAAAACACCATTCGAAGTTTGGACAGGTACCAAACCTTCTTTATCAAACTTATGAGTTTTTGGATGTATTGCTTTTGCGCAGATTCCTCGTGATCTCAAGAAGAAGCTCGACTTCCAAAGTATCAAGTGTGTTTTCATCAGCTACACTACTTCAGATCAAGCCTACAAGTTGTTCGATCCCATCGAGTCAAAGATATTCACTAGCCGAGATGTCATCTTCATCAAAGATCAGTTTCAAGACCTCAAAGGAAAGGGCAGTCCCCATGTAGCCGACCTATCAGATTCTCCTGACGCTTTGAACTTTCCAATTCCTTAGTCGACTATTCCTATTGAAGGTCCAAGCTCCTCTACTCTTGACGAACAACAAATCAACGACGAATCAGAAGATGATGATGTTGCAGATCAGCAACTACAGTATGATGGAAATAATCAACTTCCTGTATTACCCAGAAGATCTTCAAGGACTAGCAGACCACCTAACCGGTATATCAACGAGTCTGCAGCTTATCTTGTTCAGGAATTGACGTCTGTCCAAGAGGCATTCAGTCAGCCTGATTCAGATCTCTAGAAAGAAGCTATGGATAAAGAGTATTCATCTCTTATCAAGAACCAGACGAGGACGATTGTCGAATTACCTGCCAGCAGAAACGTAGTTGATTGCAAATGTATTTTCAAAGTCAAGTACAACGCAGATGGAAGCATTAACAGAAGAAAGGCTCGACTTGTAGCCAGAGGATTTTCTCAGGTATACAACGTCAATTACACTGAGACCTTCAGTCCAGTAGTCAAGCATTCTTCTATTCGACTTTTGTTATCATTTGCCGTTGCAGCAGATTCGGAAATACATCAAATGGATGTACAGACAACATATCTCAATGGAGTTATCGAAGAAGACATTTACATTGTGTATATTATCGAGGGTAAACACAATCATGTTTGTAAACTCCATAAGGCACTTGATGGCTTGAAGCAATGTGCTCGAGCATGGTTTCAAAGGATCAATACTTTCCTTATTGATCACGACTATACACCTAGCTCTTCAGGTTCAAACGTTTACTTCAAAGCGGTTCAGCAGTCTTTTATCATTTATTACTTTGTACGTGGATGATACATTGCTTTTCAGCAACAATACCGATTTGATAAAAGAAGCCAAGACAATGCTATCTTCCGAATTTGACATGACCGATCTGGACGAAGCTCATTTCTGCCTTGATATACAAATCCACAGAGACAAAAAACAGAAGTTGGTCTACATTACACAACAGAGGTACATCTACAACATGTTAGTCAGATATAGTCTGATGAATAGCTTATGTACGCCATGATCTTTTCCAGGCTAGACATAGCTTTTGCAGTCAGCTCTCTCAGTCAGTTTATGACTAACCCTGGTATAACACATTGGAAGGCTCTTATCAGAGCCATGAGATATCTTCGAGCTACTATGGACTTTTGCATTTGTTATGGAGCAGTCGGCAACGACAAACTCAATTTACTCAGTGGTTACACAGATGCAAGTTGGGCAGGAGATGTAGACACTCATAAATCTACTTCTGGATTTACATTCTTCCTCAACAATGGTCCAGTTTCCTGGAATAGTCGCAAGCAATCTTTGATAGCTCTATCTTCCACAGAATCAGAGTATATCGCAGCCTCTCAAGCTACAAAGGAAGCAATTTGGTTGAGGAACTTACTCTCAGATATCGGTCTGAATCAATATGCTCCGACGACATTATTTTGTGATAATCAAAGTGCCATCGCTTTATCAGCCAACCCTAGATTTCATTCCAGGAGTAAGCACATTGTACTGAAGTATCATTTCGTCAGAAGCAAAGTTCTCAACGAAGTGGTCAGATTGCAGTACTGTAGAACGCAAGATATGACAGCAAATGTTTTTACTAAAGCATTAAGTTTGGAGTTACACAGAAGATTGTGTGTAGAACTAAGTTTAAAGGTCAAGGCATTCAAGGATTCAGATTAAGGGGGGAGTGTTGGATTATTCTCCTTCTTACCAATCGACTAATCGGTTTTAATCTTCATCCATTGTTATCCAGTTCTGCGGATTTTCTCGTGTGTTTACACAGTCTGCAAAATTATAAGTGTTTTTCACAGTCTGCAGAATTACACAGAGTTTATGACAGTGTCTCTTTTTCGCATTTTTTGCCTGACATTTAGTGTAAAATCACAGTGTCGCATTTTTCGCTTTTTCAGAAGAGCCTCAAATGTTAAGGAAATGACTCTAGCAAAGTGTGGGGCAACCCTAAATGAGATTTAAGGGCACTTTCTCCCTTTTCTCCTTTTTCGCAAAAAACCCGATAGTGTCGCCTGTGGCTGTTTTAGTTCATTTCTGCAGAGCTGCGGTTTTGGTTCATTTATGCAGACAGAACTTTTACGGCCAATTTGACCGTTTATCAGCAATCAATGACAAGGACCGTTTATCAGCAATCAATGACAGTTTAACGATCAAATTTAAGATTATTAGAAGCATTTGAATAGTTAGCTCTCTCTCTCTCTCAAGCCTGCGAGCTTGAACACTCCTAAGCATTCTAGCTCACTTCCACTCAGAGATAGCATAGAGTACGCGGCTTCGATCCGCAACTTATTGTACTCATTTACTTCTGTTACGTTTTCATACTGAATCAATATTATCCTTCATTGCGTTCAGTTTTCGTCTCAGAATGTATGCGTTTCTGTCTTTCTTCGCGAACAATTCGCGACTAATTATTTGTCTGATAATTTTCGATGCTTAATTGTTTGGCTACGTAATCACTGTAGTACTGGCGATTTCAAAGTTAGTTACTATAAGTTCAAACGTGATTTCTATTACTATTGTTTTGTTTGAAATTGATAGGCGTAATCATGCATTGTGAAAGAGGAAGATAGTTTATTCCGCCATGTACGAAAAGTTTTCTTTCTAGACACTCGAATTATTTTCATTCGTTTTTTTTTCGAGTTCGTTTTCTTTTCGAGCTAGACCTATCTTCTGCACACCACTTTCCGACATTAGCAAGATGGAAAATAGATCACAAAGGTCTCAAAATCAATTGTTTTGTAGTAAACTTGCCCCACTTCTCTTGTAGTGTTGGAAAATGCATTTTCTTTGATAGGAAATCCTTTTGAAATGGCAGAAACTGTGTTCCTATGTACCATCTTCAAGGAATGTTTTTCCAAGCAGGGAAATGCCCATTGAATGAGTTTCTGCATGAAAAGAACCCGGGCATGGTAGCAACTAAATGTATTTTCAAACATGAAATTTTTTCTTCCCAAAAATCTCTTCTTTATAACCCTTAATATGGATTGGCAAGAAAATGGCTACGGTAAGAAGTACAAACACGTTTGAGCAATGGGACAAGTTTGTTAGCTCATTCGACACTCTTTTCAGTTGACTGTGCTTCTACATAATATCTCTTCCCTATATAATACAGCTCTGTAGGACTTTTGCTACTTCAACACCAAGCCAGACACAAGTACCAATATCATTGAGCACTGTAACAGTTTGTTAACTGGTATTTATTGTGGCCCACTCTGCTGCAGTGCCACAATGGACCCACATTCTTATCTACAGACTTTAGGCCATTACAGCACAGAGGAGCATCAATCAGCTCTTTTTTATATTTGATGGCTTTGTTAGACTTGAGCTCAATTTTTCAGGGTTTTGAGGTTCGAATGTTCTCAACCAACCGCAGCTCCTATATTATTCATTAAAAGCCAATTACGTACAAGTCAGAAGTTATCTGTCTTCCACGAATTGCAGCAAGGCCGAAGTTGATTTTGATTTAATTTGACACAGTTTCCTGTATCATTATCCAGGAAGCAAAAGGAAAAAATTATTTGTTACTTTTTTTTTGGAAGTTGTGAATCGCGACCCCCGAGCGAATTGGGGGCCGCGATTCGGACCACTGTCCGCAATTCGTTGATGCATCTATGCTCTCTTCTTCCACAATTAAATCTATCTCATTCTTGCATCTTCTGCAAAGATCTGTTGCAAGTAAAGGCTTTCCATCTCTTTTAAGAAGATGCAAGAATTGGATTGGAAAATATATGATTTCATGGATGGTAAGGTGTAGTGTGTGACTGTTGACAAATGTGTGTGTGTGTGTTAAACGTTTGACAATGTGTGTTTTGACAAATGTGTGTGTGTGTGTGTGTTTGACAATGTGTGTGTGTGTGTGTGTGTGTGTGTTTTGTCATTTTCGTGAAATTCGAATCATTGAACATTTGCTAATTTACCACTAACTAACCATGCACATGGTACATTGGAATATGACATATGTATTATGTAATATGTATGCTGTGACATTAATGTTTAAAAAAAAACCCTAAAACCGATTCGCCGGTTCGAACCTGGAGAAGTCGATTCTTTCCCGATTCAAACTCGATTTCCCTCAAGCCTACCTTTAAAATGTCATTTGTAATGTATGTTCTTTCTTCCATACCTTTATGTAATGTCCTAGCTTCTAGCCTGGGCCCTGCAGAGATATTACTGTGGGATAGAATAGGCTCTATACAAGACCTTTCATTACATGTTGTACAATCATATTATTGTGGGTTGAAAGGTAATTTCTGCAATATCAAGATATGCCATTGGTTGTGCCCCTCCCCCCAAAACCCAAATGTCATTGTGGTAAAACCAGAGCCCACAGGGCCAGTAAATGGTGTTGGCTTTGGGCCTCCTTCAATCCCCACGTAAATAATAACATGCAATTTGTTCATGGCCCAATTAGGATCTACAGAATTAAGGCCTGAATGTACATGAGGCCAGAGTTGTAATACAAGTAGCCCAATGAAGGCACATGGTGGGGACAATAAGCTAAAAGCAATGAAAGTAGAGGCGTGCCCACTAAGTCTCCTGCTGCTAACTATCCGGGTGATTGATCATTGAACATGCTGATTATTTCGTTCTAGAGTTGAGGTGAGGAGGTTTTGTTGATTCTAAAATCTGCTTCTAAGTAGTGTCTAGATCATAGCATGTGGCCTTAGCTTTGTACATGAACTTGATGGATGAACTCTATCGTGTATCATTTGTGTGATGCATATCAAAATGATCCTTTATGTATAGGCGAATGACATTTTTGGTGACTTTTGCAGGTGGTTCAGGTCATATTCGAAATTTCCTGTAAATTGTAACATTGAAATTGACCTAAATGTCCAGTAAAAGTCACTGGAAATAGGATATTCCCTTTTGTAAAGATTGATTGAAATTTCTAATTAACTTCTAACGAAAACTAGTGTAATGTGTGCAGTAGAATTTTTCCAGCAGCATTTTCTTCAGTGAATTTCTGAATTGGCAGAAACCACAACAGACAAGCTCTACAGCTAATGAAGATAGGTCAAAAATTTCAACAGTGTTTGCACCATTGAATATTGAAATTTGACTTTGTATCTGTGGCTGCATCAGAGGCACCGAAATAGTTATCAGAAAAGAAAGGCTCTCTTTGAGGCCATCTATCATCTGGTTGAGCTTAATGAAATTAGTCCAAGGACTATGATATTGTAGTCTCTCGAAAGAGAAAGAGGAGAATATTAGTAATTGTTTCGTTGTGATCATTGCCATACAGGTGTACAAGGGAACATTGGTGACAGGGGAGATTGTGGCAATCAAAAGAGCTCAACAAGAGTCCATGCAAGGTGCAGCAGAATTCAAAAATGAAATAGAACTCCTATCTCGTGTGCATCATAGAAATCTTGTCGGCCTTATTGGATTTTGCTATGAGCAAGGAGAACAAATGTTGGTGTACGAGTATATGCCAAATGGAACTTTACGAGAGCATATTCTCGGCAAGGGTATTTTTTTTGCTCATTAAGTTCGAAGTAGAATTGAAGTATTTTTTTAACGCCTCAGTCCTTGTGAAAAGCTTGTTCTGACCTCTGCAATTGCTAGTCAGTCATACTGGATAAAAACTAAATTGCTATTTCTTCTTTTCTGCTATCTTGACACAGATGGCCCTGAAACTTTTGATTGGACGAAAAGGTTGGAGATTGCTCTCGGTTCAGCCAAAGGTCTCTCCTACCTTCACGAGTTAGCAAATCCACCAATCATACACAGAGACGTAAAGTCTGCCAATATCTTACTGGATGAGAAACTTGTGGCTAAGGTAGCAGATTTTGGCCTTAGTAAACTTGTTGCTGATGGGAAGGGCCATGTTTCAACGCAAGTTAAAGGAACAATGGTATGTTTTGGCTACCTGCTAACATTCTAAATCGTTTGTTTCTTATTCACGGTTTTAACATCGTAAATGACCGAAACTTCTTCAAACTGCGTACCTTGCAGGGCTATCTCGATCCTGAGTACTACATGACACAACAGCTCTCTGAAAAAAGTGATGTTTACAGTTTTGGTGTTGTGCTTCTGGAACTCATCACAGCAAGACAACCAATTGAGAGGGGAAAGTACATAGTTCGGGAAGTACGGACAGCTCTAGATAAAGGGGGTTTGCAAGCGTTGCGTCCTCTTTTGGACCCCTCTCTTCGGTCCTATCCTAACAGAGATATGGAAAGCTATTTAGATCTTTCTCTTCGGTGTGTGGAAGAGAATGCATCCAGGCGACCATCAATGAGTGATGTGGCTAAAGAATTGGAGGGTCTTCTGGTAAACGATTCGAGCCTAGGTTTTACTGGCTCCAATGCTAATGGTAGAAAGTATGAACAGGATGAGTACAGTAACCAAAAATAATTATCAGGAGGTAGTAATTCATTCTTCCAGTAGAGAGGCGGACAACTTTTGAGCCGAGGTGTGCAATTTGTGGTTTGGTATGAGTTTAGGCTTTCTTGGCATTGGAGGTTTGAGTCACTTTGGACGTATGTGTTCTGTAGGAGACGTTTGTCTCCATATCGTACGATAGTTTTGTTCAAGGTAGATAATAAAGCTTTGAGAATTATTCATGTGATGGTGAAGAAGCTAGGTTATCACTTATTAAAATGGGGTTTGATGGCGTTGGGACAGATATCCACAGGAGGGCATTTCCAAAGTGCAGCAATGTCAAATTCCTTACTGTGTTGACTTCACCAGAATCATTTTGTATCTTCTCAACCCATGTGAGAGAGCTTGATTGATCACCAGAAATGCTGCAGTATGCTACGCATAATGTTGCCTTAGAGATTTCCATATGACTGAACTAGCTTATCAGTTTGTGGTGATGCCTGTCAGAGAAGGCATTCGTTGCCAGTGCAGCAAGTTATTCCCCGGCTAAGCTGAGATGACAGTCATCTTTCCCTGACCTAAAACTGGATTCAAGAATGAGACTCGTATATCTCTGTGGATACTTGAAGTACAATGTATCAAACCTAGTGTGTAATAAGAGCGGAAGGATGTCTTACCATTCTTTGAAGACGTAGTCGATTGGCCAGGCCAACAAAGCACGAAGATTCTTGTTGCCACTTCATTCATACTTTTCTTTTCTTTTGCTTGGAATGAAGCTTGGTAGCAAAGAGGAATTCAAGGAGAGCATAGAAAACTTTCCTAATGGCAAATTTATGAATTTTGCATAGCAATGATCAAGATCGAGATGAAATGGGCTGGAATGTGTTGTGATCAATGTAAGAAAGAGAAGATTGTTTCTAGGAAAAAGAAGAAAATTAGGAAGGCTTAATTGTATTATTTGTAAGAACAATGTTTTCCCAGTCAGCATTTATAGCAAGGACCGAGAGTTTGTGCTTGTTGTGTCTTGAACAAGAAATTTTTTATATACAATTTGAAAGTAATTGTGAAACTCTTTTTTCCTATTTGTGTTTTTTTTCTTCTATACTTACATAATTTGATTCTGGAGCAAGACTGTTTTATTGCTTGGAGAGTAATGCAAGTCACATTCGATTGCGTCATGGTCACAATTGCAGAATTTTACTTATGTTAAAGAAAGAGCAATCACTACTAGAATCTAAAAGGTCTTTTCAGGACTTGGTATAGCTTTTTTAAATTGATATATTGCAAGTAGATACCTAGGGCTATAACTTCTGAAATAGAATCTGGTATCAGAAAATCCCTTGCTCAGACACAGCAAACTGGAGAAGTGTTTATTACCTTGTTTTCTTTTGAGGGTTAATGCTTTGGAAAGTAGCTAGATGGCGCGTTCAGAAACGCGTTCCGGGATTTTGTCCCGGAACACTGCTCGGGAACGCCTTTTTTTTTATTTTGGAATATGGGTGTCAAAAAACAGGTTTTTTGATGGTGGGTTTGATAATAGCTTTTGTAAAAAAAATTTATCTACTGCAGAAGCCTACAGATCCCCGATAATATGTAGGTACCGCTGATTCATTGAGTCTTGATGAATTGATTCACTGATTTAGGGTTTAGGGTCCTTGCTCATAACACTGTCATGATCGTGTTATGTGGGGGCCTTTTGGCATAATGGCAGAGCTATGGATATGTAGACCCGGAATGCCCTATGCATCATATCTATTGCTGATGCATTGATTAGGATCATTTGGATCAGCTTGGCTTTGAGAATAGGATATGTAGATCGGATATCAAGAGCATTAGTTAGGCATTTTTTTAAGAGGCTATGCAAGGTGGTTTCTTCCAACACCTAAAAGCCCCACCCCCCCATTGCAACAATGTTGTTCGCCACAAGCCATTGATGCACATGTTGATGTTGAGGGGACCATAGTAGGAGTATGGGTACTCCATCATGGCTGGGATGTCTGTTGACAAAGGCCCATCATTAGCATCTCGATCTTTGTTGCATGGGCATGATGTTCTTTGAAGCTGTAGACGCTTCACAGATAGTAGAGCAGAGATCATTGATCTCATAATTGAGTAGATAGGAACTACTACTATCTTGGAGATTGGCCTAGCCAACATCTTGCAAGTGGTCATGAACAATGCCACCAACTAATTGCATGCATGTTGATCGGGAGGCTATTTAGCCATTCTTCTCCCCTCATGGGATTGCTTAACATGCACCAACATGGACTAGAATTGGTGCACCCATAGAAGGAATCATATTGAAACCCGGGGGCATTCAAAGCATATGAAAATTTGGCATAATTTCATTGCCTCCATTTAAAAGAATGATCAAACATTTTTTCCGTGCCTAAACTTGTAAAACATATCGGTTTTTATATGTATTCGCAAATTTCTTTTAAAAAAAATTAATGCATTTTGGAACGTGAAATTGAAAATTACGTATTTATTATACAAAGGAAAATGACTCTATAATGCATAAAAAATTCAAAATTGCCTGAAAATCAGAAAAAATTATCTAGAAATATCTAACTACTCATAACCAACTTATGAATACAAGGCTTCAATTTTGAAGAAAGCTACTTCTGATTTCAATACTATACCTTCCAAGAATCCAATTCTTGTCAATGAAAACAATACAAACGAACAAAGGATTTGTTTGCACCTACAAGTCAAATACAAATGTATTTCCTTCTATATAGAAGTTTTCACAAGTCATTTTTCAATTTAAAAAATCTATTGTGCTCGGATAAATTAGCAAAATTATGGAATGGTCTTTTTCTCATTTAAACTACGATATGACCCAATACCATAAGATTATCGACAAAATCATACAATTATTTTGAAACCATGAAACATTACAAATGAAACGTAATGGAACCGGAGCATAATCATCATAAAATGAGAATAGGGTTTAGGTATGAGCCATAAACGTAAAAGAAACATCCATAAAATAGTTGTGTTACATTTGCTACATAAAGAAACAGTGCATGTCTAATATAATAGTACTATGAAAACAAATCCTAGGGTGAGACATCATCATCTGAGGCTGAGATGGGACTCTCTCTAACGTCTGGTGAGGGGGCCAGGGCCACGAGCCGCCCAGATCTGCCTCTACCTCTACTGCTAGCTCTAGTAGACTCTGACTTTTTGCCTTGGCTAGATCTGACTCCTAACCCTCTAGGTCTACCCCTAACCCTGCAGTTAGGGGTTTTTGGACAGGGGTTGGTCACACCAGAAAGCCCTAAAGGGGGAAGGGCCCACACCGCCCTTACGGCAGGGACCGACGAAAACTACTTCCAACCCTGGGGTCCACTCGGTTTCTACGTGCTCTCCCCACCAATGAAAGTTTCTAGGCTTCTAAAAGTATGGTAGAAAGAGGGTAGGTTATGTTTCTATCAACTTGGCCTAAACAACTGCTATGGTCTCTTTCGTGTTCATAATCTCTTTTTAACTACCTACTGTGTAGCCTTGGATATTCTTTGATACTCGCCCTTTGGTATAGTACTAGGTTTATCCTTCCTGATGTGATGCTAGTACAGGTTATCTTCCCTACACTGACGGCAATGTTGAACTGACATCAGTGGGTCTAGCAGATGTGGTCACACCAGCCCTGATGTGTAGGGATGTTGGTGCATTTCATTAGTGAGCAGGTAGCTTGGTAGATCGCGAAATACGTACCTAGGCTAGATACTAGGTTATTTTGTATAACAAAAGCACCTACAACATAACTGTCTAGAGATATTAGTAATGGTTGCCCTAGACTGAGAGGCTGGTTTGACTGGTAGATTACGTCTCACACAAGGTCAAACCGAAGTTAGGTTGACTAATTATAGCCCCCACTAGCTCTCTAGTCCTGCATCCTACTAGGTATGATAAATTTGTTGATTGTACGTGGATTGTAGGGTAATCCACCCGAGGCTTCCTAGAATATGATAATGGTGGAGATTTACTGCTTGCGGCTAAGTACTTTGACGTAGGATGGGCATTTGGTCCAATGTACTGAGTCTAGTAGTTAGAATTCAAGTAGAATCCTTAGCTACCCATAGCCTAATAGGATATCTTGCTATTTGGGTTTAGTTCATAACTTGGTGGGCCATACTTATGGTACTAAGTCCTATAATGGCATGGTATACATTTCTCTCTGATGTGGTTGTGACGTTCCACCCCATGATACCATCTTGCTGACCGGATATGACTTTTCATGCCTCTCTATGACGATGAGGAGTTTAGGCTTGAACTCCTATGATATTATAGGTGACGAACTCTTTAGCATACCCCATAAAATGTATGATAGTCACCTAGCAACATGATACTTGAATGTGTAAAAAAAATGATGTAAGAATTGCTAGCTATTATAGTTCTAAGAGCCCATGGCCAAATCAACCCTGGGATGCGATGTCATGTTTTCCCAATATGACTTGTAGTTCTCCGAACCCAACTGACCCTAACTTGGTCAGAACCCAATGGAATATGTGGTAATAACTGGCATGATATTCCCTAAGTCTCTATATTGCAAACGACATTTGACTTGAAAAACTGGAAAGGTCAAGTGAAAATATGGTGAGTACATTACGCATACCGTCCTGTTCCCTGGACAGTAGCGTTTCCCAAATTCCGGGTCTAGATATTTCAATAGATAGTACCAAAAATGGTGTGCCTATGTTGCGACTTAGCTAGGATAGCGTGTTTCAACTGTTTTCGACAGACTTTCTTCTCTGGTGTTTCACAGAGGTCGGGTTAAGTTAACACACTCTCCACCCATGATGAATCAAAAAAGACACTTAGGAAGTTGACAATTTTTTATGCAGTTTAACTAGCAAGGAACATGCTAGATGGTCTATCAAAGCAAAGCATAAAGTTTTGTGGGAAAAACCGGTTTCCTTACTCTTCCATAAAGCACATACCAATATTCACTTCAATACGACGCTAATAAGGCTTGGCTACAATCCTTCTTGGTTTTGGATAACGACTACTAAGTCGAAAAATGAGAAATAATCAATTCTCTAGTCAACCACACAATATTTGTCATACACTACTATAATTCCAAACCGAACTTCAATTTGTGTTAAAAGCAATTCACTACCAAACTCCAACTTATTCACTCGGTTAAATGGATACAACCACAAAATGCAAGCTTTGGTCAATACGTATCAGAACTCAAATCAGTATGACCTCGTTCTTCACAACCATGTGATTAGTCCTTCCAAAAAAAAACTTGCTTCACTAAAACACTTGTAAAACCTCATTCGAACCATAAGTGATTGTAGATATGATACCACACCACATCTTGTTTGAAAGTACAAGCTTACGATAAACAACCGCTTTATGCAATTGAGATGAATAGAAATGAAAAAAAAAAAAGCCAAGGAAAGTAAAAGCTTATCTCAATGCGCAGTGTTTGATCCTATGGTGCCAAGCTCTAGCCGATTGCTTCAAGCCATAAAGTGCCTTCTGGAATTTGCAGACATGATGCTTCATAGCTTCATTAACGTATCCTTCAGATTGTAGCATGTAGATGTCTTCTTCAATCACTCCATTCAGATAAGTTGTCTGTACATCAAGTTGATGTACTTCTAAGTCGGCTGCTGCAACATACGATAGGAGGGCTCAGATCGATGAATGCTTTGACTATTGGGCTGAAAGTTTTGTTGTAGTCAATGTTGGGGATCTGACCGAATCCTTGAGCTACTAGTCTTGCCTTCCTTCGATCAATCGCTCCATTGGCATTGTATTTGATCTTCAAGACCCACTTGCAATCGATAAGATTGCAGCCAATCAGGAGCTTCGACTAGTGACCATGTTTGGTTCTTGATCAGAGAGAAATACTCTCTATCCATTACTTCTCTCCAGAGACTGGATTCTAGTTGGCTAAGTGCCTCATCGACTGATGTTCGTTCTTGCATTAAAAGACAGGCAGACTCAAGAATATACCTTGTGGGCTGTGTGCACACTCAGCTTGCTTGATCTTCTTGGAGGAAGTGTCGGTTGATGATTCAGTCCTTGGATTTGTAGTTGCTGAGTGATAGCAACATCTTCGTCTAACTTGTTGTCGTGTAGTGGATCAACTATAGGCACGCATGAGCCAGTGGCTCAAATAGTTGTGTCAATGGGAGGCGTTGCAGGTTCATCTGGAACAATGCCTTTGCCTTTGAGGTTGATGAAGTGATCCTCGATAAAGACTGTATTCTGGCTGAATAAGATCTGCTGGGTATCGAGATCATACAGCTTGTAGGTGCTGTCAGATGAAGTGTATCCAATGAGGATTGTCTTGAGACCTTGGAAGTCAAATTTCTTCCTTGTCTCTTTTGAGATTTGCGCATAGGCGATGCATCCGGATACTCGTAGGAGGCTTTGAGCATGTCCAAACCTCATGGGGTGTTCTGCCTAAGAGGGCCTTGATCACGAACATCTGTTCTGGATGTAGGCTGTAGTGGAGACAGCTTCAACCCAGAAGTTCTTTGGCAGAGATGAGTGTGCTAGCATACATTTGACTGACTCGACTAGGGTACGATTCTTCCTCTCGGCTAAGCCATTAGACTGAGGCAAATAAGGAGTGATAAATTGTTGCTCAATGCCTTGGCTCTAACAGGACTCTTTGAATTTGGTAGGGATGTACTCTCCACCATTATCAGACCTCAAGGCTTTGATTGTCTTACCAGTCTCTTTCTCTATGCGCTCCTTGAAGATTCTGAAGCAATTGAAAGATTTGGAGATCTTGTCTATCCTATCGACTACTTTACATTGATCAGATTCAAATTCTACTTTATGTCCTAGATCTATAATCCTGCTAATAGACAGTAGGTTTATTGACAGATTTGGTACATGAAGGACATTTGAAAGTAGCTTACATTGATCATTGGCAAAGCTTAATCTTATTGTACCTTCACCTTTGATAGCTTGAGTGCTGTTGTTGCCAAGGTGAACATATCGCTTGGTACGTAAGGCGTATAGCCTGCAAGCGACCTCAAAACCTTGTCTATGGCCAAAAACAAGTTGTTTGTGGCATCCCATCATTGTTTGCAAGCAAAAATCAGACTGACAACGACCTCTACATATTCTCAAGAGCAAGCCCGACATCGAAGTCATCGACATCTTCTTCAAAGCAAGCTCGACATCAAAGTCTCCGACTTCGTCAACTAAAACGACTTGTATAACTGGCGACTGATAACAACAGCATGGTTCCTTAATTTCATTTGTAAAGTACTGACCTTAATTAGAGGTCACCACAAGAGTAAGGCAGTTACAGCCCAAAGCGGTGACGGTGCCTAAAGAAGGAAGTGGTAGCATGGCTATCCACTCTTCTCTCCAACGATCAAATACACACTGACTGCTCTCACGTACATCTGCCATTGAAAAAGAGGTCTAAGAAGATCGAGTGATCAGACGATTAGCAAGAGCACGCCAATTTGTTCTTCCTCTCTATCAGAGTATTGTTTCAAGAAGAACGCGCCTCATATCTACATTCAGACTTGTACTATCTGGGATTATATAATTCCTATTCCAACAATCTGAATCGTGTCGTACTTTGTGCAATGCATTATCATTCAGCTCTGATTCACTGATTCATGCCATGCAGACAATTATTCATAGATTAAAATACTCATATGATTGATAATTTGTGCTGATCATAAGCTCTAGCTCTTAAACTGATAACACTTCTACAAAGAACATTTATTTTGTGTTCGCCTACGAAATCTTTACTGGTAGACGTTGTGCACGCACCGAGAGATCTTCCTAGTCGATTTCCAACATGGTATCAAAGCTATAGTTCCTATAGTCTCTACTATTTGATACTTTTATAGAGCTTATATTGTCAGAACTGTTGTTCTGATATATTGTAGACACTCATTATAATTGTATCCAGTCATATTATCTACTATCTGCATAAATCTTTGACTTTCAAATGGATTCGCAATCACAAGCTACTATAATGGTAGATAAACTCGATGGTTCAAATTTCTATTGTGGATGCAGGCACTGATATCACTCTATGGGCGGAAATAGATATTAGCTCTGATACCACTTCTATTGGAAGAAAAACAAGAAAATTGTTATAACCAGGATCGTGGATTACTTGGAAAATGGAGTTACGAGCAGTCCTTTCTGTGTGAAATCAGATTATCAGTGTAGCAGTCATAGACTGTCGTGAAAGAGAGATTGCAAAAAGGAATTAGGCGTCTGAGACAGCCATGCAATCCTCTAATACTGATAACCTGATATGAAGAGAATGTAGAATTAATTCAAACATCAGAGACAACCATACAATTCTCTTCTTAATAATGTTTGTGTGAGAGAAGCAAGAGATATTATTCAACAAGAATGCTAAAGTATAGAACAATAGCGAATCTGTATATTGAAGTTGTAAATACAACGATCAAACCACAACAATTGCACTGATAAGCGCATGATCCCACTAACAAATTCAAGACAATTGCTAAGGTTCAAAATAGTTCTCTCTCTCTCTCTCTCTCTCTCTCTCTCTCTCTCTCTCTCTCTCTCTCTCTCTCTCTCTCTCTCTCTCTCTCTCTCTCTCTCTCTCTCTCTCTCTCTCTCTCTCTCTCTCTCTCTCTCTCTCTCTCTCTCTCTCTCTCTCTCTCTCTCTCTCTATGATCAATAACTCTAAGGAGTCAGCTACTTGGAAAAAAGGCGTTCTCCACTATCTGACCTTACGTATCATAACTCTCTCCACCTTGGAGTGTAATCGCTCAATTACATGTATATATATATACATATTAGCTGAAGAATCTTGTACTAGTTTAACTTTACAATTACAAGATTGATAACAGATGTTAAATTGATCAGTGGATTAGTTCGTTGATGGAGCGTGAAGGCAATCTGGTCTAATAGCGAAATTCTATGTTTTTTTGGTAGACTGGAAGTGCGACACTCCTTGTCCTTTTGGTTGTTGCCTTTCCCTGAGGGAAGCCTTCAGGTCTGGAAGACACCTTCGGCGTTTGGAAGACACCTTCGACGTTTGAGAAGACACCTTTGGCGTTTGAGAAGACAGCTTTAGCGTTTGTAGGACGTCGCCTTTGTTTGCAGAACAACTTCGGCCCATTGCAGGGCAAGCGTCGCCTGTCAGAAAACCTAGTGTAAAAATACAGTGTCAAGTTTTTCGCATTTTTCGGCTGTGCGAAAAATGCAAGTAAATACCAGATTGTAGCGACAGTTCAATTTTCTGCAAGTTACATTTGAGAGAGTAGAATTTAGAGAAGGGAGGAGGGTTGTTGGGATGAGTAGGAATTAGATTAAACTCCAACACTCCCCCTTAAGCTGAGTGCTATGAATATGATCTACAATTGAGATTTCACATACCTACTAAAGTAGAATGTTTATCTCTAGACAATGGCTTTGTCAAAATATTAGCCAACATACTGTCTGTATGACAGTAACTTAGTACAACATCTTGACTCTGAACTTTCTCTCTAAGGAAATGGAATTGAACTTCTATATGCTTGGTTCTATTATGAGTTCGTGGATTCAATGAAAGAGCTATGCAGCTTTGATTGTCGCACTGGAGTATTGTTGGACTGATCTATGTGAATTGCAGATCCTACAACAGCCTCCTTAGCCAGATTATTTCCTTCACTACTGATGTAGCTGCAACATATTCGGATTCTGTGGAGGAATAGAAATGCATTTCTGCTTTCTGAGATGGGTTCTCCTGCGAGGAAACAAATGTAGCCTGATGTGGATTTTCTAGTATCCACGTCTCCTGTCCAATCTGAATCTGAATAAGTGGTCAATGTGAGTGCAGCTTCTATATTGCCATTATAGCTCAACGCATAGTGCTTTGTAGCTTGAATGTACCTCAGTATTCTTTGCAGAGCTTTCCAGTGTTGTAGGCCTGGATTGGACATGTACTGAGACAATGTGCTTACTACATATGCTAGATCAGGTCATGTGCGGATCATAGAATACATAATAGATCCTATGACAGACTGATAAGGATACTTGCACATTTATTGCTGATTTTCTTGAGTTTTGGGGCACATGTCTTTGGATAGCTTATCTCTTGGATCCATAGGTGTGTCTATGAGCTTCCAGTCCTCCATCCCATATCTGCAAAGTACATTGGTAAAGTAGGATTCTTGGCTTATAGTTATCCTTCTGCCTGCGTGATCTCTACTGATCTCCATACCAATAAGGTAATGGACTGGGCCTAAATCAGTCATCTCAAACTCTGATGAAAGTAGAGATTTGGTTTTCTGTAGTAACTAATTTGAACTACTAATAATTAAAGAATCATCAACGTATAATGCTATTATGACATAGCTTCACTCTTTATGCCTGAGTTATACATTGCAGTCTACAGAGCAAGAAGTAAAATTGTGCTACAACAAGAAGTGATTAATTCTGTCATACCAGGCCCTGGGAGCTTGCTTAAGACCATATAAAGCCTTATGCAATTTACATACCAGATGCTCTTGCCTTGAAGGACGTAACCTTCTGGTTGATAGATGAATATATCTTCTTGTATAAATCCGTGTAGGAATGCCATCTGGACATCCATCTGGTGAATGTCCAGATCGGTCCGAATAGACCGATGCTTTACCACTGGACTAAAGGTCTCAATGTAGTCTATCCCATATACTTGTTCAAAGCCTTTAACCACCAGTCTAGCTTTCCATTTGGATATGGATCCATCTGGCTTAAGCTTCAGCTTAAAGATCCACTTGGAGTCAATTGGTTTTACACCAACAGGAGGATTGACAAGACTTCAGGTCTTGTTCTTCATTAGAGACTAATACTTAGCATCCATGGCAGCCTTCCAATTGTTTGCATTGGGCATTGACAGAGCTTCTGCAACTGTGGCAGGTTCATCATGACTGATGAACGTCTGAGGGACAAAACGATCAGGTTGTTGTCGTTGTCTTGTAGACCTTCGAACTACAGGTGCTTGAGTGGATGATTCTCCTTGGTGAATGACTGGAATCATAGCATCTTGTGGCTGAACAATCATGGGTCTGGGCCCATCGATGGTAAGCGAAGCTGTTGGGACAAACTCCTTTGTCTGAGCAGTCGTAGGTCGTTGCCTAACGATGGATGGTGGAGCTATTGTGGCATACTCTTGCATCGGCTGTTTCTACTTGAAATCGTGATACTTGTCTTCAAGAAAGACAACATCACGGCTGACTGAGATCTGACCTGAGTCAACATCATAGATGTGATATGCTTTATGCGACGTTGAGTAGCCGATGAAGATGTTTTTACAGCTTACTGGGTCCAGCTTCTTCCTCAGATCAGATGGCACTTGTGCATAGCAGAGACATCCGAAAACACGTAGATGTTTCAACCTTGGTTTGTATCCGTAGTAGGCTTCAAACGGTGTCTTGGAATCAACTGCTTTAATGTTAGAGTAGTTCTACAGATAGCAGGTCGTAGAGATTGCTTCTGCCCAGAATGTTTGAGGCAAATGGGCGTTGGCTGTCATGGATCGTGCAGCTTCCAACAATGTGCGGTTCTTCCACTCAGCTACTCCATTTTGTTGAGGAGTGTAGCTTGTAGTAAAGTTAAAATAGCAATGATCGACTTATACAGTGCTTTCTTATTTCAACGGCACCACGTTTGCTTAGTTCTAGAGTTATCGGGCCATCTTTCTTTTACGAGCCCTTTGAGTGCTTTTTAAGCAACTTATCTTTGTACTTACTTATTAGTTGAATATACAGTCTGTGGAGAGCAATCTTGTCCTGTTGCACTTGACGTTGTGTTGTGGTAATTGATCCGGTTGGGTGTTTAAACTGTGTTTTCTTAACTTGGTATCAGAGCCCCTTGGTGGCTTGAATCACCGGACAAGAACAGAGAGCTACAAATTCACGACAATTTGTTGGCTAGGAAGCACAAAACCGAGTCTGTGGAGATTCGTGGAATAGCTCAAAAACTGTAAGAAGATTCAATCGAACACCGTTTGAAGAGCGGTTTGGAGCAGAATATTGCTTGTTGTAGGGCGACCTCAGAGGGATAGGCAGCTGCTTAGATAGATTCTCAAGAAGACCAGATAAAGCTCAAAAACATCTTCTTTGATAGCTAGGGTTTCAAGGGAAAAAGCTCTTTTCTCTCAATCCAAATCTGTTTTTGTGGCTGTGAAGAGCTAGAGAAGGGCGCCTTAGTAAGGAGAATCGGCTTGTAAGAAGTTGTGGGCGGCCGTGGAGCATTGGAAGAGAAAGGGCGATCAGCAGGGCGGCCATCGCTGGAAATCAGCGTGAAGAAGATCAGAGATGGCATGAGGGAGGTCGCGGGACTGGACGCGCGGTCAACCGCACTATTCTGTAGTGTGCGGAAGGGAGAAGTGTTCTCAACAAGAGAACTTGCTGCACCTGAATGATCATGACCGTTGGATCCGGAACTATTGTGATCAATGGTTAAAGTTGACTGGCCAAGAAATGATCTAGGCAGTCAGATTTTAGGTGACCATTGAATCTGTTGGATTTCAACTTGAACTTCATAAGAAGGGGTCTGAATTGCAAAGTGCATTGCAACTTCATTAAAAATCTTCAAACTGAAATAATTGTTGGGTCCCAGGTTTGTGAAAGGTGAAGTTTCTTCACACTGAAGAAACAGTTCAAAAACCCAAATTGCCCTTATTTTCACCTCCTTTAGCCTATTTTGGCCAAACGAAAAGTTATAGCCTCCAAACGAAAGGCTATAGCCTCCAAACGAAGGGCACCTTGACTGTACTGCAAGTACGGTACACCAAAACAGAGTGATTGCCGCGGAGAAAGTGTTCGGAGCGCACCAGAAGTGACGAAAGAGCGGCGGGTGGCCTAGTAAGCCAAAAATTGCAGGTCATTATTATTGATTTCTGACATCACGGTTGGCTTCGGAATACACTTTATAGCCTACAAGTGGAGTTTCAAGTAGTTTGGAGATGACAAACATCAGTGAGGCAATTTTGGGCGATGCAAGCAAACTTGATGGGGCTTCTAACTATAACATCTGGAAATTCAAAATGAAGAGCATTTTGATGGAGAAAGAGTTATGGGAGATTGTGGCAGGTATTGAAATCCAACCACATACCACTCCAGGTGATATGAGGGCCTTTGATAAAAAGGCGCATAGAGAATTGTCCTTAATCAATCTTTCAGTGAAAGACCATGTAATCACTCATATTAGTGATGCCACGACGGCTAGGGGAGCTTGGGAAGCTCTTAGAATGCAATTTCAAACTTGCAATCTAGCTCGGGCCATGTTCTTGAAGTCAAGATTGAACGCAGTAAGGATGGAAGAAAGTGAATCAGTGGGATCTTTCTTCACAAGAATAAAGGAGCTAAGAGATCAACTTGTGGCAATTGGAGAACCAATTAGGGACGTTGAATTGGTACATACCACAATGAGTGGTGTCTCGGAAGGGATACTGATGTTTGTGAGCGGCATTGCTTCGAGGGAGAGATTGCCTACTTTTGAAGACTTCCACGGAATTCTGTTGCAAGAAGAGCAGCGTCCTGAAGTGGTGAAGTCAAGGCAAACCCCACAGGAGGATCAAGCCTTGCTTGCTAAAGGCAAGCAGAAAGGATGGAAAAGTATTCCTAAGCAATCCAAGGATGATGATGACGAGGGAGAGTCGTCATCAAAAGGGAAAAAGAAGAAGAAAGGCAAATGTTACTATTGCCACAAACCGGGTCATTGGGCACTCGAGTGTTACAAGAAGAAAGTGGACATAAAGGCGGGAAAAGTAACTCAACAAGGCAACATTGCCGAAGATGATGGAGAAGATGACGAGACAAGTGTCTTCTCATCGGCATTGGCATCCCAAGTTGATGATGGTGCCAGATGGTTCATAGATTTAGGCGCCACAAGGCATATGACTGGGAAACATGATTGGTTTGAAAAATTCTCACCAATCCATCATGGGGATAAGGTCACTCAAGCCAATGGAGAGGAATGCCAAATACAAGGTGTGGGCAATGTACCTGTGTAGTTTCCTGATGGTAACATCCCTAATGTGCTTTATGTTCCTGGACTCAAAAAGAGTTTGTTTTCTGTTAGTTTAATGGCAAATCAACATCTTAAGGTTGAATTTGTCAAGGATGGATGCCTTATGAGGGATATGAACCACAACCATAAAGTGGTGACGAAGGGTTATAGAGATAGTAATTGTGGCCTTTATAAATTGGATGCTGCAAAACTAGGAGAATATGGTTTGGCTATCTCAACAGCATCTCAATCTGAGTTGTGGCACAGAAGACTTGGTCATTTGAACTATGGGAGCTTGAGATTGATGGCGAAGCTGAAGATGGTAATAGGGTTACCGGCATTGCAGGATGATCATCATGCAATATGTGAAGGATGCGTCATGGGAAAGTATCACAGGGAGACATTCAAAAAAGGTGGATCTGCAAGAGCTAAGAAACCGCTGGAACTTATTCACAGCGACCTGTGCGGCCCAATGAAGACCATGTCGTTGGGGAAAGCATATTATTTTATGACTTTCATAGATGATTAGTCTAGGAGGACATGGATTTATTTCTTGAAGAAGAAATCTGATGCTTTTACTCGCTTCAAGGAGTTCAAGACTTTGGTAGAGAACCAACTGGATGCACGCATCAAAGTGCTAAGATCTGATAGAGGGGGCGAATACAAATCTGATGATTTTGAGGACTTTTGCAAGGAACACGACATCAAAAGACAATTCACACAGTCACACACGCCGCATAGTAATGGTGTAGCTGAAAGGAAAAACAGGACTATTATGGAGTGCATGCTCCATGATGAAGCAAATGGGCTTGACCGATTCACTTTGGTTGGAAGCGTGCAGTGCGGCAACGTTCTTGCAAAACCTTGCACTCGAAAAGAGGCAAGGTTATCTCTATAGACTTTCTCATTGCTATTCTATGTCTATACGTGCTTTAAACAGTTCAACACCTGATAATAAAGATTTGATTTGGCATTATAGTCTTGGCCACCTTAATCATATGTCGATTGATTATATGTACAAGCATTCTTCAGCCCTTGATCTAGACTATCAAATTGTCGACCCTCTTGCCTGCCATAGTTGTATCATAGGAAAGCAGACAAAAAGGCCATTTAAGTCGAATCAAGAACATATGTCTAAAGATTTGCTAGATGTTGTGCATACTGATATATGTGGCCTGATGCAGACACCATCATTACTTGGTGCAAAATTCTTTATTACATTTATCAATGATTATTCAAGAAGGACGAATACATCTCAAACGAATTCAAAGACTATTTTTACAGGTATCAAACAATAGTTTGCTGCTTCCTATTCTTGACAATCAAATGGACTGGCCGAAAGGAAGAACGGGACTTTAGTTGAGTCTACCAAATGCATGATCACTCATGCTTCGTTGACCAAATCATTTTGTCGGTTATTGTTCTTCTAATGGAATGTATCGATTGTACAATATAGAAACCTGTAAAGTTTTCACTAACAGGGATGTGACTTTTATTGAAGATCAATTTATTGACTTGAAGGGCAAGGACTAGATGCAGTCCACATATTCTGCCCTGACAACTGATATATATATAGAACTCCCATTTCAAATCCTTCAAGTAGTCAACTTGTATGGTCAGAATCAGAAGACAATGAAGAAGCTTTTTTATTCAGGAGCAGCCAACACAATCGACACAATTGACACAAAGTCAAATTTTGCAGCCAGAACCCTCAAACAGAAGATCAACAAGAATTCGAGTTCAGCCTGTCCGATATACTGATGAATTTGCTCACTATTCTGTTCAGGAGCCAACCACAGTTGAGGAAGCTATGTCATAGGCCGACTCGGATCTCTAGAGAGAGGCTATGGACAAGGAGTATAGCTCACTGTTGAGAAACAATACATGGATTGTCACCAAGCTGCTAGTAGGCAGAAAGATTATCGACTGCAAATGGATCTTTAAGATCAAGTATAAAGCAGATGGCAGCATCGACCGAAGGAAAGCTCGACTCGTGGCAAGGGGATTTTCACAAGTTCCCAATATCGACTACTTTGAAACCTTTAGTCCAGTGGTCAAGCACACTTCCATCCGACACTTGTTGTATTGTGGCATAGTAGTAGGGCTCTTCAATCTCTACGTATGAAATGAAATCTCTTAAATAACTACACTTGGACATTGCTAGTTGAGAAGTCATTGAAGAGGTATATGATGCCATGCATGAAATAATTGGATATTATCTTGTTTATGGTCCTTCAGTCTCCATGCATGAAATAATCTCTCTCTTTGTTGACTACACTTGGACATCACCAGTTGAGAAGGTAGGGGCCCTAGCCCCTTCAATGGTGAGTTTTAAATTCAAGAGGAGTTCATGACTTTTGGAAGACACAATGCCATGTTGATGCTCTTTGCTTTTAAATAATCAAAACTTTGCCTGGAGTGTCGTATTACTTCTATAGTTAACTAGAAAAACAAACTTTTTCTTATTTGGAAGTGCTACCTTACTCCATTGATTTAACTATGAAAACTTTTATTATTTATCTTCTATCATCATGGTGCATGGTAACAATCTATGGAGGAACACTATGCTCTCTTTGGAGCCCAATGGGAAAGCCCATTCCACGCATAGCTTGTTAACAGTAGCAAAAATGGGTTTGTACAATGCTCTAGTAGACACTAAGTTGACACACAAACTACCGTAAATACTATGGAAGACTCATAAAAGTTAGTATGTCAAAATAGATCTGATAGATCGAGATTAAGTAGAATAAGTGTGAGGGATTTGGCATATTGTGTGTGTAAGTCCAACCCAATGATTACGTTGTTATTTCATTTATAGATAGTAATAAAAGTGACTTTTAGGCCATTTATAGGAATTAAATGGTTTAGAGGCCTAAAAGCCAACTTAGTGAGAAAAGGAGTATTTCCCACCATTTTTCAAATTCAAAGCTCTCATGGGATCGAATTATTGCATGACATGAAAAAGAATCCTCTTCATCTCTTGTTGCTTTGCATTTGGTTGGAAATAGGTGGGTGAGGTAAAGCCCCAACAATTTTGGCACCATTGCTGGGGAGCAAATGTTGTTATTTGCAGTTTGTTAGCATGTTGTGATGCTTGGATGGATGTTAGTTTGCCTTATGATTTAGGTAAAGTCAACAATTTCAAGATTCTTGACATTGGTGGAGAGTGTATTAGGTAGCAAAATCAATTAACTAGAAAGCATTCATAAAATAGACAAACTCAACAAAAGAGAAAGAGATGGGAGAGTGGGGTGCAAGGATGTTCAGGTTATCAAATGGGCGTAGTCTCCTCCTCTTGTACGAACATGGAAAATGGGTACAAGAGGTGCCTTTTTATTCTTGGGGAAGGCCTTGCCCCTGATCCTGATTGGCTAATTACAATGGCAAGGATTCTAATCCAAGCAGTTTAACTTAACACAAAAGGAATCTAGTATTACTAAGAAAGCAAAAGGGGAACTCACATGTTTCATGTGAGTTCTAATTTGGGCCCTTTTAGCTTTTTTATTAACAACTTGACTTAGGGACTCTAATGTAATTTTTAAAGTTTTATGCCCCAAGTCTTTTATTCCTATCGAAGGCGTTCTGTTCGTGCCTACTCTGCAACAAGACTTGCTCTCTGTAGCAAGAATAGCAGATGCAGGGATGCGTGTGACGTTTTCTGACGAAGCATGCAACGTGATTGATGCCAGTACCAGTACTCTCATCGCTCAAGGCAGAAGGAAACGTAACCTATATCATCTGAAGGTACGCCTACCTGAAGATCAGGTGCATCAGACTCATGACGACTCGCCAGACACTCTGTGGCACAGAAGACTCTGCCACATGAACTCAATGGCACTTTACCAAGCAAGTCATCATGGAGCGATAGCAAGGGTCAGCATCTCGAATGCAGATTTGAAGACATTCCTCTCATTATGTGTGACAATATCTTAGCGCAAAGCCTTGCATCAAATCCTATCTTCACGCTAATAGCAAACACAATGGAATTGCTCATCATTTGAGTCAAAGAAAACGTTCAAGCCAAGGAAATCGGGTTGGATCATCTGGATACACACAATTGTGTGGCTGATATTCTTAATAAACCCTTGCTAAAATCTTCTCAATTAAGTATAGATATGCACTTGGAGTTATTAGTCAATTCCATCTAGTCCTTTCCTATAAAGGATGCCTCATATTAGTGAGAAGTTCAGTGCTCGTAATTTGAGCTCTCACTTTTCCTAAGATGTCATGGATGTCAAGGTTTTTAGCGTGGATAAGTATTAACTAGTATTGTACAACAATCAAGAATTATTGAAATACCTACTCAAAACTATTCTTTCAGCCAATCATTCTCAATCATGTTGTCAAATGCTTATATTCCCCTAGCTTGCATATGCAATCATTCATCCCTTGTGAAAATTGGACATCTACTTTCAAAAATTATATGATCAAGCCAAACATCTTTTAGTCATAGATCATATTTTGGCTTTAATTTTTTTGAGTTTGATCATGTGTTTTTTGTTGAGATCCAACACTAGTGTTGTAGGTGTTAGTTTCATTTTTCTTTAACATGTTGGTTCTAGAACATATAAATATTGTTATTTATGTCCTTATGAAGCATGTTACTTTACATGTGAAAGGCAATTGCTTACTATTGTTTGTGCTCTAAAAAATGGCACCGTTACCTTTGACACTTCTCTTTTGACATGCATACTAATAACCGATCTCATTAATATTTGCATCCTCAATTAGTGATTGTTATTGTCAATGGATTCAAATATCAAGTTCAACTCTAGTTCTTCTGGCCCGCTTACAACTAACCTTGCAAAACTTATCCATTCATGTCAATTATGTGTTTGTATAAGTTTTCCAGTTCCAAACCTAGCAAACTTCTCCAAACTCAGCCCACTTCTTGTTGCCAATGGACCAACATTTTGATAAATTTTATCCTAAGCCTTCCTTGCATCTAATCTCTCTTAGAGCCACTCTTCTCATCCTATTACAAGATGCTTACCAACAAGTCCTCAATAAGCTAGTAAGACATTGGTGCTTGTTCCTACATGACAAAGGAGAGGATCAAGAGGGCTACAGGACTTGAGTCAAAACAATAATCACGCATGTGAAGTACTAGCATGAGGTGTTTTTAGTTGAAGACAAGACTATGGCTCCCATTTGAGGGTGCAACATCCATTATGACAATTCATGAGTCCCAAACACACATCCAAGGACTTCAACAAGATAACTAGGAAAATTGTGTAGTTTGGATAAAATACGCTTGTTTTTGTGTGGTGGTAATGAGCCTAGACGCCAATGCTAATATCTACATGCATTAACCCCACCTTTCACCAGATGAGTTGTTCCAAATATTTAGTCATGAGCAATGCTATGTTGTTTTGTATTCATTGGATATGTGCATCAACACATCCAGAATGTTGCCTTTCAACAGAATGTGTTTCAGTATTTGCTCAGTTTTTGTGTCTAGTGGTAATGAGCCTCAACACCAATGCTAATATTGACATGCTAATATTAACCCCACCTTTCACTAGATTAGTTGTTCCAATTATTTTGTCATGAGCAATGCTATCTAGTTTTGTATTCATTGGATATGTGCATCAGCATATTAGTTGGTCCAGAAATGTTGCCTTTGAACACAATTTGTGTTTCAGTATTGCATTCACTAGTAAACATGTTCCTTTATAGCAAAACTACTTTTGTTCGCATTATGATATGCAATGAGAAAATATAAAACTATGGATACAGAAGAACATTGCTAGCAACTTCCATGGTCACACAAAGCGCTTCTCAAACTTGGAAGTTCTGGTACTGTGGCATTTAAGTCATAGGCAGCAAAACATAAATGACATTTATTACTTCGAATATTTAAAATTCCCCACAGATTTTCATTTCTCTTTACATGGATCAAGTAACAGATTGCTACTTTGTCAGGAAGCATTTGCTAGTCTTCTTACAGCATTCGAAGGAAAAAAATCTTGCAAATATTTGATCTCCAGTTCGTGGACAAAGTAGTTTCAGCATGTGACACCTTGAATTTATTGCAAAGTTATTTACGTTCTGATTCATAATCCAAAAAACAAAAGCTCTTCTTTGCGAAGCAAGCTCCACAACCTTCACCTCCAGAACCAGCACTTACAGGATGGAGCTAAATGACATCTTGAGCTGGTTGTCACAGACTACCTGGAGGCCTGGACTTCCAACCTCCACCCCTTACATAGTGGTGCCAATTGAGTTTGAGGCCTGCACTTGGCCTCTGACAACCTGCTCAGGTTGGCATAAAGCTTCATCCAGATGTAAAAGTCATCATAACTGTGGATAAAAGCTCAATTTGCATAAG
Organism: Diphasiastrum complanatum; assembly: GCA_029204225.1. Taxonomy (NCBI): domain Eukaryota; kingdom Viridiplantae; phylum Streptophyta; class Lycopodiopsida; order Lycopodiales; family Lycopodiaceae; genus Diphasiastrum; species Diphasiastrum complanatum. The sequence continues at coordinate 14,311,136 of CM055095.1, read as the reverse complement.
TTTAGGCTGAAATCTAAAGAATATGTTAAGTTACAAGCTCAAATGCAAAAACGACTGCACTGCAAACACATATTCAAGCAGATCTCTGCATGTCAAAAAAAGGCCTGCGGCTGGTATACAAGTGATGGCTTGATGTCCTGCTTACTGCTGAATGACACAAGCCTGATCTTTGCTTTGAAACAACTGGGAATCAGTCCAACCTAATTCCATCCTTTCACTATCATATGTCATGATATTCAAATCAAGTATACTTCAACAGTTCCAATACCAACTTAGACCCCACTAAGATGCCATGAAATCCGCAAGGTTGATCCAGTTATATAATTTGGTATCAATTTCAATATCAATCAGATCAAGGATTTTCAAACACCGCACCCTACAACATCTTTGCGGAGTTGCAGATAGTTAGTTGGGCAGCATGTTCACCTTGCCCAAACTTACCTGAGATGATTGTTGCCATTATTCGGTTAGAACTGCATGAGTGAACCCGATAGTAGTTAAATACTCAGCTCGGTTGGACAGCAAAATCTTCTACAAGACCAATAAAAGAATGGTTTAGGCTTGGCTGGATCTAAAACTCACATGGAGACAAAACAGAATCCTTTTTCAAAAAGATGTGATGCGCTCCAAATTCATTCTACAGGCATACGGCCACTTTGGCAGAATCCCAAACTGAAGGTTTTTTTTCGATGCATTTGGTTCTCTGGGTATCACATATTGCAGCATTCAGGATCACCCTGAGAGAGCTTCTCCCAGAGACAAAACATCTGGCGAGGGGACTGGTAGTGTGCTATGTAGTAGTCATCAACACAACCCCACTGGCAAAACCTTAAACTGTGGACATAATTTATTGGATGCGAATGATTAAATTGAACCACCCAGAGTCCCATGCTGACGTCTTCCATCTTGAATAGCTGCATTGACATAGGTCTTGCACAGGTTACAACAATACAGACAAGCTGTAAAAAAAATAAGCACCTGCTTGCTTTAAATACAATTTTAAGGTCACCAGATATGGAACCCACTGTTTGGGATAAAATATAAAAGTACAGATTTTCCACATTACCCGAAGGGTGCCTTTTTCATAAAGAGACACAATGAACTTCGCAAGATCGACTGAGATGATGTATCCTGGACCATTAGCATAAGGAGGGTAATCCTCTTCTGGCCATTCCTGCACCATATTCACACACAGCTCACTCTTAAGAATAACCCACAATGAACCTTGTCTTCTCTTTTCATTGGTCGTTAGAATGACAAGAAAAATGTGTGGAATTATTATGACATGGGCTTAGCCGAGGTAAAAGGAATCCCCTTCATCCCAAAAAAAATAGGTATCCCTTATAATCTGGAACCTTATTCACATGCCAGCAATTCTGGTTACGTTTCCTTGGAAACCTGAACTTGGGCTAACATCATATGAATCATATCAGAAGGCAAGAATAAATTGTACGCATAGCAATAGCTGCTGTGAATGAGAATCGCATGTGTAATAAGCAGGATTGGTACATACTAGATGTGAGAGACTTCTTGAGACTTATTGAGCGACATTGTGACTGGGTCATGACATGACATGCAGATTGTATTTAGTATCGTCTGTGGTCTGTTGTGTTCACTGTTTGAACTTTGATCATTAAGGGTTTTATAAACTATCATTGTCGATATTACATTTGAGTCTTCATTGATCAATTTCGAACTTCTAACTTCTTTCTAGGTTAATGTGCATTGTAAATTCAGAATTGTAATTTGTAATTTATCTGATATGATATACTAGAGCTCACAATCGTCAATCACAAAATAGATATAGATTATAGATGAGAGAGAGAGAGGATTCCATTAATTTTTAGAAAGAGGCACCTGGCACACTAGTGACTAACACTGAACAGTGGACACATTTCAATTTTCTATCCCACTTGAAAGTTGGAGAAATTAGAATGTATCAACTAGTCATTAGGTAGTCGAGAATCAGAGATTTCATGTTAACCTTCTGAATCTTGATTCCTGGTGACTGGTCCCCGAACATAGTCCAATATGCAGCAAAATGAGCTAGAATCTGTCACTACATCAGAATCTCTCTCTCTCTCTCTCTTTCTCTCTCTCTCTCTCTCTCTCTCTCTCTCTCTCTCTCTCTCTCTCTCTCTCTCTCTCTCTCTCTCTCTCTAACCCTACACAAAACATAAGTCTTATTCTAGTTCAAAATGTATGTTTCTATGCTTGGACCACATCCCAAAGAATCCATTTGTGGTATTGTCCATGGCTGCCACAAATTGGAGAAGTAGAAACCTGACATAGAGATTTCGAAGAAGTTTGAAGGTGAGGTTAAAAAAACTTCAAAAACTCAATTTCACCATGACAGATCGATCAAACCTATTCACAATTTGCGGTGAATCTAATACCAACTAATACAGTCTACCATACTGGAAACTGCCAAGTGTCGATCAACAAGAATCCGACGCTCATGATCCACCCCGCCGTGGGATCCAATCCAAATCCACCCTTTGTGCCCTAGGCCTGAGACTTGGAAATCAAGCATGATCCAACCTCCAATACTAACGACGTCCCATACCACCACCAACACCTTCAGCCATCTCCTAACCCTAGTAGCTAGCTCTCATCCTGGCTATGCACATGCGCACTACCGTCCACCTTCTCCTAGGTAGGTAGAATGAATGGTAATTGAGATCTCCCCCCCTTCTATACCAACAAGGTAGCAGCCTCCATGCCTCCATATCCCTGTTGACTTGACCCATCCACGAGTCATGGGTCAAGTCGGCAGGCCCTAGTCCAACGTCCAGTTTCAAGTAAGGTGGAAGACCCAAGGGGTTGGGTCCCTAACAATTTTCCATGTGAGTCTTCTGCATACTTAATTTTCCAAAGCAAACCTCATGATCCTATTTTTCCTTCTACTTGAGAGCTTTTTCCCTATTTGCCAGCTATTGTACTTCAAGTTTGTAAAAGATAAAATCTGCTGCTATAATATTCAATAAAAAAGGCTCCAGGCACAAATTAGCTTCTTTGATAGAGTTATCAGAACTAGCCAACCTCATAAGTTACTGCCCACTTGCCAAGACGTAAAGGTTTGTGAAATCGGTTGATGTTGCCCATGTATAGTCCACCTTCATTCTGGTGTTCCTTCACAGCATCTAAGATGGTCTCAACCCTTACAAATGTGTCATCGTCAGTCTTCATGATATGTCTAGCTGAAACGTTCCGTATCTGAATCACAAAAAATCATAATTTAACTTCACATTTTTTAAAAGATGATCAAGTGAAGCAGATTCAAGTTTTTACAAATACTTGTAGCACAAACGTACCCCGTAGTCACATATCGCAACAGTCTTCAAAACAACCAATTCGTAGTGATCGATAAAGGGCAAAATAACCATGTCTCCAAATAAGTCTGCCTCCTTCCTGACTTGGATATTTATGTCCTTGCTACCGTGCTATATTACAAATGGTAAATATCAACAAACTAATTTATATTAAACCCTGGGCAATAGCCTGATTCTTAGAGCATCCTACAATACATTTAACTTATCCCAAATCATCTAGACAAATGTAAATTAGGGAATGAGAACAGTAAATTTTCTATGCACCAAACGAAAAATTCTTAAAAGCTCGTAGAATTCAACTTACTAATCCAACAAAAAAGCGAGCAACTACATCTGATAATCTGATAGACTTGGACTGCATCCATGTCTTTCGTACTGCCATACGTTCTGCAAAGTGAGTGCTAGAGGAGAGTATTCCAATAAACAGTCTAACAGAAGAACGAAGTAATTTAGGAGCTCTCCATTTTTCCGCCTCCTCCACAACAAATTCGGGTGAAAAGTTTGGGTGAGATGAAGGTAGCGAGGTTGCCACAACTGATTGCAACTCAATATCCCCACTAACTGTAAAACCGGTTGCCTCCTCCAACACAAAACCCTGCGAGAAAACATTGTGTTAATGATAAGTCGATACATATTTAAGGGGCACATTGAACTTCAATATTAAAATGTGAACTTCAACACAGGTTGTCTAATATAATAAAGATTGCGATTTGCTTATCAGGACACAATAAAAAAAAACTTTATTAAACAGAAACAAATCAAATTTATTATATATATAGTTGACACTACTCCAAAAAAGAAAAAAAATTCTCGTATGTAGAACGATTGATTAGCTAAAGCCAATTTGAAATCCTACAGATAACAATCATAAATGAGATGATAATCTCAACATAACCAAACAAGTAACATATGCAAATGAGGAGCCAAATAGACAAGAAAACAGGAGTTGTCACAATCGCGTCACGATAAGAATATGCATATGCCTGCTTGTGCGACAGATTGTATATGGCCTGAACAGTAACAAACATATTTAATTATTCCAGCTACTCTGCAATGCTTTTTATGGATCTGGGAAAGAAAGTATGACAAGAAACTTTGCTCCTGAACAAGTGGTTTGTTCAGACAATCTAAATCTAGACCCACCCATTCTTATGTCATGTCACCTTCTGGAGTAGACACTTGCTAACTTATCTAAATGTGTGTAACCTCCAGAAGTCATAAAAAGTAACTCACCGTCCTGTAAGGAAATGAAGCGACATGCCTCCCATCAACAGTTATATGGTATCCCTCCCATCCTGCCCTGATAGAAAGGACAAACAAAGATTCTTGGTGAAATGGGTACTGCCAGTCTCCATTTGCTTTCTCAGCACGGCCAATTATCGTATTTAGCCACCACGAGGTCTTCAGCTCTTCTTGAACCTCCCAATCCTCTCGCAACCATTTCTCACATCTAAGTAGTCCATCAACTGGAAAAACAACACTCTCATAAATGTGACAATAAGATAATTCATTTCAGCACAATTATCCATGAGCTTCTTATTAGTGTTCTCTAAAACATCCTTATTCTTTCCCTCATTTTAATATCCCCATAAACTAAAGCCGGTCACAACATACAACTTTAGTATGTGAAGAAAGCAAGAGCTTTTGATGCTATACATATGCATTTGATTTCCATTCAGGCAAAAAAAATTGATTTACAAATAAACCACTTCTGAACCGCCAGTAAGTGTTGAATCATGCATGTGAGTTTGCTGGAGGATATACATAAGCAAGTAAAGTTTGCAAACCAAATCCTTGTTGATAACATACAAGCATTTATGCGAAACTGTTGAGTACCTTCTCCAAGAACCATAATCTAACAGCCAACAGGTTCTCTGATGAGAAGAAACATGGGTGAAATTTTATCAAGCTCCCAAGAGATTTGGAAAGGCTTATATGTGACGTCATTTTGTCACTATGGCTTTCAAATGTACATGTTATCCCTTCAATGTATTATCCCTTCACTGAAAGGTTCTAGCATGCATTAGCTTTCATGTGTCAAAGCTTGCCTTGGAGGGTCAAAGCTTGCGTTGGATTGTTCATTTCCGTCGCGAAAAGATTGAAAACTGCCAAATTTCTGGGCATTTACCGTAGCTTATTAAATTTACATAGGCCTTGAGATGATTCTAAAGTGTCACATAAAAGGCATAAAAAAATGGTCATAAATCGAATAAGTGACGAGTGATCTCTACCTTCAAATCGCAATGCTGGTGCTAACTTAAGAACGGCAGGTGCCCCACTTTCAATTAGTAAACTGTAGCTGGTTAGCTTTGAGTTAAACTTCTGTTTATATGGCCAATTTTTTATGGGCTTTGACCCCTTCCTTAACTATAAAAGCTCAGGGGTGTTCAGTTGATGTCCAGCTGATGTCCAGCTACCTACTTTCCCAACTGCGAGTCCACAGAAGTTGTGCACCAGCACAGCACATCATTAGTGTCCTAGAAGCATGCTTGAATGCTCATGAAACAAGTAGAACTTACACACATACAATCAATAGAAGATATTAATCCTAATGAAGGCATCATTGCTGCCCCCAACAGAAAGCTTGAAATTTGCAAGCCACAATGCACTTTAATTACCTTTTTTTCCTTTCAAAGAAGTGCAAAACCTTACTAAAGGTCACGTGAGAACCAGTTTTACAAACCGCCCTTGAAGTCAGAAAGTTGCACCAATAGGTCAGTTAAGCTTCCCCCGGAAGCCACCACTTTGTAGAATTGTCATAAAAATACCTCTGAAAGGTTCAAAATTCTTTGCACATTTCATTACAAAATGCAAAATTTGAATGTTATTGGGAACTAATACCCTAATCCAAAATGGAAGGTATGGCCTTCACATTCCAAGCCTCGACACCATTCACTTGATTTTGAAAAATACGCCCTTCAAATACAAAGCATAAGCTGATGCCTAGTCACCGTTAGTGAAGGTACTATTTTCATATAGGAAAATTGAAAAACATATGATTGCAAGTAATCAACCAAGTCAGTTGTTTCCCCTGAAAATGTGGCTTGAATAAGTTGAAGATAACGGTAAGTGGGCACCATTGGTCTCCAAAAACCAGTGAAGTCTTTAAGGAGAATTGTTAACATTTGCATTAACCCAATTTAAGTACTAGTGCTAAAGAGGCTTGGGATTCTTTGAAATCAATCTATGAATCAAGCAACACTTCTAGAGTCCTCATGCTCAGAAACCAAATCTTGCAAAGCATGAGAAGACGTGAGGAGAGTGCACAAGACTATGTGCTTAGAATCAAGTCTCTAAATAGGGAGTTGGCTTCCATTGGAGATGATTTCACAAATTTGGTCCAAAGTTTTGCCATCCAAGACACTTTGCCAACTATAGGAAAACTTCACAGTGTACTAATGGCTAAAGAGTGTAGGATGCTTCACACCAAGGCAAGAATGAGGCTGCTTAACGTAAAAGCTCCAATAATTTTAAATGTGGTTTAAAAGTCCTGTTAGTAATTTACGACTTTCATTTTAGTGTTGCAAGATTTCATAAGGTTGCCTTGAAACTTCTTTACACGCACTGGTGGGCACAAGGCAAGGCCGGACATTCATTTGGCCCGTCAAGCACAAGAAAACAAATTAGACATGCAAGATACATAAAGGATTCTCTTAAATGCTCTGAGCTACAATGAAAATCCATTCCATAATGGAAAAGTCCCCTCCGCATAATTTGCCTGCCATGTAACTCATTGAAATCCACGATCAAATTTTTGCATGCCCATAAAGATTTTTCAGTGCCAGTAAAACTTTGAACGGATTTAAAAATCAATTTAAAATAGAGAATGAGTCCAAAATTCTCTTTTAATCCTGTGAAATAAGGGTGAGAATAACTTCGCTCATCCTTACATACGGGTAAGGGCCTTTCTAGAGGCCTTTCATGGTGGATGGTTTGGGTAATTTCAGAATTTATGTCTCGCCCTCACTAATGGGCTCGCCGCAACATCTCAGATAACCCTTAACCACCATGAGAGGTCCCCAGAAAGACTATCCCCTCGTACATTCAGCATACATTTAAGAGATAAAACATAAAGTACCTCTGTCTTCATCATCTGGTGACTGCCATCCCTCACAGCGCTGTGCAATGCCCCATTGCCCACGATAGCAAGTATTAAGTTCAATCACTGGTTTTTCACTCCAGTCACCCTCTAATCTGGGATTTACATGCAAAATACGTGGTGGATCCTCATTGTCTACAACTGTTAACCCCTGAAGCTCAAGCGTAAACTGAGAAACAAGCACATTAGGGGTTCCCTCCACTACTCTTGCGATATGAGGCATGTACTCCACATGTGCTGCCTTTGGCTTACCAATAACAGTCACAGCCGATCCTGACATAAGGCCACATGGAAATATCATTTTATAGCCAGCCTTTTGCATTTGCTGGCTGGACATTAGCACCACTCTTGGACAATCATCAGTAACTTTGATGTGCTTATTAGATGAAGTTGCCATGCTTAGATTTCCCAATTTCAGTGCTGTTTCAGCTTCCTTTAATGCTTCTGCCCCTGCAAGCCAAGCCTCATCTATGGCTCTTTCCATATCAGAAAGTGCCTTTTGGCCCTTCACTGATGAGGACCTACTCCCTGAAATACGGTTTTTGAAGCCATCTTTTTGGGCATCTGACTGCTGCTTTCTGCTGAATTCACGTTGCTGCTTAGATGAGCGTCTAAGTAGGCGGCCTTGATGCTCCTTCGCTTCACGATCCTGTTTGACATACTTTTTCAATATATTGTCACTGGCAGAAAACTGCACCTTATCGATGAAATGGTGATTTTCTTTAGGTTTTGCAAATTTTAAGAAGAGCTCGTGCTGGTGGTCTCTATTCTCGAGACTGTCATCCAACACCTCCAAAAGGGGAGGCCGCGAAAGAGAAACTGATCTAGGCTTGAAGAGCCGGGGAGCTTCAATGCTCATCGTGATTAAACACAACACCACCAGCGCTAACAAAATGTGCATGAATCTCAATCGAACAACAGACATCGAATCCGATTTTCCCTTCTTCATCGAGACTTTTCAGCAATTCACAACCTGCTTTGATTTATACAACTGCGTTAAAAAAAATAACCTTACTTCTTTCATCAGTCCACAAATCATAGCTTCTTCTATCATAATCCGTACTGCACCTCCTGATAAATATCCCCACTACCCTTTCATAGCATATATCTGGAAGACGCCTTTATGATATATATTTAGACTACTCCTTCGTAATATATGTATAATAGTACATGACTACAGTATGCTTCCATGATTATAGCCTACGGCTTCATAACGTATAACTAAACCATGTCTTCGATGTATATCCAGCCTATGCCTTTACAATAATTTTAAAGCTTTATAGTCTGACAATGTATGAGCAGATGTACGGAAATCAACCCAAGTGAACAAGTTAATAGCTGAGATTCATCTGGCGCCAAGCCTGTACTTTTCTTGGCTGACTTGAAATTATCAACCGTACGGATTTAATGCACAAAAAACTAAAAGATCTCACTAAATCTGCATGCCTTTGTCCGTCCCCCCTGCTTTATGTTTCCACTATGGAAGCGAACAGTACGGAATGGCAATTTGATTCCCAGGGCTTTCACGAATTGAGAAAGCTGTGCATTCATTCATTGACGGAAGCAATCCGAAGATGCATGCCAGAAAAAGAAGACGATGACGATGACGACGGAGGACGAGAAGCCTCTCCTTCTGGCTCCTCCTTGCTCACAATGGGCTTCTCTCTCTCTCTCTCTCTCTCTCTCTCTCTCCCCCTATACTTTAGGCTCCCCTTCTTTACCTTTTGGTACCAAAACCCTACTTTCTATTTAGGGCTGGCTTTTCTCTCTCACATTTACGACTTCCCTTCTAACAAACAACCTCTACTTCTTGACACACAGACCTGATCTCTTTATTTTAGGGGATTGACTAACGCACCGAGTGCCATAGGCCCAGGTGGCATAGCCCTAATGCTAATGAGGTGCATTTGCTTCTAGGGTTTTGCAATAGTCCTATATAGGGAGGGAGGGGGGGACGTGGATTCACCAGCGTTTCAAAAGGAAGGGCAGGCAGGCAGGCAGCAAGAGTCTTTTCCAGATTCAAACGTTCATTTTCGTTGCGGAGGTAAGAGGCATGTTGTGCTTCTTTGGAAACCTCTTTTTTTTTAGTTATCCTCAAAATAACCCCAATTTATAAAACTTTTCAATTTTTTGAAGACTTCTATTCATAAAAGGATTTATATGCTTTGTATAAAAAACCATCAAATACTTTATGATATCGATTTTTAAAAAAACTTTTAGATTCCATTCCTAAAGTTTGCCGATGGGTACTAGTAACCCACCCTTGCACGGACCTCTTACAACAGAGGCACTTGATGAAAGAGAGCGCTTGTGAAAAGACTCCATTTGGCCACGTGTCTGGTGGCCCCAGCCGTGGAAGTGGACGCCATGGCCTCATATTTAAAATCGAGAAGTGCGCATTACTAGGCGACATGTGGGGGCCACTTGTCAAGCAACCCGCTGGTCTTGACACCGGCAGACTTACGGCCCACCAAGCCTTGAGGTCCTTGATATAGCAATGTTTCGAAAACTTCCATGCTTGCAATGCATGTATAAGTACTATTTGATTCCTCTCAACCCCTAGAAACCGTAATCCTAAAAAACCCTAAAAAGGACATGATCTCTCTCTCTCTCTCTCTCTCTCTCTCTCTCTCTCTCTCTCTCTCTCTCTCTCTCTCTCTCTCTCTCTCTCTCTCTCTCTCTCTCTCTCTCTCTCTCTTCCTAGCATCCTATCCAGATTTGAATCCTTGGTAGTTGTGATGGCAGCTATCACAACCTGCAAATAGAACGAACCATAACTATCCCAGCCGCGTGCTTTCTATCTGAAATATAGCTTCACCGCTTCCAAATCCTCATTTCACAAATTTGCTTCCTCCACACCTCACTCATCTCACCCTCCAACACCTGGATTGTAATTTGTACCTCCTCCTTACCCCACCATTCGTCCTTCCTCTTCTTCTTCACTTTTTGTCTCTCCGGATGCTATGGTAGTGACATGTTCTTAACATACGCCCCTGAACGATCTGTAAGCCCACGCAACAACGTTTTCTTGAATTACATAAGCCCACGCAACAAAGTTTTCTTGAATTACAGAAGCGTTTAGCAATCTGCTACACTGCAGCAACTTCATCTATGCTCGCTCGCTCCTGCTCTCTCCCTCCCTCTCTCTAGTCGCAAGCCAAAATTTCCTAGCTTCCTATCCCCTTTCGCAATTCCGAGTTTGTCGATATCCAAGACATTTGTTGACAACAACTCGTTGATTGGTGAGAGGAAATGAGCGTAGCAGTAATAAACATATCTTGGCCATCGCATGTCTCTCTCACTCTCTCCTCTTTCAAGTCACTTTCTCTCTCTAGAACATTCAAGAAAAAGAAAATGCTCTTTGTTTCTCGAGGATTCTAGAAACAATATCTGTCACCTGCCCGCCGCCAACAAATACACGTCAAATACACATCATTGAAGTTTTAGGGCATATGTGGCCCAATGAAAACTCTTAAAACGCGTTTTGTCTACCTTTGGTGACATTCTCTCTCTCTCTCTCTCTCTCTCTCTCTCTCTCTCTCTCTCTCTCTCTCTCTCTCTCTCTCTCTCTCTCTCTCTCTCTCTCCAGCATGGTTCTCACGGTTGCCCCTTCCTTCGGCCCTCACGGCTATCTCGTCCCTCCTCACGGTTCTCTCTCTCTCTCTCTCTCTCTCTCTCTCTCTCTCTCTCTCTCTCTCTCTCTCTCTCTCTCTCTCTCTCTCTCTCTCTCTCTCTCTCTCTCTCTCTCTCTCTCTCTCTCTCTATGTGTTGATGACAGTTAGCTTATGATCACACAAATTATCAGTCATATGAGTATCTTAATCTATGGATAGTTTATCTACATGGCATGAATCAGTGAATCAAAATTGAATGATAATGCATTGGACAAAGTACAACACGATTCAGATGGCTAGAATAGGAACTATATAATTGCAGATAGTACAACTCTAAATGCAGATACGACGCACGTTCTTCTTGAAACAATACTCTGATATAACATAGAGGAAGAACGAATTAGTGCGCTCTTTCTAATCGTCTGATCACTCGATCTTCTTAGACCTCTTTTTCTTATTTACAGATTATATACATATGTATATATATATATATATATATATATATAAATTTTACAATGGCAGATGTACGTAAGAGCAGTCGATGTATATCTGATCGGTGGAGAGAAGAGTGGATAGCCATGCTACCGCTTCCTCCTTCAGGCACTGTCACCGCTTTGGGCTGTAACCGCCTTGCTCTTGTGGTGACCTCTAATAGAGGTCTGTACTTTACAGACGAGATTAAGGCACCATGTTGTTGTTATCAGTCGCCAATTATACAAGTCATTTTAGTTGATGAAGTCGGAGACTTCTATGTCGAGCTTGCTTTTGAGAAGATGTCAATGACTTTGATGTCGGGCTTGCTCTTGAGAAGATGCTGATGACTTCGATGTCGACGTGGATGTCGAGCTTGCTCTTTACAAGAGCTCCATTTTGAATAGTGACCTTCGACGATCGTCGAAGACTTCGGGAAAGCCAATAAGTCGAATACTTCGGACAATGGGATGTCAAGAAAGTTGAAGGAAACATTGTCGTCAACTTTTCTTGTATTTCTATAGGCTGTGTGATTTTAGAAGTATTTACATATAGCAAATGAATGGATCTAGATTAGTGAAGAGATGAGGGATGGAGAGGATAGAAATCCAAACCCCCTCCCACCCCCCCCCCCCACCCCCCTTAATCTGGATCCTTGAATGCCTTGATTTTTAAATTCAAAATAGCAAAAAAACTCTTGTGTGCTTCTTGACTTAACCCTTTTGTAAATATGTCAGCTGCCATGTACTGGGTTCTGCAAAATTTCAGACTCACCTCCTTGTTGAGTACTCTGCTCCTGATATAGTGGTACTTAATCTCGATGTGCTTGCTCCTAGAGTGAAATCTAGGATTGATTGATAATGCAATAGCACTCTGATTGTCGTATCGAATATTTGTTGGGTCTTTGGAAAGCATGGCAAGGGTTGGAATAGCTCTCAGCCTACCTGGAAGCTTGATAAAAGTGGATATTATATGGTAGGTCTTGTTCATTGGCTAAGACACATAAGCTTCCTTTTCCAAAAATCTCTCACAAGGAGATAATCTCCTCTAGAATCGGTTCCTTTTGATGTGCATTTTTCTAGCACAACTAGTATTGGTGGAGCCATTATGTTCTTATATTTTGTTGATGATCATACCTCCTTAAAGAAAGGCAAAAAAATTTGAATCGTTGGTATATTTCAAGTCATTAGTGTAGAAGCAATTCAAAAAATCAAAAAAATTAGATTAGACAATGGAGGTGAATTTATCTCTAATGAATTCAAATCTTTTTGTGAGCAACATGACATAAAATAAGAGATTACTTGTGCCTATTTTCCTCAGAAAGATGGAGTGTCTGAGAGGAGAAATAGGGCACTGAAGAAACTTAAGGTTTCCACCCACAAAGCATCGTTAGCTTATGAACCACAGACCACAATCCATCACTATCGCAATCGCATCGTGACATATACGAACGACGACGATGACAAACTCCCGCAGACCGCAGATTGCAACAAACCGCAAACCACAACTTTGAGCAAACAAACGAAGATGTTCTTAGGGAACCGTAAGCCAATTCCTGCGGTCCACGAGCGATGACCAAAGTCCAACCGCAATGGCCTCGACTACGGTTACAAATGTAGCCCTGAAGTCAACGCGCTTTATGACCCACGATCAACGAAGTACCAAGAGAACGAACTGACACAACGGACGAAGCTGACAGCAAACTAAATGTCGCGACATGGTAGGTTTAGCAGTTCTTGTAAGCATTCATTTACATTAAAGACCACCTCCCTCCTCTGATCATATATATAGAGGATGAATGGGAGAATGAGCGTACACAAAGGTGACGGATAGATAAATTCGAATGATTGAGTGTTGAATGTGAGGATGAAAAGTCATCCACTAGTAAGTGAGACAAGTTGAGTCAATCGGACGGGCCAGACACAGAGAGAGATATAGATAGAAGTATTTGCTAGTAAGCACTGCTTATCAATTCTATCTGTAAGAAGACAGAGTTTCTCTTGCGGTGGTAATGCATTGTGCGGTATGCCAAACAGCGCTCAAGGAATCACTATAATTAAATAGATGTTTTTCTTATCTCTTGTCTATGAAACATAATCCTTGGCTACATTATGCTCGTCGAATGTTCCTGTAAGATCAGCTATTATTTTTTTATTTTTTCGCATAAAGGCTCATCATAACTAAATCAGTAGTAGATCAGGAATATCCGACTATGCCTTAGAAGAGGAAAGATCTTAATTAGCAGCATTAGCTATAGTTAAGAGTTCGACTCAATCTAGGACTATTAGGAATCTATCAAAAAATAGGACATTCCAAATAGCAAGATCACAGCAAGAACATTGCTCATTGATCGAGGATCTAAGAGAATCAAAGTGTGCCTCTCTAATTACAACGTCTCTATTCTTTAACAAGAAACATGAATATCAAATACACATGAATTTTCCAACAGTGGTATCAAAGTCCTTCATTCTGACAAGTCAGAGCCCATAAGATTCTAAGACTATATCAATAACAGCTGAGGAACCTTATTTAACCTGAAACATTGTAAGATTTCAATGGCATCCATAAGTAGCATTCAGTCAAAAATTTGCACAATTCTTCAATACATGCATGCTCTACATCTGACATGCATAGACAATTGTGGGGTCGAAGATCTTTCGTAGTATAACCCTTTCGCCTGTCAACAAAGGTTAGATCACTGGATAGGTGCCTAACTATGCATAGATGCTACTTTTAGTTAATTTCCTACTTTCTTCCTTAACTCTACTCACCACTATACTACTCCTCTTTAACTCTACTCCTCTACACTATCATTCATCATAGTTTGGTTGAAGGGAAGGAATGGAGAAGAAGAGATTGAGAAGAGAAGAGAAAGAGAGAGAAAGAGAGTGAGGCTGGAGGTTATCTCAAATCCTCCTTATGCTTGCTAATGAAAAAATATTCACTATTGGCAAACAATAAACGTGGAAATAGAAAGCAAGAGAAAACACAACCAAGAGCAATAGCAAGTAGTGAATAGCAAATGAGGATGCTTCTCTTCCAAAAATGGTAGAGTTTCCTCCTTCTCATTAAGCATGGAAATAGTGTACAAATGGTGCCTTTTTATAAAATGGAGAAGGCCCTTGCCCCTCAATCTTATTGGCTAATATTCACAATGATCCTAACCATTCATCTTGGACCCAACTTGATCCAAGGGTCCACAAAAAGTACATTAGAAATCACAAGATTCATGTGAGTCCCAATTTGGACCCAACTCTAAAAAGTGATCTCTAAGTTTAAAAATGACATTGGGCCTCTAGTTTTATTTTAATTACAAGGCCCAAGTCAAGTTTATTTTATTAACAACTTCAAATGCGTGCTCATTGGGCCATGGGCTTATACACGCAGGATGTCATGCCCTCGCAACACATTTTATTGGAGAATTTTATTTATTTACACTTTGTTGGAGATACCCCCAACAGGACCCACGGCCTGAAGTAGTGCCGGTCCCTCGACACTCTGCCGGTTTAGTAGAGCGTTCTCTTGGACCGCCTCTGGTGGATGAGATATCTCGTAACGTCTTTCATGAAGTTGAGACGGTCTAGTTTCCCCGGCATCGACGCCACTGTGGGGTCGAAGATCTTTCGTAGTATAACCCTTCCGCCTGTCAACAAAGGTTAGATCACTGGATAGGTGCCTAACTATGCATAGATGCTACTTTTAGTTAATTTCCTACTTTCTCCCTTAACGCTACTCACCACTATACTACTCCTCTCTAACTCTACACCTCTACACTATCATTCATCATAGTTTGGTTGAAGGGAAGGAATGGAGAAGAAGAGATTGAGAAGAGAAGAGAAAGAGAGAGAAAGAGAGTGAGGGTGGAGGCTATCTCAAATGATCCTTATGCTTGCTAATGGAAAAACATTCACTATTGACAAACAATGAACATGGAAATAGAAAGCAAGAGAAAACACAACTAAGAGCAATAGCAAGTAGTGAATAGCAAATGAGGATGCTTCTCTTCCAAAAATGGTAGAGTTTCCTCCTTCTCATTAAGCATGGAAATAGTGTACAAATGGTGCCTTTTTATAAAATGGGAAAGGCCCTTGCCCCTCAATCTTATTGGCTAATATTCGCAATGATCCTAACCATTCATCTTGGACCCAACTTGATCCAAAAAGTACATTAGAAATCACAAGATTCATGTGAGTCCCAATTTGGACCCAACTCTAAAAAGTGATCTCTAAGTTTAAAAATGACATTGAGCCTCTAGTTTTATTTTAATTACAAGGCCCAAGTCAAGTTTATTTTATTTACAACTTCAATTGCGTGCTCATTGGGCCATGGGCTTATACACGCAGGATGCCATGCCCTCGCAACACATTTTATTGGAGGATTTTATTTATTTACACTTTGTTGGGAATACCCCCAACAGGACCCACGGCCTAAAGTAGTGTTGGTCCATCGGCACTTTGCCGATTTATTAGAGCGTTCTCTTGGACCGCCTCTGGTGGATGAGATATCTCGTAACATCTTCCATGAAGTTGAGACGGTCCAGTTTCTTCGAGTCCTTTGGCGTGTGGAAGGACTCGTGAACTCTTGTCAACCATTCCTGATCCACCCATGCTTGGAATCGTGTCGTCCAGGGATCACCAAGGAATGCAGCTCGGTAATATACGCGAGCGACTGGCAGCTGGTCTTCGACTTTGTCGGAAGCGAGCGCCTTATTTGGATCAAAAAATATGGAGGGAAGGAAATCATCCCATTTTGTTTTAATGCCCATTAAATATTCCAAGTCCCGGGTGTAAGTGGCTGTCGCGCGGACTGTGGGATCGGGGCAATTGATGAAGTGGTTAGCGAATGCGGAGAGAGCCCTTCTGGCGTCTACATCCGTTGTCCACCCATATTCGGATTTGATGATTGGCCAGTTGAAATTGTTGAGTGTGATCTGGTCCAGAGGAGTGCCGCATTTCGCCCATTTGGATCTTCTTGGACATGGCAGGAAATGCGCGTTCACTCGTAGTTGTTGCGAACTCGTCACGTAAGCCCTGATGGCCGCAGGGTCTCTCTCAAATAACTGTTGGCGCCACTCCGGTTGTGGTTGTAGGGCGGGTAAGGCTTGCAGTCCTTTTCCCTTGATGGTCTGAGCTGAGAATGATAACTGCCAGCCGCCTCTTGATGACTCGTGGGGATATTTGGATTAAAATTCATTGATGTTATCCTCCACGGATTTCGGTCTTCGGAAGGCCCGGCTGGCAGATATCGTTCGTGACCCTCTGGATGATGTTGTTGGGCCCTGGCTGGTGGTTGCGCCTTGGCTCTGGTCACGCGTCTTAGCGACCGCATCTGTCTGCCCTTGGTCTTGGCCTTCGGACCCTTGATCTGGTTGAAATCCCCCTGCTGCCTGCTGGCTCTGATCTTGGCTGGTACTAGCTTGTGCAACGTCAAAATTAGGTGGCGGTGGAATCACCACGGGGGAGGGCTGGGCCTTCGTTTCCATGTATTTCTAGCATGCCTTGAGGGAATACCCCCAACAACAATTGGCCAGATATCATTGGAAAATGGCCAAGAGAACCCTTAGATACCTCTCAAATACTGTAGATATTGGAATTCTTTATAAGAGAGATGCTATATCATTATATGCCTTCTTGGATTCATATTCTGCAGCTTGCAATGTGGATAGAAGATCCACATGTGCTTTTGGATGTTTCATAGGTGATGGAGCCATCTCATGGCTATCCAAAAAACAATCTACAATTTATCTATCCTCAACTGAAGCTGAATAAAAGACGCTTGCAACCACTACTGAGGAGATATTATGGATCAAATGGTTGCTGATGGAGATCAATGTGCTTAGATGTAATGATGTTACCTTGATCAAGTGTGACAATCTCTCTTTTCAAAGTCTTGCTACCAATTCAGTTTTTCATGCTTGAAGCAAGCATATCGAAGTTTGTCGCCATTTTGTTCTTGAAAAGGTTCAAGGAAAGAGAGCTCATTCGGAGCATGTACCAACATCAGAATGCCTGGTTGATCTTCTTACTAAACCACTTGCAAGAGGACCATTTTCTAAGTTTAGACTAGCCCTTAGCGTTTCAAGTAAACATATGTTGAAAAAATAGCATAGTTTTCAGGAGGAGTGTTACATTTGGCAAAACTAGCTATTGTAATTTGGTCATTTGACTTGTTTGTGTTAGGGATATTCGATGATGTAGCGGAATGTATGAACAGTTCTCCCCATGAGATAAATAATAATTTAACTGAATATAAGAACGTTCTTTCGATGTCCAACAAAATCATTAGGTCTTACGTAGGTGTCAACAAAAACCATGAAGAGTGCGAATAATTTAGGTGTCTGTGACAACCATGCATTTTTTGACTAATATTCTATATTAATCTATGGAAAAAGTATTGGATTATTATCCTCATAATCGATCTTTAATCTACATCCATTCATCTATCCAGTTTCTACAGTTTTACTCATGTTTTACACAATCTACAGAGATACAAGAGAACAACTAATAGTTGGGTTCAACAATGATAGAGATTATTATAGGTGTTTGAACAATCGAAAATTAACATAATGTTATCCCTTTTTTTTGAAGCTAACGACTTGCTCTAACCATTGTTAGCAAGTAATTACCATGTAATCTACCTGAATAAGTGACAACGCATTATGGCTAAGTGCCAATTGTGATCTATGATTATACAACTATCTTTTATTATCATTTTGGATAAGCCTAAAGTACATTCCTAAATAGTATAACTAGTTGATCATTTCTCATTTAGAGCAGCTGTCTACAAATTACACCCCTCCAATGCATAAAGTATTGTCCTCAACAAAATTTCTCAACTAAGAGTCTTAAATCTAGTAAAAAATAAATTTCTAGATATTCTGATACCAAGTTGTGTTTATGTTTATTTCTTTCTCTCAGATTTGATCTTATATGTAAGATCAACTTTGGGTAAAGAGTCTTTTCTTCCTTGATCTAGTTCAGATCTCTTAATTTATGAATTCAGAATTAGCTTACTGAATCTATCTCGGGTAGATGCAATCATTTCATTAAGGTTTACTTTTGCATAAAGTATGCAAACAAATGTATACTAACATTACATGTCGTGCAATAAGCTACTAACGGCTTAGATCACATAACTCGCATGTTTGAAACATTTGAAGAAAAGTATTGATAGTATTGAATCAAAACCATTCTTGGAAAACAAATTAGGATTTAACATCCTATTTAATGTTCTTTTTCTAAAGCACTTCAAGATCTACATTTTAGACATTCTTGAGGTCCTAGTGGACACTCATTATGGTTCAAGAAATTCTCCCTTTGTTTTACTAGTACGACCTTTAATGATTTTATGGCCGAAACTAGTCTCGGGTTGTATGTTCTCGATAAGCATGGCCTTCTAGTTCTCCACAAGCAAGCTTCAAGTGTTTCATGGTCATCTGGTTCTTCGTCATGCCTAGCAGGTGTCTTCGTCTTTTTGATCTTTTCCAAGCAATTCTTGCTTTTTGAAGCACAAGGCCTCTTAAACATCGGGTGGAACTTGGTGTTCGTCATAGTTTCGAGAGAAGGTGGACTATTGTTGAATTGTCTACAAGCAGCCTAGATCCCAAATACCACTATACTAAGACTTTCAGCTTGATAGTAAAGCATTTTTCAATCAGAACCGTATGTTGTTGTAGCGAATCTAGAGATACATCAGATGGATGTATAGACAGCCTATCTGAATGGAGCTATTGAAGAAAATATCTACATGATACAACCTGAAGGCTACCTAATCAATGGCAGAGAAAATCATGTATGCAAATTCCATATAACACTTTATGACTTGAAGCAATTTGCTAGAGCTTGATTCCAAAGGATCAATGCTTTCATTATCGAACATGGTTATAACCCAAGCGCTTCAAATTTGTATGTTTACTTCAAGTTAGTACAATATTTTTTTATTATCATTACATTATACGTGGACAACACATTGCTGTTCAACGACAATGTCAAACTCATAAAAGATGTGAAACGAATATTGTCCTCACAATTCGACATGACAGAACTAGGTGAAGCTCATTACTATCTTGATATTTAAATTCAAAGAGACATAGAGCAAAGGTTGATATACATTACTCAATAGAGGTACATCTACAATATGCTAATCAGATATAAAATGATGAATTGCAAGTTAGCTCACTCGCCAATGTGGACCCTATTGGATTTATCTCCTCTACTCTCCTAAATCCTATTTTAATTTGCCTCCATTCATGCTGCATTTTTACTCATGTTGTTGCATAGTCTGCATATTTACATGTAAAATAAGACAGACGAATAAAACGCGAATGTCTGCATAAATACAAGTAAATTTCCACAGGCAAAAAAGGCGAAAAATGTGACACTGTGTTTTTACACGTGATTTGTGACAGGCAAAAAAGACGACACTGTCTTACAAAAATGCTGAAGGTGCCCTAGGAAAAGTGAAGGCACCCTGTAAATCAAATCCTAAGGCATTTTATCAGAGTGTCGCATTTTTCGCATCTTCACCAACGTTCATTTCAGCAAAGGCTGACGTCGTGGCCTTTTCACGCTCATTCCATGCAACTGTGCTAACAGATTTTGACAACGACAACAGCCACCCACGATCTCCTACAGACAACACATCCACTTTGTACTTTCTTCATCTGCACACTTGTAAAATTGTGTATATATATCGAATACCACTTGCGTATTCAGTGTGTGTGTAAAATAATAGCATCAGAAGCTTATCAGAGATAAACGAAGTAAATGTCTTGCGCAGTGATTCTTTTGTATTGTCAGTAATAGGTTCATTCCTTTTATTGATTAAATTAGCTTTGTAGAGCACGCGGTTTCGTCCGCTATTGTCTTGTGCTCCACAACATTATTGACATGTATATTTTACTATACTTAATCTGATAACAGCTCTGTTGTTCTGCGTTCAGATTTGTGTCGATATTGTTATGCTTTTTTTCATTATGTCTGACTCTCTTGTTTCTCAATCTGGTAATCTGTTCTTAGCGAATGATTATTAGCTTAGTTGTTGACAAATAATATTTAGTCTTGTCTTTTGCGACTGATTATCAGTCGAGTTCAGTCTAGCTCTTCACGAATCATTCGCGACTAATAATTTGTCTAGTTGTTCGTGACAAATTATTTTTTTGATGTTTTGTTAATGTTTGGCTACGTAATCAAATTGACCGTGATTTCTATCACTAACATTCTGTTCGTTTCTGATAGGTGTAGTCATGCTTAAAAAGGAATAATATAGCTCATTCCGCTGCGCACGAACACTTTCTGTTCGAGTTCGTTTCTCGTTTGAGTTTCGAGTTCGCTTCTCTTCGTGTTCGTTTTCTTTTTGAGCTATTTTTGTTTCTCACACTCACACCCCTCTTTCTCCAACATGGTATCAGAGCAATTTTTGTAGCCTGATAAGCTTCCATAGTACAAGACTCTACTAGCCGATAGAGTAATTGTCTTCTTATTCTGTAACTCAGTGCCAAATTTTCATACTTAAGTCATTGATAGTTTTTCCTATCACTTAGACTAATCTTCCACATGGATTCCCAAGGGAAAGCCAGCCCATCGTGGACAAGCTTGATGGAGCCAATTACCATCTGTGGAAATTTAAGATGAAAACTATACTAATGGCTAAAGAATTGTATGACGTTGTTACAGGTGCAGAAGGGAAACTCAAAGCAGACGATGCAACAATTGCCAGATGGAGGCTGAAGGATGGAAAGGCCTTCGCGCTGATCATCCTCAACATTACGGATACTCAGATCGGCCATGTATCCGAGAAATCAATTCAATAACCTACTAAGGCAATGGCCGTTGTGGGATCTGTCATAGTGAGCAGCAATTCATCACTCCTTATAGTCCTCAGTCTAATGGCTTAGCTGAGAGGAAAAACCGTACCAATTCAATTATTGAAAGACATGACCTTTTGCTTGATGCAAAATGCACATGATTTGAGAAGCCAATACTTGTAAATTGTGGGTACCAAGAAAAATTTGATAATGTATTGAGACCAAGGCAAAATATGTCTTATGCACCTAGTTGGGGTATCAAGTATTGATTGGGCTAAATTCAACCCTAGTCAAGTATCATTCCAAGTGTAGTCAAATCATATACAGTGATTAGCATAGATCAAACTCTAGCTGCATGCATTGATGATCCACAATTAACACTAAGCATTAACCCTACATCCATTAACACTAAAAC
This sequence comes from Diphasiastrum complanatum, assembly GCA_029204225.1. Taxonomy (NCBI): domain Eukaryota; kingdom Viridiplantae; phylum Streptophyta; class Lycopodiopsida; order Lycopodiales; family Lycopodiaceae; genus Diphasiastrum; species Diphasiastrum complanatum. The sequence continues at coordinate 14,289,400 of CM055095.1, read as the reverse complement.
CACAATGATGAAAGCTTACTCTTCTGTCTCTCCCTTTCTCTCTCACAAAAAGCATAAGAATAAGCAAATTCAATAACAATCACATCCAACAATTAGCAACCATAAAGAAAATATGAGAGATGGAGGAAAAGAGATAGAGAGCAAGGACATTCCACATTCACTTCATAAGAGGACCAACCTCCTTGTACTAGAAATGAAGATAAAATATGTTTTTCAAACTCGAGTTTGCACCTAGTTATAGTAACCAATTCTAACCTAAGTTCCAAAACATGGAGGAACTCAATTCAAAAATTGGAGGGAACTAGTTTGAATTTGAATTTTAAGCCAGTTTTGGTGGGAACCCCAACTTTATTCACTAACTTGACAATTAAGCCCTGTGATGTTAAAAGTCCCACAAAAAGGCCTAAAGTCCTTTTATTAACTTCCTAACTAATCAAATAACTATGTGATCATTGGGTTGGACTTACACATGTAGGGTGCCAAATCCCTCTCACTTATTAACTAGAGTTAGGGTTGCCTTGGGATCCGCAAACCCTCCAACAATATTCCCCACCAAAATTGGTGGCGGTCCCATCACACCTCGCGAGATTATTCACTTCAGGCTCTGATTGGTCTCATGTCGAACCTTTACAGTCTCTAGTAACAACCATCAAAGGTACACTTGGTTCAACAAGCTAAACTGTTAGTCTTTGCTTGATCGTAATCATATTAACTTGAGCAATAACCGGCGGTGGTTTTGGTCTTGTTGGACAATCCTTGTAACAATGTGCATAACTGCACTCACGACATAAAGGAACAAACTTCCCTTTGTTCGAGAATTCCGCCACACAGTGGGCTCTTCGCATGCAAAGCATCCAAGTGGTGCTCTGGCCCATCGTCTCACTACTTGTTGTTGTGCGGCATCATAGATGGCATACTGATCTGAAGGACCAATCTCTTGATCATTATTGTGATTCCATTGCTCATTAACATTGTAAGGTTCTGGTTCCAATAAATTAGCAGGAGGAGCTTGTTGTCTTGGTGGAGCTGGCAAAGCTGGTCGTTCAGAAAATCCAATGGCAAAGTTGAAAGCCTTTCTTTTAGGATCAGGTCTCGTCTGAGTAGTAGGTTTCCAATACTGAAGCTTAGCATACATTTGTTGGATAATCCGAGGATTGAACGAGCAAAAGGCTGTTTCATCGGGTACTTCAGAGTGCTTGGATCAATGCTAAAGAAGTTCTTTAGCATGTCTTTATTGCTTGGTATGTGCCATGATAATGCCATTTTGTGACATTTTAAGCATACAGATTATATTTAACAAAAAAACTCGCAAAACTCGCAAAGTGATGACTCGCAAAATGTCAAGCCCCCCTAAACCTTAACACACACACACACACACACACACACACATGCGCGTGCGCAAATACATTTATTAATATAATGGCAATGTTATTAATTTTGACCTATTCATGTCACACTGTCAAAAACAAGGAGACGTCAATGGCATTGAAAGACTACGCAAGCAACTGAAAAGCTACAACTGTTCTGAAGACTTTTAATTTACTTTATGCTGGATGTAGAAAAACTGCACTTAAGATCTTCATTTATCCTTTGCTGGACATAGAAAAACTGCTCAGTGACGAGCCAGGTTTTTCGTAAAACTTGCACTTTTATGACAGACCCTAATTTTCATACTTAAGTCGATGTTTTGGTACTATTCAACTTTTTTTGCAGTTTCTCTTCTGGTTGTTAAGTTAAGCTGTAACGTTTTCGTTAGACTCTACTTGCTTTGTTGTCTCGTTTTTTCTTTTTGTTATTCTATTCCTTTGCCTAGTTTTGTTGTTGGTGGATGTGTTACTAAACTTTTCTTAGCATGTATAAATTATTTTTATTTATATATATATATTGGTTATACCTCTCTCTCTCTCTCTCTCTCTCTCTCTCTCTCTCTCTCTCTCTCTCTCTCTCTCTCTCTCTCTCTCTCTCTCTCTCTCTCTCTCTCTCTCTCTCTCTCTCTCTCTCTCTCTCTCTCTCTCTCTCTCTCTCTCTCTCTCTCTCTCTCTCTCTCTCTCTCTCTCTCTCTCTCTCTCTCTCTCTCTCGCCTCGCTTTGCATTTATTGTTAGCTGCCATTCTCGTCCTCCTTCTGGCTTCTCTTGGCTTTGGCCTCTATTGGCTGTTTTTTGCTTTAATGGCTATGTTTACTCGTTGCGCGCTTTGTCATTGTTGCTTACTTATTCTTCTGGCTTCGCGGGTTGCTACCTCATTGCTGTATTTTACGTTGTGGTGTTGTCGCTGTGGTTTTACATCGCTTGGTTGCGTTCTTCTGGCGCATGTGTTTGCTGTTGCATGGAGCTTCCTGCTTCCTTCTGCTTCGATTTCTTCAATGGCGTCTGAGAAGGTTAGTTCCATGGTTCCGTTGGTTTGTTGCTCCCCTCTTTGCTGTTAGTAATAACCTTTTTTTGTTTTTTTTTTTATTTGTTGGTTTTAGTTCTGTAGCTAGTTTTTATGATGTACCTGTGATTCATTTTTTTCTTCACATTGTTGTTTGTTTTAGTTATCGTTACTACTGCTTCTTCTTCTTCCTTTTTTTCTTCTTTTTTTCGTCTTGTTTACTCTGTTTTTGTTTATGCATACTTATCCTGTTTGTTACGTTTGGTCTGTTCCCTTTGTTCCTTTATGCTTGTACTTATGCAATGTCTGTTCTTCCCTCTTTTTTCTAATTTGGTCTTTCTCTCTTTTATTGGATGACTTTTGTTGTTTTTTCTGAAATGTTCCTGCAAACTTCTACTTACTAGTTGCAAAATTGTGTTCCTATATTACTAGTGTTTTTGTACTCGTAAAGATCTTCGCACCTTTACTGTTACCTGCTGCCAAGATTCTCAACCATTTTTTTTTATAATGAATCTGTTTTAGAATGAATGGAAGTCTGTGACTGTACTTGAAACAGATTCCCAACTACTTCGCTGAAATAAGAAATGAACATTCTGGTACTAATTTATAATGAGCATAGATTTTTTGCAAGAGTATACATAGTTCATAGCTCCATTGATGGATACATAGTTCTTGCCTTGGTTCTTTTTCACATTTATTGTTGATGATTGTCAGCGGTTTACAGTCATGACTACCCATAATTGTTACTATTGGTCTTTACTAAAAAAATGCATGATTAAAACTTTTGTCAATGTGGATTTTTCTTCTACTACACTCATAAGTTATATGGGGAATGTTCAAGCAACTTTGTACTTAAGTGTTGCCTAAGTTTTCAATGGTCATTAACTTGACATGATTATGACTGGACTGTTCTTTGTAAATGAAGTTATGACCAGATAATGATTAAAAAAGTCTATTCTTTTTTTATAAAAAAAAGTGCTCCTATATTTGAACCATTGATAAATTTTGATAGACTTGGTACTTGAATGCTTACTGGTTGGCCTTTCTGAGTCTTGGCAACTACTTTTAGCCGTTGTTTAAATACTAAAATACAAATTCTACTTTACTAGTTTAGAGGTTATACAGTGCTGATTTTCGTCAAGATTGGACGAATTTTTAGACTCCAAATTTTTCAACCCTTTTAAGGTTTCGTTGAGCTAGCGTGGTTTAAAAAAAATTTCAATGTGCTTTTTACAGAATGTTCAAGCAACTTCATACTGAATTATTGCCTAAGTTTTCAATGTTCATTAAGTTAACTTAATTATGACTGAACTGTTTTTTGTAAATGAGGTTATGACCTGATAATAATTAAAAAAGTCTGTTTTTTTGAAGAAAAAAAATTGCTTGTTTGATTGTACCAATGATAAAATTTGATAAACTTGGTTCTAGTTTGCTTACTGGTTGGCTTTTATGAGCCTTGGCAACTACTTTTAGCCTCTGGTTAAAAACTAAACTACAAACAATACTCTTCTAGTTTAGATTTTACACAATACTGATTTTTTTGTCAAGATTGGAAGAAATTATAGACTCCAAAATTTTTGACCCTATTAAGGTTTCATTGAAGCAAGTTTGTCTTTAGTATATATGAAATTTCTAATGTTCCCTTTTTCTAACTTGCCTTTCTGAAAAGTTTGAAAGATAATGGAATATTTTGAGGCTATGTTTCTGATTTATTGCTTAATCATAAACTTGAATACTCTTTTGTCTATGGTTATGAAAATTTTGTTTATTGATATCTATGTTTGGTTACTGAATCATAACTCGTTTGAACGTACCATTGATAGAATTTGATAGACTTGGTACATGAATTATTATTGGTTGGCTGTTCTAAATCATGGCAACTACTTTTAGCAATTGTTGAAATGGTGAACTACAAACTTTGCTTACTGATTTAGAGTTTATACATGGCTGAGTTTTCATCAAAATTGGACAAAATGTTAGACGCCAAAAGTTTCGACCACTTTAAAGTTTCATTGAAGCAAGTTTTTCTTTAATATATGAAATTTCTAATGTTCCCTATTATTTACTTGCCTCTACTGAAAAAGATTGAAAGATAGTGGAATACATTGAGGCTATACTTCTGGGTTATTGGTGAATTATAAACATGAATATACTTTTGACTATGTTTATGACAATAGTATATGTTGAAACCTATGATTGGTTGCTGAATCATAAACATGAATACACTTTTTTACTGTGTTTATGAAATTAGTGTATATTGAAATCTATGTGTTAGATTACATTTTTAGATTGAAAGATAGTGGGATATATTGAAACTATTTTTATGGGTTATTTTAGATTTTATACATTGCTGATTTTTCGTCAAAATTGGACAAAAGGTTAGACGCCAAAAGTTTCGACCCCTTAAAGGTTTCGTTGAAGAAAATTTTTCTTTGAATGTTTCCTATTATTAACTTGCCTCTACTGAAGAATATTGAAAGATAGTGGAATTTATTGAGGCTCTCTTTTTGGCACAAATTTTTAACACACCCAAATTTTTAAGCCTTTTGTTACTTGAATGACAATGGCTAAAAACTTTCGTACTTGGTCCAAGGAACTTATTAATGGACAAAGTAATTTGATAATGGAAACAAAGACTATGAAAAACATACATACCTATAGGTGGTTTGTCTACCTCTACAGAAAGTTCGATTTTTCACCATCTACTCAGAAAAATCAAGATAGTCTTCTTAATATCACTTTATACAGATTTATGGTTTTATGTAGAGAGATATATAAAAAAAAAACATTTGACTTAATGACTATGCAAGCAACTGAAAAGCTACAACTGTTTTGAAGACTTTTAACTTACTTTATGCTGGATGTAGAAAAACTGCTCTTAAGATCTTCATTTATCTTTTGCTGGACATAGAAAAACTGCTCAGTGACGAGCCAGGTTTTTTGTAAAACTTGCACTTTTATGACGGACCCTAATTTTCAGACTTAAGTCGATGTTTTGGTACAGTTCAGCTTTTTTTGCAGTTTCTCTTCTGGTTGTTAAGTTAAGCTGTGACGTTTTCGTTAGACTCTACTTGCTTTGTTGTCTCGTTTTTTCTTTTTGTTATTTTGTTCCTTTGCCTAGTTTTGTTGTTGGTGGATGTGTTACTAAACTTTTCTTAGCCTATGTAGAATTTTTTTATTTATATATATTTTTTGGTTATACCCCCCCCCCCCCCCCTCTCTCTCTCTCTCTCTCTCTCTCTCTCTCTCTCTCTCTCTCTCTCTCTCTCTCTCTCTCTCTCTCTCTCTCTCTCTCTCTCTCTCTCTCTCTCTCTCTCTCTCTCTCTCTCTCTCTCTCTCTCTCTCTCTCTCTCTCTCTCTCTCTCTCTCTCTGCATTTACTATTAGCTGCCATTCTCGCCCTCCTTCTGGCTTCTCTTGGCTTTGGCCTCTGTTGGCTGGTTTTTGCTTTAATGGTTGTGTTTACTCGTGGCGCGCTTTGTCATTGTTGCTTACTTATTCTTCTGGCTTTACGGGTTGCTACCTCATTGCTGTTTTTTACGTTGCAGTGCTGTCGCTGTGGTTTTACATCACTTGTTTGCGTTCTTCTGGCGCATGTGTTTGTTGTTGCGGGGAGCTTCCTGCTTCCTTCTGCTTCGATTTCTTCAATGGCGTCTGAGAAGGTTGGTTCCGTGGTTCCATTGGTTTGTTGCTCCGCTCTTTGCTGTTAGTAATAACCTTTTTTGGTTTTTTTATGTTTGTTGGTTTTAGTTCTGTAGCTAGTTTTTTATGATGTACCTGTGATTCATTTTTTTCTTCACGTTGTTGTTTGTTTTAGTTACTGCTACTACTGATTCTTCTTCTTCTTCTTTTTCTTCTTTTTTTCGTCCTGTTTACTCTGTTTTTGTTTATGCATACTTATCATGTTTGTTATGTTTGGTCTTTTCCCTTTGTTCCTTTATGCTTGTACTTATGCAATGTTTGTTCTTCCCTCTTTTTTCTAATTTGGTCTTTCTCTCTTTTATTGGATGACTTTTGTTGTTTTTTCTGAAATGTTCCTGCAAACTTCTACTTACTAGTTGCAAGATTGTGTTCCTGTATTACTAGTGTTTTTGTACTCGTAAAGATCTTCGCACCTTTACTGTTACCAGCCGCCAAGATTCTCAACCATTTTTTTTGATAATGAATCTATTTTAGAATGAATGGAAGTCTGTGACTGTACTTGAAACAGATTCCCAACTACTTCGTTGAAATAAGAAATGAACATTCTGGTACTAATTTATAATGAGCATAGATTTTTTGCAAGAGTATACATAGTTCATAGCTCCATTGATGGATACGTAGTTCTTGCCTTGGTCCTTTCTTCACATTTATTGTTGATGATTGTCAGTGGTTTACAGTCATGACTACCCATAATTGTTACTATTGGTCTTTACTAAAAAAATGCATGATTAAAACTTTTGCCAATGTGGATTTTACTTCTACTACACTCATAAGTTATATGGGGAATGTTCAAGCAACTTTGTACTTAAGTGTTGCCTAAGTTTTCAATGGTCATTAACTTGACATGATTATGACTGGACTGTTCTTTGCAAATGAAGTTATGACCAAATATTGATTAAAAAAGTCTATTTTTTTTTTAAAAGTGCTCCTATATTTGTACCATTGATAAATTTTGATAGACTTGGTACTTGAATGCTTACTGGTTGGCTTTCTGAGTCTTGGCAACTACTCATACTAAACTACAAACTCTACTTTACTAGTTTAGAGGTTATACAGTGCTGATTTTTCGTCAAGATTGGACGAATTTTTCGACCCTTTTAAGGTTTCATTGAAGCAAGTTTGTCTTTAATATATGAAATTTCTAATGTTCCCTTTTTCTAACTTGCCTTTCTGAAAAGTTTGAAAGATAATGGAATATTTTGAGGCTATGTTTTTGATTTATTGTTGAATCATAAACTTGAATACTCTTTTGTCTATGGTTATGAAAATGATGTTTATTGATATCTATGTTTGGAAGTGCATTGTTTGGTTCAAGATGCAAAGATAGATGTCACTTTCATGAAAGTAACTTGGAATTATTTTATGTCCTTGGAAAGTATTTTGCTTGGAACTTTGGACAAGTTCAAACTTATTGTTATTATCCAAGAGAAATCAATCAAGAATAAGGAGCAATCACAAAATGAATATAGTTTGATTTATGCTCTCATGTCAACTTATGAAAAACCATTTTGCTTTGAAAAGGTTTTTGTATCTCAAAGGTGGATTAAGGTAATACTAGTTGAGTGTGATGCCTTAAAAGATAGCAAAATATCAGTTACAAACGTCAAGCCCAAAGTGATCCTTGGATAACTGTCTTGCACCAAGCCATGCAATTACAGAATTTCAGATTGTCATCAAGCTCCAAGTCAACTTTACATCCAATAAAAAAAACATGCTACCCATAAGGGCCTCTCATGACCCATTGCAACGTCTAAATAGGGTTTTAGTTTCTTTTCTTTTAAAGGAGGAATTGCCTGTGAAAAATGCAAAAATAAGCTTGGTAGAGGCCAAAAATCTTGTATATAGATAAACACACATGTGTGGAGCCTGTTCCCACATGTGAAAATAGTGTACTTGTCATGTACCATAATCATATAGGTTGTACATATGATTTAATTCAAGTTCTAGTGGCTAAAAAGGCCAAAAACTAGTTTTCAAGACATATGACACATGGCATCAATCTATTGCTTGCATGAGCCACATCCTTTGGTTAGGTGTCACATCCCATGTGTAGACGACAGCTCACATGTGTGGAATAAGCTGAAGTAGACGAATTTTGACTTCTAGAAGATTTTCAAGTAGATCTCCATATAGAAGGAAAATGGACCAAAAGTGCTCAAAATAGAAGGTTTTGTCCAAGTGTCAGTTTTGCATGATGAATCATCATATGACAAAGCACCTTCACACATGTGGTATCAAAGGGATGATCAGTACCACGAGCTCCTATCTATTGTATATATAGAGCCACATTTGGCCATAATCAGTGTGAGACACCAATCTTGGTTTTGGAAGCAATTTTGAGTGATTCTCTCCATTTGTCTACATTTGTTTTGATTGTTTTGAGGTTCTCTCAATGTGTACTTGATTTTCAGGTTGGATTCCATACTTAGACAGTGTTTCACACGTGTGAAACCATAAAGTACACTTACCTTCAATTAATGATTGTTCTTGTTAGCATTTTGTGTCTAGAATAGATCTAGATTGATCTTAATCTGAAGTAGATTGATAGATCAAGTAATCTGACAACCAATCCCTCTTGAGGATCAGATTAGGATCCACTCCTGGTCCTTTTTGTACTTTTTCCACATTACTTAGGGTTGTTGATAATAAGGCTTGGCTGTTTGGAAACTATTCCATGATGACCCCTATTTCGACTGATATGTGGATAATTATAGGGGATCTGGATGGTGAAACAAAGAAAATTAAAGAAACTCACAAAAAAATGGCTATTGATGAACACTACTTGATTGATAGTCATCTACGCTTACCAGCTATGTTTGGTATGGATTTATTTGGACCTACTAGATGTCCGTCTCCTCATGGGATCTTCTCACGGGTAAAGATGTGTCAAGGTGAAAATGGAGAAAAAATGAAAAAAATACCTTGACGAAGCTTGGAACTTCCTATGCCCTTACATCACACATACACACACAACACAACATACACACTCATACATGTACACATGCGCACACACACACAACACACATTCATATACAGACGTACACATCACACATGCACACACATACACACTCATACATGTACACATGCGCACACAATGTGCAAACTCACATACACATACACATACCCGCACACACACAAACCTTTGTTGGGCTCTCAGAACCCTAAACCTACATACATCACATACAAACACACATTTCGGATATGAAATGATGACGTATGGCAGATTGCCTCACAAATGTTTTGAGCTGTCTGAATGATTATGACGAATGCTAAATGCCTGAATGATTATGACGACGGCTGAATACCAGGCAAGAGCAGCTATCATAGCTGAGACAGCCGAAACCGACTGTGACCTTCTGCTAAACTCAGATTTGTAAGCACTTATGCTTTGCTACACCTCCCAACAGACTATGTAATGCATGCACAATAATCACCCCTTCCACTGGCTGCCCATAAGCACTTACCTCTGTGATCTCTTGGAAATGGTAGGGTGATTCGAGGTTGTGTGTGTGTGTGTGTGTGTATGTGTGTGTGTGTGTGTGTGTGTGTGTGTGTGTGTGTGTGTGTGTGTGTGTGTGTGTGTGTGTGTGTGTGTGTGTGTGTGAGAGAGAGAGAGAGAGAGAGAGAGAGAGAGAGAGAGAGAGAGAGAGAGAGAGAGAGAGAGAGAGAGAGAGAGAGAGGAGAGAGAGAGAGAGAGAGAGAGGGGGAGGGAGGGAGGGAGAGAGAGAGAGAGAGAGAGAGAGAGAGAGAGAGAGAGAGAGAGAGAGAGAGAGAGAGAGAGAGAGAGAGAGAGAGAGAGAGAGAGAGAGAGAGAGAGAGAGAGAGAGAGAGAGAGCTATTTGTGTGTGTGTGCCATTACAAAACGGTGAGAGTCATGCCATTTGTTTAATGACGATCAATCCAAGCTTTCCTGATGAATACTTTTGGTGTTCATCTTATGGAGCAGATGACTACAACCGGCTCAGTCATAGAAGATTCTGATGCACTAATGACTCTATTATCGAGTCTACCTGAAGCCTACAAAACTTGGGTAATGGCAATTTCTACCCAGGAGCACGTCACTCTATCAAGAGTAATATCGCTACTCCTACAAGAGGAGATCAGAAGATCAGCATCCTCCTCAGGCTCAGGATCGGATCCTCAAGCTCTGTATTTAAAAAATCATAAGTTTAGATCGAAGAGATCTACAAAATCAGGCTATACTGACAAGAAGAGCAACATGCAGTCTGGACCAAATTCCGGTTTAGGATCGAATTCAAGCTCTTCGTCATTCCAACCAACGTAGAAACGTTTTTGTAGATACTGTAAGAGGGCTGGCCACGAAATCAAGGATTGCCAAACTTTGAAGTACAACAACGAAAAGAAGAAGCAGTTCCAACAACAAGCACATAGCGCTACAGCCAGTCACTCAAATTAGAAACAACAAGAAGAAGAAGATGAAGCAACCTTCATGACCAAAGTCAGAGAACAACAGGATATCGATTCCTGGTATCTAGACTTCGGAGCAACACAACACATGACTCACCATCGCGACTGGTTCAAAGACTATAAGTCATTCACCCACTCTCGAGTTGTGCAACTTGGAGACAACTCATCACATTCAATCGAAGATGAAGGAACAGTCAGAGTTGAATTCAAAAGAGGTGAGATCAAGTTGTTGTCCAAAGTTCTCCGCGTTCCAAATCTGACCAAGAATTTGCTTTCAGTTAGCAAAATCACAGATTCAGGTCGGAGGGTCGAATTCAATACAGAAGGCTGCACAATTCTTGACAAATCCCGGAAGGTTCTAGCCTACGGAAGAAGAAGCGACTATCTTTACAAACTTAACCATTGCTATTCTTCTAATAGTCAAGCTCTTCACACAGCCACTTTTGAATCAACTAATATGTTGTGGCATTTCAGACTTGGCCATCTTAACTTCAACAGTATTCAGCAAATGTCAACACAGAGTCTAGTATGGTAGTTATGAAATGTCAAACCTACCTTTTTTTAATAGAACTATTCAAAATGGCCCTTTTCAACATGGTAGTTGTTAGGTGGTCTGGGCAATAGGTTTGACATCATGCCATTTAGCTTTAGGGTTCCCACCCCTCCTTCACATTATATCACCCAGTCTCTTGCTAACGGTTCGGCTTGATTAGACTGTGAGCAATTATGCTATTAAATAGATTAATTTATAAATGATTAGGTTGGTAGACTCGATTAGATCATACTCAATTAGGCTTTTAATTCAAAAAGGATTTTAACAAAAGAAACGCAAACAACGTTGTGGTAACATCATCTAAAGATTTGAAGTAATTGTAATTCAAGTAGTAGAAATTAGGGTATTAGGCATTAGGTAATAGGGTTTACACTTTAGGCATTAGGCTCTAGTTCATGTTTTAGATTTTTGCATTACCATTAGGGGTGTTGTGTGTGTGTGTGTGTGTGTGTGTGTGTGTGTGTGTGTGTGTGTGTGTGTGTGTGTGTGTGTGTGTGATAGGGTGCATGTATCTATGTATTATGTAATGGCCCTTCACGACCCATTACATTAGGCTTTAGGCATTACACATTACACATTACGTTTTAGGTTATAGGTGAAGAAGAAAAAGAAGAGGAGGAGGAGGAGGAGGATGAGGAGGAAGAAGAAGAAGATGAGAGGACTTACATTTGTCTTGCTTCCTCTTGATCTTGCTCTTGCTCTTGCTCTTGCTCTTGCTCTTGCTTCCTCTTGCTTCTCCTTTCATGCTGACTGGTTTTATTCTCTTTCTCTTGAAAAAACACACGCAGGTTTACAGCCACACCTAAGGAAAAACTCATTTTGTTTGCTCTTGCAAAAAGTTTGTAATGGATCTATGCAAGACGAAAGGAGACATGTGATAAGTAATGCATATTCAGTAAATACACAAGAGTGCGCATTGGTTAGCCATCTAAAAGTCTCCTTATGAGCTTTATAAGTCCCCATAATGAAGGGAAGTGAGTTATTAGCAACCCTTACCTGAGGGATTAACTCTGTAATATAAGTCGTTACTTCTCTTGTAATGTCATGAATTGGACTTGATATTTCAATGAAATCAGCACTATTAAGCCTTTTTTGCGCTTCTTGTCTAGCCAATTTTTTGCAAACAAATACAAGATTATTTGGAGCTTTATCTAATCCGCATATATAAAAATGGTCAAGAAGCCATTTAATTTCCCTTTCAAAGGCACACAAGTCCAAATTAATATCATCACATCCCATGACATTAAACTCTTTCAATTTTTTAAGAGTGTTTTGTTTAAACATGTCTAGAACTGTCGCATTTGTGGAAAAACCCAAAAAGTTAGCCAATTCAAACCATACCTCTTCAAGAGCCATGTAGGCTTTTGTCAAAATAGGCTTTCTTATTGGAATATGATTTAGACCTTTCTTGATTTCATTCCGAAGCCAGGAATTGACAATCAAATCAGTATTGTATGTCATAACATGGTCCCAAGATTTATGTAAGAAAGGCACCAATCTCATGCTATTATTACAAGTACAAGTAAGATGTCGATCAAGACTAAAATGACAAAAAGCGTCTAAAGGCTTGTAAAGTAAAGATGATAGATTGGCCGTAAAATGCCAACCAAATTTTATATCATTCCATACGTCTTCATCATAGGTGATCTCACAAACATCTAACATTCCTCTAAAAAAAGTTTTTATCGGGAATGCATCAAGATATTTATTGACAAAAGTAACATGAAAGAAAAGATAGTCATTGGTAGAAGGTTTGACAAGTTTTAGTCTTCCATGAAGTAGGCGTATAACATATCGTACCTGCAATTCTTCGTCTTCACTTTCATGCATATCAATCATCAAACAATAAATGGCAAATCAGGTACTCAATATCTGCATTTGACGAACTGACCTCATCATACTGAAACCTTCCTCTTCCTCTGTTACTGGAAACAATCGAGCTTTTTGGAGAAGCAATATTAGTGATAGAGGGAGAAAAAATCTTAGTATTAGGAAGGAAAGTCTGTCTTTGTGGGCGGCTAGTACATCCTCTGGATCCCCTTCCACGAGGGAAGATGCGACCACCCTACATTCTCAATGAAATATAAGCCTTTTCCATTCAAAGAAGGGAACATAGGAGCAAGAGGGTTTTCGACCAGATTTTTTATTCCTTCAGTAATAAATTCACGGAAGTAGATGAAAACCAAAGATGCTCTTACAATCATTTTTGCCTTAGACGAAAGCCACATGAGGAAGGTATATAGTTTAATCTTTAAGTTTCCCCCAGGCATAAAACTATCTAAGTTGTTAAGAATAAACCAAATCGCATGATCAAACCATAAGATCTGGCCATTGCATTTGGCATTTTTCCTCCCACAGTCACATTTAATATAAGGGCGTAAAAAATTCCACGCTTCGTCCAGATATTTTTTGGTTTTTTCTCCATTTTCACCCTGACACATTTTTACCCTCGAAAATATCCCATGAGGAGAAGGACATCTGGTAGGTTCAAATAAGTCCATACCAAACATTGCAGGTAACCGCAAATGGCTATCGATTAAGTAGTGTTCATCCATAGCCATCTTCTTGTGGGTTTCTTTTATCTTCTTTGGTTCACCTACTAAATCTCCTATAATGATCCACATATCTGCAGAAATAGGAGTCATCATAGCGTAGTTCCCAAACAGCCAAGCCTTATTATCAACAATTTGTAATAAATCTTCAAATAACCTGGCAGGCATCAGGGGATTGGTAAAAGGTGCTTCACTAGGTTTGAATGGAGAAACTTCAGCGGGAAGAGATAAATAATATTTTTGTGTCACGGTCTATACCTCATCTTGTGACAACTCATCCAAGGAAATGAGGCTATGTTTTGTAGTACTGAAAGGGGAAGAACCGTCAATCCTAGGTTTTTTAGGTGAGGCTCTAAAACTCGACGAAAAGTCCAATCCGTGAAGGTCAAAGAGTTTCTTCATGCATTCAAGGGCAAAACAGTCAAAATCCTCTTGTGCCTTTGCATCAGCCTCTTCAAAGCCAGAGAATCATGAATAGAGATCAGTTTTTCAATCACTAAATTTGGGCTAATATGGGAAAGTTGCCAAACTTTACACCAGTCAGAAACAGACAATTGGGCGAGAATAAGAAGAGAAGTATTAGCATTGGATTGGATTGCAGTAAGATCCAGCTCTTGGACTTTCTCATAAAAAAAAATTTGTGAGATACATGCAATGAAAGCCTGAGCAGCAGGGGAAGGGGCAATGAGAGGAGGAGCATAGCCTAAACTCTGTAAGTCGGCATGCCATACATAGTTCTGAAAAAAGCAAATCACCATACAAAAAATTAGCGAATCAGGCCAATAGAGCCAAATGTAGTTGGTAACCAGAGGGGCATCCTCTTCCAACTAAAAGGTGTGTGTGTTTTTAAACCTCGCAAAACTAAATAAAATTTGCAACTTAACATTACATAAATAAATCAGTTCGTAATGTTTTCGTATAGTAATCCTCCTTAACTTAACAAGTTTGTACAACAAATTGAGGAGAATAAGCTCACCTACATCCATCCACAACAACAACCGAGTTAGAACAAGGAAATTATTGTGGGAACTACAGGTGTCTACACTTATTCTCAGTTGTTATCCATGTCGCAATTTGAAGTTCAACCGTAAAGTAAGGATTTTACCATTCAAGCAAAGTAAAAAGTAAAATTGAGACTTTTTCAAACTATTTTAGACCCCCAAGGTCAATTGCCCACAATAATTTTCCATATTAGGTTGGAATCCAAAAAAATTCAACCGTGTAATAATTAAAATGTTATAGAGGGACCCAATGTTTTTCTTATTGTCTACCATATTCTAGAATTTTCAATTCGTCCAATGCTCATTTTTTTTGGAACAAACCATGTGCTTTTTGTTTAGTAAAAGAATGTAAGGGGGAACTCGCATTCCTCAAAGCAAGTCAAGTTCCAAGATTCATCGTTCGTCCAATGGCTTTTTTTTGTCCACACGATCAAAACTTGTAATTTTGTATCTCATACCAAGTAGCATTTCAACCAATATGTATGTAAAATTGGTCCGATCCAATTAGGCATATTTTCTCTCCTTAAAAGAATTATTATTATGTAAGAAACGCTTTCTTAGCACAAACAATCTACATCATATGTAATTAGAAAGTAGTTGGACATCATTTCCTTCTCTCTTTTGGTTACAAAAAGACTGGTGGAAGGTTGACATCATCAGCCCAGTGAAGGACCAAGAGAACTGTGGCTCTTGTTGGACATTAAGGTAATTTACCCTTGATCACAACCATCTGCCCTCTCTTCTACACCTCGCATATCAGTGTGAACTGTAAAGATCCGATTTGTCGTTCATTTTATCTTCGTTGGCTTTTGCTGCAGTACCACGGGTGCTCTTGAAGCTGCTCATGCGCAGGCTACGAGGAAGATGGTGATTCTGTCTAAGCAGCAACTTGTAAATTGTGCTCAGGCATTTAACAACTATGGTTGCAACAGGGGCTTGCCTTCCCAGGCATTTGAGTATATCAGATACAATGGAGGGCTTGACACCGAAGAATCGTATCCATACACATCAAAAGATATGTGAGTTGTGCGAGATATGTGAGATATTCGAGATGCGAGATCTCTCTCTCTCTCTCTCTCTCTCTCTCTCTCTCTCTCTCTCTCTCTCTCTCTCTCTCTCTCTCTCTCTCTCTCTCTCTCTCTCTCTCTCTCTCTCTCTCTCTCTCTCTCTCTCTCTCTCTCTCTCTCTCTCTCTCTCTCTCTCTCTCTCTCTCTCTCTCTCTACGCATCACGCGCACACACACACACACACCTCATCGGCCACCCGCCATTGGCGGACACACTTTGGCCATGTATATACACACACATACATCGGCCACCCGCCATTGGCGGACACACTTCGGCCACGTATATACACACACATACATCGGCCACCCGTCAACGACCATAGGCTTTCTTCCTAAACCACCGGCCGCCATCCTAACCATCGGCCACCCAAATCGTCGCCCCCCGCCCGTCATCGACGGGCACACTTCGCTAGTATATTTCAGAAGAAATTGTACGAGGCTGTGAGCTTAACCACCCACAATCAATGGACGAGGTAATAGTCAGTTAGAAGTACGTAGCCCTTGCTTGAGCTTCGTCGTTCAGCTTATATTCACATGCAAACTTGTCCCGTGATTGACATAGGCAGTGGGACAAGCCTATGCTCTTTCTTTCCAGCCAGAGTGGCAATAACATGAAGGGTATGAAGGTCTTCAAGATCAAGTGTGTGAGATTCAACAGAAGATCAAATGAATGTAAATATTGATTCTTGAATGCTTATATCCATGAAGATATCTACAAGGATCGATTATGTAAGATTCATAACGCCTTCCTTGTTGCTGACTTGAATGTCTATATTAAGTACGATGTATGTTCTTAAGCAACAATACTTCACTACTCAAGAGTACCATCAAATCTATCAATAGAATTTGACATAATAGATCTCAATCTCAAAGGAGATAGAATAGCATGAGAAGGTGTGTGATGACTTGATGACTCCAAACAATTTTCTTGCTATTATTGAGCAAAATTACTTGTGCTTTTCCAATTGAGCTATAAAAAATAATAACCCACTTGTAGTGCCTTTCCATTTTAAACTCATGCACCTAACTTAGATATACCTAGATATACCTTCCTTCCTGAATCTCATGAAAAGATTTTTCATCAAAAGCCTCAACATCATACATTAAGATTTAGATTGTAAAACCACCACCCAATCGTAGACTTGAACTAGCACATCTTTGAGCTTGGAGATATCACTCTAAGATATAATCAAGGCACTAGTATCCCATACCAATATTAGCTAAAGAATTATCATTCAGCGTTCTTATATAAAAGTAGATCATTATTGTGCACATGAAAACAACCATTGTATAAAAAATGTTAAAATTTTATTATTATGATCATTTCCTTACGAGATTTTGACATCAAGCAAAGTCATGAAATAAAATGTCCAATTTCTCATAGAAAATTGCACAAATCTTAGCTTCAACTTCACGTTATATCATAGTAAATGTACAACTAAAGATTTCAGGAATATGTAGTGGCTTCCTCGTATAGACATCTCTTCGTTTTCCTGTCCACTCTTATAAGCAACCTATAATTCATTAGGGAGTAAAGAGGAATTGAAAGCCCAGCAAATCTTAGTACATCTTATAAAATTAGCTTTCTAATGAGAAATGTGTGATTGCTTTAGTGGATGGATCACTCATTTTGTGTTTTTTGAATATGTAATTATGAATATGCATAATGAAACGCTTGCTGCCCATTATGAAAGGATTGTTTCGCATTATCATCCATAGGGAAAGGTCAAAAAAACAATAAAGTAATTATGTCTTCACGATCATGAACATGAACGGTAACAAAACACTACTAAATGCCAATGCATCCTTATGGGAGCACGTGCCACCATGGAGCAACAAGCATAACTAAATTTTGTACTAGCCTAAATGAGTCATGAAACTTATGGTACCAACTAGAATGTGGAGTGAGTTCATTCGGAACCTTGAGGCATGGAGAAAGCCACGAGGAAGGTGAGTGACAATTCAAAATGCTTATCATCCTTCAACTAAGCTACAAAAAGAGCTACCCAAAACATGTAGTGACTTTCAAATTTTAACAAATGTAAAACTCCCACCTTCCCTCTATCTTGGAATGTTTTTTATGATTTAAAATAAACTCAAAATTTGCACTTTGGAATTTAAATTATTTGACTCACCACCCAACTATTCACTTGAACTCCTTACTCAAAAGGTCTTTGTTGAATAACATCAACACCACACATCAAAAATCTAGATTGTTGACTCACTGCCCCAAAGCTCAAAAATCTAGATTGTTGACTCACCGCCCCAAAGCCTAGAAAAACAAACAGCACTATAGGTCAAGATCAAGAACAAGCATAACAACATTATGTCTAGGATATTACCCAACATAAAACCTTAAAGAGTCCACCCAAAAAGTGTTAGACCATCAACTTATTTGTGCAAGTGGACCAAACGCTATGACATCCTTACCTACTTGGCAGTGTCTAAGAGTAGTAGGTCACATGCACAAACATACACATGCCTACAGTCGCTTCCTTTTCCCTTCTTCCTAATAGAAGAATAAAGAGAACTACAAACCTAACTTAAAAGCATAGTTGATGGGTGAAAGTATCACTAAAGATGGAATTGAAAATTAGTTGACCACTACTTGAACAAATATCTCATTAAGAAGTCCTTGCCCACGACTTATAAGTAGGAAACTATGTGCCAACTGGATAATACTCAACATAATGAAAGAGGCATGCAAACCTCCCGTACCACTAATACGTTGAAAAATATCATTCACCTTGGATCCTTCGCTATTGATTCCATCAAAAGAAAACGGTACACATTCTACTCATCCACCACCCAATAGGAGCCCTTCCAATGCATCCCCCTCCCTACTCAACTTTAAGACCACTTCATTATCGTGCACATGCAAGCAACCCCTGTTTATGCATACGATAATCTTTTATCTGAACGATCTTTTACCCAAAACGGGGACCGCAACATGAGACACTTGAATATGGATTATTGACTCACGACCAATAGCATCATGCCTAATCCAACTTTAGGCCCCAAAGCTATCAATAGATCCCCTTGATCCAAAATCAAGCTTTCAAAACATTTGTGCATCATACCACCTGGCCCCACCCAAGAGGGATTGACCTCGCATCATCCTTTTGACTATAGCATCAAGTAGAGAATGCCCAATCATCACATTGTCCAACCACCTGTTAAGACCCCTCACACAATGTGTCACCCTATACTCATCCACACGCATCCTGCTTCGCAGTAGAACCCCTCAGAATGTTCCCCTAATTCACGTACAACAAAAGTAGGCTCATTGTCACACACAAGCTAACAGCCCTTGTAAACGATGCACATGCAACATGACATAATATATTTCCAATCAGTAGTTGTGTACAAATATGGTCCTAGTCTCAAGTTGGAACCCTCGTTTAAAAACCATGTATATTGTGTGTTTTAAGTGTGTGCATGTGTATTTGTGTATTCATATGTGTGTGCGCGCGCGCGCGCACAGGCATACCTTCGACACCTTTACAATGAGGGTCAGAGATAAATTTGAAATGTCACTCACCAGGTTGCTAAAGTCAAACAAAGGAAGACATGGAACCACATCAAGTGGGAGGGAGACACACACACACGTCACAGAAGTCTTGGTATACCACCAAAATTATCCTATTAATAAACTCCTTACAAGATGTAAGCATAAATTAGCCAGCTCAAACAGTCAAATCTCTCTCTCTCTCTCTCTCTCTCTCTCTCTCTCTCTCTCTCTCTCTCTCTCTCTCTCTCCCCTCCAGTTTTTAAGTGGCTGATACAAGTTCAAAAACAGTGCGGAATCATATCTGCATTGCACGCTGGATGCTCAGGCAATATCCTCCTCCATTTAGAATTATCGCCAAAAGCCTTCATTCTACAAAATTGTGCTTCATCCTCTTTCACAGAAACCTCCCACAATGCAAAATATGACACTTTCCAAATGGAGGACTGAGATTAAAACAGAAGATGCTAGCAGTGACTTGAACTGTCTAAACATTTCTTCCTGTTCACAACTATGTTTAAAGCAAGAAGCTTCAAAAACAGACTACCATGTATAAGTTCAGATAGATCGGGATGATGCTTATGTAGCAGACCAGGCTATATAGTCGTGCTCTAGAATGTGCACCATATATCTACCTAATGGATCCTCTGTAAGCAAAATTTTAGTGATCAGAGACTTCATCAACAGGTTGAGCAGTGACAGTGAGGCCATGCTCTACATTTTCCACTCTCACAAACTCCTCCAGGGCTGTAAAATGCTCCTGATCTGATTTGCCCATATCTTGATGCTGGCCTCTTTGTTCAGAGGTATTATCATCTGCAGCATAGCTCTGCTCTTGATCATTGTCTAGTTTGTCTGAGGTAGACTCAGAAAAACCTCTATCCATTCCAAGCTGTTCATGTGAGTTATTTGGACCACTTACTACTGCAACTTCATCCAAAGAAGCATGATGTCTATTCTCATTGGCATCAACTTCTTGCACAACCTTTGCTTCATGTTCCTCAACATCATATTCATCCTGTACAACAACCTCTGGCGTTCTGGGCATGTCCGGCAAAACGTTGTGTGTAAGATCCATCTTTTCAGCTGCCACAAAAATTGCATATGTTTGTGAAGTATCAGCTACATTTAGAAAGCTGCGATCTTGAGGCTCATCCTGCTCCAATGCACCATGAATTGCATTTACTTGATCATAGTTCACTGCTTCCTGCTTGACATACTCGTTGAATATTTGATTTATGCAGACCTCTTCTTGAGGAGAAGTAAAATCACACGAAAACTGATAAGCAAGAGCACCATCACTCACATCCATCCCTTCTTTGATTTTTGCCACGGATGCAGTATCATCAAGCTCCAACCTCGTGATGTTAGACACAGCACTGTCACCATGACGTAAACTTTCACCAACCACTGTGTGTACATTAACTTGAGAACTCAAGGCCTGATTTGAGATCCTATTTTCTTCATATTCTGCTTTCTGCTTCAGATTATCATCATTCTCAGAATCAACTGCCTGTTCCTGATCATAGGTCATTAGCTCCTGTGCGGGAGACTGACCAAACAACTGATTGTTTGAAAGTTGTTCCTGCAGAATATTAAGACCACTGGCAGCCAGGTCCCTGTCCCTTGAAACAGGGTAAGTAGCAGTTGCATGGTTAAGATCGAGATATTGTGACGTCTGTCTCTCAACTTTAGTTTGCCCACAAACAGCATCTTTCGGAGCTTCAAAATTATCTCCCTTAAGATTGACTAGAAGCTTAACTTTCTGAAAATCATATTTCTGAGAATCAGTTGCCTGTTTCTGATCATGAATCACAAGCTCCTGCACGGCAAACTGACCAGACAACTGATTGTTTTTAAGTTGCTCCTGAGGAAGATCAAAACTAGTGGTGTCTACGTCTCTGTTCAGTAAAACAAGATGAGCAGCAGTCGCATAGTTTTGATTGGGATGTCGTGATGCCTTTTCCCCAATTTCAGTATGCTCCCAACTAGCATTTTTTGGAGCTTCAAAATTATCTTCATTCAGATTTGTCAGAAGCTTAACTTTCTGAAAATCATCATTCTGCGAATGAGTTACATATTTCTGATTATAGTTCAAGAGCTCAGACTGACCACACAACTGAGCGTTCAAAAGTTGTTCCTGCGGAAGATTGAAACCACTCATATCTACATCTCTCTCCATTGAAACACAATCAGTAGCAGTTGCATAGTTCAGCTCGGGGGGGTCATGTTCCATCTTTCTCTCGATTTTGGTAGGCTCACAAACATCTTCTTTAGGAGCTTCAAAATAATCTCCATTAAGATTCGGTAGAAGCTTAACTTTCTGAACATCATCATTCTGAGTATCAGTTGCATGATCCTGATGATAGTTCATGAGCTTCTGCCCAGCAGACCGACCAGACATCTGGCTATTCAGAGGTTGTTCCTGAGGAAGATTGAAACCACTGATGTCTACTACTCTGTCCTCCATTGAATGGTACATAACAGTTGCATAGTCAAAATCAGGGTCTTGTGCCATCTTTTTCTCAACTTCAGTGTGCTCTTGCACAGCACCTTTTGAATCTTCAAAATCATTTCCCTTTAGATTGGCCAGAAGCTTCATTTTCTCGTTGTACTCAAAGCTCTCCTTGGTGTAACGCTCTTTATCTCTCTGACCACTTTCGAGATATGGCTGCATTGATGAAAGCAAACATAAGTCAAGATACTCCTAAGCTAAAGGAAAAAATTTCAAACTTATCTGATGTTAATTAGCATTGTCATTGTATTCATGACAAACATCCACTTGCAGACGAAGCTGGTTTCAAAATCTTTCAAGGTTAGCAGATGATTACCCTTCGCTCTTCCTCAGAAAGCCTGTTCCATATACCACCGATGACTTTGGAGAGTTCTCTCTCTTTATCTGGGTACAGAGCTTTTAGCCGCTGACGCTGTTCGATGTAGAAAAAATTGTAGCCAGTCTTAAATGGTCTGGGGGCATTTGGATCCTTCCTACGTATCTCACGCTTTCTCCGTGGCTGCTTGCCTTGGCGAGGAAAAACTTTCAGACTTGGACGAGTGAAGGGTACATTTGTGTTGGTTAATAACTCAGGAATGACTGCAAACTGACGTGCATCAATTGTCGAAGGCACATGATACAGTACACCTTTCAGCTTCTCTGCACCAACCATCATTGTTACGAAGTAGCCATGTTCAAATTTCCCCTCTATTGCTCCGGTAACAACATTTCCAACTGTTGCTGCAGGATCAGCTGCAAGAGACAAAGACAATCAGGGGGGTACTGACTTATGTAGTAAGTTCTTTTAGTTACACTTTTCAACAGCTTGAAACCTGAAATTTTAGAAACTAAATCAATACTGAACATGACAAACACCAGCGCAAAGCAGCTACACCCAGTCCCAAATGTAGAAGGTTGAATTCACTGGAAAACAGGAGAGTATACTCTAACAACCTCAGAAAGTCAAAAACTTGATGAATGAAAGTTAACAGGCCTAAACCCCATGTAAGAGGCTGAAACAACGCGAAAACTAGAAGTGAGAGTGATCCATATAATCGAAGATGTCATGCAATTTGGAGTTTGAAAATGGTGCCTCAAGATGTCAAAGTGACATCTGAAAGCTCCTTCCAAGCTATGGTACTAGCAAACTATAAAAACAGTACAACGTGGTCCAAGCTTATGGTAACCAGCAAAGAAGAGATTTTTTTCTGAATGCCTGACTTTATCCAACAAGGCTCATGTCTCAGTTTTGTGAAATCACACAAGAAAAACTCAGAATCAGCCATGAAATGCTGACAACAGCAAAACTACATCTGTGCTACACGTTGAATACAGTAAGGTTGATTGCAAAAAATACATATGCACAAAGTTTCAACAGTTTGAACCTCCAGGAACTGATGCTGAATCAAGCTTCTTCCTCCTTTTCCTCTTATTTGCTGGCTCGGAATCTTCGGAGGGTGGATAGGTGAACACGTCATACGCCAGTGAAGATGGAGCAGGACTTGGAGTAGGTAAGAAATCTGCCAAAAAGCAGCAAATACCAGAAATAGGTAATTTAATACAAAAAAAATCGATAATATCATGTAGTCACCATTGCTCGCATCTATGTTCATGAGTCATACCAGGTGGGGGAACAAGTTGCCCTTGAGCTCCAAAAAAGTAAACTTGTTCAAAATGGTGCAGTAAACTTGTGTAAAGCTTCCGTAGAACATAAGCTGGATAGGGTATCCTTGTTGGCAGACCAAATGTAGCAACAATATCTTTCCACTTTCTCTCCTTAATCACCTGATACAAAATTGGCACTGTTCAAATGAGAACGAAGTGTTTGAAGTGAAACATAAAATTATCTATAACTTTTAGTTTCAAAGTTTCTCAAGTGAAACATCAGATCCATAATAATTCCTGTATTAGTGAAAAATGCTGTTGATCTTCCATGGAGAGTCTAGGATTGCTATCCAGAATCCATAAAGAATAAGCAACTCCAGACGAATATAGGTTTAGAGAATAGTGTAACAAGAAATATGACCAGGTGCTCTTCCAACTCGAGGGCACTCTTAAAAGAAACTTAACACAGAACAAAATCTTTAAAAAAAAAAAACTTCCAGACTCGTTAAGCAACAACCAACGAATAACCAGTACTTAAGATTTCCAAAAAGAAACAAAATTCTTGTGGAAATGACTCCAAAACATTTAGACAACCTTATTGCATTGTTTAAGACCTACTAGCAACCTTTTAACTATATATTCAGAAGACTGATCTACCTCAATCTGATCCACCATAAAATCTAGGATTTGTCGTTGACATTATATGCAAACTAATTTCAGCATTTGCTTCTGCATTTTCCTTGCTCCAGACAAATTTTATTCCTTAAAAAACATGGATGTCCAGCGTGATTCATATCCAAAAGATCCCATCCATATTGCTATACATTTCAAATAACTCAACCACCTGACATTTTCAAACAAGTGCAGCAATCAGCTATTTCAGTTATCAAAAGTTCATTAACCCAGACCCAGAACATAAGTCATATCTGCCTGCATGGTGATGGATGTCTTGAAAATTCCTGTAAGAGACTGGAAGTCCTCTCAACAGGATAATCAGCCTTTTCTACAACTTTTCCAAGGACTCAATGTAATCACTTACAGGATCTTCTCCTGTCCATCTATGAGCATAAAGTTGATCAGTGAAAAAACATATGTCTTGAAGAGAAGGATGCTCAAAATCTTTCCTAATAGCATCAATAAGATCATAAGCTTTATTCATACTTAGATATGCAAGCCTTATCTTCAAGGATAGAGATAAACCTATTATGCCAATAGCCTTGCTATTAGCAATCCTCCACTGATCACACTCAGCTTTGTTACCATCCATTGGAGTTGGTTCAGGATATAACTTAGTAGCTATTTCCCAACACCCTGGATGTTGCCGGAGTTGATATTCTATCTCTCTAACCCATGCATAATAGTTTGAAGAGGATTCGAGATAAATAGTTTGAGCCATGATGAGAAAAATGAATTGACACAAGAAAACAAGCAAGAAAAGTATAGAGCCTAAAGCTCTGATACCACTGATGCAAATTGGGATGGCCTAGAGCATGTAAAAACACAAATCTAGACACCAAAGTTTAGCGGAAGCTTGAGGATCTTGGATCTAATAAGCCCACAAGTTGCCTTGAGGCTTAAAAGACCACATGCAATTAACATGCATTAACATGCAAGAACATTTAAGCAACATGCATGAGACACCAAAGTTTAGCGGAAGCTTGAGGATCTTGGATCTAATAAGCCCACAAGTTGCCTTGAGGCTTAAAAGACCACATGCGATTAACATGCATTGACATGCAAGAACATTTAAGTAACATGCAAGCTCATGCAACAACATGCAAGAGCATGCACTGACCATGCAAGGCTGGAAACATCTGATCCAGATCTGTATGTGGCTGTGGCAGCAAGCTAAAAGATTCAACAAGATCATCGAAATGCATTAAAAACACCTTAAAAAGTGTATGGATAGACGTGCAATGAGCTACACAATTTGGATCACCAAATGATTAAGAATTATGATCCTAGAAAATGGCAGATTGGATCTATAATTCAGGACAGCAAGAAGAACACTTTAAAGTATGGAAAGAATTAAATGAAATGAACATAAATGGAAGAGACAATACCATCTAGACATCAAGAACAAGAATGTAGGGAAGGGGGAGGCTCTCCACCCTCTCCAATCGATTTCTCCTCCACAAATGATCTCTCTTGGATACTCAATGGAGTCGAGAGCCCCTTTTATAATTTATTGCTTGGTAGTAGCTTGATGAGCCAAGTAGAGTTCCTCTAGGTGTTTGCATGCATTCTCTCTATGCATGAGTCCCAAGGACCCACAAATTTCACCTAGAGAGAGATTAAAAATGTTAGGACCCAAGTAAACTCTTGCATGTCAAGAGCTTGGACCAAACTTAAAATAATTAACTTAGGACCTTAGGAACCTAAGTAATTAAATTAATTTTTTAACTACCTTGGAGTTGCCAACATCTTGCAAGAAGGGTCTCCAACTTAAAATATACCTTGACTCTCGATTTTTATATTGTTCTAACCTTAGACTTCCTAAGGTTAAAACTTTTTGTAATTAATCACAACATGTACCAAGGCAATTTGGCTGAGGCACACTAAAAAATTTACTAGGTTATTCATCGTGCATATTCTCAAGTGACTTGCCATGGGCCCTTGGGGGTCACACCGGATCCCAGTTTTGCGTCATTATTTGGGATAGCGGTTTTTCACATTGCCTCCATTTTACACTGGGTCAATTCCGAGTTTCGTCACACCAGCTATATGTGGAGACAAGGTGCTTCCAAGGCATCCCTCATATGAGCAGACTTTGTCAAATGTGCACATTAGGGGAGGTGGAGTCAGCGGAGCATTTTCTATTCAGATACCCTGTCTATTTGAGATCCGAGGACGCTATCATTGTCTTTTTCGAGATTCTCCAGTCACACTTCGCTCACTCACTTCATATGTTGACCCTCGATGTGGCGCACTGATGCTGCGCGAGATGTTCCTGCTCCATAGAGATATATGTCAGAGAGATCAGTATAAATACCATGACTCCCAGCAGACCAGATTACCTCCTTATTCTCTAGGAAATGATCTAGAGCATTGATGCCGACATTTTGTCAGAGGATGAGTCAGATATCTTATCCCGGGATTCTCATCATGCTCGGCGACAGCGTATTGCCTCCGGACCACACATTATGGCTACCAAAGACTTCATAGATCTACAGCTCATGTGTGTAGGCCCACTACTTCAGCACCTGCATCTTCTTCTATCCTTGCTTTCTTCAACAGCGGTCCTGCAATGACATGATCTATCATATAGTTCGGACAGTTATTGTATACTTATACGACACCCCATTGTACCATATTTCAGATTTCCATATCTGAAAGCAGTTTAGAGATTTTGTTTGGGCGGCTTGACAGACCAATCATTTTAGCTAGTAGTTGTCGTTTGTTTATGTTTCAGTATCTATCACACTTGAGATGTACTTATTTGGTCTTATATGCCTATTGGCATTAAAAGATGTTAATAAAGCTCTCTCTCTCTCTCTCTCTCTCTCTCTCTCTCTCTCTCTCTCTCTCTCTCTCTCTCTCTCTCTCTCTCTCTCTCTCTCTCTCTCTCTCTCTCTCTCTCTCTCTCTCTCTCTCTCTCTCTCTCTCTCTCCTCTCTCTCTCTCTCTCTCTCTCTCTCTCTCTCTCTCTCTCTCTCTCTCTCTCTCTCTCTCTCTCTCTCTCTCTCTCTCTCTCTCTCTCTCTCTCTCTCTCTCTCTCTCTCTATATATATATATATATATATATATATATATATATAACATGTGTGATATGCATGAGATCGAGGACGAGTCACATTTCCTGCTTCGATGCCCAGCCTACTATGAGATACAAGGGAGATACTATTGTTTGTTCAGGGAGAACCCAGTCACACTCTCTACTTTGATATCCTATGAGGATTCCAAATGTGTCTCTCTGATGATCCAGGAGATGTCTGACATGCGAATGAGGAGACTTTCTATAGACACACCATCCTTGGTCCAGCTGAGCATTAGGGAGTACATATCTCGCCGGCATCAGAGATCCGAGGTGAGCAGTGATTCGGAGGGAGAGGCTGAGATTCCTGGTGTTTCTAGACATAGACAGCAGAGACAGTGTCGACACCCAGATAGAGAGCCTGCTACCAGAGCACATTCTAGAGGTTTACGGAAGCAGACACTTCGACAGCATGGCCGGTGACAGAGGAGAGCGACATATCTAGTGATACCATCACAGCATACCATACACACTTTCTTTCAGGTTGAGGGACATCATGATGTATCACACTTGGCCGGTTGACTGGACCAGACACACTTTCCATACAGCCATGTATAGCATTTATTTGCAATTAGTAGTCCTTTTCGATTTTCGAGCTTTAAGCTCCTATGGTTTCACACTTGACATGTACCTTTTCTTAGTCCTATGTACCTTAGGGCATCTCAAAGGACACTAATAAAGTTCTCTCTCTCTCTCTCTCTCTCTCTCTCTCTCTCTCTCTCTCTCTCTCTCTCTCTCTCTCTCTCTCTCTCTCTCTCTCTCTCTCTCTCTCAGCTTCATTTTCTCTTCAGGTGCCCAGCCTACTATGAGATTCGAGGGAGATACTATTGCCTGTTTCAGGACCATCCATTCACACTCTCTACCTTGATATCATATGAGGACCCCAGATGTGTTGCGTTGATCATCCGGGAGATGGCAGACCTGCGTAAGGCAAGATTAGACGCTGACACCTCCCCTTTGATACAGCTGAGCATACATGAGTGTCTATCCCACCGGAGACAGAGGCCGAGAGTATTGATTCTGATGGAGAGGCTGAGATTCCAGATGCCACCACACAGAGACGGCAAAAACAGTGTCGGCGACCAGAGATACAGCCAGCACACAGGTCCCAACCTACAGCTTCACGACAGCATAGACGCCTAAAATGATGACTGACTCTACTTGTGCCTATCACTATTTCCGGTTTTACTGTAATCTTGTTTCTTGTTTCTTTTAGGTGGTAGAGCTTTCTTGCTCCCACTGGGCATACTTGACATGTACCCATTTTTTCAATCCTATGTACGTTAGGGTATTTCATGGACATTAATGAAGATCTTTCTTTCTTTCTCTCCTAACAGCGGCCAGCGCTAGGGATGGCGAATGCTCTGCTGTGGGCGCCCTCCATCGCTGTTGTTGTTGGCCCTCCATCGCTGCCCTGCTGGGCCTCCATCGCTGCTTTTCTACCCTGAGTTGCTGGCCCTCCACCGCTGCTCTACCCTGTTGTTGCGGATCTGCTCCATCGCTACCCATCGCGACTGCTCCATCGTTGTCCAACGCTGGTGCCCTGCCGCTGCAGGTGTGCCCTCGCTATTGCTGATCTTCTGCAGGTTTGAGCGCCCTCCTCCATCGCGATAAGACATGCCACGTCAAAAAGGAGCCGTTGCCTCTACTCCTGAACCATCCTCTGTTTCCAACATGGCTTCAGCATCTACCTTACATCCAGATCCGCCTACCCCTTCTCCTTCTATGCCTGTCGCAGTTCCTATCTCCCCATCAAACCCTATTCTTGATAATAGTGAAACTACTGTAGCTATTCCCTTGACTCCAGACACTCCAGTAGCACCTGGTTCTTTCACTCCATATGCCTTGGTGAAACTTCTTCGGGATGATCAACTCCGTCTATTTGAATACCTTAACAATCACAGAGAGCAACTGGCTTCTCATGATTCTCTGCTTCTAGGGGTGCAATTGCATCTTCAGAAGTTGGATACTTCCATTCAAGAACTCAAGAACAAAGTTGCAGTTATAAAAAGTGAAGCTTCTTCTCAAATCGCTACTTCAGCTAAAATCCAGCATCTCGAAAATCAGGTGGAACAGCACCATACGGCTGTCCAGTCATGGGCAGATGTGCTTAAAGGTTCGTCTACAATTATCTCTCCACCTTCGCCTTCACCTTCGTTTATCTCAGCCACGTTCACTGAGAGCCGTCTGCGAGAACATAAAGCTCTCAATGTTCGGTATCCCGAACTCTCAAAATGTTGTCAAAGAAGCTGAGAATTTTTTGGAACGAAATCTTCAACACCATAGCAAAGGTATGGAAACTGCCTGGCGACCTAAGAAGGACCTGGATACTCTTGTCATCCGCTTCACATCAGTGTCTCACCGGCGTGAAGTTTTAGGGAAGAGATTCCAACTGCGGGATACCAAAGTCTACCTGGACGAAGATCTTACCTTCATCCAAGTTCAAGAACGTAAGAAGGCAAGACAAGAAGCTCTATCAACTGGCAAGCGGCTTATCTATCGTGATGGTATTATCAGACTTGTCGATCGAAAGCCTATAGTTAATGAGAAGATTTCTGAGATAGAGTTTGAGATAGAGAAATGAAGAGATGTCCAGTTGAACATGTAAATGGTCTACGCACCATATAATCCTAGCTATATGAATCTCTTCTTAGTTAGTTTTGTTATTTTGCTTTGACGGCACTAATTCGTCTTGTGTCCAACTTTATCTGATGTACTCATTCGTCTTATACGCCTTTTGGCATGGAAAAGACGTTAATAAAGCTCTCTCTCTCTCTCTCTCTCTCTCTCTCTCTCTCTCTCTCTCTCTCTCTCTCTCTCTCTCTCTCTCTCTCTCTCTCTCTCTCTCTCGCGCTTCATCGCAGCTGATCCAGCCAGAGATGCCCTACTGATCGCAGGTGTGCCCTCCCCCATCGCTATGGTGATCTACTAATGCTCGCGAATCTACACCTAAACGGAAATCTGCAAGTCTGACCATCGATAATCTATGCTATGCTCATGGGCTTACACCTAAGTGAAAATCAGACATCTCCTACACCATCTGCCCGAATTGCCAGCGTGAACCATGGCCAAGAATCGGAAGGGAGGGACATCTGCCCCTGCTCCTCAATCCTTTGACTCCACCGCCTCAGCCTCAATGGCATCTGCACCTCCAACTTCGCCTCAGCCATCTTTAGCTTCTAGCATTGCTTCTAGCATTGCTTCAGCATCCTCCTCACCTTCACCTTCTATTCCAGTCGCAATCCCTATCTCTCCATCAAATCCTGTTCTTGTTAATAGTGAATCCATTATAGCCACCCTTTGACCCCGAATATCCCAGATGATGACTCACTTTTGCCTCCAGCCTTTATGATCTCCGTCATTCGTGCAGATCAGTTACGTTCCTATGAATATCTCAACGACCATCGAAAATAACGAGTCTATGCCAAAAGGCGTAGACAAAGAAGAAGAAGAAGAAGGCATAGTGAAGTAAAAAACCATACATCTACAAGAATTAAAAAACCACTTATCGATCCTTCATAAGTGAACAAGAGACGAGGAAAGCAAGTGCCCTAGATTTTCTGCCTCTCAAAGGTTACGATAACCATTTCTTTTGAAGGCAAAACTTCACTATTATGCATTTATGCTTGGACTTACCATTATCAAACACATGTCGATATCAAACTTATGATGACCATATCTTTTGAATGCAAAACTCAATTTATTGCATTTGTGTTGAAGAGTAATGCCTATTTTACCCCTTTTGGCTAAGCATTAGTTAAGTTGTACATAACTCATGGGGCATGTTTTAATTAAACGCATGACCCCCCCTTTTGTTAAGTTATGTAAATTAGTGCAAGTGGCCCACTTGGCCAAGTAGCTCACTCCCATGGTTGACACCTAGACTTTCCATGCTTGTAAAGGAGGTGCTTGCCTCACAAGGGATTTGGAGGACCCACGCCCTCCTCTCTCTCTCAAGCAATTCATTTCTTCTTGAGACTTTTGAGTTTGTGAGATGCTCATGCAATTTTCCTTGTGTGTGATATTTCCATAGCCAAGTTTTCTCAAGCTTTCATAGTTGATCTAGCATCTGAGTTAAGATACTCCATAGCTAGGTCTTGTAATTCTTCATGGTATCAGAGCAGGTTGTCTAGCCTGTGAGTCTGAGAGTGAGAGAAACTTCAGTGCTTAGATTCTTGAGAAGATTCTTATCTTCTACAAGCACCTCAATCATGAGAGACAAGAGACTAACTTTGCTCTCATGTCCACTATTCTGAATGCAGATGAGCCACAATTCTTTCACGAAGCCGTGAGAGAAAAGGTATGGCAACATGCCATGCAGGAGGAGTACGACTCCATTGTCAAGAATGACACATGGGAGCTCACTACATTGCCAGAAGGAAAGCAACCAATAGGTTGCAAGTGGGTCTATAAGACCAAGTTTCATGCCAATGGAACAGTGGACAAGTACAAGGCAAGGTTGGTGGCGAAAGGCTATGCTCAGCAAGAGGGGCTAGACTATGATGAGACATTCGCACCTGTTGCTAAAATGACATCTATCAGGACCGTTTTGGCTATAGCCTCATATTTTGATTGGGATGTCCATCAAATGGATGTCAAGAGTGCCTTTCTTAATGGGCACCTACAGGAGGAGGTTTACATGGAACAACCGCAGGGATTTGAAATAACAGGCAAGGAGAATCTGGTTTGCAGGCTTAGGAAAGCCTTGTATGGGCTCAAACAGGCGCCAAGGGCTTGGTATAGCCGAATTGATGAGTACTTTGCAAGGCAAGGGTTTGAGAAGAGTAAGTCTGATTGCAATCTTTATGTCTTCAGGAAAGGAGAAGACTTTGTGGTTGTTGTGCTCTATGTGGATGATCTACTCATCACGGGAAGCAATAAGAAGCTTATTGCTTGTGTTAAGAAGAATCTTTCTAATGAGTTTCAAATGAAAGATTTGGGTTTGCTACACTATTGCCTAGGAGTTGAAGTTTGGAAAGGAAAGCGTTGTCTTTTTATCTCACAGGCAAAGTATGCACAGAAATTATTGAAGAAGTTTAACATGCAAGAAAGCAAACCAATCAGCACACCCATGGATGCAAGCAACAAGCCATCAAAAGATGATGGTCCAGCATTTGCAGATGAGACGCTCTATCGTCAGTTAGTGGGCAGCCTGATTTACCTTACTACCACCAGGCCAGATATTGCTTATGCGGTTGGAATCGCAAGTCAATACATGTGTAAGCCTACCGAAGCACATTGGAAGGCAGCCAAGCGGATCCTACGATATGTGAGAGGGACAGTGACTTATGGGATTGGATACACGGATGACGGGAACCTTCAGCTGGAAGGCTATTCAGATTCTGATTGGGCAGGTGATAGAGACGATCGGAGATCGACGACAGGCTATTGCTTCAGCCTAGGTTCAGGGGCTATATCGTGGTGCAGTAAGAAGCAGCCTACTATTGCTCTATCGTCTACCGAAGCTGAGTACAGGGCGACTACGAGGTCCGCCTGTGAAGCCATTTGGTTACGCCGTCTACTTGAGGACATGCAGATTGCTCAAGTAAGACCTACATTGTTACATTGTGATAACCAAAGCTGCATTCAGCTTGCAAGGAATCCAGTCTATCATGCACGGACAAAACATATAGAGGTGGACCAGCATTTTATACGAGAGAAAGTGCACAGTGGGGAGATCGAGCTAGTTTATTGCGACACCAACGACCAGACAGCTGATATTTTTACTAAACCACTTAGTAAAGATAAGTTTGAAAAGTTCAGAACTTTGTTGGGTGTCAGTTTGAATAAAATTGCCATTAAGGGGGGGTGTTGAAGAGTAATGCCTATTTTACCCCTTTTGGCTAAGCATTAGTTAAGTTGTACATAACTCATGGGGCATGTTTTAATTAAACGCATGACCCCCCCTTTTGTTAAGTTATGTAAATTAGTGCAAGTGGCCCACTTGGCCAAGTAGCTCACTCCCATGGTTGACACCTAGACTTTCCATGCATGTAAAGGAGGTGCTTGCCTCACAAGGGATTTGGAGGACCCACGCCCTCCTCTCTCTCTCAAGCAATTCATTTCTTCTTGAGACTTTTGAATTTGTGAGATGCTCATGCAATTTTCCTTGTGTGTGATATTTCCATAGCCAAGTTTTCTCAAGCTTTCATAGTTGATCTAGCATCTGAGTTAAGATACTCCATAGCTAGGTCTTGTAATTCTTCAATTTGACCTTAGACCAAACATAATTGAAAAGATGCCATAACAATTACAAAAAAGTTTGACTTTCATAGTGTGGTTTTACTCCTAAGTACCTAACATGGATGAATGTAAACATGATCATTCATAAACTTTTCTTTCAAATAGTCAATTAATGCCAAAAAAATCTTCATGCAGCATTGAATGATGAAAAATAAATGTCCCTCTCTAGAGAATTACTTCCAGATAACATATCGAAGAACTAAAAGTTCAACTAGATAAAATTGAACACAAGACAAGTGCACAAGGTCTTGCCTGACGTACGCCACCATGTGCAGTTACTTCACGATATAACAATTGAAGGTCTAGGTCCTTGCCACCGATTTGCGGTAGTCTGCCAAAAAATATATATACTATCAATAGGAGTTGAAAGATAAGCTAGACAATATATGGCATCTCTACTATTTTGAAAAAACAAAGTCAACTTGGAGCAAGATCCAAACAAACATTATCATAAACCCCTTTTTCTCTACTTTCTATAGCAAACAAGTCAACCATGTCCAAGTTACATTACACTCAAACTTGAGTTTTGAGTCGAAGTTTCTTTTGAAAACTATGACAATTGCAACCGAGAGGTATAAAAAAATTATTGTAGCCACAATTTTGTGCCTAATCCTTTGTAGTACCTTACAAACATGAGGTATATCACATTTTCTCTCTCTCCTAATTAAGAAATATGAAGTTGAAATCTTGAAAATCTTAGAAACTTATAGTTTCCACCGTTGAAACCTTACTTGAAGTTAGGCAAAGTGTGTTGCTTGTAGCTCTCTAGTCTTCTCCTATGTGTTAATGAACCATCAAAAGTTTATGTAATCTTAGGTGCCTTCCCATTTAGTTGGATCGAGAAACTTGTAACGTCGACTATTTTTCCTCCAAAGTCTTTTGGTCTGTAGTGTATCTCTATCTGTTATTAACCAGTTAAGCATTGGTTTTTTTGCCTCTTTTCACTTCATCAATACGTTATTCTTCTGATGCGTTTATTGATGAATCCTTAGTTCATATAACACTAGCTAAACTATCCAAAAAAGAAAATTAGTTCCCAAAAAAAAAACTGCAATAAGGACAGCGTTCCCTGTCCGGAACGCTAGGCCAATAGAAAGCATTCCGCTGGCATGTATGATATTATGCATTCCGGACAGGGGAACAGTGTCTAAAGCGCAGATGTAGATACCTAGACCCATACTCTAGACTGTGAACACATAGAGTAATCATATATATGATAAGATACATCATACTATAGAGCATATAGATATTCTGACTACCAATCTCCTTTACAAATATATACATAAGACTTAATAAGCTCCGTTACATGTAGAAACCCTAAATTGTATAATGATAGGGGTGCGGTTAATGGAACACTTTTACGTAGACTGTCATACATATCAAGCAGTTAATTATAACACTTTCAAGTTCATTTTTCGCCACCGTGTCATTTTCTTCTGAGCTAAACTTTGCCAAGAACACTGCTATTTTCACCGCTCTAATCAAATAACACAAAAACGATTCAAAAAAGACAGGTATTCAGTACGATGTTCTGCAAATGAATACAAACATAGCGGCATATCAAATACTAGAAATAAACAGTAGGCATAGCAAACATTAAAGCCCCAATACCGTTACTTGCACTAAAACCAATACTAATCATGCAACAAACTTGAAAGGAAAAGATGATACATTTTCCAATGTCCTATAATCATATAAAAACACAACAATTGAACAAAAAATTCCGATCCAATTGTATTTAGATAATAATATCCACAACAAAAACTTATGCCCTGCTTTCTGCGTCAAATATTGCTAGCCATAATAGGATTAAACAAGTACCTCAGATGAGTCCCCAAGGCTTCATGAAATTTGGTTAGTGTTTCCATAAACAACATTCCATCTGCCATGACTTGTTCATGTGATGCGAGCTGTGCGGGGTAGAACTGCTGCGCCGCTGCTCCTGTGGATATGTCCGATTTCCGATGGGTGCCTCCAATATTCGCAACAGAATCTGATTTCTCTTGCAATGTTTGGGGCTCTGCAATCTTTGCTCCGAATGACAGCAGATGCGCTGCATTCTTTACATCGTGCTCTGCAATCTGTGAACCCGATGGCTGCATGTGCTCGGCAATTTCATCCCGTTTTGACACAGGATGTGTGTCTGCAGAATCTGTTCGGCCACTCAACACATCGCTTGCCCTATCTGATGCATTTTCAACTTCTTGACTGAAAACCGAGGGCTGAGAATACATAACAGGAGATTGCACTGCAGCGGCAGAAAAGGCAGGAGTGTCCTGGAACGTCAAGGATTCAGAAATGGGAGATCGATTGAAAGGATTAGATACAGTATCCGGGGATTGCAAAGAAAGGAGAGGCGCAGTGCTTACAACATTCAGAATCAGTTTAGAATCTTGAGGAAAAGTTGATTGAGAAGATGAAATCTGCCAAAGCGGCCGCTGAGGAAGCATGGAAGTGAATGGAAAGGGGACGATCTGGGGCGAAGGAGAAGGGATGGCAGGAGGAAGAGGAGTAGGAGGCCTGGCTTCTGCTTCTGCAGAGATGTAAAAGCGAGAAGACGCTTCGCCCGCCATAGCTAACTATCAGAATACAATCCAAAAGAAGAGAGAGCAAGAAGCCGAAGGAGGCCCGCGGGGGGCGTTTCATGCATGACATAATCTGCGCCCGCCCACTTAGATGTTTGCCACGAGTCGCATCCGCCACCTGGAAACGTCTTGATGATTACGCGTGGCAAAATCTGTATGCCTCGAAAAATATCTTGAGGTAGCTGGCTTAAACTCATAAGTGACTTCCCCAGCCGCCATTGAACGAAAATGCGAGAAAGGGTGGCTAGATACATTATTATTATGGGGGGGGCGGGGGGGGGGGGCAACGCTATAGACGGTTTTATAGATCATGGCATTGTGATCTTGCTGCTTAGCTTTAAGTAAGTGGGGTTATGACTCTCACTAATCTCCTCTTTTTATATATTGAATGAATGTCCTTTTCTTTTTCATTATAATTTATGATGGTTCACTCCTATGAGCTTTTATGACAATTCTAGCAATGATGATGTGTCACTCTTCTAAAATTTGAATTCAAAAATGCATATTTTTTATTCCTTTTAAATTGCAACACTTTTCTTTCTCACAAAGTTGGTTGGGATCTATTAAATTTTCTTCTCTTTCTCTTATATGTGGCATTCTTAGTGGGGGAAAGGCCCTACCCAAGGGCCTTCCGCGTTGGGAGGGCGTTGCCCAACATAGAAGGCCCGAGGGCTACAGGCCTTCCCCTACGTAATGTTGGGTGCTAGGGTCTCGAATGTCCTGGACTTTTCTAGAAGCTTTTTTGGCGCGCAGTATGGGAGAGAGAACATCGCGATGGGAGAGGAGCATCACGTTAGGAGAGAATTGTCACGCCTCTTCTCTCGTTCAGTGGGGCATTGGGAGAGGGGGGTCTTCTCTCTTCTCTCGGGGAGAATTGTGCAGCATGGGAGCATCGTTAGTGGTGACGGCATTCATCAACATTGTGTTACAATCTTTTGTTCTTGTCCATATGAGCATTGCATGTGAGATGCATGTTTTGAGGTATGCCTGAAACTTAAAAGAATGCTATTGAATCTATTCACCTTGCACCTTGCAGATGCGATGTTTTGTTGTTAGTGTGTTGTTAAATATTCGGTTTACCTTAAGAAAGCGGTGTAGTGTTTATTGCTTACCTAACAGGGATGCGGGCAGATCAAAAGTTGAAATTCTAGAAAACGTTGCCATTTTCTCGTAAATCTGAAACAGCTCTTTTAGCTATTTCATGTCGTACAACCTCTCTGATGCCTTTTTATCAAAGAATAACAATAAACGTATCCAAAACTCATCAAAACATAATGATTCGTTTCACCTCCA
Source organism: Diphasiastrum complanatum (assembly GCA_029204225.1). Classification (NCBI taxonomy): domain Eukaryota; kingdom Viridiplantae; phylum Streptophyta; class Lycopodiopsida; order Lycopodiales; family Lycopodiaceae; genus Diphasiastrum; species Diphasiastrum complanatum. The sequence goes on along the minus strand of CM055095.1, from coordinate 14,252,247 downwards.
AGAAATGGTTTCGCGTTTAGATTCTCATCAACACGGATGCAAGCAGACACGATGTAGACAGTTTGGTCGTCGTCTTTGCACACAAGTGTTGCCTTGCCACATGAAGTTCACCATTCCTCTGTGCTAAAATCTCCCTCAACATTTTTGTTTCATCCTCCATGCCATGGATCTTTTCTACAAACATCTCCATTTCCTTATGTCCGTTTTGCAACCTCTGTGGTGCACTTTCTAGTGAAAAGGTGCCAGAAAAGTTTACATACTTACCATATGTTCTTCACCTTCTTGATTCTCCCATCTCACATCCTAAGCTCTCTATTTCAACCTTCATTTGCGCAATGGCAACTGGTCCAGCAGGCAACTTCCTATGGACTAGGGTTCTCAACTTCTAACACTCGACTTCCAACTTGGCAATATTTTTTTGTGTTTTCTAAGTTTTGTCTAGAAGAAACATCGAGTTCTCGTATATTATATTCTCGCTCTTCGTTGAGAATCTCGAGCTCTTTAGTCAAGAGATTAAGCTCATAATCTAGCAAAGAGTTTTCTTTTTCCATTGTGCCAAGACGAATATGTAACACACTAACTTAGCCCTCAACCTGAGATTTTCCATCACTCAGCTCAATAATAGTCTCTCTCTTTCTTGAACATCTCTAAAAAAAGCTTTGTTTTCGGCTTCAGATTCTATTAATTGCTAATTCAATCTTGCGAGCTTGGCTTCAAAATCTATTAGAACTTTCTCTCTTTTTCTATTACTTTCATAATTGCTTCAATAATCTTCCGCTCATGCTTCTCCTCCTCTTTGACATGTCTCAGTTCTCGCATGCATTCCTTTAAATCTTCATCGAGGTGAGAAAGTTGATCATCTACTGTTGTCTTTTGCTAGAGGGCACATTCCAATTGTGGCTTTAAAGCAGTGACCTCTACTTCTACTTTTTCCCAACCTAGAGAAAGTTCCAACAGTCAGGATTTGATACAATGGTCAATATTGGCATGTCTATAAATAACAACGGTTGGTCATTCTGGTCTTTTTTGTACACCACTACATGAATAATGGCCAGTCAGAAGTCAGTTAGATAATAAAATACTAAAGATGCAAGTCTAAGTTGCATCTCAGAAGAAAATTCTTCACACTTAAGATGTCGAATGGTGATTCACTCTAGAGTCACGTTAACCAGTTTAGGAATTTCTTGCAACAAATAACAACTGTTGGATCGATCATCGACGATCAAGACGCAATCATGACACTGCTTTCAAGCTTGTCTTTTACATATGAAAACTAGGTGATGATCATATCAACACGCTTAGATTTGACTCTCATTAGAGTTATCAATATGTTGTTGCAAGAAGACAATCAAAGTCAATGCACCTCTTCGATTTCATCATATCATGCTCTATATGTCAACAAAGGCTCAAAACGATAGAAGAAGAAAAGCTCTAAGCAGTCCGCATCAAATCAGAAGCCGACACAAAGTCAAGAGCAATTATCAAATCCACAATCGAAGAAGAAGATGTTCTGTAAGTATTGCAAACGCACTAATCATGAGATCCATGATTGCATGGACAAATGAGCATTTATGGTCAAATACCAAAAGACGTGATTTGATAATTCTTGGTTTTTGGATTCTAGAGCTACTCAACCATCGTGAGCATTTTCTCTCCTACACACCTTATAGTACAAAGAAATTCGTTCATCATGGCAACGATAGTACACACACTATCGAAGGTGAAGGCACTGTAAGATTGATGTTCCAGAATGATCAATTCAAGCTACTATCAAAAGTTTTGTATGTACCTAAACTCTCTACGAATCTGTTATCAATAAGTAGAATTACTGATTTAGGTCATAGGGTAGAGTTTGAGTCTGATCAATGCCGATAGGACAAATAAGATGAGACATGGATACTTATATAGATTGGCGCATAGTTATTTTGACACTAGTCAAGTCTTGAAAACCTCTGTTCTTGTCAATAAAGCATTAGATTAGGACACTTGAATCATACATCTGTGTCGAACATGTCCAGACAATCTCTAGCACTCGACCTCGACTATCCAGCCAATACTCCATGTCTGTCATAGCCGCATGCTTGGAATACTGACTAGGATTCCTTTTAGATCGAGTCATAGGCATGCAGCAAAAGATGTTTAAGATGTTGTTCACTCAGATATATGTGGTCCAATGCAAAGTATTTCATTACCTTCATTGACGAATATTTGAGAAGAACATGTGTCTATTTTATTAAGCAAAAATTTGAGGCTTTCAAAATCTTTCGACAATTCAAAGTGCGTGCATAAATGGAAACTGGTAAAAGAATTAAAGCACTGAGGTCCGACAACAGGGGAGAATACATCTTTACCAAATTCAAGGAGTATTGCCTTAACAACAAAATTGAACAACAATTCATTACCTCCTATTCACCTTAGTTGAATCAGCTAAGTGTATGCTTACTCATGCGACACTTCCGAAGTCCTTATGGGCTATAGTTGTTTCAGAATAGATGTCCGACTAAAGGACTCTCAAACAAAACATCTTATGAAGTTTGGACAGGCTCTAAACCATCATGATCGAACCTACACATTTTTTGATGTATCGTTTATGCGCAAATACCACAAGATCTCAGGAAGAAGCTCGACTTCCAGAGTATCAAATCTATTTTCATTAGCTACACTACTTTAGATAAAGCCTGTAAGCTGTATGATCATGTCGAGTCGAAGATATTCACCGGTCGAGATATCGTCTTCATCGAAGATCAGTTTATCGACCTCAAAGGCAATGGCAAAGCTCATATAGTCGAACTATTGGACTCTCCCGAAGTATCGAATACTTATGTCCCCAAGTCGACTATACCTATTGAAGGTCCTAACTCGTCCACTTCAGATGAACATCTTATCAATAGCGAATTCGAATAAGATGATGTTGTAGTTCAGCAACTACAGCATGATGAAAATAATCAACTTCGCTCATTTCTCATAAGATCGACAAGAGAACGCAGACCACCTATAAGGTATATCGATGAGTTTGCAGCTTATCTTGTTCAAGAGCAGACTATTGTTGAAGAGGCACTTAGTCTTGTTCAAGAGTAGACTATTGTTGAAGAAGCACTTAGTCACCCCGATTTTGATCTTTGGAAAGAAGCTATGGATAAAGAGTATTCATCTCTTGTCAAGAACCAAACTTGGACTATTATCGAATTACCTGCTAGTAAAAATCTAGTTGATTGCAAATGGATATTCAAAATCAAATACAAGGCACATGGAAGCATCGATCGAAGAACAACTAGACTTGTCACAAGAGTATTTTCTCAAGTACATAATGTCGACTACACTGAGACTTTCAGTCCAGTAGTTAAACATTCTTCATCAGACTTCTATTGTCATTTGCTAATGTAGCAGATTTAGAGATACATCAAATGGATGTACAGATATCATATATTGATGGAGTTATCAAAGAAGGTTATAATATTGAATACAAACATAATCATGTTATGTAAACTCCACAAAGCACTTTATGGCTTAAGGCAATCTACTAGAGCATGGTTTCAAAGGATCAACACTTTTCTTATCGATCACGGCTATAAAGCAAGCACTTCATATTCTAATGTCTACTTCAAGTCAGTGCAACATTTCTTTATCATTATCATTTTGTATGTGGATGACACATTGCTTTTCAACAACAATATCGATCTAATAAATGAAGCTAAATCAATGTTGTCTACAGAATTTGACATGACCGATCTAGGTGAAGCTCATTACTATTTAGGTTATTTGAAAACAATAATCTATATATATATATATAAATTTATGTACACTTTTGCACATGTGTATGGATGCACCCATGCATCCTCCTCCCCTCACCCATGCATGAGCTTTTTTGAACTGAAAATCTAGGAAAACAGGATGCATGTATGGGGAGGAGAATGCATGGCCCTCCTCCCCATGCATGCATCCCCAAATTCAAAATTCAAATTACCCTCCTTCCTCCATCCATGCTCCTCCCTAGTCCATGTATCATAGCGGGTCTCTCTGGATCGCGAGTCGCGAGGAATGGGTGTGATCAAGATTGTCTCTCTCTCTCTTTCTAAACCGCGAGGAAGGGGTGTGGATCGCGACTATGGTAGCAAGTAGGCGCGCGGCTCTCTCCCATGTATCATCTCTCTCTCTCTCTCTCTCTCTCTCTCTCTCTCTCTCTCTCTCTCTCTCTCTCTCTCTCTCTCTCTCTCTCTCTCTCTCTCTCTCTCTCTCTCTCTCTCTCTCTCTCTCTCTCCATCACGGTTGCCCCTCCCTTCGGCCCTCACGATTGCCCCCTCCCTTCAGCCCTCCCCTCTGCAAAGGACCGCAAAGTCAACGATGCCATTCACATACGAAGAGAGTTACTTACAGTCATTTATGGACCGCATTTAGGCAACATGGGGACCACATTTCTCTCAAATGCCCTCCCTAAAAAATGCGACCGTTTAGGACAACAATGGACCTCCCTTTGGCCTTCCCTTGAACCCTCCCAAACGACCGCAAAGGAGGTCATTGTTGCAGTCATTTGCGGTCCCATTGTGGTCCTATGCGACACCTCTCTCTCTCTCTCTCTCTCTCTCTCTCTCTCTCTCTCTCTCTCTCTCTCTCTCTCTCTCTCTCTCTCTCTCTCTCTCTCTCTCTCTCTCTCTCTCTCTCTCTCTCTCTCTCTCTCTCTCTCTCTCTCTCCAGCATGGTTCTCACGGTTGCCCCTTCCTTTGGCCCTCACGGCTATCTCGTCCCTCCTCACGGTTCTCTCTCTCTCTCTCTCTCTCTCTCTCTCTCTCTCTCTCTCTCTCTCTCTCTCTCTCTCTCTCTCTCTCTCTCTCTCTCTCTCTCTCTCTCTCTCTCTCTCTCTCTCCAGCACGGTTCTCACGGTTGCCCCTCCCTTCGGCCCTCACGGCTATCCCTCCCTTCAGTTCTCACGGTTGTGCCTCCTCACGGTTCTCACGGTTGTCCCTCCTCACGGTTCTCTCTCTCTCTCTCTCTCTCTCTCTCTCTCTCTCTCTCTCTCTCTCTCTCTCTCTCTCTCTCTCTCTCTCTCTCTCTCTCTCTCTCTCTCTCTCTCTCTCTCTCTCTCTCTCTCTCTCTCTCTCCATCACGGTTGCCCCTCCCTTTGGCCCTCACGGTTCTTAGGGCTACCCCTCCCTTTGGTTCTCATGGTTACTCCTCCCTTTGGCCCTCCTCGCAAAATGCGACCGTTGAGGACCGCAATGGACCTCCCTTTGGCCCTCCCTTGAACCCTCCCAAACGATCGCATAGCATGCGGCCCTCTCTCTCTCTCTCTCTCTCTCTCTCTCTCTCTCTCTCTCTCTCTCTCTCTCTCTCTCTCTCTCTCTCTCTCTCTCTCTCTCTCTGGCACGGTTTTCACGATTGCCACTCCCTTCGGCCTTCACGGTTCTCACGGTTACTCCTCCCCGAAAAAGACGACCGTTTAGGACCGCAATGGACCACCCTTTGGCCCTCGCTTGAACCCTCCCAAATGACTGCAAATGAGGTCGTTTGCGGTCCTATCTGGCTCCTCCCTATGCTCTCTCTCTCTCTCTCTCTCTCTCTCTCTCTCTCTCTCTCTCTCTCTCTCTCTCTCTCTCTCTCTCTCTCTCTCTCTCTCTCTCTCTCTCTCTCTCTCTCTCTCTCTCTCTCTCTCTCTCTCTCTCTCTCTCTCTCTCTCTCTCTCTCTCTCTCTCTCTCTCTCTCTCTCTCTGTGTGCAGAAGTGGATATAAAGTGACTGTAAGGTCCCGCAAGTGCGTTAATTGCGGTCGCTTACGATAATCGGTTCCGGAATAGAACCTTAAGCGAACCGAAAGAGAATCATTTACGGCCATTCACGGTGATGGAACGAACTGTAAAGGAACCAAAAAAGAGTCACTTAGAGTCGTTTACAGACCGCATTTAGGCCGCATAGGGACCCCATTTAGGCCATTTGTGGTCCTTTAGGCCACGCATTTCACTAGATCATCGGCCGCCACCTGGATCGGAAAATCAGCGTCCGTCAACGACACACTAAATTTCCAAATCATCGGCCGTGAGAACCGTTGAGAGAGGAACCATGAGAGAGGTTCTCACGGTTCTCAACGGTTCCTCTATGACTCACTCCCTCCCAAACGACCGCAAAGGAGGTGTTTGTGGCCCATTCCTTCACGGTGTTTGTGACCCTTCAACTCACTCACTCACTGCCCTCTCCCTTAGCTGTCCTATGCGGCCCCTCCCTATGATCCCTTAGCAATCCTGTACGGCCCCTCTCTCTCTCTCTCTCTCTCTCTCTCTCTCTCTCTCTCTCTCTCTCTCTCTCTCTCTCTCTCTCTCTCTCTCTCTCTCTCTCTCTCTCTCTCTCTCTCTCTCTCTCTCTCTCTCTCTCTCTCTCTCTCTCGGATCTCCCTCCCTCTCTCTCACTCGCCGTGAGAACCATTGAGAGAGGAACCGCGAGAGAGGTTCTCACGGTTCTCAACGGTGCTCACGGCTCTCAATGGTTACTCTCTGACTCAGTCCCTCTCAAACGACCGCAAAGGAGGTGTTTGCGGCCCCTCCCTTCACAGTGTTTGCGACCCTTCCACTCACTCACTCACTGCCCTCTCCCTTAGCGGTCCTATGCGGCCCCTCCCTATGCTCCCTTAGCGGTCCTATACAACCCCTCCCTATGCTCCCTTAGCGGGTCTATACGGCCCCTCCCTATGCTCTCTCTCTCTCTCTCTCTCTCTCTCTAGTACGGTTTTCAGAGCAGACTATTGTTGAAGAGGCACTTAGTCTTGTTCAAGAGCAGACTATTGTTGAAGAAGCACTTAGTCACCCGGATTTATATCTTTGGAAAGAAGCTATGGATAAAGAGTATTCATCACTTATCAAGAACCAGACTTGGACTATTGTCGAATTACCTGGTAATAGAAATCTAGTCGATTGCAAATGGATATTCAAAATCGAATACAAGGCAGATGGACGCATTGATCAAAGAACAGCTCGACTTGTCGCGAGAGTATTCTCTCAAGTACATAATGTCGACTACACTGAGACTTTCAGTCCAGTAGTTAAACATTCTTCATCAGACTCCTATTGTCATTTGCTAATGTAGCAGATTTAGAGATACATCAAATATTATGCTTCTGGTGGTTTCTTGTGTCCTTTGTTGTTGGTTGCGGTTTGGTTGCTGGCTGCGTGGTAGTTCTCTTCCTTCTTCTTCTGGGTGGCTTCGATTATGGCTATTGTTAAGGTTGGTCCTCTTTGCTTTCTCTGATTTTCTCAGGTTCTCCCTTTGCTTTGTTGAATGCTTTGTCTTTGACTTCGTTTTTTGGACTTATGTTTAGGTTATTCTATGTACTTTGTTTGTTTTCCTTTCTGTTGATTGTTTTCTATTGCCATGTTATTTTTTGATATCATGTACCAGCTTTTAACTTTAGTAATATGGTTATCAAAAGGTTGCTCTGCTCTTTACTTTGACTTAAGTAATGCAACATGGTCTTGTTTTCTTCTTTAGATTGTTGGTGCTGATGCACCGTATTTTGTTGGTTTTTTTGATTTCATGTGTTTTCGTTTTACTCGTGTAACTTGGTTTTCTTCTGGCTGTGTTTTTCCTTTACTTTGGTCTTTGGTGGGTCAGTTAAGTTTGGTTTGTTCGGTTTTTGTCCACCTTTTTTCTTCGTTCTTTTGGTCTTCTCTGCCTTTGTTACCTTTGTTCTTATTGCCTTTGTTGCCTTTGTTCTCTGTTCCTTTGTTAGCCTTTTCTTCTCTTGGTGGTTTTATGGTTGTTTCTTTATTTTTCGATGGTTTGTGCTTCTTGTGTCTGATGTTTTGCTTGTTGTGGTTGGGTTGGTTCTGGTTTTTCTTTGGTTTTTTTTGGGTGCCTTTTCTTTTGTGTTATTTGTCTCGTCTTTTGTGGCTTTTTCTTCATGTTTTTTTGTTTTTGGCTTATTATTTATTATTTATGTTCTTTGAATTTTTGTATGCCTTGGTATGTTTTCTTTTATGTTTGTATGATTTTTTATGTCAGTATGATGATTGTTTTCTGCTAACAGTTTAGTTTCTGATTTCTATTTTTTTTCTTCTTTGTGTTTTTACTGTCGGACTTTTTGGATTGTTCCTTTTCTCTGTTTTTTCACTTGTTTGACTGTCTGTGTGGTTTTTCTTGATTATAGGATCTCGTTTTAACTTTTTCTCTTTGACTTTTTATGTTTTTTGAGTCTTCTTGAGATTTTTGGATTTTTGGTCACGTTTTGGATTACTTTGGTTGATTGTCTGGTTTAGGATTTTGTTTCTGGGTGTTAGACTGTTGTTTCCTGTTAATACATTTTTTTGATTCTCAGTTGATGTCCACTGTTTTTGGTTTTACTTCTTTGGGGCTGTGTTCTGGTCCACTATTATTAAAATGCCTTGATTTCTACATTAGAGGCAGGGGGTTGGCTTATCTTGGAATTTTTTATAGTGTTATTATGATTGATAAGCAACATGAATTCTTTGATTCCAATAGTTCGATGTTACACATATCTATAAAACTGGGTAAAAAAAAGTACTAAGTGGTTGTTTATGTTTTATGATTACGTAACAATCTACTGTTCGTCCTCTAATTTTGTTTTTTAAAAAAAAGGCGCACGATCAATGTGAAAAGAAAAACCCATTCTAAGTAACATTACGAGTTTGTAGGTTTTTACCACTATACGGTTCGCTAAAGTCTCTATGGGCCACTCAAAATATTGTATATATGATTATTCTGAAAAAAGTGTTTAACATTTGAGTTACAATGATTTGAACAAAAAAATGTTACATCAGTGGTTCTGTCTCTATGGTACCTACCTATACATAAAGTAAACTTGATATGCTATATGATAGAAATAAGTAAAAATTGTCTATAAAAAGCTTTTATGATAGGCTGTTTTAATTAGGCCTGCTTTTTGTCAAAAAGGACTACCTTGACTTCTATTTAAAAAGGCATTAGGTGGTTTCTCCTTTTTGGTCATTCAGGAGGTACATTATCATTGAGCAGCAAATCGTTCCTTGAAACCTATAACAACAAGGGATAGTGATTGATTAAATAACATGGATAGAAGCATAAGAGCTGACTGATTGCAAAAAAGCTTCTCGTTATTTGCTGTTTAAACAAAAAAAAAATCTGTTTGCTATTTGATTAATTTGGGAATGCAAACAAGTATAAGACTGTCAAATAATTGATGAAGGGTATGGTCCATGCAAAAGGAATTTGCAACTACTGCATTTGCGCTCTTCCTCAGCCATTTTTATTCCTTGAGCATTCAGTCTTCCTGCAATCAAAGACAGTACCACCTTCACTTACGAAAGCCATTGAAGGTTTAGACTTGCTTAAGCGTTTAATCTTCTTCATGAATCAAATCATAGATCATGTGCATCGCTACCAGGGAAGGAAGTAAGAAGAAAGGTGACCAACCATCTACACACTAACTCAGAAAAAACAAGGCAAGTCAGGACATGATCTATGATCATTGTGCACCACAATAAATAGAACAAATATATAAAAAATGGAACGATCAATGGAGGGAATAGAGAATCCGAGACAGCCCCATAGGGTCATGTTGGATCCAATCGAGGATTCATCTACAGAAGAGGCGAAATATGTGAGAGATGATTGTGCGCCAGAGCTTCAATGAAAGAACGTGAAGATGAAGATTGACGAAGGAGTCAACCAGGAAGATTGACGACGATTGTTCAATTTTGCTCTGGTTATTCAGTTTGATACGTATATGTTCAGCCTGCTCTTCAAAACCATATTGTGAAGAAAAACTAGAAAAAAAATGTCTGCCTAAGTGAGAACTGATGAGAAGGGGATTGCATTACAAAAAAAATTTCAAAAAAAAAAAAAGGTTCACGAGCAGCGCAGGGGGGCAGGAAGCGCGCCGGGGGAGAGGTCTCGGGCAGTGCCCGTCACAACGCACCAATAGATCGTGGTTTTGGTAGGCGTATTGCTATCTCTGCTGCACAAATCTATCAACACATGGTAGTAGTTTGTATCTTGCTTATGACGATCATTGCAAGATTAGTCACTTAATGCAAGGTGGATGTGATTCCCACCCCACCTGCTAGCACACTAACGCCACACAAAAGATATGATCCCAAATCCTTGCCACTCAATGCAGCACTTAAACACTGCCAGCCACAACAGAAAACTGGACTTTATATTCTGAATATGAATGAGATCGTAAGTGTGGGAAGAAAGAATCATCTGACAAAAAATTTGGAACAGCCGAGGTGACAGACCACAATGGCTGTGTGTCAGCTGAGAAAGCTACCAGAAAATAGAGCGATTTGAACAGACTCAATGATCCAAAGGGGTGGAAATAAAGCAGCCAGCTGAGGCTTGCGATCAACATCGATGGCACAGGATGAGCGAGAGACAGTGCAGAGCCAAGAAATGCAGATCCCCACGCAATGTGAGCCCGCCCAAGTGGGCGGGCAATTTGAATGTCAGAGCAGCGGGAACGGGGGGGGGCATGGGGGGAGAAAGCGCGACGAGGGAGCGCCCGGGCAGCTTACGCTTTCCATAGAACAGGTTGTAAATGAACGCCCTTTCAAACACATTGCACGGAGTCAAGCAGACTCTGTTCTTCACTTCAAAAGACCCCAGCTTCGCATAAAGCTCTTTCCCAAGCTCGAGATCGTCAGTTTTTTTACATTGTGCAATGCAACTTGGAAATGAGACTTTCGAAATCCTTCAAACAGTAGCCTACCATACCATGGAATGTGTGCAAACCCTTCTGTGTGAGTGTCTTGCACATGACCAGAGCTCCTGTTGGTGCTTGCACATCCCAACCCAACTGGTGCTTAATCTGCAGGTTCACGGTTTTCGCACTGGTGGCCATGATTCGACAAGTCATTTGAAAATGCAAGTGCATCCGTGTGCCTCCCCTCTCCAAAGCACACACCCCAACTACACATTTATCCGTCAGGAACTGTTGTAGCAAAGGTAGCAAGCGTGACGTCAACGTAGCAAAGGTAGCAAGCGAACGTCAACGTCACCCCCTCCACAACCAACTGTGATGCTAAGTTCCAGATACTTCATGTTTGGCGAATTCATCTTTTTCACCTTCGATGGTGGTGTCCCACGCCCACGACCTGGATGTTTGGACGTGCTTCCGGCGTGTGTATTCTGCATTCAGAAGAAAGAAAATGTTTTGACAAAGCAGTTCAAATCAGAGATAGGGACATAGAACAATATGCATAGAAAGACAACAAACATAGATAAAGGGGGGGGGAGAGAGAGAGAGAGAGAGAGAGAGAGAGAGAGAGAGAGAGAGAGAGCGAGGGAGCAGAGGAGCGAGGGAGCGAGAGAGAGCGAGGGGACAGAGGAGCGAGGGAGAGTGAGAGAGAGCGAGGGAGCAGAGGAGCGAAGCGAGGGAGACCAAGAGAGAGAGAGAGAGAGAGAGAGAGAGAGAGAGAGAGAGAGAGAGAGAGAGAGAGATGGCCCAATTGACACATGTTGCAATGTGACAATGCATGGCCAGATGTGGGCCATACTCTCTGCCGGACACGTGTCAGTATGGCTGAAAAAAAATTTAGACACGTGTCGCGCAGCATGTGTTGAAACATGTTGATGTGGCGAGACATATGTCGTGCACATACTGGCCAGTGGTGTGTACATTGTCTCCGTGTCAAGCGCAAATTGGTGAATTACAATTTTTTTCAAAATTGTGGGAACATATATACATATATTAGCTGATCTTTTGAAAAGATTTGCTGATCTGATTCACGAATCATTCTATCCACGATTCTAATTCACCCACACAAATTTTATCAAACTCTTGTTCTCATAAACGGAGCTGAGACTCGAGAGGCACATGGCTATCCGGAGGCCTGGTACACTTGTCAATAGTTGAAGCCATGCACACGCAGCTCTATTCAATTTTGGCTCGAGAGTCGTCCTCCTCCAAAACAACAGTAGGACCGGTTATGGAAAAGGAATAGCAGCATCTACGTGTAGGCTCTAAGCGACCAGTTTGCAGGACAGTAGCGACCAGTTTGCATCTTTGTTTGCATGCATCTTTCCTCAAAAAATTTACTACATAGCAGCGACCAGTTTTGCAGTCATGAAGGTGCAAGGATATTTTTTCAGAATGACACTATTCTAAGCATCGTGACTGACAGTTGATACAGAATCATGACAGATCCCAAGGATTACAAAATTTGCTCAGAGACAATAGGGTATATTGGGCCCAAATTTCAGGCAACGACTATGAGCTAATGAAGCATGCCAAAAAATCTATAGAATCCGTGTTTTCAGCAGCGTTCCCAGGCAACAAATTGTTTGAAGTACGGACAGCAATCCAGAATATTCATCATTTTTCAACATCCGAGGCTAGAAGTTGAAGTGTCTATTAGCGCTTAGAAGGTTGTTGTTCTAAGAAACAATCATTCCTGAGACAACAATCAAGATGCAATAGATAGCAACGATTGTTTGCTGCTAGATAACTCACTACGACCTTGCATGCAGAATTGTAGTTTGCTCAACGAGATAAAAACAACTTCCTTTCTTTGCATGCATGTGGAGATAGTCCACACCTCTTCACAGAACGTATACAAAAAAACTCAAGTACCATCTCTTCACAACGGATTACAAGACTTCTATTTTGGGCATCTCAACTATTTTCATTGGATGATGGCAATGCGGGCATTCAGAGTATGGATCAAAGTGCAAATCAACACAAAAAGAGACCTGCTTCACCATCCATTCCATCCCCACGTCTCTCTAATCGTCCTCGCCATGAATCACCAATTGTTAAATATCTTCCTTCGTTTGCACCATATCGTCCCCCAACATATTCGTTCTTCTGTTTCTTATTCCCCTTTGTCATCCTCGTAGAATCCTATACCTCCACCCTCTCGTGTACCTTGTCCAGGATGTGGACGTTCATATATGCAGGGTGCAGGCCTTTCCAGGCATCAAAATGCTTGTACTGCTTTCCAACAATGAGCTTCCCTTTTAGAATCTGTCCAAACCCCACATCCAGCTCCACTTTCTCCTCCCGTGGGCCAATCTTGATATTTTGGAATCCTTTTATCTTGGTTTCTCTCGTCCACGCCTTTATGCCTGCATTCCTATGGCCCTTCGCCTTGACGTTCAAAGAGCTCTTCGACTACCTTTAACCCGTTAAGCTACCAATCCTTCTGATATCGAGAACTTGGCATACTTTTTTGCTCTTTCTCCTTTGGTGTTTGCCTCTTCTTCCTAGAGGTGGTGAAGCAGGTCATCGGGAAACTCGCAACAGAATTCGGCATTTCATGTCAGGTGATTGGCAAAATTTACAAGAGGAGATTTTTCTTCATTGCAATGCACTTGCAAAAAAACGAGAGTTTAATCCAGGTTCAGACTTGAGATCCATTCCTATTCATAGTCGTCTACGTCGTTGTATTTTGCTTGGACAAGTTGGTGAATTTTCTCAGGATGTACACGCTCTTGCTCCCTCAATTTCAGCAACAGCTTCTTCTACAACTATTCAGGCATTGGAACAGCTTCATCCCCATGCGAGTGATTCTCTTTCTTTATTTGTGGAAGACTTTCAGCCTGACTCCGATCTTCAACTTGCAGAAGTTCATTTTATGAAAGCTTTTTTGCGTAGTCATCGCCTCTCAGTTGGTGGGCCTTCAGGAATGGTTTTTGAGCATCTACGTGATTGTTTTTTTCCAAATGATTATGCTAGTGGCTTTGATCTTCTCTTCAAGGTGTGCTCTTTCATTGCATCTAGGCAGATTCTGTCTTCAGTGGCTCATATTTTAGGTGTCGCTCGTCTTTTAGCATTAGATAAAGCTTCTGGAGGTGTGCGTCCAATTGCAGTGGGTGAATGTTTATACAAGTTGGTGGCAAGGGCACTTTGTTTTCAGTTTCGAGATGCGTTTCATGCTCATCTTCTTCCGTTTCAATTTGGGTGTGCTACTCTTGGCGATTGTGAGACAGTCGTTCATGCTTTACGTGCTATTTTCGATATTCATCATGACTGGGTAGTTTTACAAGTTGATGTTGCTACTGCTTTCAATTTAGTTTCTCGGACGGCTATCTTTCAAGAACTTCGTGGTGCTCAGGATCCACTTGCCATGCTCATTCTTTTTGCGGAGCTTCTATTCTAAAAGTTCTCCTTTATACTTTAGTCATGCTTCTTGTACTGATGATGTTACCGTCATTTCTTCCGCTGAAGGAACTCGACAGGGAGATCCCTTAGGTGGTCCTCTCTTTGCTTTGGCACATTATCGCGCATTGCGTGCTACAGCTTCAGCTTTTTCCTCCTGTTTATTCCCCTCTATTGCAGATGATACTCATATTGTGGGGCCTGCTAGTGAAGTCGTCCTTGCTTTTTTGCATTTCTCAGCTCAACTTTTTTTTTATTGGGCTTACAGTGAACAGGTCTAAGTTCGTTGCTTGGTGCCCAAAAGGCCTTCCAATGGATTTCTCCTTACCTGAAGGTTTCAATACTCCTCAGCTTGGGATTAAGGCATTGGGTGTTCCCATTGGTTTTTTTGGATATGTCGTTTCATTTATGCGAGAAGCTCTAGATGGATTTGCTCTTCATTCTGATTTGTTGTCAAATCTTGGAAATTCTCAGGTTGCATTTGGAATTCTCACTCAATGCTTTACTCAACGTCCTAGCTATCTTCTACGTTGCGTTTCTCCTTCGCCTGACATATTATCCTACTTCGGGATTTTGATGATACTTTACTGGGCGTATTTGGTCGCCTTTTGGGGCATGAACCTTTGACACCTGTGAAGGTCAGTTTTCTAAACGGAAAATTTCTCTTCATGCCTCTTCTGGTGGTGTTGGCCTAGTATCTCCTGCTTGCATCGCACCAGCTGTTTTTCTCGGAAGTTGGGCTCTTGTTGCCTCTGCACTAGCTTCCCGGTTTTAGCAGGGTAACATGCATCTTCTTCTTGATACGGTAGCTCATGTGGAGACTGGCATTTTGATTTTCAACATGCTCTTCGCATTGCTCGAGGTTTACTTCCACCGCTTATACAGCCTTTTGTGCCTCCCTTCGAATATTTGGTAACAAATTAGCGACTAGTTTTTCAGAAGACTATTATGAAGCATCTTCACTCTTATTCCTTCAGTCAACTTATCAATGATTCACCTTCTGATGCAGTTCGAGCTCGTCTTCTTTCTTGTGCTGGTCCAGGTGCAGGGGCTTGGTTGTTTGCACGTCCAGTTCTTCCACTCTTGCGACTCAACAATGATTCGTTTATAACTGCCCTTCGAACCAGATTGGGACTTCCACATCCAATGTTAATTGGTATCTCTAAGTGTTCATATGGGCATGTGTCTTGGGTACTCATCTTATGTGGTGCCCCTCAGGTGGAGAACGTATTATTTCACATGATTCTATTCGTGATGCCCTTGCTGCTATTGCTCATGATAGTGGTTTTCATGTTGTTCGAGAACAGACACATATTTTACCAGGGTCTTCTTCGCAATCTTCTCGACAACGAGTTGACCTTGTTCTCTCACGTGATGGAATTCGTACTCTAGGAGATATTGTCATTGCTGATCCCTCTCGTCAGTACCTCCTTCGTCGTTCTTCCACCACGCAAGGGGCCGCTGCATCTCATGCAGCTCAAGAAAAGGAGCGAGATTATAATGATCGTGCACCTGGTGAAGATTTCATCCCCTTTGTTTTGGAAACATATGGTTGTCTTCACAAAAAATTAATGATTTTTTATCTTTATGTGCGGAGCTTATGGTGAAACTCCAAGGACAAAGCACTACCTTACTATCTGTCATTGTTTCTTTCTACCGTCAGCGTATTTCTATTGCATTACAACGTTCACAGGCGCTTTCAATTCTTCGACGAGCTTAGTTTGTAGGAGCGGCTACTTCAAAGCTTCCTGCATTACCTATGGATCTATTTTAGTTAGTGATTTACATCAAGCAGTTGGTTTTGAGCAATTAGCTCGCTATTTTGAATTTTCACTTAACTATTGGGTAGCTTAATTCATTTTTGCCGTTCTTCGGTATTATTTTAAATACTTTAATCTTCTTGTATGATCATCAGTTTTCCCATCATTTCTAATAAAAGCAGGATATTATTATAGCTAAAGCCAATAGTAGATATGGTTCTCCTCCATGACGATGTTATCACATAAATTATTCACTCTCACTCGGTGTCACATAAGGAGGGTGTGCTCTTTAAGACAATGCTTGCTACTTGATACTAGGGCAGCCCAAGCGCAAACCCTAGTTTTTAGAGGCGCAGCTTTAAAGCCTTGATGAGCATCTCAAATCAATGGCTATGCCATCGCCGCGGCAGAGATTAAATATTCTGCTCCATATACACAATATCTTTGGCGTTGCATTACGTCTCAGGAATGAGAAAGCCCTTCTCATTACCATCACAACTGCAATTGTTTCATATCCGTTTTTTTTGTTGGATCATCCAAGTCAAGTCTTTTGAGGTTGTCTTTTGAGTTTTTTTGTTACAAGCTTGAAATTGGAATATTTTCTGTTCTTTTCAAATCTTTTTACTTCTTGATAGAGCTAGTTTCTTTCCATCCTGTTAATATATCGAGCATTCGTCCACGCTCTGGTTTGAGGGGCAAAAAATTGGGCTAATTATGGTAGTTCTTTTTGTATCTTGCATACAGTACGTTTTCTTCTACACAGCATAAGAAAAATCACAGCTGCTTCTTATAAAGGGCAAGTTATTGGCCTGTCTGTATTGTAAGAAAATAATATTTGCTTCTCGAAGAGAAAAAAATTGTCTCGTTCGGATAGAACTTTCCTAACCAATCTTAGATTATTTAAAGCTCAAACTCTGTAATATTGCTGTTCATACATGGATAGGGTATATAAATTTGTATGTGTTATTTTTTGTATGGATTGTGAAAATAACTTTGAATAGGGGTTTCTGAATGTGGCTTAAACTTTCGCTTTATATGACCCAAGATGGATGGTAGTGCGCATGCCATAGTCTTTATCTATGCTAAACATGTCGGCGTCGAGAGTGGAAAATATGAAGCTCGATTTCATGAAGTTAAAGAGTGCAGATCTCTTTGTTTTGCCTTTTCATATATTAGTATGTATTAACAACGATATCTGTGAGTTACAGACAAACATTATCAATCTTCTGCCATTGTGTTGTCAATACAAACATTTGCTTGAGGATCATACAGGATTGAAATTTATGACAGCTGATCAGAAGTCTATCTATGTGCTGAATCATGGTGTTCTTAAATTGAAGCTAGGTGTCTATTTCTGTATCGAGTTTACTCATCTTATAATATTTTAGCCTCCATTTTGTATATAGCTCGTTGCCACGCTCTTACATTCTTTTCTTTGAAGAAATGTTGTCTGTACATTTATATTGAATTTCCAGTTATTATCGTGCATCGTAGTAGTGCGCTAAGGATGAGATCAACGGATTCCCCTTCAGCTCTTGTCTGAAAATTCCGAAATCTGAGGCTCTTACAATATGATTTGGTAAGTGCTGAAATATTCACAAAATTATGTACAATGTTAACTTGACTTCTTTGGTGCATTATACATCATGCAAGAGCTTGAATGATTTGATTCACCTCTTTAATGGCAGAGTCTTGCATAGATAGTAGTCGGGTCATTATAGTATATGATATTGCTAACTGACTTAACATAATGAAAGTTATTCTGATCATTGAAATCACAATGCAAGAAATGAGACTAAGTTCAATAAAGTGTTGCCAATAAGATAATAAAGGATTCTGCTTTGAAGATTAATGTTCTCTTTTCGAAGGCTCTGAAATTTTCTCTTCAATAAGTTTATATTTAAGAGTACTAACGCCTGAAATTATTCCCTAGGTTGGCCAATATCTATCATTCTAGTCTTGCCCTTCACCAACTACAAGTTATGGTAATGTTTTTAATTAGTTGATGGCGAATGTAATTCAAGTTTTTGTTCCCCTAATCTTTCATTTGATCATGCTGAATTGACATACAGTTCTGGATTTTATTGCGACTGTATGTCCAATTTTTTGGAGTCTAGTCCCATAGTATTGGTACTCTTAACAATGGACATGTAGTTTGACATTGCTTCGCATCTCTGTTGCTAATGATGTGACATGGATTCCCCTTCAGTTATTTCTTATTGCTGAAGCTCCATTCTCTGAGGCACCCCAGCCAGCATTAGAGTAAAACCAAAGTCAGATCACGTGTATCTTTTCTTATGATTTTGAGAAAGTACGGCCGCACATCAATTAGAGTTTTATTGTTCTAATTCTGCGCAGATTCCGTCCTCCAACTTAGCACATTGGTTTACTTTTATGTGAATGACCTGAAAGTTGGCAGAAGATGTTGCCTGGCAGTTTTTGTAACACAAGATATCTTATATATTTTATGTAGTGCATTTTTCTGAATCACTATCTCTCTCGCTTTGATATTGTTTGATCTACCTGATAGATGAGTACATATTAAGTTTCAATGAGGATTTGATTGGCTTAAGGATATAATCTTGTACATGCAAATGGAAGTTGATTTTAAATAACTATATTTATTCAACTCTAACTAGGCATTGATGATTTGAGTGGGCATGTTAAAGCATACAGTCTATGCTCTATGCATTGTCTGACAGATTACATGCTTTCAACTGCCTGAGTATTTAGGCATGTTTCATATGCATTATGCTATGAACACTTTTTCAGGTATGCATGATTGATTGCACAAGCAGATACAATCATTCGAAGATGCATGTTTTCTAGATATTTTCAGACTTCATGTAAGATCATACACCTTAAACATCAAGATGCATGCTTTGATCTGCTGCGCTTTTTTATTGTCATTCGAAAATATCATCTTTCCAGATGGTCATTTGATGTCTTAAGCCCTTGACTGAAAATTGGATACACGAGGATTACGAAAAAACCAGATCTCTTCCAAGACTCTGCAAGCAGAGGCAATATGATCCTTTTTTTCGCCTTGACTGAAAGTTAGTTACATCAGGATTTTGAGAAGCTAAACCTCAAGACGTTTTGCCCAACAAGGAAACAAGTATACTCCTTTATGTTGTGTTGAAGATGATTCTTAACATTTTTATTAAATTTACCAGATCAGTATGCATCATAAAGGCCTGTTTTAGCCTATTAACATTTGCAACTTTTCTATAAGTTCTTTTTTTTGAAAAAAGTATAGAGGGATGATTGCCTATCTGCTCAAATTCAGTAGACGTGTCTTCATATTCTAATATCAACCACAACATTGCATGGATTGTCATGTTACATGTGTAGAATTGACGAAAGTTGTCTATAACCTGTGCGGGATGTTTCCTTCCATACAACAATTTGACAATCACAGATGGATCTATACAATAGTTTGACAAGCTGGGATATCAAAATTGTTTCATGGAAATAAAATTCATCTTAGGATTGACAGCATAAATTCATGTGAGATGGCATGCCCTGTGACCAGATTTTTTTTAAAATCACTAGGTAATTATTGGGTAAGGATTCATTGAATCAAATGTCACAATTCTGATTGTAAAAGGATGTTGAGCGATGTGATGCAATTGGTCCAAAGAATACCCATTACAAAGACCTCATCATTGATGAACACATTGATGACATGCAATTTTCTCTATTGATAATATTGTGTTGTCTATGACCATCTTGTGGTCTTCTTTTGTAGCCATTGCAGTTGCTCCACTCTTTTGTGAGAACTCAATACATAAAACATTTTTGTGAAACTATAATTCATCGATTGTCTCAAAATCTTCATGTACTTGCAAATCTAGCCTACCAAGATCAAATATTGTCAAACTTACCAAAATTAAAGAGTATCCAAAGCACAAAAATTGTATTATAGTCTACTTCTCCTATGACCTTGTTTTGGCATGCTTTAGTGTCAATTTTTGCTATGATTTGTTTTTGCACTATTGCTTGTTGAAAAAGAGTTTTAGCAAACAAGAGAACTAAAGTAGTGTTGAAGGTAAGAGTATTTTGTGCACTAGCTTCATATCATATATAAGGAATGTTATCCAAAATAGATTTTATCATTGAGATACAAAAATGTCTTATGCAAGTGTATGTACGACTATATCACTTGTGGTAAGAATAGCTATATATATGTTTCTTTGCACGTACATTGAGTGGATTGTCTAATCTTAATATCGAAAGCGGGAGCTTGCAAACTATGTAAATTATGTTGGATTACTAATAAATGCCTTACTAGTTTGCATATTGTAGACTTTGTAAGACTTATAATCTAATGGATACCCAAGAAATATGCACTTGATCAAATAAGGTCAAGTTTCTTTATTTATTTTGATGGAATTTGTGCATAGCAAACACACCCGAAGATCTCTAGATGAGATCGCTTTGTACCTAACCAAACTTCACAGTGACTACCTGTAATTAACTCTATCTTATGGTCTACCGATCTGGATGGCAGTATTCCATGAGATAATTCTTTTGGAAATACATCTTTAAATTCAAACAATATCTTATTCTTCTCAATTTGCTCCTGATCTAAGTCTACAGAGTTAAGAATCTTTGACAATTCACAACTACTTAGATGCATTTCAGATAAATCCAAAATTGGCTTCTCTCTAGAGTAACAGAGATCATATAAAGTAACATACCCAGGAGAATCGATGGGAACACCAAGTGCCTTAATTCCATGCTTAGGAGTAATGAATCCTGTAGGGAAGGAGAAATCTACTGGAAGGCCATTTGGACACCAAGCTACACACTTAGACTTGTTAACATTAAGCCCGAGAGAAAAGCTGCTGTGAAAAATGCAAAAAAGCTGACGTCGCTAGCAGGTCCCACAATATGTGTATCATCCGCAACGAAGGGGAATAAACAAGAGGAAAAAGTCGTAGCAAGAGCACGCAATGCACGATAATGTGCCAAAGCAAAGAGAGGCCCACCTAAGGGATCTCCCTGTCGAGTTCCCTCATCAGAAGAAATGATGGTAACATCACATGTACGAGAAGCATGATTAAAGTACAAAGGAGTACTTTTAGAATAGAATCAGTGCACAAAAGGAATGAGCAAGGCCAGCGTATCATGAGCACCACGTAGTTCATGAAAAATAGCCGCTTGAGAAACAGAGTTAAAAGCATTCACAACATCAACTTGTAAGACTACCCAGTGAGGATGAAAATCCGAAATAGCTCGTAAAGCATAAACAACAGTCTCACAACCACCAGGAGTAGCCCACCCAAACTGAAAAGAAAAAAGATGAGCATGAAAAGCTTCTCGAAACTAAAAACAAAGTGCGCTTGCAACCAACCTGTATAAACATTCACCTACAACAATCGGACGCACACCACCAGAGGGTTTATCCAAAGCTAAAAAAAGAGCGACACTTGAAAGATGAGCAATTGAAGGATGAATCTGTCCACAAGCAATGAAGGCGCACACCTTGAAAAGAAGATCAAAGCCACTAGCAAAATCATCAGGAGAAAAACAATCATGTAGGTGCTCAAAGACCATCCCTGAAGGCCCACCAGCTGAGAGACGAGGACTGTGAAGAAAAGCTTTAATAAAATGAACCTTCGTCAGTTGGAGATCAGAGTCAGGCTGAAAGTCTTTTACAAACAAAAGGAGAGTATCAATGGCATAAGGATGATGTCGTTCCAGCGTCTGAATAGTAGTAGAAGAAGGCATTGCAGTAATTGAAGGACCGAGGGCACGTGCTGCACGAGAATATTCACCAGCTTGGCCAAGCAAAACATAGCGACGTAAACGACTATGAATAGGAATGGAAGCAGAGTCCGAGATAGAAACAAACTCACGTTTAGCCGCAAGTGCAGTGCAACGAAGAAAAAGCTCCTCTTGTAAATTTTCCCAATCACCTGACATGAAATGTCGAATTTTGTTATGAGTTTCTCGATGACCTGCTTCCCCACCTCTAGGTGGAAGAGGCAAACACCAAAGGGGAAAGAGTAAAAAGGCATGCCAAGCAGCAATATCAGAAGGGTTGGAAGAGCTCTTTGTACGTTCAAGCGAAGTGCAATTGGAATGTGGGCATAAAGGCGAGCACAAGGGAAACCAAGATAAAAAGAGCCCAAAATATCAAGGTTGCGTGCCCAAGCCCAACTGGAGTCTAGAGGTGAAAGAGGAGCATGATGAGAGATGTGTGGTGTTGCTAAAAGGGAAGCTCGTTGCTGAAAGCGGTACATGCATTTTGATGATGAGAAAGGCCTGCACCCTGCACATACAAACGTCCACAACCTTGACAGGCCGGTACACGAGAGGATGGTTGTATAGGAGTTTGCGAAGATGACAAAGGAGAGGTCGGGACTGGTGTATGACGATGTGGGGGACGATACGATGTAGGTTGAGGAAGAGATGTACCATCAATTGTAGACTCCAAATTTATCATAAGTAAACTAGTGTTAGGGTATTTTTTTGAAGTTATCCTCAAAAAAGTTGCATGCCGGTTTTTAAAAGACTATTACTCATAAAAGGATATATTTGCCTATATTAAAAACCTTCAAAAATTTTATGATGCCTGTTTTTGAGAAAAGATGCTGATTTCAAAAAATCATTCCTATACTTTGCCAGCTTTCCACAACACTCAAGTAACCTACCCACAACTATGGGCTACAAATGGCATGAAAAGCAAGCAAAAAATAGTTAAAGGAAAAAGCAACATGTGTCTTTCTTTACATCATAACACAATATTCATCTTTCTCGCTCTTGATTAACGTCAGCCGTCCCTATATAGTATAGTTACCTCTACCTCTACCTCATATTATCTCATTTCTGACACTCGAACTCACACTCACCTGCCCTGCATATGCACCCTATGTGTGCGTGCTGTTGCTGCCCACATCTTATTCTAAACTGGCTCTCTCTTCTTCATCGGCGTGCAGAGATAGAGTATCTTCGCTTGCGTTATCATTCACCCTCTCTTCTAATTCATCGGTGTGTAGAGATGGAGCCTGCCCTCTCTCAATCTCAAGCTGAAGCTCATGGTCTCCAATACTTCAAACATTTCTGTAACCTGAGTGCAGCAGTCCCAGCGTCTTCAGGATTTGATCAGGCTCGCCCAGCACTTCACAATTTTGCTGCACCCATTATTGGAGATTCGGAGGCAATAGACTCACAGCGCCGCGAGAAATTTGCTGCCCTCAATAGAAAACTACGCTGCCATCTAATGAAGCAAAAGAAACAGATCGCGCTACTGCAAAACTTGAAACAGAATGGAGACAGTAATTTGGACGATGTAAATACTCCACATACTCGCAGACCGAGCATGGCGCTATCAGGTAGTATTTCTATTAGAAAAGTCAGAAGGTTACCTCTAACACTCTCAGATCATGAAAATTGTAGCTCAAACATCCCGTTAGCTGGTGAAGAGGCGGTTTTTACCTTGGATGGAGAGACGGAGCTCAACAAAGGACCCTCCCCATTGAATAAAGGGCCAAATCTAAGGAAAAAAGTAGCCGAGAAGCTGCCCGATGAAGTCGACTGGTCCGCTCTCCGCTTGCTTGCAGATACTGTGATATTATCACTAGAACGCGAGGAATTATTAGAAAAGCGTAAATCATCTATTAATAGCATAGTAGCTTTTCCAGCAGGAGAATGGGGGAGATCCAAGCGTCCAGCAGCCGCACCATTAGATGATATTAAGTATTCCAACAAACTTGCAAACGCGCTAAAAGCAAAGGCTCGATGTGGTGCTCGACCAAAGAAGACCAGACCCAAGCCATTACCTGCAGCTCAGAGAGATTCAGTAGTACTATCACCCACGGTGGACAAGAAGATCAAACGTTGCGAAGGCGTTCAGCATCATAACAAGTTTTCGGAATCTGATCAGTAAATTTTCGCATGCAGATGTAGCAGTACGATAAGTTCTCAGGATAATCTGAGCATGAGATCCAATGAAGTCGTACGGAAAGCATCCGATCAAGTGACAAAGTAATGATAGTAGTAGCAATTCACTGTCAGATCACGCGGTAGGACTTCATTATAAAGGTGGAAGAAGCAAGATCAAGACGACGTTGATTAAGGAGGTCGTTTAGTAATTTGAGAGGAAGCAAACCATTTCACTAGCTAAGGTTGAGTTTGATTTACTTGATTCATCATGCAAAAAGACGTATAATGTGACACATTTGATGAAGCGTTTATTCCAACGAACATGCTATATGCATGCCCATCGTCTCTACTGATCCTCCAATATTTATTCATTCGTAAGTTCCATGAGTCTACGCATTTGAGTGCTGAAAAAGATGCTAGAGCCTCATTGCAACAATACATGAATTGGAAAAAAGACCCTAAAAGCATAATTGTTGGGAGAGTATACGATCAACTTCTTGCTTAACCAATAATCACCTTGGCATTGGAACTCATCTTGGACATTTTTTTAGCAAGAAGTTCTCAACAAACAAATAGTATTCTTGATCTTAAACAAAGTACATGAACATTTGATTGGGCAACAACTCCCAAATGCACGCTTCAAGCTAATTAGCTCGTGGAACTAAAACTTACACGCTAATATAGCAATACACAACTTGAAATAGAAATCCCTAAAGTGTGTCTACAGCTTATAGAGACAGCCCACCCGTCGCGGCGGGTGGGCTGTCTCTCTTTAGTTTTTGTTTTAATTAAATAATTCAGTAGCATATATATTTGTGTGTATATATAAGATATATATATATATATATGTGTGTGTGTATATCATAGATCCAGCGGTACCAGGATCCGCGGATCCCGGTATCGCAGATCCATACTGATCCGCGGTACCACAATATTTAATATTTAATATAGTAATATTTTTTTGTTTACCCTAATCCCCCCCCCCTCTCGCTTCATCTCTCTCCTTGCCCATCGTGTTGCTGTTTGCGCCCTCTTCCTGCTGCATGCGCCCTCTCTGCTGTCCGCGCACTCCTCACCATCACACTGTCTTTGCGTTGCACAGATCGCTTCCGCCCCTGCTACTGCTACTTCGACCATTGCTGTGAATTTTCCAACCTTCCGCCTCCTATCGCACTCACGATCATCTCTGCCTTTTTTCCCAGTTCCCTCTACATAAATGGTGCATTCCAACCTTGTCGATCTGTGGGGCGAGGTGGACATTGTCGGGCGGGTTCCCGACAAGTTCAACAAGTCCGTTGCAAAGATCATGCGCTGTCGATATTGTCTGGTTGAGTTCAGTGCCACCCTCACTTGCCTTAAAGGCCACCTACTCGGCGCACGCGCCAAAAATGGTGGCACACTGAATGTTGCCCCCTGTGGCAGCATGTCAGTTCCCGTCAGGCAGTGACTTCTAGACACCTACGGGCCACGTCTTGTGGCAGGGGAGAACACCATTTCGGAGGGTGTTCTTTGTTTTTGCACTGCGCCTTACGTGGGTGACCCCGAGTTGTTGTCTGCTTGGCTGGCACGCACGAGGAGAGGGAGTGCATCCTCGTCCAGTCCCTTTGTCTCTCACCCCCCTCAGACAGGTCCGCCACACGCACCCCCATCTGCACCCATTCCGGTGGATCCCGTCCCATCTCGTCCGCCAATTGCCACTGCGGTTCCACCACCACCTACTGTTGCTCGCACTCTTCCAGTTTGCAACTTTCTCATGGACTCTCCACAGCCCGAGTAGGAGCAGGCCCAAGATGCCAGTGACGAGGCCTTCTAGGATGTTGAGGAGATCCCTTCCTCCCTCCCTTCCCATCCGGATGGCTTCCCTAGCCAGCAGTTTTCGTATCCCATGCAAGATATTCCCCCTCCACCAGTGCACCCCACTTATGTTGCTACACCCATCCCTGCCATGTTTCGGGTGTTCAGCCATCTGGACCTTCGTAAACCAGCCCCCACATGCTTTGCATTCGACTTGGTGGTCATCGACCGTTTGATCAAGTATAGGACGCAACTTTTACAGATGGTTGCCAGTGATCTTTGGCGTGCCAGTACGTTTCAGCACACTAAGGATGGGGAGCACTTTTCTTCCACGGTGAGGGGAGACCAGTTCTGGAGGGATGCACAGACATTGTCAGGACTGCTTCGACCACTCTACATTGTGCTCCATATGGCTGACAGCGAGGGGTCGACACTTGGATTGGTATATGAGCTCATGGACCGGATTGGGCAGATTCTACAGCTGCCCATCTTGTAGCCAAAGAGGTAAGCAATATAGTAATGTAATTGGTCTTTATCTTTTCAGTAGTTGCCAGTTTGTTTTCTGTCAATGTTACGTTTTTTCGTAATGCCCTAAACCACATGCCTCTCACCTGGAGGATGATCGAACTGAAGTTCATCTGGGAGACGTGGTGGAACTACTTCCACAGGAGTATCCACAGCATTGCACACATACTGCATCCCCTCTTCCTCTCTCCGACACAAATCACAAACAGGGAGCTCGAGGCCGATTGGCTTCAGTACATTCACAACGTGGGTCCAAACATTTGAATCCTATCAGGCTCATGGAGGAGCTCGTTGCATTTCGTTTCGGAATGGGCACGTTCGGCCACCCTGCTGCTCAGGATCTAGAGAGGAGACAGCTTCCATGTTCGGTAGCACCTATCCATCCATACAACTTCTTGCACTGCGTGTCCTTTCTCAGGTATGCATTTCATTTCATCCTCCATTGTTGTGTTTCGTTGACGTTCCACCCGTGCACATGTGTTGAAGCATTTCACAAGACTAGTTAACGCTAATCAACTAATCAGTTACTCCAAGCTCGTTGAGCTTCCAGCTGGCAGCACGAAAGATTCCCCTTTGTTTGCTTCGTTTGCTTTCATTCTTTTCGTTTCTTTTGTAACCCTTCATTTTGCGTCCCTTTGCGGTTACGGTCCTAGAGGTATGTTTACGATCCACGAATGATTCGCGAATCGTTCGTGCTTTGAGTCAGGGCATGTTGACTGTCGTGAATTGTTCTCGTGCGACCTTCGCTTCATGTTCGTGTTGTCGCAAAGTTGCAGGAGTTCATCATTTCTGACACTCTCTCTTGAACCTTGCAGCTTTGCACATTTAATCCAATTGCCTTTCTTTGCTTGACAAAGAGTGGCTTGTCGAGCGGCTTTGTGAGCAGATCTGCAATCATGTCTTCTGATTTTATGTACTGGACTTGGAGCTCTCCTTTTGAGATTAAATCTTGAATGTGATGGTACTTCAGAGGTATGTGTTTTGTCTTTGAATGGAAGACAGGATCCTGGAACAAATAGATGGCACTCTGAGAGTCCATCAACATCGTGTTTGGCCCTTCTTGTGGTATCGCGATTGCCTCCAGCATCATCTGCAGCCACACTACCTCATTCACCACCTTTGAAGCTGCGACGTATTCAGCTTCGCAAGATGATTGAGCCACCAAGGTTTGCTTTTTGCATATCCAGCTGATTGCAGCTCTGCACACTATGGTACATCCTCCAGTAATGGACTTGCTATCATCTTTGCAGCTCGCCCAGTTCGCATCACTGTAGTGGTGCCGCTCGAATCCTTTTTCTTTTCCATTTGCCAATGTGCCAGGCCATGATTGGAAGAGAATTGGCTCAAGGCATAAATAGAGAAAGCTAAATTGGGTCTGGTACAAATTGTGAGGTACATCAGACTACCGATTAAGTTCTGGTAAGGTATACCTGCCATCTTATGGTCTTCCTCTTCCATTTTTGGCAATCCTGCTTCGTGAGCTTGGCTCCAGCTATCATTGGTGTAGCCTTTTCCTTGCAGTCCATCATGTGGTACTGCTTCAGCACCTTTCTGGCATATTCTGATTGACTCAAGTGCATTTCGCCCTTTGTTCGATCTCTTTTGATCTCCAGCCCGAGGCATTTTGTTGCTTCTCCAAGATCTGTGATTTTGTAGCTTTCAGAAATCTACTCTTTGTGTCTTTGATCAACATCAAGGAATTTCCTATCATTAACGAATCATCCGCAAAAATGGTTAGTATCACAAAATCCTTTCCTACCCTTTTTATGTAGACATTACAATCCGATTGTGTAGGATTGGAGTCTAGAAACTTCAAAAGACCATCAAACTTTTTATACCAGGCTCAATGTTTTAGACCGTAGATGCATCTCTGCAACCGAAAGACATATTGTCGATTGTCGAGGTCTTCATAGCCTTTAGCCTGCTTCATGAAGATTTCCTCCTCTAGATCTCCGTGGAGAAAGGCTGTTTTTACGTCAATCTGGTGAATTTTCAGATTGTGCTGTGTGGCGTATGCAAGGAGTAGTCGTATGCTTGTCATCTTGACCATTGGCAAATATGTGTCGAAATAATCAACACCATATCTCTACGTGTAGCCCTTCGTGGCAAGCCTTGCTTTGTAGAGGCCAATGGTGCCATCTGATTTCATCTTTTTCTTATACACCCACTTGCAGTCGACTATTTTCCTGTTTTCTGGCAGTGGCTCTAATGTCCATGCCTTGTTTCGCCTCACTGACTCGATCTCCTCTAAAATTGCCTGCTTCCAGAATTCTCCTTCTGGACTCTGGATAGCTTCTTGGTATGTTGTTGGCTCTTCAGTGAAGCTGCAGTACTCAAATTGCGTGTCTTTGCTCCATTGAAGATTGTCAGAGTAGAGGTCTCAAGAGGTCTTCTTTTTTTTGTTGACCTTCGAGGCTCGTTTCATCGCTGTCCGAACGTTCCTTGTTCGTGGGATTGATCCTCTGCTTCCTACTGCTCTTGGAGTCTGCGGCTCTACATTCTGATTTGATGTCTGTCCTCGATCTTCCTCTTGAATAGGCAGTAGTGTGAAGATCTCATGGCCTCTTTCGTCTTTTAGTCCTGGGAATGTGGACTCATTGAACTTCACATCTTTGCTTGAAACAATCTTCTTCGTGGTTGGGTTGTAGAGCATGTACACATGTGTTTCGTTCGAGTAGCCGACCATGATTGTTTGCTCTGATTTGTCATCGAGCTTGCTTCTTTTTTCTTTTGGAATGTGCTTATATGCTGCACATCCAAACTCACGTACGTATGACAGATTAGGCTTTGTACCTGTCCACATTTTGTACGGCGTCTTGTTATACAGCGCTGTCATTGTTGATCTATTTTGCGGGTGTACACCTGCAACTATTGCCTCAGCCCAAAATTGACTTGGCAATTGAGCTTGTGCCATCATGCATCTGGATCACTCGACTAGTGTTCTGTTTCTTCTTTCTGCGACACTATTGTATTTTGGTGTGTATGTTGGAGTGAACTCGTGTTCGATCCCCTGTTCCTCATAGAATTTTGAACGAAGCACATTGCGATCAAGTATCACTTGATCAGGGATCTAATTGAAAAGAAAATGATGCAAACCACCTTCATCGGAACGAAAGACATGGTTTTTGACATCTTCACCAAAGTCCTCGACAAAGGACTCTTTGAGAGACAAAGGAGCAGTCTCGGAATCGTAAAGCTATCATGCTTTGAGAGGGAGCTGAAGAAATAAAATGTTTCTAACTACAAAGCCTTGCTAGCTTTCAGCCCTCCGCCTGACGAAGATGTTCGCGAACACGAGAGTCAGGAGACATGAAACACGAAAAGTTTTGCGAACACGAAAGTCAAAGAAAATGAAGACAAACAGTTCGCGAACACAAAAGATTCACGAACGAGAATATTTTGTGGTCTGGCACGAGAATCTTTTGTGATCCAGTACAAGAGAAAGGTAGACGAGCAAAACAGAACCAACAACGGAGACGAAACCAAGACGCGACACAAAAAATGTCACGAAACCCGTTTTGCCCTCACGCTCCAAAGACTACCGGCAAAAATCACGCAAGTACCCAGAAGTACAAATATATGATCTGATAGTATGACGTCAGCATATACTCCCTAGGTCGTGGCTAATCTGCCACTCTTGTAATTCCCTGATTAGTTGTAGATGCTTAAATCACTGTAATCTTAGATTTACATAGAGCGACTATACTTACTGGATGATACTTGACATATAGATCAACAGAATACACATACAATGTAATGTTGTAGTGTAATGCTAGTAAGCAATCAAGACGAAAACCAGACAACAAGTCCGCTTGCATGCGAGACAAGCTATGTGATCAGGATCCATGATGGCCGGGAGTGGGCTGCCTCTTTCTATATATATATATATATATATATATATATATATATATATATATATATATATATATATATATATATATACTAGTTGTGAGTGCCCGTCGTTGATGGGCAATGGCGGCCGATGATTTGGATGATGGCCGATCTCGCACATCTCGCATCTCCAATATCAAATATTCAAGTCTTTGGAAAAATTCGAGCCTTGTTTCTAAATTTGAGTCTTCGGAAAAATTGGTCGGGTCGGGTCGGCGGGCCGAAATTTTTCAACCCTTAATCGGGTTAGGTTGGGTTGAAATTTTCCGACCCAATGGTAAAAAATTCGACCCTTGGTCTGGTCAGGTTAGGTCCCTTCAAAATTTCCCGACCCTTGGTCGGGTTAGGTTGGGTCGGGTGAGATTGGGTCTAGATTTTCCAACCCAATGGAAAAAATCTGACCCAAAGCATTTTCCGACCCAATGTCATCCTTGTCAAAAACAAATTTTCCAACCCAGCGCGACCCAGTGTATTTTTCTGACCCAGTGTATTTTCTGACCCAATGCGTTCTTTTGACTATATTGTGACTGCAAATCTAGAGCAAATCCTATGTATTGTTGAAGCGGTCCATGCTGTGAATATTATGCGATTGCTATGTAATGCTATGTAGTGTGAATTAATGCTATATACTATTGTTTTGAAATCACATGTTACTTTTGTTTTGAAATCACATACATAATGGAAATTGATGGAATGTTATAATACTTTGTTGTGGTAATCCAAATTCTTGGGATCTTGTAAGAGCATGTTTTGAGAATGGAATTTTGCAAAATTTTGCATGGTTTGAGAATGGAATTTTGTAATGAAATGTTTTGGAATGAAATGATGTGGTGTTGGTTACAGTTAGGGATAGGGTGGTGTTGGTTGACCTGGCCGAAGTTGGTCGAATTGGCTGAATTGGGCCAAGTTAAATTGGTCGAATTGGGTCGAATTTTGGTCGTATTTGGTCGACTTGGCCAAATTTGGTCGACTGGGTCGACTTGGGCCAACTTGGTCAAATTGGTCGACTTGGTTGACTTTGGTCGAATTGGGCCAAGTAGATTTGGCCGAATTTGAAAGAAAATGAAGTTATGGATGAAAGCAAACTTGCAACTGTAGAATTGTCAGTCCAAGCTTGAATCTTATAAATAAAATACAATTATTTCCATTTTTAAAAAAACTTAACAGTTCTTTTCAAGGGAGAATATCAAGGTATGTATGAGCAAAAGCTTGCAAAAGTTATGGATCAGTGTAGTGAGTAAAATTGTAAAGCTATTGTAAAGTTATCTATAAAATTGTGAAGCTATTGTAAAGCTATCTATAAAATCGATAGCTATTGTAAAGCTATCTATAAAATATTCATGGCAAAATGCGTTCACGGGGCCATTACCAAGTACCGTGGTTGTAACGAATATGTAAAGATATTTAATAGATAGCCTACTGCTCATGAGAGAAAGACGCGCCTACTGTTGGCCTAGGTTCAGCAGACAACCTCACATGAGATCAAAAGTGGAAGATGAAGGATGATTGAGAGTGCATAAGCAAAGAAAATGAATAATACATAATGATTAATTTCAAGCTGACTGCTACATCGAACGTCCACCACAGGAATGCATTATAAAAAATGGAGATTGGAGCTCCTAGAAACTCTTCCGAGCCTACGTCTTCTGCAGCTACAGCTCTTAATCTATGCAACAACTGCACAACGTTGTTTTTTCATCGCAATTGCCACTTTCATCAACCAAGGCTCGATATCAGTTGCCACTTCCATTTAGTCGGATTCCAAGCCTGGGCCCTACCAATTGGATGCATACTATGTCATGTATCCTACTCCATGCATAAAAGATGTGTGTGTGTGTGTGTGTGTGTGTGGCATTTTACGTCAGCAAAGCGTGACATTTTTGCCGGCACACACACAAGGTCACACAAATCGAACATCGACCGCCATCCAAATCATCGGCTGTAGTGGCTGGTTAAGTATAAATCATGAAGAGGCCTAAGTCAATTTTCAGGAATATATCTCCTAAGTACTTGCCTTGTAATTAAGGGCAAGACCTTTAAAAGGAAAAGACATTGCCTTGGATAACCTTTACTAGGTCGTCCATATGAAACGACTAGATACGAAAAGACATGTTAAACTAGAGTAACTTTAACTCATAGTTAAGTATACCTCATATGGTATAGTTGAACGTATTTTCAGTCTAATTGTTAACTAGACCATTTTGCGGGAGCGACACACCTATTGTTTTAGAGGTGTGTTTGTTCGTCCCGTAGAACATATATTGATCTCAGTGTAAAGAACAGCCCCAGCCATATATGGCAAGAATACGTATTGTAATTTTGATACATCTGATGGATTAATGTACGGTGTGTTTTTTGTGCAATGCGTGCCTGGTGTATTGCAATGTAATATGTGTGTTTATGAAATGCTATAAAGGGGGTTGTATTTCTGTGTTGTGCATCTACTATCAATCTCTGCAGTTGAAACTAATTGTAATTACACACATACCATTCGAAATAATATTGAAAACAAAGCATAACAATTACAAATCGACAAATACAAAATGTGCAGCGAATAAAGTACGTCCAACACTGAATATAATATGGAAAATGGTCTGAATATAGTGTTCGACCATCTGGCCGCCACACATGGAACATGATATCAAACTGCTAAAAATAAAATAATAGAGCTACAATCAATGCTCTAGCTCTAACTCAGACGAATCCTCCGGAGACAACTCAGGGACCCGAGCTGACTCTCGCAACTGATATCTATGCATGTCTGGAACTGGCATGGGCTGTGTATCCGAGGGGGAAGACTCATTATCCTCATCCTCCCAATCTGCCTCCACATCAGTCCCCAAGCAGGCTAAACCAACAACACCTGCTGCAGCTGGCTGTAATACTACACCTCTACCTACAACTGGAGCCCTGTGAGGTCGTCCTCTCTAGCCTGGCTGTTTCTGTGCTCTACCTTTCTTGTTCGGTGCACCCTTGGGCCTTCCTGGCCTCTTGCGGACGAGGGGAGCCGTCAATGCCTCATCACCCCCATGCAGATCACCTGGCTGGCTAGGCTGGGCCCATGCTGCGGCTGACTGAGATAGAGAAGCCAAAGATGGGTGTCCCTGTGTAGCTGATAATAGAGGATAGGTCCGTGGAGTGTGTGCCCGTGGGCCTCCTGGTGGTGGGGAAACTGGCTGTGGAGGGGCCATCCCTGCAGTAGGCAAGTACAACGACGATAAATACTGAAAGGGGT
Organism: Diphasiastrum complanatum; assembly: GCA_029204225.1. NCBI lineage: Eukaryota > Viridiplantae > Streptophyta > Lycopodiopsida > Lycopodiales > Lycopodiaceae > Diphasiastrum > Diphasiastrum complanatum. Next base: position 14,219,073 of record CM055095.1, on the reverse strand, counting down.
GATGTAGTGGCCGGTACTGGTACATCCTGGTGTTGGGAGAGAGAGAGAAAGAATAAATGATGAACACGATCGAGAAACGAACTCGAACAAGAAACGAACGAGAAGCGAAGTTGAACAGAAAATGTTCGTGCGTAGCGGAATGAATTATTTGACTCTCTCCATAAGCAAGACTCCACCTATTAGAATGAACAGAACTTTAGTGATAGAAATCATAGTCATTCTAGATTACGTAGCCAAACATTTAAATGGATGAAGCGCTAGATGAATAATTTGTCGCGAATTGCAAGACAAATTATCTGTCGCGAATGATTCACGAAGAGCTAGACTGTGCTCGACTGATAATTAGTTGTGAATTATTCGTGAAAGACAAGACTAAAAGTTAATCGTCTATTACCAAAAAGAGCAACAAGAAAGATCAGACACTACTTCACATTGATCACATTCGAATTCTACTCTATGTCCTAGATCTGTGATTCTGCTTACAAAGAGAAGATTCGTGGATAACTTAGGTACATACAGAACTTTGGAGAGTAGCTTAGATTGATTATTTGCAAAGCATAATCTTACAGCTCCTTCACCTTTAATAGCTTGTGTGCTATTGTCGCCAAGGTGAACGAATTTCTGGGTACTGTAAGGTGTATAGGACTCGAAACAGCCAATCAGATTAGTCATGTGCTAAGTGGCTCCGGAATCCAAGAACCAAGAACTGTCGCCAGATGCTCCTTGATGGTTGGTCATGAAGGCATCATGATCCGCTTCTTGAATGGGCTGTTCTGCAGCTGCATTTGCCACTTGATTCGACTACCCTTTGCTGTTGTTCTTCGCTTGAAGTATTCGACAATCTTGTATTTTGTGGTTGTTTCATTTGCAGTATTTGCAGAACAGCTTCTTATTTGTCTGTGGATTTGACTGTTTCTTGTGCTGAGCTGGTTTCTGGTTTGGCTTTGATAGCTTCGGGCCTTTCTTCTTCTTCTTCTTTGTCGTGCCCTTGTTGGTGTACAAGGCATGAGAATCAGCTGAGGAACTTGAGGCTTCATTCATTCGCATGTCTTTATGCAACAACATAGTGATGACTCTCGAAAGAGTCAACTTTGGATGAGTCGTGATGATCATCACCCAGCTGTCATAAGAACTTGGCAAGCTTGTAAGCAGTTGCATCACTGCGTCTTGATTGTCTATGATAGATCCGACAACGGCCATTTGCCTTAGCAGGTTCTTGATATGATTAATGTGATTCTGTAGAGAATCACCATTCGTCATCTTGAGGGAGTAGAATTTCTTCCTGAGATATAGCTTAGAAGCTACATCTCGCACTTCGTATAGTGTGCTCAAGATGTCCCAGACTTCTTTCGATGTTTGAGCCTCGGATACATGGCCAATCTCTATATCCGTGATGTTGAGAGGATGATCAGCGCGAAAGCTTTTCCATCCTTTAGCTTCCATCTGGCGATTGCCGCGTCGTCCGCTTCGAGTTTCCCTTCTGCACATGTAACAATGTCATACAATTCTTTTGCCATTAGTACAGTCTTCATCTTAAATTTCCACAGATGGTAATTGGCTCCATCAAGCTTGTCCATGAGAGGACTGGCTTTCCCTTGGGAATCCATGTGAAAGAATTAGTCTAAGTGATAGGAGAAACTATCAGTGACTTAAGAATGAAAATTTGATACTGAAAAATACATAACAAGAAAACAATTACTCTATCGGCTAGTAGAGTCTTGTAATGTGGGAGCTAATCAAGCTATAAAGATTGCTCTGATAGCATGTTGGGAGAGAGGGAGGAAGAATAACTGACGAACACGAACGAGAAACAAACTTGAATAAGAAACGAACTCGAACAGAAAATGTTCGTGCGCAACGGAATGAATTATTTGACTTTCTCCGTAAGCATGACTCTGCCTATCAGATAGAACAGAACTTTAGTGATAGAAATCACAGTCATTCTAGATTACGTAGCCAAACATTTAAATGGATGAAGCACTAGATAAATAATTTGTCGCGAATTGCAAGACAAACTATTTGTCATGAATGATTGATAATTAGACTGTGCTCGACTGATAATTAGTCGCGAATTATTCGCGAAAGGCAAGACTAAAAGTTAATCATCTATTACCAGAAAGAGCAACAAGAAAGATCAAACATAATGAAGAATAAACATAGCAATATTGACAGATCTAAAATGCAGAACAAATGAACTGTGTCAGATTAAGCTTATCAAATATACAAGTCAATAATGTGGTAGAGCTCAAGACTGTAGCGGATGAAACCGCGTGTCCTACAAAGCTTATTTCTATCTGTAATGAGGAATGAAACCTCTTCTCTTAGTCTCTTCTTCACTCACTTGATCATCTGATCATCATCGTCGAATATGCAGATGATATCCAATATATATATACATAATATTACAGGTGTGCAAATGTGAAAGTACAGAGTGGATGTGTTGTTTGTAGGAGATCGTGGGTGGCTGCAATCGTTGTCCAATCTGTTAGAGCAACTGCATGGAGTGAGCATAAAAAGGGTGCGACATCAGCCAATACTGGAGTGAATGTTGGTGATGACGCCAAAGTGCGTCACTCTTACAAATGGCCTTAGGATAAGATTTACAGGGTGCCTTTTCTGTTAGGGCACCTTTGGCATTCAGTAAGGTAGTGTCCCCTTTTCGCCTGTCACCATGACCTGTGTAAGAACACAGTGTCGCGATTCATTCACCTTTTTTTTCGTCTGTGCGAATTTGCGTGTAGAAAATGCAGACTGCATGACAACGTTAGAGAAATATGCAGCATGAATGGAGGCAGATTAAAATTGGGATTTAGGAGAGTAGGAGGAGTAAATCCAACACCTAGGTGCTGCCAAAGGAGGAGCCGGTGCTGTGGGTGCTGCCACTATGGATGTAGGTGCTACAAGAGAAAATCTGGGCACAGATGGTGGCCTGCCATGGAGACCTGGTGCTGCAAAAGTAGATGGCGATGGAGGGGCTGCAGGCCTCAATGGCATCGGTGGCACTGGAGGTGCTGTGCGACGCACATACACCCTCTGAGGAGCTGGAGGAATTGCATGCATCTTGTGTAGCTGCTCTGGCTGAGACTCTGTGTAGGGAATGCTGGCTAGAGAGGATGGGGGCGCCCTGACGCTCGGCATTTGCTGGGCCTCTGAATCCAACTTTGCAATCAAGTCGTCCATCTAGGCATCCAAATACAAAGGCTCTAGGCTGTGGGACTCATCATCTGCACCATCCTCTGGATCATCCTGTGCCTCATCCCATGCCTCATCTTGTGCACCATGCGGACCCTGCATGGCCTCCCAATCAGTACAATCAAAGTCATCTGGTGACTCCTCTGGTGTGCTATCGTAGAAATGCCTATGACTCTGTGATGCACACATCCAAGCAGTTGCGGAAGGTAAGCCCAAATCACTCTACCCCCTATCAAGAGCCTCCTCCATCATATCAACATAAGAAGGTATGCCACTGCCCCCCCCTGTGTGCCCTGCCTGTCTCCTGGTATAATCTGTGGCATGTGACCCACCTCTACCACGTGATGCACCTGTGAACCCTGCTCTAGGCGTGTGCCCAACACCTGTATCATATGCCTCATCCCTCTCTGATCTGACGAACACAACTCGAATGGGCTCATCCTCATGCTGATCATCCTCTGACACTAGCTCATCTGCCTCGTACAATGGAGGCTCTCTGTGCTCAAGGCCGAGCTCTCTCTCTCTCTCTCTCTCTCTCTCTCTCTCTCTCTCTCTCTCTCTCTCTCTCTCTCTCTCTCTCTCTCTCTCTCTCTCTCTCTCTCTCTCTCTCTCTCTCTCTCTCTCTCTCTCTCTCATCTCGGCAAGCTCTCTCTCTCTCTCTCTCTCTCTCTCTCTCTCTCTCTCTCTCTCTCTCTCTCTCTCTCTCTCTCTCTCTCTCTCTCTCTCTCTCTCTCTCTCTCTCTCTCTCTCTCTCTCTCTCTCTCTCTTCCATAAGCTGTGTGCCCAGGTCATCTGCAGACATGGGATGGGTGCTGTCCGTAGGCAAGTCAACCTGGCACTCCAAATCTGATATCTTCATCTGCAAGGTTAAAAATTTGCATGTCAGAGAGACAATTTGATCAAGAAATGAAACCAACGTATAAGTCGTCAACCAACATGCTCTAGGAGAATAACTAATCACCTGCAATGCGCTTGTAATGGTCGAAAGTCTCCTGGCGAGGCGTGCGTTGGTGCTACAGAACACCAACTGCTCCAACTGACTCACTGATAGCCTATTTATTCTCCTCGTGTGAATGAGTGCCCATGTGCTCCAATTGCGCTCAGACATCCTCCCTCCCTCCCTCTCTCTCTCTCTCTCTCTCATGAATGGTACCCAATTTCTTTTAATTCCTCTTAGTTTCTAATACTCTAAAAAGTTATATGGCCTATTATGACTTTTGGAAGGAAATTTTTAAACACCAAATGTATTGAATACCACCTCAACGGTCAAGATCATCGAAGTAATTTGTAATACTGCTATGGATGCACCATTGATCATTCCAGCGATGGAATGCAAATGGTTATTGATGAAAATGATCCTATCCATATGCCATATGATGTTTTACATCTATGATTATCAAAAAAGCTCTGTACGGAAGCTAATATGTTGATTTTGCTCGTTACTATATCTGTTTCATACAGTGTTACAACATAAATAACACGAAGGGCTTAAACATACTGCTCAAATCACAGTAGACAGCAAGGTTAAGGTACGTGTGGCACTTTCAACTACTATGCTGCATAATACTCTTTGTTAAGAAATGATAACTTCGTTTGGATGATAGACCACACTAACGGGATGTCTCTTATACATACAATTATGCATTGACTATACGTAGAAATGGATACGGAAGGTCAAGTATCTCAAATGCAAACATATGCAAATGTGATTGCCTCACAAGAATCGGTATCTTCTACCATGCAGGTTAGTAACACACAAATGCTTCGATTCTCTTTGGTAGAGCGTAAAATGTTGGGTGATGGAGTAAGCAACCATTACTTTTGACAATAGTGCTACAAAAAAGCAGAATGATTCGTAATGATAATGTTAAAAATATTTCGGTTCCGACAAATAATGCAATATCACTGTTTACCATAGGTATTATGATAACCCTATTTCTTATATTAGTTTTTCACGATTCGTTTATCAATAATTTGCGTACTTATTGTAAGTTCTTTTAAGTACATGAACTTGTGCTAAGAACGGATACATTCATAACATCGGAATGGCATAGACTTGCCCCGAGCTTATTATGAATGTATAGTCGCAAACTCTTACTTTTTAATTTGCACTTACAGGTAGCAGTTTTCTGGTTGGTGTCTAAATCATGATTATGGTTTAAAACTTTAAGAACGATAAGTTAGTTTGCAGACTCTTGGATAGCATGGATTTGCTCAAGAAGTCACGAGTACCGGACAATTTCTGTTTACAGATATGAATGTTGGTATGGCACGGATTTGCCCCTAATTTCATGTACCGGTCCAAACTACTTGTACGCTCACATTTTACTATACATTTTATATAGCTTATTTTCAAATGCGTAATGTCGTATATGTATTAATTAAAGATATGGACCAAAAATCAGCAAACTGATCAGTATGACAGGTGCCCTGATACGGTACCATTATGGTTTGGCCGATCACTTGTAATAATCGTCATAAAGAGAAGATTGGAATACAAAAACCTTTATTCTACACTACAAGTTGATTAGTTGAGCTTAACGTATTTTGTACATGGATAATAACTGACATTCAACGTTGACACATGTCTTCCTCACTGTGCTAACTTGTGCATTTTTGTGTGGTGGGATGGTGGAAGGTACCAGCTGGATGTCTTGAAATATGTTTTGCTTCACGGTGCCTTTGTTAGTACTGTATACTTTTCAGCTATGTTTTACCTTGTTGGTCTATGAATAAAGGGTTTTAAAAGGTTTTGGTCTTGACTTGTCAAGAGGAGCTTTGTTTTTTCTCTCTCTCTCTCTCTCTCTCTCTCTCTCTCTCTCTCTCTCATCAGAACAAACCCTTAGGCTTCTAGCCTTTAATGCCTAATTACAACGTCTATGTGAAAGTCATAGATGGTGAAATCATTATCATTGGTGTCTAAGTAGTTGACACACTGATCCTGTCAAGAAGTGATCAGTTGATTGCACATGTGAAGGAGAAAATTTCAAGGCACTTTGAAATATCAGACCTAGGTGAAGCAAAATGCTACCTGGGCTTACAGATCAGTAGAGATCTTGAGGGTGGAAGATTGTATCTACACCAATCAAGATATATGCAAAAAATCCTTGATGATTTTCAGATGGGAGATTGCAAGGGAGTAAACACTCCAATAGTTCCTGGCACAGTTCTGACGAATGAAGACTGTCCCAAAGACGATGCAAAATGGGAAGCAATGTAGAATAAGCCTCACAAAAGGCTAATTGGTTCTTTGATGTACTTGGCAGTCAATACGTAGCCAGACATTGCTTACGCAGTGTTCAAACTGAGCCAATTCAACATTAATCCAAGACCTACACACTAGAAAATTGCCAAGAGGATCCTACAATACCTATAACATACAAAGGACTATGGCCTTTGTTTTTCTCGTGATGCAGGATTTCAGGTGAAGTCCTACAGCGATGCAAGCTAAGCATCCATGAAAGACGACTCTAAGAGCACTTTAGGAGGCTGTACCGTCACGGCAGATGCTGCTGTTATTTGGGTTAGCAAGAAACAGGACAATAACTGCCCAATCTTCTTGTGATGCAAAATACGTTGCTGCAGCCAAGATGGCTAATGAGCTGACATGGCTCAAACAGTTCCTGGATGGACTGAGAGAGAGCACCAACGAGCCGTCGATGTTGTACATGGACAACACCTCTGCTATACATCTAGAATGAAACACGTTGCTATCAAGTATCAATTGATCAGGGATCTGGTTGAAAGAAACGAGCTGGAGATCGTGTTCATTTCAATGAACTAGATGGTACCCGTTATCTTCACAAAGCCTTTAGACAAGGCAAGTTTTGAAAGGCAACGGGCAAGCTTGGGAATCAGAAAAATACCCGCTTTGAGAGGGAGCTAAAGAGACCTTAAGTTTCTACATGTCAAAGCTTTAGTATTTTTGTTTTCCTTGCATTTTTTGGACTGCTGTATTTTTTAACTAAGTTTCACACAGTCTGCATATTTGAACTAAGTTTCGCACAGTTTGCAGTTGTTGCATTTCCCAAAAAAACCGACACTCAATTCAAAATGACTTAGAATATATTTTGCGCCTCCCTTCGGCTTTTGAAAAATGTGACATGTTGGAGATGGTGAACTCATGCAACCATTCCCTAGCATTCCCCAAAGTCAAAGTCACCGACATCGAATTGACCGACAAGTGCTCATACAACCATTTCCTGAAGTAGAAGTACCCGATTCAAAGTCCTCGAAAATATAAAAAATACGTAGACAATGTCTCCGAGACTATGAGGTTTCTATTTTAGAATGGATTTAATAGAAAATTATATGTGTTTAATGGTGAAAGGAGAAATAATTGGAGAAGAAATGTGAGACGTTTGGCATACAATGCTAATGTCAAAATTTGGCAAATTCTAACTTGATTATGTTGGATATTCCATGTTGTGTCTTGGTATGGTTGGTAGGCCATGACCTCTACCGACTTGTAGATTGTAATCTACATGTTTAGATGACTCTTGAATATGTGCGACATGTTATGTAAGCTATCCTACTATACTTAAATAGTAGTGAATTGTAGTTGTGTAATGATATCCATACATGATCACCATAAAAAAGGTGTCTTGAAGCGTGTGATAGAGATTGTGGTCTATTTCTATCAAGAAGTGAAGTCAAAGTACTTTGAACAGTATTGATTGACATGTGATTCAAATGAAGTTTTAATCAAATGAGTGTCAAAGGACTGTCAAATAACTATCGAGTGTTGATTGAAGAGTGTTGACTGTCTGGTGCATACCTGATAGGTTGTCTTCTTTCTCTTGTGGATCTCCTTGGAGATTGTGCAGGTTCAGCAACTACTTTAGCTTTGTCTATTCTATTGACAACAGAACCACTCTACGTTGCAAGTGTTTTGGGTACAGGCTGCATGTCGGTTTGCTCGTCATCTGAACTGTCACTGAATTCATTCGAAATTTTAACATCTTGATCCAGATGTTCAGGGTATGCTCCCTTTGTCAGTGTGGGCAGGTCGTAGTACTGCTTGCTGAGAATTTCATAGCCGACTGGATGTCGTCAGCCATCGTTCTTGTTGTCACAAAATGTGACATAGCACTTGAGTCAAGAATAATATCTTGAACATCGGCTTGTGATGTAGCACATACATTAGTACCCAGATAGGCAGATGGCTTGTTCTTTAGCCATCTTTGAGGATTCTAGCTCCTCCATGTATGATGAGCTGTTGGAGCTCTCCTTCCTACCTTGTGCCTTTTTGTTCCTTGGAATTTGATAACAGTCCATGGCTGCATGACCCTTCTTATGACAGTGTATGCACTCAATCTTTGGATTCAGCCAACATGTATCCACCATGTGGTCATCACGTCTGCATCTTACGCAGTTTTTCTTCTCATCGCTTTGCTGCTTGTTCTTGCTCCTGCCTTTCCATCTTCCTTTCTGATCTTCCTCTTTCTGCTGACTTTGATCTTGTCTTCTAGTTGACTCCCTCTTATGCTGAGGCTTTGTTTTGAGCCTCCTAATGGTGTCCAATCCTAACCAAACTTCATGAAAGCTTTAGGACAGCTTCATTAAACCTTTGAAAATGTGCTTACCAACTATTGGCTAAGAATTTTGAGATGTACCACAAAATTAGTCCAAAAATCATCAAAAAACCATGTTTTTTGACCAAATTTGACCAAAATTTGTGGAAGTGCAATCTGATCCTAATCCCTATAAATCCATTACGTGGAAGCACTAAAAGTTCTGATTTTAGTCAAATATGGATTCTATAGCCCATTTCTAGTCCCAAAACCCCAATTTTTGGTCCAAAGTCACTATCTAATCATGTTTTGACTATTCAAACATCATGCAATCATTAGATCCAATCATTAATGACTGTAAAATAGTAAGTACAATCTGAAAAATGTACTACATCAGTACCTATGATCAATTCCAAGCAAAAACCATGAATTCTAGGTGAAAATTTCACTAAAACCATAAAAAATCCTATGATTTCCATCAAAATTCATGGAGCAAATCCACAATTATGATCTTTATGCTGAAAGTACACCAAGGATATGAGAAGCCACCTACTTGGAAATGAATTCCACCACCTGGAAGAATAAGCAAAGAGATACACCAAAAGAACTACAAGAATCCAAGATCCTCAAGCCCCACTTCCTGGTTGATGTGATCCAAGCTTTGATACCACTATTACGATCACCAAGTGAAGATCTTCAAGAATCCTATCACATGCAAACCAAAAGGACACTTGTGGAGCATAAACCACCCAACCAACATGAAGAGGCTAGTCAATACCCTAACCCTTCACCCCCAAGCCACAGTGAATGAATACAAGAGAGGAGGCAAAACATGGCTCAAGAATCTGAAATTCCAATAGGGAGATGGGCAAGTTTCCATGGTATGTATTCTCTCCTCTTGGAGAGAATATTTCCCTTAGGATCCCCATGCAACCTATATTAAGCTATTGACCTCCTATTCTTGCATTAAAGTAGTCATTCACCATGCAAGTGCTCCTATGTCCAATTATAGGTCTGGGCCCTCATATGATTATTAATTACTTGATACGACCATGTCCAAAATGACGTAGCATAACTAATAACCAGATACAACTGGAGTGACCGGCTATCCACATCAGGAATTCTTCTAATTCTCTTATACATGACATGGACATAATAGATTGCCGCGGAGAAAGTGTTCGGAATGCGCCAAAAGTGACTTCACCACTCTATCAGACGCGAAGTTGCAAGTTCGTGGTGAGGAGCATTTTGGAAAGCAAAGGCATCATGGCTTCCAATTTGGCACCATAGCGGCAAGTGGCCTGGTAAGCCAAAATTTGCAGGTCATTATTTTTTATTTTGACATCATAGTTGGCCTCGACATACACTTTATAGCCTACAGGTGCAATTTCACGTAATTCGGAGATGGCCAACATCAATGAGGCAATTTTGGGCGATGCAAGCAAACTCGATGGGGCTTCCAACTACAACATCTGGAAGTTCAAAATGAAGGGTTGATGGAGAAGGAGTTATGGGACATTGTTGCAGGCATAGAATCTTCACCAGGATCAAAGAGTTGAGAGACCAACTCTTGGAGATTGGAGAACCAATTAGAGACGTCGAATTGGTGCATACTACTATGAGCGGTGTATCGGAGGGTCTACAAATCTTTGTGAGCGGCATTGCCTAGAGGGAGAAAAAAAAGATTTGCATGGGATCATGTTGCAGAAAGAGCAACGTCGAGAGGTAGTGAAGTCAAGGCAAACTGCATAGGAGGATCAAGCATTGCTGCCAAGAACAAGCAAAAAGGTTTGAAGAGGATCTCAAAGAAGGCCAAGGACGATGAGGACGAGGGAGAGTCATCATCGAAGTAGAAAAAGAAGGAGATGGACAAATGTTACTATTTCCATAAACTTGGTCATTGGAAGCGAATTCAAATTAGATGATTTTGAAGACTTTTGCAAGGAACATGGCATCGAAAGACAATTCACTCAATCATACACGCTGCATAGTAATGGTGTGGCAGAAAGAAAGAATAGAACCATTATGGAAAGTGCACACTCCATGATGAAGCAGATGGGCTTACCAAATTCTTTTTGGTCGGAAGCGTGCAATGCGGCAACGTTCTCGCAAAACAACAGTCCCACAATTGTGGTTCCAAATGTGACTCTCGAAGAAGCTCTTACAAGAATGAAGCCAAAAATCGACAAGTTTTGGGTCTTTGGGTATAAGGCTTATGTACATGTGCCAAAGGAGGAGCAAAACAAGCTTGATGCCAAAGCGATCAAGTGCATTTTTGTCGGCTATGATGAGAGGACAAAGGCGTATAGGTGTTTTGATCCTATGATGAACAAGATTCACATTAATAAAGATGTCATCTTTGATGAGTTGCATAGGTTTGAGGACGAAGACCATGTAGGTGGTGATCAAGAGACTTCCCACAATCTTGGAAGATGAAGATGAAGAAAAAGCTCCACATGTTGATGCACATGAAGATGAGGCTCGAGAAGGCGAGTATGAAAGAACACCACCAGTTCATGAGCCTAGAGGAAGGTATTTGTCGATAGGTGCAACAAAAGAGAAATCTGCTGGAAGTAAGAAGCGATTCTTGGACACTCCTAGGGACACATAATCTCCAAGAAGTGTATCACTAGAATATAAGGTACCCAAATGGTATGAAAAGATCATGAAAGATGTGAAGATGAATCAACCTAAATCTAGTTCACAAGAAGAAGTGAGAAGATCAACATGGGAAAGGAAACCTCCTGATCGTTATCATGTGAACTATGCCCTAATGAGTGACATTTTCGAGCCGAGAGCCATTGACCTTTGACGAGGCAAAGGATCTCAAAGAGTGGCAAAGAGCAATGGAAGAGGAGATGGAATCAATCCACAAACATGATATGTGGGAGTTGGTTGATCTACCACTTTGAAAAAAACCCATAGACAACAAATGGATATTTAAAACAAAGTTTCATGCAAATCGCATGATTGCAAAACATAAGGCACGCCTAGTAGTAAAGGGCTATGAGCAAAGCAAGGGAATTGACTATGAGGAGATGTTTGCTCCAGTGGCTAAGTGGACTATGCTATGTCTGATTGTTTCCTTAGCATCACATCTTAGGTGGAAGATCCACCAAAAGGATGTGAAATCTGCATTCCTGAATGGTAGCTGGGAAGAGGAAGTATACATATCCCAACCGCAAGGCTTCATTGCAAAGGGACAAGAACAAAAGGTATGTAAAGTACGCAAAACACTCTATGGTCTCAAGCAAGCACCACGTGCATGGTATGAACGCATTGATCATTACTTTCTCTCTCATGAGTTTATGAGAACAAGTTTACATCCAAATCTTTGTGTTCTTATAATCAATGATGGCATTGCCTTGGTTGTGATTTATGTTGATGATATAATTATCAGGGGCAATGATGAGAATTTCATTCATTCAATCAAAGCCAACTTGTGCAAGCAATTTGAGATGACAGATTTAGATCTTATGCATTATTGCTTGGGAGTTGAACTATGGCAGAATGGCAATGACATCAGGCTATGTTGTTGTGGGTATTTCCTGTACATAAATAAATAAGTGGGTCCCGCCACTTAAACTATTGTTGGCTAAGCCTTACCTAGTGGGCCCCGCCACAGTACACTACCGTACAGTTAAAATAATAAGTGTGAGGGCACTGCTGCATGTGTAAGCCCAACCCAATGAGCACATTGCTAGTTGTTTTAAGTTGTTTCATAGAGACTTGGGCCCTAGGTGTAAATAAATAATGTTGAGGCCCAAGTTCACAAAGTCAAGTTGAAAAATAAGGAATCTAATTTGTACAAAGTAAGACTCACATGATTCATGTGACTTGCCTTGTGATTTTTTGGAACCATTAGATTTAGTTTGTGTTTGTTTGAAGGGCTTGGATTAGAATCATTCCCCATGAAGTGTGGCCAATTAGAGTGAAAGAGGCTCACCTTTGGAATCTACAAAAGGGAGCCATTTCCTTTGTATTTTATCCTCATTCTATTTCTAATAACACTCTGCAGGTCTCTCTCTCTCTCTCTCTCTCTCTCTCTCTCTCTCTCTCTCTCTCTCTCTCTCTCTCTCTCTCTCTCTCTCTCTCTCTCTCTCTCTCTCTCTCTCTGGTTAGGACCGAATAGTTTGGGAAAGGTGCTAATGTATTTACAAAATCTCTAAGTAAGGATAAATTTAAGACTTTTAGAGCTAAGCTTGGCATAGATTCAGTTATGTAAAACGTTTTCTTTGAAGTACTTGTTGATACTATCATGGAGATATGTTCCATGAATAGCATAGATCATAGACCAAGTGAGACGTGGATTATTGAGGGGGAGAGTTAAATTAGCAATAATCAACGTGTAAATTGTCTTACAGTTACTTTCTAAGTTTGACGGTGACACACCTAGCTCTAGAACTATTGGGCCGATTATTTAATGAGCCCATTTTGAGTACGTAAGTTGCTTCTCTTTGTACTTGTGTGTAGATTTTGAATATACAGTTGTGGGAGAGCAAATATGTCTTGTATTGTTTTGAAGCACTTGAGTGGTGATTGAATCGATCATTTTTATAGGGTATTGTCAACTCTCTCTCCCTCCCTCTCTATCCATTTGAGGTCCACAACAAACCGAACTAAAACCATAAGGAACCATATTAAATTATATTGAACCATAACGAATCATGGCTGAAACTATATTAAGCCATACTGAAGAGATAAGACACATGTCCTCTCTCTCTCTCTCTCTCTCTCTCTCTCTCTCTCTCTCTCTCTCTCTCTCTCTCTCTCACATGAATGGTACGCAATTTCTTTTTATTTCTTTTAGTTTCTAATACTCTAAAAAGTTATATGGCCTATAATGACTTTTGAAGGGAAATTTTAAAACCACCAAATGTATTAATACCACCTCGACGGTCAAGATCATCGAAGTAATATCCTACGGACACAATCGTTTGCTTCTTCTACACGCTTTTAGATCGGTTGTACCTGTATAAAAGAGAGTACGATATTCATACATTCTCCACGCCCTCTTTCCTCTCTTCTCTTCTTCTTCTCCTTCTCTAGCATACCAGGGGTTGAGGTGTTGATGCTTATGTTATGATAACGGAAAAGCTACCTCCGGAATACACTGGTAAGTCGCCTTCACACTTGTATACTTCTGCTATGAACACTCTGATAGCAAAAGAAATGATAACTTCAATAGCAATCTATTACTTTGCTAATATAGCTTTATGAGTTATGAATGCATGCATAGGATTATGCACCCATTTTTGCATCTCTACTTGCGTTGAATACTCGCTTTATGCATGCCGGTTTGTAGAAACCAGCGCTGGCCAGTTTAGTAAGAATAAGTGTGTGGCTCACTCACACCAATGCATGCATATACTAGCACTCAACACAGCATGAAATCATTGTATGAATCATCATTCATGTAGCATGAGCTCCAACGTGATTTGGGAGATAAATGGCAGTGCTGCCAACGCTGAAAAATATGGGCGGAATGCGTCGACATGCACTTCTAATCAAGAAAAGTATAGTAACTCGCTACCATATCAACGAAATAGCTACATATTCTGCTAAGTTCCATATGCAATACTGCTATGGATGCACCATTGATGCATTCCAACGATGGAATGCAAATGGTTATTGATGAAAATGATCCTAATCATATGCCATATGATGTTTTAAGTCTATGATTATCAAAAGAGCTCTGTACGGAAGCTAGTATGTTGATTTTGCTTGTTACTATCTCTATTTCATACATTGTTACACCATAAATAACACGAAGGGCTTAAACATACTGCTCAAATCACAGTAGATAGCAAGGTTAAGGTACGTATGGCACTTTCAACTACTATGCTGCATAATACGCTTTGTTAAGAAATGATAACTCCGTTTGGATGATACACCACACTAACGGGATGTCTCTTATACATACGATTATGCAATGACTATACGTAGAAATGGATACGGAAGGTCAGGTATCTCAAATGCAAACATATGCAAATGTGATTGCCTCACAAGAATCGGTATCTTCTACCATGCAGGTTAGTAACACACAAATGCTTCGATTCTCTTTGATAGAGCGTAAAATCATGATTATGGTTTAAAACTTTAAGAACGATAAGTTAGTTTGCAGACTCTTGGATAGCATGGATTTTCTCAAGAAGTCACGAATATCGAACAATTTCTGTTTATAGATATGAATGTTGGTATGGCATGGATTTGCCCCTAATTTCATGTATCGATCCAAACTACTTGTACGCTCACATTTTACTATACATTTTATATAGCTTATTTTCAAATGCGTAATGTCGTATATGTATCAATTAAAGATACGGACCAAAAACCAGCAAACTGATCAATATTGCAGGCGCCTAGAATTGGTACCATTATGGTTTGGCCGATCACTTGTAATAACTGTCAGAAAGGGAAGATTGGACTACACACTTTATTTTGCAAGCTGATTAGTTGAGCTTAACGTATTTTGTACATGGATAACAACTAATATTCAGCGTTGACACCTGTCTTCCTCATTGTGCTAACTTGTGCGGTTTTGTGTGGTGGGATGGTGGCAGGTACCAGCTGGATGTCTTGAGATATGTTTTGCTTCACGGTGCTTTTGTTAGTACTGTATACTTTTCAGCTATGTTTTACCTTGTTGGTCTATGAATAAAGGGTTTTAAAAGGTTTTGGTCTTGACTTGTCAAGAGGAGCTTTGTTTTATTAATCTCTCTATATGCATCCTTGAGGTGTAAATTTGACTATCCTTTGGCCGAGATAGTACCAAAACCTTTACTTTACTTGGATTCATGTGCTAACATAGGTCTATTTTATGTTTTAGTCCTCAGGTTGGTATCAAGGCACTATCGATCTGGGTTATGGGGAACCCCTTCCTCCCCCTAATCTATTTATACAAACTTTGATCATTTGCATGAAAAAAGCTGTCATGTTGCATAGTTTTATTAATGGGATAGATCGTAATACCTGTAATGTTGTTGGACCTGAAGATAAAGTGCTTTGCTTCACTGACCTTCTGGATACATTACATTGGGTTAAGATGTACTTGGAATTTGGTAAAACCAAGATCACTCCTATGAGTACCATTGAAATGTTGGCTTCAAATTTGGCTGGTATTGCGGAAAAATATGAGAATGAGGAGAAATTTTATAACTCTCATATTAGAAAAGTTTTCACTTGTCTTGAAAAAGAGAATGACGCCCATTCTGTTGAACCCTCTCCTACCATTTCGTCTCCTTCTCCACATCCTCTTGCTTCTTAGATGAAATGGATGAAGATAGTGCCACACAACTTGAAATGTTCTCTCAGGATATCTGCGATATTGGTGATCAATCCACTTTTGAATTTTGCCAATCCAAAAATTGCCAAGTCCCTTTCGTAACTGCTCACACTATTGAGCTCAAATCCACCCGCACTTCTTACAAACTTTGGAGCCTACTCACTGTCAATTTTCTTGCTCCTATTCCCATCGAGCTTTGGTGCATCCTTACTCATCTTATTGAAAAAGAAGTTCAGGCTTGTAAACTGGCTGCTCTTAACAAAAATTCCATTCTAGATACTCCTATTGCTTTTGAAACTGTCATTCGCATGAACAAATTTGAGCCTTCCCGTTGCCCTTTTGAGCAAACCTGGGCACGTATTTGTGGACATTTTGACACTGGATTAATAGAATGAATCTCCACCAAGCCAGAATTTGGAACTGGAAAAGACCTTTTTTCAAATGTAGATGTGGAGACAAGTGTAAAAATTAGTCCTCCATTATTTGGTTTGACCATGCCATCTGGTACATGATGAATAATCTGAGCATTTTCTTCCCGGGTGCATCCCCCACAAACCCAACTCAATTCCTTTTTTCTATGGCTACACAAACCTGCAAGGAATATTGTCAAAGCCCATATTACCTTCCTTTATCTACGCCAGTACATGATTGAAGCATCCATTCAACTTGCCGCAAATCCCTCTGCTAAATTCCTTGCTCATCTTGGTGATGCCGAGAATATTAGAGAAATTGAACGCTTGCTTAAGAGACCTAGCTTCTCTACTTTGCAAGGCAATTTCTTCCAAAACTATAGTAAACGTACAGGCACTTTCAATCTCAACAACCCTAGCTTTGTTCTCTCTGGCCAAGGTAAAAGAAGAAAGTCTACTGGATACAAGGGAAAAGAAGGACAAGGAAGCGGTACAAAGAGCGATTTGCCAGTCAAGAAGCTGAATTTCTATTGGGATTGATGTGTTTGCAAGACGAGATGGTTTTGGAAATGAGGGAGGTAATAAAAAATACATTGGATCACCTTCAGCTCATTATGCATGAAACAAAGGGAAAACTCTTATTACATTTACTTTATCACAATAGAATGTTTGAGACCGTTCATGTGAAAAAGTTTTATTCTCACATCTTACTACAATTATGCGGCTTTATACATGAGTCCTTTGATGATATAGTGTTTGGTTGGTCATACATGCCGAACGTCAAAATGGAATGGTATTTTCCTTATGAAGTTTTCTGCAATTTTCAAATTGAAAAGCTTCAAGTTTGATTGTGCTCTACTTTTAAACATTTCAAATAAGTTCAGTCATGTTGTAACTACAGATTGCAGCTTTACCAGTAGTAAGGTCCTTAAACGTTCATTGGAAAAAGGACTCAATCATATAGTATTGCAACATACTAATATTCAAAGTAATGCTACTGAATTACATAATGGATGGTTCAAACTCATGAAACTCTTACCTATGTACCATGATACAGATATAGAAATGCATGCTGAATTTTGTAGGAAAAGTGCCCTAGATTTTTTAAAGAACAAAAAATGGATTCAAGGGAACATTGTCCCATTACATAAAAAAGAAGCTTTCAACGATGAACGCAAATGGATTACCAAGTATTTATATGTCAATGGAATTGATAAAACACAACATAACCCTTGTTTTATTTGCATATATCTTGTATGTAAACTTGCTATAGAAAGACTTGATAGGCCGGATTTTATTCCTTTGCCTGATCCTACAAATAATTTCGTCTTAAAATCTTTGGAATACATTAACACTTCTATGATTGAGTTACTACCCGATGATTTCATATATTCAAAAGAATTACCTTACCTACTTTGCACCTATAAGGCGCATAAGGAAGCATTTCGATGGATCACAAATGCACATGATTGTTGTTTTTCTAGACTTGCAAAATTCCTAGTAGGTGCTCTTGGTATGTTGTATCCTTTCATTATAAAAGATGTAGGCCTGAAGGCAAAAACATACAAGAGTGTCCTAAATGGGGATACATCTTTACTTTGGCAATGTGATTCATCAGTTGACTTCTATCTAAATTTACCCCAGCATATACATATGATAAAAGCAACAGATATTTTCAAATGCTATGAAAATATTCCTTTGGAAGGTACTGACGGTCTGAAAACCATTATGACAAAAAACTGATTTGCTTGGCATTCAAAGTTGCCAAAGTCAAAACACTTAAGTATAGACGTTTATCTGGGTCCAGCGATTTTAGATGGGCATCTGAGAAAGCAATGTCGGACGAATGGAATGATATTGACAAGGATACTTTGTGTGAATGGAACTCTTACTTGATAGTAGACAACTATATTGTAAGACTAGGGGATCACACCTGGCGACAAATCCGAGGAATACCGATGGGATTTTCATGTTCACCATTATGGTGCAACTGGTACCTGTCATTCTTCGAAATGCAGTTTATCAAAAGACTTACAAAACTTGGGCATGTCGAATAAATGAATAACTTCAAATATTCATTCAGATATATAGATGACATCTGCTTTATCAACAATCATATGGTGGGATGCTTTTTGGATAAAACCCAACCTAGAACCGTAGACAATCCGTTCTGGATCTATCCCTTGGAGTATCTTGAGATTGATGGAAGTGATAACACAGCTGATTCAGCAAACTTTTTGAATATCACAATTTCTTTCGACCCAACTACGGGTTGTTCATTGCTTTCCAAATATGATAAAAGAAGAGACCTTCCTTTTTGCTTCCTGCAATATATACACCTTGCTTCAAATAGACCAATTTTCAATTCATACAAGGTTATTATATCGCAAACGATAGCTGTCATGTACTGTTGTAACAAACAAGAAACTTTTCTTAAGGAAGTACGAACTCTTGTAGATACCTTTCAGAGTAACAGGTTTGCCCATGATAAATTATGTATGATCTTTAACAAGCTTTTGTTTCAGGAAGAATTTCCAAGACTGTTATTTGATTTGCCTAAAAATATTAACAGTCTTTTGGTGGGCAGTTAGCTTTCCCTTAGGGGGGAGCTAGCTAGCTGCCCCCTGAGGGATTCACTGACTATGGGTATTGGTTGGTGGGTTCTCTCTCTCTCTCTCTCTCTCTCTCTCTCTCTCTCTCTCTCTCTCTCTCTCTCTCTCTCTCTCTCTCTCTCTCTCTCTCTCTCTCTCTCTCTCTCTCTCTCTCTCTCTCTCTCTCTCTCTCTCTCTCTCTCTCTCTCTCTCTCTCTCTCTCTCTCTCTCTCTCTCTCTCCCTCTCCCTCTCCCTCTCCCTCTCCCTCTCCCTCTCCCTCTCCCTCTCCCTCTCCCTCTCCCTCTCTCCCTCTCTCTCTCTCTCTCTCGCTCTCTCTCTCTCTCTCTCTCTCTCTCTCTCTCTCTCTCTCTCTCTCTCTCTCTCTCTCTCTCTCTCTCTCTCTCTCTCTCTCTCTCTCTCTCTCTCTCTCTCTCTCTCTCTCTCTCTCCCTCCCTAGAGATAGTGCAGTCTTGTGGTACGTGCATTGAAATGCTTGCACATTTGCACGGGTGGAACCTCAACGAAACACAGCAATGGAGGATAAAATGAGATGCATACCTGAGAAAGGACACGTAGTGCAAGATGCTGTATAGATGGATATGTGCTACCGAACATGGTCCACCAGGTAATGGGAAGCTGCCTCCTCTTTGGATTCTGAGCAACCGGGTGATCAAACGTGGCCATGCCGAAACGAAATGCAGCGAGCTCCTCCAAGAATAGGATCCAAACCTATGTGTGGACCCACTCTGTGAATGTACTGAAGCCAATCGGCCTCGAGCTCCTTGTCTACGATCTATGTTGGAGAGAAGAAGAGGGGATGCAGTATGTGTTCAACGTTGTGGATACTCCTGTGGGAGTAGTTCCACCGCGTCTCAAGAAGTTAAACCATGGAAGCTACAAGACACAGAATTAATTTCTGAATAGCGATTCAGCATACCGGCGACCCTTGCTCAAAGAATTTTTAGCCATGCAAACAGCTGAATGAAAACTAATCCAAGTCTGATAAACCATTTCAAGATTATGTAATTCATTAATGATTCTTGAAGTGCTTTACTGGATCAGATTCGATATTAGGGGAGTGAGTCGTGCTAGAGAATAACTGTTGGAATTTATCTCTTATGCTCCCGAAGAATAGATTGGATCGACAAATGTTCTTGGTGAAAAGAAGCTACGTCTAGTTGAATCTGCAGAAGCTGCAACACAACTCATGTTGTGCTCAAATTGCGAGTGTGGATCTAATTGAAGCTGAAAGATACGATATTATCAGATTCAGCCATATGGGTATGGCTATGGGTTCGTCTCTGGGGAGGACCACAATGCTGCATAAGAGCCGAAAGAAGGGAGCCTAAGGTGGTGTCTTGAAGCTCTTGCAGGGTGTGAGGAGTGGGAGCAGCAAGGGCTAAGCTGTCTGGAGTTCTTGCCAGTCCATGCTCAGCTTGAAACTTGGCTATGGCTGCAGGACCATTTTGTCAAGCCTTACTTTTCCCTTCCACCAATCCGCTTACGTGTTTGCTCTTTTCAGGTATGATTCCACTTATAAGTTTGCCCTTTTCAGGTATGATTCCAGACAGCAATGGCAAATGCTTTGACTTCCTTTTTGCATTTGGTGATTCACTAACAGATATAGGGAATACCCATCACATCTATTGTCCATCATTTCCAAGAACTGGTCCAATGTCGTCGAACGAAAATTTTTCAGACTGTCTATTCCATCCTGTGCTGCACGCCGAGACGAATCCACAAGACTAAACCGGGCTCCAAACGGTCCAGTACCTCAAACGGGAGGCGTCCACAGGTTCGTGGGCTTGACATGAACCCACTGGACCATATGAAGCTCAATTTCAACGTCGTTTGTCCGGAAACGCCCTTTCTGTCGGGGGGAATGCCACTAAATGGACAACTTTCCAACAGTCTCAAGAATTGGTCCGATGTCGCCAAACGGAGTCTGTTTTTCAGACCATTTGTTTCGTCCTGTACCACGTGACTTAACTGGGCTCCAAACAATTCAATACTCACAACGAAACGTGTGTCCGAACTAGAAACCCTAAACACAGTCTTGAGATTCTAGGCCCGTCGAGCCAAAAATTGGTTGTATTCAGTAAAAAACGGTCAAAACTTCGGACGAGAGGTGTTCAGAACTTCCTTCTAAATCATCAGCCACCATCCAAATCATCGGTCGTCACCCAGATCGTTGGCCGCACATGCACACACACACAAACACAACATGCACACAAATACACATACACATAGTGCGCACACTCACAAATACATGTAGATCCACACTCACATACTTATATACACACACAACACACCACACACACACACACACACACACACACACACACACACTTTCGAGCTCTCTCTCACACACACACCCTAAATCCTAACACACACACACACACACACACACACCCACACACACACACACACACACACCCAACCTAGGCCTAAAACCTAAAGCTACAACCTAATCCTAATCCACAACCCACACACACACACACACCCTCCATAAACACACACATGACACACAAACAACACACACGCACACACACACACGCACGCACGCACGCACGCACGTTTGCCATTGACGCACGTTCGCCATCGACACACATCCGTCAACGAGGGGCACTCTTTACTAGTATATATATATATATATATATATATATATATATATATATATATATAAGTTTTATAGAGACATCCCACCCACCGCGGCGGGTGGGATGTCTCTTTAGTTTTTTTTTTATAATTAATAACATATCTATATATATATAAAAGTTTTTCCCATTTTACTAAAGTATATATGAATTTCCATTTTACTAAAATGGATCCCCAAAAAATACTTTTCATTGTCAATTATCCATCATTATGGAGTTCTTACGTCTTCTTGACACAATGGCATAGCATTTGTCCCATAAGCATTTATGAAATTTGACTTTGGAAAAAAAAAAAACATAAATAAGCCCTCCCCATAATGCTTATTTACATTGTCTTTTGAAATTTTCTTGCTTTTTTTATCTCAAAGTGAATTGCAACTTTCTTCAATATTGCTCTTACATTTTACAATATGGTAAGTCAAATTTTTTTAAGTTTATTAAGTTAGTTTTTTCTCTCTCTCTCTCTCTCTCTCTCTCTCTCTCTCTCTCTCTCTCTCTCTCTCTCTCTCTCTCTCTCTCTCTCTCTCTCTCTCTCTCTCTCTCTCTCTCTCTCTCTCTCTCTCTCTCTCTCTCTCTCTCTCTCTCTCTCTCTCTCTCTCCTTTCTAGTTGTTTAGCTCGAATATTTTACTACTTAGAAACAAAAAACAGGAGACAGCCCACCCACCGCACGGGTGGGTGTCTTTTTTTTTTTTTAATTAATATCATATATATATATATATATATATATATATATGCATACATACATCAGAAGTATAACTTGGATGAGGCAAAAATCAAGGAGTCTAATGCAGAATCTACCATTATCAATCTTGATGTTGTTCAAGATGTGTTGGGGCCGAAGCTTGAGGAGGAGCAACTTCAAGCACTTGCACCTACAAGATCCACAAGAGAAGATCCGAGCCAAGTAGGCTCACATATGTGGAGAAAGGAATGCAAGTGGAGGATGTAGGAGACACTTCCTATCATGCATTCTTCATATCACATTAAGAGCCAAGAGATATCCAAGAAGCACTTCAATCCAAGGATTGGGTTGAAGCAATGACCCTTGAGTATGAAGCCTTGATGTCAAACAAAACATGGGAGCTTGTCAATCCACCTACCAACATGCATGTCATTGGATACAAATGGGTGTTCAAGATCAAATACAACAATGATGGATCCATCAACAAATTAAAAGCAAGACTTTATGCCAAAGGTTGATTATGAAGACACTTTTGCACCTGTTGCAAAAATGGTAACAAAATTCTCATTTCACTTGCATGTTATCACAATTGGAGGATGTTTCAACTTGATGTATCTCATGATTTCCTCAATGGCTACCTTGAGGAGGAGATCTACATGGAGCGACCACCTGGATTGTGAAAGTTGGTGAAGAAGCAAAAGTATGTCTTTTGTTTAAAAGTCTTTATGGACTAAAACAAGCACCAAGGTCTTGGTATGCAAGGCTCAACTCTTTTCTTATATCAATCGGATTTCATCTTAGTGATTATGATCCATCATTGTACGTAAAGTTTGTATATAACTCGTTAGTTATTCTTCTTATTTATGTAGATGACATAATTCTTAGTGGAAATGATTTGGAGCTAGTTGAGGAAACAAAGTCTGCACTTGGTAGTGAATTTAGAATGCAAGATCTTGGAATTCTTCACCGTACATCTTAGGCCTAGAAATTGACTTTTGAAAAGATCATGCTTTCATAAGTCAAAGATGCTCTTTCCATGCTTAAGAAATTTCAAATGGAAAAGTGTAAGGGCATAGATACTTCAATGGAGCATGTTGTAAATGATTTGGAGCTAGTTGAGGAAACAAAGTGTGCACTTGGTAGTGAATTTAGAATGCAAGATCTTGAAATTCTTCACCGTACATCTTAGGACTAGAAATTGACTTTGGAAAAGATCATGCTTTCATAAGTCAAAGATGCTCTTTCCATGCTTAAGAAATTTCAATGGAAAAGTGTAAGGGCATAGATACTCCAATGGAGCATATTGTAAAAGTTCCTATAAAAGAGGATGAATGATCCTTTGTGGACATCACTCTTTATAGGAGTCTTATTGGCTCTCTCATTTGGTTAACTGTAACTAGGCCAAATTTAAGTTTTAGTGTGTATAAGTTAAGCCAATACATGCAAGATCCAAAGATTTGGCATTGGAAGTTGGCAAAAAGAATCTTGAGATATGTATCTTATACCTTAGACTATGGTTTGATCTATAAAGGAGAAGATCTAACATTGGTTGCATTTTCATACTCATATTTTGCAGGAGAAAAAGTGGATAGAAAATCCACAAGTGCATACCAATTTTTATTGGAGGAAATCTAGTTTCTTGGCTTTCCAAGAAGCAAGCAACTATATGGAGGAAATCTAGTTTTTATTGGAGGAAATCTAGTGTGTCATCATGTGAAGCAGAGTACAAAGCTACAACTACCACAAAGGAGGTCCTATGGATCAAGAGGCTACTCATGGAGCTAAGGTGTATTGAAGATGAAGACCTACCTATTATCAAGAATGATAACATCTCGGCTCAGGCTCTTGCAAAAAATCATGTATTCCATGCAAGAAGCAAACACATCGAGGTAGCACACCACTTTGTAAAGGAGAAAGTGATAGAGAGAGAGAGAGAGAGAGAGAGAGAGAGAGAGAGAGAGAGAGAGAGAGAGAGAGAGAGAGAGAGAGAGAGAGAGAGAGAGAGAGAGAGAGAGAGAGAGAGAGAGAGAGAGAGAGAGAGAGAGAGAGAGAGAGAGAGAGAGAGAGAGAGAGAGAGAGAGAGAGAGAGAGAGAGAGAGAGAGAGAGAGAGAGAGAGAGAGAGAGAGAGATCTTGTTGGAGCATGTTGAATCATCATCTTGTGTTGCAGATCTACTCACAAAAACATTGCTCAAGAATGTATTTGTCAAGATAAGATCAAATCTTGGCTTAATCTCAAAGTCCATGGTGAATAGATAGACATATTTTA
Organism: Diphasiastrum complanatum; assembly: GCA_029204225.1. Lineage (NCBI taxonomy): Eukaryota > Viridiplantae > Streptophyta > Lycopodiopsida > Lycopodiales > Lycopodiaceae > Diphasiastrum > Diphasiastrum complanatum. The sequence continues at coordinate 14,194,473 of CM055095.1, read as the reverse complement.
AGGAGGAGTGTGAAGAATAGTAAAAATATCTTTCTATGTTCACTTTGGGGACTATGCTCATGATTATTCCATTGTAAATATTCGAGGTATGTGAATTGAGCACATTACTTTGTAGAATAGGTTGAGTTTGAGTTAGGTAGATTTGGAAATGTAAGCATGCAAAATGTTAGGTGGCATGCAAACTTAGGTAGAATGTAACTAGTAAAATTCTACATGTGTCTAGTTTGTCTAGGAACAAGATATGCAATTCTTGCCACATCATGCATGTACTTTGAGATGTGGATCTATGATAGTAGAGTTAACTAAAAGATGTGGATCAACCTTTGGACACTTGGAAATCCACCTAGGAACTCGAGCCTCATGATGAGAGGTTTTTTGTATAGCATTCCATACTGTAAATTTGATGAGTAAAGTGGATTTCTCTCTCTACACTAGTTTCTATGCTTATATATTTTCTCTCTACCTTTCTCCATAGTAAGCACTTAGAAAAATATTTTGATGCTTAAGTCTCATAGTGAGTACTTAGTTTTTTCAGTCTATGATATGCATTGTGTGCTATTGTCTTGAATTGTCAAGTAATCTGTTGTTTGATCATTCATGTGCAATCACAACACCTCATAAAAGTGTTGGGAAGTTCACACATGCCCAAACTTCACACCACCATATGAAGCCACACTCTTCAACATGATCAAGATCCAAGACGATCCAAGCAGATCCTTGCAGATTCAAAATCAAGTAGATCTAGTAGATCAATGTAGATCCTCGATCTCATACTACCATCAAGGTATTACCGAATGACCAACCTTGAAACGGATACCTTCTAATCAAAAAATCCCAGCTCCTTCCAATAGGCTTTCCATTCACAAAAAATCCCACAATGCACCAAAAGGAAGCAGCTCTACACAACACATCCATGAGGATGGTACTATGGGACTAGTACCAAAATAGTGTGGGAGGCATGTTGGCCATTTATAGTACCATGCAATGACCAACACACGAAGCATGTAAGTAAATACTGAGGGCTCAAAAACCTCAAAAGTAAAGTTACTTGCAAAAAACGACTATTTACAAGTGCTCATTGGGCCATGGGCTTACGCACACAGGATGCCACGACCCTCACATCTTATTTCTAATAATTTTGGCATTTTATCTATTTACAACCATGACGGGAATACCCCCAACACTTACATATAGTGACCCACAAAGCACTATATATATTTGAGATTTGACTCTTGATTTACCTCATCAACAAAGAAGGAGTGAATACCATATGTGTCCTATAGTTGCTTCCAACTAAGCTATTCTGGTAAGTGTTTTTTCCTTCATTTGGATTCAACATTGAAGTACATGACCATGCTTATATATAAGAATGTGTTTGATTGCATAGCCATCAGCGATCCACCTCTTGTTATTTGCTTGTAAATATACTATATGTTGTTGCTTTATAGTCACCACTCAATAGCCAACGATCAATCACTATCCCACAATGCCTATTGCCTACAATCTATCGTTGTCTTGCAGTGCCTAGCTCCTGCCTGATAGCATATGTCTGAACAGTGTTTTCAAATTTATCTCTTAATCAATACATGCTAATTCTTTGTGAAGATCTTTAACTCTCATGACATAACTTGAAGCACTCTCATCAACTCTCTGATAGCTTAGAAATATCTAATTTCTAAGTGTGAGCAATCTTGATGTGTTCTTTGCTTCAAAAATTGTTTTAAGGATATGCCAAGCCTCCTTGGCAGTGGTGCAAGAACTAATTTTTAATTTTTCTACATTGGCAAGATTGGTGGAGTTACTTGTATTTGTAACCAAAGATCTTAGTAGGTTTGGATCTCAATGGATCCCAAATCTTTCACATGGTACTAGAGCTTGTGTTTTAGGTTATGAGGAAGGCAATCACATCTATCAATTGTTTGGAGAAGATATCAATGCTAGAACATGCTAGATTGGATTCTACACCAAAATTGAGTTTCTTGCATTTGTAGTTTGGATCTTTTGTAGATCAAAGCCCTATATAGGTTTTTAATCTTGATCAATTCTAATTTTTCAATTCACATGTTTTGGATCATTGGATTAGCCTAAGTGGTGCTAATAGATTGCATATCAAGTTTTCAACATTTGCATATAGATTTTGAAATAACCATTTTTTTGTGATTTTGTCAAAACCCTAATTTTGATTGGATCTCTATATAGTGACCTTGCTAGACTTCGTTTGAGTGTGTTTCAATCTTAGGAAGTGGCAAGATTCATTGTATTGAGGATAGATCATAGGTTGATCAAGATTTCATGATTCTATGTGTTGATTTGCTTGGTATAATTGCTAGAAGAGAATTTAAGTAGTTTCATATGTTCGTGATTTCCTTTTGAAAACATTTGTTGTTGTTCAAAGGAGTGCTTTGTGCATTGAAACAGGTTGAAATAGAGGATTAGGTCATTGCTACATGGCTACATCAAGTGGAGTCATGTTGGAAGCCAATGATAGGCTTACCTCAAGTAACTATTCATTATGGAAGGTGGTTGTTATCTCATTTGAGAGCCGACTATTGTCGAAGAAGCACTCAGTCAATCATACTATGATCTATGGGGAGAAGCTATGGATAGAGAGAATTCATCTCTCATAAAAAATTAGACTTGGACTGTTGTCGAATTACCTACCAACATAAATGTAGTTGATTGCATATGGATATACAAAGCAAATAGAGGTATCGATCAAAGGAAAGCTCGACTTGTTGCATGACGATTTTTCCAGATCTCAAATATCAACTATTCTGAGACTTTTAGTCCGGTCAAATTAAATTCATTTTATGCCCAAATGCTTTTTCATTTCTACCCATACTATTTTCAATGCTTAACCATTCTATGTACATTACAGTTTGTAGCTCATAAAAAAAAATTAGTATAACTCTTAAACCATAGCTCCGATTGAGACAAATTACACTGTTTGAAAGCACTCAAACGAGAGCTTTCCAACGACAGCCTACATGACCTACTTTTGAGCAACCGCTCAAAAGTTATAGCCAGTCAAAGTTTCAAAGGACCAAATACCTCTTCTGTTCACGGATAAAGGACCTTTTTAACCAAATTGTGCCGAGATAGAACAAGCACCCTCTCAATGAGAGAATACTCTATGGTCGCATAGAAGCGATATTGGGTTTCTTTTGAATAATAGCTTAAAAGTAGGTTATGTAGGATACCATTGGAAAGCTCTCAAAGCTCTCATCGAGTGCTTTCCAACAGTATAATTTTCATCTCAATAGGAGCTATTGTTAAAGAGTTATACTATTTTTAATGATAAATTACATATTATACTATGGATAACACTAAATTCCAGATTTCATGGCAAATCTAAGCACATAGAAATCTAGTATCATTTCATTCGGGAGAAAGTTTTCTCAGGGCAGGCGATCCTTCAATACTGCTCCACAACAGAAATGGTCAAAAATCTCCAGCAAAGGGTAACCAATCCTATTATTCTCCATGTTCAAATGTTAAGTTCAACTACTTGAAGACCATTGAAGACTTGGCCATCTTCAAAGACTTCTACCAGCTAGCATTTAGAACAAGTCTGCAAAAATATGCATTCACAATATGCAGAAATGAACTATGTTTTGGCACAGTATGTTCTTTCACATTTATCCGAAAAATGCGAAATGACAGTTCACCAAAAGTTAAACTGCTTTATGGCACCCTCGGTTTTTTTGCAAAATCCCGAAGTGAGAGAAAAATTCTAAAGTGAGAGAAAAATCTCGAAGGTGGTCTATTTTCAAGGAGGAACGTTATCAGCCACTTCCAAAAATGCGAAGTGAGAGAATTTGCAATGTCCTCGTCCACGGCAACATTCCCAACTCATTGACCATGTGCACATTGTACAGTTGTCATCACAAGCCAAATATTTCCAAGTACAACGACTTGCCTAATTAGATGACAAACATTTATTGTAATCAATACATGGACGCAATCTATAAATGGATCATCCTAGCACACTCTAAGGGTGGCTCCGTCCATGAGACGAATGATTTTGAGCCTCCTAGTTACGCCGTCATTCTGGTTGTAATTGCCATTTTGTTGTGCTTTAGTGTAATATAGCAGCAATACCTTTTCTATCTGTGTACAACGTAAACGAGTGCTTATTGTGATTGAATGCACTTTACTTCTATTATCACGCTTGTTCACTCACTCTGATCGGAACACAGACATCTACGACTCCTCAGTTTCTGATCAGAGAACGAATGTCTTTGACGCATGAGGTACTTGCATTATTCTGGGGCACTATCACTCCAAAGTTTTGAACTAAACTTCTCATTGAAATCTGATTTACAATAATACCTCAAATCATTTCTAATCTCTTCGGTGGATTGTACTTGTTTTTATTTTGTTAGTATGAACTAATTTATAAGATCCTGTTGGGCATAGAGCGCTTGAGATGTGACTACACTTAGCATTAACAATCTAATAGACTGTTTCTGCATCTAGCAGCCCATTATAGCAGGAGAGCTATTTCGCAAATATTCATGTTCTCTTCTCCATTTGCATTCTCCATACTCCCTTGGCCTTATCAGAATGTCCCGACACCGAATTATAGTGTTTTTAAGAAAACTTTTTTCAATTTTAATGAGCTACGTTACGTAGATTTCAAATTTGAGTGTTTTGATCGGTCCATGTGTAAGAAAAATTTGAGAAAAAAAAATAAAAAGGCAATCTTTACAAAGGGTCTTTTTTCGATTTAGAACTCCTCTAATGTAGATTCTCTTATGTACACTGTACCAGATGATCTGTGAACTAAGTTTGAAAGTCAAGGCATTCATGGATTCAGATTAAGGGGGAGTGTTGGATTTATCCTCATAACCTATTTTTAATTTACATCCATTCATCTATCCAGTGTCTACAGTTTTACTCATGTTTTTACACAGTCTATAGAAATACATGAAAAAGGCTAACAGTCGGATTCGACAATGACAAAGAGTATAGAAGGTGTTCAAATGTTAATAGAGCTTATTTCCACTTGTTGTAAAGCTAATGACTTGCCCTAACAATTTTTGCAAGTAGCTTCCGAGAAGCTCAATTGGATAAGTGACAACGCAATTTGGCTAAGCTCCAATTCTGATATGCGACCAAACAATTGTCTTCACCTGTCATTTGGATAAGCCTAAATTGCATTCATAACTAGTATAAATAGTTGATCATTTTCTAGGTTAAGATTTGATCAGTGAATAAAAGCTAATTGATCCAGGAGATTAATATAGCGCATTGCTAAAATTGCTTATTGCTTATTAGCGGAAGTACACTAGACAGAGTCAATCAAATACTCAAAGATAGTTTCGAGTACTCATTGCATCCGCTATTGTTTTGTGCTCACGATTCTTTTGATTTGTACATGCTACTTACTGAATTGATTATACAGTTTTATTGCGTTCAATATTATGTCATAATGATTGAATGCTTCTCTATTTTATTATAATATGATTACGTTCTCTTATAGTTTTGTCCTAACTATCGAATACTTCGATACAATAGCTATATTCGATATTGTGATATTCGATACGAATGTAGTCTTTTCTCTATTGAGCATATACAATAGCTATATTCGATACTGTGATATTCGATACGAATGTAGTCTTTCCTCTATTGAGCCTCCTTTCTTTCTTCCAATAAGTAAGTCCTTTAACTTCTTGCTTTTTGTTAATATTTTCTTATGCTATGTCATTGGATGCTTTGAGTGGTTCCTTTCATCCAGCTAATGGACTGATGCTTTGATTTTGCAGTTACCATTGGAGCTTGAATGTAATCTTCGTGGAGAAAATTGTAGATAATATATTCTAAAAAAATTATAAAGATGAATTTTGTCAATAACACATAGTTACCACTTTCCAATAGAGATAGAACAAGCATAACTCAACTATTCTACTCAAAAATAGAAAAGAACCAAATATGAGAAGATAGTATTCACCCCAAGCCTTCCAAAAGTGAAATGCCACTTAGGTTCTACATTTTTCATGATACAATCTTTTAGTTGGTTCAGTCCTCTTTAGTTTATGCATAAGTTTATTAGGGCAATGGCTTGATCATTCATGAGGCTCCTTGCCGACTCTAATGTTAATAAACTTCGTCAATGCTTGATATGGTATAAACAAAGGTATGGCTTGTTTTGCTCTCTTGTGAAATAGGCTATATGAGTCAAACTGAGGTGTCGTTAGATCCTAGACTGTATTTCTAAATGCCTACAAAGTTATGGCATGTACGTCAATTTATGAATGTCATGCTCGCTTTTTGATATTACTTTTAGCCCTAGTATGTGAAATGAGCTGTATTGATTTGATCGATGTGTCGTAAGATGCTAGACTGTGTTTTTCTATGTCTACAAAAACGTTGGAAGTTTTTCTTTTGGCACATACGGCACGGTTTAGCATGTCGTATGTGTCATGCTCGCTTTTGCGCATCAGTTCAGCCCTAATTTGGGAAATGAGCTATATCCATTGTGCAACATATTGAAACTTTGTATGCTTTGTATATGTTTTGCAAGGCTTTGAGCGCTTGTAGCGACTATAGTTGATAGGTCACATCAACAACATGATTGACCAGGCCAGCTGGGCGGGGCATGGGTATCTCAGTGTGTAGCGCCCTTACAGATGTTGAGGTAGAGAGGCTGCGAGAGATGCATGGCCATGACGGATCAGCTAGCCAGGCATTGAGACCATCACAGAGCTTTTTCCAACAATGAGGACAAAGCTCACATAGCCAAGGTGCAAGGCCTAGCCATAGAAGGTGTAGGGCCTAACCGCCTAGCCACAGAGAGGCACCTATCCATGACAGTCACTCAATTTTTGGCACACATGCAAGGGCACATAGGCCTTCTGCCACTCCATCAGACACTTTAGGAGCATCAACATCATCAGTTGCTAGTGTCACACCTCCAGATGTAGATGGGAGAGAGACACATCACTTGCCATGCCATCATCACATGCACCCCCCCTTTGGCCCATCTCATACCACCATAGGGCATGTTAGACCTCGGTCGTCGACACACTCATAGTAGAGACATGTTAGGCCGAGAGCACAACAAATTACACTGAATAGAGGGTGGCAGAGGCGCCAACCCGAGATTAGCATGAGTGCGATAGCCTAGTTTTTTTATGAGGCTGCCATTCCCTTAGCCATTGCTGACACCCATGTCTTCAGGGAGATGATGTGTCAAGCGGCATCAATTGATTCCTCATGGGCACCTCCTAGAAGAGAGTTGATACACATGCATCTCCTACGCCAGGAGGAGGAGACGATCACACAAGAGTTAACATGCGAGAGCTGAGCCCTACTCTAGCATCTTGGCAGAGGTAAGAATCCTTAACTTTTGTCATTTTTCATTTCGCAAGTTTCTTTGCTGCATCTTCCTAGCATGTCTATATAGGCTATACATGCTTGATATGGCAAGTGTGTCTAACTTATGTCTGTGTCCAATGACATGGTGGGGTTGTCAGGGCCGCTCCATGCCAGAGCTCCGGTGGTTGGCAGAAAGTGTTGTCGCAGGACTGTTCAGCTTCTGCTTCTGAGCGAAACTAGAGCAACTGGCCCATGCAACACACGAAGAAGAATAACCAACTATCGATTGAGCAGGCATTTGGTCTATGTGTCCAACAATGCACAAATGCTACAACGATACGGCAGAGAGGGAGGCTTGCTCAAGGTTTGTTTACCTTAAATATGCTTCTCATTATTGCTAGTATTGTGGTATCTTATAAACTTAGTAATAAAACTTGTTCGAGGCTTGCTCGAGGTTTGTTTGCCTTACCCTTGTTTACCTTACATATGCTTCTCATTATTGCTAGTATTGTGGTATCTTATAAACTTAGTAATGAAACTTGTATGGTGACTCAATATTTTGTTATGGTTGTAGGTGAACTCTGACTTTTGCTTGCTCAACACAAACGCCACCATTCGTCGAGCACCTCAAACGCAGTCCGATGACAATGATGATAAATTTTGAATGTTGCACAAAAAAATGGATGTCGAGGCCCCCCACTTTGCATGACGTCAAAGGAGAGCAATTGAGAGAAGGCACGACGTAACAGGGCGGAGGGAGGAGAGGATGAAGAGGGATTCACCAAAAAGGGGGGAAAGAGCACCCAACAGATTATGAGTGGGTGGACGAGCAGGAAGAGGCTATGTGGGAGGAATGAAGAGAGCTGAGAGAGATGATCCAGACGAAACCATTATTGCCTCCAGTTAGGCCTAGGTGGCACTGGCACTGTCTATTTCATTGAGGTCAACATTCCCAAATGTTGATATTTTCATTGTAGACTTTTGATGCATTCATCAGTGAATCAGTTAATCAGCACGTCAGGAATCAATGAATTAGTGAATTAGGACTACCTAGTATTCAACAAAACCTTGCTTCTGTAGTGCATAAAAAAAATTTAATATTTAATATTTTAATTCACCATAAAAAATGGAGCAACCTAACACCCATATCAAAAAAGTGTTTCGGGGTTATGTTCTCGGTAAAAAATGTGAAACGTGTTCCGAAACGCGTTCCAGAACATCCCATGCATCTACGATATATATGTGTAACACACACACACACACACACACACACACACACAATTTGTGTCAAACTAGATTCAAAGAAAATATTTATTGGGTATTTTTGGTCTCTATTGAATGAACTAAGGTCAAGTAACAAAGTGCTTGAAACAAGTTGTCATTGCATGTACCACTATAAAAACTATTGATGCTCATAATACAGACATGAGTGACATCGATGTAGGAGCAGGAAAGGAGACGAGTAGCTTTTGAGCACAGAATTCACTCATACACAAATAACTTATTTAGCTCATGCAAATGAGATGTGTGCCACATAGCCCATGAATTAAAGGTATGGAGGCAATACTTGTATGAATTTGAATATTATGTGTACGATCACCATTACAATTGAGCCATTATTGTGACCAACCAATCCTAGGAGGACATCAAGCTAGATGGGTCGAGTTAAGACAATTACGTACAAAACTTCATGGCTTAAGAAAAAAAAAGGGGGGGATATTGAGGGGGAGATGCATCATCAAAGGTATTTTTCATTAGATGCCACTTCTGGTCATTGAGAGTGATTGCTAGTTGAGATAGGAGGATCCTCTAAGTAGCAAAGGTGAGTAAGAACTAGTTATAATTATGCACAGTTTGACAAAGATAGAAATTAAATTCTATGTGTGCTTATCTTAGATATATGATTGAGGATAGTCTCGTAAAAAGAAATGGAAAGAATCCATTTCATCAAATGAAGAGTCCATTAGGAGTAGTTTGCAATTGTAATTAAAATATTGTTGTCAATCACCTTGGCATAGATAAGGCCTATGAGTCGATCCTACATGGCGTTTGGTGGCCCATATTGAAAAAACAAGCATGTATAGTATGTGGCACTTTGTTTTCAATATTAGGTTGATAAAGGTGTCATGAAGCCCTTGTGTCCTTGCAATGGGTTTGTACTACATAGCTTTTGGTGGCCTAGATTATAAAAAGTTCATAGATTAGTATGTGACATTTTGTTTCTGACATTAGGTTAATAAAGGTAAAAGGAAGCCCTTGTGTCCTTGCAATTTGTTGTTCCATGTCATAGATAGACAAGAATTCCATGGGCATTATTAAATGACACTGATTTCATATGGCAGAGCGACATAACAATTTTGCTTTCATAAAAATGGCTTTTCTTACCCGGAGCGCATGAAAAGTTTGACACTCCTGTATTGGTTCCACAAAGGCTATTTTGTCTTTAGACTACCTCATGCTTAAATTCACTTGAAGATTTGAATGGGCCTGCCCTACCTTGAAAGATCAATATTTAAGTCACACTGCTTTACAAAAGGTGCCTTATATCAAGGCATTGAGGTCTTCCCTAGCTTGATGACATGTCTTTACTATTTTCTAAGGCATTGCCCTACCCCATCAGACTTCTGCAGCAGACCATTGAGTTTCAGCCACTCTGAATCGGATTTCTTTGATCGCAATCTTCTTCATATGTTTACAGATTTCTGGTTTCTTTTTTTCAAATCCCATCCATAGTCACACAGAATAGCATTACAAACATCTTTGAATCAATACTTTTAAGAAAATTTGTAATTTGGAAAAGTTATTCTAAAATGTCACTGGGTTCCTGAAGATTTGAACACACTGAATAGGATTGCTGAAATTCTGTCATTATAGGTTAGATAGTGATTTAGACGTGACTAGAATCTTCACAGCTTTAAGTTACCAATAACCGTATCACCAACATCCCATTTGTATCTTTATAAAGTATTTATAGTAATGTCTAAGATTTTAACATGATCTAATACCTTGATTCCCTAAAATTTCTAAAATAAAAATAAAATGATTCTCTCTGAGCAATGTTACATTCAAACCCGTCTGTATGTTTTGTCAAACTCGCAAGAAGCTTGATGTTCAAACACTTTTGAAAACTCAAAATTCCGAACTTTAATTTTTGGGCCCTAATGTCCCAAAAAGGCATATGGCATATGTCAAGAGGTTACTTATTTTATTCTATTTTCTTTTCTTTTCTTTTCTTTTCCAATTTGATAAGTATTAAGACAAATAATTCATTTAGTAGAACAAGTTTATCCTTTTCTTATTTTTTATGGCAAATAACAGAACATCATACCACTGTTTCATTAGTGCCAATTGAGAATTTCGAGTCCTCATATGGACCTAGGAACATCATACCACTTTTCTATTAGTACAAATAGATAATTTTCCCCATGTGAATATTAGGGTCCAATCAAGCCTTAACCAAAAAAGCTCCTGCCCGAGCAGCTATTACCTGCACTTTTCATCCTGAATAGACGATTAAAAGGCTTTTAGCACAAACGATTATGACCTTTGTTGATTACAGTAGATTGAAAGCTTTTGTTCAATTCACGTGCTCATTCAACCAATTTTATAATATATATAACCGAACATTCAGTTTCATACATTTCAAATGTTTGAGTTTCATATGTTTCAACTGTTTGAATCTTACATAGATTCCAAGAGAATCTAGCAACTTTTTTTCCAGAAGTGACTGCTCGATTTCGATTTTCTGAATTATGTTCGAAATTCGAATTTACATTTGAATTGACTCAGAATCTCAATTTCAATTTCTGATGACTATGATCCTATCAGCTGCTTATGCTCGAATCACTATCAACAACATAACCTGAATTCGGAGCCATGTCCAACCGCACAAATCGAGATTTGAAGCGATTCAGATCCTATCAGCTGAATCTTTTGATGACAATGATCTTTTCAGCTACTTACGATCAAATCACCATCAACAACATATGTTGAATTGGGAACCATTTGCAACAGCACAGTTTTCCAACCATAGTGAATTCTTTGAAAATCTGTGGTGGTTGGGGCAGTTTGAAGAACAGCTTTGGACAAGATGCCCTTTTCCCATTGAATACTCACAGTTACTCCACCTCGGGCCTTTAATCCTGTGATTAATCCATAAGCCCATTTCTCTTTTGGAAGTGAGGGGAGGAGAAATATGTTTTTTCCATCACTTTGTAGCAGCAGTTCAGCAATAGCAGCAGTAAACCTGGAGCAGAAATTTGATGTCTGCCTATCAGAGATTTTTGTAGAAGGCAAGACTCACCACCGTGTTCATTTCAGTCTAGGTTTTGAACTTTGATTGAAAAATGATGAAACTACAAAAACTAAATCCTATGTCTTAAATTAATCATACCAAATTCAAAGTGCATATATTTGTTCTAGCATAACATGTAGGCATCAATGTCTTCAATACTTTACCCAAAATTGCCATCAATTTGAAAAGGTGGGTGAGCATTGAAGAGATTCCCATACAGACCACCTCCATCCAGGCGCTCTTCAGTTTGAGTTGCATCAATAAGTGTAAACATTCTCTTGACCAGACGATAAGCATGATCGGCATTCCAAAGGCGTGCCCAAAGCGCAATCTTCCAGGCCATTGACCATCCTGGCCCTTCATCACCTGGAAGACATGTAAAGTGACATATATTTAAAATATGCATCAAACCATTTAAGGGAGAGTGTATATGGGTAAGAGCAGATGTTGCTGTAGACATTAGATGCCGAAAAATATGGCAGCATGAAGAAAAGAGAGCTAAAACTTGCTGCTTTATTGTGGAGGTGATGGTTAAGGTCATAAGAGAACTTTCATGAACTGCAGAAACTTTACAAGTGAATCTCGAATATAATCAAACCTAAATTTGATATAGATTTAAGCAGCATATATCTGAGTCCAATTGTTGAAGTCTAACAAAGGTTTTCATGCATTCAAGGGTCAATAAAGTAGGTCATGAGCTTTTAAACTGCATATAATGTTAAGAGGACAAGAATTGCCCAACTACTCAGTTAAGCCATCGAGCACGATTGTTGGATGCTCAGAGAATGACACCTGTTCAAAATACATAAACTGTTTTTAGGGACTTCAATGAAATACAAACAAGCAGAAGTATTCACATGATTGTAGTTGAGAGAAATCTACAGAGCTTTCAGCTAATTATGTTTGTCAAAATTTTGAAAACACTACATCTCGACTGTTGCATTTCTGGTATACCCGTAAGAACAAAATTTCTTTATCATTTAGTTCCAATATGTTATTGGAATTTTGATGAAACTTCAGGCTATAGAAGTATTCGAATGGTGGAAGGACAGCTAAACCATTCTTAAGCCCTATGCTATACATCAACTAGGTGAATAAAGACACGATAGTACTTTCAGAATCTCCCTAGTAGCCAAGAAATTATTAACTTGCTGCAGATTTGGTTTTGTTACTAATCAAGAAGAAATTCAATAATTGCCACAAACATCTGCAGCTGTCTCACATATCAGGAAGTCACAAATGACAAGCAAAGTAAGAAAATTTTGAATGACAAGGGAAGGAGCAATCATTATCTCTTTGAAGTGAATTGACCATGGCAAAAAATATGGTATGGAATAGAGGTCAGATAGACTATCAGGGCACTGAATGGTCTCTGACAGTCATGATACTTGGAAACTTGTATCAAATACTAGATAGAAAAAAAAAAAGATGAGTATGAAAAGCTTCTCAAAACTAGAAACAAAGTGTCCTTGCAACCAACCTGTATAAACATTCACCCATTGCAATTAAACGCACACCACCAGAGGGTTTATCCAATATTAAAAGATGAGCAACACCTAAAATATGAGCAACTGAAGGAGAAATTTTCCCACAAGCAATAAAGGATCACACCTTGAAAAGAAGATCAAAGCCACTAGTAGAATCATTTAGAGAAAAACAATCGTGCAAGTGCTCATAGGCTATCCTCGAAGGCCCACCAACAAAGAAGTGAGGACTGCAAAAAAAGAGTTTCAAAAAAATGAACCTCTACAAGTTGGAGATCTAAATCAGGCTGAAAGTCTTCCACAGACTATACGAACAATTAGATTCTCAAATCATATATATATAATACATACACACGATGAGATTGCAATTACCTTGTGAAGACAAATTTCTGCAGAACTTTGGCAGAAAGAAAGCTATACAAACACTTAGATTCTCAAATCAAACATACATACATACACATAGATATGCGTTCCGAGCACTTGGCTGCGGTACGTTCTGTTCTGTACGTACGTTCCGTACGTGCGGAACGAGGTACCTTTTTTTTTTCTCTGTGCGTGCGCTATGCACTCCTGCCTGAGCTATCAGCAGCCATTGTTTATCATCGAGTTTTCTTAGCTGGAAACAATTTTGTGAATGTTTTTTATTGTCTCATGCTTCATTTGATACCAATATTTGTGATTAAGTTCATAACATGGTATTAGAGCACTTTCTTACCTCCATTTCGTCACCGATATCTTTTACCTCCTTTCCATTTTATCTCCATCACTACCCTTATTGCCTCCTCCTTTTCTTCTTTTGCTACCTCTTTTTTGTTCTCCTCCACCATCAGACCATTTTTCCACCTTGTTGGTCGACTGTTGTCCTCTTGGTCCATCACTGGTTTAGATCATATCTTGTCCTCCACCGGTGTTTTTTAGCTTATTCTCAACTCATCACTACGCCTTTAGGTTCATTCTTCCGTTCCCCCTTGCTTCTTCCCTGTTTCCAGAATTCTCCCTTTGGACTCTGGATAGCTTCTTTGTATGTAGCTGGCTCTTCTGTAAAGCTGCAGTACTCGAATTGCGTGTCTTCGCTCCATTGAAGATTGTCAGAAAAGCGGTCTGGAGGTCTTCTTTGTCTTGTTGACCTTCGAGGTTCGTTTCGTCGCTACTCGAACATTTCTTGTTCGTGGGGTCGATCCTTTGTTTCCTGCTGCTCTGGAGTCTGGGGTCTTGCATTCTGATTTGATGACTGTCCTCGATCTCCCTCTTGAATAGGTAGCAGTGTGAAGATCTCATGGCCTCTTTCGTCTTTCAGTCCAGGGAATGTGGACTCGTCGAACTTCACATCTCGGCTCAAAATAACCTTCTTCGTGGTTGGATCGTAGAGTCTGTACACATGTGTTCCGTTCGAGTAGCCGACCATGATTGTTTGCTCGAATTTGTCATCGAGCTTGCTTCTCTTTTCCTTTGAAATGTGCTTGTATGTTGCACATCCAAACACTCGTGCGTATGACAGATCAGGCTTTCTGCCTGTCCACATCTCGTACGGTGTTTTGTTCTCCAGCGTTGTCGTTGTTGATCGGTTCCGCAGGTGTACTGCTGCAGCTATTGCTTCGGCCCAGAATTGTCCTGGCAATTGAGCCTGTGCCATCATGCATTTGGCTCCTTCGACTAGCGTTATGTTTTTTCTTTCTGCCACACTGTTGTATTCTGGTGTGTATGCAGGAGTGAACTGGTGTTCAATCCCCTGTTCTTCGTAGAATCTTGAGAATTCTGTGCTTTTGTATTCACCTCCATTGTCAGATCTAAGGATCTGTATCCTTTTTGAGGTGTATCGCTCTGTGAATGCCACGAACTTCTTGAAAGAATCAAATACTTAGGATTTCTTCTTCAAGTAGTAGATCGTGGTCATTCGACTGTAATCATCTATGAACGTTAGAAAATATCTCGAACTTGAGAGCGAATATGTTTTCATCGGTCCACACACATCAGAGTGGACAAGCTCAAGAACTTCCTTGGCTCTTCTTCCTTCGTGTGCAAATAGATTCCGATGTTGCTTGCCTTTCTGACAAGCTTCGCAGAACTCAGCCTCGGGCCTTGATATTTTGAGACCTGTGACAATGTCCTTTGTGCTCATGTCGTACACGCTCCGCATGTTCAGATGATACATTCTCCTATGCCAGAGCTGATCTTCGTTTTCTGAAGCATTTAATATGCTATCAGAGTTGCTGATTATTTTGGCCTGGTAGAGGTTGGTTTCCTTCTCTGCATCTGACCGTCAGCAACTTGTTTGTCATCTTCTCGATCATACGGCAAGTGTTGTCGTCGAACAAAACTCGAATGCCTAGATCTGCCATCTTGGAGACAGATAGCAGATCTTTTCTGAGTGAGGGCACATAGAGTGCTCCTGGCAGCTCTGCTTGGCCTGACAATGTTCGTAGCTGTAGAGAGCCGATGCCCTTGACATCGTGTCTGCTCTGTCGTTTTCGAGTTCGCGAAAGTTGATCAAGATCTTCTTGTTGCAGGTTATGTGAGATGTTGCTCCTGAATCGATGACCACATCGTAGTCATGTTCGGAGTAGCTTGTCGAAGCTTCGTCGAGTATCGTGAAAGCTTCGTCACCTCTTTCTGCATCTTTGGAAGATTCTGCAACGTTTGCTTTTTTAGCTTTGTTTTTTCTTTTTGGGTTGAATCTGCAGTCGTATGCAGAATGCCCTTTTTTCTTGCAGTGCATGCAAGGTATTGATGGATCGAACCAGCATTTGTTGGCCGTATGGCCTGGTTTGTGGCAGTGATCGCAGGAAAAAGATTGTTGATTCGAGGACTTCGTCTTCTCGAATCTTGGCTTGTTTTTGTTCTTCTTCTTTCCTTTCGTGACGAGAGCCTTCTCTTGATCACTGCTTCCCTCTTCTTCGTCTCTCATCAGTCTCTCATCAACGACAAGAGTGACTGCTTTGTCGAATGTCATATATGGTAGACTCAGTATGAGCATTCTCAGCGACTGATAGGACGTCGGTAGAGATTTCATGAAGTACATCAGCTGCTGTGGTGCTGGGACCTGGTGCTCATGTCCTGATGCAGCGAGTTGAGCGAAGATCGTTCTGATCTTCTCAATGTGCTGATCCAACTGGTTGCCATCCCACCGTATTGATTGCAGCTGATTGCGAAGGTGCATGACTAAAGCTGCAGTCCTCACTTCATACTTCTGCTTTAATCTTTCCCATGCTGCATGGCTGCTTTCGCAGTCTTCAATCTGCATGAGTAGATCTTCATTTATGGACGAAACGATGATCACCATTGCGCGCTCATCCTTTCTGATCCATTCAGCTCTCTTCGGGTCTCCCTCTGGAGGCTGCACCTCTGAGAGCTCGGTCACCGACCAGATGCCTTCGCCCTCCAAGAGTGTTTTGATTTTGAATTTCCAGGTTCTGTAATTTGCGCCATCGAGACTGATTGCTACTCTGGTCTAGATTGTCGTAGCCATATTGTGTTGTCTGGAAGAATCACTGCTGGGATATCCCTGTCGGCTCTGATACCATGTCGCGGGAGCGCGTGCGTGGGACTGATTCGTGTTCGTCCTCACTTCGTCTTCTTTATTGCGAACAATTTTCTGTCCTTTAATTTTCTTTTCTGCGGAAGCCCTTACAGGATCCTAGACACTCGACTCTGCATCACAGAACATATTCTATCCTAGCAATCATGACACACAACACAAGACGAGATGCACGAAAATAGAGTGACTGAATTATCAATTTTAGTTTAGAGTGAATTCGTCAGTGTCTCGCTCGTTGGCGGAATGACATTCTACTCTTTCGCTGTGTTCTGCTCGTTGGCAGACTTTCATGCACAGCTATGGTGTCTTTACTTTCTTACTCTATTCGCTACGTCTCTCTCTGTCTCTTACAGATCTTTGTATTCTCACTTACATTATGATCCAGAGAGGATCGTTTATACCTCCACTATGTGGAGTTTACAAAATAGCTAAAACATCGAATCACATGACTAGTTAACGCTAATCAACTAGTTAGTTAGTCTCCGTTGTTGCTACTCGTTTCAGCTGGGCGTGAAGCCCGTTGAGCTGCCAGCTGGCAGCGCGAAAGATTTTTCTTCGTCTGATTCATAATCTCCCGTTTGCTTTCGTTCTTTTCGTTTCGGCTTTGCGGTTCTGGAGGTGTGTTTGCGATTCGCGATTGATTCGCGAATCGTTCGTGCTTCGAGTCAAAGACACGTTGACTGTCGCGAATTGTTCGACCTTCGTGTCTTATTCGTGCTGCGACAAAGTTGCAGGAGTTCACCATTTCTGACACTTTTCTGATCCTCCACTTGCTAACGTTATTGGTCATTGTATTGTTGGATTGCGTGATGCTCTTCGTTTTGACATGCAATCATTTCAATCCAATTCCCCTAATCGTAACATGTCCCTTGCTAGTACATTGCAACACAAGCATCTAGATCAACAACCCTCTTTCCATCTCATTCCATCTCTCATCCTCCATTTCCACATTCTAATACTCCCCTTGTTTCTTCTACTCATGTTTCTAGCTTTTCTGCTACTTCCTGTCCTACCTCCTAGTCGTCCTCCATATATTTTTGCTTTCAAGTGCTATTCTCAACAAAAAATGGCTGAAATTGTGCTAAGAACCTTTGCTAATTGTCTTAGTCCTCATCATCTTAGCCGTGATTGCCCACATCCTTGTCCTCCTATTACTTTGCATGTACATGAAGTTTTTGATACTAATTACTCTGGTATTTACATTGTTGAGAAGATTCTTGATTCTGCTCCTGAGGAGCGTACTAAGTGTTTAGCTCAACTCATACCACATGGTTCAATAAGCATGGCGTGTGTTCGTATGAACAGACATGAGTTTATTGTCCTTGTTGATTTTAAAAGCACTCATTCACGATGATTTCCACACACTCAGATATTACAATGTCCAGAGTCATAATCATGCTATTGCAGGAGGAGATAAGAAGGAATGGAGCATGCTCATCCTCCATCAATGACTCGCAGGCATTACTCTCAAAGAAGAACACAAGGAAGCAACAGAAGAAGAAAGTTGTCAGACAAATCAACGGCAATCAGAAACAGTCATTGAAGACCCAGAATCAGCAACCTACTCAGAACAACAAAAGACTTTTTTGCAAGTACTGCAAGAGGACGAACCACGAAATCCAGGACTGTCGAATCTTGAAGTTCAACAACGACAAGAAGAAGAAGCCGGATCAACAAGCCCATGCAGCAAGCACGAAGCAGAAGATCCAAGAAGACGACGACGAGTAGGAGGCCTTCATGGTGAACCATCACCATGTCGAACAATCGGAGGAGTGGTTCGTCGATTCTGGAGCAACGCAACACATGACAAGCCATCAAGAATGGTTTATCGACTATTCAGCCCACAGCACCAAGAAGTTCGAAGCAATCTGTCTCGAATGGTAAACCGTTCCACAATTTGCTTATCTTTCTTAGTTAGCTGAGACCCCTATGAACTCATCCCAACATTGTCCTTGTTTCTTCTGGTTCGAACAATGTTCCAAATACTACCAAAATGAAAATCACTTTCATACTGTCCTCTGAACGAAAGATACAGATCCGTAGAAATCTGGGTGAAAGACCAACTCATTCAATTCATCGATCTAACTAAGAGCATCCGCAACTTGATTAGAGTTGCCTTTTATATAACGGATTTCATGATCAAATTCTTGCATCAATTCAGCCAACCAGGCATTCCTACCCCAAAGCTCATGCTGATTACAAAAGTACTTAAGAGGCTGGTGATTTGTATACACTATAAACTTACTACCATACAAGTAGTGTCTCCACATTTTTTGTGCTTGGATAACCGGAAGTAATTCACTTTCCTACGTCGTAATTGAGGACCACTGAATCTCTTGCTTTTAAACACTAGTGGGCTATCATTTTGTAACAGAACTGCTCCAATTGCAGTAAAGCACCAGTTCTAACAACGTAAGGTTGATTTCGATCTGCACTCTGTAATACAGGAGCCAAAATAATCAGGGCTTTAAGTTTCTCAAAACACTGATTCAGTTCCTCATTCCATCCAACATGCGGACTAAGTTTATTCCTCTTTTTCCTTTCGTTAATAACACCTTTTGTCCAATTATGGAACAATGCTGCCACCTTGGCGTAATCCTCAAAATTTTTTCGAAAAATAACCGTAAACCCAATAAAAGATTTAACTTGGTTAACAAATTGTGGGATCGGCCAACAAACAACCATCTTGATTTGACCCTCGTCATTCTTGATCCCATCAACAATGATCTTATGAAGATCCTCTAGATCTTGATGCATGCACCAAAAGGACTACTATGGATCCAAACCACCCAACCCATTGGAAGCTGAGAGTCAGACCCCAATCAGCTTCTCCCCCTAGCCACAATGACTGAATACAAGGAGAGGGTTTCGACAATTAGAAACTGAAATCAGATCCTGGAGATGGGCGAGTTCCTACATGTTACATAGACTCCAAAAGCCTAGGAATATTCCATATAGGATGGCAATTCTCAACCAATTGCTTTTGATCTTCTACTTATAAGAAGGAACTTTTCCCTATCATCCATGCTTTAAAAATCTGGAGACATTACTTGTACAGATCTAAATTCATGGGAATGACGGATCACGAGTCCCTTCAATTCATTTGTGATGTCGTGGACCTTGGGGGTCGTACGGCCCGTTGGTTGGAACTCATTCAAGAGTTCGATTTCGACATTAAGTACCGTCGAGGTACGTCAAATTGTGTCATTGATGCTTTGAGCTGGATTAGAGAAGTTAATCAGTTATGCTTTCTTGGGTTTCAATCCGAATTGTATCTTTCTCTGCAAGACCTTTGTCAGACCGGTGTCATCGTATTTGGCAAGAAGTCTTGACAGGAAATCTCTAGGAGATCTATCAAGTCTTAGATAATTATAACTCAATCCAGAGCACTATAGTTACGCTAATGAGTGAAATGCCCCATTTTATCTGACTGTCATCCACCTCTTCCCTTAGAATCTTCGATTCCTTGAAATTCTAAATGAATACTGAGGCAACGAGATTAGATTTCCAAAGACAATTAAAAATAATTCCAAAAAAACCTTATTACCAATTGCACTCTCTCAATCACTTATACTTCCGGAATTCAAAGTAGATTAACTTAATTGGTTCACTTGGTCAACCAATCATCTACACCCCAAGCTTCCCCTCCTTCCTCCCTTCCCGAATGTGGTTCAGGCAAAAAAGCCCCTAATTTGTAAAGGAGAAGACTTAAACTCAATTCAGTAGAACTTCTATTTACTAATCCCGCAAAGTGTTCCTGTTTGTTAAGTGCCGCACTTAACTGCTGGCAAATCTTTAAGTAGGTCAGTATAGAAACCGTTCCCTCGAATTCTGCGTTTCCACGGTCATTATTGATGACAAAAAACACGAAATTGCTTTTATTAGTTGATAGATCCCAAAGTCTTCAACCAAAAGTGAAAATCATCGTGACCTCATATACCGACTGATTCCATTTCAATAGGGTCATTCACTTTCAAGCAAATTTCATTTGGATCAATAATCGACAAAATTGAAACGTTGCGGTTCTTTTATAATTTTACATAACTGAGATTTTCGAATTCCGTTCAATATGGATTGAAACTGTGAAAATTGATTTCCAACATCAAGTTTTCCAATTCCACAGATACAAATCGAAACATCTGGCATGCATCTAATTCAACATGTAGTGATCTACCAAGAAATTGACTTCTTTACATACACTGCCTAGCAACTACAAACTCACCTTCGTCAAGCTTTTACAAAAACTAGTCATGCATGAAATTTCTCTTATCAAACTGCTGTAACACACAGTATCATGTTCCCGGACATGCAGACTGATTCAAAAAAGTATTTTTAACATCGGACATGCACACTACTGCTTTACATACTGACATGCAATCAGAACATTTTGGAGATTTTGCAAATTTTGAACTAAAAACTACCAAACTTCTGACAGCCATAACTTTTGTTACAAGACACCAAATTGCTCGTTGTAAAGCACAATACAGAGGGAGAGTGAGTTATCAAAATGATTGCCATGTCACCCTATCACATGGACTTCACACATGCGAGCTGTAACAACCCAAAAAACCAGTACGAGGGCGCACTTTTTCAAGGAGGCTTTATCAAAAATCATGCTTCAGAGGTTACAAGCACTCTACTAAGGTTCATTAGAGAGGCATAAAAGCTTCAAACAGGTCCAGCAAGAAAGCATAGGTTCGGATCCACCGAAAATTGCTCCTATGGAGGGCGCCATCAAGCAAAACTTCGGATAAATGGTGCCTAAGCCTCCCACCACAAAATTGGGGGCATGAGGGCTCAAATCAGAGGCAATACTACCTATCTTTTAGCTTGTATACACGTTCAGAGGTTTCAAATCCACCCGATCAAGAGCCAAACCCCAATCAGCTTCTCCCCGAAGCCACAATGAGAAAGGAGAGGATTTCGGCAATTGGAAACCGAAATAAGGTCTTGGAGACAGGCAAGTTCCTACATGTTCTATAGACTGCAAAAGCCTAGGAACATTCCACTAGCTCCATAAGTCCTAATTAGAGCATCTGGGCCTTCACAAGCTTATTAATTACATTTTAGGCCTAGTCTAAAATGACGTGGTGTAACTAATAAACTCGTACACTGGAGTACCAAATATCAAAGTCTAGGATTATGTTGAATCCTATGTACAAGACATGGACGTAACAAAGATAAACCAACTCGTACTTAATGAATTCACATTTGGATTCCTTAGCGTAGAGTAACGCCCGCCGGAGTTTATGTTCTATGTGTTCCTCGAAGGTCTTATTGTAAACCAAAATATCATCTAGAAACAGTACCACAAACTTTCCCAAATATGGACGAAATAAATCGTTCACATCATTCGCTAGAATGTTGTTGGAGCATTCGTTAACCCAAAAGGCAACTCTAAGAGCTCGTAATGGCCAAACTTGGTATGCAATGCAGTTTTCTGCACATCTTCCGACTTAATTATGATATGATGGAACCCTATTCTGAGATCAATCTTAGTGAAGTATTTAGCACCACCTAAGCGATCCACCAAGTCATCGATCCTAGGTGATGGATATTTACTTTTAATAGTCACCTTATTTAACCCCTTGTAATCCACGCACATCCAAAAACCTCCACCCTTCTTCGCTTTCAAAAGAATAGTAGCACCCCATGGTGATTTATTGGGTTGAATATGTCCCATCCTTAAATAGTTTTCTATGTGATTTGAAATCTCTATCGCCTCTTTTTGAGAAAACATATAAGGTTGCCTTAGAGATAGGTTGACTTTTGGAATTAACTCTATTCTATAGTGTACTGACCTAGATGGCGGTAAACCATGAAGTAATTCTGCTAGGAAAACATCTTGGAATTCACTGATGATTTGATTTTTCATTGTTTCTTCCTAATCTTCATACTGACAATAATCAAATGCTTCCACAATATAAACTGTCGAAATCATGTCTAATGGCTGAACAAAATTACTTCTAGATAATGTAACTACTTTATCACCCTCCTTGAAAGTGAGAACATGCTTCTCAAAATCAATAGCCAAAGAAGGCGATTTATTAAATAACCATTCATATCCAAAACTAAATCAGTGCATGCAAGGTCTAAAACATGAAAATTAACTAATGATCTTGAATCATCACTGGGAGAATAGGCACTTTAACATCTCAAGTCTCCAAGTCGGCTCTTGAAGCTAGATAAACTCAATATTTATAATTGTTGGCTTCAATTGACAGGCTGAGTTTCTTTACCACCACCAATTTTGAATCGAATGATGGAACTCCATTCCAAAGATCCATAAATTCCTAGATATAGGAGTTTAAAATCTTATTTCCCTTCTTGCAATTCACTAATTTTTGGTAATAATTGACGTCATCAGCTATGATAAAAGCTTTTCTGAACAGTTCCGCAAATGCATCCCAAGTAGTGGGTTTGACCGACAGCTCTCGCCAAGATGACAATGCTTTGTCACGAAGAAACAAAACTACACTCTCAATCTTTTTCTCTTCAGAAACTCCGTGGAGATTAGAATAATTGCTCCATTTCACGAGCCAATCCTCCACCACTTATGGCTTTTTCTCTTTCTTCTCCCTTGAGTAGGTTAAGATTCCTCCACATTGCTTTAGCTGAGTGTTGCAATTGATGTAGAATGTTTCCTTCTTTTACTTGAGTCGTCCCACATAATGGCAGTACAAAGATGATGCATGAAGATTAAAATAGGTAATCTTAGACCAAGAGTGCGAGATAATGTCATCAGGAATAGTCAAATATGAAACACCCAATCCTGAGATAAAGAAGTGCAGAGGATAGGAATATGATCCGTCAATGTGACTCTACCAAGAACCAAAGTAACCAAGAGCATGTGTGAAAGGGTAACTCTAATCGGAACCATTCTATTGACTGATAAGCTGTAGTACCAAGGGGACACTACCCACTAGGAGAACCATTAAGAGATGCAATTGATTCTTCTTAAGGTAAATTAAGGTAAATTTTCATAGTCATTAGATTACTCTGCCTATTTTGGACCCTAGGATAGTGCTTGACATCTGGGACCTGCATTACTTTTTAGGGCTCTTGTTATTCGAGTGTATACGCTTTTGATACCTTCTAGAATCTAGAATATTCACAGACGTGACTCTATGGGCGAATAGTCTCATGAGCCTTAGTGGTGTCATCCCTAAAACCTAATTAGCTATTTCTAAGGGTAGCAAGTGTAGTATAGATGCAGTAACGGTCTTCTCATCTATCATGGTCTGGATCACTCGCGCAAGGTTATTGACTAAACCAAGTGCGTCACCAGAATCCACAGGTCACAAGCATCAGCCCTTTGTAAAAGATTCTATAGCATCTCTTTGTAAGACATTGTGAGTGTTGTGCTTGACTGTGAGTGTTGTTCAAACAGTGTTCTAAGTTTGCATAAATGTATCATCTGCTGCTGCCATTATGTTTTGTGTTATGCTTTATGGGTGAATGTGTTCAACTTGCAAACGTTCTTGCACACGAGATGAGATTCATCAATATCAAATCTTACCATGTCAAAAGCAAGAGTCGGGTCAATACAGAAGTGTC
Organism: Diphasiastrum complanatum; assembly: GCA_029204225.1. Lineage (NCBI taxonomy): Eukaryota > Viridiplantae > Streptophyta > Lycopodiopsida > Lycopodiales > Lycopodiaceae > Diphasiastrum > Diphasiastrum complanatum. The sequence goes on along the minus strand of CM055095.1, from coordinate 14,170,283 downwards.
ACGGTTGTCACGATTGTCCTTGAGCCTTGAATTTTCTAGGCAGTGCCTTGAGTTGTGACATTTAAAATCGTCTCCCAAGTTATGAACCATCTTCTGGCTGTTTATGGAATTTCACCCTTGAATAGAACCTACTCTGAGCAAATGTGGGGTAGGAGAGCCTATGGCTTAATAGTGTAGAAAAGGGACCATGTGTATCATATGCTTACTTAGAGCCACTGGAATAGGAAGATCGGTTGCACAAAAATTGGACTGTCTATCTATAACTCGTCATCTTAGAGAATTGTTATATACTAGTTGCAACACTTTACCTGATTAGACACTTTTCAAAAGCACCCTCATGGCTAAGATTACATTGAATGATAATACCAGAAAGCCAGAGCAACCCTTAACACACAAATGGCATGTCTTTTATTAAAATGCTGTGATTTACGTATAATGGGTACTAGAAATTTGAAAAAAGAGAATTACCTCTTTTTATAATGCTCCGAGCAGCAGCTTGGCATATGTCAGGTGTTTCCTGAAGAGTCAGTGAATGACCTGGATATAATCCAAAAAGGTGTGACATATGACGGTGATGCACATCGGGATCACTGAATTCCCGAGCCTGCAAGAAATTTTGCACCATAATGACCCTAGAACATGTCGTTCAGTTGATTAAGGGTAATTTTTGGATCTTTAACACATATTTCACTCTTGCTAAGATATAAAATCTACTAAAGGCAGCTTAGATACCTATGTGAATGGAGGATACATATTGAAGGCCTAAATAAAAGAGGATAAAAATTTGCACAGTGAACGACAATATTAACCACCCATGTAACACAAAGATACCTGTTATCAACCGTATGTTGCATCCTTGGTCAGACTAAAAAGTTGTGTGATTGTTGTGAAGCAAATCCTACAAGCATAACTCTACAGATGGACTATCCTAGTAAAAGCGCCAAGAAGGAAAGAAAAGGTCACGATGATTCAGCATATGAAGACTGATGAGTCAAGTTTGTCTTCAAGGAAAGCAGGACAGCATATTTCATGCTTCACTTCTAAGTATGGGGAAATGGTCTTTCTATTGACCTTTACTGGTGATAAGAGGATTATTTGATAAGTTAGGCCAAGACGTAACTTTGAAAATCACCCAAACAACAGTAAAGGTCTCTAAAAAGACCACTCCTTTATTTTAAAGATTAGCAAAAATCGGTCAAAAATCTAACTGGTGGTAAGATATGGACTTCTATGACTTATCCCGAAGGTAAATTTTATGGAAGGCACTTTTCCACCATGGAATGGAATTTCATGTTACTTCAAAAATTAAAAGAGGGTCCTTTACCCACATGTTTAGAGGGTAAACTATAATGCCTTTTGTTCTTTGACAGAACATGAAGTAAAGAACAAAAATATTGAGAGGGCTCGGGCCTTCAAAGAAACTACACTGCTTCGTTTGGAACCATTTACAAAATGCTTATGAACACTCCAGGTGAACAGAAAAAGCTTGTGTCATTGAGTCCCTTTAAATCCTGAAACATACCGTAAACGTTTCTGGAAAAGTTTAATCCTCACACTGCCGTTCTGCTTGGAATATATGAATCTTTTATCTTTTTAGGGACGAAGAAGAACAATGCAGAATCTCTAATAACATTTATTTCCAGGTAAGAGACCACACAGATGCCCAATTATTCAAAGTGACAAGCTACAGCATACCCATTCCATGACAAGTCCATCGGAACCAATCGCCTGTGGAAATAGTCGACCCTGGATATGCTTCACTTCTCTAACAACAAGAGAGTCCAACTCACCTAAAATCTGCACAATAGAGGCGAGATGTTGACATATTTCTCTTCCAGAATATTTGAGTGGCCTATTCCATGCACTTAGTTATCCAAAATGTAGTTTCATGAAAAATATCCACAGCAAGAGAGACAGAAGCTCTTTATGGAAACAATTCTAGTAGAATGCATTCCTTTGAGCTACTTCATACAATAACGAGGGACTGAATATGTTGGTAAAGCTGTAAAAAGGAGACAGGAAGATATAAAAGACTCAACTGTTCATTGCCTCTTTGACAAGCCTACCCAGTAAAAAAATAAACTTTAGAAACTGTCTAAATGTACCTTTGTTCTTATCGGTTAGCACCAAGATTGTTAGAAATAATGTTTATTTGTACCCCTATTCTTGATTAGGACATGCCTGTGTGATATTAAAAGGGGCCTATTTTATTTAGTCAAAGTAAAAGTCAAAGATACTAGTCAAGGTCAAAGTTTAGATTCCTAGTCAAAGTCTTGTGTATGTAGTAGGGCGCAGAAGGGCATTTGTAGAGCATTGCCTTTTGGTTTTAGTAATAAGTCAAGACATTTCCCTAATATAGGATCTATCTATAGGTGTTTGCTTTTTTGTTTTAGCTTTTGCTAGAAAGTCTATATAAGGAGGGTTGGCACCCACCTCCCTCATTCCATTGTAGCGAGCTATGCTCTTCAATCTCTCATGTTGATTCTTGGTTGGTTGTGAGTGCTAGCATGATTACTATCTCCATTCTAGGGACTGAGCAACAAATTCCAACATGGTATCAGAGCTGGAAATTCACAAGATTTTGTTCACTGGATCCACAAGGCAGTTCGCTCATGAAGGTTGTTTGCTGCTTTGTGAAGAGGAATAGTTTGCTGACAGATTGTTGCTTGTGAAGCTAGAATTGTTCGCTGGTTGTGGGAGAACTACATCTAAACGCTGGTTTCTATTGGTAACAAGCTCAGGTTCTTCACTCAGATAAAGGGGGAGAATATTTTTCTACAAAATTTCGAGTGTTTTGCAAGGATCATGGTATATAGAGACAATTTGCAAGTACGGAAACGTCTCAACAAAATGGAGTTGCAGAAAGGAAGAACCGGTCTATTGTGGAAACTGCGAGGAGCATGCTTGAAAGTAAGAAACTTTTGAACACTTTTTGGGGTGAAGCAGTTCAGCCAACAATATATCTTTTGAATCAAAGTCTTAAAAAAACGGTAGAGAATCAGACTCCAGAGAAAGGTTATATAGGATGGAAACTTGATGTAAGTCATTTGACGGTGGGAGCATTGCATATGCTCATATACCTAAGGATTCAAGGAGCAAATTGGATTCAAAGGCTACTAAATGTTTATTTCTTGGGATATGATAATCAAGAAAGCGATACAGCTTGTATGACTTAGAGGGTGAGAAAGTTATCAATGATCATAAGCAGGGATGTAATCTTTGATGAAGACGAATCTCATAAAGATTAAGAAATATCTTGGATAAGAAGCAAGACGGAGGAATTCCTATCTCATGTGACAAATCATTACAGGAATCTAAGTCAACACACGTATTGCCTACATCAACGTTCGACAAATGGATGTTAAGAGTGCATTCCCGAATGGCTTTCTAGAGGAAGAAGTATATAAGGTGCAAATAGGAGGTCACACAGGAGCAAGACTTAATCTTGGATCAGGTTCTATAACTTGGAGTTCACAAAAGCAGCGCACTATTGCACTATGATAGTCCACATAGGCAAAGTACCGAGCTACTATGAGTGCAACAGGTGAAGCAATATGGTTACAAAGGAGTCTACAAAATCTTCATATAGCATAGGATACACCTACAATATTTCAGTGTGATAACCAAAGTTGTATTGAATTGGAAAATCATACAGATTTTCACATAGGATGAAGCACATCGACGTACAACAACACTTCAACAAAGAGAAAATTCAGAGTGGTGAAGTGGAGTTTGTCTATTGCCCTGCAGAAGAACAAGTTCCAGATATTTTTACTAAAGGACTTAGCAAAAAATAAAAGTTTAGAGAAATTCTAGTAGTAGTAGATAAAGTAAACATTAAGGGGGGAAGTGTTAGAAATAATGTTTATTTGTATCCTATTGTTGATTAGGCCACACCTACGTGCTATCATAGGGGCCTATTTTATTTAGTCAAAAACAAAGTCGTATATACTAGTCAAGGTCATAGTTTAAATTGCTAGTCAAAGTTCTATGCATGTAGTAGGGCATAGAAGGGCATTTATAAAGCATTGTTTTTGGTTCTAGAAATAAGTCGACATTGTCCTAATATAGGTATAATTGTATTGAGTCCTTGCACAAGACTGCACCGCAAAAGTTTGCAAGAGGAACTAAAGCATTTTTTAAAATTATATCTATAAAAAATGTTTGCCGATTCTTTCATGATGTATTTAGTTCAGAACCACAACTCATGTCAATTCATATGGCTCAAAATAATTTTGATTCTAAACCGAGTAGAAACACTATTGTCGTCTCACCCTCGTGCATTGTTCTCAGGTCTCCATCAAATCACAACATCCCATACCACTACAACCTATCTTTGACCATCGCAAACCTATATCTTGAGGCTAAAGAAGATATCATCCTGGCTTAACCATGTGAACGAACCATCCACCCTCCAGTAATATAAATTGCCTATGTCACACGGGTCCAACTCTATATACGTAATCTAGGTGGGGTCATCTCCACCAACATGGCCACACATCTGGACCATCGACATGCATCAGTTGTGCACACTACTGTGAGTCAACAAACAAGAGTCACCACATGCTAATAGGATATCGATAGGTGGCACCCAATCGATCTATAGCTCCAGACCAACGAACGAGATCATTGCCTCAAGTTTAGTCATTGTGTGCCCCTGTGGGTACATAACAAATAGTGAGTGCATTTCAGGTTGCAAGGGATAGGGCCCAAAAAATCCAAAAAATTTCATAAACTTGCACATTGTTTTTGGTGCCTAGATTGTGATCTTTAGTCAAACCTTTTTGCATTGGGAGACTTCCAATAGTAGGAGCGTTGATGAATCACCTCGTAGCTTGTTGCTTGGATATCCAAAACTTGAAATATTCAAGTTTTGGTTTATAGTTGGACACTTTTAATTAAAAGAGCAAGAGTACACACATTTTATACGTTCTAGTTTGATTTTCGGCCTTCTTTCTATGATGGGTTGCCTTAGGCTCTACAGTGAGATCTTTTATAGGAGTTGATTACATATTTATATTTCTATACGTGGGGAGCTTAGCAATCTAGTATGGTTTTGCAATTTCCTATACTAATGCTTTCTACAAAAACCCAAACACCATACTTCATGTTTTTAGCTTCTAAAAACCTAAAACTTGCTTCAATTAGTAAGACTTCGTTGCGAAGAATCTCAAATTTATGATGAGTACATTTAAGACCCTCAAAGATAAGACTTTTGTTGACCTAGATGCATATTACCAGTGGTACTTACTCCTTAAAGCAACACCTTGCAGTTCTCGAAAGGACATACTTACTACTCAATCTACAACTCCCACGAGGCACTTCTCTTCACATAAGAAACTAATTGAGAGGACAGATAGGATGGGGGCAACATACAGATATAAGAGGGTGGCACATACGACTGAGAGGACAAGATAGTCATGTTTATATGAGAGGTTTGGCCAGAATGAGGCACTTGGGGAGGCTTGTGTTGCCAGATCGTCTAGGACAATCAACAATCTGATTAGGTGTGCCCCTTACACCAACGATGCTTTGCCTTGCCAAAATGAGGCACGCTTATAGTCTCTAGTCAAATTTCTATAACCCATTTCTCAAGATACTTTTGACAATTATACTCTTTTCAAGTTGAAGTGCTACTCTTTCTTTTCCTTCATCCGATCATGTCTCATTGGAGGAACATCCTCCTTCCATGATCATTTCATCTAGGCATGTTGAGAAACATGAGATTCACCTATTTGGTTATTAACCAAGGTCAATCTCACAAACCATTTCCTCATTGTCCTTACTACCACTTGTGCATTCTACTCAATTTGTTTCTCCATTTAGGAACTCCCCTCCTTCAAATGTACATCTTGTCCATGGCTTCCCCTGCAAGAACTAATGCATATATTGGATAATCAGGCACAATTTGTGTCTATAGCACAAAGACCTTCTAGTCCTTCGAGAAAATAATAGCAAAATAGTACCTTGGTAGCATAGTGGAGCTTACTCAAGGCACTCTAATAGCCCAAGAATGCCATAAGAGAGTGTCATCATGTAGGACCCCAACAAGTGAGATATGCAAAGCTAGTCGAATAGCCCAAGAATACCACAAGAAAAGGACGGCGCAGAAGCAAGCAATTAGCATCACTCTCAATAGCGATGACACCACTCATACTGGCTAGAGGACCCTCAAAAGCAGATGCATCATCAGCTAATTAACGTAAGTAGGTGACGCACATGTAGAAAGACATGCCACTCAAAAATAGACGGATGAGAATGGACATATGTACACCACTTACGAATAAGTAGAGCCATCTAAGAGGAGAACTGCATTAGCAATCTTTCAAGAATCAATAAATTAGAGCAATAGGTGTCAGAGCAATATCGGAGATGGGTCGATCACGTCTCGAACACACGAACGATCGCCATGATAAACACAAGAGGAAAGATAACGGGGAAAAACTTGGTGAGGTGACAACAGGACATATAGGCGCAACACACAACTTTTAAGAAGCACATACGATATTTAAAATCTCACACGAGATGTAAAACACACAATTTTGTTTTTCTTCCGAGAACAAACAAATCGTGACAAAACAAGATGGATCATAAAACTGAAATCCATGTAAAAACACTCAATCTTCTTTTCTTCCTTTTTGTCTTTCTAAGCAAATCATGACAAGAACACAAAACAATAAATGGGATCTCTTGAATTAGATCAAAACAATGGAAAACAAAAATAATAAAAAATAAAATAAAAAAATTGGAAAGCAAGCAAAAACCTGTATAAAAACAAACACAATCAAGAAAAAATTCTTTTCAAACTGGCAAGTGGCAGCAAAATCACCTCCAAGTAGGCCCCTGGAAATAGGTGGGTATGCTACCCTAAAAAATCAGCAAGGTAACTCAAACTGCAGCAGCAAAGAGGGTGATGCAAGGGCTAGAAGGTAGGCCAAAAACCAGCAAACAACTATTTATGAAATGTTGAAATCACCTTCAAACAGGGCGATAGGAAGCCACCAATAAGATGAATAATCAATCAATGATTAATGTGTAAATAATAGCCCTATATATACTATCTAAAGGCCCTGAGTGGAACCTTCTAGAGATTAGGGCAACTTAGGGTACCTAGGTCGCATACAAACATGCCATTAATGATAGCTGGCCCAGAACCTAAAGGTATACTGGTTAGGGGCTAGTTCTAGTATATATCTGTCGAAATTCAAGATTGAAAAATGTGCTAATATGATCAATCTAGCTTGGCAATTGCATCAGCGACTGGAGTTCCTGCACATCAGGCTAACAGTTTTTGTTAGAAATTGCATCCATAAGGTTTGAAGATACATATACATTCATATATAAATCTAGATATAAGTTACTGGTCAGATTCATTGATGTCTCACGTGAATTGCTTCAATAGAAGATGAATGAATTTCGGCCAAATAACCATGGCATAGTAATCCTCTGGTTAGATCTTTGCATTTTGCCTCCCTCCCAGATTCTTTCCCCAATTCTCAAATACTGCTATTGCTTTTATATCTGACTTTTTGGGCTATCTTAAAATGAAACCACCACATTCATCATCAAATTTAACAGCAAAGGACATTTATGCAGTTATAATACACAAACATTGATATTTCAATCATCAGAAACAAACCCCTAGTATAAAAATGAGCATCGAAGAACAAATAACCACTGACGAAATCAGCATAGTTAGAACCATGTCTTGACCTTGGCAGCTGCGCAGAGCGCAGAAAAAACTTCTCTGATTATTGCCATGTCCATGGCTGTGGCATAACTTACAGAAGCTTGATTCCCATCAGGACCAATGAAGTAGTGCTCTGGAGATGTCGCTGGGTTTGTGACATACACATCTTTATTGTCCTCAACAAGCCAATCTAGAAGGAACTGAACACAACCTTTCAGTAGGGGAAATGCCTTCTCTTTCAGAAAAATCTGCTCAAGAATGCAATAGCAGATGAAACAAATCAAGGGGCAGTAGACAATAGAAGTATGTGTATCTTTACTTTAGATCTTTGAACATGATTGACACTTCGAGTGAACAAGAAGGTACAGAATATGAAAGTACTACAATCCAAATAGGGTATCTTGAAAGAGTTGGCATAACGGTCCCAAAAAAATTGCAAGGGAAGATTGAATCTACAGCCAATGCTACTAAAAAATCATGTCCTGGCTAAATTGCTAAAACAAATATTCCAGGAAAAAAATTTACCATTTACACATTAACATCTCGTGGACTCAAGTTCTAGCTAGCAACTAAGCATTTCCAACCTTCAATAAACTTTGTCACCACCTTTAGGAAGACTACTTCATCATTTGGAACCGCATCAATCTAGAGTGAATTTTTTTACTGTGAACTGTTTTTATTGCTAATCACTTTTCATTTTAGGTAGCTATTTCTATTGACGTTACTTTGAATTTCATAGGAAGACATCAGCATTAGTGCTTTGTTGTTCGTATTCTATTTCATCAAGTTTAGAGTTTATTGAGATGCCATATTTGTTATGTGTGCTCATAACTTAAACAGACCATGTATATTTAAGGACTTTGTAGCAGACGGTTGAGATGGCTACAATTTCTACAAACTTTTTCTTTTAACATCAAGAACCACCTTGGAAAATGCCACGTTGCTATTGACACATTATCTCGCTTGCCAATCTACATCTGTGATTTAATCACAGCCACATCACATTGGCCTAAGACTTTACCTGATGCTTAATTTCTTTGGAAAGAGCCTAAGGTATGCAATACAGCCAAATAGATTTCAAGTGTGTATGAACCCACAACACGCGTAAAAACATCTTCTGTAAACTGCTAAGCAGAGGACGCATCTACTACTGCACTTTTAAGAAAGCCATGCAGAAAATGAAATTACTAAAGAATCAATTTAGTGCTAGCTACAAGTAGATAACTGTTGTGAAACCAAAGAAATAAGTGTTGTATGAAAGAACATATCTGTCCCTAAGCTGGTTGTCTCATATAGCAGTAAGCATACCAAAATAGCTGGAGTAACAAAACTGAGGTTGAAGGCGAAGTGGGAGGTACATGTTTGGACTGGTGTGGTGCTTGTCGGTGGGTAGTTGTCATGTCCACGATGGATCTGACCTTGGATATACATCCCGTCAGTCAGTAGGCTTATCTTGACCTGTAAGTTAATTATGGTTATGAGGGGTTGGGGCCCTCGTGGTGTTAGATCATAATTAATGGCTTAGAGTCCTAAAACCCATAATGGTGGATTTATATGGAACTAAAAGTTACTCAAAAGTGGCTGATGTGGCCCAGTCAGGCTACTAATGTGTCCCAGTGAAGTCTCCCAAATCACTCCCTAGTCGGGGTAGAGCCTTGGAGGGTAAAAGTATAGCCATAGGCCTCTCCAAGAGAAGAGCTTGATTTGTGAGTTGTAGCTACATGTTGCTAGTGTGACATGTCTCCAACCTCTTGAGTCTTTGCCTTGGTCCATAACTTGGGGGCTAAATCCGATTGATCTAGGTTGGTTGGATAGGTATGATCTACCATCCGTTCCAATTGTGTTTATTAGCTTCAGCATCCTAGTCAAAAAATTTGGGTGACTTGAAAGAAGCCCGCTGAGGTGGAACTCTCTAGCACCAATTTCGATGTCTGAAAGGGGGGAGGGAGTCATTGTCTGATTCGGCCTCTCTATCCCTACTAGACAAAAAAGGACGTGATCTTACTTGACCCCAAGAGGACCCAACCACACCTTCTAAGCTTATGCTATGCGTATATATTCATATGTAAAGCATGTGTATACCCCCTGGGAGATGCGATATAAAGATATCGTATGAGTCCAAGGTTGCATCGAACTGCGGTTCGAACCATCGAATCGTAAGAGGCCGGTTCGAACCGACTGATGGGAAAAAAGGTCCCGATTCCCAAGTTGTTCGCGCCCAACACACACACACACACACACACACACACAGGGGGGGGCGAGAGGTGGGTGTGTGTGTGCGTGCGTGCGTGCAATTGTGTGTGGTTGAGATTGTGTGAGATTGTGTGTGTGTGTGTGAGAAAGAAGAAAGAAAGCTTTATTAACGTCTTTTCCATGCCAAAAGGCATATAAGACGAAAAGGAGTACAACAAAGTAAATGGAACTCGGACGGGACAATGTCGTCAACAGAAAGCTAAACTAAAACGTAAATCGCTATGTAAAAAAGCTCATCTCTCACGTAGGAGAGGAAATAAATGATCGTAGCTCAAACATCTCTCACACATCTCTCACGTAGGAGAGGGAGAAGAATCTGAAATTTTAAGTTCTTCAATTTTAACCAAGACCAGGCGTTCGTCTCGAAAGAGAGTTCGGAAACCGTTGGCCTTAGCATTTGCGATAATTTTCTTTCTCTCAGTCCATTGAATGGGCGTCAAGTCTTCATCCATAAAAATAGTAGATCCCTTCAGGCAACCTCTTTCCTTTTGACGAAGCAAAGCATTCTTGAAACACAGAAACACTGTGGTGGATTGGAGCTTACCCATCCAAGCAGCAGATACGACATCCTCTTTGAGACCAAAGGTGGAATGAATGAAAGCATTTGCCTCAGCCACGAGGTCCTTACCCACAAAAGAAGCTCCCCTAACCCTGACATTGAGGGCCTTGAGATCTCATTTTTGATGTTCTTGGATAGATTCAGAAATAACCTGCTTAGATCCCTTGAGCACGTCGGCCCAAGAACTCTTCGATTGCTGAAATTGCTGCTCCAAGGAGTGAACCCGCTCTTGAAGCTGCTTTGCCATGTCTTCTGAATCTACATTGCCACTTCCTTCTTCTGCCTCTTCATCTGATTCCAACTCCTTCTGGAGGTGAGTAATATCAACCTCAAGAATGCCAACTTTACCCTGGAGGACCAAAACCGTATTCTCCAGAGTGGAGATTTGGAATGCTTGTTGCTTGATTAGCGCAAGCAAGGATACATTGGTCTCTTGAAGAGACTCAATAATGCGGGAGAAACCAAACAAAAATTCAGCTAAAAGAGACGGAGACAAGGAGGATGAAGATGAAGGGGTGAAAGATGGAGATGAGGAAGAAAGAGTAGAGGGGGTAGTGGCAGTAGGAGAAGAGGTAGAAGTTGCGGGAGTGGAGGGTAAGGGCGAGGGACAGGAAGCAGGAGAGGGAGGGGGCAACGTAAAGGGGTGGGGGTTTGGAGCCGTAGTAGGGATGGCTGAGAAAACAAAGGGAGAAGGGGGAGGGGTTTTCTTGTTCCTCTTCCGATTCACTGATTGCCAATCAACCATAGTTGCAAGAAGAGAGAGAGAGGGACAGCGATTGGAGGGACAACGATGAGGAGGCAAAGGGACATGCAAAGGGACAGGTAACAAGGGCAAGAGCGGGACAGCAAGAGGCAGGACAGGTAGCGAGGGCCAGGAGCGGGCCAGGTAGCGAGGGCCAAGAGCGGGCCAGGAGAGGAGATGGAGTGGGGCAGGTCAGGAGCGGGGCAGGGCAGAGTAGTGAGGACATGGGACAGGAGAGGGGATGGAGCGGGACAGGAGAAAGGAGAAAGGTAGGCAGCAGCGGACAGGAGGGCCACATATTGAATATCTTGGTGTCTTCATGCTTGGGGACGATGTTTCTCAGATCCATCGACACCTCTGGGGAGGCAATCACGGGCGAGTACATGTTCACACACATTCGAGCGAGAAATGACCACAAACTTGGCATGGATAATCTGACTAAGGCCAAGCTCGGATCATGCATGAAAGCATAGTAGTCTGCAAATGAGATAATGTTGCACGAATCGCCAATTCGAACAAAGAATCGCATTTTGAATCGGTCCGATTCGAATCAGCCAACTCGAATCGGCAACCTGTTCAAATCGGTTACCTCACAAAAAAGACATTAGAATCAGGCAAAAACATAAACAATTGTTCGAATAGGCCGATTTGAACCTGACCCAACCGATTCGAATCGGTCGAATCGGCCGCGATTTGAACCACCGATTCGAATCGGTGCATGCAACATTGAAACAAACGGTATTGGCCCACTCTGACTCAGGAAGCCTATGCACCTAACCTTTGTAGCATATATAGCAGTAGGTGAGACCATAGTATCGAATAACCTCCACTTACTTGGGGCCTCCCGAATATGCTTCCTGAAACAAAAGCGCTCAAACCAAGGATGCATGACCCTTCCTAACCCTAGCTACCGTAGCCTATCTCATACTTAAAAAATGGGACCTATGAAAAGTGTGCCCAAATATGTGTAGGAAGATACAGTCTCCAATGGCTGGCCATCCAAAGCAAAACCCTGTCGCTGCATATATATTAAAGATCATAATCTGAGTCGTCCTAGTGTGTATAGTCAGATCCCAGATATCCCCAAATGAGTGTCGTTTATCCAAATGTCTCCGCAACCCCTCCGCTATAGTCGAAACCAATGCCACATCATCCGCATATAATAAAGTGGAAATAAGAATGTCGCCAAGAGAGAGAGTAGTAAGTAGAAAGGAACATGAAACTGGTTACTAGTTAGGATTCTAGAATAGAGTGTTCGGTTATTCCAAAATTTTGATTAACCAGTGTGTAACAATTATAGCTCTATATTTGACAGTTGGCGGGATATGGAGTGGGAAAGTGTTTCTGCCAACATTTGGCGCCGTTGTCGACTTGCTTCTGTTTACATCATCACATTTCTTTTGCTTTCCATTCTAATCATTTTTTGTCTGTGCCGCATATTTTTTTCAATTAACCGACTACTTTCACGACCCACTAGTTTCATGCTCCACCTTTCACGACCCACATTATTCGACAATTTTTTACACCTTTTTACACCACCACCTTCCCAAATACTCTCTCTGAGGGGAGAGTAGGCATAGATACTAACAATTTAGAAGACCGGTATCTCTCTGATCCGCACCTTCTAAATGAATAGCCTGAATCAAGTCACCGGCCAAGACCACAATTAAGATCTGTCATATATGAGCTGCAGGTTAGCAATTAGAACAAAATACTAGTAATCAGGTAGAAAGGGACATAACTGACTACACCTAAACTCTATCGTCCTCCTCCAACTCCCATTAGATAGTGGCAAGGAGCTCCCCTTCTTCCTCCTCTTGATAGATAGTAAATCCTCTTTTTCTTTCTCCCAACCACTTGAATTTTATGCCCAACCCCTTAAATTTTGCCAGGTGGCATACTGGCCACTTGAACTCTTTTCAATGGTTAATCATTAATACATGGTAAAATCTTAACGTTTATACAATCAGTGACACATACACAGATAGTGTCGTAGCCTGGACCTATGTCCTTGATACCCTTCTTTGCCTCAAGGGTAAAATCCAGCAGTGGCAGGCTTTAAATCATCCCATGTAATTAAGATACAAGGGAATCTCTCTAAGGTAGAACAAAGAAAAATGTCCAAAACAAAGCCACTGCAAAACGTGCAAATTTATACAAGGTTATCACAACATATATCCTTGGAATGCAAAAAATGTACCTGTGAATTTATGTTAGTGGTAGGTAAATAGCATTCTCTCTAGCCCTGAAAGTCACATCTTTCTCTACAGTTAATCAAATCACCTGCTATACCTTTCAAAATCCTCCCCAGACCTACATTAAACAACAGTATCTTGTAGCAAATAGCGGAAGCTCCAAGCTGAGCTACAATCTTGAAAAATAGTGCAACTGTACATGCCTGTCCAGTGTCCAAAACAGCCTGTTTCTGTTGACAATATTTTGGACATTGTTCCAAACTTGCAGTGACCGGACCAGCATTATAATATCATTATGCTTAATTGCAAGTACTTACTGTCTATATGTTCCGAAAACCAGGGTTTAAAAGCGTTTTTCAAAAACTATACCCTCATCTTCAGGTTTTTTCATTTTCAGAGTATTAAACATGCGGTTTAGGTAGAAACTGCTCAGCTTGAGAGCTCTCTCTATTAGATGTGCTTAAGGAATTTTGCACACATTAACCCAGCTCCTAATCCTTGGAGTGTATCTGATTCCTAAATCTATGGTACAGTATAACTTTGAGTATTGTTTAAATAGTTGAGTGGACCACCTCATCTAAGGAAAATGTGTAGTGGTCCCACAAGTGCAAACACAGCCATGCTCCACCCATCGGCCAAAGAGCATACACAGGATCACCACCGATTGGTGCAGTCTGTACCCAGATATCACAGTTGTGATGTGCAACCCATCCTCCCATCTTGTAATTCACCTGCATCAACAAGGGCAATTTGAATATTGAGGAGGTGACACTCATAAAAAAGCTCTTTTTTTTTTCTTCAATAAGATAACTTTGATAGCTACATATGAATGGAGGTGTAGTTTAAAGGACGATTAAGATTGTACAGGATCACACACATTCTAGGTTCCTTCCGTAACAATTTACATGACTTCATTTGTGCAAAAACTATAAAAGAAAAATGATGGTGTGAGAAAGAAGGGATAGCAATATACATATACGTGTTTCAACGTCAGCATTCACCAGGATATTGAACTTGAGTTACAACAACAGTCGCCATAGGCGCATAACGATATAATAATGTTTTCATTTCTTATAGCTTATGGACCATAAACATTAGTATCATGGATAAGCGGATTTACCTTAAGTCTAGGAAGCCTATCTTTGTAAATTGCTTCACAGTCTAAAAATGTGTTGCCAAGGGAGTATTTTTAAGCACCTCACTATAACTTCCATACCTTGGCTAGCTATGCTTGCTCGCCTCACCGTTTCCAACTTTTTGCTTTTTAGCATAAATGTCTTTGAATCCATTCAAAAGATGAAGACTGAATGGTTTTGCACCATTGACAACATCCTGAGGCTGAGCTCCTCATCCATGTTTCTAGATTAGGCTATCCCATAATTGCATATCTATTTCATGCAATCATGTTACAGGGTTTTCTAGATCCTAACAATCATGATATCTCATATCCTGGCAAATCTATAATCTGTCTATAATGGAGATGATCTTCATCGGGATGGTTGAGGCACATCTTTGAAATTTGTCCAAAGACAGATTGTTTATCACCAATGAACCAAAATATCTCTTCACATTCTGAGCTACCATTGAGAAGGCAAAGCATCAAAGGAAGTAATACTTTTCTTTCTTTGCCAATAAAAAAATTTAATTGACTTAATCCAATAGCTAGATTGCTGTAGTGATTGAAACATTAGAAGATTTCAAGCATGCACAACAGTCCACATCATCTAAAGAAGGTACATGTAGAGACTTCATAATAGTGCAAACATAACGCTCAAAAGTCATCAGTAGCAGGCCCTCACGTACAAAAGGATACTACCCATGCTTCAAATATACCACCATTGAGGAGATTGGATCTACACACAATATTGGAGCTTGGATCTTTTTGCCCGCCGATCTCCATATCAGGACTGAGTATGCCACCACTTTATATACTCTACCTGCTGACACCCCAATTGTTATCTCTCCTCGTCCCTCTGAGTTTTCGTTCTTCACTACTGATATGGTTCTTCTAGCCATTAAGAAGTTAAGAACTCGTCGAGCCCGTGACATAGATGACCTAGAATCTGAACTCCTCCATGCTCCCACACTGGCACCGGAGCTATCCACTCTCCTTAACCAAGCAGTTATTCACGGTTTTCCCTGTTCCTGGTGTACTAATATCATCCACCCCATACATAAGAGCGGGGATCCCATGAAACCTGATAATTACCGTACTATCATGATCGGACATATCATTGCTAAGCTCTATGGCACCATTCTACAGTCAACAGTGAGTACAGAGGTTGAGGCTCGTAGACTTCATGCTTTGGAACAGGCTGGTTATCGGACACATTACTCTACTACAGACCACATCCTTACACTCCGATCTATCATTGAGCAGGCCAGACACAGACGAGAGCGAGTTTACTGTTGCTTTGTGGACTTTAGGAAAGCTTTTGACTCAATTCCATGCCATTTACTCATCCAGGGCACTTAGGCTTTTCTACGAATACCATTTGGCAGTGATGGCATTATATGAGAGAGTTTTGGGTTGTTTCCGAGACACATCAGGCATTTCTGACCTAGTATGGAGCACCATTGGGGTGAAACAGGGATGTTCCCTTTCACCTCGCTTTTTGGCCTACATATTGATGAGCTTGAGACAGTTATCAGACAGGATGGTGGGATCGGCTGTAATCTAGGTGACATACTTATTGCTATACTGCTATATGATGACGATGTGGCTTTAGTCTGATCGACTAGAGAGGGACTCCAGAGACATTTGGACAGCCTACACACTTTTTGCACCCGCTGGGGATTGAGGGTGAATATATCAAAGACCAAAGTGATGGTCTTCAATACTTCCAGAGCCTTCATGCACCGTCAGGAGATTTTCCTTGATGGTCAGCCCTTGGAGATTGTTTCATCTTATACTTATTTGGGTGTGCTATTCAATGGTCCGACTTTTAGTATGCGGCAGGCAGCCTTAGACCGACTTGAGAAGGGTCATCCTTCCCTTGTCCAGCTTGAGAGATTTTGTTTAGGAGTTACATTCATGATGCTCCCAGTAAGTGTTGTCTCTTCAACACTATAGTTACTCCTACAACATTATATATATGCGGCAGGGGCTTGGTGTACAGGTCTTACCTCCTCGAATTGGTCTTGTATATCTCGATCCAAGCCACATCAGATTATCACTGCTGAGTTTGTTGTTCCTCCTATTTTAGTGGATGCCCTTTTTAGGCTCATTATATATATCCAGAGAGTATTGACTCTCCCTTTTGACAGATATTCCTACCTTGCAGCCACATCCTCGAGAATACTGTTAGGAATTAATGGTTAATTAATTAATTGTAGAGTCCAGCCTGCGTGCTAGAAGGCCTATTTCAATTTTGAGTATAGGTACTATCTATTTTTAGTATAGGTACCTAAGTTAGTACCAAATTTGCTAGAATAGTATAGAAATCTATTTTAACTAAGATAGCATAGATTTCTATTGTTAAGACTTCATAATTAGCATTCCAATTGCTATTGTAGAAGGAAAGCTTTTGCTTTTGAGTATGGGCAGTCTCTATAAGAGCAAATAGGCGCCCTCCTCCATTGTTATCTCAGTTTTCTGTTTATGAGGCATAGCTTCTTGCAGTCTCTCTTCTTCAGATTGTGATTGATGTTTTGCGTGAGTACTAATAAGATTAGTCTACTCCGATTTGTGAATCACTACGATTCTAACATGGTATCAAAGCCAGCTCATTAAGATTGGCATCTACGGAAGACAGGATTGGAGAAGTTCATCGCAGGCAGTTCTGGTGGAGGCAGCATCTGGCACAAGCACTTAAGAGGGTGGTAGCACCTAAGACAGGTAGGACAGGCAGCAACTGGTGCAGGTCATATCTGCAGCAAAGGAGGCAACAGCTGAGATCAGCATCATCTGAGGACAGCAGCAGCTGGTGAAGGCAACAGCTGAGGACGGCAACAACCAGTGCAGGTTCTACCTGGGGACAGCAACATCTGCAAAGGTCAAGATCAGATTCGGGACAGGCATCAACTGAGGGAGGTCAGTTCAGAGGTAGCGACCAGAAAGAGCGTTATTTGAGGAAGTCAAAACCAGGACAGGTCAGATCAGAACCAGACAGGTTCTATCTGGTACAGGCAGGGATCTAACAGGTGTTAACTGAGGGAGGTCAGATCAGATTCTGGTCAGCAGATCAGAACCAGACAGGTTCTATCTGGAACAGGCAGCAATCAGACAGGCTGCAACCAGATAGACAGGATCCGGCAGGTGTTATCCAGACAGGCAGCAACTAAGGGCGGCAGTATCTGGACAGGTGGTATCCAGGGAAGGTGACAGTTAATAGATTGTTGCATGCAATCATATTCCTAGTAGAAATCCTATCATTTTTGTACGACAAAGATTGGAAATTTGCATTAATCTGTTTTACCGGAGTCAAGCAAGTTAGATGGACCTAACTACAGTTGTGGAAAATCAAACTCAAGAATATACTTATGGACAGGGATTATTGGGAAATTGTCACGGGACAAGAGGTTATGGCCCAAAATCTCAATGATCAAGATAGAAGGATCTTTGAGAAGCGAGCACACCATATCATCAACCGTGAAGGATAAGGTTATTCCTCTGATCAGGAATGCAGTCGGTCCTAAGGATGCATGGGATATTCTTAGGAATACATATGAAACGGTGACTAAGTCTCGAGCATTGTTCTTGAATAATAAACTTCATATCTTGATAATGGAATCAAAAGAATCCATTACGGATTCTATTACCAGGGTGAAGGATCTAAGAGATCAGCTGTCTTCTATAGGGGAAATTGTACTTAAAATTACTCTTGTACAAATTGTTTTGAATAGCTTACCATTTCAATATCAACAATTTGTTATGACACTAAGTTTGAGAGAGAGATCGCCGACATTCGACGAGCTGAATGGTTTGCTACTTCAAGTAGAGTTACGAAGACAAAACTTGATGTCTAGGGAAGATTTCAAGGAGTTGGGTTTCTTTACCACAAATCAAGGTAAGAAGGGCAAAAAGGATCAGAAGGAGAAAGGCAAGGACAATACGCAAAAAGGAGACAGTTCCAAATCCAATCCAAAAAGAAATGGTAATTGTAACATTTGTGGTAAATATGGTCATTTTGCGTTTGAGTGCAGGAAAAAGAAGGCCATACAGAAGAAGAAGAAGCAATCATGCAACTTCATTGAAGACGAAGGCGAAAGTGAAGTTGTGGGATGCTATGAGTTATTCTCAGCTTCAACATCAAAATATTCTAAAAACTGTTGGTATATTGATTCTGGAGCAACGCAACATATAACACCACATCGTGAGTGGTTTACACAATTTGATGATAGTGGTGTAAATTCACATGTAAGCTTGGAGACGATTCTTCTTACGACATCAAAGGTAGAGGTACAGTGAGAGTACATTTACCTTTAGGGGATATAGGAGAAATTTAGTAATTTCTCTATGTTCCAAGTTTAAATAAGAATTTACTTTTAGTTTCTGCTATCACTAAACAGAACATGAAAGTTGAGTTTGACGATTAGAAGTGTCTTATCAAAGACAAAAGCAAAGGTTACAAAGTTGTGGTCACAAGATCTTTGGAAGGTCAACTTTACAAACTTGATGCATCTACATCAAATCGTCATGTCTGTGCAGCTTCTGATGGCATGGAGAGCAGGATGTGGCATGAAAGATTTGGACATCTGAACTATAAAAGCTTACAGGTTCTAAAAGACAATAATATGGTAATAGGATTACCTAATATTGTATCTTCGGAAAAAAATCTGTGAAGGATGTGTTATGGGCAAGCATCATCGTATGCAGTTTCCCAAAGATGGAGCATATAGAGCCAAGGAGATCTTGGAGGTTCATACAGCCTTATGTGGTCCCATGCAGACTGAGTCTATAGGGGGAGCATCCTACTTCATGGTATTTGTGGATGATTTTTCTAGGAAGGTATGGATATACTTGCTTAAGTATAAGAGTCAAGCGTTCAAATCACTTGTTGAGAAGCAGACACGAAAGCAAATCAAGATTCTACGTTCAGATAAGGAAGGTGAGTTCATATCTACAAAGTTCCAGGAATTCTGCAAAGAACATAGAATCAAGAGACAATTTGCTTCGACAGATACACCACAGCATAATGGAGTAGCCGAGAGAAAGAACAGGTCCGTTGTGGAGAGTGCTCGAAGCATGCTACGAGGTAAGAACCTCAAGAATCATTTGTGGGGCGAAGCAGTTAGTACAGCAATTTACTTACTTAACAAAAGTCCTCCATCTTTATGGAGACGAATTGTACGGGTTGTCCTATCCTCCGTAGATATCTGGATGCGGGTTTGTGACAAGGTTTGAGATTTATATTGGGATTACTGGTCTAATATGACCCTTACGTAATAACTCCTTAAGGTGACTAGCAACCTCATCTTCTTCCTTGGGGCTCATCCTGTAAGGAAAAAGCGATACAAGAGAGCTGTCAGAAAGGAGATCTATGTGATGGTCTACTCCCCGTGAGGGGGAAAACCCTCAGGCAATTGCTCAGGGAATATATCACTATACTCCTCCCTAAGTCTTTTTAAGATTTTGCCCACAAGCGAAGATTCTAAATTAACATCCGAAAAAGACAATGCTTTAGGGAAAGACGATACAACAACATTGAAATTATGAGTAACAAAAGCATCCATGTATGATTCATCTTTCAACTAACATAAATACGAATGATACTCATAATCCAAAATACATTGATTAGCCTCATGAGCAGTTACAAAAGGTAGATCAGGCTCATCGCCTTTAAGACAAACCATAGAGCCATCATACCGTTATCCCTTACCTCGGATGGACGACTTAATGGACCGATTGAATGGTGCAAAGTATTTCACCAAATTAGATCTTAGGTTGGGGTACCATCAAATAAGAATTCACGAAGGGGATGTTTCCAAAACTAGTTTACATTCTAGGTATGGCCACTACGAATTTTCAGTTTTACCCTTTGGTCTAACTAATGCCCCGGAAACCTTCCAACAGATCATGAACGATATTCTTCGTCCATATCTAGGGAAGTTTCTCGTGGTATTTTTGGATGACATTCTGATTTATAGTAACGCTCTTGAGGAGCATGAGGTGCATTTGGGTACAGTCTTAGACAATCTGAGGCAGGCAAAATTTTATGCTAAGGACAAGACTCAAGTACTTGGGACATATCGTTTCCGATTGAGGTCTTGAGATCGACTACGATAAGATCCCGAAAGTTCGTGATTGGCCTATATTGAAAACCATTAGCGAAGTTAAATCTTTTTTGGATTTCACAGGTTTTTTCCAAAAATTCATTAAAGACTATGCCTTACTTGCATTGCCTCTAACGAATCTTCTTAAGGGAGTGAAGAAAGCCAAAAGAAAAACTAAAAAGGGTAATAAGAAGAAAGCCGGAAGGCGTTCGAAAATCAGTCCACCTATTACTTGGACCGATGAACTTAATCAAAGCTTCGAGGCTTTGGAGATGTTAGTGTCTACAGCCCCTATCTTACACATAGTGGACCCTAGCAGACCTTTCCTGGTGGAAACTGATGCTAGTGACTATGCGGTGGGTGCAGTCCTTCACCAGGATGGTAGACCTGTGGCTGTCAAAAGCAAGAAGTTGGACCTAGCTCAAAGTAGATATTCTACTTATGAGAAGGAACTTTTTGCTGTCATCCATGCGTTAAACATCTGGAGACATTATTTGTACGGATCTAAATTCATGGTTATGACGGATCATGAGTCTCTTAAGTATATCTGTGATGCTTCGGACCTTAGGGGCCCATTGGTCGGAACTCATTCAGGAGTTCGAATTCGACATTAAGTACCGTCGAGGTACGTCGAATTGTGTCGCTGATGCTTTGAGCCGAATTGGAGAGGTTAATCAGTTATGCTTTGTTGAGTTCCAATCCAAGTTGTATCTTTCTCTGCGAGAACTTTGTTGGACCGATGAGTTTTTCGGTCATATTTGGCAAGAAGTCCTCGCAGGAAGCCCTATTGTGAGAAATAATCTTGGAAAGCAGGATTCCAAGAAGTCTCGCGAAGAGAAGATACTTGTTGATTATTCCATTAGGAATTGTTTGCTTTTCCGTAGAGAAAAAGTTTGTGCCAGATATCGCGGACACAAGGGCCCAAATCTTGCACGAGTGCCACGATAGCCCCAGCGCGGGACACCCTGTTTACAGAGGACACTTGACCTTGTTAAGAGAGAATCTTATTGGCCAAAAATGAAAGGTCATGTCGAGGCATATGTTCAAAAGTGTGAACAGTGCCAAGTAAATAAAGCAGAAAGACTCAAAGCAACAGGTCTGTTACATCCGTCAGAAATTCCCGATAAGAAGTGGGAAAGTATTTCCATGGATTTTGTGGTCAGACTCCCCAAGTCTGGGAAGGGTCACGATGCCATTTGGGTAGTAATTGACAGGCTTACCAAGATGGTGCAATTTATTCCAACAAAAACCATTATCAAAGCTTCGGAACTTACTCAACTCTTCGTTGAAAAGTTGGTCAGGTTGTATGGTTTGCCGAACGATATTGTTAGTGATCGTGATTTAAAATCAATGCCTTGAGATCCAAAAACAATGAGAAAAATGCTATTTTTAGCTCCTACTTAGGAAGTCTTTGAAAGACTGGAAACTACTTTAAGTCTATCGTCTATGGATCACCCAGAAGCCGATGGTCAGACTGAACGTGTCAACCAATCGATGGAAGATATGCTTCGCGCATATGTTCCTAGCTGACAATCAAATTGGAAAAAGTGCCTCCCAATGGTTGAGTTCGCATACAATAATATGAAGCATTCTACCACGGGCTTTAGTCCTTTTATGCTCTTGTATGGCTTTCAGCCTCGTTCCCCTATCTCCGTTGGACTCAAAGGCCTCAAGATGCAAGCTGCAGCGGAGTTCTTGCATGATATGCAGGAAATGTTGTAGGCGGCTAGGGAAAGCATTGGATCGGCTCGGGATCGAGCCCAATACTATGCTAACAGAAGCCGCCTCGAGAATTTGAGATCGGTGATTGGGTGTATCTTAGAATCCCAAAAGACTCTAAGACACTTCGAACGGGGAAATGTCCGAAGTTATCTCCATGTTTTAGCGGTCCTTTCAAAGTCCTTAACAAGATTGGTAGGGCTGTGTATAGACTATAACTCCCTATTGGAACTAAGGTTCATCTTGTATTCCATGTTAGTCGTTTAAAGGAACGACTTGGTGGAAAAGGTAACTTTGATTCCCACAGATGATCTAGTGCTATTGGAGGATTTGACTGCTTTTGTACCCCATGAACCACAGATAGGATCATGGATACCCGACGTCATCAGCTGAGAAATCGTTTGTTTTCTGAACATCTGATTCGTTGGAAAGGTAAGTCAGATGATGAGGACACCTGGGAGAGGGAAGACGATTTGAGACTTAGATTCCCTGGTTTTTTCCCATAGAAGGAAGTTTTTATGGGGGAGGGAATGTTATGTACCATAACGGTACGCCCTTCAGTGACGGCCTCGCAAGGGGCATGACGTAAGTCTGGCGTTATCGACATGTTTGGTCACCTGTCGTCGGCAGGACCGTGCTTGATGGGACCCACTATGCTATGCCTATATAGTGGTGGGGTTTCCCTCTTTCCATTCACTCGGTCTACCCGGGAGTTGGTGGATGGAGAGCACGTGCATGAGCCAGGATGTATCTCCAGGTCAGGAGATGTATGCTAGGGAGAGCTGAGTGCGATGGCTGGTGGTATGGGACGCCAGTTATCATAGGAGGCTCAACAGGGCATGACTATGTCGATAGCTCCAGTGCATGGGAGTGGGTCGGTTGTGACCCTATGGATGGGCGGATATGGTGCGTCGTCACTAGTATGGGGTGTGCGAAACCTTCAAGGCATTCGGAGATCTTAGGGAGTTGTAACTCTCTCTCTCAGGTCCCACTGTACACTCCAATCAGTGGACACTTCACAGTTACTTTCGTTGATATGTACTTATTCTCCACCTGGCCCAGGTTGTGGCCATTGGTACTTTTTTTGTAGTTCTCTGTTATACCTGGCCCGGGTTGTGGGCTTATTTCACTTCTGCTTTGTTCTACTTTCATTCGGCATTTTATGGCCCCGTCCTCCTATGGATGATGCTCCCACTATTGCTTGTCCATATTTTCTTTTTGGTCTTAACATCTATCTGTAGCAAGATGACGAACCAACGAGTTGTTCCTAGTGATCACCAAGCAGCGATGGTGTCTTTCCTCTGAGGCACTTGAGCTATGAACGTTGAGCTAATCAAACTTCAAAGCTTAGCAACTAACTTTGAGCAATTCAGTTAGCAGTCCATCGCACTTCAAGATTGATCCTGGGCACACCATTAACTACTGGTTTTGAGCATGTTTTTAGCTATACTCAATCACTGTTCCAATTGTGCCATCGTTGAGCCAGATCTTTCTTTGAGCAAACTCATTAGTTGTTGGGCTCTGAGATTTTAAGTCATTAGTCACCAATCATCTCTCTTTGGAAAATCGAGCCCTCACGGAAGAAGGCCAGCCCTCGCTCCACCTCTCCACGGGCCAACCCTCCACGGCCTAATGGGCCTCCTGCTGACTTGGTGTCCTCCCTTGCTGAAGTGGCACCCTCCCTTGCCACGTCCCCTGCTGAGATGGCAGCTGATGTGGACTGCGGCTGTTGCCTGGGCAGCCGTACCTGCTGTACTTGCAGTTGTTGTACCGGATCCTATACCGGATGTACCTACAACTGTACTTGCGGTTGAATCTGTGGCGGTAGTTCAATCTGCTCCTACGGTCCATGCCGGCTCTTTCTCTGAGCCCATCCTCCTCACACCGATCAGCGCTAACTCCTCACTCCTCAAGGCACCACTACCCACAGCAAACATCCCATATACGCCCTCTAAATCCACTGAACTTTTTTCCTCCTGGCAGATTGACTAAATCAAGGCAGATTTTCAGATTTTGTGGCAAGAAATCTCACAGCTGAAAGGAACGGCTGCCTCTCTGCTCAACGACAAGAATATGTTGTAGTCTAAAGTTGCATCACTCGAACAATCCATCGGAACCAAGCAAGTTGCAGTTTCGGAGTCCACCACCAATATGCTAAGGGAGCTAGAAACCAAGATTGAGAAACAGCAAGAAGAGGCCCTCTCTTGGGCATCCGTTTTGAAAAAGGGCATCAAACCAAGCACGCCTATCTCCTCGGTTATCTCAACCACCATATCGGAAGAGAAATCTCGATACCAAAAAGGCCACAACATTAGAGTTCGTGGGATTCCAGATACACAGGATGCCTTGGCTGAAGCCAAACGCTTTCTCGACACCACTCTCGGGCACAGGACAGATGGACTAGATACCGCATGGAGGACCGCTCGAGATGCAACCACACTCATTATCCGTTTCACCTCTCTAGAGGGTTGTTGAGATGCTTTGCGATACAGAGCTAAGTTACGTGGTACCACTATCTATATGGACGATGACCTTACATATATCCAGGTGGAGGAGAGGCGTAAGGCCTTTCAGGTAGCCCGTGAGTCTGGCAAACGAGTCATTTACCGCGATGGACGAGAGCGCTTTCTTGATAGTGCTCCTAGCAACTCCCAATGCTAGGTATTTGGGGTCCCCGGGTTCGGGCGTGCCCCGGGGCCCCATCCACACCATCTCCGGATTGGAGTATGGAACTGTGATGGTATACACTCATCTTCCATAGCTGGCGATCTGATTGATTTCATCACTGGAAGAGATCTATTGTTTTTTATGGAGACTCACGAGAGTCAGGAGAGAGGATTACCTATTTTTCCAGGGTACAGATGGGATTCCGTATTCAGGCCTGAGACTAGATCAGCTAGTGGTCGGGGATCCGGAGGGGTTGCATGCCTATACAGAGTCTCTTCACTCGAGCATCGAGTTCATCAGACATGACGAGCATGCACGCTATATCTGGATTCATATTGTTGGACAGGACATTGGTTTGGACAGGGACCTCTTTGTGGCGGCTTGTTACTTTCCTCCAGAGTCTTCATCCTTTGCAGAGGGCACAGGTTCACCATACCTTGATTTGTCACCTGATATTATCAGATTTGCAGAGGGAGGGCATATTTTCCTCACTGGGGATTTTAATGCTCGAACCTCCTCATGACACTCCGAGTTTTATGACATCACCGACCAGCTCCGCATTCATGCTCTTGACAACGACGAGGTGGGAGTTACCAGGGTTTCAGAGGACAGCTTGGGACCTATTACCCCCTATGGTGAGCATTTGTTGCAGTTTGGAGAGGCACATGAGTTAGCCATTTACAATGGTCTAACTTGCTGGCCAGATTCTGAGGGAACTTGGTTTCTTGGCTATCAACGAAGTAGGCAACTATTTCCTTATCATCCTGTGAAGCTGAGTATAAATCTCTTATAACTTGTCATCCTCATAGTGGCGGACATAGTGTTGTGGACTATCTCATGGAATCACCGTCCTCCATACCTCTCATCTCTGATTTTCACATCTCCCCCACCACTCTCTCTGATCACTCCTTTCTCTCCTTCGCTATCGGCCACCTCCCACCCCCTCAGTTAGCCTCGCATCCCCTGCTTACCCGGGCACCCAGGTATACATTCAGCTCTTTATACGCACCAGTCTATCAGTAAATTCTTACCTCCCTACTCCATTCGTTTCCGCACGATAGTACACTCGAGACTCAAGCAGCTTTCCTTAGCACCTCTCTTCATGCTGCTGCTTCTCTAGCTTTTCCTTCTAAGGCCCATAAAGGCAAACACATACGTCCCTCGTCGCTACACCCTCCATGGTATGATACCGAGTGTCGCTCTCTTCATCATCTTGTCACCCATGCACGCAGTCATGAACCTCACCTCCTTCGCTCTGCTCAACGTTCTTACCATCGCACACTACGTCGGGAAAAGCTTGCTTATGATGACTCTGAAGGAAAACGCCTCGTTAACCTTCTCTTCAGTTCTTCTTCAGGCGCCTTTTGGCATGAGTTTATCCCTCATACTCCACCACCTCTCCTGAAAGACCTTCGCATATGGACCGACTACGCTACCAGTCTATATACCATACCTACTGACGCACCTATCTCTATCTCCCCTCGTCCCTCTGAGTTCACCTTCTTCACCGCTGACATGGTACTTGTGGCCATCAAGAAAATGAAATCCCATAAAGCAAGAGACATCGAAGACCTTGAGTCTGAACTCCTAATCCATGCTACCGACCTCCTTGCTCCCACACTAACCACTCTCCTCAATTCCGCCGTTGTCTCTGGCTTCCCTTCATCCTGGTGCACCAACATCATCCATCCTATCCATAAAAATGGTGACCCATGATTCCTGGTAACTACCGCACTATCATGATCGGACATGTCCACTAAGCTTTATGGTACCATACTCCAGTCTGTAGTAAGCTCAGAGGCGGAATCGAGGAGATTACATGCATTGGGACAGGCAGGTTTCCGGGCTCATTACTCTACCACTGACCATATTTTCACACTTAGAGCTTTGATTGAGGAAGGTAAGCATAGGAAAGAAAGGGTTTACTGCTATTTTGTGGACTTCAAGAAAGCCTTTGATTATGTACCACGCTTCCTACTCATTCAGAGACTTCGGGATCTTGGTTTCTCCACGGATATTGTTCTGGCAGTGATGGCTCTTTATGAGAAGGTCTTGGGATGCTTCTGACATGGTAGTGGTATCTCTGATCACATTTGGAGCACCATTGGGGTGAAATAGGGATGCTCTCTTTCGCCGGTTCTTTTTGGATTGTACATTGATGAGTTAGAGCGAGCCATCTCACAGTGTGGAGGAGCTGGCTGTAGACTTGGCACCATCTTGATTGCTATTCTCTTGTATGCGGATGATGTGGTACTAGTATCCACGACCAGAGAGGGATTACAGAGGCAGCTAGATTGTTTACAGGGTTTCTGTACCAGATGGGAATTGGGGGTAAACACTGCGAAGACCAAGGTTATGGTCTTCAACACTTCTCGAGCCTTCATGCAGCGCCAGGAGCTCATGCTTGATGGACGGGCCTTAGAGGTAGTTTCCTCGTATACATATTTGGGGATACTCTTTTCTGGTCCTACTTTCAGCATGCGGCCACCACTTGACTTGGGAAGGGGCATTCCTCCCTTGTTCAACTTGAGCGGTTCTGCTTCAGGAAGTCCATCAGAGATGCTCGCAGTAAGTGCCGACTTTTTGACACTATTGTCACTCCCACAGCCTTTTATGCAGCAGAGACACGAGATTCTTCTTGCAGAGTTTGCCGTTCCACCCATTCAAATAGCTGCAGCTTTCCAGCTCATCGCATATATTCAAAGAGTTCAAGATCTACCAGATGCAGACACGAGGTATACACGGGCCTCACTTGCCTCCTCACACTTCCTTCATGACCGACTGTCGTGGTTCTCACAGGCATCCCATTTCCTCCTTGATTCATTTGGCATATCCATCACAGAGCTCCCCTCAGGCACCCACCAGTATATCAGGCGCTTCTTATATAGAGCATACCTCGACCGTACTTGGAGGCGACAACTGGGGGTTAAACCCGCCTATTACTGGACTCACTTCATTGAGCTTGACATAGTAGGGTTCCCAGTTTTGCCACACTATTTGGACTCGGGATTGTCACATAGCCTCATATTTACATTGGGACAGCTCAGCGTATCATCACATCAGTTGGCTATTGAGACGGGGAGATTCCAGGGTACCCCGAGAGAGGAGCGGATTTGTCAGTTTTGTTCCCTGGATGAGGTGGAGTCAGAGGAGCACTTTATCTTTAGATGCCCGGTGTATTACGAGATCAGAGGAAGATATCACTGTCTGTTTCGTGATTTGCCTGTCATCCTACGATCCCTCCTAGCCTGTGAGGACTCTCGATGCGTCGCTCTCATGATACGAGAGATGTTTATTCTACGACAGGGCCTATGTCAGACAGCCTAGCGGAGTCATATTTCTCAGCCACAGATCACTTCTTTGTTCTCCAGGAGAAGAGGACGAGACTTAGTATCTGATGAGGATGAGGATGATGGAGACTTACATGCCCATCGAGATCAGAGACAGTGTTCCACTCATACTCATGTTGCTGCACGAGTTACCCGACTTATCATGAGGAGACCTCATCTTCCTAGACGACGTCATCGACCACCAACAGTCCCTCATGCTACATCCCGTATTACATCCTTTTATAGCATCAGCGAGACAAGGTTGGATGATAGTGTCATACCGTATTCATGACAGTTAGCAGTATATATGCTCCCACATGTTTCATATATCATCGCATCATTTTCAGTTTTAGCTTTCAGTTTCAGATCATAGCAGTTAGATTTGTATTGCTGTTATAATCTTGGAGACGTTTCATACGCTCCTACGGTTACCACATACTTGACATGTACATTTACTAGTCTTATATGCCTTTTGGCATGGAAAAGACATTAATAAAGCTTTCTTTCTTTCTTTCTTTCTCTCTCTCTCCTAAACTAGAGATCCGAGGCCGTTATTATTGTCTCTATAGAGACACTCCTCTATCTCTTGGCTCTTTCTTGGCATATCCAGACCCTAGGTGCATTGGACTCTTATTAAAAGAGATGTTTACGTTACGAGCATCTCTTTTACCTTCGGAGGCGGATGATGTTTATAGCCAAAATGTCATCGCACATTTCTTACAGAAGAGGGATAGAGAGGAAGTATTAGAGGATGAGATTGATATCCCGACAAGGTAGAAGGCTATGAAGACTAAGAGATCACCTACCAGACCAAGACGTGCAGCCTGTTCATCATTGTGAGCTAGAGCCTCACGACGACCTTCAGCATTTTACCGAGTCGCTCCTCAGCCTCCAGTGCGCACCTCACAGCCTATCACTCGTTTTTTCAGATCAGCCACTCAGTGATTTGGTCCTTTAGTGGTTTGCCTCAACAGAGCGGGCGGTTAAGCTCTTGCCTTTGTACTCAGCAGAGCAAGAGGTTAAGCTCTTGCATCTCCTTCTTGCATACTGAGAGATTGTTGATTTATTTTTTCATCAGTTGACTTTTGGTAGAGATAGTTCTTTAGAAATAAGTCCACATATGGACATTGCTCCTATTTTTGTAAGTATTGTACTTTGTCTTTTGTGCCTACGGGCACTGGATAGACATTAATAAACTCTCTCTCCCTCTCTCTCTCTCATCGCGATGGTGGGCGCTGGTCGTGATGGTCGCTGATTTGTTGTCCCGCTGACCCGGCGCTGTCCCGCTGCTCCAGTCCCACTGGGCATCTACTCCTGTCCCGCTGATCTGGCAGCGATCTCTGGTTGGGTAGAGCAGTAGGGAAGATGGCTAAGAAAGGGAAGGGGAGCCCACGCTCCCCCCCTCCCACGTATTATTGCTTCAGCTGCTCCAACGTATTCCGATGCTCCATCGCATTCCGATCCTCCATCATTGGCCTCACCATCCCTGCCACCAGAAGAATCACCATCACAGTCTGTCACCTCAACGTTGCTGCCCACCATGGTTGAAGAACCGATTCTGCTGTCCACCGCCGATGCAGCACCTACTCAATGTGCCTCTACGGCTAGCAAGGATGGAGCCTCCACTTCTACTCAAGATGACGGAGTTGATAAAGGGTCAGCGTTCCATACTCCATGCCCTCCCTCTGCTCGCTTCTCTTTCTTGCTTCTCGAAATCTATACACCAGCCAAATCATTTGAGCAGTACATTCTCTCCTACATCGAGCAGATCAAACAAGAATCCAACTCTCTACGAAAGGAAATGGGACAGCTTCAAGCAACCATTCAATCTATGTCCGCCGACCGAAAAATCATGCTCACCCGGATTACTTCTTTGGAGGCAGCAATAAGCTAATAGGGAGAACCTACAGAAATTCAAGAGTTGGAAGAGAAGATAGAGCAACACAAGGCTCAGAAAAAAACGTGGGCCTCTCTTTTCAAGGGGGACGTCAAGGAAGGTACACCCTCTTTCAACTGAGTCATTTCAGCCACCATATTTGAAGAGCGAATGCAGGAGTACAAATCCTTGAATATTAGGGTCCGAGGGGTGGAAGACACCAATGATCCAATGACCGAAGCAAACATCTTTCTTTCAAGTACACTCTCCCACCACTCCGAAGAATTGGATAGAGCTTGGAGAACCAAGAGAGACAGAGTTGCAGCCACACAAATCGAGATTGAAGCAAGACCAGCTGTAATGGACCCAATGGATCAATCCGTACTTGTCGTACCCTTGCAAGCGATATATGATGGGTCAACAAACCCTATTAGATTCCTACAGATTTACAAACAAGCATGCGAGATCTACGACGAACAGATACATGAGGATCAGTTCAAGTTGTTCCCCATGTCTTTGGTAGCTGCAGCCCAAGATTGGTTCTTCAATCAGTTGGCCGAGGAAAAGGCCACATGGGAAGGGGTTAAAGTGGTCTTCATCACCCGCTTTAAACCAACAACATTTATATGCTGATGTTCTAAGATCACCATAGAAAATTATTTCAGAACGAAACTTGTTTTGGAACGCTCTTTTTTATTATTTCTCTTGCAAAATTTTAAATTAGTGATAAATATGAATGAATATTGGGGGTCTTTTAAAGGCAACATGTAGGCTTCAGATTTTGCTTCTAATTAAATACGCAAGCGCCAAAGGGGGACGAGGGGGTTAAACTTTAAGCCCTAGCAAAAAACAACAATGCATGAAGAGGACTGCACTCAATGAATTATTGATTAAAAGCGAAATACCTCAACTAATATCGCACATGACACTATATGTATGAAGAAACAGCATTACCCTAATGTCATCAACTAAATATCATAATGTGACTTTTGGAAAAAGGGATCTTCACTGCAAATTCAAACATCCTTGAGTAACTAACACATTCATACTGAGTATGGCATCAGTGTAACGTGGATCGTCATGTGAAGACGTTAATCATCAATAAGTCATGCATAGTATATGATGAGGAGCTTCAACCATAATACCTTAAGTGTCTGTTATAGATAGTCACCCAACTAGTCAAGCTTCCATAATGCCAAACAGCTATAAAAGTTATAGATCATATGGGAAGTTGGAACCCATACTAAATGCACCTAATCAAAGATAACAAAAATGATTTCAAAAAGTGTGAATAAGGTTCAGCCTAGGAAGCCTAGAAAGATGCCATGAAAGCGAATAGGTGGGGATGAGCAAGCATAATTTCTTGATACATAAATTTTCTAAAGAACCAACTTGGCCTCGTGCACCTTGGAGAAGGAAAAGATGTTATTGCTTGTTCATTGAGTGGGCTTGGACTCTTGTGAACAAGGCTGAGTCATTCTAGCTTATCGTGACTACGGCAATGGCAGGTCAATAAATGTATCCACATAGGCTGATTGGCAATGCAAAAATGTGAAATAATTCTTACAAACTAAGCATCATTTCATCTATGTCCAAATTTTTGACTTGTAGGAAAATAGCAAATAGTCTTAATACAAGACATCTTTAGTCATGCAAGGATCTAAGTTTTTATAGTTGACTTACATTAATCGAACCTTGAAAGTACTCCATTTAGCTTAAGATATAAGGAAGAATCTTACTTTGGCGGTAATGTTGCCATTCATAGCCATTGAGGACACTAGATCAAAGAGTGGTTGGTGGCATTCAGATAGATTACATGTCTCTGAAGGCCAATAATTCATTTCAAGGTTTATGTTGAGGTGTGGAACACATCTGCAAACCAAAATGACAATTCACATCGATTACTCTCTCTCTCTCTCTCTCTTTTGTGACATGATGTACAATTATATTATACTCCATTGTATCATCTCTCAGACCTACATATCATGAAAGTAAAGTAGAGATCTATCTAGTTGTCTAGTTTGATCATTCTATCTAGTGGATGTTTGTTTTTGTTTTGGAGACATTTATATGCTCCTACAAGTATTGATCATATTGAGATATTTGGTCTTACGTGCCTTATGGCATTAAAAGACATTAATAAAGCTTTCTTTTTTTCTCTCTTTTGTCAAAAGATTGATTCTCATTTAAAACCTAAAGACTCTTTGAACCACAACTCAAATTAATACAAGTAAGAAAAGATTGCAACCACAAAATTCATGAAAACATATGCAGTTGTTACAACTATGAGCTCAATCAAAAAAGGCATATAAGACGAAGTAGTACATTTCAATTGTGTATAGCAACAAAGGAAGCATAAGAACGTCTCCAAATAACAAACAAACAAAAATCCTAGAGTCTGAAAACTGATATGAAAATGAAAATGAAACAAGACCTCAAACAAAATATAATGCCACGACTATGTGTAACCAATGATATACATGCAGTCTCAGCTGAGACGGATGAAAAAGGTTGTGATATGGGTGCTCGACGGAATCAGAGGAGTGGTCCACTAGAGATGCGCTAATGACGACTGTGTCTCATACTTTGCTGCAAGGTCTCCGAATAGGAGCCCTCATGGGACCTCTAGAGGCTTGAGTATCAGAGAGGTGATACGATGTACATTGTAGCTGATCATGATGTCGATCGCTTATAGGAATAGGAGTATCCTCATCATCTGACTATGAATCCGTCTGAGTTCTCCTCCTAGAGAAGAAAGTTGTAATCTAACGTTGTGTATCTGGAGTATCTGACTAATCATGGCACAAACTCTCCACAGCAGGGACATCTCATGTATCCTAAGAGCTACACACCAAGGATCCTCATAGGCCATGAGAGACTGCAAAGTAGTAGGTGAGTCTCTAAATAGGCAATAATATCGACCACATATCTCACAGTACACAAGACATGAAGTGTCCTATCTCAACCTCATGCTCATGTGAAGGGATGTGGGCCCACAAGTCCCCCGTATCCGGCACACCAAACCTTTTCCTTACAGAAAAGCAGGCCATTCCTCATGGAATAGTCTTCAAGTATCTTGTCATTTCGAGATTGCATGGGATCCTGCTTTCCAAGGTCATCACTAGATCTAGAATTTCCCGTCATGACATCTAGCCAGACGCGACCGAAAAACCCTAAAATCCCAAAGTGAAAGATACAAATCAGATTGGATTTCAGCAAAGCATAACTAATTAGTCTCTCCAATCCGACTCAAGGCATCAGCAACATTGTTCGACGTACCTAACGCTCCTCTGATGATGAGCCCACATGTGAATCAAACGAGACGGTCGACCTTGCAGGGGATGGTCCACGTGCCCCACCCAGTACTCCTGCATCACGCCCCCTTTCCAATGATGGCTGGTCAGAGTTTACGAGGGAGACAGAGGCTGCTGCCCCGAGACAGATAGCACAGAGACGACTCAGAGCATCACAGGCAGGCAGTTCTTCCCAGAGACCCCCCCGTGGCAGAGGGAGGCCCCCAGGCAAGAGTGTACCATAGAGGGTTCCTTCCGGCAGACCCAGAGGCAGGCCAGCCAAGAGGGGACGCACTGATGATTTTTCTAGTTGTCTCTTGGCAGGCGTTGGCCCAGACTTAGAGGAGTCCTAGATGCCTCCAGATTCCCAGCCAGACTTTGTATTTGACACCCCTGCAGATGCATCTGGCATGTAGAGGGATGATTTTCTTAGCACGAACTTGTAGATACTGATACACATTTTAGCATCATGTACAGTGGCATCAGATGAGATGTATATATTTTTTTACAGTCTATTGGTGTCATGGCCAATTTATCGTGGTTGCTTACAAATGGTTAGCTCTGTGAAATTTGAATGGTTAGTCAGAAATGGTTTGCTCCGTGCAAGATGAGAGAGAGAGAGAGAGAGAGAGAGAGAGAGAGAGAGAGAGAGAGAGAGAGAGAGAGAGAGAGAGAGAGAGAGAGAGACCAGCACATCTGCATCTCATTCATAACATATGCATCATGTTCAACCATTTAACATAACGTGCTAAACCCGACACCCCAACAAATGGCACAGTTAATATAACACCCTAAACCCTAACAAATCATCCTAAACCCACAACCCCACAGCCATAGCCATCAAAACAAGCCACAAGCATAATCATCATAACCACATCCATAAACATCATCAACCCCACCCATGTCCTCATTGTGTCGTAGGCATTGCACCACATGTATGTGCAGATTCAACATCAAAGCTGCACTTGTGTAGCATACACTTAAACCTGCGTAGAACGTATTAATGGTCCAGGAATACAGTCCACTGGTTCGTGAAGCGGGTATGTACCCAAGGGACCGAGCCTGGCTCGATTCGGGCATCGTCCGATCAAAATGGTTGTTTGACGGGCTAGAAACGCAATTAGGTCAGTCAAAATGGACTAGTTTTGCAGCTATCCGTCCGACGGTCCCGTTTCTCCAAACGGGATCCGTTTCAGGTGTCGTCCGTTTCGGCCAGCGCACAACCTCGATAGGAACCTGTGGGAGCAGACGAGACGAGAACTGGACGGACGGCTAGCCCAGTACGTCCTTCCGAAGTTCAGGCTCACAACAGGGCTTCGGGGACACTTTGCTGGGATGGGACCTGAAAACACTCGGAATTGACAGAATGGTCCGGGAATACGGTCCAATGATTCGTGATCCCGATACGATCTCAAGGGACCGAGCCTGGCTCGATTCGGGTGTCGTTCGGTCAAAATGGTCGTTAGACGGGACAGAAACGCAATTAGGTCACGTGAAATGGACCAGTTTTGCCGGTCTCTATCCGACGGCCCAGTTTCTCCAAACTGGCTTCGTTTCGGGTGTCATCCGTTTCGGCCAACCGACGACCTCGCCAGGAACCTGTAGGAGCAGACAGGACGAGGAACGGCCTACAGTGAATGAAACAGTTTTGCATAAGTAATTAGTAGGCTGTTGAAGTTCATCCGGGGGGAAACCGATCACAGCATATAAGACAGAGTACTGTGTAGAATGCATCAATGGTCCGAGAACATAGTCCACAGGTTCGTAATCCCGATACGAACCCAAGGGATCGAGTCTGGCTCGATTCGGGTATCGTTTGGTCAAAATTACCTTTCCACTGGAAAGAAGCGCAATTAGGTCAAGCGAAATGGACTAGTTTTGCAACTCTCCGTCCGACGGTCCCGTTTCTCCAAACGGGATCCGATTTGGGTGCCGTCTTTTTCGGCCAGTGGACAACCTCGATATGAACCCGTGGGAACAAACAGGACGAGGAAACGACCGACAGTCAGCCCGCAACGTCCGTCTGAAGTTCGACATTAAACAGGGCTTCGGGGACACTTTGTCCGGTCGGGACCTGAAAACTGGGACATGTTTCGGAGCCCCCGTGCTGGTACGCAAAATTTCGACACATATTATAGCGTGTTGAAGTAGTGCCATAACTAATTAGTAAGTTGTTGAAGTTCATCCGGGAAGAAACCGATCTCATCAACGGAGTCACAGTAGTCTATATAGCTCGTCACAGTAGTCTCTAGCTTGTCACTGCTCATTAGCCATGGTTGTTTAGTAATATCTTAGTTATGAGAGGCATGGCCCAGTGGTTAGGTCTGTTGCAAATTTTTTTGCAAATTTTTTTGGTACCGTTTTCCTATTTTTTAACAGGAGGGGGCAGGTGGGTGTCAGACACCCTCTGATAATTAATTCCGGGGGAAAAACAAGGGCCATAAATTGCTTTTATTTTGCTTTTGGGATGGGGGACAGTGTAGGCAGGTGCCTGTATTTTTATTTTTTTTTGAAAAAAAAAATTTGCAAAAAAACGGGCGCACCACTGGCGCGTCCGCGTCCACCACCCACTTCCTTAGCAATACATGATGAGCTGAATTTGGTCCCTAAAGTTCTGCAGGATTTTTTCGTGAAGGAAAGTGCAGACGCTATACATGTGAAATTATACAGCAAGCAATAGAGGCTGATGGACAAGAATGCATAGAGATTTGAACTGATTGAAAACTGCTCTGCCTTCACCACCACTTCCTTGCCATCTCACATCCACTAGCGGCTAGCTTAGTTCCTAAAAGACTTGGAAATTGAGAAATCCATTCAGTGAATGGTCCCTCAGGGTCATTGGGCCAAACACTGAAGTCGTATGGCAAAATCAACTCTTGCCCATGTGATATTCTCTGGTCATATTTTGGTTGTTAAATAGCCATTTGACCACTTCATGATATCAAATGTTTCCCCTCTAAGCTGACTGGATTTGACTGTCTTCTTGCACTTTAACTTCTAGATTACCATAAGATATATATCTAGGTCAAATGCTTTAGCTTTATGTCTGTATCTTCATCTTGAAATTCTGTAAAAGTGGAATTGTATTCAACAAAACACTGCACAGCAAATTTTTGGATTAAGGCATGCCAAACTGTGACGAGATGTTCACTCACCTCCACGGTGGGTTGAGATCTTTGTTCCAGATTCCCTGCAGATTGGCAACAAATGATCCAGGTCGTGACGATGCTAGAAGAAGATAACGTCCAAACTGGAAAAGAAGAGATACCAAGGCTGGGTCTTCATTCTCTGCAAATGCTACGACTCTTTCCTGAGTTGACATTTTGATTTGGACATTTGGGTTCACTTTCTGGTACAAAAAGGAATCCTTGCTGTATTTCTCAGGTTTCTCAACTGCTGTCACGTTTCCATCAGTTAAATTGATCAACTCACTTGTCCTAGCTTCCATATTCTCACCGGCATGCTTCATCTCCTCATGATCTTGAAAATCATTAAAATCACTTCTTGATGCCAAGAATATATCCCCATAATTCTTAATTGCAGTATTCTCAGTAGCAAGATGAAGTGATACATGCCTGAAACGCCTCTGGTAATCTATCAAATGAGAATTCAGAAGTTCGCCGTAAGATAATTGTCTTACAGAATCAAGTGCTTGCATTGAATCTGCAATTGGGTCTTTCTTAGATTCCACTGGATGTTTGAAAGGCCCATCAAAAGAAGATGAGGCTGCTAAGAGGAGAACTACCCAGTTAGCTTCCACAATTTTCAAAGCCTGCTGCCCAAGAGGTTCAATTTTTCCAGCTTCACTACTAATACAGACCTGCAGAATGGCAGCGAAAGACATCCCCTGTGTTTGGTCACCTTTACTATGTTGACCTTCTGGTGGTATCTTACTATAATCAAAGCCCTTCATGTCCTCTGCAGGATGCAAAATACCTGCAAGTAAATACTTGTGTTAGCACTTGGATAGAAAGCACTGTGCATCCGTGCTATTGATATTTGCAAGCCCACAAGTGCAGGTTGCATGGAAACTGAGGCCATTTTGCACTTCATGCAAGATTATGTGAAAAGTAATTAAAGCCTTTCTAATGTTCAACTATACATAGAAAATGTGATTTGCGCCAACTATCAACGAGAAGAAAGGATCCTAAATGTGTTGTACTGAAGTAACTAACTTCAGAAATAATCACTGACATCCATATGCTCCAACCAAATATCCAGCCAAAGTATTTTCCTTTAGTTTGGAGATGCAAATGAAAGATTCAAGACAAGTATCTGTCTTCCGATACAAGTCATGCAGTGTTCTGCTACGAGGAAAATTTTCACGTAGATTAACAAAAACAGTCCTATTGATTTTGCTGACATTGTCATTACTTTTGTACGAGATTTTCCCAGCATGCTCAATCGAGCAATAAAGTCAACTAAAGCTCTTTCAATTCGAACTATAAGCAAGACAAAAAGTTGAGGGATTAGAATCCAACATAATTCCAAGCACAACAGTGGGAGAGACATCAGGACCAAGTGAGCAATCAGAGACAGATGGCATCACAAGAAAGTAAGAGTTTTGTAGCAATCCAAATTGCATATTAAATCAGCTTCCCAGCCACAATACATGTCACATGGGATATTCTTATTTTAATTTAACTACCAGTCTAAGTACTTTTATTTCTTAATGGCATAACATCATTGATTTCCTGAAACTGTGGATCT
Source organism: Diphasiastrum complanatum (assembly GCA_029204225.1). NCBI lineage: Eukaryota > Viridiplantae > Streptophyta > Lycopodiopsida > Lycopodiales > Lycopodiaceae > Diphasiastrum > Diphasiastrum complanatum. The sequence continues at coordinate 14,132,035 of CM055095.1, read as the reverse complement.
GCATTCTTATGTAAAGCTTGTTCGACAGTATTTGCAAGAACAAATGATAGTTTATTCTCGTATAAAAAAAAAGCACCTTGCTGTATGGATGGTGAATTTTGCAGAGTACGTACATTCATCAACTTTTTGTGGACATCGCCCTTTCAGAACTATTCGATTTAACTCAACAACAGATGCATCTTCCTGTAGTTTGCTATTCAAGCTCACGTTAAAGCTAACAGACCGCTCCTTACTCCCAGCAATTCTTACAACAATGATCTGATGGGGGAATGTTACAAATGCTTCACGAGTGTATTGAATGCCATCAGTCACATAATTCACAGAGACAACAGCGGTATCCAAATCAAGCTTCCTGTGATAGCTATCAATGTCATAATCATGTGTTTCTCCAAAGTCAATGTTGAGGTCACCCAATGGCTGATATACCTTTCACACAATAAAAATGACAACAGATGCGGTTAGTTTATCAAATCAATTACAGATACCGTCAGGTAATGTTATCTGATGACACGCTAGAAGTTAAAGAAGTGGACGGTCTTAGGGTAATGACAGCTTCAATTGAAGGATTTATTGAATCAACAAAATATATTGCTGCAACTTTACAGTAGAATTAAGAACCAATGCTGTCAAAGAAGAAAAATAAGTTATTGACGAGCTCATGAGACTATCAAAAAATCAAATATTTCTTCCACCATGCCTATGCCTCGAAGATTCTCACTTCTGAACCTTTTTCTTCAGGAAGAAAACTGTGCATTTTCGATGTTTGAAGAATGCTACTGCAGCAGTGCCCCTTATTCGGGTCCGTCCAAAACGTTGCTGTGATCCAGCCACTCTCGCTCTGGATCGCCCTTTTCTTCTTTTTCTCTCCATCGCAACTCCAATCTAGCCATTCAACTCTCCAACCCTGTTCCAGACCCCATGTTTTATCATCCCACCCTATACCTTGTCCCTTCAGCGTTCATAGCCCACAACTCAGCCCTCCTGCCCCTCCCTCTCTTGCTGTCCTTTCCCTTATTCTTGTCCCAGATCCCCACCCCTACCCATATTATCCCTTTGAGATTCCTGTTGCAGCAACCATTCCTATTCCCATTTCCTTATTCAATGTCTAACTGCTCCCCTGTCCCTGGTTTTGTTCTGAAGCAGCATTGAAGCTGCTTCTGCAGTGGCTGCTGCCTTGATCCCACTTTTGAGACTTCACTTCTTTCCATTTCCCTTCAGGTAACATTGATGCCAACCTGTAAACTACCGTCCCACTACAGGTCTTGAATTGTTACCTTGAAAAGAAGTTTGGAGTTCTTTCTGTCCAGAAAACACAAAAAGTGGCAGAAATTCAAAGATGTACCAAGTGGTAAATAGCGTTAGGCTCAAAATACAGATCAGATATTATGACTTTGCAAGGATGATCTATGGACAAATTACCAAATTTATCCAGTTCTTTCAACTTCAAATTGGACAGAGAGGTGTTTTTTCAATTTTTAATACTGGGAAGTACTTATCATAAACCAAAACCATATTTTGCCATATGAAACAATCTTGTTGAACAGTCAATTGACTACTTGCTGTTTCTTGGTTTGTGAGATTTTGTTCTGGCGCCGTTATTATTATTGAAAGAGACAGCTCAGCATATTCCAGATCAAGAATCAATGACATAAGAAGAACTTGAACTGGCATGTAGACACTTGTCAAATCATTATCACAGCAAAAATGACACTTGACAATAATAAGAAGTATGCGCACTCCAGCCAATTGCCCAGATGTATTCACTATGAACCAAGATCACAAGATTCATTATTGAAATAGTTCCATGTTTTATCCTTTTGTGGTGACCAAACTAATTGACGTTGATGTGCTTTGGTCGGCTGTTTCATGACGTATACACACGTAGACAGTACAGACCTGTCCTTGTTTCTAGCTTGCAATGACTTCAAGGCTAGAGTTTGAACTTCCAATTGCTATCCATGTTGGGTTGATCCTCTTTACTTCGACCCAAAATACTCCCTTTGAAGTTCAATGAAACTCCAATGTTGAACCAATTTGATACTTTGAAATTAGACTAACTCAACCCAAGCTCAAAGGGCATTTAAGTTAAAGAGGTTATTTCATCCTTATGTCACACATCACATTCCATGCAATTTCAATCTTGTACCTTGGAGGATATTTTGCGCCCATCTTAAAAGGTGATAGAGTACCTGGCATCAGCCATCTTGGCTACAGAGGGAGACTTTTGCCCATTCCTAGCAAAATGCATGACTTCCTTCAGATTTCCCGTAGCACCAAAGAGAGCTCCTTGTTTCTCCAATTGCTCTTCCAACTTCCATCCTCTCCAATTTGATCATTCCTTTGCTCATGCAAGTGTTTGTAATTTTAAACACTTCTCTTCGCAGCATCATGGATGATAGTTGTTCCTAAGTCTATATGGCTCTATAATAGTAAATACCATCTCTTGGTATCTTCAAAACCTTGTCTTCTTCGGTTGTGAAGATAAATTCTTTCTTTTTTTAAATTTCTCAATAGGCTTCTTCTGCCCATTTCTTGTCCACCAAGCACTGTCTATAGTTCCTAATAAAGTGTCTGTCAAAGGCACATAGTACCTCTAGGCTCATAATGAATATTAAGGCACCAAGCTAATAGACGAATTATTTTTTCCCCTCAAAAAGTGCTTCTTCCCTTACTTTCCAAGATATGCATTGGGGTTTCTAGGGATGTTCCTTCATGGGTCCCTAAAAAACTACAAAGAGGCTATAAACACTCACTATCTATCTTTTGATTATTCAGATGCTTGGGCTCTTTGTAAGATAGCTCAACCACATTGCTTGTAGAGCTTTGTCTACATTTTGTATTTGGCAATCCTTAGTATTCTTTAGAAGAGATTGTTCATCATTCATCAATTATAGTCTTTCTTTGCTCTATGTTATGCCATAATTAGTCCTTGCTTTACACAATAGTGGCAAGACAATAATTTCTATCAAGCCTTCATTCATGGACTGCTTGTGGCCCTTGTGGCCCTTTGCTAGTCCCTTCCTTGCATTATTTTTTGCACGAAATGCAGAGTATTGTTCGCTTGACATGATGATCTCCTTATTGATCTCTTTTTGCATAAGTCTTGTTCATTTGACGGGATATTCTCCTTCTTGATCTCTTTTTGCATGAGTTAGGCAGCAAGATTTTTGGACGTCAAAACATCTAATCAAAATTCCAAATCGACAACCAAGTTGTCAAAAACTTTTGAAAAACTATTGAGGAGTGTAAAAATCTTGTCTTCTTCTGACATGGACACACCAGTGGTCTCCAGTTTGCTGGCCATCATTTTCTCCAAGAGAAGCCGATCAATAGCATTCTTGATGACCTATCACAAGCTTCTTATATTGGCTTTACGGACACAATTTTCTTGCAACAGCATTTCAAGCACACAATGTTATGTGCTTTTGCTTCATTTGTTGCAATGTCATAGCCACTTCCAATTCATCTCTTACCTAAGAAATGTTCGCGACTTCAATATCATCTTGTGTGAGTAGTTTCAATTACCTATAAAAACTTCCACAAGCCCGTATCATTGAGACTCTATTTCCATGGTTGATAAAACAGCCACATCTACTATGGACACATATTACCCATGCATCTCTATTTTTTGTAACATAGTGGCAACCTTTACTTTTACACTGCTTTCAGTAGTCACATGTTACTTGATGTCATTACGAGTGGACACGCACTTTTGATTATATTTGACAGCCCACAAAACACTACTTTACATGGTTCTTAATTTGGGCCCTAATATTTGAATTTGATCTTTCCCTCCAAGTTATAATTTAAGATCGACAGCTTTTCCGTAGCATAGAGAGCCACTAAGCTCATTTGTTATTTATGAGTTTGGAGCCTTGGGGTCTTTGTAGGGAATTTCTATCTTTGTATTGGCGATCTTTGTTGGAGATATGCCTGAGCTATCAGTAGCCATTGATTTCATTAGTAATCTTTGCTGGAGAATGCTTATTTGTTGCTTTTATTATGATATTTGCTATCTTTTCATGCTAAATTGGTAGATCTGTTCTTAACATCATATTACTTGAGCAATTGGAAAGATGCTGATTTTTCTTTTCTCTAGACATTTTCTATGTAAATACTTTCTCGGTAGCCATTTCCTCTCTCTAGAGACTCTCTTTGATCATTTTTCTCCGTCTAGGCGTTTTTCACTCTAGACACTCGCTGGCCATTTTCTCCTCTCTACACATTTCTCTCTCTAGCCATTTTCTCTCTCTAGCCAACTTCTCTTTGGTTGTTTTCTCTCTAGTTGTTTCTCTCTTTAGCCCTTGTTTTTCCTACCCATCACTTTCTCTCTCCTACCTACCACTGATGCCCATACTATTTTCTCTCCTGCTAATCGTTGGCCTACACACTATTTTCTCTCTCCAATTTATCTTATTACAGTAATAAGATAATATTACTCAATGACGCTTTCCTTTGAAATCTCAATCTTTTCATGTTTGATATTCTTCATGTAGTGTCAAGCTGTTTATATCAAAATTGGTTCTCTTTTATCCACACTGTTATCCCAAAACTTGAAATCTTTCTAAAAAGTGCAAAAAAGTGCTCATTTCTTTGAAGACAACTTTAACAAATACCTTGCTCTTCACATATGTTTTTGTCTCAGCATAGCATGCACATGATTGTAACGTTCTACAAGTGAGAAAAAAGAATATGAGGATAAGCTACACAACAAAGAAGCTCTAATATTTCACCAAAAGATGAGAAAGATGATTTATCACCCAATGCACTTTTCAAGTTTTATCACCAATTTGATACACATGAAATCAAGAGAGATTTCCAAGACTTCGAAATCTGCTTGTTCCAACGATGAGGACCGTTGCTAATAAGCAACAAGCTAACGTGCTAGAAAACCCTTTGACAATGTTTGCAAGAAACGGACAAGCATTATTCACACATATTACCATTGGGTCGTTATGATTAGATCATACTTAAGAATGACAACAAGCTTGTTATACAAAATTCAAATGCACCTCAAATTGATAAGAATGCATGCAACAGTGCCATAAGCAAGTAGCAAAATGAAAAATAGATACTTGAAAACTTAAGTGCTTGTGATCCAACCTGAGTATATGGACCCAACATCTTTTGAGAAAGGCTTGATGCTGCTGCATATTGACCCTCCCAAACCAAGTTTCGCACTTGAGGTAAAACCTCTGCTGCATTTGGATTATTCCAATCACTTGGACCTCCAGACCAAAGAGAATCCTCTGTTGCAACAAAAAATTTAGCTCAAAGCATGTTATTTCTCAAACTCACCATAAAGCATTTCTTGTAAAATTGTAGGTCCAAAGGTCATCTTTAAAGAGATACCTAATAGTTCAGTTACAAGTTTAAAACCTCACCTAAATTAACTTGCCTAAATGTTGGCATCCATTTTCTTCATGTACTTTTTGTAATATCCATCATTTCTTACTCAAACAAATAACAATAAGTTTGTTACTCGACCTAAAACAATAGACAATATATGAGCTCACCCATTTTGGATTTGTGTGCAGCACCTGGTGGTAAGAGTTTGGCCATTCTACAGCCTTGTGATGATAGGAGGCGGTGACTTTGGAAGTTTACTACTAGGAAGGTGGCCGCAAAATCTTGCTGAAGTTCGCTAACTACTATACAAGTTATGCACGTTTTTAGTCTAGAAGAATGTTGTCCCTGTACAAAGATGCTGCCCTTGCAGAAATCAGCCTCCCACCCAAGAAAAATTGGATGCAGGATGCCTCATGTTGACTCCACAAGCCTTCCCCCTTGATCTTTCTACCAAAATCTCAAGAAAAAGGAGAAAAAATAGTGTTTCTTGGCACTCTTTCTCTAAAACGGGCTTCTCTCTCTCTCTCTCTCTTTCTCTCTCTCTCTCTCTCTCTCTCTCTCTCTCTCTCTCTCTCTCTCTCTCTCTCTCTCTCTCTCTCTCTCTCTCTCTCTGAGATGTCCACTTTCACCTACACTCTTTGGTTTATATATAGATGAGCTTGAGCAGATTATACAGATATATGGAGGAGAGGGATGTACACTGGGTGATCTCGTTAGTGCTATCCTATTATATGCTGATGATGTGGTTTTGCTTTCAGGGACGAGGGAAGGCCTGCAGCGGCATCTGGATGCGCTTCACTCCTTTTGTATACAGTGGGGACTATCAGTGAATGTGGCCAAGACCAAAGTTATGGTGTCTAACACCTCCAGATCCTTCATGATGCTACAGGAGCTTCTAGGGGATGGACATCCACTTGAGGTAGTTGACTCCTACACATACCTGGGCGTGGTATCTTCTGGTCCCACTTTCAGCATGCGACAGGCGGCAGTTTCCCGGTTACGGAAGGGCTATGCATCATTCGTAGATTTGGAGAGACTATGTTTTGGCTCACACATTAGGGATGCGACTAGTAAGTGCAAACTCTTTGACACTATGGTAGTCCCCTCAACCTTGTACGCATCAGAGACATGGAGTACTGGCCTGACAGCCACCGAGTGGGCACGCATCTCACAAATTCAGATTCATATGCTATCTCGGATGATACGGGCTAAGCCCTTTGTACCACATCATATCATACTGGCGGAGTTCGCCGTCCCCCATATTCAACTAGAGGCATTGTTCCATATTGTCACATTCATACAGCGACTGGAGGCACACACTATGCTGCAGCAGCTTTGTCATCATCCCAGCACTTACATTTTGAGGGACACTCCTAGTCGTGGTATTCTCCTGTCCACATTGGGTATTCATATTACTGACCTACCAGCTGGGACTCATCAGTATGTTCGAGGCCACCTGTACAGGGCATATCTTCAGAGTACTTGGCAGGGTTCGTCTGGGGTGAAGCCTGAGTTTTATCGGGAACATTTTCTATCCCGGGATCCCACTGGGTATCCTATAGTACCCAGATATCTGCTGGCGAGTATCGTAAAGAAACCTTACGGAAAAGAGCCAAGTTGAAAGACACCAAGATCTTCATGGATGATGACCTTACCTATATCCAGGTTGAAGAAAGACGCCAAGCATTCCAAACCACCAAAGCTACTGGAAGACAAGTGATCTATCGGGATGGAGCTGTTCGGTACCTCAATGGTACTACATCCGGAAACAGCCTATAGGAAATTGGGGTCCCTGGGCATGGGAGCATCCTGGGACCCCCTCCACACCACCTGCAGCTTGGAGTATGGAAGTGCAATGGCATACACTCACCATCCACGGCTGGAGATCTTACCGACTTCATCACAGATAGAGATATACTTTTCTTTATGGAGACACACGAGAGCCCAAAGCAAGGACTACCCACATTTGTAGGCTACAGATGGGATTCAGTTTATAGGACAGAGACGCGATCAGCGAGTGGCAGAGGTTCAAGCGGAGTGGCATGTCTTTATCGAGAGTCATTACAGTCAGCGATAGAGTTTATCCGACATGATGGACAGGCACGATACATATGGGTTCACATTACTGGACGAGCTATTGGTTTGGATAGAGATCTCTTCATTGCTGCCTGCTACTTTCCTCCAGAGTCTTCCTCCTTTGCGGACGGATCAGGTTCTCCCTATGTTGATCTTTCAGCAGACATTGTCAGATTCACAGATCGAGGTTATGTCCTTCTCACTGGCGACTACCAAACAGGTGGATTTTCATGACACGGATGACATCTAACGTACAGGAGCTATTGATTGCGAGGACATTGGTATCACCAGGACCTCAGAAGACGGGATGGGCCCTATCACGAGCTATGGAGAGTACCTTTTACAGATGGGTGAAGCTCACGAGTTGGCCATTTATAATGGCTTAGCTTGTTGGCCACATTCTGGCAGATTCACTTGCCACCCACACAGTGGAGGACACAGTGTTGTCGACTATCTCATGGGGTCACCAGTTTTTATCCCACTCCTGTCTGATTTCCATATTCTTCACACCACCCTATCCGATCACTCCTTCCTATCTTTCAGTATGGGTCCAAGACTTCCAACCACCCATTATTCCACTCATCTCTCGCGCACCCAAGTACACTTTTGATCATTCCCACATCCAGACATACCAGGAGGCCGTCAACTCATTTCTTGGTCGTTTCCCACACCACACACCGTTAGAAACCCAAGCTACCTTCCTTACCACTTCACTCCATAATGCTGCATCATCTTCCTTTCCCTCCAAACCACATCGGCGCCCACCCACTTCGTCACACCCCATCTGACCTCCCTGGTTTGACGCCGAATGTCGTTTCCTTCATCTCCAAGTCACCCAAGCTAGACTTCATAACACATCTTCTCCATGCAGCTCGTCGATCTCTCCATCACACCCTCCGCCGGAAGAAACGAATGTATGAAACCCAAAAAGGGAAAAGCCTAGTCGATTCCCTTTGTAGTTCCTCCACTGGTGCCTTCTGGAGGGAATTCATTCCCCGTACCCCACCTCCTCCCCTCACTGACCTTCATACCTAGACTACATACGCCACTACCTTATATACTATAATCGAGCAGTTGTCTCCGGCTTCCCTTCCTCCTAGTGTACCAACATCATCCATCCCATTCACAAAACTGGTGACCCCATGGACCCTGGTAACTATCGCACCATTATGGTTGGGCACATCATTGCTAACTTATACGGCACCATCCTCCAGTCAGCAATCAGTTGAGGCAGAGTCCAGGCAATTACATGCATTGGGCCAGGCGAGTTTCAGGGCACACTACTCCACTACAGATCATATCTTCACTCTTCGGGCCATTATTGAGGAAGCTAGACATAGGAAAGAGCGGGTCTACTGTTGTTTTGTTGACTTCAGGAAAGCCTTCGACTCTATTCCACGATCCCTCCTCATCCAGCGGCTACGTGATCTCGGTTTTTCTACTGACACGATCTTGGCAGTGATGGCACTTTCGGAGTGACATCAGCATCTCAAATCGTATATAGAGCACTATTGACGTTAAACAGGGTTGTTCTCTATCTCCAACCCTGTTTGGGCTATATATCGATGAGCTTGAGAGAGTCATTGAGGGATGTGGTGGCACAGGTTGCAGACTTGGGAGTATCTTAATTGCTATACTTTTATATGCAGATGACGTGGTTCTCTTATCTTCCACCAGAGAGGGATTACAGCGACAGCTCGACAGCCTTCATGCTTTCTGCAGTAGATGGGGATGCGAGGTTAACATATTGAAAACCAAAGTTATGGTTTTCAACACATCGAGAGGCTTTATGCAGCACCAGGAACTCATCTTCGACAAGCAGCCCTTGGAGGTTGTATCTTCCTACACTTACCTTGGCGTACTCTTTACAGGCCCTATCTTTGGTAAGCGACAGGCAGCTTCCGCCAGACTTGGGAAGGGTCACGCCTCCCTTGTCCAATTAGAGCGTTTCTGTTTCAGAAGGTTTATTCGAGATGCCCCAAGTAAATGCCAGCTTTTTGATACTCTCGTTACCCCCACAGCCCTACATGCAGCAGAAGTATGGTGTACGGATCTTACATCATTAGATTGGGCCCATATTTCACGACTGCAGGTTCTCATGTTATCTCGGATGATACGGGCTAAGTCGTCCGTCCCACACCAGATTATACTGACAAAGTTCGTGGTTCCACCCATATAGCTATCCACCATCTTCCAGCTTATCCTATATATCCAGCGTATTATGATGTTACCCACACATGAGCAGAGATACATACAGATGGCACTTGCTTCATCACGACACCTTTATGACCAGGGACATCGACTATCATGGTTCTCTCAGGCCTCCCAGCTACTGGACACACTTGGCATATCTATCACAGGCCTTCCATCAAGCATCCATGAGTACATCAGATGCTTTCTTTATAGAGCATATCTGAGACAGACATGGCAGGGGCAGCTCGAGGTCAAACCCGACTATTACAAGACACTTTCTGGAGCTAGTCACAGTAGGACTTCCAGTTTTGCCACACTACCTCACCTCAGGACTATCTCACGAGCTTTGGTTTCTGTTGGGCCAGTTTCGAGTATCTTCACATAAGTTGGTTATTGAGACTGGACGCTTCCAATGCACCCCGCGAGAGGAGCGGATTTACCAGTTGTGCTCATTAGCTATGGTCGAGTCAGAGGAGCACTTCCTATTCATATGTCCAGTTTACTATGAGATCAAAGGGCGATATCATTGTCTTTTTCGCCAGACACATGTTACAATGCGGTCCCTTATCTCATACGAGGACCCACGTTGTGTGGCATTTATGCTACGTGAGATGTCCCTCTTACGACAGGACCTATGTCAGGCAGTTCAGCATACTTACCCAGACACACAGTCCCAAATTACATCCTTCTTCTCACGCAGGAGATCGCGTTCTGATGCAGACATGACTGACAACGATTGCGACGACATTCCCAGACCCAGGACGTAGAGACAACACACCACCCAACCTCAAGCGACCATGAGAGTTACACGTCCCACCAGGCCTCCTAGACAGAGACGCACTACATATGCTCATACTCATCGACGACGCCAGCATGCTCCAGTGCTTACTGATGTTACAGCTTGCATCGTCTGTACCAGATGTTTTTTGTTTATTATAGCATTGGAGACGCTTTAGACGCTCTCCTGGTTACTCTCTCTCTCTCACAGATACATTCTACCATTGGGGTGAAGCAGGGTTGCCCCTTATCACCCACTCTTTTTGCACTATATATAGATGACCTCGAGCGGATTATTCGCGAGGAAGGTGGAGAGGGCTGTCCCCTAGCAGACATTATTATCCCCATTCTCTTGTACGCTGATGATGTGGTTCTCCTCTCATCCTCTGCAGCTGGTTTACAGAGTCACCTTTCTGCTTTACATCACTTTTGCCAGCGTTGGGGATTGACGGTTAACCTTAAGAAGACTAAGATTATGGTGTTTAACACCAACAGACAGCATATGAGAGATGTGATTTTCTATTATGACGGGCTACCGATTGAGATCGTGACCTCCTACACCTATTTGGGAGTTCTTTTCTCTGGTCCGCTACTCACTTTTCGACCAGCAGCCACCGCCAGGCTCCGCAAGGGGCATACCGCTCTTGTGCATATGGAGAGATTTTGCTCTACTTATTATGTGCAGGATCCTGCTACCAGATGCCTACTATTTTCTGCTACTGTCTCCCCAGTTGTGCTATATTCGGCTGAGACTTGGTGCCCTGATTTATCACGCGATACATGGAGAGATCTTACTCGTATCCAGATTCTCATGCTCAGTAGGATAATCCGGGCTAAGCCCTCAGTACCACATGATATCATACTAGCCGAGTTTGCTTCTCCTCCATTAGTTGTTGGTGCTATGTTTCAGATCATCACCTTTCTTCACAGGGTATCAGATCTAGATACCTCCAGATACATTGTTGCTGCTCTCACTTCATCTTGTACCATTGCAGATCAGGGAGCCAAGCACTCTTGGTATCGCAGTGTCTCAGCCCTTCTTCAGACTTGGGGTTTATCCGCACTTGATCTTCCGAATGGAACCCATGCTTATATCAGACAGCAGATCTACCGGAGCTACATACGCACTATATGGTCACATCCTGATCCAGATAGGGTCAAGCTACATTATTATGGCACACATCTTTTACGGCTGGACGTTTCGGGCTTGCCTATTCTTCCAGTTTATCTTACACAGACGCTATCTTTTGGTCTGAGATATCGTATAGGACAGCTTCGAGTCTCTTCTCATCAGCTTGCTATCGAGACAGGTAGATACACAGACACTCCCAGATTGCAGCGGATATGTCAGCTTTGTTCTCTTCAGGAGGTGGAAGATGAGTTTCATTTCATCTTTCGCTGCCCAGTATACTATGAGATTAGAGGACGATACCATTGTTTATACCGAGATATTCCCCTCACGTTGAGCTCCTTCCTCGAGTATCCAGATGCTAGATGTGTGGGTCTTCTTTTGAGAGAGATGTATATTTTACGAGCTTCACTTCTACCTACGCTCTCAGATATGGATTCCAGTCAGGCTCACATTACTCAGTTCTTCCAGAAGCGAGACAGAGTGGATATTTCGGTTGCGGATTTTGACGTCCCTGTCCGAAGATCGAAGACACAGAGAGTTTCGGCTCGATCCAGTGCTACTAGATCTTCATACGCCTCCCACCAGCCTACATCACGACCCACTACTACCATCACTCATTACTTTCGGCTTGCTCGTAGCTAGTTTCCTCCGCGGAGCAGGTGGTTAAGCTCTTGCTTTGTACCCTCACCAGCTGGTGGTCAAGCTTGGATACTTTTTCTCTTAGAGACAGAGAGATCGATATTTTAGTTTTAGTTTTACTGTCTTTTCATTGGTAAATAAGTCCTTATGCGGACAATGCTTCTCACATTTTGTACTCTCTTTTGTCTTATGTGCCCCTGGGCACCAAAAGACGTTAATAATAATAATTCTAATTCTAATTCTCTCTCTCTCTCTAGTGATGGCTGTCCATCCCTGATCTCCTTCCCCACCCCCCACCTCCATGGAGCGCAAAACCAGGGGGAGCCCTTGCTCCCCCACCCCCCTCCTTCACCCTCACCCCACCCCCTCCTCCGCTCTACCTACTGCTCTGCCCCCCTCCTCTGCCCTGCCCTGCTGCCCACCAGCCGCCCTCCTCAGCTCCACCTGCTGCTCCGCCCTCTTCCTCAGCTCCACCTGCTGCCCTGCCCTGCCATCTGCTGCTCCGCCTTCCTCCTCAGCCCCACCTGCTGCCCCTCCTCTCCACTCCCCCTTCACAGCCCATCCTGCTACTGAGCGACAGGTCCCTCCTGCTACGCAACAGACACCTGCCCCCACTGCTGCGCAACAGCAATCCCACTCGAGCCCTCCCTCACCACCTGCCCCTTCGACTCCCATCTCTACCAGCGCTCCTCCAGACACGCCCTTCTTGTCTCAAGCCGACTACACCACCTCCAAATCCTTCAAGAATTTCCTAGCCTACCAAGTGAAAGAACTGAAGGCAGATGTGCAAACTCTGAAACTGGAAATCATCCACCTACGCACAGAGAACCAACAGCTCCGGACAGAAATGGAAAATAAATATGCTTCCCAGCCACAAGAAGAGACAAAGATGAAGATTCAAGATCTGGAACAGCAACTGAGCCAACACAAAAAGTCGACCAAAACATGGGCTTCTATCATCACCAAGAACAAAGCTACCAACCCACCTTGGACAGCCGATGGCGGAAGTAAGTCTCCCCCCCTTTTCATCATTCATTTCCGCTACTCTTACGGAAGAGAAACTTCGAGATTCCAAGGCTCTCAATATTAGGGTACGAGGCATTGTTGACACCCAAAACGCCATTGACGAAGCAAAAAGATTTTTATGCACACCCTAAGACACAATGCAGATGGTTTGGATACAGCATGGCGTACTAAAAAAGACACCGCTACCTTGATCCTCCACTTCACGTCACATACATATCATAAGGCAACCTTGCAGAAAAGAACCAAACTAAAAGACACCAAAATCTTCATGGATGATGACCTTGCCTATATCCAAGTTGAAGAGAGACGCCAAGCACTCCAAACCGCCAAAGCTACCGAAAGACGAGTGATCTATCGTGATGGAGTTGTTCGGTACCTCGATGGTACTGCATCCGGAAACAACCTATAGGATTTGGGGTCCCCGGGCAAGGGAGCATCCCGGGACCCCCTCCACACCACCTACATCTTGGAATATGGAACTGTAATGGCATACACTCATCATCCACGGCTGGAGATCTTACCGACAAAGATATACTATTTTTTATGGAGACACACGAGAGCCCAGAGAGAGGACTACCCGCATTTGCAGGTTACAGATGGGATTCAGTTTATAGGACAGAGACTCGATCAATGAGTGGCAGAGGTTCGGGTGGAGTTGCATGTCTTTATCGAGAGTCACTACAGCCAGCTAGAGAGTTTCTCCGACATGATGCACAGGCACGATACATATGGGCTCATATCACTGGGCGAGCTATCGGTTTGGATAAGGATCTCTTCATTGCCGCCTGCTACTTCCCTCCAGAGTCCTCCTTTGCAGACGGATCAGGCTCTCCTAATACTAACCTCTCCGCAGACATTGTCAGATTTACAGATCGGGGTTATGTCCTCACTGGCGACTTTAATGCCAGAACTGCTACCAGACGAGTGGATTTCCATGACACTGATGACATATTACGTACACAAGGTATTGATTGTGAGGACATTGGCATCACCGGGACCTTAGAGGATATGATGGGAGTTATGGAGAGTACCTTCTACAGATGGGTGAGGCTCACGAGTTGGCCATTTACAATGGCTTGGCTTGTTGGCCACATTCTAGCAGATTCACTTGCCATCCACATAGCGGAGGACACAGTGTTGTCGACTATCTCATGGGGTCACCAGCGTTTATCCCACTTATGTCTGACTTCCACATTCTTCCCACTACCCTTTCCGATCACTCCTTCCTATCTTTCAGTATGGGCTCCATCCCGACTTCCCAACCACCCACTATTCCATCCATCTCTCGTGCACCCAAGTACACTTTTAATCGCTCCCACATCAAGACATACCAAGAGGCCGTCAGCTCATTTCTTTGTCATTTTCCCCACCACACGCCGTTGGAAACACAAGCTATCTTCCTTACCACTTCACTACATACCGCTGCATCATTTTCCTTTCCCTCCAAACCACATCGGCGCCCACCCACTTCGTCACACCCTATCTGACCCCCTGGTTTGACACCGAGTGTCGTATCCTCCATCTCCAAGTCACACCTTCTTCCTGAAACTCTCTGAAGGCATACACGCCTGGTACTCGTAGTCGCAGGAGCTATGGCAATACCTGAGGCCCAACACTATCTTTGATCGTGATGGGCTAGGTCAATGTCTATATCATCATCTGACTCTGAATCTGCTCGTGGACGACGACTGGTAAAAAAGTTCATAATTTGAGGCTGTGTGTGTCACTATCCACTGGAGCCTGGGCTCTCCGCAGCAAGGACATCTCATATATCATAAGGGCAACACATCTAGGACCCACATAGGAGATGAAAGTGGGTAAAGTGGGTGCATCCTTGAAAAGACAATGATAACGCCCACAGATCTCATAGTAGGCCGAACATCTGAAAAGGAAATGCTCCTCCGACCCATTCTCTCCCAAAGAAGACATCTGTCCTCACAAAGAGTACCTTGATAACGACCAGTCTCAATAGCAAGCCAGTGAGAAGAAACTCAAAATTGTCCAACAGTGAACCGTAAATAGTGTGAGAGTCCAGAATCGAGGTAGTGTGCACGTACAGGAAAACCTGGTCCATCAAACTCTAGAAAATGTGTCCGATAGAAATCTGGCTTAACACTTAACTGCCCCTGCCAAGTATGCTGAATATAGGCCCGATAAATAGATCGTCTAATACACTCATGAGTGCCTACTGGGAGATCGTCTAATATACTCATGATTGCCTATTGGGAGATCAGAAACTGGAATACCAAATGTGCGCCAAGAGGCGTGCAGCCTGAGAATACCATGAGTAAGAATATTTGTCAGAAAGGAGAGTCAATACTCTCTGGATATATATATAATGAACCGAAAAAGGGCCTCCACTAGAATGGGAGGAACGGCAAACTCATTAGTAATAATATGGTGAGGGACTGAGGGCTTAGCACTAATCATCCGCGATAGTATGGTGATCTAAAGCTGAGATATACGAGACCAATCTGAGGAGATAAAAGCTGTACTCCAAGCCTTTGCTACATATAATGTTGTAGAAGTGGCCATAGTGTCAAAGAGACGACACTTACTAATGGTCGTGTAATCAATCAAGATCTGGAGATCGGTCAATGAGGGGGGTGGAGAGCGAGCGATGAAGGCCTATAGAGGAATTGGAGAGAAGGTTAATAAGTCTCTTTCCTTCATTTGTATTATAGGTACGCTTTTTATTAACCCTTCGGTATGTGCGCAGGATATCATGGAGGACAGGGGGTGATTGACACTGGATAACTTCTTGATGAAGGAAAAGACATTCAAAGTCATACCAAGGTTGTTTAGGGCACGGGTTTTAAGTGAATGAGAGTTGGTTGGAGGGCAATGAGAGGGGAAAGCAAGTGCGGTTATTGTATGAAGAGCAGTGGTGAGGAAGGTGGCTTGAGCCTCTAATGAAGTGTCAATAGGGAAATGATGAAGTAAGGCAGTGAGAGATTCCTAGTGGGCGTGAATTGTCGGATAGGTGGGAGAGATACGAAAGTCATAGATGAGAGAGATAAGGGTGGGGGATCCCATGAGATAATCTACCACACTATGACCACCACTATGAGGGTGGCACGTGAAGGCACCAGAGTGAGGCCAACAGGAGAGAGGCCATTAAAAATGGCTAACTCATGAGCTGCTCCCAGATGAAGTAGATACTCACCATTAATCGTGACTGGACCTGCAGCATTAGCCGAAGTCCCGGCAATACCCATATCCATATCATCAAGGGCCTATATACGGAGTGAGTTTGCAATGTCATGGAATACTGGCTAACGGGAGGCTGTTCTGGCATTAAAATCACCAATCAAGATAATATGACCATGCTCCGAATAACGGAGGATATTGAAAGAAAGATCTGCATATAATGAATCAATACAATCAGCAAAAGAAGATGTCTCAGGAGGAAAGTAACAAATGGCTATAAGAGTATCCCCGTCCAAAGCCAAGGCTCTGACCAATGACGCGAATCCAAAGATAACATGCATGCTCATCATGGCTAACTGACTGAAGGACTGGTTGTAAAGGTTCCCGATATAGACATGCACTAACACTCATGGCCCGTGTCTCTGTCCTAAATGATGAGTACTATCTAAATCCAAAAAACTCCGGTAGTCCCCTCAAAGAGTTCTCATGTGTCTCAGTGAAAAACAGAATATCTCCATGTGTAATAAAGTCCAAAAGATCACCAGTTGTCGAAGATGAGTGTATCCCGTTACAATTCCAAACCCCTATATGCAATGGAGAAGGTGATGGATGGGGGCCTGGGGCGCTCCCATGCCCACGGCCCCCAACTCGTAGAGAGAGAGAGAGAGAGAGAGAGAGTAGAGCGACATTCATACATAGATTCATTCAAATGCTTAGAACGATTCATAAAAGGAAATCATTCATTCAATAAATTTGCAATATTACACTGATATAAGTGTAGCGTGGACGTTGGATCAGTTTGAAGACTGATAAGGTAATATTGAAAGCCCAAGATATTTGCACTAACACTGCTATGCTTCTACTTGTTTGCCTATATTTGGTTTCAACTTGACTGAGATTTTTAAAGATCCTTTCAGATAGATGAATTTTTACGAGGTTTTGCAGAATTTCTTAATCTTCATTGAAGTTTAAAATCTTTTGAGTATGAGCTTAGATTCAAGTGACACATAAAGCAATATCACTCTATTTTTTGAACTCTTTGCATTGATTATATGCATGAGCAGTTTTAGAGTACTTTCACAATGTTATCCCTAATCAGGCATCTAGGCCTATTACAATAATTTCTTTTATTTTCTTCAACCTCAAATATCTTTTTTATATGAACTCAGATTGAAATGACACAGAAAGAAAAGTTAGGTAGTTTTATAAGATTTACCCAAAAATTATATGGTTATTCATATTCTAGCCATAGTTGCTTCAAAGCGCAGTTTGATGGTTCGAATCGGACAGGGGCCGGTTTGGGAAACAGTTCGGACCAGCCTAATTTCCGGATCAACGGTATGGACCCATTTGAAATGTACAAATCCACCAAGTGGCAGAAGTCTGCAGCTCCAGGTCCAACCCAGCCACCACTCCCCTCCCCACGGCAACTATATGCTTTGACATCGACCAAATGCTACAGATTCATCACACACATACACTACAGGTCATATAACTGCGCATAGATCCTGGGCTTTGTACACATACGGTTGCAACTACAGTAGTTTGTTACAAACATGTGCGAGCATATACGTCTGCATTGGCTTTCAGATGCCAAGTGCTCCATTTTGCATAGATCCTAATATAACATTCAATCTTGAAGCATGTGGATGGTACAAAAAAGTACCAACAATTTGGGAAACTGATAGATAGCGTGCACAGTTTAAGACATTAGGATGAAACTGAAGTTTCTGAGCTCGAAAACACCAAAAATCAAACAATCCAGACCTTTAAGTAAGGTTCTAGGTCAAGTTATTCCAAGTGAAAACTTGAGAGCTAAATGAGCTGTTTGTTGAAGGCTACAATGTAGATGTGTGCCACTGAGTACCAAGGAGTAATAATCAAGTTAAAAAGAAGCGTTTGAAACCATACCATTGAGCTGTATGAGCTCTGATCTTACTCCCCCATATACCATTGCACCAAGGCGCCCGTTCCCTAACGGCAGAGCCTCCACCCAATACTCTGCCGGTTTAAAAAACTCAACCCATAGCTCGTCTTGAGTGTGTTTCAGATCTGAAGACAAGCCCCAACGAGGGTCTGGATTCTCATCACTCTCCTCTCCTGCAGAAGCCATGCTCTCTCTCCCTCTCTCTCTCTGTCTCTCGCTCGCTCACCCACATACAGAAAATGTACTTGATGTGTCACTGCTTCCGTGATGGAAAAGGAGCATCGCATATGGAGCCCCAAATTTTGCGCAAATCTGCATCTTCGTGCGCTTCCCTAACCTAACCGTGAGTAGCGTGTACTCTAACTTAAAACACTTTGCAAAAACCACCACTTGTGGAGTTGGTGAGTGGCATTCGTGGTACTTGGTGGTTTTCATAGCAAGTTACGATGTTGTTCGGTAGTGTTCTACTATTCGTGGTAGTTAGTGTGTGGCCACACAGGCTTCAGAGGAAGGTGGGGGGGGGGGGGGGGGACATCAATATGACAATTGTCTTTGTGGCCACTTTTCAAGGGGCACTTCCTCCCACTGATTGTTGCTAGGATCTTTAAGGGCGTCTTGCCACGTTCCTTACCTGTTGAGATAAACTTATATGCAAAAAACGATGTATAAAGATGAAATGATATTTCAAATGACATCCTCATCTCCATTGCTTTGCACATGAATCATCCATCTCAATTTGGGAAACTCATTCTTGCTAAGCAGCCAATATTCATATCTCTTGCAAACTTTTTCACCCCCCAACGAGTCGAGTTAATGAACAGGTCACATTGAAAGAATGAAACTGACCCATTCACCACATTTTAACATCGTTTTTGAGGGGTGAATGGGAAAGCTGCTCTTTTAAGTAGCACCATTATCTTGGGTCAAGATCATGGAGATGCATGCTTCCTCATTCAAATGAATTTTCTTTTGTCTCTTTGCCTTCCATGTAAGTGCTCCATAAAAGCTTTCAGATTAGATGATGTCATTTTGAAAAGAAAAAAAATTAAGTGAGATTTCATATGGAATCTACAATGATAATTAGTGCTTTTGTACGGTGGTGTTCTCCACATACATCTACATGGATTTTTACCTTTGCCTTAGGGTTCTTCATAACAAACGAAATACTAATAAAGATTCTTTTATTTAAATCTACAAACATAAATTAACCAAATAGTAAAAGAAACTATACGACATCATACAATAGCATTTAGTATGATAAATTATTGATTCCATTTCATTTGAAAATATAAATATAGAATAAATGTAATCATAAACAAATTACGTTTGTTTGTTTGGTTTCGCTTAAAACCTCATAGTATACAACAAAAACTTCAACACGCTATATGTACATCATAAGAAAATAGTACATAGGCCAATCAAAGAGTAATAATGCAAGCCACTCAATCTTCTCGGCAAGACACCACCAAACTTAAAAAATTTAAACAAAATAGTTGTAAAAAAAGAAAAAGAAGGCACACAGCAAGTCCAACGACAAGAATTCAAGATAGGCATCAATGAAACCATACGAAGAGAACCACAGCCCCCAAAAGAAAGCAATAGAAGGGAAGCAAACCAAACAACTACCATTATAACACCAAGAAAAGGCAAAAAAACCTCAAACCAAAGCACCAAATCATCGAAAAGAAAGCCACCAAAGTAGCAATAAGAAAAACCAAGGTAAACCGACCTAAAAGGATCAAAACCAGGCAACAAAAAATGCACAACCAGAAGGCAATACCTTCTTAGAAGCCATGGCGGCAAGCGTTCGAACTAAAACCCTAGGAGCGCACCATGAAGGCCACACGACAAGAACAAATGTAGGCCACCATGAAGAGAGCAAACCAAAAGCAACCGATGCCTCAACAAAACAAATACCTTAAGAGCAAAACACCTGGACATAAGAAGATGCATCAAAGCCATCCACATATAGTCAAGCACACCCAAAAAATGAGCCCATAATCACATACATCAACCTCATTTGCCACTTGTTAGGGGAATTTAGAAGTCATACAACTACATTATCAAACTTCTCCTTGATCCTTTGTCAAGAAACACTCTTGCTATTTCTTATGGAACCTTTGAAAATTGAGTACATTGCCAACCTTTTTATTAGCTTTAGATTTTCTTCAATAACATTGTACTATGTTTATGTTATGAGATTTTGTTGTGTTTGGTGTTTTTTTTTTTCCATAATTGCAATCTAATAGATTTAGCTTTTATTTTCTAATTATTTGATAAAGTTATTTTTCTTAGTGCAACAATGTGTAACTCCTGCAAATCAAAACGAATATTTGCTACTGCTCCAATGGAAGATAAAGGGTTTGCCACTCCGCTTAGAAATCTTGCTAGAGGTAGGGAGACCACTTTAAGCGTCGATAAAACCCATTGAGCAAGCCACAATACATGGGAGCATTTTGTCTAACTTGAAGTCTAAACAAGTGGTTTCTGGCACATCTTTTAAGGAGAGCTTTCATGACAATTATACTAGCTACACCCAAACTGTTAATACATACATCAACGAACGATCTACTTCACGGAAGTAGATGCTAGACTAAGAAATGTGGAGGAAGAGTGTTACATCCATGTCCAGTATGTGGGATTCGGAATAATTCCTGACATGGATAGCCGGTACTCCAGTATATAAGGTTGTTAGTTATGCCTCATGGCCGGTAATGTAATTAATAATCTTATGAGGGCCCATACCTATAATTGGACTATGGAGCACTTGCATGGTGTTTGACTGCTATTATTGAATAGGAGGTCAATTGCTATTGATAAGAATGGAGGGATCCTAGAGGGAATATTCTCTAGTCATTTGGAGAGTATATATCCTAGTGGAACTTGCCCATCTCCTCATTGTCTTTTCTGAAGCCAGGATCCCCTCTTCTCTTGTATTCATTCACCTTGGCTTGGGGGTGAAGTGGTTAGGGTATTGACTAGCCATTTCCTATTGGTTGGGTGGTTTTGCTCCACAAGTGTTCTTTTGGTTGCATGTAACAAGATTTGTGAAGATCTTCACTTGGCGATCATTATAGTAGTATCATAGGGTAAGAAAGTACTTACTCTATTTGGAGACAGATATGTACATCCATCTAGGATGATTTCATTTGCTAATGTAATGGAAATTTTTTATTCACAATATGAAGCTTATTCTTTGTTTGCCAAACCCATTTTGAATTTCTCTGAAATGCATCTAAGTAGTTGTGAATGCACTACTTTGAAGTAAATGTTTGGATCTGAAGAGCTAGGTGTATAGCCATGATCAATGAGGAAAGTATTGATCCTTTGAAACCATGCTCGAGCAGATTGCTTCAAGCCATAAAGTGCCTTATGGAGTTTACAAACATGATTGAGCTTACCCTCGATAATATAACCTTCGGGTTGCACCATGTAAATGTCTTCTTCGATAAATCCATTGAGATATGTTGTCTGTACATCCATTTGATGTATTTCCAAATCTGCTACAGCGCAAATGATAGCAAAATTCGAATAGAAGAATGCTTGACTACTGGAATGAAGGTCTCAGTGTAATCGACGTTGTATACCTAAGAAAAACCTCTGGCTACTAGTCGTGCCTTTCTTCTGTTGATGCTTCCATCTGCGTTGTACTTGACCTTGAAAATCCATTTGCAATCAACTATGTTTCTGCTAGCAGGTAATTCGACAATTGTCCATGTCTGGTTCTTGATAAGAGATGAATACTCTTTATCCATAGCTTCTTTTCAGAGATCTGAGTCAGGCTGACTGAGTGCCTCTTGGATAGACGTCGGTTCCTGAACAAGATATGCTGCAAACTCGTCAATATACCGATTAGGTGGCCTGCTAGTCCTTGAAGATCTTATGGGTAATACATGAAGTTGATCGTTTCTATCATATTGTAGTTGTTGAACTGCAACATCATCATCTTCTGATCCACCATTCATTTGTTGTTCGTCGGAAGTAGAAGAGCTTGGACCTTCAATGGAAATAGTCGCCTGTGGAACTAGAAAGTTCAAAGCGTTAGGAGAATCTGACAGGTCGGCTACATGGGAACCACCCTTTCCTTTGAGGTCTTGAAACTGATCTTCGATGAAGATGACATCCCGACTAGTGAATATCTTCGACTCGATGGGATCAAACAACTTGTAACCTTGATCTAATGTAGTGTAGCTGATGAAAACACACTAGATACTCTGGAAGTCGAGCTTCTTCATGAGATCACGAGGTATCTGCACAAAAAAAGTACATCCAAAAACTCGTAAGTTTGATAAAGAAGGTTTGGTACCTGTCCAAACTTCGAATGGTGTTTTGTCTGAGAGGCCTTTAGTAGAACATCTGTTCAGAATATAGGTTGTTGTTGAAACAGCTTCAGCCCAGAAGGACTTTGGAAGTGTCGCATGTGATAACATGCACTTTGCCAATTCAAGTAAGGTTATGTTCTTTCTCTCAACAAGACCATTTGACTGAGGCAAATAGGAAGTGATGTATTGTTGCTCAATGCCGTTGTTAAGGCAGTAGTCCTTGAATTGGTTGGAGATGTATTCTCCCCCGTTATCTGACCTCAGTGCTTTGATTCGTTTGCCAGTTTGATTCTCAGCATGCTCTTTGAATTGTCTAAATTTGATAAAAGCCTCTGATTTCGGTTTAATGAAATAAACAACTATTCTTCTGGAGAATTCGTCAATGAAGGTAATGAAGTACTTTGCATCTAGCAATGAAGGAGTTTGCATAGGTCCACATATATCTATATGAACAACATCTAACAGATTTTTTGCTGCATGCATATGGTTTGATCTAAAAGGAAACCTAGCCTGCTTTCCAAAAATGCAGCTATGATAGACAGGGAGATCAACCTTACCAGAAGGATAGTCGAGATCAAGGACCATGGATTGTTTGGTCATGTTCAAAATAGATGCATGATTCACGTGTCCTAAACAATGATGTCATAGTAATGCTTTATTGACTAGAACAGAGGTTTTCAAGGCTTGACTAGACTCAGAATAACAGTGTGCCAATCCATATAAGTAACTCTGCCTCTTGCTGAGTGCAAGGATCTTATCACTCCTATCAATAATTCTGCATTGATCAGATTCGAATTCTACCTTATGACCTAAATCTGTAATTCTACTAACTGATAACATATTTGTAGAGAGTTTAGAAACATATAAAACCTTTGATAGTAATTTGAATTGATCGTGCTAGAATCGCAATCTTACAGTACCTTCACCTTCAATAGAGGGAGTAATATTGTCACCAAGATGAACAAATTTCTTCGCGCTATAAGGAGTGTAGGAGTTGAAGATCTCACGTTGATTGGTCATATGTTGAGTTGCTCCAGAATCCAAAAACCATGAATCATCCAAAAATGCACTTTGATCTTTGACCATAAATGCGCCTTCGTCCACTTCGACCTGGGGAGATGATGAGACTGTGTTTGCTTGTTGATCAGGTTGCTTGGCTGTGTTCTTCGCTTGGAGAATTTGACAATCCTTGATCTCATGGTTATTGCGCTTGCAATACCTGCAAAACATCTTCTTCTTTGATTGTGGATTCGATGATTGTTCTTGACCTTGAATCTGTTTTTGATTTGTTGCAGCCTTCTTGGAGCTTTTCTGCTTCTGTCGCTTCGAGCCTTTATTGACAAATAGAGCCTGAGAGGAGGAAGTAGACAAAGTGTCTTGACTTCTTCTATTGACTTCTTGCAGCAACATAGTCATAACTCTAGTAAGAGTTAAATCTGAGTGTGTCAATATGATCATCACCCAATTCTCATATGTAGAGGGCAAGCTTGAAAGCAATGTCATAATTGTGTCTTGATCGTCTATGACCGATCCGACAACGGCCATCTGTTGCAAAAGATTCTTAAACTGGTTAATGTGACTATGAAGAGAATCACCAGTAGACATTTTGAATGTGAAGAATTTCCTTCGTAGATGTAACTTAGTTACGTCCCTCACGTCATATAGTGAGTTCAAAATGTCCCAAACGTCTCTTGACATTTTAGCTTCAACTATGTGCCCAATTTGTGTATATGATATATTGAGGATAATAAGTGCAAAAGCTTTACCGTAACTAAGTTAGCTACCTTCATATCAGTAAAGTCAACTGCTAAGGCTTCGGATTTAGCCCAGATCTTTGTGGAAAGATTCTTCAGGCTTTATGGATTGCCAAGTGATATTGTTAGTGACAGAGATCCTAAGTTTACAAGCCACTTTTGATCAGCTGTATTCCATGAAGAGAGCGAAAAGTTTAGGCATCTATGATAGCCGTGCAATCTTCGAATCAAATCTTCAACGACAGACAGTGGAGCGAGTATCGGAAACAAAAAAAAGAGAAAAATCAAAAGAGCATTCATTAACTATAAGGCCATTCAGAATAGTAGCGACAACACTAGGTTATGCACTCCACCCACAGTATCAACTCTAATGTTTGCAATAGCCTTACCAAGCTTGAAGCTGCAATAATTCCTGATAGACACCTTTCCCACAATGATGTCATTGGTGCCACTTGTAATGTTTACTTGGCTGCATGCTAAATTGATCGTGTGTTGTAGATCTCGTGGTCTCGTTTCTACTATTGTCAGCAAATGCCAAACTAAATTAATTTAATTGCCCTCGCGTTTATCAAATATTTACCACATTATAGGTCATGTCTATTATTACTCACATGCTTTGTGAGGTGTTGCCCTCTTGGTTACAATCGATGGAGTTGAGGAACTTGTGCTACCAGATGAAGATGCATGCGAGGGGCTTGAATTTTCGTGTGCAGTCCTTGGTGGATGGTCTGTAGCCACAAATGGTATATGTCACTTACAAGAGATAAGTTTTAATCTACTACAACATTACCAAAAGCAATCTTATTCAATATGTGTACCTTTTCTTTTGTTTTTGCATGCATGGATCGACTTTCTCGCAAAAAATCATCTTTCTTATGGCCACGAGGTGTATAAGAACAATAAAGAAAATTGGAAAATTATAATAAACAAAACACTGGAAGAAGATCCAAAAAAGGGATGGAAAAAGAAATAAAATGTAAACAAAACAAACGAGATAGAAAAAGAAAAAATAATAATAATAATAATAATGGTATAGAATTGTTTTTTTTTTTAGATCGTAAAAATGGAATGTGAATCACAGTTTAAAGGAAGGAAGCGTCTTGAAAATGAAAACGATATCGAAAAAGAAACAATAACTGCAAGAAAAATAGAAATGACACAAAACAATTAAGAAGGCAAATGAGAACGAAGTAAATTAAAACCGAAAATTTAATGAGCATAAGTGGAAATGATGAGAATTGTTGTTTAACAAAATCACAAGAAAACAAAAACACAAACTTAATTGGAATGGATCGGGCAGTATGAGAAAAGTTGGCAGGAAGCAAGAGCTTGAGAATCAGCCAAGTGAGCGACGCAGGGTGGTGGACAAGGGAGTATGCTAGGCAAGAAGTAAGGACTGGACAGATCGGGGCTTAGAGGCAGATCTGATCAGCAGAAAAAAGAAGGGCAGCAGGCGGGCACTCGAGGTTGAGGGCAAGCTTGTGGAGGGCAAGTGAGGTCTGTAGGAAAGGTTCTGCGAAACTGTTAGAAATGTTCTGCGAATTCTTTCTTAGAGAACGTAATTAGAGGTTGAATAAATCATACCAATAATATTAGAAAGGTTCTGCAAATTCTTTCTTAGAAAACGTGATTAGAGATTTAATCATGCATGAATCTGATCTATGTACTAATAGAGCAGTTCTATTATGATTAAATTATGCGTGCGAAAATATGGGTGCGGAAATTGGAAATATTTGTGCGAATGTGATAGACAATTAGATAATCAGATAAACGACTGAAACTTTAATAAAAAAAACGAATTTTATAATTTTGAGTCTGAATCAATATACATTTTTATTGCTGTCTTATGATATCTCTTTTTACAAAGAGTACATAAGTGCGCAAGTGCATAAGTAAATAAGTCAGTATGAATCTAAGTATGAGCATAAGTGCACATGTATTGATATTGTTACAGGATAAGTCCTTTGGCCTTTTTCCTTCTGTAACAGAATCAATCGTTCTGACGGTTGATATTCAATAACGTTCTGGTTTCTCAGAGTCAAATAAATTTTGTTCGCGAATATTTTGCGACAATTTGTCTCTTCGTCTCAGCTTCGTGTTTTGCGAATTGCTTGCGACACTTGTCTCTTCGCGACATTTTCGTCATTCACGAATCGTTCGCGACAGATGACAATTTTTGAGCTTGAAGGAAGCTAGAATATTTCGCCAACTGTTCGAGATAGTTTCGCGACAGGTGAGCTTGAAGAACAGTCCAGAAGATTTCGCGAACTGTTCGCGACGTCTAAGGCTTGAATAAGAAACAAAAAAAAAATCGCGACAAAATTCTGTTCGCAAATCTTTCGAGCTTGAACAAGAAAGCCACGAGCTTCCACAAGACACTATTTCACAATTTTTTCGCGAATCTTTTCGAGTTGGTCACGAATAGAAAAGTTTTGAGTTCGCATTCGTTTTTTTCTTCATCCTTTGTTAAGTAAACTGCGCGCTTTGTTGGTAGAATCAAGATCTGTTTGATCAATTGTTCTTTCTCAAAGTGACAGTTGGATTAACCCCAATCTTCTTCGTTGCTTCTCGAACAAGGCTTTAGTTAGTGTCTTTGTAAAGATATCAGTTGTGATTTCCTCTGTAGGTAAGAAGACTGTCTTCAATATCTTCTTCTCGACTAAGTCCAAATCAACTCATTTGCCATCTTAGCTGCTGCTACATATTCGGCCTCATAAAAAGATTGAGCTATTGTTGTTTGCTTCTTGCTTATCCAGAGTATGGCTATGCCAGATGCTAGTGTACAACCCCCTGAAATGCTTTTGCTATCATCCTTCATGGATGCCCAGCTTGCGTCACTGTAAGATTCGATGTGAAATTGAGCTTCCTTCGAATAACATAGTCCATAGTCTTCTGTTTCCTGGAGATATCGCACTATTCTTTTTGCTAACTTCCAATGTAACGATCATGGGTTCTGATTAAATTGGCTCAGCCTGTATACTGCGAATGCTATATCAGGTCTGGTGTTGTTTGCAAGATATAATAATGATTCAATCAGCTTGTGATAGGGTGTCTTGGCCATTCGATTCTCTTCTTCGAGAGTCTGCGGACAATCTGTCTTGTTCAGTATTGTTCCAGGTATCATGGGAGTATGCACGCTTTTGCATTCAAGCATGTTGAAATCTTTACTTATTTTCAGAGTATACTTTTGTTGGTTAAGATATAACTTACCACCTTCAAAGTCTCTTTCAATCTGCAAACCTAGATAGATTCTTGCTTCTCCTAGGTCAACGATCTCGAATATTTCAGAAATGTTTCTTTTGACATCTGAAATTACCTCATCTTTTCTTGAGAAAATTAGAGTATCGTCAACATAAACAGCTAGAATAATAAATTTCATCTTTGACATGTTTGATATAGACATTCGATTCAACGAATAAAGGTTTGAAGCCTAAATAATGTAGTGCTTCATCCTTCTTTCTATACAATTGTCTTGCTGTCTGTTTCAGACCATAGATACTTTTATTCATGTGACATCCGTATTCTGGATATTCCTGGCTTACAAAGCCAAGTGGTTGATCCATGAATAAGTCCTCTTATAATTCTGCATGCAAGAAAGCAGTTTTCTCATCCACTATATGGATTTTGAGATCATGAGCCACTGCATAAGCAAATAACAAGCAAATTGATGTGTGTTTGACTACTGGTGAGAATGTATCAGTGTAGTCAATCCCATATTTATGTGAAAGACCTTTTGCCACCAACCTTGCTTTGTATATGATGTTTTCTCCATTAAGACCGATTTTGAACTTGTAGATCTACTTGCATTTGACTGGTTTCCTTCCATCAGGTACAGGTGCAAGTGTCCATACATTGTTCTTATACATGGATGACATTTCGTCCTCCATTGCTTGAATCCAACGATCTTTATTTGGTCCGTCAATAGCTTTTTCAAATGTTTGAGGTTCATTAGTGAAGCCACAAAATTCATCATGACCAAACCTTATTGGTGGTCTGCACTACCTTTTAGATCTTCTCACAGTTTGTATAGGTCTCAAATTCAAAGACACATCTTTAGGTTCGACATGTTCTGCTTGAATTCGATTTGGTATTTCGAGTCTTTTAGGTTCTCGAAATTGAACTCCCTCTGAATCACTATTGTGTCCGGATGGTAATTCTTCTTTATCATCTGCTTGCTTTACTTCTATAGTTGGTAACTCATAATAACTCTTGAGAATTTCATAGCCGACTAAGTCATTGTCTGTGATGTACTTTGACTCATCGAATTTTACATCTCGTACAACTTTTACTTTTCCAGTTTCGGGTATGTAAACTCCATAATATGAAGAATGCAACTCAAATCCTACCAGAAAATCTTGTTTTGCTTTTTCATCAAGTTTCTTCCTCAATTTTTCTGGTACGTGCATATAAACTGCACATCCAAATGTCCGAACATGAGCCAAATTTGGCTTCGACTTCCACCATACTTCATGAGGAGTTTTATCCGACATTCTTGATTTCAGAATTCGATTTTGAAAATAGTTTGACGTAGCTACTGCTTCCGTCCATAACTCCTTTGGTGCTTTTGCATGAGCCATCATACACCTTGCAGCTTCCATAAGTGTACGATTTATTCGTTCAATTATTCCATTGTGCTGAGGTGTGTATGATGCTATTTTTGTATGCATAATACCTCGATCAGTACAGAAAGCTTTGAATTCGTTGGAAATGTACTCACCTCCACGATCTGTGCGAATTTGCTTCAACTTGCTACCTGTATGCTTCTCAGCCCAATTTGTATACTCAACGAATTTCTTGAAAGCTTCTGATTTTGTACGAATAAAGTATACTACAGCGAACTTGCTGAAGTCATCGATTATCACCCAATGACAACACTCCAAATGGTCCACAAATATCTGAATGCACAATTTCCAATACCTTAGTTGCTTTAAAAACATCTTTACTAAAAGGTGTTCGAGACATTTTGCCTTTAAGACAAGATTCGCAGGTAGTTCGAATATCTCGACTTCTGATTAGTGCAATTATCTGTCTCACTACTATTATAGTTCACTTACATTTGTTGAAGCAATTCAGTTTGAACATTTTGCTGCTAACTGTGGCTCTTCCGATCCACGCACCAAGCTCGCTCCCAGCTTTCGCACAAACCCACTGATTTCCGACACACCCTTCACCCCCAAGCCACAGTCACTTAATACAAGAGAGGAGAGGAAAAACTGGCTCAAGAATCTGAAATTCCAATAGGGAGATGGGCGAGTTTCTATGGTTTCTCTCCAAGAGGAGAGAATATTTTCCTTAGGATCCCCATGCAACCTATATCAAGATATTGACCTCCTATTCTTGCATTACAACAGTCAATCACCATGCAATTGCTCCTATGTCCAATTATAGGTCTGGGCCCTCATATGATTATTAATTACTTGTAACGACCACGTCCGGAATGACGTATTATAACTAATAACCACATACAACTGGAGTGACCTGCTATCCACGTTAGCAATTATTCCGATTCCCTTGTATAGGACATGGACATACCCTTGAACCACTTCTATCTCTAGAAGCGAAAACCAGAGAAATTCTTCTTTATGCTTTCAACCCGCTCCCATGAATCATCATCGACCCTTCCACCTAATCAAGCATTCAGAGATAGAACGATTTCTCAAATGTTTATCTCGGGTTCTGAGTACCTTTTCAAGTTCCAAAGGAACACTAAGCGATAAGTCCTCCAAATGGGTAAGATCTTCCACTGAACCAACTACGTCACCTTCATGTAAACATAATTTTAACCGGCTTACATGAAACACAAGGTGAGCTGTAGTCTTGTCCTGAAGATCTAGTTCATAAGCTAAAAAGCCAATTTTCTTTATAATCCGAAACGGTCCACAATATCTGGTAGACAATTTATAACGCTTCCCTGTACACATAGTCTTAGAATCCTTAGGTATTCTAAGATATTACCCAGTCGTCAACTTTAAAATCTCTGGGAGACCTCTTAAGATTGGCATAGTGCTTAGCTTTATCCTGAGCACTCCGAATACAATCACGGGCCACTTGCAACATTTCATGCATATCATGCAAGAAATCCGCAACTTTCTGGATCTAACAGACTTCGTCTCCACATTTATCGAAAATCTAGGTTGAAAACCGTACATCAGCATAAATGGACTACAACCAGTAGCAGAATGTTTCCTATTGGTTCATCTTTATTTAATAAAATCATGGTTTTCATCTTTTTTCCCAAAAAGGGTATTTGACTTTTGAAAGTTTTATGTGTCCATCGCCGTGGACTCCCCCCGGTAGAGTTGTTTTATGTGTCCGTTGATTGCCACCGAAAAGGTGTAGGCTCGCATCCCGACCACCATGTAATGACATCTAAGGAGGTTAGCTCTAAAAATGACATCACTTGTATATGTTGTATATGAAAACCAATATTTGGTTAACATGCATAAAAAAATGTTTTACATTTATGTAACACTTGTCCTCACCAAATTGGTCAAAGGCCTAGTCCCATTTTGGCTAGGTGGCGTCATAGCTTCAAAGGTCGCCCAACGAATCCTCCATACGTCCTTCTCAATCATACCGTACGTATTTCTCTCTTGTTGCTATGTTGTGTGTATATTTCTCTCTCTCTCTCTCTCTCTCTCTCTCTCTCTCTCTCTGCGCGCGCTCTCTCGTGCTCGGTTTTGGGTGGAAGATCCGTGTGCAAAGGCAAGGCTGGGGTTGAGTAATCATGGCAGCTAACGAGCATCTTCGCATCTGGTTTCAGTCCGTGGACACTGACCAATCCGGTTCTATCAATGTTGCCGAATTACAGGTTGCCTCCTCCTACAAATTGGCCACCTTGTTTATCTATTTATTTTCACTCAACTTCATCACACACACACACACACACACACACACACACGCTAAAATCCTTGGATTAAATTACAAAACCCTCTTGTTTCTCCTTTGGTGGATGATGCAGCAAGCACTGGCAGCTGGAAACCTCCAATTCCCTGCGACCGTCATAGCCCAAATGATCAGGTATTTACTTTCTTCCCTTTGCCTCCTCTCACCACTCAAAAGCCACATACATACATACATACATCTATCTATCTATCCATCTTTGACACAATTATTTGAAAAGCCACATACACACATACATACATCTATCTATCTATCCATCTTTGACACAATTATTTGAACTGGCAACAATCGCTATCCTTTTTACAAGGTAGTTTCAAACTTGAATTTTATGCACATTATAAGCACGCGACACTTTTCTCGGCTCCAATTCTATCATAGATTCAAGTGACTTGGGCTGGCTTTTTGGTTGTAAAGAAGTATGTTATCGATCTTTTTCCGCTTCTGATCAGTCTGCCCTATGGAAGGTAACAATGCGTGAATATCAAATCAAAATGAAGCATGATAGGTCCATCAATGATGTTATATACTTGATGAATAACGAGTAAAATTCATATGTAGGATCAGAAGTCACAAGTGACAGGCCATAGCCTACAAGTGTGGTGTGCATGTGCACGCAGCAGATTATCATCGTTCGATAAGCGATAATGCCACTAGGAATTGAACTCTGCGATCTAAATGTGAACCTAAAATGGCTCTACCTCTTAACTCTTCATTTGGAATATCATGACCCCTACTTCTAACTCTACCCTGGTTTTGCTATAGATAGGTGTTGGATGTTTTTACTAAAGATGCAGCCGCGAATCGTTGGCTGCAATTCCGACAACGATCCAAATCGCACCGATTTGCTGGGGGGGGTTGCGATTTGCAATTCGTTGGTATTTGTTTTTGAAATTTATTTATGCCAAAAGCATCAAAGAGGTACTCTAAGGTAGTGAGGATAGAGTCTTTAGCTCATACCATAGATTTGAATAAAGGTCATTTATTGTTGAAGTCCCAACCGTTGTGAGGTGCATTATAAAAAAGAAAACCTGCAAACTTGTTAAGTAGACTTGCTTTGATCTACTTCACTTTTCATTCAAGAGAAGTCTTACGGGCACAATCTATAACAGCTGACAA
Source organism: Diphasiastrum complanatum (assembly GCA_029204225.1). Lineage (NCBI taxonomy): Eukaryota > Viridiplantae > Streptophyta > Lycopodiopsida > Lycopodiales > Lycopodiaceae > Diphasiastrum > Diphasiastrum complanatum. The sequence continues at coordinate 14,099,671 of CM055095.1, read as the reverse complement.
GAATGCCTCAAATGATTCAGGCAACTGACTGCAATAGCTTCACTTTACAGTTTAGAGTCTAAGCATTGAATGAATATCAAGTGATCGCAGAAACTCCAGCAAGATGGCATCAACACTACATAACATTCACCCTTCATCTAAGAAATGTTAAGCTCAAACAACTCCTTCCAAAACCAAATACTAAGAAAAAGTTCTCTTTTATGATGCTTAGTCAAAAGCCCATAGATTGAGCACGGCCAGCGCAGGTCTGCTGGCCCGTGGCCTGATTTTTTTTTAAAACTAAGAAGAAAACAAATCTAGCCAGTGAATCGCGATTCCAACAAATCACAATTTGTTGCATCTATGGTTTTTACCTTATATAGAGACATAAATCAGACCATTGCTTGTGGGTTGATTTTTCATTATTGGCATAGAGACTTGATGCCAAAGTCTATAAGTACGTAGTGTGCGACTACTCCATTTGTAAGGGACATAGTTGGTGTTTATTTCATCACTTGTCTTCTCTCCCATGTGTTTGGCTGTTGTTTAATTACAATAGGAATCTTATCTTGTTGACTTATGTGAGCAAGTCAGTTTTCTAACACCTCATGGCCCTGGTCTCATGGCTGTAGTTGTGGATTTGGTCTATCGTGTGTTGTGCAGGATCCTCCATGGACTGCTCATACAAAAACTCAAATAGAGCATCCTCATCCCAACGTCTATATGTTGTCATCTCATCTTCTGCCTCATGTAGAAATTTTTTTGAATATACGAAAATAGGAATTGTGACCCGAGGCGTCCTTTGTACGACCTTGAAATTTGCTAATACATAGACGAGCCTCCCAAGTTGGTGATAGAAAGCATGTTTCTCTTCTTTGTAGTTCATATGCGGAGTGGACCAGTTCCTTTCATAGGCATTGAAGGAGCAATCCTATGAGAGAACTGAAAGTGTTAGTGACCTGGTCTTTGGAAACTCTATACCAAACATCTCACACAACGGGACTGGGGCCCTTTGGTAGGATTGAAGGCAAGCAACAATTCAAAAACTCACCATAAGCATGTCTAGTTGCAAGTAGCAGAGAATCCAACAACGCATACCAATCAACATGGTTGGCGTACTATTAGAACTCTTTGTAGTGCACCACATCTACGTGCCATAAGGCCACACATGCCAAGCCCATAAAACATCTTGGGATTTGAAGATACAAGCTGATGGACACTTATCTCCCCAATCCGCATCCACATAGCCACATAACTCAGGTGAACCCTCATGCTTCCTGTAAACCAAGCCATTATCGGAAGTGCCTTTGACATAACGCAAAATGCGCTTAGCTGCCTTCCAATGTGTTTCTGTAGGTGCTGCCATAAACTGACTTACATTACCAACAACATAGCATATATCTGGTCTAGTCGTAGTAAGGTAAATCAAGCTCCCTACCAAGCTACCTATATAGCGTAGCATCAAATGGCTGTGACTCATCAAGCTTAGAAAGCTTGTTACCTGGTTCAATAGGAGTGTTCACTGGCTTGCAATCCTGCAACCTTATATTAATGGGATACAAGGTTGCCCACTTGCTTGTGGGGCAATTTTAATTGTGTGTTTCCTCATGGGATATCTACTACACACTTGGTTTTGGCTTTTAGCCCAAGTGTGGACATTATAGAGCATGATAGAATTTGTCTTGAGCTCATTCCAAAAACTATTTGCCTTGAAGCTATGCATAGTGTTGCCTAGGCCCAAGGCTTCAAACCGCTCTGATACCACTACTAAAGCTCCTAGCACGCTGGGAGTGTACCATGCATGCGAGCACCAAGCCCATTAAACATTTGGGGATCTCAAGATACAAGCTTATGGACACTTACACCTTATATGTATGGGATACAATTGTTATAAAACTGAGAATAGAAATAGAAAGGATCTTTGAATCAAGGTTTACCAATCTTGGAAACCGTGATGGTCTTGTACAACTCAAAATAGATCAAAACCACTAACATGCATTCGACATGCAAGCTAATATGGCAGCATGCAAGCAATCTAAAAAAATCAGGAGACATGCATGTAACATGCATGGACTAATACTTGCACATGCAAAAGTAAATTGCTAGCAAATTGTAAATTTGTCGACATGCAACTAATTGATCATACTTATGAAGCGATTGGATCTGTCCAGCTATGGTGGACAGCGGAGAAGATGAAAAGGATGTGAGCAGAAAATTACAAAATACTCATGAAAGAAACTTGCTTCATTATCTAGAATGATAGTGTATGCTGTGGGGAGCATTCTAGCATCATTAATCTTTGATATTGCTCCTTCAATTAGGCTGAATGGATCTTGAATGCTTGCTGTCCACAAATTTCCAGCATAAAGAACATAACATTAGCGAGATACAATGAAAGAAGCAAGATCCAATTAAACACCAATCAAGAAACCAAATGGATAGCATAACACTAGCATTAATGAGCAAGAAATTCTACCACACAAGAGAGCAAAACCAGATTAGAAACAAATGATAAGTGATGTACATGGCTTCCAAGTGTCAATCTAAGTGTCCCACATGCTAAGTCTCAAGCATGCACTTCTATGCATAGGTTTTCACATTCTCTCTACATGCAATGAATCTTTGCATGATTTGCCTTGGTCCACAAGTTTCCACACTAGGAAAAATGCACCCTCTTCTACATGCAAAATTGATAAAGTTCCAACATAAACTTGATAGTATGTGAAATTGCCTTTAGGGGCCCATGTACAGACTTGTTGGGCCTACATAAGGCTAAAAACCTTAACGATAAATTATCTTATACTGTTTTACAAACTTGGAAAGCCTTTTTTTTAAACTTTGAGAAAATACAATGTTGCGCGGCGCAAATGAATATTGCGTGGTGCCAAAATACATGGTGAAATTGATCCAAACTTAAACCATAATAGCTCCCTCCTAAGTTTGGTCAATTTTACATACTCCAAGCTTCTTCCTATGACGCTGAAATAATTTTGCATGGAGTGGCTTTGTAAGAATATCCACAACCATCTTACTTGAGTCAATGAAGATAGGGGAGATAATCTTCTTCTTGACTAGATCTCTCAAATGATGATATTTGATATGAATATGTTTGGTCCTCCCATGAAATACGATGTCTTTTGAAAGTATAATAGCAGAAGTGTTGTCAATAAATAAAGAACTTGGGCCTTCATTCAGTTGATGTAGATGTTCAAGCATGAATCGCAGCCAAACTATTTTATTAGAAACTCTTGAGGCTGCGATGTATTCCGCCTCGCAAGAGGATTGAGCAACGAAAGATTGCTTCTTGCATATCCATGTGATAACTGCCCCTGAAAGTATACTACATCCTCCTGTAATGCTTTTATAATCATCCACATTAGAAGCCCAATTGGCATCACTGTGTGAAGCAAGTGATAGACCACCAGGCTGTCCAAGTAGTGAGATACATTGAAGACCCAATCAAGTTGTGATAAGGAATCTTGGACATTTCTTCATGTTCCTCTTTAGTCTTCGCTCCATCTCCCTTGGATAATTTTACTCCAGGTAGCATGGGAATGTCTTTGCCTTTGCACTCCAGCATGTTGTAGTCCTTCAGGATCTTCAAAATATAATGTTGTTGATGAAGTGCAATAGTGCCTTTTACCCTGTCATGGTGAATTTGAATTCCAAGGCAAAACTTTACCTCTCCAAGGTCCGAAACATCAAAGATAGAGCCAATTAAGTTCTTACAATGATTGATGAAAGGAGTGGAATTTCCTATCAGTAATGAATCATCAACATAGACTGTCAACAATACATAATTCTCATTCACCCTTTTAAAATAAACATTCCCATCAGGAATAAATTGTATGAACCCGAATGCTCTTAGGACTTGATCTATCTTTTTATTCCATTGCCTAGCGGATTGCTATAAGCCATATATACTTTTTAAAAGCAAGCAAACCCAACTAGGATGATGTCTACTCACATAGCCTAATGGCTGCTTCATAAAAATAGTTTCATCAAGTGTGCCATATAAACATGTTGTTTTCTCATCTATTTGATGCATCTCTAGATCATAATAAGCGGCCAAAGCAACTAACAAACGTATGCTACCTTGCTTTACAACGGGAGAAAAAGTATCAAAATAAACAACTCCAAACTTTTGAGAATAACGTTTAGCTACAAGGCGAGCCTTGAAGCGTGTAATATCACCTTCGGGTGAAAATTTTAGCTTGTAGAGCCATTTGCAATCTATGGCCTTTCTTCCTGGTGGTAAGGGTTGCAGCTTCCAAACTTGGTGTCGATACATGGACTCCGTCTCTTCATCCATAGCTTTGCGCCATTGATCTCGTTCTTTGCTCTACATGGCTTCCTATATAAGTTGATGGAGCTTCCACAAAATATCCAAATTCTCTTTGGAAGCGAACTGGCTCTCTTCTTTCTCTCCTTGGCCGTGATGTAGCAGCTTCCTCATCTTCGAATTCTTCTTCTTCCTCACCTATATGTTCAATGATTTCTTCTTCTTCTTCTTCATCAAGAAGAGGTTCATGCATAGTTGGAACAATAGGCTGCTCTTCTGGAGTAGCATGAATTAATTTGAAAACATCATATCCTGGTACATCTGCTTCTTCCTTTTTTGGGAATATAGGATCATCAATAAACTTTGATTCATCAAAGCGTACATGTCTAGATAAATGAAATTTTTTTGTAGTTGGAACATAGATTCTATGATAATTTGAGATAACATCATATCCAAATAGAATTCCTGGTATAGAAGTGTCATTTAGCTTATTCCGTTTAACTTTAGGAACAAATAAATATGCTAGACATCCAAAAATTTTAACATGTGATAACTTGGGCTTTTTCCCAATCCAACATTCATAAGGAGTTTTCTCCTTATCTAGAGATTGTAAAGAACGATTCTGCAAGTAATTGGCAGTATTAATTGCTTCTACCCAAAATTTAGTAGATAATTTTGCATGAATCATCATGCAGCGTGCTGCCTCAACAAGAGTTTGATTCCGCCGTTCTGCAACACCATTGTGCTGAGGGGTGTACACAGCTGTAAACTGATGTAAAGTGTTATTGTTGGTACAAAACTCTTGAAATTTTGCAGAAATATATTCACCACCAGGATCTGAATGTAGTTGTCTAACTCTCTTTGAAGTCTTAGAGTGCACAAAACTGAGAAATTTTTAAAATTTTGAAAGAACGTCACTTTTATAGATTAGAAATTGATGATAAGTGATGTTCATTGCTTCCAAGTGTCAGTGTAGGTGTCCCACATGCTAAGTCTCAAGCATGCACTTCTATGCATGGGTTTTCACATTCTCTCTACATGCAATGAATCTTTGCATGATTTGCCTTGGTCCACAAGTTTCCACACTAGGAAAAATGCACCCTCTTCTACATACATAAAGTTGGTAGTATGTGAAATTGCCTCAGGGGCCCATGTACAGACTTGTTGGGCCTACATAAGGCTAAAAACCTTAACAATAAATTATCTTATAATGTTTTACAAACTTGGAAAGCCTTTTTTTTAAACTTTGAGAGAATACAATGTTGCACGGTGCAAATTAATATTGTGTGCCACCAAAATACATGGTGAAATTGATCAAAACTTAAACCATAACAACCAGGCTGTCCACTTCCATATGGGACAATTCTAACCTCATGGTATGTCTAGTACACCCGTGGTTTGCTTGGATTTGCCTTATGTTTGGGCTCGGTGATTCCATATCCTAATCCTTGGTGTTAAATTACTCAGATGGTTAGGATCAGATCCATAGGGGACCTTACAGTGGTATCAAAGCTATGCCTAAGTGAAGATTATCCGATTGTCTTGATCTCATCGTGTTTTGGTTAGAAATATCATCGGAAACTTTCAATCAATATGTTATTTGCTCTCACGTACTTATGTCCAAAGCATGATAATTGTTAGAAATTAATGGATTAATTAATTAATTGTAGAGGCCAGCCTGCGAGCTAGTTCAAAGGCCTATTTTTATTTTTAATATAAGGTAAAGTCTAAGGTTGACTAGGTACCTAAATTAGTATCAATTTTGGTAGAATAGTATAGAATACTATCTTATGATCAAGTTAGCATAGATTGCTATTTTTGAGACACTGTAATTAGCATAATTGCTTTTACCAACTGGTATAGTAGGCAAAAAGCAAGGCCAGTCTCTATAAGAGTAGATGGGCGGCCTCCTTCATAATAAGTCAGTTCGTTGTTTATGAAGCATAATAAGATTAGTCTACTCCGAATTGAAAATCACTTCGATTCTATCATGATATCAGAGCCATCTTACTAAGATCGGGATCTATGGAAGAAATTATTGAAGAGTTCATCGTTGCAGGTCACATCTGCAGCGAAGTAGGAGGCAATAGCTAAGCGTGGCAACAACTAATACAAGTGTTCCTGAGGGCCGCATCAGCTGGGGGCGGCAGTATATGATCTAAGGTAGCGATCAGACAAGTCTAAACTGAGGCAGCAGCGACCAGACAGGTCTGATCTGAGGCAGCAGCGACCAGGACAGGTCTGATTCGGGGCAGGTGCTAACCAGACAGGCAGTGAGCTGGTTACTACAGGGAGGCAGAAATGAGGAAGGTAGTATTGGGGACAAGCAGCGACCAGATAGGCAGGATCCGGAGCAAGTGTTAACCGGAAAGGCAACAACTAGGGTTGGCAAGATCTGGACAGGTGGTATCCAGGGAAGGCAACAATTGGACAAGTTTGATCAAAGGGAGATATCCTCAAAAATTGTTGATTGCAATTAAATTCTTAGTGGAAAGCCCATCATCTTTGTACGACAATGATGGGGAGCCTTCATAAATCCGTTCTACCGGAGTCAAGCAAGTTAGATGGATCTAACTACAGCTTGCGGAAGTTCAAACCTCAAAATATACTTATGGACAGAGATTATTGGGAAATTGTTACGGGACAAGAGTGTTAGAAAACCAACTTGATCATACAAGTAACCCAAGACAAGATTCCTGTTGTTGTTAGACAATAGTCATACACGAGAGAGAACAACAATGATGAAGAGATGTACTCCAACTATGTCCCATTTCAAATGAGGTAGGGCTCCCATCATACTTATAGACTTTGGTCTATGTCGAAAAGCAAAAAGCAAAAGCAAAAGCAAAAGCAGCCAAAAGCAATTGCCTAATTAATGTCTCTATATATGGTAAACCACTCTCTCCAAATAGAATAGAATATCATCCATGAACCAAACCAAATATGCAAGTAAAAGAGCATCCCCAACAGAAAGATAAATGTATACAATACTTCCTCACACAAAGTAACTGATACTCCCCTTCAAATACTACAAAGTACTTGACATGATCTTTTCCATGGGATCTCCTACCTCTATCTCACACACAGAGTCACTTGCACCAAACAACTTTCCAACCTAGAAAGCATTTCATCATGACTATACAAGATAGTCAAATGTTGGATGAGGGAGAATCGAGTCACCAAGGAGCTAAGAGATTGGCACGTTCAGGTGGATGCTAACGTGAAGCTGGTGAAGAAACGCATTATGCGTTTATGGCTTCAGTATTGTATTCTGAGGATCCTTTATTTTATGAAGATGCTGCTAAGGAACAAGTTTGGAAGACTTCTATGGATGAGGAGTACAGTTCTATTATGAAAAACGAGACATGGGATCTTGTTGAACTTTCAGCAGTAAGAAACCGATTGGTCGCAAGTGGATTTATAGAACCAAGTTTAAGTCCGATGCTTCTATAGATAAGTATAAAGCCAGATTAGTAGCCAAAGGATATGCTCAGAGGGAAGGAATTGACTACAAAGATACTTCCGAACCTGTTGCTAAAATGAATACTTTGAGGAGTGTTTTGGCGATTGCATCTCATTTTGGATGGGATATTCAACAAATGGTTGTCAAGAGTGCTTTCTTGAACGATTACCTTGAAGAGGAGGTTTATCTGGAGCAACCTCAGGGTTATGAGGTTGAAGGCAAAGAGCATTTGGTTTGCAAGTTAAAGAAAGCATTATATGGGTTGAAACAAGCGCCTAGAGCGTGGTATACACGCATTAACAATTATTTTTTGAAGCAAAATTTTCATAAAAGCATGTCAGAGTCAACACTACATATTATGAAAGATTCAGATGACATAGTCATTATTGTTCTCTATGTAGATGATCTTATTATCACAGGGTCAAATAAGTCACTAATAGAGAAGATAATGAACAATCTTTCATAGGAGTTTGATATGGAAGATTTGGAGAGTCTTCAATATTGTTGGAAGTTTGGAGGTCAAAGGAAAATCTTTTCATATCACAAGCAAAGTATGCAAGAGAGTTACTCAAGAAGTTTAACATGATTGATTGTGAGCCCATTACTACACCTTATGATTCAGGTGTAAAGCTTACAAAAGAAGAAAATTCTGAAAGTGTGAATGAAACACTTTATAGCTAGCTTGTAGGTAGTCTTATTTATCTAACGACTACTCGACTAGATATGCAGTGGGTATGGTGAGTCAATTCATGTCTTTACCAAAAGTTTGTCATTGGAAAGTAGCAAAGAGGATTTCGCGTTTTGTCAAAGGGACACTCAGGTATCTTGGAACTGGAGCTATATCTTGGAGTAGTAAAAAGCAACCAACGATTGCTTTATTTTCTACAGAGGTAGAGTATAGGGCTACTACATCAGCGACTTGTGAAGCAATTTGGTTACGAAGGATTCTAAAGGATCTTCATATAGAACAAGTTGAACCTACAGTACTTTGGTGTGACAATAAGAGTTGCATTTAGCTTGCAAAGAATTCGGTGTTTCATAGCAGGACAAAGCATATTGAAGTTCAGCAGCATTTCATACGAGAGAAGTTGCAGAGTGGTGAAGTAGAGTTGATCTACTGTGACATCAATGATCAAGTTGCAGATATCTTCACAAAAGGACTTGGTTGTGAAAAGTCTGAGAAGTTCAAGACACTTCTGTAATTGATAATCAATTATCCATTAAGGGGGAGTGTTAGAAATTAATGGATTAACTAATTAATTGTAGAGGCCAGCTTGTGAGCTAGTTCAAAGGCCTATTTCTATTTTTAGTATAAGTTAAAGTCTAAGGTTGACTAGGTACCTAAAGTATCAATTTTGGTAGAATAGTATAGAATACTATCTTATGATCAAGTTAGCATAGATTGCTATTTTTGAGACACCGTACTTAGCATAATTGCTTTTACCAAATGGTGTAGTAGGCAAATAGCTTTTGCTTTAAAGCAAGGCCAGTCTCTATAAGAGTAGATGGGCACCCTCCTTCATAATAGCTTCTTGTAATTTCTCTTCTTCTTCAATAAAGTTTCTTCTTCCACTTGAGTTTGGTGTTTTGTGTGAGTACTTATGAATTGAGAATCACTTCAATTCTATCAATAATCTGTATTCTGGGTCTAATCTTTCTTCATCCTCAAATGTATAATGAAGAGTTTTGTTACTTTATTCCAATAATCTGTTAGGTCACACTCAAAACCAATTTTCATCGGACTACCAAAGATCATGATATATGCCAATATCACATCAATCCAATTCAATTTAAAATGCTAGCTTGCACTACAGTCCTCAAAAGATTTCAGTTGAAAAGACTAGCAAAGTGTGCCCGTCAAGAACGGGCAATGGACGGCCGACGATTCTTGTGGTCGAGACGTGTGGATGATGCTTAGAGCGGGCGATTGATGATTGAAGGCGGCGGACAATGGACGGCGGCCTATGACGGGCGACCGACAATTTGTGTTACGGCCGATGGTTTGGGTCACAAGTTGTCAGTGACAATTAGTCGATGGCGGGCAATCGATGGTGTGTGTGTGTGTGTGTGTGTTTGTAAGAGAGAGAGAGAGAGAGAGAGAGAGAGAGAGAGAGAGAGAGAGAGAGAGAGAGAGAGAGAGAGATGGGGGGTTTACCTAAGTGTGGCCGCCCAGTTGGGCGGGCAAACATTCTAAACTTCCCCCCTCTTCCTCCCCCATCGTGTCTCCCCACAAGCACAGGGATTCTGGGTAGCGTCACGCTGCCCACCAGCACGATTGGCTATAAAAAATTTCTGAAGCACGTATAGAACGAACTCTAGGAGGAAACATAGATGAGGTTACTCAAAACCTTAAACCTGTAGCTATATCCTACATTTGGTACTGAAAAGGTCTAGAAGAATGAACACGGTTCTTCTTTCTCACCAATGAACCCTCCCTCCCCGCCAATGGAGCTAGGCCATTGTTGTTGATAACCTCCCATGCCCACTCCTACATAATCAAATAATGATTACAAAACTTGCACAAATACAGAATAGAGAGAAAATAGGGGCCCAATATTTCATTGGGCACCCAAAATGAAAAAAAAAAAATTCAAGAAAAAAAGGTGGGAGCGAGCATGGGGTACATTCCACCCCCCCCAATCTAATTTAGGATGATTAATAGAACTAAAACTAAATAAGATTTCAACCTTATGGAATACAGTTGACCAAAAGTAACCTATAAACTTAGGATCTCTATCACTAACAATATCACTTGGTAAAGGAATCGGAATTGGTGGTTTAAGATCCAAAATCCAACCTAGGTAGTTGTAATTCCATTTTGACAATGTACGTTGCACCCTAAACCTGAAATCAACACTTGTTTTTTGTTGTAACATGTGCCCCACCATGGATTTATCATTTTACAAAAACCCTAAAACCAATTCACCTACTCAATGTTTGTGAACCCCAATCAACTAAATTGGCCAATTCAAACCTGCTAAGTCAAATCAATCTAGTTAGTAGTAACATTGTTTCAATGTGATGCTTTTTACAAGTGATTCACCTTTTTCACGAAAGATTGCCATGAATATGCCTTTTTATGAAAAGGAATTTGGCCATGAATGGCTGAGAAGGCTCCAAAATGATGGGCTAATCAGCCCCACACTTTATCCTCTACATCACATCTTAGAGGACACTAAACTTCAAATAGTGATTTATGGCAACAAATTTTATGCATTTGCCTAATTCCATAACAACATAGCATGCAAGTTGTGTTGTGGTAAAAAAAATTGCTATAACAGGTGCATTGCTTAATCATCCACAAATGTTTTGAACGACCGTTTATTTGGGATTTAGAACTATAAGAGTCTCTAAGGTTGTGACTCACACTTTGACAATCTGGTTCAGGATATCGCTCTTTGATTGGACCAAAGATGCAGTATGCGTTCCGGATTGCGATCCAGAATGCATTCCAGATCACGATCCAGAATGCGTTCCGGGAATTCCCGTTAGGATTTCCCGGATTGCAAATTTTTTTGATTATTTTTTTTCAAAGTTTGCCAAAATGGGTATCATGTGAGAGGGTTTTTAAAAAGTAGTTCTTATGCAGTTATTTTGATTTATGGTTAGGCCCACAAATTAGAAAACTTTTCAAAAACTTGCTGGTTGTCAGAACTTTCTGGTTGTTTGGGGTTGGCTGCATTCATTGGCTTCAGTATATTTGCAATCATTGTACAGATCTACAGCAATAATCTGCTCTTCATGAAGATATATCTCCATTCACTGTCCATATCTGCAGCAGTAAGCTGCTATTCATTTGCGGATCGGGATTAGAAAAAAATTTGAAATCTTTTTTGCGATCCAGGACCAAGAACGTGGTTCCGAATCACCAGCGTTTTGCATCGCACGATCCGGAACGTTTTTGTAGCGGATCAGAGAATGAGAACGAATGAGATAACGAGTGCAAACGAAAGAACAAGATCTTCCCATCGACAATGAAGACCGAGCGAGAGAGCGCGTAAATTTTCAAAAAAAAAAGCGTTCACTGGCAGCGCTCACACTGCCCATCATGCGTTAGCGAGCAGTGTTAGCTGCCCGCTAAACACTAATATTTTATATAATATAGATAGATACGCTAGAATAAAGTATGTACCTTTTCTGGATTAGCAACAAAAATCCGTGATAACAGATGGTGACACTGCGGTGAAATGCGTACATGGTCTGGAATTGAATACTGCACGCTTAAAATCCGTTGGAAATTGTGAACAATTTGCAACAATCAGACAATGAAAGAATCAGCAACAACATCTTCCTAAGCAAACCAAAAGCAACTTTTAAACTCATGTCAGCCTACGATAGTACCCCAATAGTTTTTCGAAAATTCCTGGGGTCTTCAGGATCTTCGAATGGATAAGCTCCCACCAACATGACATAAAGAGTAATACCACAAGACCATACATCTGCAATCTGTTACAATAGCAGTCCGATCAAAAAATGTGTTTAACATTGAAGCTAGGCATAATCCCTAGCTGCTTGGAATGGCTCCTAGAGCAAAAAAATTTGAAATTTTCCAGAGCTGAAGAGTCCCATGTCCTACAATCAATCCATGAAATGTCCCACCAGTGGACTTTGGTTGAGAGTGAAGCAACGCTGACTACAGAGACACAATTAGCAGAATACTTTGGAGTAGATTGAACATTCTCACCAAGAGGCCGACCAAACCGATTGAGAAATAAGATTTCATGCATGCAGTCTGACCATTTGAGCTGTGCACTCACCTTAGAGTAACGAAAATCACATATTTCTAAGCGCGGGGCTGGGCTACCATCCAACAGAGTATTTTCCAGCTTTAGATCCCTGTGGCAAATTTGCTGACCAGGAGTAAAATAGCAACAAACCAGTCAAGATCACCTCTTTCCAGAAACAGTAAGATCAAGAAAGTATGATTCAAGAGCATGAAAGTGAGTAATTGCAGCATCTATCATAGTGTTTATTCCCACAGCAGGGAGATCATATTACCATAGAATGGCAATAGCGAACACCAGAAATGAGTTGCCCGAAAAAGAACCTGACCTGAAATCAAAAGACTGATGGTCAGAAAACCCTTATCAAGAACAGTGAAAGCTTGGTGAAGGTACCTCACGGTGATGATGCATGCCTCAAATAAGCGGCAATAATTATAAACGATTCAAGAGAGGAGGTATGAACCTCATCCTCACTAAAATGCCCTGAGTTACATATCCCCTCAAAGAGCTCCCCACCAGCAGCATACTCCATAACGATGGCCAGATGAGTAGGCGTTAACATAACCTGCAGAAATCGTTCAGTTTAAACTCAACTCCTCGAGAGAAAATGCATTGTTATGTCATCAAAAGCCTACTCTCTTAGCAGATACACAATTTCAAGAACACTTGCCTCTTTGAAACGAACTATGTTTGGATGGCGCAAGGACTGGTGATTAATTATCTCTCTTTGCAGCATCTCATATCGATCCATCCTCCTTCACCTGGGCTTCAATAGATATTTAGTCACTCACTGCCTACTATCCTGCCGGTGTGCTTTGTTTGATCCTAGCTTCTAGTGCTACATCATGCTCACATAACATCTTCAATGAAGAAATCCCCACACCACACACCCCGCTAGTCATTCCTTTCACAACCCAAGTTTTTACTTTCAACCCGATCCTTTCACGCACCCGATCAAAACCCAGCTGGTGCCTTCGGATCTTAACACCAAAATGGCTTAAGAAACACATGAGTGTAGTCTTCGGATGCAAGAAGCACACACTCTGTACACTATGCAGAGATGCCAACTGCCGTAGTAGCACACAGAAACAGCAAGAGCGCGGATTGAATCAGAGCGGGCAATTTGAATGTGAGAGAGCGGGAAGGGGTGGCGGGGTTCTCGGGCAGCTCACGCTGCCTGTCACAGCGTGAGCTGCCAGGAAAGCGCGAGAAGGGGGAGTGGGGCAGGAAAGCGTGATGCGCCCCGGGGGGGGGGGGGCGGGGGTGTTTCGGGAAGCTCACGCTGCCCGTCACAGCGTGAGCTGCCCAGAAACCCAAATTCTTTTAGTATATAGAGATAATAAGATAACATGCACCTTAGTTTGAGGCTATTTTGACTAAATAGCGAGCATATAGTATATATTGAGTTTGTTTAGCGCTCATATAGGAAATTATCATAGTCACTTTGAGGTTACCTTGGCAATCATACTCCACTGTGACAGAATGTTTTTGGTGTAAGTCCAAATTCTAGAAATAAACTGATAACATTATGATTTTCAATCAATGCTATTGATAGGTGAAATCAAGATTCATGTTCTTCTATCATCTTTAGGAATGGCAAATTATATTGCTCACGATCTTTGGATAGACTCCACTATTCTGTCCACTATCACGTGAGTCTGCATGTTTCAAAAAACTTGAATTTTGGCTCTATAGAACCACTACTTAGTCAAATGCAGAATTAAATGTCAACATTAGTCAATTAAGATCTTTGATTACCTCAATAATAATCAACATACAAATCATTTGATGATGAGCTCTGGTTTAACCATTGCAAAAACCACGTTTAACCATTGCAAAAACCGGATTTGTGTGCATTTTTTCTTTTAGATATTGGAATGGATTTTCCAATGGGATGAGATCAAAAGAATTGGGTCAGTTGAACATTGCTAGAATTATGGGAATAAGAGATGAACGAGTGCTAACTCAATGAACCAAGATAAGATGAGTTCCTAACTAATTAGATCAAGGTTGATATGCTTAGGACCATATGGTAGACATCTAGGGTGAATCATATAAATCTCACCGAGATTGATTGTTTACAGATTCAATCAATAAGTAGAGTGAGTAAGGAAATTTATATTGAGGTTACTTGCTAATTGATAAGCATATTGCATGCAAGTACATTTCCATATGCTTATTATGGTTTCCTGTAAGATATTTAGTTGTCAGTCTAATATATTTAGTTGTCAGTCTAATAAGTGGAGAATACCAGGCCTAGAGGAATGATCTTCTACGTCTTTGGTCTGGGTTCAGGATTTGCAATAAAATTTCGTGAACTAACTTGTCCTTGAATTGGGATGCAATGCTTCTCTAAATAGGATCTTACAATGCTTGCTGAAATCTAATGCACTCGACTAGATTGATAGAGGATAGTCAGAAGAGTATGATTTTTAAGAGAGTTTAGTGAACCTGTGTTTTAGTACTTCATTACTGATTTTGGGTCACCAGACAAAAGAACATGATAGGAAGCTAGGAGTAAGTAAATTATATGTCACTATTGACTAAGTTCACTATTTTACCAGTCATCGAGCACACGGAACTTCTAACATTGAATCATTGATCAAAGTAGCTGCTAGAGTCTAGATAGTGAAGTTTATGAACTTTGAAATGAATGGGCATTAAATAATAATTGAAAAATTGAGAGATGCATAAATAGGTCTCATGGTGATGATGAGGTTCTCAACCTCGAGCCGAAAAGAGGGTTTGGTGACAATCTGCTTGAAAGCCTGTGCATGCTCAGGATTGGAGCCATCCCCATGCAAGCCACTCCTCACTAACCGCCATCCGTCTGAGCTCTAGCTTCATAGTTAGTAGTTTGTATGCAAAGTTGGTCATGGGCACTTTCATCATTTCTAGTCTGTGACTATGGTGTTTGAATTTAGCATGTACCTTGGTTTTGTTTGTGACAAACCTCACCAAAGCACGTGCATCTATGGCAGCCTTTGACAAAATCCAAGGCCTAGCTATGGAGTATCATAACAACATAGTAAGCACACTATGAAAGCTTCAAAAAACCAGCAATTGAGTAGAAGACAAAAGCAAGAGAGAGAGAACTCAAAGCTCACATCAACATAATGATTATTCGCTCAAGGCCTAGGTGGTCTAGAGGGCCCACAAATGGCAAGGAACATAGAGGTGGTGTCTTTCCTATTCTAGCTCTAGACCTCACATGGGTCTTTAACCTACTTGTCCTTATTGCCTAATTAACATAAGTGGGGTGTACTATGTACAAAAATATGTACCCCGATGTCTTATGCACAACTTACAAGTTACAAGTATACAAGCCAAAAGGGGAAAAATAGGCATTATATTTCAACAACCCCCCTTAATGGCTATTTTGTTCATACCAACACCTAGCATGCTACGAAACTTTTCAAACTTTTATTTACTAAGTGCCTTAGTAAAGATACCTGTTGCTTGGTCATTAGCATCAAAATACTCGAGCTGAATTTCGCCACTCTGTATCTTCTCTCGTAAGAAGTGTTGATCCACCTCAATGTGCTTCGTATGAGCATGGTACACATGATTCTTGGCTAGCTAGATACAACTCTGGCTATCACAATAAAGAATAGGACCATCCTGTGGGATTTGCACGTCCCCAAGAAGTCTCCTAAGACATATAGCCTCATAGGTAGCCTTTGCTGCTGCCCGGAGCGAGCTGTCCATTGAGAAATGCACTCTTTACGTCCATTTGATGGACCTCCCAATCATAGAATGCAGCCAATGCTCAACCTGATAGACGTCATCTTAGCCACGTCTCATCTGACAAAATCCAAGGCCTAGCTATGGATTATCATAACAACATAATAAGCACAGTATGAAAGCTTCAAAAAACTATCTATGGAGTAGAAGACAAAAGCAAGAGAGAGAGAACTCAAAGCTCACACAAACATAATGTTTATTCGAAGAGTAGGAGGGCGTGGAAACCCCTCAAGGCCTAGGTGGTCTAAAGGGTCCACAAATAGCAAGGAACATAGAGGTGGTGTCTTTCCTTGTTGCATACCTATGTAACTAGCAGTACTTCAGACCCCTAATAGTCCATTTAGTGTTGAGGGCTAAATGGCAAGGTACCCTTAGGATTTAGGGTATGTGCCCTTGGATAAGGGTAGGCATGTGACTATACCTTAGTTGGAGGTATGGAGTCACGTGACCTTTGGATAAGGGGTACCCTTAGTATTAAGGATAGGTACCTTAGATTAAGGTACTAGTGTCCTTGGTTAAAGGCAGGTAGGTCTATGCCTTGGATGGAGGTATGGAACCTAGTGAGGTTGTAGAAAGTCATTGGATGGCTATTTTTCTAAAACCTTGGGCCTCAACCTTAAACCATATCACTTTATTGGTCTAGGACCAAAGTATACATGCACAACTTGGGCAATGGGACCTAGTAGGAGGGCGCCCTTCTAAAGTGTCCATTGAGTTCCCAAATCCCACAACCTTGGGTCTCAACCTTGAACCATATCACTTTATTGGTCTAGGACCAAAGTATACATGCACAACTTGGGCAATGGGACCTAGTAGGAGGGCGCCCTTCTAAAGTGTCCATTGAGTTCCCAACTCCCACAAGAAAGGCATTCAAAGAGTCATAGGTTATGGAAGGAGTCTCTTGACCTTCCATAAGCCTATGGAGGCTCTTGGAGATTCTTTAACTCCCCTAGGCTTCTCTCTCTCTCATTGGATGTGCATGGAACTCCATAGTGCATTGGAGGGGTCCATGGGCCATCTATATGAGGGTAGTAGGGCGTCCATTGGGAGGGGGGAGATCTCTCTTGTTTGCTTTGCTTATGCTCTAGTGTTGCTACTAGTGTGTAGAGTGCTTTCTTGTGGTAGTATGCTTGAGGTTTGGATCTTGCTTATGGTATGGGACATAAGTAGGGTTTGGATCTTGAGAATGCTATGGAGTGTTGTGGTATGCTTGTGATTTGTTTATGGTTAGCAAGGGGGTGCTAGATAGGTCTTGCTTGGAGCTTGGATCTAGCTATGGTTGGGTGGTGAATACTTGAGGCCATTTTGTTATCTATCTTTGTGTTTAAAGAGTAGGGACACAGGTGGAGGAGAGATCCTTGGAGGCTTGCAGATCCTAGGTGGAGGCATCCTAGCTTGGAGTTGGGGAGCATCTTGAAGCTTGCAGGTTGCTTGGAGGACATTTGGAGGCTCTACCTTGGATTTGGAGGTCTTCCTCACCTCTACTTGTAAAATTCCTATTCTAGCTCTAGAACCCCAGACGGGTCTTTAACCTACTTGTCATTACTTGCCTAATTAGCATAGTGGGGTGTACTATGTACATAAATATTTACCCCCATGTCTTATGCACAAGTTACAAGTTACAAGTATACAAGCCAAAAGAGGAAAAATAGGCATTATATTTCAACACCCCCCCTTAATGGCTATTTTGTTCATACCAACACCTAGCATGCTACGAAACTTTTCAAAACTTTTCTCTACTAAGTGCCTTAGCAAAGATATTGGCTGCTTGGTCATTAGTATCACAATACTCGAGCTGAATTTTGCCACTCGAATCTCTCGTAAGAAGTGTTGATCCACCTCAATGTGCTTCGTACGAGCATGGTACACAGGATTCTTGGCTAGCTAGATACAACTCTGGCTATCACAATAAAGAATAGTAGGACCATCCTGTGGGGTCTACACCTCCCCAAGAATTCTCCTAGGCCATATAGCCTCGCAGGTAGCCTTTGCTGCTCTCCGGTACTCAGCCTCTGTGGATGATAAGGTGACGTTGGGCTGTTTCTTGCTGCACCATGAAAGAGCTCCAGTACCAAGGTTGGATGTGTAATTTGTGGTTGACTTCCGAGCATCCGTGTCACCAACCCAATCCGAATCAGTAAAGCCTCCAAGGCTGAAGCTTGCCATCATCTGTGTACTTTATTCCATAACAGGTAGTCCCCTTGATATACCTCAGTACCTGTTAGGTGCTTTCCAATGGGCCTCAGTTGGGAAACTCATAAGTTGGCTAGCCCCAACCGCATTGGCTAGCCACCGCCAATAGCCTAATTTATGAGCTCCTATAGAAAGAAGATTTCTAGCAAGTCCTGGTACATAGAAGACATTCCTAATGAATTTGACTTCTCCTGATGGAAGCTTTACAGGAACTGACCTTGTGTGTTAAGTTGTCACCTAGGCACACTTCTTGAGGGGTCATGTGCTTTGAAGCACCCGAGTCAATGTACCAACCACGTGATGTAGCTTGTGAGGCCAATGCAATAGAAAATAGCTCTGCTTGCCTTATGTCATTCTGCTTCTCTCTTGCAACACTCTCTACAACGTTCCTCCTTGCTTCTTTGTGCCCTTCTTTTGCTCTGCAAGCTTCTTCCTGCACTCAAAAGCAAAGTGTCCATATTTACCACAGTAATTGCAATTCCACTTCCTTCGAGGCGTAGAAGAGGTAGTAGAGGAGGATTGTGCTTCTGACATTTGCAAGTTCTCCATTCCTTGCTCAAGTGCTTGTGGTGCTCCTTTGCTTTTGTCTTTAGCTTTCTTCTTGTCCCTGGCTGAATTTTGCTTCTTTTTAGAAGCAAAGGCATGCTCTTGGAAATCGTCCTCCTTGGAGAGATCAACTCTCCTCATCTCCTCATGCAACAAGAGACCATATACCTCTTCACAGGTAGGAATTTTGTCGCTCACAGATATCATCGTAACAAAGTTCTGATAAGCCTATGACAAGCTATTTAGAACTATTGGCACCAAGTCTTTTTCAGCAATAGCCTCTCCAAGTGTAGAAAGCTGATATCTAAGATCCTGGATCTTAGTAAGATGGTCAGTGACTGTCTCCCATGTCTCCATCCTGAGAGTGTACAACTTGTTCTTCAATTAAAGAAGTCTAGCTGTATTTGCTGTTTCATACAATGGAGCAAAGATCTTGTAATCGCTGGATGAGAAGGGAATGTGGGACAAAATCAAAGGCTTTCATGAAGTCAACAAAACAACAGTAAACCCTTTGTAAGAGCGAAGATAGTGATTTTAAAATCATGCCTGGCCCATAGCATGTAGTCTCCTGATCTCTACCTCAAAACTTACTGCTGATTGAAGCATAGTGCCATACAGCTTTGCAATGATGTGCCCAATCATAATAGTACGATAGTTACCAGGATTCATGGGGTCATTATTTTTGCGAATGGGATGGATAATATTAGTACACCAGGAGGATGGAAACCAGACACTACACAGTTGAGTCTACCAGACACAACAACATGGTTGAGTAGAGCGGCTAGGATGGGAGGAAGTGGGCAGCGGTCTGGATTAACAGTTCTGATTCAAGATCCTTCATATGTGTAGATCATCAAGGAGTGGAGGTGGAGCACGAGGGATAAATGCA
Organism: Diphasiastrum complanatum; assembly: GCA_029204225.1. Classification (NCBI taxonomy): domain Eukaryota; kingdom Viridiplantae; phylum Streptophyta; class Lycopodiopsida; order Lycopodiales; family Lycopodiaceae; genus Diphasiastrum; species Diphasiastrum complanatum. Next base: position 14,079,851 of record CM055095.1, on the reverse strand, counting down.
CATCAAAAGGCACGTATGGAAGAACAATGTAGAGAGTTGACAAGACGTCTCCCTTCACGTTCTTTGAAGGCACGTTTTTTGCGGCAGAGTGTATGGTGTAGAGATCTCCGATGTAGTACAAAGTGCAAATGGTTTATGTAGACATGCATGGACAACACGGAGGTGTAAGGAGTGACACTCATCATGAAACCAATGAGGCCAAATAGGATGAGAGGATCTGGAAGGACGTCGATAAGGTTTCGATGGAAATGATATGGAGGCAGTGGTATGAAGTGAAGTGGCGAGAAATCCCGTGGCTCCAATGGGCTATTATGTGGAAAATGGTGCAATAGTGAACCAAGGGCCTCCTAGCAAGTTGTGATGTAGGTAGGGGTGGGTGAAGGTATATCTAGGTGCATGATCAGCAAAGGAATGGGGCAGAGGTGGTGAGGGCGAGATAGAACCCAAATAGAAGGACATAAAAGAGTGGTCAGAAAGAGTAGTGGGGAGAATCTGGAAGCGTGATATTAGTGGTATAAGAGATGGTGACCCCATGAGGTGGTTGACAATGCTGTGTCCACCATTGTGAGGATGGCTCGGGTAGCTGCTCGAATCAGGCCAACAAGGTAGGCCATTATAAATGGCTAACTCATGGGCTTTGCCTAGTTGCAACAAATACTCTCCATATCTAGTGATAGGTCCAGATCCTGGTAACTCCCATGTGTTCACAATCCATGGCTCGTTAGCATAACTGGTTAACAATATCATGAAAGAGGACCTGTCTCATAGCGGTTCTGGCATTGAAGTCAGTGAGAAGAACTTACCCTTGATTAGTGAATCTGACAACGTTAGCAGAAAGATCAGCATAGGGAGAACTGATCAGCCTTCCACAAAGGAAGAGGACTCTGGAGGAAAGTACCAAGCCGCAATAAAGACATCCCTGTCCAAGCCAATGTCATGTCCTAAGACGTGAACCCAAATATATTGTGCATGTTCGTCATGCCTGATGAACTCCATGACTAGGTGTAACGACTCCCGACATAAGCATGCAACTACACCTGAACCTCTGCCACTCGTGGATCTTGTCTCGATCCTATATATTGAGTCCCATCTGTATCCTGAGAATGAAATGCATATAAGACAAAAGGTACATGTGAAGTGTGGTGTGCAGATAGGAGCGTATAAAATGTCTCCAATAACAATAAAGAGCAATGTTCTAAGTATGAATGTTAATATTACAAAGTGAAAGTAGAAATGAATATCTGCCTATCAAAACAATGAACATTAATAATGGTGTAGCATTTTGTTGTCAAATCCTACTGCGACTGAAGAAAGATATAATGGGTACAAATGAAGGTAGGTCCAATATATGTTGTGGTCGTCGTTGTTGGAGTCATCTGGGAGTGTGCCTCCTCATGATGTGACTGGTAGCTCTACGTACAACCGGGGACTCTGGATAGTACGTTGTCTCTGGTCTCTGTGCTGGGCGATATCATCGTCCTCGCTGCATCTAGGTCTGGATCGATCCATGATCTCCTATGAGAGGAGGAGGACACGATCTGGCGTTGGATGACAAAATGGCTTGGCTGAGCTAGCTGACATAGATCCTGCCACAATAGGAACATCTTTCTGACCTTGAGTGCAACACATCATGGATCCTCTATAATGGATCTCAATGTAACAGGTACATCCCGGAAGAGGTAGTGATACCTCTCTCTGATCTCGTAATACACTGGGCATCTGATTAAGAAATGTTCCTCGGTCTGCACCTCGGATAGGGAACATATCTAACAAATTCTCTCCTTCTGTGGGATACTCTGAAAGCGTCCAATCTCAATCTCAAGCTGGTGCGATGAAACCCAAAACTGACCCAATACAAATCCCAAACCATGTGATAATCCTGAAGATACATAACGTGGCTATATCCCTCTCCAAGAAATGAGTCCGATAATAGTCGGGTTTAACCCTAGCTGGCCCTACCATGCTTGATCAAGATATGCTCTGTATAAGAATCATTTGATGTAGTCATGGGTACCTGATGAAAGATCTGTGATAGAAATGCCAAGTGTGTCAAGTGAACGAGAGGCTTGAGAGAACCATGATAATCGAAAACCTTGGCTATGCAAATACTGAGATGAGGTGAGTGTTGCTTGTGTGTATCTCTGCTCATCCAAGGAGAACAATCTAACTGTCTGAATATAAGTGATAGGCCGAAAGATAGCATCCAGTTGTAAAGGCGAAACTGCAAGCTCTGCCAAAATGATTTGATGTGGGACGGAGGGTTTCAAGTCCCCCCCAAGGATCCAAGACTAGGAAACTGCAACAAGGAAACAATAAGGAATCGGATGGTGGATAAACCAACCCAACCAAACTTGGATCGATCGGATCTAGCCGCCAATCTATGGATCAATCATACTCAATGGGAGACAGGAATCACACTAGCAACATGTAGCTACCATCACCAAGATCAAGCATAGACTTGTGAGAGCCCTATAGGTATACTTATACCCTCCAAGGCCCATGCACCACTAGTAGTGCATTATTAATTTATGGGTCGAGGTAGGCCTATTGACCTCCATACGGGATAATAATCCGAGATCAATCTAAACATGGGCATGACATTCTTCTTGCCTTATTCAAGTTTTGTCCTCAGAACTTAAAGTTAGGGAAGTTCCTCTTTAGTACCTTCATGTTCCCAGGAGTCATCATCGTTTGTATGACCTTTCCATCGAACTAGATGCTCGGTAACTATACGATTCAAGGGAAGATACTTCTCCCAATGAGATTGCCATCGGGAAACATATGCTCAAAGCATCTGTTCCATCATTTGATTAGTTCTTTTTGTCTGATTGTCCGACTCGTGATGATTAGAAGAAGTCAAGCTCAATGTTTTCTCTAGTTTAGCAAATACAGTCGACCAAAAGTGACTGGTGAACTTCGGATTGCGATCGCTTACAACATCACTCGGTAATCCATAAAGTCTAGCTCAACAAATATCTGAGCCAAATCAGAAGTCTTCGTGGTGGTCTTTACTAGAATAAATGTAGCCAATTTGGGAAGACGGCCGACCACTACCCAAATTGCATCATTTTGTTTATTCGTCCGTGGTAACCCAACCACAAAATCCATCAAAATACTATCCCATTTCTTATAAGGGATACTTAATGGATGCAACAATTCACTAGCCTTAAGGCGTTCGGCCTTATTCAACTGGCATTGGTCACCACACTTAACCACATAGGATTCTACAAAGGGTTTTAAGTTTTGGCCAATAGAAATCCCTTCGTACCAAATCTAAAGTACGATGTATGCCTAGATGCCCTACACAAGGTGAGTCATGACATTCATAAAGAATTGCCTTTTTAATCGCATCTACATTGGGCACGCATATCTTCCCTTCTTTGAACAAAAGTCCATTACAGATAGAGAAGTCATCAACACTCTTGTTATCCTTTCTCCCAGATTGATCACCTCGTAAATCAGTCTCGCTTGATGAGTTTGCTAGTACTCTCTTCCAAATTGGTCCAAAATGCGGGTCTTTCTCACAAAGACCTCTCATGGAGAGATAAAAATCTGTGCTGATCTAAGTGAAGGAAAGTTTGTTCACTTCACCAATTCAACTTTGAAGTGCAGTATATCAAAGGAACCACCAATCATTTTCAAAGAAAATCTCTCTTAACATTATATTCTTTTGAAATAATCTCCAATTGAGATTTTGGTTATGAAATATTACTCTTTAAGAAATATTCTCTTAGAGTTAACTGGGCTACAAGATTCTTAGTTAAATAGACTGTATAAAATCCTAAAAAGGATAGGACCCTTGGCTGACCAATTGCACCTCCCGGAAGGAACTCAAGTACACCCAGTATTTCACGTGAGTCAACTTAAGAAAAGTCTACGTGAAGGAGATGACTCGACTTGAACTTGAAAAGATCTTGGATACCAGGACTAACGATTGTGGAATTGTATAGTCACCAAGCATCTGGTTCGATGGAGAGGTCATACAGACGATGATGAAACGGGAAGGGAGCCTGAAAAGGAACATTCCCAACTTTAAGTTTTGAGGACAAAACTTGAATAAGGGGGGAAGAATGTCATGCCCACATTTGGATTGATCTTGGAGTATTATTTGTACGGAGGTCAGTAGACCTGCTTCGACCCTTAAATTAATTATGATTATGATTGGTTGGGGCCCTCATGGAATTAAGGTGTTAATGGTTGGAGGCCTAAAACTCTAGACGGTGGATTGATATGGAACTAACAGTGATTCACATGGAAAGTGGATGAGGTGGCCCAGCTAGGCTACTGATGTGTCCAATGAGGTGTCAGAGTTCACTCCTAGTTGAAAAGGAGCCTTGGAGGGTATAAGTATACCCATAGGCCTCCCTTGATACCACTTTAAAGTCCTTCACCAAGGATCCAAGTCTAGGAAATTGCAACAAGGAAACAATAGGGAATCGGAAACCCAACCAAACCTAGATTGATCGGATCTAGCTCCCAAGCTATGGATCAATCACACTCAATAGGAGAGAGGAACAACACCAACAACATGTAGCTACCATCACCAAGATCAAGCATACCCTAGTGAGAGCCCTATGGGTATACTTATACCCTCCAAGGCCCATGCACCACTAGTAGTGCACTGTGACACCTCACTGGACACATTAGTAGCCTAACTGATTCACCTCATTGTTGGAGTTTAATGTTACTCCTCACCTGGTTCTATCTTCTGGGTACTCATGTACACTATAAATACTCACTCTCTACAACAATTTGCAAAAATGAACTATTATTCGAGATAGTCTGCAGTTTTACGCGCATATTTGTACAGTTTGCAGAAATACACGGATATTTGAAGCAGAGCAACGAATTGACTTGGACACTCCACATTCGAGTTCGAAGTCAAGTAACCAACCAACGACATTGAATCGACACGATCGGCACTATCGACACCGTCTTCACTATCGTGACTATCGATAATCGACTATCCACTATCGGCACTGTCAAAATATCGACACTGTTGAACTATCGACTATTGTCGAATGGTACCACTTAAAATGGAGCGCTTCTTGTGCCGAATCTTTAACAGAATATGTCACCGTTCGCACATTGGCACTGTATACAGTAACTGCTCACTGTCACACCCATCGCTTACAGTTCGGTTTAGTCTCTTCTTGTAAACTCTTACATCGTTTCTAAACACTAGTTCACAAGAATGAGTTAGACGATAAACTCTGTCACTTCGTATATATACAATAGATCTGAACAAGGCAGATATATCAAAATAGATAAACATATATTAGAATTCGAATAAGAATTTTATTTTGTATCAAACTATTTGAGTCCTTAGACTCAGATCTTTCGAGAGAGTAAGAGTAATTCAAGACCACAGAGAGGTTGTTCTATCTGTCGTTTGTTTCGACCAACTATTTAAGCTAAGTAGGAAAACACTTAGCGCATATTTACCGTGAACCATTTTTGGGCACACGATTACTATTCGTGATCTAATCGTTGTACTACAACAAATTTAATCTATAGATTCTCTATTGTCTTTACATTCATTAGTCATTGTCGAATGCTCTCTCAATCTTTTCTCGCTTTGTATTTGATACTTTCATTCCATTGATTAACGTAGAATATTTGTCAAAGTTGGCATGGTTGTCACAGATGCCTAATTATTTGCACTCTTCATGGTTGTCTATGAGACCTACCCAAATATTCTTCTAACTTAAATGGATATTCTTAGCAATTGTCCGAATCTCGATATTCCAATTCGATCCTTATAGTTTCATTGTTTTTCTATTGATTGGGGAGACAAGTTGGCTCTGTCGAGCTACATCACCTTCTCCCAACACTCATCCACCTCTCCTATGAGTCACCGTTAGACTCATACAAATCCGCTATCTTGAGTTTTAAACCTCCAACCATTAATTATGACCTTAATTCCATAAGGGCCCCACTCCTCATAATCATAATTAATTTATGGGACAATAATTCGAGATCAGTCTGAACGTGGGCATGACAAAGGGCTTAGCCCGTATCATGTGTGATAGCATAAGGGTCTTCAAGCGTGAGATACTAGCCCAATCAGATGAAGTGAGACATGTACGCCATGCCTCTGCTGCGTATAATGTTATGGGGGTAACAAGAGTATCAAAGAGATGACACTTACTTGGGCCATCCCGAATATACTTTTGAAAACAAAATCTCTCTAACTGGACAAGGGAGGCATGACCCTTCCCAAGTGTAGCTACAGCAGCCTGCTGTTGGAGTTTAATTTTACTCCTACTCACCTAATTCTATCTTTTTAGATCTCCTATTCACTGTACATACTCACTCCTTACAACTGCCTGCAGAAATGAACTGTTATTCGTGATAGTCTGCAGTTTTACATGCATATTTGAACAGTCTGCAGAAATACACTCAATATTCGAGTTTGAGTCAGACAACTCTTATTGAATCGACTCGAACAATCGATCATCTACTCGACTTCGACTCCACTCGTCGACTACTGAACTTGTGTCTGTGGCTGGCTGAGCAGGCCTTCTACCCGCCTACCACGGTAGAATGAGCAGGCCTGCTTGTGCTTGGCAGGCCTCGCCTGGTCCCGGATCACGCCCCAGCGTGGCCTGTCATGGTGCTTCCTCACCTCCTGGTATAGCTGGAAGGGAACAGCAGGGCCTGGTTAGGCCGTACCTGTGGGCTTGCTTGCCATACCAGATCAAAATGCGAATAGTCTTATGGCTTCTATCCTGATTTCAAGCCACACAAGCCTAGGAACATGCTAAAAAAAAGCTCTTCAAACCAAATGACACTGAATCATGCTCATGGTTATTCACATGCAATTAGCAAGGTAGACACACACAGGTATTCCACTTTTTTGTTTTATCTATGTATTTTGAAACCAAAATTTGACTTGAACGCTTGGTCATCTCCAGTTAGACCCCTAAAAACGAGCATAATGTCTCCACACCAAGTAAATGGTTCCTTTTTATTCTTCCTTGGCTTGTTTTGTGTGATGATTCCCATGCTTGAACTGAAGCTATTGGCAAACTAGGTGCTCAAAGATATCAAACGAATGTGTGCCATGGCACAACTTACATCTAACACTAAACAATGATGCTACACACATTACTGTTATTGAAGTGTCCCTGGCTTTCAATTTATCCCACAATTCATCTACGGACTTAAAATTCGACTTTATATACTGTCTGTAAAGGTGAGCTGAAACATAGAAACTACAATGTTTCAACCTCCAAATTGTTATAAATTAACGACCAAGTTTTGGGCTTTTTTCAGCCTTGAACAATTCCTTATATGTTCTTTAATGTAACTTGGAACCAAGAGGCCCATTTAAATTGTTAAGGTCATTCAAGTTAAGCCTAGTTATTGTAAGGTTACTTATGAGGCACACCATTGGTTAATCTCTCTCCTTTGGAACATAGAGTTGTGGAAATAGTTCATGTAGTTCCCTCTCTTTTTCTGGATGGTTATTTCTCTTTGAACTAATGCTTGTTTGCATTGTGATGAATGTGAAAGAAAATTAAGGAATGTGCTAGATCATGGAAGTGGGACCTCTATAAATATCCAATCGACAAGTTGTAAAGGAAATGCATGTTGGCCTATTGTAGGTAAGGCCATGATGTAAGAGAATTAAAAAATGTATGCCAATATATGAAAGAGATGATTTGCTAGAAAACCCTAAAAGATTATACATTTTGATCTCCTACTTTATCTAGAATGATTCAATTAAATCCCATGAAGTAGCGTTTGACATATGAAAAAGAGCAATTGTTAAATGATAGAAGATGTATCTTCATTAATTTATCTTTTAGAGATAAAAAATCACAATCTTTAAAGTGTTATAGTAGTGGCCTATTGTAGGAAGCACAATTGTTAAAAGATTCTTGTTTATCATTCAATGGTTTCTTTGAAAGTGCACCAAAAAGCACAAAAGAGATGAAGTCTTCAAAAACTTGACTTTCTAGCACCTTAATCACTACTATTCAAAATTTTGATTATAATAGTTTTGAATCGATTCCAAGTGACTAAGAGTGATTCAATGTCACGAAGATATGAAGACTCTAAAAGGCCGTTCTTAACCTCTATTTACCAGAAAAAATGCTTTTGTATAAATTGAATATTTTATTGTATAGATAGATCAATTTGATGTGGAATATGACTGAATGACTATCTCCTCGAGTTAGGTCTAGCTAAATTTAGTGTTTGTTGAAGATATGCTAAATTGATCTCAAGCTACTTTTTGATCTAAGAAACTAGTCTCAAAACAGTCAACATCGTAGCATGTGGGCATCCTATTTATAGTGTCCAAGTTCTTGATATGGTATTAGTGTTTGCACCCTAGTAGTAGGACCAGATAATAGCCAAGAATTAGTAAACTTTTCTAATAAATGAAGGGCGCAAAGTCTCCATACCATATGGTCTTATTTTTAATAATAACATGTAGACCTAAGGTTTAAGGAGTTGTCAATAGTATACTTGTAGCTCTTAGGATGGAAAGCACTAAACAAAAGCTCAAATTGAAAGGAACCAGGAAGATTGCATGTCAAAGGGAATGTGATGTTTAGATGAAATGTCATGTGAAGCTAATAAAATTTATCTAGTTTGATATTTTCGTATTTTTCTTGATTATTATCAGAATGTACGACAAAGATCAAAGCGGAACCATGTCATTTGAAGGTACCAACCTTTTCTAAAGGTTTTGCGCTCTATTACAATGTTTTCTCCTTGTTAGCTAATGTAATTTGATCTAGGTGTAGAAGATCTTTGTCTTGTGATTTGTAAGCTTCTAGAGAAATGCTCATAATGCAAACTAATTTGATGCAACTTTGAAAAGTTGATCATGAATCTCTTTTACATTGTAAATTCTCTCTCATCAACAACCTTACACAATATTGATGCAACCTGGATGCATCATATCTTTTTTTCAAATTTGATTTGAATATTTCCCGCAACATTATTTTAACTTCTTAGTTTTGTATGTCATCTTTAACATCTAACTAGGGTCATTTTTATTTGCTTTCAAGAGAGATATTGTTTGTTCATATTTGTTTATTTACACTTTTTTGAGACTTTCTAAGGCATTACCATGTCCTTGTGGGTCATTAAATAAAGGATGAATATGCCTTCATCCATTATGAACTTGATACTCCAACTATGAGAATAGAAAATCATAGGATGGTATACCTTAGAAGTTTTGCCTAATCCAGCTGGTTAGAATTTTTGGATAACTACAAAAGTGTAAAGCTATTCTTTTGCCAAATACTACTTTAAATATTCGTTTGTGAAGTGGCAAATGGGTTGCTTGTTGATCTTTAGATTTCTTTCTTTCTTTAAATAACCAAAGTCCCTTACAATCCCTTTGGGATAAGCGGCTGGTAAAGTTTTGATTATACTATTGGATATAATTGTACTCTCATTTTTGTGTCCCATTGGCTTTTGTGAATGTGCACATGCATATACATTAGGTAAAAGTAAAAAGTATCATGGTGGTGCTCGTTTCTAATTTGTTGCTCTTTATTTAGTGGTGAAGTTACAATATGTGAGGGTATGGAAGCCTCTAGTTTGTTTTGAGTGACTATTGTTACTTGTTGAGTGTAGAAATACATTGTCCACATCAATCTTTTATGCAACCTCCTGTCATCAAGATGCATCATATTACATACAACTTATGCTAAACTTATCTTTTATGCTAGGTAGGAGCCTTTGATTTGAAACCAAATGTTTGTTTTGAAAAGCATTTTAAGGTTTGAAAGCAGTTACATTCTTTGGAAGAGTAGAAGACGTAGGTTGTTGTTTCTTGACATTGACTAGGTGCTAGCTTTACATATAAGTCTATGCTAAAAGGATGATAAAAGAGATTCTCTTGGTTTTAATTTAAAGGATTGTTTGCACAAGCAAATAATTTCTTTTGGTTTGAATACTTTGCACCAATTTCTTGTTTGGGATGTATATTGATTCTTAATTTTGAAGTGAGGGCCATAGGAGATATGGTTGAAACATTCGTCGAGATTGTAATGATTTGATTGAATCCTTATGTGATGGCTATTCTCCACATGAGAGAGAGAGAGAGAGAGAATAGAATAGACTAGAATATATTAATGCCTTTCGGGTGCCCTTGGGCACATAAGACAAAGAAAAAGTACATCAGAAAGGAGCGTTGTCCATGTTGGACTTATTTCTATCTGCTAAAGCTAAAAATAGAATAAACTGGAAATAAAACCAAAGCTTAACCTCCAGCTATGGTGAGGGTACAAAAGCAGTAGCTTAACCACCAGCTACGCGGAGGACTACAACTCACTAACCGAAAGAGAAAAACTGTGTGATTTGGTGTGAGGCACACAAGGGCCTCTGATGACGAACTCTGGACGGTCGAGGAAGACGTTGGAGCTTCCGTCGGCGAGCTGGAATGTCAATCTCACTATCAGAAGTATCCTCCCTAACTCTTTTCTGAAAGAAAAGTGTAATATGTGGCTGGCTGTGGTCAACATCCTGATCACCCGGCATAAGTGAGGATCTCAAGGAGAACAACTCTCGCAAAAGTAAACCAACACATCTCGCATCGGGATAGGCAAAGAAGGAACCAAGCGTGAGTGGAGTGGCCCGATAAAGACAGTGGTATCTGCCTCTGATCTCATAGTAAGCTGGACATAAGAAAATAAAGTGAAACTCATCCTCAACCTCCTGTAATGTACAACACCGACAGATCCGTAATGGTCGTGGCAGGTCTGCGTATCTGCCAGTCTCAATAACGGCTGAGAGAGATAACTCGGTCTAACGGGAAGCCCTGAAGCATCTAAGTGAAGAAAGTGAATGCGGTAGAACTGAAGCTTAACCTGTGAAGGATCAAGGTGAGACCAAACAGTATGTATGTATGCTCTGTAGATCCGTCTACGAATGAACGCATGAGTCCCATTGGGGAGGTCAAACATAGATAATCCCCAACTATGTAGAAAGTCCGAAGCATACTGAAACCATGAAGACTTAGCCCGCAGCCCAGCCAAAGTGCAAGAGGATGGTAAGACGCTACTATCTCTAGAGGCTGTCCATCAAAATAGAACATAGTATCTCTCATATGCTGCCTGTTGGTGTTAAACACCATAACCTTAGTCTTTCCAATGTTCACCATTAGCCCCCATATCTCACAGAAAGTATACAAAGCATCCAGATGTCGCTGAAGTCCTGTAGCTGAACTAGATAGTAAAACCACATCATCCGCATAAAGAAGGATGGGGATAACAATATCTGCTAAAGGACAGCCATCCCCCTCTTCTTCCCGAATAATACGCTCAAGGTCGTCAATGTATAAAGCAAAAAGGGTGGGTGATAAAGGACATCCCTGCTTTACTCCGACCGTACTATGAATATATGAAAACCATCCATCTCCATCACGAAATCTGGCCAAAACTCTCTCATATAATGTGATGATAGCAGCAATGATCTCCTGTGAGAAACCAAGGGATGTCAGACGCTGGAGCAGCAAGTGTCGCGGAAGTGAATCAAATGCTTTGCCGAAGTCCACAAAAGAGCAATAGACTCTCTGTTTCCTGAACTTCGCGGCCTCAATGATACATCTCAGTATGAATATCTGGTCTGCTGTGGAGTAGCCAGCTCTGAAACCTGCCTGTCCCATAGCATATAACTCCTCTGTCTCTACATGAGCGCTGATGATAGACTGCATAACAGAACCATAAAGCTTAGTCATAGTGTGGCTGATCATTATAGTACGATAGTTTTCTACATTCAGAGGATCACCAGCCTTAAGTATAGGGTGCAAAAGGTTAGTACACCACGGTGTGGGAAGGCCAAAAATAACAGATTGGTTAAAAACGTAGGAGATGTATGGAGCAACAATATGGGCGATAGGTTTTAGAAAGTCCATACTGAGAGTCAACATCAATGGCTTTATGGTTTTGGCCATTTTTTATGGCGTTTTCAATGATGGACGGAGTGAAAAGGGTGAATTCTGAAGGACGGGGTGAGAGAGAGATGGAAGGAGAGTCAACTGTATAAAGTTTTGCAGCATAGTCAATCCACGATTCAATGGCAATAGGAGCTGGCCTACATGAGTTTTTAGAAAACATCTTCCAAAAGAAGATGGAAGAAGAAGAGTCCAAGGAATCGATGAGTTTGTGCGAGAGACTGAAAGTACATGGTCTTCTTCTGCAAAGTCATCCTACGGTATGCTCTTTGTTTAGATGCTAAGGTGTCGAGAGAATGATTTTGAGCATAAACAACCTGCTTATGTAGAGAGAGGCACTCATCATCATACCATCTATTGTAAGTGCGTTTATAAGATGAGAAAGGTTTGGAAGGATAAGCTTGCTGGTCCACTGAAGATGAGAAGGGGAAATCGTCGAGCGTTGTGGCCAGAGAGGAAGTGTAAGTAGGAAGACCAATTGGAGAGAAAGAAGGACGATGGTGGCGTGTGGAATGTGGAGTCGTAACAGTACCAAGAGTAGCATGGCCGAGAGACAGGAGCAATAGAGAGTGATCAGAGATGGTAGGGTGCATAATATGAAAAGTATGAAGAAACGGAAGTAAAAAGAGCCAATGAAGTAGTCAACAACGCTGTGTCCACCACCGTGCGGATGGCAGGTAAAAACTGATGATGATGGCCATCGAGAAAGGCCATTTAGAATGGCTAAAGAGTGAGCTTCTGCAAGTCCAATCAACTGTTCTCCAAAGTGTGTAGCTGGGGTATCAGCATCCTGAGAGGTCCTGTCCAAACCCACATCCAAAACCTGAATATGTAGGAAATCACTATCTGCATGAAACTCTGTCTGCTGGGTGTTGGTGCGAGCGTTAAAATTGCCTGCTAATAAAATAAGGCCTTGCTGTGCAAAGCTGGCTATATCATCTGAAAGAGCCTGGAAGGGGTCACCACCATAATCTGCAAAAGCTGATGTCTGAGGTGCAAAATAACAAACTGCTATAAAGAGATCTTGAGGTAACCCTAAGAAGTGACCATAAAAGTGTAACCCCTTCTTGGCTCTTCTCTCTTGTTCTGTAAAAACATTCTCTAAGGTAGAATTCACTAACGAAGGTTGAACTTGGTTAGAGGAATTACCAGCTTGCTTAAGAACTGAAGCCCAAGTACGAGTGTCTTCCACTTCCTTTGCCAAAGATGAGATTTTACTTTCCACATCTTGCTGTGAATGAGTGTCCTGTATCCCTTTCTCTTTCATCCTGTCAATGGTGCTTTGTAAATCTTTATTTTGTAGACTGACCCTGGTAAGTTCTCCATGAAGTGTCTGATTTTGTAGCTGCAATTTTCCGATAAATTGGAACACTTCTTTGAACTGGTGCTGTAGGTAGCTGTTGAGAGATTCAAAGTCAGATAAGTTGCTAGGTTGTACAAGGATATGGTAAGCAAGGCAGGAATCTGTATGAGATAGCTGCAATGGAGAATGAGGTGATGAGAAGGACAGACCGGCAAACGAAAGGGAAGAGCCAGCGATGGCTGACTGACCATCAAAATGGCCATCAGAAGCCTGGTCAAGAAAAGCATGGGAAGAGTGGGGTGAAGCTCCATCAGATTTGGTAGAGGCCATATTCAGACTTTCCTCTTGCTATCAGCTTTGCTCAGAGAATGAAGATCCAGCACAATTTTGGGCTTGCTTTGTTGAATCTCCTCTATCCGTGAGGCTCCCAAGCACTCAAAAATGTAGGTAATGGTCTCTTCAGATGATACTCCACTGAAAACTGAGTGACATTCGCACTTCTCAGCTGCAGCAGTAGCGATGGAATGCCTCAAATCGAGGATAGAGAGTAACTTGTGAGTCAACACGTGTTCAGAGGTCACGTTGTCAGCTAGGATGTATCTTCAGTGATCGCGATCTGCTAAGAGGGCCGATTTCAGACAGCTGAAGGGCAATCAAGCCCCCCTTTCAAGTAATGAGGAAGTCCGATGTTTGAACACACGCGCTTCTATTGTTGCCCGGAAACCATGCCGTTGGGTACATTCAGCATACTCCCATCGCTGCCTCTTACAATCTGATCGCTGCCTCTTACAAACTGTACTTTGATGGCAGTTCTACGTGACAATGTAATGGAAGGTGGAGAGGAAAAAGTAAGAAGAATCGAGGGGGGCCAGCAACAGCAGCCATCGCTGGGAGGAGGCAACCATCACCATGATCGTGGGAGGGAGGCCATCGAGAGAGAGAGAGAGAGAGAGAGAGAGAGAGAGAGAGAGAGAGAGAGAGAGAGAGAGAGAGCTTTATTAATGTCTTTGAAATGCCAAAAGGCATATAAGACCAGTGAGTACATCCAAGTATGATAAACACTAGGGAGCATATAAATGTCTCCAATAAAACAAACATATACTATATAAGAAACTAGTGAGAGATCTCTACTCTACTCTACTCTCCTGATGAAGTATGAGAGGTGGTACAATGTGTGTGGGTAATAATATTGGAGCCGGAATGCCCTGCAATGGAGAATGAGGTGATGAAAAAGACAGATCTGCAAAAGACGGGGAAGAGCCAACGATGGGTGACTGGCCGGCAGAAGCCTACTGGCTAGCGAATCTGGTCAAGTGGAATGATCAGCCTGTTGAGAATGCCACTTGGGAAAGAGGCAGCGTCCTTCGCAAGATTTTTCTAGACTGTCTTAGAGGACCAAGACGGTTCTTAAGGGGGAGGGAGTGTTACGAGCTAGTGACCACTGCCGAACCCTAGAGAACACAGATAGGTCAGATACCACAGTCAGGGTCGTGTCCAGCGTACACGACCAACAGGGCAAAAAGTAGTGTGCCCCAGCACGGTCCATAGCCATGGCGGGCCTGACACAGTCTAGGGACCCTGTCAGCAGGACAGGGTCCCCAGTTGGGTCCCGACGTGCAGTCGGCCACGTCAGTGCCACGTGGCCGACACTTGGCAGTTGCATGCTACCAGTCCTCACAGTGGGCTAGGAGGGGCTTACTCTATATCAGGGAGTAGGCAAGGTTGGGTGGATCCGTTAGTGTTTGCCCTACTGTGGTGTTAGGATCTATTACAAAAACCATTTTATATATAACTCTCTTACCTATCTCCTTAGCTGATTGAACTGCTTTGCGTCTTTCTTCTACTTGTATGAAGGTCAAATCATCATCCATGAAAATGTGTGTACCTTGTAATTCAGCTCATTGACATAGGACATGTCTTTGTCCATAGGTAAACATGACAACCAAGGTAGAATTATCTTTTTTGGGCCTGAAGTCATGCAGTGTGATAAGAGCGTTCTCCAAAAAACGTTTGGCTTCCTAAATTGAATCATTTGTGTTGGGAATAGCTCTTACCCGAATGTTATGACTTTTTGCTCATGTCGTCTCTCCTTTGATATCGTGGATTCTTGGATCTTGGCTGTTGTTTGTGTTGGAACCATGGCCCGATCATTCTTCAACCCCTCGATCTGAGCTTTGAAGGTGTCGATTTCAGCCCGCATACATTTCGTCTTTTGTTAGGACACGCACCACCTGCAAAAGATGAGCCATCTCCTTCAACATGTATATAGCGTCTAAAGCAAAGCCTCTCCAGCTGAACCAGGGAGGCATGACCCTTTTCGAGTCTAGCAGAAGCTGCGTGTTGCATACTAAAAATAGGACCACTGAAGGGAACACTGAGATATGTAGAGAATGAAACCACCTGAAGAGGCTGCCCATCAAAGATAAGCTCGTCTTTGCGAAAAGGCCCTAGAAGTGTTGAAGGCCATACATAACCTTGGTCTTCGAGATGCTCACTCTCAGCCCCCAATTGGTCGGCAAACTGCTATAATGTCTCTGGAATCCCTCCCTAGTTGATGAGACGTGGACCACATCATCAACATATAGCAAAATAACAATCATAATATCTCCCAAGTTGCTGCCCAAACCACCATCCCGACGAATGACCTTTTCTACCTGAGGAGGATGGAACATGTTTGGGGTGGGGTGGGGTGGGGGGGCGGAAGAAAGAAAGAGAGCTTTATTCATATCTTTGTTTCATTCCAAAAGGCACATAAGACCAATAAATACATCGCAAGTGTGATAAATACTAACAGGAGCATAAGAATGTCTCCAGAAACAAAACATCTACTAGATAAAAAAGTTCAAACTAGCAAAACTAGATAGATCCCTACTCTACTCTCATGAAAAGTGGTTTGAGAGATGATACAACTAGGTACTAAATAGCTATATATCTTGTCACAGAGGAGATCCTTGCTGAAAGAAGCAAGCATAGATGATGATGGAGGTACTGAAGAGGAAACAATAGGCCTACGCACAAGAGCCCTAGAAGTCTCTTGGGGGCCATGAGGCTCGGTCCGGAACATCACACTTCATCAATCGATCTCAATGAAGGTCACGTGATTTGGAGATGGAATATCTGACTCATCCTCTGATAATTAGCCTCAAGGTTTGCTTTGGAGCATCTCTTCGTGAAAAAGGAGGTGATCTCGGTGTGGGATCCAATCTTATCTCTTTGACATATACCACTACTTAGCAAGAATATCTCACGTAGCATCAGAGCCACACACCGAGGGTCTACATAAGAGATGAGTGAGCGTAGAATGATTGGAATGTATCAGAAAAGACAATGATATCGTCCTCTAATCTCATAATAGACAAGGCATTTGAATAGAAAATGCTCTTCTGACTTTACCTCCCCCACAACCTGCTCACATGAGGAACGCCCTAAAAGCGTCTAGTCTCCACGTACAACTAGCGAGAAGAGACCCAGAACTGTCCCAATGTAAATCTGGGGCAATGTGAGAGTCCACCATCCAAGTAATGGATTGGGGTAAAACTGGGACACAGACAATGTCCAACTCGAGGAAACTATAGCGGTGGAAATTATGCTTACCCCAAGAGGTCCTTGCCATGACACTCGAGAATATGCACGGTAAATAACGCCGTTGATTACTGGTGATATCCCTCTAGTAAATCTGAAATATCATTGCCATAAGTACATACGAGGTGAGAGGCTTGAGAGTACCATGATAGCTGATGACCCTGATAATGAAGCTGTTGAGATGAGAGAAGAGATATGTGTGGATAGCTTGAAACCGGGAGACTCATAACCCTCTGGATGTATGTGAAAGTAAGATCAACAAAGGTACACTACCTCTCTGCCTAGAATGTAGCCCAATGATAAAAAGTAGGGAGCAAGACAATACGTAGATGCTCTTCATGCTCCTCAAGGGTCCGAATATTAATTAATATATCGTCCAAATACCACAAACTTCCCCGGATATAGACGAATAATTTGTCATTTGTTGGAATGTAGCAAGTGCATTCATGAGTCCAAATGGTAACACCAAAAACTTAGTGGCCAAACCTTCAAACAATTTATTGAATTATCCATCCTTGGTAAGGGATATCTATTCTTGATGGTCATTTTATTCATCTTTTTAAAGTCAACACATAGGCGAGTGCCTCTGTCCTTTTTGCTAGCTAAAAGGATTGGTGCTCTCCAGGGGGACTTACTAGGTCTAATGTGACCCATTCTAAGATACTCTTGAAGTTGCTTGGCTATCTCATCCTCTTCCTTCAAGCTAACCCTGTAAGGAAACAAAGATATAGGGGTAATTTATGGAAGAACCTCAATTTGATGGTCTACCTAGTGCCTTCAAAGTTTTAGGCTGACCTCCAGCTTTCTTTTGTTTCTTCAGGCAGTCTTTTGCAAGGTGCCCCCTCTTCATGCAAGAGAAACACAAACCACCAGTCCTCACCCTATCAGCTTGGTGATCCGATTGATCTAGGTTTGGTAGGGTTGGTTTGTCCACCATCCGTTTCCTTGTTCTATGGATTCAGCATCCTAGTCTTTGATCCTCGGTGGAGGTCTTCATAGTGGTATCAAAGCCAAAGCTAAGACAAATTGCTGATTGGAAGCACACATGGAGGAATCCAAGAATCGAGGGAGCATCGCATGATGGGTCCTGATTCTTGGAGAAGGGGTAGCAAAGACTTGTGGTTTGATTCACTTCATTCCTTTCAATTTTACGATTTTTCGAGAGGGTTTTTGTTGCAAGGTATGTGCACTATCTAGTTTTGCAACAAACGGTGATAACCAGATTTTTGAAAAGTGAAATCTGAAAGTGAGCTGATCCGTTTTATAACCAAGGTTTTTCATAAAGTTTATTGTTATAGATTTTGTCAAAATTGCTTTTGCACTCTTCTTTGGAATGCAAGACAGTTTGTTTCAGTCAGCACTTATAGGTGCATATTGATTGCTATTATGCAGTTTATGAACAAAATTTTAAAGGCTGAAAATTTTGCATTTCATTGGAATGGATTGTGTGTGCTTTCAAGAAGTGATTTTCAGTCTTTTAATGCTCTTAATAGGCGAGTATCTCTAGTTGAATCTTGCTGGTTTTACTGGCAAGTTTTGGTTTCTTGTTTGTTTTTGAAAAATGGGTTTGTGTTTTTTCACAACAGGAGACATCTTTACCGATAGTATTAAAGGGGTCTTGTAAGAAAGTGTTTAGAAGCTGAAAGGTGATTCAACAACAAAGAAAAAGCATGTTGTTGAACAAGAAATTACAACTTTTACAAAGGTATAAAACAAATACTTGAAATAAATCCATAGTTTTGGCATCTTAGTTCACTTGTTTGTTATAAACTGTGAAAGTGAATAGAGATGAATAAAAGACAGCAAAGACTATGAAGCCTTCTTCCCCTGTCAGTAGCATTCTGATTTGCTTTCGTAAAGCAAAATAAAATTTAAAGCTTTAATTGTACAAAACTAAAACAAAGCTGTGAAAAGACAAGTAGATGAGAGACAAGATTGTCAGCAAGCAAAAGATGAGCCATCGCTCTTTGTTGTTTGGTTTTTGTCTCTTTTGGAAAGTTCTTGAGTTATGGACTACAGGATATAGGCCTACTGGGCTACTCTGCATATATTCCGCAGGCCTCTTTACATTTACCGTTGGTTATGTATATTTCTGGTTACGCATTTTATATTAGTCATGTACAGGCCCCAGAGCCTTTTTATATGCTTATGACCCGCACTGAGTCCTTTTTTATGACATTGACTGGCCTTGGGCCCTTATTATATGGTTATATGTGGAGTGGGGGCCCGTAGGAGGGCGTACTATTTTCCCTCCACATTTCGCCTCCCTTTACTTTTGAATTCCTATTTTAGGGTTCATTGGTAGGGTATTTATAGGGGCATTTATACACTCATTTTTCAGATTATTGATAGGTATTGCTTGGGCTCTTCGTGGGAGAACCTATTGTCTAGTCTATTGCTTGTAGGGCTTTAGTCTATTGTTGTCTTTTATGCTTCATTGATTCAACACCTGAGATTTTGATCATAACTTGGTATCAGAGCACTTTCCTGATTGCTGAATTTCAGATCTGATTTTTTGATTGGGTGCCCATTTTCCTTGCTGATTTTTCTCTCTTTGCTGAGGGCTTTCGTCTCTTTGCTTCAGCAACATTCAGCACAGTTTGGAGGAGGACCAACTCCCATCAGAGCATTTTCCTTGGCGGAGCTTTAGCAGATAGTTAGTGGAAGTACTTCCGCTAAATTTGGCGGCCGGAATTTTTTTTTTTTTTTTTTTGGGCAGATTATTTCCGGCGCCCAAGTTCCAAATCCTTTTCCCTCTTTTTTTTTTGAATCCTCCATTTGATTTCAGGGAAAGGATTCCCAGCCATCTTTTCAGCATTGATTGGAGGCTGTCCAACGCCCTACTTCATCACATTTTTCAGCCATTGTTCCAGCAGAGTTTCAGCCATATTTCAGTTTTGATTGGAGGCTGTCCATCGCCCTATTTCATCACGTTTTCCACAAATTTTCAGCATTGATTGGAGGCTGTCCAGCGCCCACTTTCATTCTCCTTGTGGTCACATTTTCCAGCCAGCTCTTCGCACACGCTTGGAGCTCTATCGAGAGGTATCTTTGCTGGTTTTTCCTTGCTTTCCACACCTTTTCTTGACATTTGTCATTTCATTTCTTGCTCTTAGTGTCGTTTGTGTACCTAAAGCGTATTTGGGGTGACGACAAAAGTCCGCTCCCTCCGATATTAAGCTTTTCTTACACTCTCTTCACTTCCTGCATTCCTTGACCATGGATACTCCCCCTACATCTTTTGAGCCTCGCATACCGTCTTCCAGTTACCTTGACGAAGTACGGCATGAATTCCGAGATCATCTTAGGGAAGCCATGAGTGATGTACACACTGATTTACACCAGGAGTTATGAGAGACGTTCATTGCTCTTTCTGCCCATATTGCTACACTATCATTACAGTCCAGTGTTTCTCCACTATCTCCACCTGTTTCCCCACAGCGTACATTTCCACCACCCGAGACTCCTTCATCTTCTAGTCCTTTGCCACGAGACTTAGGATAAGGTTCAACTTACTGTGTATTCTGGGTCATCCGATGGGAATGAACTCGCGAATTGGTATTCTAAGCTTGAGACCTACTTCCTTATGTTTCCTAAGACTGACATTCAGCGGATACATTTGGCTGCTTTACATTTGGAGGGCCGTGCTGCTACTTGGTGGCACATGTTTCGCCAGACGGCTTCACACCCTGGCCTTGCTAGTTGGACAGAGTTTATGATAGCACTCCGCCTAGCGATGATTGATCCTCAGTGGCTTATTCGACAGCGCGACATCTTTCGCAGTTTATCTCACACTGGTGACTTGGCTGCTTATACGACACGGTTTACAGAGCTTTCCTATCTATTCCCAGATATTTCTACATTGGAGCTCATCTCTTGCTACGTAGCTGGTCTACGAGGCGCACTCAGGTATGATGTTTCTTCTTTTTTTCCACTCACTCTTTCTCACGCCATCTCCCTTGCTACCTCACTGCAGCACAAGTACTCTCCCATCTCTTCCTCTGTTTCTCGTCCTTCGTGTCCTTTCACACGTCCTATTTTTTCCTCTCCATCCTCTGCTAGTCCCACATCTGTCAGTTCACCTTCGTCCACTCTTCCTTCTGCACCATGTCCTCCTTTTTCTCCTCGTCCTATTTTTGTTCGTCGCTACTCACAGCCTGAGATGTCTGAGATCCGTGAGAAGCGCTTATGTTTCAACTGTAAGAGTCTTGATCATATCGCCCGTGATTGCCG
Source organism: Diphasiastrum complanatum (assembly GCA_029204225.1). Taxonomy (NCBI): domain Eukaryota; kingdom Viridiplantae; phylum Streptophyta; class Lycopodiopsida; order Lycopodiales; family Lycopodiaceae; genus Diphasiastrum; species Diphasiastrum complanatum. The sequence continues at coordinate 14,058,813 of CM055095.1, read as the reverse complement.
ACAGCCTGCCACTGCTACTGCCGTCTATTTCCATGATGCTGACACACCTGATGATAGTCCTGATTCTGCCATATGCCTTCATATTCTTGATGATGACCCACCTGTTGATCAGTTCCACACCCACTGAGCCTGTTCCTGATCCCCCTGATCTAGCTGTATGCCATGCTCAGCTTGCTTATGCTACTCAGTTAACACCTCTACGAAATGTCATATAGACCTTGTTTCCTCTGCATCACCTCCTTGTCGTCCTCCTTTTCGTATGTCTATTGTTGAGCGCGAGGAAGTCCAGCGTCAGGTGTCTGATTTATTACGTCAAGGCCTTATTGTTCCTAGCCACAGTCCTTTTGGTGCTCCTGTTTTACTTGTTGATAAGAAGGATGGTACTAAACGTCTATGTATAGATTATCGTGCTTTAAATAAACTTACTATCCGTAATCAGTACCCTATCCCTCGTATGGATGACCTGTTTGACCAGTTAGGCCAAGCCAAGATCCTTTCTAAACTTGACCTCCGTTCCGGTTATCACCAGATTCGTATGCATCCTCCTGATGAGCACAAGACAGCTTTCCGTACCCACTTTGGTCTGTATGAGTTTCGTGTCCTTCCTTTTGGTGTTACCAATGGCCCGCCCACTTTTCAGAATGTCATGAATAACATCTTTCGTCCTCTGCTTGGAAAGTGTGTCATTGTTTATTTTGACGATATCCTCATTTATAGCACCACTCTCTCTCTTCATGTTCAGCACGTTCGTTTTGTTTTTGTTTTGTTAGTTACTCATCATCTGTATGCTAAACGTTCTAAATGTTCTTTTGTTGTTGTACATCTTTGTTACTAATGGTACTGTTCGTCTCGACCCTCGTAAGGTCCGTTCTATTCTTTCATGGCCTGTGCCTGCTGATGTTCATGATGTTCGTATGTTTCTTGGTCTTGCTATCCATCTTCGTAAACCAGTTGCTCATTTTGCCACTCTTGCATCTCCTTTGCATGCTCTGTTGAAAAAGGAAACTTCGTTTGCTTGGACCCCCGCATGTCAGTCAGCTTTTGATACTTTGAAGGTTAAGCTTACCACTGCCCCTGTTTTATGTCTTCCAGATTTTTCCCAGCATTTTGCTGTTGAGACTGATGCTAGTTCCATAGGATTAGGTGCTTTGTTACATCAGCGTCAGTGTGTTATTGCATATGAATCCCGTCGTCTTCGTTCTTATGAGCAGCGCTATTCCACTCATGAAAAAGAGTTGCTTGCTATCATTTTTGCTTTAAAGAAGTGGCGTCATTATCTGTATCGTGTTCCGTTTGATGTTTTTACTGATCACCAGTCACTTCGTTATTTGTATACACAAAAGGATCTTAGTGATCGTCAGTACCGTTGGCTTCAGTTTTTACAGTCCTTTCATTTTGATATTCATTATAAGCCTGGTAAAAGTATCGCTGCTGCTGATGCTTTGTCTCGTTTACCTGCTCTTACTTACAGTCTTGTTACGTCTCCCCACTCTTGGTATGATGATCTTCCTCAGGCTTATGCCACATGTCCAGACTTTCGTGATGTTATGTCGTCTGCCTCTTGTCCTTCCTCTCACCCTCACCAGGTTTATTCCATTGTTAATCATCGTTTGTTTCACTATGGTTCGTTATGTATTCCCAACACTCTCGACATATGTCCACAGCTCCTTCTTGATGCCCATTCCTCTCCTGTTGGTGGCCATTTTGGTTTTCAGAAGTCCTTGTTCCGTTTGAAAGAACATTTTTATTGGCCTATTCCTTCCCGCCAGTGGACTGATATATCTATGGACTTCATTTTAGGTCTTCCCCGTACTCAGCGTGGTCTAAACAAGCTCATTTCATACGAGTCAGACGTACTATTACAGCAAAGCAGTGTGGTCGTATATTTATTTCTGAGATTTTCCGCTTACATGGTCTCCCACGATCTATACTTACTGATCGGGATACCAAGTTTACATCAGGTTTTTGGACAGAGCTTATGCGTATCTTGGATGTTAGGATACTTATGGGCACTGCTTATCATTCTTCTGCAGATGGTCAGTCTGAGGTTATTAACCGGGTATTGGAGGATTATTTACGACATTATGTTTCTCCTTCTGGTCGTGATTGGGATCAACATTCTTGTTTGGCTGAGTATAGTTATAACAGTTCTGTTAGTTCCAGCACAGGTGTTTCTCCTTTCCTGCTTGCTCATGGATACTCACCAGTTCTACCCGGTATACCTGCTCCTCCAGATGATGCACCTGTTATTATTTCATCTTATCTTTCGAGTGCTCGGGAGATTATTACTAGAGCTGCTACTCATTTATAGCATATTTAGCAGCGGTACAGGACCATTGTTGATCGTCATCAGCGCCATGTTGAGTTTGCAGAGGGAGATACTGTTTTTCTCCGGTTACGCTTTGCTCGCCATCGTTTTGTACAGAGTCTTGCTTCTACTGAGAAGCTTGCGCCGCGCTATTATGGGCCTTTTCAGATTCTTGAGCGCCTCAGTCCAGTTACATATCGTCTTGAGTTACCTGCTGCTACTCGGGCTTGTGATATCTTTCATGTCAGTTTATTACGTGCTGCTATTGAGGATGATGCTCCTCGAGATTCCTCATTTCCTACAGATCCAGAGCTTTTTCCATTCCCCAGCTGCTATTTTACAGGTGCGCTTATTGCATAGTCGTCGCCATCGGCAGGTTCAGTTTTTGGTCCAGTGGGATGGTCGTCCTATTGAGGAGGCTACTTGGGAGCCCATTGATGTTTTTTATCATACCCCTATCCTGGCTGATCAGGCTCGATCACTTGCAGCTACCATTGCTTCTCGGGATGCTCCGGCTTCTCTTGATGTTCCTTTCTCAGATGGGATATCTTGATGCAGTATTTTTCTCTGGCACTGGTTCTTATCTTATTTTGCCTACATTGGGGGCAATGTTCTTTATAGCCAGGGAGAGTTACGGACTACAGGATACAGGCCTACTGGGCTACTTTGCATATATTCCACAGGCCTCTTTACATTTACTGTTGGTTATGTATATTTCTGGTTACGCATTTTATATTAGTCATGTACAGGCCCCAGAGCCTGGGTCCTTTTTTATGACATTGACTGGCCTTGGGCCCTTATTATATGGCAATATGTGGAGTGGGGGCCCGTAGGAGGGCGCACTATTTTCCCTCCACATTTTGCCTCCCTCTACTTTTGAATTCCTATTTTAGGGTTCATTGGTAGGGTATTTATAGGGGCAATTGTACACTCATTTTTCAGATTATTGATTGGTATTGCTTGGGCTCTTCGTGGGAGAACCTATTGTCTTGTCTATTGCTTGTAGGGCTTTAGTCTGTTGCTGTCTTTTATGCTTCATTGATTCAACACCTGAGATTTTGATCATAACTTCTTGCCTCTGCAGTTGTTAGTTTTAGAAATGTAGGGCTGGGAGTTTAGCCTTCTGCCTTGCTGAAACTGGTGGCATGCTCAAATCCGCAATGAGGGCAGAAAATCAGTGCTAGGACGATAGGAGGACAGGGGCGCGCTGCCGCCTTCCTTCTCGGTCCCTCTCTCTCTCTCTCTCTCTCTCTCTCTCTCTCTATCTCTCTCTCAGCACAACAGCAGCAACATAGTCTTGACATCTTGACATAGATACATATAATTATTATGCACACACACTCTCGTTTACGTCTCTCTTTTAGATTGTACCAGATGTTTTCTTTATTATAGTTTGGAGATGTTTTATACGCTTCCATGGTTACGACATACTTGACATGTACTTCATTAGTCTTATATGCCTTTTGGCATGGAAAAGACATTAATAAAGCTTCTCTCTCTCTCTCTCTCTCTCTCTCTCTCTCTCTCTCTCTCTCTCTCTCTCTCTCTCTCTCCTTTGCTGCTGCTAAATAGTAGGGCGCGAGTGGGCGGGAGATTGAGGGAGTGAGGGATTGTGGAGAGAGGGGCGCACGCGTGTGTGGGGTGGGGTGGGGGGGGGGGGTTTATAGTCTATGAATCATTTTTTTCACCATAATTGCAAAACTCTTTTTGCAGGATTATTGGGCTTTATTTTCTCTAATACTATTTGAGACGGACTTTATATAAAATCTTTATGGGTTCGATATTTGCATTAGTTGCACTTTGGCGAATAGGACATTTTGCCGACAATGAGTCTTGCAAGCAATTAATTTCATAAAAAACGTAATTTTTTATGAAAATTAATTTCCCGTTTTTTTGCATTACCCAAGCAAACTGTCGCTCAATTGAAGACTCTCACAATAAAAAAAAAACTTTATGTCATCTCCCGACATTTTGCCCGATCTCTGTCGTCTAGAAAGGATCGGCTTGTGTAAATCTGTAACACTGTTAGTGGTTAAGCAGCTATATTATGGCAATAAGCAAACATGCAATACTCATATAACCTTAATTCACTCATGTAAAGTCCCGGACCAAAAATGAATTTTATCGGTCGAATTTTTATGGAAGGAAACTTCCTTCGAGACGGGCAAAGAGGCCAAATTCCTTGCGGAATTCTGAAGGGTTTTTCTCTCATTTTTGACCTGATATAAATATTGATTTGATGATTGGGCAATTGTGACTTGTGTCCGGGAATTCACTGTTTGTTGGTCAAATAGTGGTCAAAATGCCCCGATATTGGAAAAGTTAAGCCTATTGTTCTAAATCGAATCAGTTTGAAAGGATCGTAGGGCTGATGGGTAGAACTTTTTTGAGATTTGATTTTTTGGGTGACATTTAAAAAACCGAGAAATTTGTAAGATGGATTCAACTATGTAAATATAAGGTGAAGTAATTGCAACTTTTATTGCACGAATAATTAATTCACCAGGTTATTAGATGATTTCTAGTTGAATCACCATATCAAATTTGTTCTTAAGTGGAAAAATTCCTACTCATTCTTTCCTATTTCTTAATCTGTCAGCTTCAAGGACCAAACATTAAGAAACATTGTGAAAGAAAACCTGAGCCGGAATTCGTACTATGAAGTTGGAATTTAAGAAAATTTACGAGAACTCCACATAGTACCGATTTTATAAAACTCAATAGTTATATGAGTTATTCCAAAAATTCATTTTTTTGGACGATTGGATCGGGAAGTGGACAGCTTTCTTGGAGGAAGAACCTGTGGTATGGGACGTAGGCAATTCCAAAGGGAAGATCTGAAACTAACTGGATCAGGTTGTGACCATAGTATGGCTGTATATCTAGAGTGATGCCAATTACTATTGGTCACAAAAGGGTGTTTTGTCAGAAATTTGAGGTATTGGTCATGACCTCTCAAAGATATCTCAAATCTACAAAATTGGAAACCCTGAAAGCTATTTCTTTATTCTAAGAATATATTAGTGAATTTCTTAACCCGATTTCATGTGACTCCTTGAAAGGTAATTGTTATTATCTGACGACCTTGGACGATGTCACATGAATGATTTATAAAATCGTTTTCTAATATATGGTTATTCTTCCTTGAATAATCAATAAATCCTTTTCTGATTATACGGGTCAATTCTCTATGAGGTAACATAGAAAACTGTATTAAGTTACGTTGATGCAACACATATTTTTGGCTTTCAAGATTTTTCAAAGTTCTTCGTTAAAACTTCTCCTACGCCATATCTAGACTGATATGCACCTCTTGGAAACTCGTGCAGTTTCCTATTATAACGGGGAGAAGTAGGTGGATAAGAAAGTTATCTCCGAGAAACATCTATAACATTGATTCCAGGAAGAATCTATAATATGTATAGATAAGGGACCTATTTCTAGAATCAGGATCGATAGGATTTTTGATAGTATAGGCATTTTCTAAGGGATGTTGTAGATATCTAGTAGAAGATGTAAGGGAAAAAAAATTAGAAGACGTTCTTGTAGTAGAAAAGTTACTGATTACGAATCCGATCAATTTGTACCAGAACTAGGGAGTTCTATTACAAGAAAATGTTTGTTGAAACTTAATCCTTGTAGGTTGTAATCAGCTTGATCTTAGTGTGAACTAGGATCTGTGAGTCAATGCAAGGAATGATATGCACTCTAACAATATATTCTTTTTGAAATAATCTCCGATTGAGATTCTGGTTACGCAATAGCACTCTTTGAGTAATATTCTCTCTTAGAGTTAACTGGGTTACAAGATTCTCAGTTAAAAATGTGTTGCTTACAGATTGTGTGAGACCTGTAGAGATCCTGTAGAGATATGCCATGTAGAGAATCATTGTGCGATCTTTTTGTACAAACCTTTAATCCTGTGGATCCGCGATGTGTTCTGTGGACTAAGTAATTTACAAGTAGAGGTGAGGAAGTCCTCCAAATCCAAGGTAGAGCCTCCAAATGTCCTCCAAGCAACCTGCAAGCTTCAAGATGCTCCCCAACTCCAAGCTAGGATGCCTCCACCTGCAAGTAAGGATCTGCAAGCCTCCAAGGATCTCTCCTCCACCTGTGTCCCTATTCTTTAAACACAAAGATAGATAACAAGCCGGTCTCAAGTATTCACCACCCAACCATAGCTAGATCCAAGCTCCAAGCAAGACCTATCTAGCACCCCCTTGCTAACCATAAAGAAATCACAAGCATACCACAACACTCCATAGCATACTCAAGATCCAAACCCTACTTATGTCCCAAACCATAAGCAAGATCCAAACCTCAAGCATACTACCACAAGAAAGCACTCTACACACTAGTAGCAACACTAAGGCATAAGCAAAGCAAACAAGAGAGATCTCCCCCCCCCAATGGGCGCCCTACTACCCTTACATACATGGCCCATGGACCCCTCCAATGCACTATGGAGTTCCATGCACATCCAATGAGAGAGAGAGAAGCCTAGGGGAGTTAAAGAATCTCCAAGAGCCTCCATAGGCTTATGGAAGGTCAAGAGACTCCTTCCATAACCTATGACTCTTTGAATGCCTTTCTTGTGGGAGTTGGGAACTCAATAGACACTTTAGAAGGGCGCCCTCCTAGTAGGTCCCATTGCCCAAGTTGTGCATATATACTTTGGTCCTAGACCAATTAAGTGATATGGTTCAAGGTTGAGGCCCAAGGTTTAGAAAAATAGTCATCCAATGACTTTCTAACACCTCTCTAGGTTCCATACCTCCATCCAAGGCATAGACACCTACTTGCCCTTAACCAAGGACACTAGTATCTTAATCTAAGGTACCTATCCTTAATACTAAGGGTACCCCGTATCCAAAGGTCACATGACTCCATACCTCCAACTAATGTATAGTCACTTGCCTGCCCTTATCCAAGGGCACATACCCTTAATCCTAAGGGTACCTTGCCATTTAGCCCCCAACACTAAATGGACTAGTAGGGGTCTGAAGTACTGCTAGTTACATAGGTATGTAACATTTCTTCCCCCTAAACTTAAATTTTTCCTTGTAGGGAAAATTTGGAAAATTCTTCTGGAGATCAGCCTCCTTTCCCAGGTATCCTCCTCTTCTGATTCCTCCACCTGACTAAAAATTCCCGAAGCACTCTACTCCGTAGAGTTCTCTGCCGGCTATTAACAATCGCCTCGGTTCAGGTGGTCCACTCACGGACTCATCACGAAGAAGTTCCACTAGATCTTCCACAGGGACCAGGGTCTCCCCAACCCCCAACGAGGGTTTCAACTTACTAACGTGGAAAACAGGATGAATTCCAACGTTAGCTGGAAGGTCTAGTTTGTATGCGACCTTGTTTATCACTTGGATAACCTTAAAAGGACCGCAATACCTAGGCGCCAACTTTGCACACTTAATAGTTTTCAAGCCCCTAGAGTGACTAGGGACTCTCAAAAACACCCAGTCGTTGACCATGAATACCTTGTGCTTCCGAGATAGATCAGCATAGTGCCTTGCCCTGTCCTGGGCACTTCTTATGCTATCTTTAGCCAGCTGTAACATTTCTTGCATATCCGCAAGGAAATCAGCTGCGGCTTGCACCCGTAGGTTTTTCATGCCAACACTAATTGGTGATCGAGGTTGAAAACCATACATAAGCATGAAAGGGATGAATCCGGTCGCTGAATGTTTTGCACTGTTATATGCAAATTCCACCAATGGAAGGTACTGTTCCCAATCAGACTGCCGATGGCCCACATATGCTCGAAGCATATCCTCCATCGTCTGATTGGTCCTTTCCGTTTGACCGTCCGATTCCGGATGATCTGTAGAACTCAAACTTAAAGTTGTTTCCAACTTTTCAAATACTGCTTACCAAAAATTCCCAGTGAATTTTGGTTCACGGTCACTGACAATATCGCAAGGCAGCCCGTATAGTCGAAAAAGCTTCTCAACAAACAGTTGAGCTAGTTTTGAAGCTTTAACAGTAGTTTTCGTTGGGATAAATTGAGCAAACTTCGTAAGTCTGTCAACAATGACCCAAACCGAATCGTGGCCCTTCCCTGTACGTGGAAGCCCGACCACAAAATCCATAGATATACTTTCCCACTTTCCGGTAGGAATATCTAAAGGATGTAATAGGCCACTAGCTTTTAGCCTCTCTGCTTTATTTAACTGGCACTTAGTACATCTAAGTACATAGGCCTCTACCTAACTTTTCATCTTAGGCCACCAAAATTGCTTTCAAACTAAGTCAAGTGTTCTTTGTATACCTGGATGTCCTGTGCATGGACTATCATGACACTCATGCAAGATTTGGGCCCTTACAGTGTCATTCTCCAGTACACACACCTTTCCTTTACGAAACAAAATCCTGTTTCGAATTAGGAAATCCGTTTCAGTCTTTCCCTGATTCGAGGAATCTTGCAAACCTGAATTGACCCCCGAAAGTACTTGTTGCCAATACTTTCCAAAAAAAGGATCGGACTCATATAGTCCTTGAAGAGACTGAAACAACTCCGGTTCTATAACAGTAAAGCACAACTGATTAATAACCGGTAACTGACTCAAAGCATCCGCTAGAGTATTTTGACTTCCTTTACAATAACGTATAGAAAAGTCAAAGATTTGCATCAGCTCAACCCATCTAGCTTGCCTCCCCTTTAAATCTGTAGCATCACAGAAATATCGAAGAGTCTGATGATCCGTCAAAACTTCAAATCTGGCTCCATACAAATAATGTTGCCAAATTTTCAAGGAATGAACAATTGCAAACAGTTCCTTCTCATAGGTACAATACCTAGACTGAGCAGGATTGAGTTTCTTGCTTTCATAAGCCACAGGATGTCCATCCTGCATTAAAACAGCTCCAATAGCATAATCACTGGCATCGGTCCTAACCACAAAAGTCTTATTAGAGGTGACACTTTTCTTAAGCAACTCAAAACAATTATTCATATCCTCCGTCCACACCACTAGTGGACTTTTAGCCCTCCGGCTTAGCTTCTTATAGCCTTTCAAGGCCTGGGTAAGGGGAAATGCCAATCGAGCAAATTGGGGAATATGTCGACGAAAAAATCCCACAAACCCCAAGAAAGACTTGATTTCCCGAACTGTGGTGAGAATAGGCCAATCAATAACCCTCTGGATAAGATCAGCCTCAATCTCCACCCCCTGTTCGGAAATCTTATGCCCCAAGTAGGACAATTCCTTAGCAAAAAAGTCACACTTAGACTCCTTGGCAAAGAGCTTTTCCCTTCTTAGAATGTCCAAGACAATCCTAAGATGCTCTTTATGTTCCGCCAAAGTCTTACTGAACACTTGGATATCATCTAAGAATACCACTACGAATCTTCCCAAATATGGCCTGAACAAATCATTCATCATTTGTTGGAAAGTTGCCGGTGCATTGGTCAAACCAAAAGGCAACACCAAAAATTCATAGTGACCAAAGCGAGTTCGAAACCCGGTTTTGGTATATCTTCTGCCTTAATGCGTATCTGATGCTAGCCCGATCTTAGATCTATCTTGGTAAAGTACCCAGCACCACCAAGATAGTCTATTAGATCATTCATTCACGGCAGTGGATATCTATTCTTAACGGTTACCTTGTTCAATTTCTTATGGTCGACGCAAAACCTTATAGTCCCATCCTTCTTGGCCACCAGAACCACTGGTGATGCCCAAGGAGACTTACTAGGTTGTACCCACCCCTTTTTCAGGTAATCATGTAATTGCCTATTTACCTCAGCCTCTTCCGATGCACTCATCCTATAAGGACGATGTGCGATTGGAATTGCTCCAGGTATTAGGTCAATTTTATGATCAACTGTCCTTTCTGGTGGTAAACCTACAGGAAGGTCTAAAAAAACATCATTGAATTCCTGCCTAAGTTCATTATAGGCTTCAAATTCTATAGTGTTCTCACTGGGTATATTCATGACATTTATGTTAAGTTTTTCATCATTGTAGCAAATGATATCATTATGAAAACATAAATAAACTTTAAAATCAAAATTCTTCATAATAGAATTAAGTTCCTGTTTAGAATAAGGGTTAACATTTTTAGTGTCAACACTTAAACTAGCCTTGATCTTAATTAAAGAATTCTCATGCATAAAAGATAAAGATTTCTCAACAAAATCAATTCTCAATAATTTGTTCTTATCAAAATGCCATTGTTGCCCAAGAACAATATCTACATTAGCTAATTGAACAGCATGGAATTCTAGTTTTTCAGAATAATCCTGAATGTGCAATTCTACATCAGGAACAATAAAATCCATCAAATCGGAATCACTTCCCGATGCCATTGTCACACGATATTTTTTCTCACTTTTTTTGGTTTTAGCGTCTGCACCAAATTTACATTAATAAAGTTATGAGTGGATCCCGTGTCAAAAAGAACATTAACAACTTGATCATTAACTTTACCTTTAATGCAAATAAGGTCATTAGGACCAAAAACTAAAGAACTAAGGAAATAAACATCCATCTCGTTACTTCGAGATAGATTACCTGAGGTTGAAGCTTGTTTTTTGACGCAATCATGTGCAAGGTGACCCTCGCCATTGCACTTGAAGCACAAGTTCTTCTTACGAGCTTCAGCTTTATCATTGCCACCATGATGGTTTTTAAAGTTTTTCTTGGTTTTCTTAGGATTGTTGGAATTGGGATGTGTTTCACTAATAGCTTCCCTATCCTTCCTCTTAAATTGAAAACCTTTTTTCTGCTCATTAGGCTGTTGACCCCTAGGTGGCTTAGGCGTGTCATCAAAGTATTTTGCAGCCCTTATAGCATCTTCTAGGGTTTTTGGATGGTTCCTACGAACATCCACTTGATAATCTTTTGGTAACCCATCAATAAACATTAACATTTGTACCTTAGGCGGAATATCACTATAAAGTGGATTCAGGTACTCATGAAAATCTTGAATAAATTGTTCCAAACCTTTATTCATGGTTAGATGACTCAACTTTTGGAAGTGTTCATAGTCATCTAAAAGTGGTAGAAAATAATCCCTAAAAAGCTTGCAAAAGTCATCCCATGTAGAAGGTTGATTGCCCTTTGCAACTAAGTCATCCCACCAAACTAAGGCTCTTCCTTTAAGGAACATGGTGATAGTGGATAACTTCTCAGATTCAGGGAATTGGTTCATGGCAAAGTATTTGATTCAAACATTTAGCCAAGAACTTACCACTTGTAAGTTCCTATCTTTCTTCTCCCCCTTAAACACTTTTACAGAAGGTGGAACTACATGCTTTTTTTGATTGGCTAACCTAGACTCTAAGTCTTGATTTCTTTGATTAGTTTCAAGAAGCTGCTTATTAGTGGCTTGAATTTGTTGGTATAAAAGTTCGAGAGCTTGTGCCACATTGGAAGGGTTTGATAGATCAAATGTTGGGTTTTCATTGGTTTGATCCATTGGGGTTGCTTGTGTGTTTTCCTATTATGCAAATACAACAACAAGTGCTTAAATTAGAATGATAGAAATGTTTCAATTGTTACATCCAATGCAAATAAAAAGCATTTACTTCTATTCATTCAATCTTATTGTTTGTAAGCTCAATCCAAGCCTACTATTTGCAAGCTTAATCCAAGCTTAAGAGAAAAACAACAACAAGCTACATTTGCCTTAATCAAAAGCAAAAATGAAAACCAAATCTTTATGTAAACTTCAATTAACTAATCCAAGCTCATGTTTACATAAAGTTCCCATTCCCATTCCAATTCCATTTGTCATTTCAAAAGCAACCAAAGTTTTCACATTTCTCACTATTCTAGATTTCCAAAACCAAGAAACTAGTGTCTAGAAATGGATAACTAATGAAGCTTTATGAAAACTTCAATTTTCAGATTTACAGGTCTGAAAATCAAAACTTCATAATGACAAAAAACAGAACTTCAAAACTTGTTTTATGCACAAAGTTACACTACCATTCTCTTCCTACATTGCCATCTTCATGAAACTAGGAGATAGAAAGGTGTAACTAATGAAGTTTGAATGAAAACTTCACTTTTCAGATCTGATTTTCAGATTTACAGGTCTGAAAACAGAACTTCAAAATGAAAATCAGAACTTCAAACACTTCATTTATGCAAAAAAAACACTAGTTTTGATCAAAACACATAGCTAGAATCAATCTTTTTGCCAAAAAAAGTTTGTGTATGTAGAGGAAGACTTCCTCTACCCATCCTACAAATCTTTTTTCAGAACTTTTAAAAACCCAAAGCCCATTTTAAAACTTCTCTAACATGATTAAAAAAATTAGCCCCTAATCAATTCTATAAGCATCACTACTCTCTTCCAAAGAGAACTAGATTCATTGGGTACTTCAACTACAAGCTTCCTACAACTAGAAAAGCCTATAATATTCCCCAAAAAAATTTAGTTGGTGATCTTAATAGAACTTGAAGAAGGTTAGAAAGGTGACCATCCTTTGTCTAGCTCTGATACCACTTTTACAAGTAGAGGTGAGGAAGTCCTCTAAATCCAAGGTAGAGCCTCCAAATGTCCTCCAAGCAACCTGCAAGCTTCAAGGTGCTCCCCAACTCCAAGCTAGGATGCCTCCACCTGCAAGTAAGGATCTGCAAGCCTCCAAGGATCTCTCCTCCACCTGTGTCCCTACTCTTTAAACACAAAGATAGATAACAAGCTGGCCTCAAGTATTCACCACCCAACCATAGCTAGATCCAAGCTCCAAGCAAGACCTATCTAGCATCCCCTTGCTAACCATAAACAAATCACAAGCATATTACAACACTCCATAGCATACTCAAGATCCAAACCCTACTTATGTCCCATACCATAAGCAAGATCCAAACCTCAAGCATACTACCACAAGAAAGCACTCTACACACTAGTAGCAACACTAGAGCATAAGCAAAGCAAACAAAAGAGATCTCTTCCCCCCCCCCCCCAAATGGGCGCCCTACTACCCTCACATAGATGGCCCATGGACCCCTCCAATGCACTATAGAGTTCCATGCACATCCAATGAGAGAGAGAGAAGCCTAGGGGAGTTAAAGAATTTCCAAGAGCCTCCATAGGCTTATGGAAGGTCAAGAGACTCCTTCCATAACCTATGACTCTTTGAATGCCTTTCTTGTGGGAGTTGCAAACTCAATGGACACTTTAGAAGGGCGCCCTCCTACTAGGTCCCATTGCCCAAGTTGTGCATATATACTTTGGTCCTAGACCAATTAAGTGATATGGTTCAAGGTTGAGGCCCAAGGTTTAGAAAAATAGTCATCCAATGACTTTCTAACACATCTCTAGGTTCCATGCCTCCATCCAAGGCATAGATACCTACTTGCCCTTAACCAAGGACACTAGTACCTTAATCTAAGGTACCTATCCTTAATACTAAGGGTATCCCTTATCCAAAGGTCACGTGACTCCATACCTCCAACTAAGGTATAGTCACTTTCCTGTCCTTATCCAAGGGCACATACCCTTAATCCTAAGGGTACCTTGCCATTTAGCCCCCAACACTAAATGGACTAGTAGGGGTCTGAAGTACTGCTAGTTACATAGGTATGTAACAGAGTTTATATGCATGCATAAACTAGTCGGTAAAACATGGGCATATTGATGAGAATTGTTTGGTTACAATTACTCGTAGGTTAATAATGATATCTCAATAAGAATTACTGATTGACCTAGGATGGATTTAGCATAAGATTGAATGTGGTGTCTTAAAATCAGGGCGCGCACCTAGACATTCAAATATTTCTAAATCATATACAGCTAACCGAATCAGGAGCGTTATTTTTGAGTGAGTTGTTTGAATCTACAATATAACATCATGAATATTGTAGTTTATATGTATTGCTTATAAGTCACAACCTTAATGAGTCATTTTGGACTCATTTGAAGGGTCATGTGCATAGAATACGCGAGAACTTTTGGCTTTTCCCAAATGGAAAAAGATGGAATGCTATCCCGAAGACTCAGATGGAGTTGCATGGTTGATGTAAGCTAAAAGTCAGAACTTCACTTAATGAAGTTTCGCTAGATCTTAAGTTATTCTAGATTAGAGCTTAAGAGTAATAAAATCTAGATGCATTCTAGATTGGACCTTAACTTTGGAATGACCCTTCGTGCCATGTCTAGAGTAAGGAAATTTTTGAGGATTACAATTTTGAAATAGGCATCGTAAGTGAGTTAGATAAGTCTGAACTTTCCTCATGGAAAGGACTTATTTTGAGCAACCTTGTGTGTCTTTAAGGAATAGTAATATTCACGTTTTCGTATTATTGAGTATAGAATAAAGATCCGATGAGTTATGATTGACATGCTTGTGTATGGTCTTGAACATAGATCACCCATTGCAATTGAAACTCGAACAATCAACTTTCAGAAAGTAGCCGATTTCTTGCACGCTATGCAAGAGATGCTATTGATAGCGTGTGAATATGTCCAAAGAGAGGGACAGACATTATGCTAATTTGAAAAGATTGCCTCGAGACTTTCAAGTGGGAGATTGGGTGTATTTAAAAATCCTGAAGGATTCTAGTGTAATGCGTGCCGGCAAGCATTACAAATTTTCTGCTAGATATAGGGGACTGTATCAAATCTTGAAAAAAATTGGCTTACCAATTGGACCTCCCAGAAGGAACGCAAGTGCACCCAGCTTTTCACATAAGTTGACTTAAGAAAAGTCTACGTGAAGGGAAACATCTTGGTTCTAGAGATTGATTGGACCTGTTGGATGAATCTTCCGGTGTGGCTCGACTTGAACCTGAAAAGATCTTGGATACCAAAACTAAACGATTGAGATGTGAGCGGCTATCATCCTCGTTGTCATCATAATCATCATCCTCGAGCACTAAATCACGCGATCTCCGCCTAGTGAATGAAGTAATCAGTGGCTGTGAGGTAAAATGCTGGGGTGTCCCGTATAAATCTCTCCGTAGTATGAACATCTCACGTACCAACAGAGCGACACATCGTGGGTCCTCATAGGCTATGAGGGAGCGTAGAGTGGTAGGCATGTCTCGAAATAGACAATGATATCGCCCTCTGATCTCATACCATACTATACTAGAGAGAGAGAGAGAGAGAGAGAGAGAGAGAGAGAGAGAGAGAGAGAGAGAGAGAGAGAGAGAGAGAGAGAGAGAGATCTAATGAGGTGCTTGTTTTTATGCAGAATTTGTTAGCCTCCACAAGTTCCTAACATTGGTATGATTTTTTTCTATTTGCTTTTGAGGCACAAAACTTTTAGTTTCTGAATGGTGTCTGTTTATGTAAAGATTCCAACCTTGGAGATGTTAAGTGTGCAATGTAGCTTAATGTTCCCCACACGTCCATGTAATTGAGCTAATGAAAATGATCCTGTGAGACATGTCACATAAAGGTATGTTTGGCACTCATGATCATATCAAATAACTTCAGCACCTGCCTGCTGATCATTGTGAACTCTTAGTGACTGAGTAGAATATTGCGCCCATTCATCAGGATTTTCATCGTACTTGTCTTTGTTTCATGTCTGAAAGGTAGAATTCTTCTTCCTCTTTTCTATCCACTTTTCCATGGTTCTTTATGATATATTGATGCTTTATCTTTTCTTGAACATCTTCAAGTTGTGGCATACAAGCTTCAAAAGAATTTGTATGAATTTGCTAGTGTCTTTAAGGGCATACTCAACAGATAGAAGTCGAGCAAGATCTGCTCTCCTGCTACCTAAATCTTATTGCACACTTATTTGTTCTTAGATTGATTTGCTTCAACTGATCCCTCATTCCTCCCATTAGAGTGTTCTGGCTGGGCATTTGCGTGTTGCTTAATGAAATTCATTCATCAATGTTGTTACTGCCAGTTGAGGATTGAAGTTTATTTATTATTATTATTATTTGATCTTCAATGGGTCTGATATCATTGTACCTTTCGAACGAGTCCTGCAATCGTCTCACAGTCAAGGCACTCACAAAAAAAATCCAGGTAGCCCCCCGGCCTTGTAATTTTCTTACTATAGTTTGAAAATGCACAGTACACAAAAGTTCATGTGCCAATTTCTAAGATGTATGTCAATTTGTTTAGATTCAAAGCCACATCCATCTAGTCTAGTTCATGTGCTTGTGACTTCTACCATGTTCTGGACAGAGCAATCTCAGACCACCTGAACTTCACAATCTGATGAATGAGCAATAGTTCCCATATAATATGTACCACTGATATGATAGTAGATGTTTGCTTGCAAATAGAAAAGAAATGAAAATTTTGCAAAAGCAGCTCAACAAACTGATGATACAGATGTTTATGGAGCCATGAAAGCTTTGAGAAAGGATTCAGGAAGTTGGCAGATTATTGTCCCAACAGTTCTGCAGTACTTAGAAACCTGTAATAGACAACCGATAATGGCTTCCAGTAAGTATCAGACCTCTTATCAATACCATCAGCAATCAAAAGCTCTTAAAAGAGGATCAATGACATTAACTCCTCCTGTAAAGTTGTTGGATCTGACTTGTACACTGCAGACAATTACTGAAGAAGCTTATTTCCAGTTTAAGGGTAATGAGAGGAAACAGATTATGAGCTTTGTTACGACTAAGCAGCCTATGGTTGTCATAAAGTAACGTTCTCTTCATTTTGGATTGAGATTTAAGGTGTAAGGGTGAAATTGCTTTTTGATGTTTTTGCAGGTACAAAATTCATTCATGTCAAATGAGAGGTGGGTGATTATTCTGAAGGAAGTAACTCCAATCTTTGCAAAACCAGACTCAACATTAACATCCACAAAGCTTCCCTTCAATTGTTCTCCTCTTTGTTATTAATCTGAAAGCCTGGTTTCTCAGAGCAGCGTTGAGCATAGAATCTAGGATGAGAACAATTGTGAGTATGAAGGGTACAGTTTTGGGACTGACATGCAGTTTTTACTTTGTCCTCAGAGAGCGAGGAATTCTCGGGCTTAATGAAGTATACTCGGTAAAGCACACTAGTCAATATTTTCCTCAGATATCTATTTGCTTATAGGGCTGCCCTTCTGTTTGATGAAAGTGTGCTCTGTGATGGGCTAGGCTAAATTATCCTCAACAGTCAGCTTAGCAGCAGATTAGTTGTGAGATAAGGATAAGCTTATGCAAAGTATGAACCACCAGACTAACCAGCTAGATTGCAAATTGTTTGCAACTGTGGTTGAGGAGAGCAGTTAATATGCATGGTTAATTTTTTAAGAAAGGTGATTTGAGCTACTGCCTGAAACTCAAAATTCGAAATTTTTTGGGAACTTTCCAGTCTTTTTGACACCTTACAATCAAGATTGGAATGTAGAATCATTGCAAATCAATCTGAACAGATTTTAAAATCAAAGTATCAAGATTTGTTGGAACTACGGGTTGATGATATTTTTGCTTTCACATCCATAGAGTGTTCTGATATATTTCCCCCACTACCCCTTGATTTTACGAGTCAATGGATCAAAACCAAACTAAATAACCCAAGAAAATTAGGTCGCATTTCAATTGCTTCAAACTATCAATCGAAACTTTTGAAAAGTAACGATTCAAAAATTTGCTTGCTTTGATTTGAGAGCCAATAGCAGGGCATCTTATTTTAGCCTGAAAGAAGAAGAGCAGTGCTTGTGTCTGAAGGGGAGGATGAGAGATTCAATGAGGGTGAATTAAACTTAAAGGGCGCGACCGTTTAAGCAACTCTTATTGGTGCAAGGACAGTTGTAGGGTGCCTATTTGGTTTCACTGTTGAACCGCATATGTAATCAAAGGTTGTTGTGGTGTTAGGCTTTGCAGCAAGCAGGATATCCACTCGATCGACCATCATTCTACACAACGTGTCAGGTGGACTAAATAATTCTCAACTAGGAGTATCTATGATTGCAGAAAAGAAACTGTGAGAGAGCCACTCAAAGCTATAAAAATTGACTGTGCAAATCAGTTGATGACCAAAGGTTATAGCACTTTTCCTTGCTAGCTTGTTTTTTCATCAAAATTTGACTTTTGAAATCTTCATTGTGCAGAGTTTTGATCGTAACCGAACTGGAAAATTTCGGCTTGATGATTTCATCTCAATGTGCATCTTTCTGCAATCAGCCAAGTAACTTTCGGATCGTGCCTATTTTAATGTCTGTAATAGCCATTGGACACCTCAATTCATGGACTAGCATGTTGTTTGATATGAATGTTTCAATGAAAATAAAAGCTCTTAATTTGGTGTTCACATTTGTAGATTCATTTTCTACTTATGATTGTTATGATGGGGCTATGGTAATCAAAGAGGATTACATTTTCTCTATGGGCGTTGGTGAGATCCTAAAGGACTGGCCTAAACAATCTATATTTCTGTCACCACTTAGAAGCTTTGCCCACTGAATGTTGCTAACTTAACTTTATGCACATGACTTTGTGGGTATATTTTAAAGTATGTATGAAACTTTGCATCCAATTTTCATCTCATAGCCATTACAAACCAGAATAGATTCTAAGTTGAAGTTATTGAAGTTATCCTTGAAATCAGACAATAGATGTCTCATGGCCTGTTACGAGCTCGTGACCAGTTCCGAACCCTAGAGAACACAGATAGGTCAGATACCACAGTCAGGGTCGTGTTCAGTGTACATGATCAACAGGGCAAGACAGTGTGAGTAGTGTGCCCCAGCACGGTCCATAGCCATGGCGGGCCTAACACAGCCTAGGGACTCTGTCAGCAGGATAGGGCTCCCAGTTGGGTCCCGACGTGCAGTCGGCCACGTCAGTGCCACGTGGCCGACACTTGGTAGTTGCATGCTACCAGTCCTCACACTGGGCTAGGAGGGGCTTACTCTATATCAGGGAGTAGGCAAGGTTGGGTGGATCAGTTAGTGTTTGCCCTACTGTGGTGTTAGCATCTATTACATGGCCGCAATAGGAATTGATTGTGCTTCAACAATAGGAAGATTAGTATACATATGAGTAGATATAGGCATTCTCAATGGAGCTGGTGCTATATCTGTTGAAGAGAAATGCTCTATAGCTACTACAGACTGCTTAGGTGTAGAAACCCACCCTAGAGTGTGGATGGGTTATTAGCGAACAAGTAGCCGGCAGCATTTCAATATATGAACGTATGATACTAGAGCAAGTGGTAAACCTATCTGAGCCAAGCAATGCATCTCCCAACAATATGTATATATACCTTCAATAACCAATTGGCTGTAAAGGGGCTGTTGCAAGTAAATCCGTTAAAGAGCTGGTAACAAGGCATAATAAAGTTGATCAATATGTTAGTATGATATAAGTAGATCTGACAAAGATAGCTCATAACATTGCTTTCACCCTTGAATTATAGAAAAATAACTTGTAAGTCCTAAAAACAACTTTCTTTTGGACATTACAATGCTGAAGAATAAAAATAAGACATAAGGAATAATAAAGATATGAGCCCGAAACAAGCCTATAATAAAGAAGGAAACAAACTCGACCAACATAAAACCTTTAAAGTAAACTTGTTTGACTATAACATTGAAGAGACATGAACCCTAAAGAGATGGAGTTTCAATCTCCTCTATTTGTACACGTTGTATTGATGCAACAGAAGCAACTCATTGGGAAGATGAAGGATATAAAAAGTTCCAAAATGTTACACAAAAATTGCAAAAAATGAAATGTCAAAAGTAGTGCACTTGAGAAGGTGGAAATCTGACTAAGTGGACTTCTAGTGATCCAATTAAATAGATCTGTAAAAGTACAATAAAAGTGTCCTACTGTAGGAAACAGAGTGATGTAAGGATTTTCACCAAAGTCCACAGAAAAGTGCAAAAGTGGATCTGTGAAGTACAATAGAAGTGCCCTACTGTAAGAACCAGAGTGATGTAAGGATCTTTACAAAAGTCCGCATAAAAGCAGGCAGAATCACCTAATAAGTGGATCTGCTGCATCTTGCCAGGAGCCAGAGCTGGACATACGATCATCGAAAAACTTTTAAAAAGGAATACTAAAAGTATGAATAAGATGAGGAGACAAAAATGTGAAGAAACTCGAAATTTCAAATCTAAACTTCTACACATTAGAATGAGAATTTATGCAGTGTATTAGGAGTGCCCTGCTGTAGGAAGACGAGTGATACAAAAATCTCCAAAAAATTGTAGAAAAAGTACGAAAGTAACAGCACTGTCGAAAACTAGCAAAATGGCAATCTTTGGTGCCCTACCCTGTGCTACACAAAAATGCAGAGTTTTATATTCTTCGGCATCCAATAAAAGAGTATTTTGGTAATCAAACAAAATGGAAATTTGACTATTATGAATAAAACTAATCAACACAACTGCAAAAGAAAGTACGTAATTGAACATTTCAGAAACTAGCCTAATGGCAATCTCTTGGCCCCCCACCTTGTGCTACACAAAAATGCAGAGTTTTATATATTCTTGGGCACCCAATAGAGTCACTTACGATAATTAAACAAAATGGGATCTGAATATAGTGGAGAAAACCAGAGACAAAAAATGTAGGGTTCTCCCAAAATAAAAGAAGCTGAAAATGAAGAAAAATCACATCCAACTCGAGTGCCAAGAACTGCTCTGATACGACGTTGTGAACGAAATTACAGATTTGGCATCACATAATAGACCATTGAAGATGAAGCATTTAACCTTCTCCAGCCCGAAAGAACATCAAGTATAGCCAATACTTGAGCTCCTACATGGAAGAGCAACGAGTTTCCTCTACAAAGAACTCGAGAATGAAAGGCCATGTGAGTTGGAACATCCCATATCTGATTCTCCGATTCAGATTCTTGGGATCCAATCCGAATCAGATGAATTGGCCGGTTGAATCAGTCCAAGAAACATTGTCCATGCAGAATAAATGGGCCTTATGCACATACTTTGAAATAAGCCTGAAATTTACTGTGTCCATAACACATGACCTGTTGTGGCAGCATCTATTGATGTCGCATGATTTCACTTGGCGAATTCACTGATGTGACATGTTGTTTGAACTAATGTTTTTTGTGGTCTTCTCTGCCATATATATTTTTTGATATTGTATGTCCTTATGCATTGGAGTGGAATCGAACTCCACCTCGAGGTAAGAAAAAGTCTTGTCAACCAACAACATGCCACGATATGGGGACGACATTGTGGCATCTTTGACATAATGATTTTTGCTCCTTCGACATATTATTTGCTTATTTATTTTGTTGATTGGAAAACATCGAGGAAAATGTTTCTTTAAAAAAAGGCAGCCTCAAGGACGTCTAATTAGCATTTTCTGGCTAGATGAGTTACATTTAGAAGCCTGAATTTAGTGATTGTATGTGATAAAGGACCCAGTCAGATTTTAGGTAGGCCTACATGTTGGGTTTTCAACCCTAATGGGAGACTAGGAAAACCCAACCGGAGGCTCTTGAAAAGGTCTCATTGGTGCTTTTGATCCTATAGATTTTGATCTTTGGGGAAGGACTCAGAGAACAGAGTGTGTAAAAAAGCCTGCAGGTTTTTGCATTGTTGGTTGTTCTTGATATCTTAGTTAGAGAATCATAATGAGTTATTAGTTTGCTGCTCTGTTCTATTTTGCATGATATTTTTGTGAATGTACTCATGGTGGCACTTAGCTAAATGCAGTGTACTGTACAACTGTCAACAGCAGAACAAATTCTATCTAGAATCGCATTCCCCAAATTTTCGACCACTGTACAGTAAATTGTGCTTTCTGCATTTGGAATAAAAGCTCCAGAGATTAATCTCACTTGAGATTTGTTTGGTTTGATTGCAGAAATTTGTTTGGAGCCTTTGACACTTCTAAAGAAGGACGCGTATCCTTGGATTTTAATCAATTTGTTTATTGCTGTAAGAAGCAAACTTTCTTTCTTGTATCCTATCATTATGTAAAGTTTCTCATTTGATAAATTAGCAGCCTTTTCACGGAAGTTCATGCCCTCCCTTTGAGTTGTGTTGTATTGATTCATCTTCTGATGCAGGTTAGTAAGCTATGATTCACACCTGATTATAGTACTAATGTTTTGTATGTTGGTGGTTCTCATGTGATCCAGCTGCAAATTTGAGAATATAAAAATCATTGTTTGCTCCTTCAGAGATCTCTTTGAGATTGTCATCGAACTCATTGACCTTCATCATTCAAGTTTGGAAATTGATATTCAAATGCAATAATTACAATCACTCCAAAAAGATTCAACGTGTGGATTGGATTATGATTGTTCAAGTTTGGAGGCTACTTATGAAGGGAGAGTAAGCTCTATTGCCACCAAGAGATATATCATGAGCTATTCTGGTATTTTAGTAGCATAAGTCCTCTGGTTGTGCAACTGAATTCATGCATGCTAAATTGGTAGCTTCAAGAATATCCAGTGTAGATTTAGCATGTTCTTTCATCCAAGGGTTGTCAATATGCACCAAAGCTGCTCTCATTCTTCTATTCTAGATAAGTTTTCTTTTGTTTCGAGTCCTTTGCGGACTGGCCATAGTCTGGCATTGCTTAGTACGTGTGCATGTTAATTCAGTGTCCTAGATAGGGTCACTGTGCCAATACAATATTTCTGTAGCTTTAAGGTGCTCATGACCTAGAACCTCCTTGGAAGATAATAGTTTTCTTTCTATTATTGAATAGAACTTTGGCCTGGGTACCCATGTGTGCGAGTGGAACCTGGATGTGCAAGCCCAGCACAAGCAGACGACACACACCACACCACGTGTCAGCTTATCTGGAAAATAATACTTGAGGTATCTAGCTGGAAATATCTAAACTGCTGCCATAATACCATTCCTTTGAATTCTATCAATGCACTAAAGAATTGATAAGTGACTTCTACTGAACATTTAGCATGTATTAGCTGCATGATCACAATTTGATTTAAGCAGGCTACACCACACCACACCACGTGTCAGCTTATCTGGAAAATAATACTTGAGGTATCTAGCTGGAAATATCTAAACTGCTGCCATAATACCATTCCCTTGAATTCTATCAATGCACTAAAGAATTGATAAGTGACTGCTACTGAACATTTAGCATGTATTAGCTGCATGATCACAATTTGATTTAAGCTGCCTTAAGACCTTATGTAAACTCAACTTAATACGTAGCAGTGCATGCTGGAGTTGCTGATTTACATTTTCCTTCTATCTAATTTAGTCAATTCTTTTCATTACAGAAAGTCTCTTTGGTAAGGCTAGTGATCCTTACTATCAAGTCTGCTGCCCAGTAAGTTCTTGAAATATGAATCTTGACCATATATTGCAAAATTTCAGCGCTGAGGAAGTAGCATGAAAAACTCTCTGTTGCCGTGTAATGCAAAATAGTTTACACCTATTTGTTGAAAAATGTTTGAATGAAAAATCTTAACGCAGAATTTCCAACAAGAATCCTCTTTAGTGGAAGTTTTCAACAATATACATACATATTCTGCCTCTCTTTAAGTGACTTTTAGGTACATGGTTTTAGAATAGGTGAATGTTTTGGGAGTATATCATGTTGATTGCACTTGGGTTTGGAAAGGTTTTTGAATATAGTTTCATATATAACACATGCAGTACGTGTATGGTGGTTTTGTGCGATCTTAGAGTTCAGGGTTTAATAGAGCTAAGCTATGAAAGCATCACATAAGCAAGACTTAACCCTAGAAAGCAGGAAAGAGAGCTTAAAGAGACTAAAGAAGAGAGAGATCAATATCATAGCCGAATAACAAATGACACAGATTCCCTACTTATAACCTAAAGGAAGCCCTAAAAGGAAGCTTCCAGTGGCAAGGGCCCAACTGGAAGGGATAATAGTGCGCCCTCCAAGAAGGCCCCCACTCTCCAGTAATATGTCCAAATGTCCAAATAAGGCCCAAAGCCAACCATATAGCCTAAGTGTCAATAATGAATAAAAAAAGGGCCCAAGGCCTGCTTATGCATAAAGTAAAGTAAATGTAAATGGACGTGGCGAATGTAATGAGCCGAGCCCATAACTCTCCCCGACACAAAAATAAGACCCAACTACCGAAAAGAAAGTGGATCATATAGCAGCAAGCCCTGGTGGATCAACATCTGATGTAGAGGAATCAACAAGTGCAACAAGAGCACGAGCCTCCTGATCTGCAAGTGATGGTGTATGATAAAAGACATCAATAGGCTCCCATGTGGCCTCCTCAACAGGACGACAGTGGTTAACAATGGAGTAAACTTGATGAGGATGGGACGAAACAGGTGGGGCAAAACTATAAACATCATGAAAATCAGAACATGTAAGGTATGCGACAGGTAGATCATCAAACCATGTAGCAACAGTAGCAAGAAGTGTATTCAACAAAGCTGGAAGACGAGACAATGCATTAGCAGCAGTGTCAGCCACGACCAGGACGATAGAATATAGAAGAATCAAAGGACTGTAAAAACTGCAACCAACAAAATTGATGATCACTAAGATCACGTTGAGAAAAAGAGATAACGTAAAGATTGGTGATTAGTAACAATGTCAAATGGAACTCGATAAAGATAATGTCGCCACTTCTTAAGAGCATAGATAATAATAAAAAGCTCTTTCTCATGCACAGAATAACGTTGCTCATAAGAGCGAAGACGACGCGACTCATAAGCAATACTGGCGAAGCAAAGCACCCAAACCAACATTCCTAGCAACAGTCTCAACACTAAACTTATGATCAAACTGGGGTAAACACATAATGGCAGCATCAACAACAACACGACGAAAAGTATCAAATGCTGATTGACAATCAGAATTCCAAAGAAAAATACGAGACTTCTTCAAAAGTGCATGAACATGAGCTGCAATAGTGGCAAAATGAGGAACGAGACGACGAAGGTGAGTGGCTAACCCAAGGAACATACGAACATGATGAAGATCAGTCAAAATAGGGTACTGATTATGGATAGTCAACTTATTTAAAGCACGGTAATCAATACAAAGACGTTTGGTATCATCTTTCTTACTAACAAGGAGAACAAGGGCACCAAAAGGGCTGTGACTAGGAACAATGAGATCCTGATCTAACAAGGTAGTATTGTGGAGCTCAAGCTCATCACGCTCAGATCGAGAGGATGAAATTTATAGGCAACTAATTAACTTAAGATGGGCCATGTTAGGCCTAGTAAGTCCCCTTGGGGGGGGGGGGGGGGATGTGCATGCCACTCTGGCTCACAAAGAACACTTGACCTTATAAAAAGGAATTTTTATTGGCCAAACTTAAAAAGTCAAGTGTAGGCATATATTTGCAAATGTGGACAATGTCAAGTTAATAAAGTTGAAAGACTTAAGACAACTGGTTTATTAATGCCCTGAGGCAAGCATCGAACCATCAGCATAAAACACAGCCTGACGCGAATGACGAGGGGAGTCTGGAGGAGTGACAAAGGAGCAAGTCGTTTGTTATTGAGAGGACGAAAGCGAGAGATGTCCGAAGCCATGAAAACAACTGTACAAAGGGGTCCTAGTGATGGACCACCTCACGAACTAAGCTGAGATGTTCTCCTCTAGGATAGTATGGTGTACTCTTTCGGTGAACTACAAGGTAATGGCGTAGCAAATTATCAATAACAGTATAAATTTTTTTCTTCACACAAAGTGTTGTTTTCCTCAACGGAGCCGTCGGCCGTTGTAAACCTTTTCCAATTGATTCCGAAGAACTTGCCTTAACGAAATTGCCCACCAAAACTATGAAAGACCAACAACGAGAATTGTATTGAAAGCTCTACCATTGCTCCTTTGATGTCAAGAGAGAGGTCTTCTTCAGGTTGTTGCAGTCGGTACGGTACAACCTATTCTAAACAAGATGGGAAATTCTTCTCAAGGTAGCTATGGATTACACATGAAGCAACCAAAGTTCTACAAATAGGTTGCTGAATTCTTGCCAATTACCTTCGTCAAGAGACACCAAGCAACATCTGTTTTCCTCTGCAAAATTCCGTTGTGCTGTAAATGTCGCATAGGAGCAGCTCCTAGTGACCGCCGGAATGAGAACAACACTAGATCGCGTTGTTCCAGTTTTTCTCTGGACTTCTTTCCATTGGGACTGTGACCTGGCCACGCTTAGTGTTTGCAACAGTTTTGTGGGCAGCAACTTACATGCCCGGCTTCCTAACACCAATCTACCTATGTTGTTTGCAAGCGATCCTGATCCGAAAATTTCAACAACTAGTTTTTTGAGATCTCGCTCTGACGCATCTGCCACAATCTCTTCTTATATCAGGAGTAAACGGCTCAGACAATAACATCTAAAGCCTATGTTGACTGCGCAAATAAACTGATTGGGTTTATCCAAACTTCTGTATCTACTTCTATCCAATAACTATTGAAACCCCAGCCTCGCAGTGCTACCTACTGCTTCACACATAATTCTCTTCTTCTTCTTTGTTGGTTGTTGTCTGATCGGGCTCCTGCATCACGCACTTTTGGCCGCACTCCCTTCTTCAATCCTCCGCCTGCTCGCTCTACTGGTAAATACTCAAAACTTAACCAGCTGCAAGTCCTACAATTCCAAGATCAAACTCGTTCAACTTTCCAACGCAAAACTAAACTCGTAACAACGACTAATACCCTATCATCTTGACAAGGATGAAGCTTTTTAAGAGCACCATTGGAGGCTTGGAGTCTCTATCCACCATTATCACCAACTTAATGACTTATCAGATTGCACGAGGAAATACTAGGAAACAAAACATGGCTTGAATAGAGCTATACAGATAGAATTCCTGAAGAGAAACAAAAAAAGAGGCTCCAAACGTCCAGAAACACAACTTTTACTGAATATGAATGACAATTATATTGATGTTTTCACACAAAGACACAAAAATTTGAGAAAATATTAAAGACTTCAAGAAAGCTTTAACTAATTATTTCAAGCCAAGTATAATGCAGATGGAACTCTAGTGAAATACAAGGCAAAACTTGTCGTAAAAGGATACTCATTAAAGTCTTATAGGTGACTATTTTTTCCACATTGTATCTTGTTTCTTGCACATTAAAAGTTGGAAAATCATGGTTCATAAGGTCTAGAGGGTATGGAAGAGGTTGTCATGGCATACAAAGACAGAGTAGGTGAAAAATAACATGCCCGGGCAATAACTGAAGCCCAAACATGCAAAGTTCAAATGGACTTTGTTTAAGCTAAAGTTCTCTAGTACACATGTAGATCATAAAAGAGCAACATGTGGAAGAGTTTTCATTGTAAAAGCAAAGACACATCTCTTTATTCATTCAAGAAGGTAAGAGAAGATTGTCACTCCTCAAAAAGCTCTAAGACTTTCATTCATTCTTATTATTTCTATTTATCTTTGACTATGCATGAATGATCTAGTGTTGTAAGAAGGCATTATTATGCATGAACACATGGGTGCACAAACATGAGATAGCTACTCCACAATCAACTTATAGAATTAGAACCAGGCATGAGACCTCTGAATAGAATTTTAATTTGGTTAAATAATTGCCAACTCTAAACAATTCCTAAGTGAAGGTTTAGAGGACTATAAGCTATTTTATCAATCACTTGTACTAACGATCTAACAAGTAAATATTAAGAATTTACTTACAACATCAACAATAAAAATTGAGATCATTTCGTTGTTGCTTATGATGCAAGCTTGATTCTAAAATGTGATCATATAAATAGCTTCTACACCACTCCCATTGTCGTCTCATTTGTCGTCATTGTTAGTTTCCTTTAGGACCTAGTTTTTTTCAAAGTGGTGCTTTTTTTTTACATCAGTTATGTATAAAAAGATAATCATTCAAACTTTAACTTCTAGCTAAAAGCTCTAGCTTGCCAATCTGCATTTGTTGCTTCTATTGTTAAAGACGTTCTGAAGCCTCTGGCTTCTTAATTATGGTACACCACAAAGGAACAACCAACTCATTCACCTCCAATCACATAGCAGACAAAGCCCATACCCTTAAATTTATAAACAGTAACCTAAACAGTTATGGACTCGACTCATTACATTACTTTACTTTATGCATAAGCAGGCCTTAGGCCTTTTTTTTATTCATTATTGACACTTAGGCTATATGGTTGGCTTTGGGCCTTATTTGGACATTTGGACATATTACTGGAGAGTGGGGGCCTTTTTGGAGGGCGCACTATTATCCCTCCCAGTTGGGCCCTTGCCATTGGAAGCTTCTTTTAGGGCTTCCTTTAGGTTGTAAGTAAGGAATTTGTGTCATTTGCTATTCAGCTATGATATTGATCTCTTTCCTCTTTAGTCTCTTTAAGCTCTCTTTCCTGCTTTCTAGGGTTAAGTCTTGCTTATGTGATGTTTTCATAGCTTAGCTCTAGATCAGTTGTAGTTGCATTTTTAGCTTGGTATTAGAGCACTTTCCTGATTGATAAATTTCAGATCTGATTTTTTGATTGTTCTACACATAAGCTACTGTTGATACAACATGTTGCCAGAATGATTTGGAGAACGAAACATGAGTTATCATGCATTTGGTAGACTCGACTAAGGTCCCATTCTTTCTTTCTGCCAATTCATTCGACTGTGGAGAATAGGAAGCAATAAACTGTTGCTCAATGTCATTGGCTGAGCGATAATCCTTGAACTCATTTGAGATGTACTCGCCATCGTTGTCGCTCCTAAGAGCTTTGATCTTCTTGCTTGTCTGCAACTCAACATTTTCTTTGTATTTCTTGAAGAATTGGAAGGCTTCAGATTTGTGCTTCAGATTATATACAACAATTCTTTTAGAGTAGTCATCTATGAATGTAATAAAGAATTTAGCACCAAGAAGTGATGGTGTTTGCATTGGGCCACATATATCAGTAAATACAATGTCTAACAAATATTTAAAAATATGTTCTTGATTCGACTTAAATGGCCTTCTTGCCTGCTTTCCTATGATACAACTTTGGCAGACAGGAGGGTCAACAATTCGATAATCTAAATCATGAATTGAAAAATGTCTAGACATGTAGCCAATTGATATATGATTAAGGTGACCATGTTTATAAAATGCCAAATCGATTTTTTATTGAAAAATGCTGAACTGCTTAAAGCATGATTAGTTACAGAGTTACAATGACTAAGCCTCTAATGTACTCTTCACTTCTACAATCAAAAGCTTGAGTTTCTCGCCTTCCCAAGACATTGTTTTTGTGTGGTAGTTTTCCTATGCTTTGTAGCCATGTGGTTCTTTTAGGAAGCGCTTTTAGTGGCTACATGCTTAGGCTTAATTTTGGAGTTTTATCTACATGCCTTTGTGAAGTACTTGCCAAACTAGCTAGTTTT
Organism: Diphasiastrum complanatum; assembly: GCA_029204225.1. Taxonomy (NCBI): domain Eukaryota; kingdom Viridiplantae; phylum Streptophyta; class Lycopodiopsida; order Lycopodiales; family Lycopodiaceae; genus Diphasiastrum; species Diphasiastrum complanatum. The sequence goes on along the minus strand of CM055095.1, from coordinate 14,029,321 downwards.
ATGATTTTATGTTGATGTAAAATCATAGAACAATAAGCTTAAGTGTTTTAGTGCAATCTTCACTTTCTAATTAAGGTTTACTTACTTAAAGCAACCCATCCCCCCCAACCCCCCCCCCCCCCCCCCCCCCCCCCCCTTTAATCTATCACTTTATTCCCGTGCACGCTCATTATGACAATGAGAGATGTTTTGTTTTTAAAATATCGAGTTATGTACTAGCATCAAGATTTGATAAAAAGATTGCAACCAAGAAACAACATAAAAAAAATCATGGTGTTGGTTTGACCATGCTTTTCATGTTAGAGATTGGGTGACTTTGGATGTGCACGTACATGACCTAACGTGAGAGATTATTAGATTTTTTATTTTATTTCGAGTATAAAAAACTGATTTTGTATTGACTCAATCTTCTTTAGATCTAGAATCCAATCCATGTAGACTATACAAAGACTTTAAGGCTCATATTTTCTTTTGCAATTGCTTGTCAGGGTATGGCAAAGTATGGGTGCCAAAAAATCACTAATGAAGCACAAGCAAATTGGTTGGTAGTCATGACTATGTTTGGAGAGAACCAAGTGTTCCAGTGGAAGAAAATGAACACTCATGTTTATTCCATTTTATGGATTCAGTAAAAAAACATATGCACAAATCTCTAGAGATGAGCATATTGGCGTTTGTTTAAAGTGGTGAAAATATGCAACAATTGATGAGGTCAATGAGATATATAATCATATTCACAACTATGGAAATTAAAAATTGGTTATGAAAATCACTATGATGTTGGATTGGTGGGAAACCACATAAGCCAACGGAAAGAATTTGTAGTGATGGCTATCTGCAAGAATTCATTTAATTTCCTAGTTAGTTGTTGTAGAGTCACAAAAACCATGCAAAGTTTTTTGAGTTTCCCATGATTATAGTTGCCTTGTATAGCATTACCAAAATTATATGTTTTGGATGTGGAGGATGAGGCTTTTGTACCAACTACAAACCTTGTTGAAGTGAGTCATAGTACGTGATTGTAGATACATTCAAATGCATCAAAACTCTCTCTCTCTCTCTCTCTCTCTCTCTCTCTCTCTCTCTCTCTCTCTCTCTCTCTCTCTCTCTCTCTCTCTCTCTCTCTCTCTCTCTCTCTCTCTCTCTCTCTCTCTCACATGGATGCTTCTATACTTTAAGATGCCTCCCTATGTCGCGAACCATGCCAAAAACAACTAAACTTGTAATTTAGAGGTACACTAATACCACCCCTAACCCATACTATACTATTCAATTTTTTTCCACTAGTTTTGATAGATAAGTTTTAATATGGTTTTAAGTTTAGCTTAAACGAATGGACAAGATTTGTTGCCACCCCATCAGGGAAAAATACCACTTTCCACGAAGCTTCCTCACAAACCACTTATATCACCCATTCTCGACCGACATTTTTCCACAGCACGGTGTGAGGAGAGTTCAGCATGTTGCTCATTGCAGAAAGTGCGTCCTATCAAGCTTGTCTTCTTCGGTTTCTAACTCATGGTATGTGGTTTGTTTCATCTCTTGTTGATACAATCATCTCTTTATGTAGGATTTTGATGGAAAGGTGGTGAGCAGCGGAAGTGGTGAGCAGATGAATATAGATCGGTAGTGCGTCAATTAATAGCTACGAGTTCAAGATGAAACGAATACTGCAATCCGCAATAGAAACAAAAATGTAGACACAAAAATGCACTAAGATAAAATCAGAAATGTGAGTATAGAAGCTTGAAGTTGGTGGTGGAACAGTAGGGCACTCAACCTTCAGCTAAAATCGTTGATAGCTAGATAATCGAAACTTCAACTAACTAATTCTACATAAGCCTACATAGTCACTGAACATCGTTGCAGAATATTACATGTACATTGTTACACAAGGTGCCTGTCAGGGCATTGACTTCATTGGATGTCAATTGATTAGTGGCATTGGATGCCTTCGTTAATCTATTTACAGTCCCAGAGAATGTAGTCGTTATTTTAATAGTATGTGGGTTGGATTTCTAGTTAACAGTATCAAAATTTACAAGGACTCGAGAATATACAAAGACTTGAAAAATTACAATGACTCAAAAAATTATAAAATTTTCGAGTCGATACAGTATCGAAAAATTCTAACTTTTGGATATTGAAAAATTAACTAAGGCTCGGATTTATACAAAGAGTTGAATTTATTAGACCTGATCCGATCCAAGGTTGAAGATGCTCGGATAAATTAGACCTGATCCGATCCGATCCGATCCAGGGTCGAAGACGTCCGGATTTTCTCCGCCTTGATCCGATCTGATTCGGGGTCAAGAAATCTTTCATTGATGGGATTGACATTGGGTCGAAAAAGGCTTGGGTCGAAAAAATTTGATCCTGAATTTTTTTGATCTTTTGTACAAAAATTTGAGCATTCTTCCTTCCTTTCTTTTTTGTAGTTTTTTCAAGAATAGATATAAACATGATTTTACATGATGCTCATTACCTAATGGAATTGGGCTTGAGTATGAAATTCCAACACTACCCCCTAATGTGTATCCTGAAAATTTTCAATCTTCAGATTTAACAAATTGTTGAATATGAAATGGTGCTCCTTGGTGAAGAAATCTACTGTCTATAACTCTGTCCTGCAGTAAACCAAAGGAGTTACTCTTGTGCTTTGGTTATCACAGTAGATGAACGTCGGATGTGACTGAAAAAATTCGATATCTGCAAGTAGGTTAATCAGCTAAATTGCCTCGGTAGCATTTGTGGCAGTTGTAAAATCCAATTCTGTGAGAATGATGCTACTTAGGTCTGGATGTTATATGAGATTGGACCTTGATTGAACATAAATCCAAAAGTCAATATTCTGGTGTCGATACTTTTTGTCCAATCTGCATCTGAGTAGCCTTTGAGAATCTTGGCTGATGGGTTGGATTTTTGTTGACTGATGGAAATCAGTTTGCTGGGTCGGATCGAAAAATGTACTCTAGTGCTAACATGCATTTCAGATCCTTCATTGAGTTCAGATTGTTACTGAGTAATAAAACATCATCTACATAATGAGTAGTGATAATGGAAAGATCTGATATAGACTTGACGTAAATATTCGAGTCTGTCGAGTTTGGATAGAAACCATTCTCGTTTTGAACTGCAAGTGTGGTGTCCTCTTCTTCCTTGCACTGGTTAGCATCAATAGTTCACTTTGCCTTTGAGATAGTGTTGAGTTCCTGCACAGTAGCAAGCCGGATCATCCATGAATTGGGATGGAGGTTGTTTGAATCGATTTGATCTTCTGTGTTGAAATTCGATCCTTTGATGTTGTTCGATCCATTGAGTTTCTGACTCATTTTCCGAGTCAATGTCGAATTTTGGAATTTCAACCCTTGGGTTGGATTTTGCAGTAGCTTTTTTAAGATCGAAAAATTGATCTTCTAAGAAAGTGACATCTTTGCTCGTGAAGGTCTTTTGAGAGTCCAGATTGAAGAGCTTGTATGTCTGCTGGTCTGAGGAATAGCTAATAAAAATCGATCTTCTATTGTCAGCAGACCCTTGGGTTGGATTTTAAATTTTTTGACCCTAGATCCGATTTTGACTGTTCCGATTCTTGGGTCGGATTTTTCTGGAGATCAGTAGGAATCTGATTGAGAACAATACATCCAAACACTCTAATATGGTTGAGTGATGGCTTTGATCCTATCCATACCTCATAAGGTGTCTTGCCATTCATGGCCTCTGAAATGGATCGATTTTGAAGGTAGGTTGCTGTAGTAACAGCTTCTACCCAAAACTTCTTTGGAAGAGAGGCATGGGCCAGCATGCTCTTGGCATTCTCAATGAGTGACTGAGTCTTCCATTTAGCTATGCCATTGGACTGAGGTGAGCTTGTTGTAGAATGATGTTGTATTCTGGTTGCCTTGCAGAAGTCTATGAATTTGTTGGAGATAAATACTCTCCTTGCATCAGAGCGTAGAGCTTTGATTCTTCTCTGGATCAATTTTTCTGATGATGCTTTGAACTACATGAAGAATTTGAGAATATCGGATTTGTCCTTCAAGAAAGATGTTGTAGTCCTCCGAGAGAAGTCATTAATAATAGACAGCTCCCCCTATGAAAATAGTCTGCATAGGACCACAAATGTCCATGTGTACAAGATCTAGCAAATTTCTAGAAGTACATTCTGAATCTGGAATGATTGAACTTCTAATATGCTTGTTGGAAATACAACTTTTACATGGAGTATGGGATTTTCTAATGAAAGATAGATTTTGTACTAAGCTCTGTTTCATCATTTGCTGAATACAACGAGAATTTAAATGGCCTAATCTGTGATGCCACAACATATCAATTGAATAAGTAGTAGTAGTAAAAAGAGCTTGACTACTTGTAGAATAGGAGTGACTGAGTTTGTACAAATTGTCACACCTTCTACTGAAAGCAAAAGCTTTCCTAGATTCATCAAGAATAGTGTAGCCTTGTCTATCAAATTCCACCCTCTGACATGAATCTGTAATTGAATGTGTTGAGATGGCTGGAAATGGTGTCTGCATCAGACATTTTGAGTGTGAAGAATTTCTTCCTCAGATGTAGTTTGGAAGTGACATCTCTGATGCCCTACTGTTCCGTGTCCAACTTCAAGCTTCTATACTCACAATTCTGATTTTATCTAAGTGCATTTTTGTTTCCATTGCGCATTGCAATATTCGTTTCATCTTGAATTCATAGCTAGTAACTGACGCACTACCGATCTATCTCCATCTGCTCACCACTTCCGCTGCTCACCATGTTTCCATCAAAATCCTACATGGTATCAGAGCGGGTGGCTCAATAATATGCAATTTTCATTGGGATTCAAAAAAATTTCGTTAAATACAAGACTATTTTGGGTATTGTTAGGAACAACATAATGACATGAAGGCAAAGCTAGCCTGATCCACCTAGCCAATGCACTCTCTTTTAGAATGCCCCTCCTAGCCCAGTGTGAGTTTGCATGGGAACTGTAGGTGGGAGTTGCTGCCAACACCCATTGTTCTCATTGCATGCACTAGATAACTGTTGCATGTGGGTCCCAATCCATCTGTAATGGATTACATGGCCCCATACTATACATTCAGTCACTCATTTATGTCAACTTTACAGGTTTGTGCTTGTAAGTGCCTGATAGGATGTCAGCCTAGCTAGATGGAGGATGTAAGTCTCATGGTGGCAGTGGGATTTTCTCAGTTGAGCCATGTCACTCATGTGGTCCACTTGTGTTCAAGTCGGATTGGGGACGAGTCAGTTGGTCGAGAATGTGGTAGACTCTCTACATTAGCATTGTGTGTGCATGATACTTTGTGTGCCAAACTTGGCGGTTTGATGGTGTACTTGAGTGTGAGTCAAGTATAGGGTAGCAGAGATATGCATAACATCTTTGGACACTCCAGACGCTGTTGTAGTTTATTTCTTTACTCCTATCACATTTGAGCTAATGGAGAGTGTTAGAAATCAGTTTTGATCTGACTCATTTATGTAAGCTCTAAATGTGAGACTGTAATTAGTGTACAATTAATTAGATTTGTTCTATTTAGTTGTGTTCGGGACGTGACCCGTTAGGATATATTGATCAGGCACTGATCCCGTAGCCGGCTACTTGGATTAGCCAAGTAGTCACATGTAGGAAAAATTAATCTGTACCCGACCTTAGTTTGCCAGGTGGTAGGCCAATTTTAGGACACATGTCCTTTCATGCAGTTGGTGTGTTTCCTATATTTATAGTTTCTCTTTGTAATACATAGCTTTTGTTGTGCCATCTTTGAGAGCTTGTGAGGAGTGTCTATGATGATTGATTGATGTGATCTACATACTGCACTAGCTCCTAACATGATTTTAACATTATCTTATGAAGAAAATGTTGAACTTACTAATGAGCAAATTCTAAATCATATGGATCCTACAAGGTTTGAAGTTCACAATATTCTTGATGAAACAACAATAAAATTGCCAAAAGCAGTTACATTGAAGGAAGAAAAGAATACATGACCAATGACAAAAAAGTAAACCAAACAACATTATAACATGACTCTGAAATGGAAAACTTGGCAAGAGACGTAGTTTCGACAACTGATACAAAAAATGTATCGCCTTTTGTTAGCAACTGTGCTAACACAAAGAAAATAAAAAAATAATAATACTCCGTGGCATGTGTTTTGTAAGACCACGTATGAGTATCTGTCAATAAACTTCAAGCCATGGCATGTGTTTTGTAAGTCCATGAGTAGAAGCTTAAATAATAATAAAATAGCTTAAACTTAGATTTAGAACTTAGACTTAGGAAACTTAAGATTAGAAATATTTTATCTTAAGTTGTCCTAAGTTAAAATAATTGAAGTTCTAAGTTCTAGAAAGGCTAGGAACATATTTGTCCCATAAGTTAGTAGACACTTATGGAAGACCCTCCTTGCCATAAAAGGAGAGATATTTGCACTGTAAATAACACTTTTGATATTAAGCTATCTTGCTCTCTATTTTGGAGAATTATCATTCTATTTCATTTGTGTTCCCCTTGGAAAGGTGCATAGCTTGAGGAAAGGTGCTCGGGCCTCCTCTTGCCTCCTTTTCATCGGTTTTATTGTGACATGTTCATTATTGCTCATTTGTTTAGTATTAGCCGCAATCTCATTTTATTACCCTTTGGGTGTTAAGTAGAATTTAGATTAATCACCTTGCTAGTTGGGTAAGCCTTAGCAAGGGTTTGTATTGTGTCACCTTAGATAGTTTCATTTCCGTTTTGAGCACTAGTTGGGTAAGCCTTAGTGCTCCCGTCATTACTTCTTATTTTCGCATTTCTGTTAGAAACTTGGTAGAAACTTAAAAAGTGGACGAATCTCTACATCCCTATACTACACCCGTAAGTAGATCTAGCCACCGCACTCACTAGAAATACTTCCAACATTGGCGCCGTTGTCGCTTTTTAGGTATTTTTCTACCTAGCTTCTTCTCCTTTTTTTCTTTTCTTTCTTGCCTCCGTGTTGTATGTTTGCTTGTGTGCTTATCTCTATCTAACAACAAACAGCACGTGTCGTCTCTCCAGGTTCTACACGAGCTGCGGAGCAACTTCTCACACCGGGGGGAAGCAACAAAAGAGTCAACTTGGGCATTTTCTTCAAAAGAAGTGACCCAAGTGACCTTTTTCACAACCAAACAGGTATATCAGAATTTGCCAATCTGTCTGCAGCCCTAACAGACCCTGATCTTTCATTTTATCACCTCTACGAATTCTGACCACAGTCAGATTTTGAGAAAACAGCTTGTTATACTGTCAAAATCTCTTATTTCTCATCAAAATCTTTGTCTTAGAATTCGTCGATTTCACTGAGGCTAGATCTCATTAAGATCAGTCCTTCAGCAGCTCCGCGAATTCTATCTCACAGATTTTACCCGTTTACTGACATAACATCACATCTTTCTCTATATTCCCTATCTGCCAGTCAAACCTCTCTGTTAGAATTCGCCCTCACAGAGCACGATTTTTCTGTACTATCCGCGAATTCTGAATCGCCAAATTTTTTCAAAAAATCTAAAAAAATCACTATTCTGACATTCAGAATACTTGTTCAAAATTCGCGAGTATTACAGTTAGATTTATCTGCCTCTCCACGATTTCTTGGCCTGTCCGCAATTTCTATAACAATAAAAAGGACCAACTTCTGTCCTATACTATCCATTCTGCAAGCAAACTATCATTTTTGTCAAGTACAGTCCTGCCCCGCCCCTCTGTATTCTACATCATGTCTCGTGACTGTGCTAAATCTTCTAATCCGACTCCTCCACGAATGGAACAAAGAATTTCATGTATCGATGCACCAAAGTACGATGGCGAATCTGACCTAGTCCGATTTCTCCAAGACTTTGATAATGCATGCCGTTTTTATGGAGATACCTCTGAAACTAAAAAGCTTCGTCTATTTCCCATGGTACTCTATGGCACTGCCAAGGAGTGGTACTTGAATATCGAAACTCCTGATCTTGCTTCTTGGACCACCCTAAAGGACGCACTCATCAAGTGTTTCAAACCATCCAAACTGACTCAGAGCCTGGTCATTCGAATTACCCATATCAAGATGCGTCGCGAAGAGTCTGTTCAAAACTACATTGAGCGTTTTAAACGTCTCAAAGTAGAATGTGTTGATGAAAATATCACTGAACGCATGGCCATAAAACTATTTTTAGTTGGATTGCCTAAAAACATCCGCTGTGAACTCAAACCAGTTGACCTTTATGATCAACTTAAAGATGTGATGATCGATGCTATCCCTGAAGAAGACGAAGGTTCCGATGATGACTTTGACCATCGTGAAAAGAAATCTAAGAATCCGGATCGTCCTAAGTCTGATAATATTGCTCAATCTTCTAAACTTCTACATCAAATGGAAACCTGGCAAAAAGCTCAACAATCACATATGGATAAACTCACTGCCGATTTCCAAACCACCATGAAACAAATTGCTGAGAAGTCCTTTCCAGCAAGAGAAAATGTCTGGTGTCCAATCTGCTCACAGCATCACACTGCTAATGAATGCCCTCAACTGCGAAATCATTTCCTAGTAGCCACCAGACCCACCGTTTATCGAGCTTACCGCCCCTACCCACCACAACAACCTGTGCCACAACCAACCTGCCCCACAAAACGCTGTCCATTATCTTAATCCGAATACCATCGATCCGGCCACCTACTATGTGGAAGACAATACTCAACCGCAGTGTTCTTGAAACAGTTGTTTATTATACCTATGATTCTAATGCTCAACCACTGGATCCCAATGCCCAAGCTTATAATCCAAACCAAGCTGTCTTTGCCACACACTAACTACCCGCAATACGAGGATGCTTAATCTGTGCAGGTAAACATCCTAGTATTCGCTGCCCAGATAAACTCCGTTTCCCTCCAGCTTGTGAAAATTGTGGTATTGAACATCACGTGAAGGACTGCCCATCCCGATCCAAACATGCTGCTCCAGTCTGTTCAGTGCAAGTAGAAACTTTACCAGTTGAAACTCATCCTACTTGGGTCTTGACTCAGGCACAAACCCAACTCCAAGCCCCTACACTTGCACCCAGCAAAACTCAACCGCAGGCTGTTCCTCCAAGTGATGATTCAACCCCGATAGTTTATCCTCACCCATCTGAAGAAATTCGACTGCATCATGAGTATCGCCAGCAAATCCGTAATGCCGACCAACAATCTTCATCCCATAAAGTACCTCACAAGCCCTTTGAAAGCAAAACCCTTGAAGGTACCGAAGTTTGGGGGGATTTACTACAAGCCAATGTCACTCTTCCCTTCCATGTCCTCTGGAAGCATGCTGGCCAGTGGAAACAACAGATCCAATCCAATACCACCACCAATATTGATGAATTGCCTGAAATGCCCTTACATCTAACCAATCCCCTTAGTGAACGAGGCAACATCAAAATTTCAGCAATCCCGTCAATCCCGTGAAGTTTTAGCAGTACTTGATGGAGGTTCCGGGGTTAATATCATTTCCACATCCCTCATGATGGAATGGAATCTGAGAGACAAGCTAGCCAAACCTACTTGTCAGTTTCGAATGGTTGATCAAAGTGTGGTCCGACCTACCGGTTTCCTTCCGCACGTACTGATCAAACTAGGAGGTCTCAAATTTGCTGTTGACCTTGTAGTACTTGATATTCCCAATAATGTCTATTCTTATGAATTACTACTTGGTCATCCGTGGCTCACCAATGCACGAGTCATTCATGACTGGAGCTAATGTCGAGTCACTTTTGGTAATCGTGACAATTCTGTCACAATTGACTCGACGGGTAAACTCAAACCTGCACGCATACATGACGAGGGATCCTCAACCACCAACTCAGTATTTAAGCCATACCAATCCAGCCACAAAAAAGGTCATTATGTTAAATCTACTGATATCATAAACTGGAGTCACAGTCTAGCTACCATTGATTGTGTGAATGCCGATTACTGTGCTCAACATCAGTATAATTGTACCTCTCCACACCCGATCGATCACGACCAATTACCTGATCTGGATACACCCATCATCAATATCAATTTTGTTAGTATTCTTCCACACCATGATGAGCTGCTAAATGTTGCATGGCCACCTACTAACGAATCAGACGATTTATTCATTGATGACGAGAACGTCTTACGAATTTAGAATAAGGTATGGACATTTCTGATATTCAGATCCTCAACTATATGGAAGCACTTCCCCCGAAGACCTACCCGCAACATGCTTCCAAGGTGGAATCAGTTGCCAAGGTTGCAAGTGAAAAACCTGAGACAAAATTCTACCATCCCAAAATGCCCACACTATCCATGGGATCTCTGTGAGGAGGAGACTATCTTTCAAATTGATGATGAGATCCTCCATGACATACCAACTATCTCTCCACCACCAAAATCTCAGGTCATACTATGAAAGAGAAAATGAAAAAACCACTTCAAATTCAACCGCCGGTGACCTCACAACTGTTCGAGAAGTTCCTGAGATTGCCTCTAGCCCTACACCCATCCCCGAAAAAGCACCATCTCGGCAAGATAAAGACAAGGCCCCCCTCGAATCTCCAGCCCATGATGTCCCTGCATACTTTAAGGACTATACGATCGAGGATGTCACAATCAAATTACCCCAAGCTCAACGTGAGCCCACTGGTAATTCACCCTACGAAGGCCCTGCACAAACCATAACCCTTTCCCTGAGTGAGCCAAATGAAACCAACGAATATCTTGTCCACATCGGAGCTAATCTCAATCGCGAACAACAAAGACGGCTTGAAAAGCTCCTGCGAAAATATCGACATATCTTTGCCTGGACCTATAAAGACATGAAAGGCGTCTCACCCCAAGTAGCTGTGCATCGTATCCCACTTGAATCGGGTGCGAGGCCCACCGCGAGTCGTCCGTACAGATGCAATCCCATCTATAAGGCCAAGATCAAAGAAGAATTACAACGCCTTTTAGATGTGGGATTTATATATGAAATTGAACATACTGAGTGGGTCTCCCCAATTGTCATCGTCCCCAAGAAAAATGGAAAACTCCGGACTGTGTCCATTTTAAGAAACTTAACGTCGTCACTGAACGTGATCATTTTCCATTAGCTTTCGCAGAATCCATCTTAGAAAATCTAGTAGGAGATGAGGCTTACTCCTTCTTAGATGGCTTTAGCGGATATAATATGATCCAATTCGCTGAAGAAGATCAACACAAAACCGCCTTTGCCACAAAATGAAAAACCTTCTGTTGGAAAGTCATGTCTTTTGGGCTCTGCAATGCTCCTAGCACCTTCCAACGTGTTATGCAAGTGGCCTTTTCTCAGCAGATGGGCGATATCTTAGAAGTTTACTTGGACGATTTAGGAGCACATTCCGAAGAAATACGTCATCTGTCTGTGCTCGAGTTTTTTTTATCCAATGTCAACGCTTCGGTATCTCTCTTAATCCTAAAAAATGCCAAATTTGGGTAACCCATGGTATTGTGTTAGGACATATTATCTCACAAAATGGCATTGCCACTGATCCTGAAAAGATCCTTATCATTCAAAATCTACTGGAACCACGTACGATACGTGAAGTTTACTCCTTCTTTGGCCCGCAAAAGTTTCCCATACTATCCACGCTGCAATGGCCAGACAGAATCCACCAATAAAATCCTATGTGGCATTCTCACCAAAACCGTCAAATCCAGCCGATCTAATTGGGAACTCAAACTCCATGCTGCTCTCTGGGCTTATCGCACTACCCCAAAATGAGCTACAAGCTTAATCCCCTTCCAACTCACATATGGTCAAGAAGCCGTTATGCCTGTGGAATTCCATATTCCCTCCCTTCGAGTAGCCTACAACCTTGAGCTTGATACTCCTCAAAATCTAGCAAATAGGTTATTCTATCTGGAGCAACTCTGTGAAACATGACGGATCAGCATCCATCCAAGTCCACAAACGACGACAAAAAGCATGGCATGATCGATCATTGAAACTTAGAGATTTCCAGGTGGGCGATAAGGTCCTGCTATACCAAGCCAAAGCCTTCAAAGACAAACTGAAATTTTCAGGCCAAGGACCTTACGTCATAAAAAAAATCTTTGCCTCCGGATATGTTCAACTCCAAACCCTTCAAGACGATGTCCTCGACACTACGGTCAATGGGAGTTGACTGAGAAAGTACAACGAATCCTACTTTTATCTTGATATGTATTAGCTGCTTTTCTCTACTGTTTATTTTTTTTTCTTTTTTCTTTTTATTATTTGTATTGCATTTTGAAACCATTTTTTGCTGTGATTTGTTGTTCCACCCATCAAGATACTATCAGATCAGTCTTCTATGAAAAAACCACAAAAGTCATTAGTTTCAGACAAAATGTTTTCACATCATCTCAAATAGAATTCGCCTGACCTCTTTCTAACAGAGAAGGATTCATTTTTCGCCTCCGCAAATTCTGTCTCAGAAGAAAAATGTCAAAAAAATAAAAAAAATGGAGTTTTCTTTATCAGATATCCATGCTCAAAATTCGCAGACAATTCGCAGGAGCTCAAATTGATCCTCACAATTTTTCTATTACCTCCGCAAATTCTGATCATATACATTTTTGCACTATCAGACATTTTCCCTCTTTTGGCCAACACAAATCACTTACAGGAATTCGCCGGCCCTCAGAATGATGCCTCAAAATTTGCGACCATCATTACCAAATCGTGGACATTAAGGACGAATTCTAGGTGAAGTTGCGAATTCTTGCCCAAAAAAGTCTATATATAGGTCTCCACCCTTTCTCCACGAGTTCATTTTAGATTGCTGCTCTCGAGTTCAAGCCAAATTTTTTCAAAATTTTCAAAATTCTCAGAGCAATCTAAAATCACTGCTGCCATGGCTTCCCGTGATTCCTCACTGAGCTTGCACTGCCGTAAATCCCCTCGTCCTTATTCAGGGGATATAATCATGACCTCTCTTAAGAATTACACCGAGTAGCTCACACTGGCCAAGGATATTCTCACCAACCTTGGTTTTGATCTAACACTTTTCCAGGACTAGCAGAGCGAGAGCCTCATCCGAGCAGCTTACTCGACCTATTCAGATGAGTTCCAAACTTTTCGGCTTACAACCAAGACCAGAAGTTATTCTATTATCAACGTCTCTCCAGCGGATCTTCAGAGTGTGGGCTTTCCTAATCTCGGAAAGACAATCCATGGCAATGGCACCAGTTATGATGCCAAGTACTTCACCAAGTTTCTGACAGACGACGACAAAACCATTGCCCAAACCAACAACGGGATCGCTATTTGACTCATCACGGATCCTCATCTACGGGCCGCCTCAGAGATCATCGTCACCATGGCTGCAGTACATACCACCAAGATGGATCGCATCCCACCGAGCGATCTCTTCTCTCTAACCCTCACCATGGACGACCCCACTCAAAATTATAAGTGGGCTGAGAAGGTAGCGGAGAAGCTGTGCAGAGCCCTGAAAGCCTGCAAATTAACTACCAAATGTGGGTATCTCCTCCACATGTTGGTCACCAAGCAATTGGGGTCTAAGGTGACTGCTGCCATCAAGGAGCTGGATGCTGTTTATCCAAGCACAAAAAAGCGAGCCACCCCCTAACCGACAGCAGAACCAGTCTCACCAGCCCCACCTACTAAGAAGCAGAAAGGGAAGGCAGTCAGTACCAAAGCAGATGTCCCACAAGACATTCTATCCAGCGACATCGGGGTAGAATATGCTGAATTCGGAGGGAGCCTTAAACCATATCAGGTCCCAAAGGAGGTCCTAGAGCAGTAGGCGGCCTTACTTCACCAGGCCCAACAACGCTGAAAAGTAGTAGTAGCAGCAGCAGGCAGCTCCGGAACGACAAGCACTTCTGGCTCTGATCCTATGGGCATGATTCCGTCCACATAGGCAATCTCCTCTCCATCACTTGCTCTCACAATCCCACCACCACCCCCACCATTTACTGTCACCTCCACACCCTCACTAACTCTCAACACGGGCTTCCCTTCCACACTTTCCCAAAAGCCCTCGACTATACAAATCTCCACCCTACTTGACTCCACAATCAATGTAGATGATTTTGCCTTACAATTACTAACTGCACTCCCATAAACCACTATCACCACTAACCCAATCCCACAATCTCCACCACGTAGTCTCTCTCCACCCCTCAATCCACAATCACCCCTCCCTGTCTTTCCTACACCTCCGTCTAGCCTTGCTCCTGATTTTCTACCATTTAACCCCATGCCATATCCTAACTACACACGCAACCTCCTTGACATTGGTCCTTGGGAGCAGCTACCCCTTACAGCCCAAAAAGCGGTATGGTTGGTGAATGAGCTCCAATACAATATATTCGACACCCTAGGGGGACAACACACTATGCAGCAATTCGACGATGGTGCTATGGCGGGCCTTCAAAAAAAAAAAACAAGGCTGGAGGAGGAAACCAAACAACAACAGCTGCAGATCCAAAACCTCACGAATTACAATCAACAACATCAGCAGATGCTAATCCATCTCCAGAACCAGCTCCAACTGAAGGTATCCAACATGCAGCAAACCATCAATACCCTCAAACTCGAGAAGGATGAGGCTGTAGCAGATTCACAAGCAGCACATTCCACTATGAAGGAACAGTTGGAAATGGTGGACTTCAACGACTTCGCATCACCAGCTATCCCTGAGGGAACTGCCATTCCAGTGGTGTCCTATCAAACGCTAGCCCAAAAGCTGAAAGCCACGATGGAGCAACACGCAAAATTACAACAATCATACATTGCTTCCGTCGAGGCCCTAAACTAGCACATAGCCACTGCCAGTCGACACCGTCGGTTCATGCAGAGCATGCCCAATTTCATGATTCGGGACACCACTTTGATGGACATGATGGTGGAGATGGCGCATGATTTCAATAGCCTCCTCCTGCAACTCAAGGCTCTGCATTTCAAAGCCAACCCCTGGGGCAAGGAGCTCAAATACCAACCAATCCATCAGGCTCTGGGGGTAGCAGCTCCCAACATTTTCTTTTCCCTTCTACCGCTTCTAATCCCCTCGACACCACTAACGCCACCTTCATTCCACGACACTTTTCACCTGAATCACAACGCATTGCAGAAGCTAACCCCTCGCCTCCTCTATCTTCTGATCCCGATCCACAAACCGCACACGAGATTGCCTCTGAAGCCACCTTCCGGCACAGAATCACGCCACAGAACCAAGCAAGGAGTTGCGCGTCTCTCAGGAGTTTGCAAAGAAGTACCCAAC
This sequence comes from Diphasiastrum complanatum, assembly GCA_029204225.1. Lineage (NCBI taxonomy): Eukaryota > Viridiplantae > Streptophyta > Lycopodiopsida > Lycopodiales > Lycopodiaceae > Diphasiastrum > Diphasiastrum complanatum. The sequence goes on along the minus strand of CM055095.1, from coordinate 14,014,048 downwards.
AACGAAAGAGCGATGTGGCTACATATTGCCAGATTTGGACTAGTGTCAAACACATAAAGCAGCAGTCAAACTCCTGGATCCACAATCTCTCTGGCGCCATCAGCTCTTCTGCAAAGTAAGACCTCAATGGAATGGTATCTCGAAGCTCCCTTCTACATGTGCACCAATCCTTATTACTATCCAGTAGCGAGGCGAGAACCGTTTCCTGCCACCAAGGTCAAGAACAGAATCTTTTGGCCTAAGCTCACAGGAGTCAATACCGGCAACTTAGCCGAAGATATGGCCACCAACTGCCGAGTCTTCTACCAGAAGCACCATGGCAATCCTGATCGCGATGTCAGATATTTTGCGGATAATTGCGGCCTGGTGGCATTTCTGGCAGAATTCAGAGGTTTTTGGGATGGAGGGTTACTCCCAATTGCCCTTGACATCAATAAACCCTTGCTCATGCAAGACGACCATATCAATGTTGCAAGGCTCTATTATTGCGCTGCACTTACTTCCGACTTGCACGTTGATATGGTGGAGCTATGGAAAACCCATAACTTTCTCCAGGGTATGCTCCATTATTACAAACCCATGCCCTTCCTGAACAAATTATAGTGGCAAATGATGGAGGGCATCGGGACAACCATCTACCACTCCCGACAACAACAATCTCGCCTCCAAGAAGCACAAAAAATCCAGGATGAAAAGGCGTCGATTGGTGTGGGACCACCAATCCAATAAGGCGGGGGATAATGTTAGCAACTGTGCTAACACAGAGAAAATAAAAAAATAATAAAACTCCATGGCATGTGTTTTGTAAGACCACGTATGAGTATCTATCAATAAACTTCAAGCCATGGCACGTGTTTTGTAAGTCCATGAGTAGAAGCTTAAATAATAATAAAATAGCTTAAACTTAGATTTAGAACTTAGACTTAGGAAACTTAAGATTAGAAATATTTTATCTTAAGTTGTCCTAAGTTAAGAAAATTGAAGTTCTAAGTTCTAGAAAGGCTAGGATCAGATTAGTAGTCCCATAAGTTAGTAGACACTTATGGAAGACCCTCCTTGCCATAAAAGGAGAGGTATTTGCATTGTAAATAACACTTTTGAGATTAAGCTATCTTGCTCTCTATTTTGGAGAATTATCATTCTATTTCATTTGTGTTCCCCTTGGAAAGGTGCATAGCTTGAGGGAAGGTGCTCGGGCCTCCTCTTGCCTCCTTTTCATCAGTTTTATTGTGGCATGTTCAGTATTGCTCATTTGTTTAGTATTAGCCGCAATCTCATTTTATTACCCTTTGGGTGTTAAGTAGAATTTAGATTAATCACCTTGCTAGTTGGGTAAGCCTTAGCAAGGTTTGTATTTTGTCACCTTAGATAGTTTTATTTCCGTTTTGAGCACTAGTTGGGTAAGCCTTAGTGCTCCTGTCATTACTTCTTATTTTTGCATTTTTGTTAGAAACTTGGTAGAAACTTAAAAAGTGGACAAATCTCTACATCCCTATACTACAGTCGTAAGTAGATCTAGCCACCGCACTCACTAGAAATACTTCCAATACCTTTATTGGATAAAGGTAAAGGGAAGATCAAAGATGACTCTTCAAGTCAAAATTCCTGGAAGTCAGCACCTTCTAGGAAGTCTTCACCTTCTAGGAAGACATCTTCTTCTAGGAAGTCTTCACCTACTCAAATGATTTAAACACGGTTCTCTCACGAGTAATCGTCTCGCTTTACTAGCGGACAGTTGGATCTCTATGGATCCTGATCACAAAGCCCATCTTGTACGCAGATAGTCAAAGTAGACGAAGACGAATAGTTCGCGAACATGAAAGATTCACGAATGAGAATCTTTTGCGGTCCAGTATGAGAGAAGGCAAACGACCAAAACAAAACCAACGACGGAAACAAAACTTCTCCTGCCCTCCATGCTCCAAAGAGTACCAGTAAGATCATACAAGTACCCAGAAGTACAGATATCTGATCTGATGGTATGACGTCAACAGATACATTTTAGGTCGTGGCTAATCTGCCACTCTTGTAATTCCCTGATTAGTTGTAGATGCTTAATCTCTCTAATCTTAGTTTTAGATAGAACGACCATACTTATTGGATGATACTTGACATATAGATCAACAGAATACACATATAGTGTAAGGTAGTAGTCTGATGCTAGGAAGCAATCAAGACGAAATACAGAAACTTTTCGTGCTTCGTGTCTCCAGATCTTCAAGTTCGTGAACGTCTTCGTCGGGCTGAGGGCTGAAAGCTAGCAAGGCTTCATAATTAGAAATGTTTTGTTTCTTCAGTTTACTCACTTTGATCAGAACACGGACGTCTACGACTCCTTAGTTTTTGATCAGACGATGGCTGTCATTGACGCATGAGGAACTCGAGATATTAGACTGTTTTTCATCCGTTTCAGAACAGTACTTCACATTAAATCCACTTATCAGTAATACCACACAAACCAATTTTAGTCTCTTCGGTGGACTGTACTCTTGTTTTTGTGAGTATGAACTAATTTTTCAAGATCATGTTGGGTAATTAAAACACTTAAAAGTTGTGATTATCTCTAGGATTAGCTTTCTATTAGACAGTTTTTGCATTTAGCAGCTTACTGTAATGGGAGAGCTGTTCCGCTATATCTCTGTTCTCTTTTCCGTTCTTGTTCTTCCTTCTGCATTGCCCCATCATACTATCTCAATGAAGCCATGGAATCATGGCCATAGTTTAGATCTTTGAGGATACAATTACCTGCATAATAGTGGCCCCCCGTGGAAGCAAAATAGCAGTGTAGCCAGTCAATCTGTAATCATAATCCAGGTAATCTGTTCTGAGCTTTTGGTTGCAGTTATTGTCTATTCTACAACATGTACTTACCCAGTCATATTACCTTACCTACGGGTAGTTCTACACGCTATCCTAACAACACTATCTCCTAACAATCCATCACTTGTCGTAGGGCATTTTCCTAACTATAGCTCGCTGGAAAATAAGCCATGTATTAGGCTCTTGACAATCGCAGATCTACAAGCTCTGAAATTGTTGATTATTGACATTTCTGGGCATCTCTTAGTTGTCTATTTTTGTGCATTTAAAATCTCTCAGGTCCCAAAGGACGTCATAGCGCAACAGGAGACCTTACTCCACCAGGCCCAATAATGCAGACAAGCAGTAGCAACAGTAGCTAATTTTCTTAACTTTGATTCTACGAATTAGTTTCATATGCACTGAATCAAAGGGCTTTGTGTCACCGATCACCTTGGACCATCTCGTACCTGTACGACGTCCTTATCGTTGCTCGGTTCTGATGCTACCGTCGATGAAACTGCTCTTCCAAGAGCTTCGATCGTGCATGTTCCTCCACAGCCTATCGGCTCTTATACCAACTTAACATTCTATGTGAAAATTCTGATCTAGTGGAGAGTGCATATTAGAGATGCAATCACTGACTGATTGCCAACCATCGAAACCATAAACAACATCCACAAGTAACAGAGTGATGGAGGAGCTCACATCAAGCAAAGAGCTCACAAAGCAAAAGCATCTTTATTACAAAAAGAAAGAGAGAGAGAGAGAGAGAGAGAGAGAGAGAGAGAGAGAGAGAGAGAGAGAGAGAGAGAGAGAGAGAGAGAGAGAGAGAGAGAGAGAGAGAGAGAGAGAGAGAGAGAGAGAGAGAGAGAGAGAGAGAGAGAGAGAGAGAGAGAGAGAGAGAGTATCATAAAGTGAAGCATGTTTTAAGAGACCCAGCTGTTACCTGCCACCATCCCACACAACAAAACCGCACGAGTTAGTCGCATGAGGAAGACAGGTGTCAAAGCCGAGCATTAGTTGTTATCCATGTCTGAAACAAGATTCACTACTTCATCAGCTAGGTTGCATTAAATACTAGTACATCCAATCTTCCCAATCATTCATTTCATAATTTAGCAATATGTTCTGCCCTTTTAACAAAGCCGTATTAGGGCAAACGCCATATTGATAAGTAAAAGAGCAAAAAGAATGTATTAGTTTCACATATACATTCTACATGTAAGCAGCTATCTTTCATTACACAGATGGACAGAGACTGGGCGATGGTCACAGCGCTAGGTACTAGACACCACCGTGCTATACTAGCGCCCATAGGTCTGTCGTATAAGTTTACCGGGAGTCCAAGCACCGAACAACTTGGGCAAATCCATGCCATTCAAGTGTACCACGGTTGAGCTCTATATGAGTATTTGACTTTACTTATATAAACCGGACATTGGATGCAAAAAACAATTTTTTTTTTAAAGTCACGCCCATGTCACCTACTGCACATGTAGGATCAGCCTATATTGGATTTATTACTTTAAAAAACCATTACACACAAGGTTTGCAAATAATCATAAATGCGTGAGTAAAATCATGGTACTAAATTAGGTCACCCACCATATTGGTGATATTTCGTAAAGCATCATACATGAATGAGAGTTGAAGTAATCTCTTGTGAGCTTAAACGAATCACCCTCTTGCTAAGGCATTCACATCGAAAGTATTGGATTAAGTATAGAGTATTCTTGAAGTCTGATAGAGTCATTATCAATAGCTAGCTACTTACTTATCCGTAGATTAATCGTATAGCTTTTCATTCTTCGAGAGCATTTTCCACCATATACAGATTACTAGCAATGGCAATCACTATTACTCAAGAGCATATTAGCATATCCAACCACCTTTTTACTACTTCCTTTTCCGTAATCACAGCCATCATAATACTAGTTTATCATAGACAGATATGTTGAAATCACACGTGTGGGATGCCCTACACATGTACTTTTGGTCTCCTAAGCCCAATAATACCATAAAGATCAAACTAGCATTGATTGACAATAGGAAAGCTGATCATACAAGAAATATTATTGTGTTACAAGCAAGATCTGTCAACAACACATGAAACTAAGTACAATAAATGCCTCAACTCGGCTAGAGAGAGAATATGAAAGTACAAACTCGAGTAGAGAGAGAGGGCACAAAGAGCTTAGTCGCCAAATTTGCATTATACACAAATTTCATCATCTTCTCAATGAGAGTACATAACATATATATAGATCCATGGACTCTCCTCCTACTTTGAGTTGAATTGGATTTATGAATCCACCTCTCAAGCTATCTAGACTTATTCAAGCCACCTCAATATGTCTAATTGTGCCACCTAGTATTTTCATGCATTAAATGTGGCATGCAAAGTACAAATGGCAATTCCTATGGTAGCTCGAGTTTCTACTTCTACCTACCTTGAATATTTTATTCTAAGATGGGTCTTTACTAAGCCAAAAGAGCTTAATTCATCTTTGGCATTTTTAGGAACCCTACTTACAACATTAGATAGATTTTTCCAATATTTCAACACTCCTCCTAAAAAAGTATCTAATGTGGATCAAGCATCGATCTTGAGATAAGACCAAGATTAGATCTATGCTTTGAGAAGGCACTTTTGCAAAGTGGCTTTGTGAGAAGATCAGCAATACATGAAGACGTGTTGACATGTTCCAAGTTGATTTCACCTCCAATGAGCTTTTCCCTTACAAAATGGTGTGCCACTTCTATATGCTTGCTTCTTGCATGAAAAATAGGATTGTTGGCAAGAGCTTGGGCCGATATGTTGTCACAGTTGATCAAGGGAAGATCATCCTCTTTGATGCACTTTAGCTCCATGATTAACCTCTTGATCCAAGGCACCTCTTTAGTTGTTGTAGTAAGTGCTTTGTACTTGGCCTCACAAGAAGATAGGGATATGGTATCTTGCTTCTTTGAAAGCCAAGACACAAGATTGCCTCCAAGAAAGATAGTATATGCATTAATGGACTTTCGATCCATTTTATCACTTGCAAAATCGGAATCTGAATAGCAAACAATGGTTAGATCTTCATTCTTGTACAATAAACCATAATCTTGAGTAGAAGATACATATCTTAGAGCTCTCTTGGCCATCTTCCAATGTTGTATCTTAGAATCTTGCATAAATTGACTCAATTTGTGCACACAATAGGTCAATCGTGTCTAGTGATAGTAAGCCAAATTAAGGAGCCTATAAGACTCCTATAAAGCGTGATGTCCTCGAAGGATCTTTCATCACCTTTAATAAGGTCTTTTACATGTTGCTCCATGGGAGTATCTATATCTTTACAATTTTGCATATTGAATTTTCTCAACATAGAAAAGACATATCTAGATTGACAAATAAAAGCAAAAGTTCTTCTATTTTTTCTCAACAAATGTTTGGTCATATTGTAGGCAGTGTTTAAATGCCAACACCAAACAAGGACCTTATTTCCACTCATACAAAAAAACATTGGTTTCTTATTGGTCCTATCCCCTGACCATCAACACACACACCCATCTTTTACCGTACGTGTGTACTCGATTGGTAGTCAAAAAAGCCAGTCTATGACAGTAACACTTATTAGTATTGTGCTCAAGTGTAATCGTTGGTAATTATTATGTATTCATCTGCCATAACAAGTATTCTCGGAAGAAAATTTCACACAAAGTACTGTTATTTGAGCAATGAGAACTATCAGAGAACATCAAAGGGCTAATTTTTATCCTTTAGAGTCAATTGAAGGGCACACCAAAAACTTTTACTGGATCTATCTTGTTTAGAAGTAATATAAGAAGTTTTTTTTTCATAAAAATAGTTATGTAAACAGCCCAGTGGGAGTTGTGAGATATCATAAAAAGGGCTTTTTAACCATATGAGTCAATGGCAGTACACCAACAAATAAAAAAATAAAGAAATAGACGACCACCAATAAGAGTCGAACATGTATAACTGCCAAAAAAAATAAGTACCCCAATGATAAACAATCAATCAATAGAGGCGGAAAAAAACACACACAGCAAACCTATAAACCAAAACAACATGTAAAAAACAGCCAATACAATATTGTACCCAAACCAAACTAAAGAAAAGACTTAAAAAAGCATGTCCCATACCGACATGAAGTCAAAAAACAACAGTGAGAACCACCAACTACCAATCAAACTACAGAGGTAGTAAAAAAGCACTAAAAGCATTACTCTAACCAAGACAACCGGAAAAAAACAGCCAATAAAACAAAGTAACACAGTTAAAAAGACAAATGAAAAGACTTAATAAAGTCAGACCATAACTAAAATGAACACAATAAACTAAAGCAAGAAAAGTAGAACTAAAGAACACTGAAAACTCTAACCAGAACAAAAAGAACATAAACTAAGAAAAAACCAAAAAAGAAGAAGAAGTAAACCACAATAAACAGGAAAGCAAGACACAACAAACCCCCAAGCGGCCACTGCAAAAACAACAACAAAGCCCAAAATCCCAAAAGACCAAATGCAAGGAACTAAGCAAACATCAAGGAAACAAAAGAAAAAAGTACACCGGAAAAAGGTACCCTAGACACCATGATCAGCAACACCACGAAGAAGAACAAACACACCTAAATACTAAACAAACCAGACATCGCCAGAAAAAAACGCCCCAAGCAGCATGCCAACCAACCACAACAGTAGTATTACAAGTGAAGTCAAGAAGTCCTCCTAATCCAAAGGTAGTGCCTCCAAAGGTCCTCCAAGTAACTTGCAAGCTCCAAGATGCTCCCCAACTCCAAGCTAGGATGCCTCCACCTGCAAGTAAGGATCTTCAAGCCTCCATGGATCTGTCCTCCACAAGCATACCACCACACACCATAGCATACTCAGATCCAAACCCTACTTATGTCCCATACCATAAGCAAGATCCAAACCCTAAGTATACTACACACAAGAAAACACTCTATACACTAGTAAATGATCAAATAATATTCACACATGAATCTCAACCTGATGTATGGACAAAGAACTTAGAGCAAAGTACTAACACTAATTAAAGCATTGGATCCACCAAAATGCCTGCAAATAGCTGAGATAGACAAGCTTGATGCAAAATCCTCAAGATCTCTTCAAATTGTTCTCACCGAATGAGCTCCAAATTGGAACATATACAAAAAGCTTGAGGCTTGGGCTGACCTGACGTGTTTCACACATGTGGGAAAATACAACCACTTTGGCCCTCCTAAAGTCTCATGCAGATATATGGCCATCCAATCAGATTGCACCTCTTGAAAAAAGCTAGAATCTAGGAAAGTGCATTCTAACTTGAAAAACTTTGCTATTTGTCTTAATGGCTCTTGGGATTATTTACAAGTTAACCTATACTCATGTTTCACACGTGGCAATAGGCTCCACACATGTCTAATGACATTATGTACATGAAATTGGCCTAATCAAGCTATATTTTGCATTATTTCTCACACTCCTCAAAAATAGTTTGATTAAACTATGACAAACTATACATAGCTCCAAGGGCTGATTTTGGCTTACTAAATATAATCATAGTTCTTAATTAAAAAGTAGAACAAATTTTTTCTAATGATCATGAACTATGAGCGGTTAAAAAAAGTAGATACACAATGCCTCTTGCATTTCCAAAATGCACCTTTGAGTGGATAGGTTCGAATGATGTTGATAACTTTGTGGTAGAACTTGGAAAGTACAACTTAGGTGCTTTAGCCATAGCACATGTCTCCCTTACATCATCACATTTTCCCAAAGATTTAGGAATATAAAGAGTAAACTCCTCCTTTCACATAGCACACACAACAACACCCGTCGCGATTTGCGACGTGAATCGCGGGTTTGATTTTTTTTTAATTCATCGCGGACGTCGGAAAAACACGTCGCTATAAGGTCGTCGGAATCCGACGACTTTAAAATACGTCGCAGTCCGACAGGCATGACGTGGCGGACAGTGCTGACTTGGACGTCGCATTGTGACGTCTGACGTGGACATTGAAATGCGACGTCCTATGTGGACGTCGGATTGTGACGTCCAAAGACGTCGCAAACTGTCTGACATGGCTGTCGGATTGCGACGTTTTTCTATTGGCAATTATATTGCCTTGAGGATCCACGTCATAATAAGGATTTGTGGATGACTCTTCGATGGGGGCGGGAGCCGCGGCCTCTTGTGAGGGACCACCCTCATTTTGGCTAAGCATATTTTGCAGTTGTGTTCTTTGCTCGAGAGTTAATTATTCATATAAATTTTTTACAAAGTCTCTCGAGCTTTCACCACTGCCTGACACCGACATGATTACTACATTCACAAACATACAATACATTACAATAAACCCTAATATATTGAAATGAAGTAGAAAAAAAAATCGATTACAAAACTTCAATGCATATTGGAGTGGGACTTTCATACCTGTGTTAACAAAAGGAGAGAGCTATGCGTGTAGAGCTCAAACTTGCACCAAGATTGGCATAAGAATCATGTAAGCGACAATGTATAAGAATAGGTATATCTAAAAATTAAAACATTAGAATCATACAATAATTTTATGCTATTTGTGTTTTGTACTTGTGCATATATGCAGTTTACCACAACGAGATGAATTACATTCAGGTCAGTCTAGCGATGAAGACAGTACTCAAGTTAGTAGGGTAAGTAATAAACTTGCATGTGTTCTTGTTCATAAAAACTTTGTTATTATAAGTTAAAATAGTGTGCTAAAGTGACATGCACTTGATTTTTGTTTCTCATAGAAAAATTATTTTCAAAATAAAATATGGTGCACGTGCCTCAAGTGTGATGGACAAAAGATGCATGAAAGACGCATTGTTGAAAATCATTTGTGGAAGTTTGGACGAAAAGAAGAAGGTAAACCATCGAATTTGGAAGATGTTGAGGTTTGTTAATTTTATATGATTGTTTTTTATTATAACCTTCATTAATCTATATATGTCACTTATGAAATTTGTTTCATGTGTGTAGCCAATACATCGAATGCCATTTCACGGAGTTGATCCATCTGTGTTTAGTTACAATCAACGTCAAGTTTTGATAGACATGAGAAAACAAAGAATGAAACAAATTGAAGAGGCAAACACAATTGAAAAAGAAAATAATCAACTTGATTCTAATGATTATGATGATGAGGTGCAACACGATGAAGCAATGCACAACATGTTTGAATCTTACTTTGAAACAAATGAGAATGATGATATGCATGCATCTTCTAATGAAAACGGAGATCACGAACAACTTGAGATGGATGAAGACGAGATTCTATTACGCAAGGAGACAGCCACTCCTCTATATCCTGGAGCATCCATTTCGAGACTAGCTACGTCAATTCTTATTCTAAACCTTCAAGCAACATACAAATGGAGTGATCGTAGCGTGACAACTTTATTTGGGTACTTAACGCATAACACAACTATTATACTTTATAGCATATTTACATTAAGTTAATTTTTTTTTTTCTAACAACTCACATTGCTCTTTTTTTAGGTTGTTGCATCGAATACTTCCGAAAGAAAATGTGATACCTAAAACACGAAAAGAAGCACGAAAGATGATGACCGTTCTTGGAATGGATTATGACACAATACATGCATGTCCAGAAGACCATGTTCTATATAGAGCTGAGCATTCAGAAAAGCTTCAATGTCCAGTGTGTAACGCTTCACGTTTTTGAAATGACGTACATGGGGATAAGGTGCCACGAGAAGTGTTACGACATTTTCCAATTATCCCATGATTGCAATGTTTATTTCAATGTAAATCTTTGGCACAGCTAATGGATTGGCATGTCAAAAATCGATCTACGGATGATGTGATGCGAGTACCAAGTGATTCACCTGCATGGAAACATATTGAAGACCAATGGTCCGAGTTTAAAAACGAACCTCGTGATTTGAGATTTGGCCTTGCTATGGATGGCGTAAATCCTTTTAGCGTTCAAGCATCAACTTGGTCCACATGGCCAGTTGTGCTCGTTAATTACAACATACCTCCATGGTTGAGTATTAAAACGAGACACTTGTTATTGGCTTTATTGATTCCAGGAAAGTACAAGGCCAAGAACATGGATGTGTATCTTGCACCTTTGATTGATGAATTGTGCATTCTTTGGAATGGTATTCACGCATACGACATCTCGAGACCTTTACAACAATGAAATTTCGTTGTTTGTGGAATTTCAATGTGGACGATGCATGACTACCCCAGTTTAAGCGAATGTTCAGGTATCTATATAATGAATCTAATCCGTTTTAGGGTTTAACGTTTGAGTATATTTAACTAAGCTTTTGTTTAATTTGGTTTATGAACTTTGTAGGTTTAACCACATCGGGTTACAACGCATGTTATATTTGTGGACCACTTTTGGAGGGTCGACATAGCACAAATATGTTAAAAAAAGTGGTGTACAAAAATTATCGCAAATACTTGCCGCTTGATCATCCTTTTTTAAGGTTGAATAGGCAATTTTTTGGAGGGCGAGGAGATAATCCTCTAGCTACACCACCACCCCCATGCATGGGAGTAGCGGAATGGCATGGTGAATGGCTTAAACATCACGATGTTAATTCTTCATGGAATGAATCCATTGATGGTATGAAACGATTGTCTATTTTTCATAAATTACCCTATCGGAGGAATTTATTGATAAACCATCTATTGGATCCTATGCACATATTCAAAAATGTCGGTGAATCCTTATGGAACCACATCATTGGCATAAAAGACAACTCCGCAGCTCGTGAAGATCTACAAGCGACCGATGTGAAAAGACCCTATTGGATTCAATACACCGAAGGTGGAGATGAGATTCTACCTAGCGTGCCATGGATTCTTACAAAAGAGCAACTCTCATATGTTAAACATGTCATAAAACAAATGAGAACTCCAATAGGCTATGCACATTCTTTATGCAAGTCATTTACCAAAGATGGTAAATTAAGTGGATTGAAATCACATGATTGGCATAAGATGTTGCAATTCATACTTCCACTTTCTATTCGAGGTCTCTTCAACGATGACGTACGAAATACGCTTTACAATTTGTCATCGATGATTAGGTTTGTATATTTTTATAAGCACTTGTATAAATATGTGATATTTTAATTTTTTTATGTGTTAAACAACCTAATGTGCTATCAATCTTGCAGGTGGATTTCCTCAAAAGAAATAAAAAATAGTGAATTGGATTCCATGAAAATCCAAATGATTGAAATGGTATGTTTGTTGGAAAGAGATTTTCCAACTTCCTTTTTGAATATACAAGTTCATCTTCTAGTGCATTTGATCGAAGAAGTATCAATTGCAGGACTTGTGCACATGAGATGGATGTTCTACCTTGAGCACTTTATGAAAGTTTTGAAGGGCTTTGTGAGACAAAAGGCAAGGCCAGAAGGTAGCATTGCAGAAAGTTGGCTTGTACAGGAATATTTGTTTTATATCACCGAAATAATCTCACAATTGCATCCTGCAAGTCCAAAAATGTGGTGTGAAGAAGAAGATGAACGTGTTAAGGGTGAAGTACCACAAGGAAATGGTGTGCAAAAAAGACTTTCACCTCAATTAAAAGAAAAAATTGACACATTCATATTATATAATTGTGGACAAATGCAAAAGTGGATTTCAAGGCATGAAGAAGCCAAAAAGGAAAGAAACATAACATTAAAACGAAGAAGAAATATCAATCGAAGAAGAAGAAGGGCGTTGGAGAATGACGAACCTTTGGAGCCTTTACCTTCAAAATGCTCTCGTGAATGGGTTTTTGATACGATGCTAATAGCATCCGAAAACGGAGAAGAAGTGACCGAATTAGAATGGGAATCGGTTTGCGGATGTGGATGGAAGGTTAGTGTAATATTGTTTATGTAAAGTTTTGTTTTTGTACTACTCAATATATGAATAGTATTTCTAATTACACACATTTTTTTTTGTGTGTTTTAGTATACATCATACACTGCCATGTGGGCATATGGACACCATTATCGTGTTGAGAGAGTTGACAACAAGCGACGTACATATGATTGTGGTATAATGGCCAACTTTCAACAAGAGAGTCATTCTAGTGCGAGAGACCCTAATATCATTTCAGGTTACCTAGACTATGTCGCCACATTGCAACATATTTATGAAGTCGATTATGAGACTAATGACAAATACTTTATTTTTGACATAAAATGGTTTAAGGTCATCTATCGTGGAAGCAACGCCACGATTAGAAATGATAACTCAAAGTTTTCTCAAATCGAATCAACAAAATGTATATCGATGGACTCTCATGACACTTTAGTATTGCCACGACATTGCAAACAAGTGAGACTCTAAAATTTCAATGTCATTAATATTCGCAATCCAATTATTTATGTATCAATCTTATAATACTAACTTAATTTTTTTTAATTCTTTGGCAGATTATATTCCATCCAAATCGAATAGACCCAAGATGGTGGTATGTGATCCAACTTAATGCAAGGAAACGAAGCGTGTTTGAAGGAAAAGATATTGTTGAATTGGATACACACGATAAACCACCACCCAATTTTGACGACGTTTTGGAAGAACCTGAACCACTCATCCAAACTCGAAATCATGTCGAAATGATGGGAGAAGAAAGTACGAATAAAAATGATGAGATTCCTACGATCTTACAAGACCAAATTGGGGGTAATTTGAGGCCCCCACATTTGGATGAGATAGAATTAGAAGAAGAGGAGATTGAATATGAGGGTAACTCACATCATGAAAGAGACATGATCGAAATTTACGATTATACCTAGACCTAGATTCAGATGAGTGTCAAGACTTGTGTGATGACGAAAATGATGTAAATGATGAGAATGATCTATGATTATCTATCTTTTTTTTTTATATTCATCACAATATTTTTTATGTATATTTTTATGTATATATTTTTTTATTCATCACAATATTATAATACCCGAACCTTGCGGTTATGTCCTATTTCAAAATGACACCACATATTCCCTCCCTGCGGCGTGTAGGTTTTTCCATGCAAGTTGGAAAGATTAGAACCTCGCCTTTAACGGGAGAAAAGTAGGGGCTACACACCTTCCTAGGATTGGGGATTTTAATTATCTACATTTCACCTTTGCATATTAATTAATTGCTAGTGTATGTGATAAAATACGATATTGCTTTGAACAAAATCAAAATTATGAATTCATTTAATTTCTTACTATGTTAGATAACGTATTCTAATAATAAAACAAATTGAAATAACACAAACTCACCGGTAAACTCACTCGAAGCTTAAGTGCAGACGTGCAATTGCTCGCTCTCTTTTTTTTGAATATTTTTGTCACATGCACAAGAATTTAAAAAATAACATTATATTACACAATTGAACCATAATTATAAGCAAATTCAGACATACAATTACCATCAAACATTATCTAGTCATCTACTACTATAAATCTTAATCAAAACACACACACACACACACATACACTCTCTCTCTCCCTCCCCCCCTCTCTCTCTCTCTAAAAATCCAATATAAATTCAATCAAACACTATTTATTTATCTATCACTCTTAAATACCCTAAATTAATGCATAATACAAAAAACACACACACACATTCTCTCTCTCTCTCTCTCTCTCTCTCTCTCTCTCTCTCTCTCTCTCTCTCTCTCTCTCTCTCTCTCTCTCTCTCTCTCATTATAAATTTAACAATCTATTACTACCCAACACTATCTATATCTATTTGTCTATTAACTTAAATTATAGATCAATGCAAATTTCAAAACACATACACATCCTCTCAAACACACATACACTATCTTAAATAATTCTAACAATCTATTAATAACAATATTTATAATTTTATATCAAACACTATTTATTAATCTATCACTCTTAAATACCCTAAACTAATGCATAATACAAAAAACAAACACACACACACACACACACACACACACACACACATGCACACACACACACACACACACACACAATCTATTCATCTACTACCCTAAATCTTAATCAAATCACACACACACTCTCTCTCTTTCTTCATTATCTTAAATTCAAAATGCAAGACACAATACATACACACTTCTTCCCTTTTCTCTCTTCTCTTCTCTTCTCATCTCTTCTCTCTCTCTCTCTCTCTCTCTCTCTCTCTCTCTCTCTCTCTCTCTCTCTCTCTCTCTCTCTCTCTCTCTCTCTCTCTCTCTCTCTCTCTCTCTCTCTCTCTCTCTCTCTCTCATTCTTAGTCCTAAATAAATAAAAATTTAACAATCTATTACTACCATAGATTATGTATTTATCTATAATCTTAAATTCTACATCAATATAAAATGTTAAACATTATCTCAAATAATTCTAACCATCTATTATAAACACTATAAAAAATTAATCTATTATAAACACTATCACAATCTATTATAGAAAACAAACACACAAACTCTTGTGGATCTTTCTAAGATCCATTTATGGTCCTAATATTCACAAATAGTTTATTTGAGTGTATCTAATTGTGTTGTGAATATTATAATCATGAGACCTGGAGGCTTACATGTCAATTCAGAATCCACAAAGTAGTTGTGTTGAATAATATCTCATTTATAGGTCTGATGCTTATTTGCTCTCTCTCTCTCTCTCTCTCTCTCTCTCTCTCTCTCTCTCTCTCTCTCTCTCTCTCTCTCTCTCTCTCTCTCTCTCTCTCTCTCTCTCTCTCTCTCTCTCTCTCTCTCTCTCTCTCTCTCTTAAGACTTTATTTTTTAAAAAAAGACTCCAAAATCTTTCAATATCTTTAACCATACATGTACACTTCACCTCCTCTCTCTCTTTCTCTCTCACAAATTACAAATCTAATAATCATAAATCTACTATCCTAAATAATACTAATAATCTATTACAAGACCATTCAAAACCATTTTAAATCAATGCAAAATTTAAAAACACACACACACACACACACACACACACACACACACACACACACACACACACACTCTCACCATCTCTTTTGTTCTTTCAGACTCTCTATCTCCTCTTCAAACAAACAAACAAACGTCAACCTCAAACAAACAAACAAAAAGCAAAACTAACAAAAATCAAGCACCATCCTCAAACAATGATTCTCAAGCATTGATCTTCAAGCACCTTCAAGCCCTCAAGCACTGATTGCCCTCAATCACCCTCAATCGCTCCAAAGACACTCAAATCTGCAAAAGACAAAGTGAAAGAGAAGGCGCTGGATCGCGCGAATTGGAAGATTGAAACAGACGTTGAAATCTGACGGCCTCCAAACACGTTGAAATCCAACGTTTATGCCCATTCAGGCCCAGACAAATTCCGTGGATAGGCTTTTGACATGCTGATGTGGACGTCAATATTCGATGCACATCGGATTCCGACATCCATGTCGGATTACACGTATTTTTGTTTTAAAAAATGTGTGACAGGTCATATCCATGTCTGTATGTCGGAATCTGACATGTCGGACTCCGACGTGCCTTTGAAAAATTGGATGCCGCCAATATTTCCCGATCACCGGACTGTGAATTTCGGATTTCTTACTGGGATGTCGGAACTCGACATGTCGAATTGCAACGGATTATGAAATTTTCGATTATATGTCAGACGCGGACATCAGAATTTGCACGATATGTTTTTGTGGCATTCATGATGGGAAGATTGGAAAGATCTATTACCTTTTGACATGATTCCACTTGCGCTAATTCCTCCTCGGCTATTAATCCATCATGATTAGCTTCTGCATAAGCATCAAGTCTAAAAAGCCTTCCAAACATGATCCCTCTTGCAATGATTTTATCACTCTTATTAATCAAGCAAGAATCTCCAACAAATCTAATCTTGAATTCACAACCATTTGCATCAAGAATGAATTTCTTAGACCCAACAAAAGGTAAGAGTTGGGAGGGCTCATCTTCACCTTTGAAGCTTGTTGAAGGAAAATTGGATACCATAAGTGACTCCTCAAGGTGACTATCACCACCTTCTTGAACCTGATTTGCATGATTGCCTTGCGCCTCCATTCTTTTGAAGCACTCCTTTGAAAAATGCCCTCTTTTACTACAAAAGTAGCATTTAATCTTTTACTTGCCTCCAATAGGTAGCCTCCTATTGATGCCATGATGAGGAAGTACTTGTACACAGATTATACAATTGTGAAATGATTGTACAAATTGATTTTGTGACTCAAGAAACTAGATTTGAACAAATAAAAAAAATAGAAAGATCTACAAAAGATCTTGATCACAAATCTTAGAATCAATCTTCACCTAAAAATATTTTTGTACACAAGTGCACGCTTGTCAAATGACTCTACGAATTGATTTTGTGATCCTCAAGAAACTAGATTTGAGCATATCAAAAATCAAGAAAGATCTACAAAAGATCCAGATCACAAATCTTAGAATCAATGTTCACCAAAATCTAGTCACTTTGGAAAATGGACCTTGCCTAGATCACAAGATTAAGGCTCACAAGAATTGGACTAAAACACACAAAAATCAGATCCAAACATCCCTATTGGACTCGCTTAGATCCAAAGACTCTAACCGTAAGAGTTGGATGGATTCGATAAGTTTTGATACCAATTTATGTCCTAGTTTTCCACCAATCTGAAGAAATTGACATCTAGAGATTCACCAAGATCTCAACCAAGATTGTACACTCAAATATGGAATCCTCCCTATTATAGACACCCAATGGGATTACAACTTGATCCTCACACTCTCTTAAAGATCAATTTGAGCTTCATACAATGTCAATTCTACACACAAAAATTGGCAATTTTGGCCCCCAAGATCTATCCTCTTCTCCACTTGAAAAACCACTTTTTTGACATTTGAACATCAAATTCAAATATGATATTTGATGATCCAATCTCAAATATACCCATAGACTTGAAATCCTTATAGAATTTTCTACACTTAAGGCAAAAATCTCATCAAAATCTACAAACATATTAATTTGAGATTAATACAAAGAAATGGCATTCTCTTTGATCTTGCACACTTCCATGTGGGGAAGAAACGTTAGGCTCAAAAACAATAATTGATCTCAATTTCCTCGCCCCTCCAAAACTAGTTTTTTCACCTCAAAAGTTATTAATTTTGGACTCAAATCTTGATCAAACACATCCTCTTATACTTGACTCTAATACCACATGAAATAAGATTACAATTTGGACCCTAAATGGATTCATACAATCCACAAGAGATTTAACATACTATGTGAAAATTCGGATCTAGTGGAGAGTGCAGATCAATCACTGATTAATTGCCATCCATTGAAACCACAAACAACATCCACAAGCAACAAAGTGATGGAGGAGCTTGTTGGGGGTATTCCCATGTAAATAAATAAATGGGCCAGAAAAATAGAAATAAGCTGCAAGGGTCATGGCATCCTGCGTGCATAAGCCCATGGCTCAATGAGCACTTGTAAATTAATAGTTTTGGCAATAAAACTTGACTGTGGGCCATGTAATTAAAATAATGGTAAGAGGCCAAGTTTAAGCTTAACTTAATTCTAAGTTTTGTAAACTAGTCAAAGTCAAATGGTAGTAGGTGGGATGTGCTTCTTCCTACACCATAGATTAGTTTGTGCTTCTTGCGAAGGGTGTGGATTTCAATCCCACCTTCCAATAGGAACCAAGGGGCAAGGGCCACCCCAAAGATAAAAAGGCACCATATGTAACCATTTTCCATGCTTATTGAGAGGAGGGGACTCTATTTTTGAGAGCCAAAGCATCCTCATCTGCTAATCCCTCATGCTAATGCTATTGTTGTGTTTTCTACTTGCTTTCCATTTCATTGTTCTTGTTTTGATTAGTAATGGTTTTTCCATTAGCATGCACATTGAGGATTTGAGCTAACATCCATCTCACCTCTCTCTCTCTCTCTCTCTCTCTCTCTCTCTCTCTCTCTCTCTCTCTCTCTCTCTCTCTCTCTCTCTCTCTCTCTCTCTCTCTCTCTCTCTCTCAATTGCACTATCTCTAAATCCGAGATTTCACTCTCGAAGCAAACATATCGAAATCAGGTATCACTGCCTTCGAGAAAAAGTGCAAAGCAAGGAAGTGTCATTGGTTTACTGCAAGATAGATCTTATGACAGCAAATTACTTCACGAAAGCTCTATCAAAGGAGCACCATCTCAGATTTAAAGAGATGCTAAATCTAAAGATCAAAGTTTTTCAGGATCCACATTAAGGGGAGTGTTGGATTTCTATGCTTAGGACCAAATCCATTCAGTAATGAGCATTCTGAAATTTTTTGACTCAAACAACAAATCTGAGAAATATGACAAATCTGACTCAACCGACGAATCTGACTCGACCGACAAATTTATCTCAACCGACAAATCTGACTCGGTTGACAAATCAGACTCGGCCGACACATCTGACCCAGCCGACAAATCTGAGACAACCACAAATCTAAATCTGAGACAGCCGACAAATCGGACTAGGCTGAACAATCTGACTTCGTCATCAGTGAAAAGTTGATCTAAGACTTTATGGCAGTTCACCTACTTATACATAGTCTTTATTACTTAAAAGGCGGTTACCAACTACAAGGTGGCTGTAATCAATTAAGTAGGTAGAAAAGCATTGACCTGAAACACTTGAAAATATCTTATAAATAAATATCTTTTTAGGTAGTTATCTATAAAGAGACGGAAGCTCTAAAATATCTGAGCCTCACAAAATTGCGCTCATCAGCTTCATGCCCATGCACTCACCTTCTGATTTTTATCACGAGTACAATTTTACACTACCGTTTTTGTTCTATTGAACATTACTACTGTTTATTCATTTTGATTATTGCTAGTAACTGTTGCACTTCCGATCCATTGTTCTACTTCTGCTGCTATCCTAGTAATTTCTGACAACGTTAAGTCAAGAAAGATATACAACCAATGTACTCTATAGGTATGGCATGAAAAACTGCAAGTCAATAGACTCGCCTATGGACCGTCCGTTGTTCTACTTCCATTGATATCCCACTAATTTTTGACAACGTTAAGTCAAGAAATGTATAAAACCAGTGTACTCTATAGGTATGGCATGAAAAACTGCAAGTCAACAGACCAAGATTCAAACTGTCAAAGGATACGTGTCCGAACACTGATGCAGAGAAGAAACAAATGTGCAACTACCCCTATTAGTCGATAGTCGGATCGATCATGTATGCCATGGTCTGCACTAGACCTAATCTAGCATTTACAGTCAGCACATTGTTACAATTTATGTCAAATCCTGGCCTACCTCACTGGAAGGCTCTACTCAGAGTACTAAGATACATTCAAGCCACTAAGCACTATTTTTTTTGCCATAATGGAAATACAGAAGATGCCTTGCCATTACTTACTTATTGTGACTCTGATTGGGCTGGTAATCTGGACACAAGAAAATCCACATCTGGCTATCTTTGCTTTCTAGCAAGAGGACTCATTTCTTGGAATAGTCGAAAGCAGAAATGCATTTTTTAGTCCTCCACAGAATCAGAATATGTCACAACTACCTCTGTAGTGAAGAAAATTATCTGGCTCAGAAGATTGCTTCAGGATCTTATGATCTCTTAAATCAGTCCAACTATATTCCATTGCGACAATCAGAGCTGCATTACTCTATCTCTGAACCCACAAACTCACTCTAGAACTAAATACATTGCAGTTCAATTTCATTTTCTTAGAGAGAAAGTTCAGAATAAAGATGTCAAATTAAGTTACTATCCTACTGCCAGTATGTTGGCTGATATCTTGACTAAGCCTCAGTCAAGATAAAAGCATGTTGCATTATGTACCTTGCTTAATTTCAATCAGGATCCTAGGAGTTAAGCTTAAGGGGGCTGTTGGAATTAAACATCACTCCAACTCACCAGATGACAAATATATTAGAATTCAAGTCATCAAAACACGAATCATTCGAGTTCATCTCAAATTTTGAGCACCAGTACACTATGTAAATATAAATTCTCTCTTTCTCTCTCTAAAACAACACTGCAGCCTCACTCTCTGAAGTCGAACGCCTGTGAAATCAATCAACTGGAGCAGAAGCAGGATCGACGATGAACTCTTCGAGTTCGAGGTATTTGTGTTCTACATCTTCTTCGACCTACTTCGAATTCAAAGTCTTTGAATTCAAGGACCACGTCATCCACACTGCCTCCTTCGAGGCAGACCACATCATAGTTCACTTTAGCACTTTTTCAATACTTGTGTTGTTTCACGTTCGTTGCCCACACAGTCTTGCGATAATAACCATGATAACATAACAACAACTCATGCGATAATAACCAACCATGATGATGAACATACATGTAAGTGGAGAGGAGTGAATCAAAGCTCCTAAGCGAACTCCATTGTGTCTTAACTATTTGATTCCACCGAATCAGAGATATTTGAGAGAGTGAAAGCCATTCAAGGAATAAAGATAGTTATTTAATCTATAGCTAGCTAAGTAAGATTACTACACACAGTGCACCACTACTGTGAACCATTCTTGGGCACAAGATCGTGATCTGATCGTTGTATTCACAATAGCTTAATTCAAATTCTATGTTTTCTTTATGTGTATTCCACTACAAATGCTTTCTGATAATTTCCTTTCTCAATTGACACTCACTCAATTTGGAATGTCTAATCTCAAAGGAAGCATGGCTATCTCAGATGCCTAATTATTTCGCTCCCTTCATGGTTGCCTTTGACACCTACCAAGACATTCCTCCATTCGATCTAAGTTAATGTTGTTGTTGAAGTTTGGTAAATATCTTGTAATGTTCTCTATGTTGGAGCTCTATTTCCTGTTTCGCACTTAATTTCTTTGAGAGCCCTCCAACAAATAAGGTTGATAATTTTTTCTCTCTCTCAAAGATTGTTAACCTTGGTTTAGAGAAATTTTACAAAAAAGTACATGTAATAAAAGAAAAATCAAAGGAGCACAAGTTTATTAGCCTCCTTGAAAAGTAGAAGGGGGGAGATAATAAAGTCACCATTCCAAAATTCCCTACTATTCCTTTCTAACCAAATGTTCCATAAAGTTGATAATCTTAATGCATTGCCAGAAAACATTAATCTTCAAATCGTCCAAAATAATATCATTCAACTACACATCTATATGATTGAATCTCCTGAATCTGGTATGAAAGAGACAATAAAGAGATCAGTCACTGACTTCCAGAGAGCGGCTTGGTAATAAAAAAAAAGGTGAGACATAGCTTCATCTAACATTTTACATTTAGAACAGACATGTGTAACATCCGCTCTATAATGGGCACGAACAGGAAGAGAAAGTTGTAGAATCATGAGAGAGAAAACTCTGAGTTTGCTAGTCTTGATCTTGTGAGTGTGCTGAAATTTGGCTTTCCAAATGTGGGGGGGATCTGAAAGGTTCCATTTGGCATTAAACCAAGAGAAAGTAAAATTCGGCTCTTTGATGGCAGAGAAGACGGAAGAGTAGGAGGTTTTTCCAGTTTTGTCCAAAGACTTGAAAAGTCAATTAGTGCTCTGACCCTGTGGAAGTGGAGGTAGAAAGAGGCCCAAGGTCCTTATGAGAGAAAGTGTAGGAAATGAATCTGGTTTCACGAGTGGTAAGCCCAAGATCAGATTTGAAACGAGAAAGGCTAAGAGAGTAGATGGAGTTCATGATGTGTTCCCACGTAACCATTCCCTTACAAGATACATTGTGGCAGAGTCTATTTTCAGTCACTGCTAGAGGTTTAGAATTGATGGTGATCACCTTAGAGAATCACAGTGATTCCAGAGGAGAAATAGAGCTAGCACCAATCCAAAAGGTAAGCTCGTGTATAGAAATGAGAATTCTATAGATAGACTTGAACAGAGGAGGGAGAGAGATGGAGAAGAGTAAAGATAAACGGGTGAACTCAAGGAAATAAGAATGGGGAGGGTTATCTTGAAACAAAAGAAGGGGGGGAGGATAGCTGTCATCATCAGGGACCAAGGTTGTGGAGATGTAAAATTGGAGTGGATACATCTGTAAAGGAGAGAGAGGGAGGTAATAGAAGGATCGAGAAGACCAAAACCCCTAATCTTCTTAGGAGCCAAACATATATCCCAGTTAAGGAGACTAGGCCGATTATTCCAAAGGAATTTTTGAAAGGATTTAGCAATAGAGAGAGAGAGAGAGTAAGAAGGGAGAAGAAACCACAGGAAACGAAAGTGCGTGAAATAGGCAAAGATGATGTGTTTGAGAACAATGAGTCTAGTAGGGAAAGATAAGTTAGAAGATTTCCAAAGAAGCAATTTATTGTTGATTTTCTCCAAGATCCAATCAAAATGGACTCTATTGGATAAAGAAGCACCAAGAGGGAACCCAAGGTACCTAAAAATGGTTCCATGAGAAAGGACATTAAGTTCCACATTTAGACACCAAACAAGAGAGATATCATGCGAGAGTACAATATGTCAGATTTTTGCAAGTTGATCAAAGAGTCAAAGAAGTTGCAAAATCTATATAACTCAAGAAGGAGGAGAGAAGTAGAAGGTGATGTAGCTCGATAATGTAGGCCAAATCGTCGGCAAAGAGCTGAGGGCCAATGAGGATATCACGGAAAGAGAAGGGGCAGAAGGAGGGGGAGGAATTAAGTTTAAGGATATGGAAAATGAGGTGTTCAGTTTAGCAATATACAAAGAGGAGGGCGGGAGAGAGGGCAACCTTGTCTGATACTATATGAAACTGGGAAGGATAGAGAGAGGACTCCCAGGAAAAGAATAGAAGAAGAGGCAGGAGCAAAGAGAGCATGAATGAGCTTAGCAAGGGAGTCAGGCAGACTGAACGAAGAGTAGCAAACAAAGATGTAATTCCAACTAATACGGTCAAAATCTTTGTCAAAATTGATCTTGAGAAGAAGTGCCAGATAATTAAACCAAAGAGTAGAATCAATAGCCGACTAGATGTTAAGAATATTATCAAAGAGGGCTCTACATTTAAGAAATCTAGCCTGGTTCTTGGATATATGAGAAGGGAGAAGAGGGGAAATCCTCCTAGCATTCACCTTAGCTATGATTTTGGCAACATTGTCAGGGGACGGTAGTCAGCAATCCTTGAGGGAGAGTCAGTTTCGGGAATGAGTTTAATCAAACCTTGGGAGAGGGAAGGGGAGAAGGAGCCCGTGCATAGAGCATTCGTAGTAGCTTGCAGAAGGGCAGAACCAACTATAGAAAAAGTATAAGGTGATGATAAGGTAATTGGTTGCTATGCAAAAATGTGCAGCACATGGTCTCAATTTGATTGCAAAAGTTTAATATGTTAGTACATTCATTAATAGAAATCAGCAAACTTTCTTGATTTTGAGTTTTGATACTTTAACAAAGGGAATAGAATACCATGTCTTTATCAACAACGAGCCATCATGTACTTGTACAAATTTTATGTGCATTATCATTGTTGAAAAATACAATTCGTAAACATTTTTTCTATGTATATTTGAAGCTCAAAGGATTGGACAAGAACGAAAACATAACCAACGATGAATTGTTTCATGTTTTTTGCTAAAAAAGAAAGCCATATCTGTAGATTAGATTGTTTGTAAAGCTCTTATAGATTGAAAAATAGTCACACCTAAGAATATCAGCTCTTTTTGTTGTGAACATTACCACTCTATTACTACAAGTTGTTTTTCCATTGAGGTTGTCTTTGACTTTCTATTGCTGAAAGTCCTAATATGTGCATTATTATGTAGAATTTATGTTGGCATGAAGTCTTTACAGTGTTGAATTGGTGATTGTCATGATGAGAAATATTGTTTGATTTAAAACTTGCTAAATTAACAAAAACTTACTTACAAAAGGCTAATGCCTCCATGGGGCCTTTATTCACATAAAATCTCTCTTCATTTGATAATTGTTCATCACTCTCCTCTGGTATCTTCATGTCAGTTGGTGACTATTGTGATGTTCTTATATATTTTGTATCATCAACAATATGAATAACTTATGGTCTTCTCTTCATTTCTAGCTTCATTCTTGAGATTATGGCTAGCTAATTGACGTAGGCACATGACATGTCTGACATAAATAAGCAAAATATTACTAGCTTTTATTTAATTGATCTCATTTCAAACCAACCTATTATTTTCCTATCAATAAGGTGATCTAAAGATCACAAGAATCTTTGTCATAAATTTTTATGCTCAAACTTATTTCCTATAAAACACTGCCAATCCTAGGAAAGATTGCAATGCTGTCAAATCAATAATTGGAAAAATGAAAAATACTTTTAAAGGGAAAAATGAAAATACTTTTAAAGAGAAAAATTGCATTTTCATTCTCAAACTCGTGTAGCACGGACACGAAAATTCCAAGATATCATCACAATTGCTTATCAACATGGTAATAGTTATAAAGAGATTTTGAATGCAATCTTTTTTAAAACTAGACACTTATTTTTGCTTAGTTACCTTTTGGAATTGATATTTCTCTCATAAGTTGCTTAAAGATAATTTTATCTTTGACAATATTAGGGGTAATAACTTTAGCTTTGATGCACTCAATGACAAATGTCTGAGAGATTGTTCTCAAGAAGTTGTACTTTTAGATTTAGGTTGATTAAAAAGGTCCCCTATTCCAAGTATATATTTGATGCATAAAAAATGATGGTGGCCAAACTTTGAGAACTCTTTTTCAATATTACATGCTTCTACCTTATTATTACGATACCCCATCTTGTCCTTATGATAGCTTTTTCTACTTGCACTTTTGCCAACTCAACATTTTTGCAAAGCATCTAGGTGACACACAATTATAGATTTCTTGATGGAGAGATCCCACCCATACTAGTATCACTTTCTATAACATACGCTCTTAGGGTACTTTATTAAGTTTTGATATGTGAGGGCATTATTGATGGGATATGTCTCTAGAGTTTTTTCCCCTATATGGTGTGCCACATTAGCTCTTGCTACAATTCTTTTGACCTTATAGAGGACACTAATTGGGGCCCTCCAACTTATAAGTATCTTGGGAGTTGTACATTTTTTCATAGTCTAAAAATAGTGCACTCACATGCACAAGCATGTGAAGGACACACACCTTTGGTTGTTCCAAATATGTGTTTAAATTAGTGATGTTCTTCATGTGATTGAGCACTCAACTTAGGATAACTTTTTCCCTTTTGTTTATTAAAGTAAGCACGATGTAAATTAATTCAGGACCAAACATTACACCTATTGAGCATCATTCATGACTTGATTGTTATCTTAAAGACAACATATCTATGAATGTTAAATTAAGAGTAGACACATTCTAGAACTTTTTAGAAGCCTTCAAAGCCCTAAAGCACAATGTCAAGAAACATCTCCTCTCCAATACAGGGTACAAGCTAGGTGGTAGAAGTTGGGATTTGATTAATAGGTGTCACGAGTGGTCAAACTCAAACAACCATTTTATGACATTACTACACAACCATAAGTAACTTTCTAGGAAAATGAAATATGAACATCTTTTGATCATGCTAGCCATCTACATCATACTTGAATCTACCTTGGAGTTGCAAGTTGGATTTGTGAGGTTGATGTAATCGATGAAGTTCTTCCAAATGCTTTTTGCTGCTCCCCAATGTTATGTTTGGTTATATCTAGATTACTTGTAGAGTATACTTGGCACTTTTAAGCACAAAAGTACACTCTACAATAGTGCTCATAAATAATGTTTTGTATAATCTTCTAACTTCTAATGTAGTAGGCCTTTTTTATTTTTTTTTTCAAATTAGCCTAAAATAAATTGTTGGGCTGATTTCTAATGCTTAAGTTCTCTTTCTCATCAAAATTTAAACATAATAAAAAACCTTTCTTCAAAATTTTTTCCCTTAAAAATCCTTAAACAATCTATACAAATCCTTTGATAATCAAGATTCGAACTAGTATTGATTTAAAACTACAATGTGTGAATCTAAAATTAGCAGAGTTGTAGTATGAATCGATGATAAGTGATGATCATTGAGAACTCCAAAGCACATTCCATGTAGCACATTTCATATTTCAGAGCCAGAGAGAGAGAGAGAGAGAGAGAGAGAGAGAGAGAGAGAGAGAGAGAGAGAGAGAGAGAGAGAGAGAGAGAGAGACAGAGAGAGAGAGAGAGAGAGAGAGAGAGAGAGAGAGAGAGAGAGAGAGTCGCGAGCTTCAACAAATAATTTTCAGATTTTAGATTTGTTGAATGCTCAAGAGTAGAGCATAGAATTTGAAGAGGTTAGAACACACGCTTTTGATTGCACTGTGCATCAACCAACCTTGTTGTTGGGTTGATTCACAACCTTCTAGGTATTAAATCGAGTGTACACCACTGTGGAGTATGGCCACTAGCCAGTAACTAGTCGTTGCTTAATAGTAAATGCTAATTAGTCACTGGTCCGTTAGAGCCTAGAGGGAGGTTAGAGGGAGGTTAAAGGTCACTCTAAAAATCTTTATTTAGTAATTATCATTGGCGAGGTCATTAATTAATCACCAACTTAGGAATGAATGATGATGTGTTCATTGTGTGTGTGAATGTGACTGGTTGATTTTAATTTTTGCTCAAGTAAGTACTAGCCTCTAAGTTAACCTCATAATGTATTATATATAGATTGAACTTTGAAGACTTATTTTTAAAGCCACGAATGAAAACTTTTTGTTTAGATTTGTAGTAGGTAAAAAAACCTACATAATATTTTTCAACAATTAAAAAAGTTTATTGACCCTAAATCTAGCTAAATTCATAAACCTACAAACTAAACAAGGAGGTGAAATGTCAAATGTAACAATTGGGGTGTTTGTATTTGTCGATTTTTTGAGAGCACGGCTCTACAACGATTAATAAGCTGAGCCCAAACATGGAGCAAGATGTAAAGTTGTCAACATTAGAGTCCATCTGGTTTGAGCTTGTGGATATGTGTAAATTATATTAACATATTTAAGCACAAATATACACTTTAGTATCAGTAACAAGCATAAATGTACATTTCATAAAAAAATAATAAGGCAAGCCAAAACATGAAAGAATGTGTTAAGATCACACGATGGCAGTGTTCGGGAAAGCCAGCATAGTTCAAGAATGGAACCGGCATCTTTTCCCAAAAACTGGCATGGCAAAAATTGTATAGGCTTTCTCATGTCATAAATCTTGGGTTTTATTAAAAAAAATTGGCAAATAAGAGGTTGTCACTCAATAGAGGTCGAAAAACTTTTTCACATATCGATTTTTGGAGGAAAGGTTTCCCGAACACTGCACAATGGGTTTAACCCTGTGCACGGCCCACGAGGTGCAACCAATGCATTAAAAATTTGTACCCTGATCAGCCCAAAGCTGCTGCACATATATTTTATTCTTTTTCCAGAGCTGCTAATGGCCTACTATCGATGGACAGCAACAATCTGAACTCCAGTGCAGGTTGTAACATTCCAATCTGAGGCTGTTGTTGAAAGATTATAGCTGTGCTTGCTCGTGTACCGTGAATCAATTATCTGGATTGTGATGGTTACTTCTTCTCACCTGATCTTTAATGGGAAGGTGTGCTCACGAACGTGCATGAATCATGATCTACATCCATGCGCCGATGAACTATACATCCATGTTACTAGAGTACCTACAGAAGTAAAACAAATCTAGCTACAGTGGAAGATGATACTGAGCAGTGAGTTCCAAACTCAAATTGATGTGCTATCAGCTAAGGAAGATGGGACCACTGAGCCTGCATGAGACTGCAGAGCAGTAGTGCTGCAGATTGAATGGCAACTCTACCCTTAAAAAAAATAAGTTTCTGTTAAAACTGAAAGAATGCTCATTTATTTAGTTTAATATTTGAAGGGTGCATGATTTAAATGCTCTTCATTTTGAATGGCAAAAGTCCTATGAAGGGCATTTTGCCGTTCAATCTACAGCAATGCTGCAGAGATGAACCTCGAGGCAGCATTCACAGTTTTGTACTATTTTTACAAATACTGATACTGTTGTGTATGCCGGCAGAACAGAGTAGGTGCAAAGTCAGTAGCTGTTTAGGAGACTAATGAAGCTTAATTCTGAATGACAACGTTTGCTTCTAAATCTTAAGCTGTAACACAATGGAATCTGAAATTTGAATTGCCTTCTGCCAACTAGAAAGCAGATTGCATACGGCTGCAATCCGGCAAGTGAGGGAGCACTATCGTACCAGTAACCATACCCATCAGATGTCTGTTGCTTTGCATTGAATCATTCGGCAGTACTCAGCACAGACAAAGCTACGAAAGTTGTCCAAGTGTTGTGTCAATTCAGTGTACTTTCGTGGACTAGGGCTGAAGGTTGAACAGCGAGGTAGGAATCTTCCAAATACAGGAAACAGCAGAGACGGTCAAATGGGACGTACACTGTATCAGTGGTTGTTGATATGCCGTAGTAGGCAGCAGTCAAGTCAGTTGGCATCAAGATAAAAGTAACACGGCTCACCAGATCTCCAATTAGCCCTGCAAGTTCTTGTAAAAAAAATAAATTTATAACCCTATAAAAAACCTTCAAGCCTATATTACCATATGTATTATATTTAAGTTAGCCTAGAATGAATATTGCTAAGTCCTTGACTAGTTAGGGCTCTTTACTAATTAGTCGGCTATAAGCCTATACATTCAAAGCCTTGAACTCATTACTTAGCTAACAACTGAGTCACCAACTATTAAGAGTTTGTGCCTAGTTAGCGAACGTTCCCTTCCCTTGGGACTCCTCAATCCTCACTCTTGAGTCATTGGGTAAATAGGTTCTTGAATTCTTTTAGAGTCTATTTAACATCAATTTGCAATTTGCATTTTGCAATTTGCAATTTGCAATGTGCAAGTTATGTCATGTAGCCTATCAATGCATTCCAATGTAAGCTTTGTAGGCCCAAAAGGAGCTATTAGCTTTAAGAACAAGGCGGTTAGGCCCTCCAAAAAAGTTAATAAGGATAATAAGCCAATAAGGGCCCAATACAGTTTAAATAACACTTAACAAGGGCTAACTATCACAAGAACACGTGTAGCAAATATCCACGCACAATACAAAGGAGGTGGCGCGGCCAAATTTTTTTTCACATGGATATAGTCGTGGATATACGCGTGGATATGGTCGCGTGGATTATCCACACGTGGATGTTCCACGCAAGTGTCATTTCCGGCAGCAGATCGGCCAGAGGTCGTGAAATTCAAACTGCGTGGATAATCCACGCGTGGATTATCCATGCCAACTCCAACAACCGGCAGCCGGGCAAACTTCTGATACCCGGAGCCGGAAATGAGAATTTTAATTTGGCGTGGATAATCCACGCGTGGATTATCCACACCATAGTAAGATTTATAAAAAAGGCTCGACTTTCGCGTGGATACCGCGTGGCAAATTATCCACGTGAAATTTTTTTTATCCACGCGAAATCCAGAGAGCTGGGGCCGTGGATACCGTGTGGATAAATTTTTTTTCTATATCAACGCGGTATCCACACTATTAAATCTTTGGATTTTGCGTGGATTATCCACGCGTGGATAATCCACGCAAAAGAAAAAAACATTTGTGGTTCGCTCCTAAACTAGAGGTCGACTTCCTTTTTCTTTTGTGTGAGAGAGAGAAAAAGAGAGTATAGATGGGAATGAAGATGAGATGGGGATCAATGTGAGTGAGAATATTGATAGTGTTTAGAGTTTTTAGTTCATTGATGGATGTTAATAGTATGTGTTTTTGTGATCATAAGTTTTAAGATCTTTTTTGTTTGTGATGTAGGCTTGGATATGAAAAATGAAAAAAGAGCTTTCATTGCAAAGGATTGAAAGATCAAGTGCACGCAAAAGGAAAAGCAAAGATTGCAAAACAATGGAGATACAATAGTAAAGGTAAATTCACATTTATTTTGATTCATTGCATTGAATACATCAATAAATACATTTGCATTCAATAGATATGCATTCAATAGACTATACATTTGCATTCATGAATTAAAAATATATGCATTCAAAATTTTTGCAAGAATGATGTAGTGCTAAAACATTATATTGATTGATTTAAAAAAAAGTACATTGATTAGAGAATAAATCCCCCCTTCATACATTGCTTTCTACAAGGCCGTACATTTAATTTTAAAACTCTACTCATCATCACTTCCTCCCTCCCCGCTTCCTTCTCTTGTAAGTGTATGTTGGTGTCCACATCTTCAAACTCCCCTTCGCTTTCATTCACGTTCTCTTCCACATTTTGCTCCTCAATATTTTCACCTTTTCTTCCACATCACGAACTCTTGAAGTTGTAGAGCCTCTCTACAAAATAGAATCAAAGATTCAATTAAATTGAGATTAAACTTACTTGTAAACCACAAAGTAAACAATCACAAAATAATGAAGGTTATGAGTTTACGATTGGAAACAATCCATGGGATTCCATAAAAGCCTTAAGGCCGGCATATCCATGATCGTAATCTTGTTTGTACTCCACGACGGTCATGTGTCTTCCAAAATCACTAAGCTACATTCAACAAAATATAAAGTAACTAAATCATGCAAACAGACATGAACTACATTGCCACACATATTTTTTATAACTCCACCACGTGGATTAAGATCATAATACACACTACACAATTCCTGGGAAGGGACATCTTCGGAAGCTCTTCTCTCAGATGATTCACCCGAAGAAGATAACACAAGATTTTTGATTCTATCTCTTTGTTGAGGAGATAGATTCTCAAAGCACTCTTGATTATATTCTTCGGGCTCCTCACAAGCTCTTCTCCTAGATGGTCTCCCACTTGACCTTCCACTTGACCTACCACTTGAAGACATTTTATCAAAGAAAAACTTTAAAAGTTAGAAAGTAGTGGAGAATGGGAGTGAAAGAGTGTTAGATTAGAAGAGTAAGCAATGACAAGAAAGCATAGATCAATAGTAAGCAAGAGCAAGCAAGATCAATAGCAAGCAAGATCAATAGATTAGGAAGAGATTGCAAGCAATAGCAAGAGCAAGATCACTAGCAAGGAAGAGCAACCAAAAGCAAGCAAGCAAGCAAGATCTATAGAGCTTGGAAGAGCAATAACAAGCAAGCGGCACTAAACACTAGATTAGGAAAACCACTAGAACTTGAAAGCAAAAAAAGAGGAGCAAGAATGCTCACGGAAATGAGGTTTTATTGGCACTCAAGTTTTGCATGGATTATCCACGCAGAAGTTATACACGCGTGGATGTTCCACACAGTTTTTTCCCCTCTCTTCACACGTGGGAGGGTCCCCCACATGGGCTTGCATGCTTTAAATGTCATTCATGCAAGTCTTAATCTTTTCTAGATTTTATGAGAATATTTTATTGTAGGATTTGACATAAAATCTTACATAAAATATATTTTTTAATATGATGGAACATAAAAAATCAATTCAAAGATCATTATGGTAGTATTTAATTGTTAAATCTAGTTTTATATTGTTATAAATTTTATTTTTCTTGAGATTTGACATACAAGACAAAATCATGAGATAAAAAATAGTAAATATTGTTATTAAACAAGTAATTTGACAAGTTTTTTTTAGGATTTTATGACATAATATTATGTCAAATCGGTGATGTCATAAAACATTTAGTTTATTAATAATCTAGGTGTCATACATTTGATATAATTTGATGACATGATTATATGGTCAAATAGAAAATTTTTTGCTTTTGTCATGTGACCTCTTAAATGGTTGCATGGGGTCATTTAGATTCTTATATTGAGGACCTTAGTGATATGTGACCTATATGATATATCTTTTTAATTGTTGATGTGTGACCTATATAACCTTATATGATATCATAGTAATTAGTTGAAATATCATTTAGCATTGTAATAAAGATGTTGATCAATGGTGTGCTAGCTAGTATATGATTGATTGACATTGTCCAATTGCTCGCCTTTTCTTTTCGATTCGAGGAACATCATCTTGCATACAAAGCAACCATAGATAGAAAGGGCGAATGCATATTGCTCGTCATGAGATACCATGGCACACTAGGCCAATCCAAAGAGATTTATCCCTAACTAACTTGAGCCAAGTATTAATTAATCAAATGAGTGATTGAGTGGGCAATCAATCAATTGAGTATATGACTGATTGTTTGATTTTGATCATTCCATCTTGAAAGAAAGATTGAGTGAGATCATCACTCATCTTGGACAAGAGTTCAAATGGAAGGCTTCGAACATTGACTGCTATGTGGTCTTTAAATTTGTTGAGATAGGTTTGCACGCACTATCTACTGATGTCCTAACATTTGTCAGTATGAACCTCATTTTGATTGATCATCATGTGTTGCCCCACCCAAGCAATTTTCTTGATAGGAATGTTACTAGAATATTAGATTTTCATTACGCATAACTAGAATATACATGGATCAGATGTTGGCATGTCTTTAACAAATTATATTTGTTCAGTACATACGGTCTCATAATGATTACTTATGATGTGATATAGAGTAGCTAGCTACAGTGTGTATATGTCATCAACGATGTCATCATCATCAAATGGCGATTCATCTCATGATCGCAACAGCAGGTATATATTGTTATTGATATTGACATCAATTGCACTTTATTTGTTATTTGAATATGAGTGTATAAATTTTCTTGCAAATTTATTCTTACAATGACATTTGATTGGAATTATGAATTCTAGAAAAATTATCGTACCTCCACGTGATTTAGAAAAAGAAAAAAGAATTGAGCTCTATCACAGAAAAAAGGAACAAGCAAGACTAAAGTACAATGAACAACTATTGACTGGTTCATCTTCAAGCTCTTCCATTAGTCGACGTAGACAGCCTATTGATCCTTCACATGTATGTATATTGATTTATGTCATAATTTTTTTGTTTGTAATAGTGATGTACTTCGATTTGGTTGAGGATTGTGAGATAGTATATTGCTCAAATGAAGGTTGCAAATGCACTAAATGTACAAAGACTATTTTGTCAATTTTTGTGACATGTTGAAATTCGTCAGATGTTAGAATTTGTCAATTTTCACTTGAATGACACTGAAAGAATTTGTGCTATTTGCAATTGGATTATTGGACCAGATTCAAATAGAATATGATGAGAGTATACCATGTACATGCACACAATGCAAAGGCCTTAGGATTTGGACAAGGAGGATTGTCAACGATCATATTTGGGCCAATGAAGTGCACACAGAGGATCCAAGAGTACGAGAGGTAAACTCTTTAAAGTGTATTTTGGAAGTGCTTTAATCTTTTGTTGATTTCAAATGTGTGGACTGTCCACAACCTGTACTTGTGATCTCCTAAGGTGTGTAGATGCATCAAGATCAAGACTAGATTGAGATTCAAGATCTATCTTTGATTCTATGGCAAAAACACACTACATGCATTCAATCACTTCCAACTCTCACTCACATGTGTGGGAAGTGTTCCAAAAATAATCTAAGTAAAAACAAGCTGCTCTCCTCGGGTAGAGAGATAAAATCATCATGAGCTCTTGGGTAGAGAGAGAAAGCTAGAAAACCAATTACTCACAAAATCCATTCAATCTCAAAATCAATTAGATCCAAATGAGAAGTACAATGATACTAGTAGATCCACAAGCTACCACTATGCTTAACTATGATTGGACCACACTTTTGCCACCTCTTAATCCTATTGGACCATTGATCCATTCACCTCTAAATTCTATTGGACCATTTTCAAGCAAACCTCAACTTCTATTGGACCTCTTAAATTTCATCAAACAAAAGTATTACACTTGTCTACACTCTAATTGGCACGAGTTTAGCCTCTTACTCTATTTTGGCTAAATAGTGGCATTACAAGTGGAAATGGGTAATTTGCCATCTATGCCAAATTTGGTCCTATCAACATCCTACACCTAGATGCTTGATATAAAAACATAAGACTCCTATATCTAACATCGATAATCTTTTTCAATTCTTCACACTTCTAAAAAATTATCTATGAAAATTTGAGCATTGATCTTAATATAACTCCAAGATTAGATCTTTGCTTGATGAAAGCACTTTTGCTCAAAGGCTTGGTGAGTAGATCGGCAATACAAGAGGACGAGTTGACATGCTCCAAATAGATTTTTCCTCCAATAAGCTTTTCTCTCACAAAATGGTGTGCCACTTCTATATGCTTGCTTCTTGCATGAAATATGAGATTATTGGCAAGAGCTTGGGCCGAGATATTATCACACTTGATAATTGGTAGATCATATTCCTTGATGCACTTTAGCTCCAATAATCTCTTGATCCAAGGAACCTCTTTGGTAGTTGTAGTGAGTGCTTTGTACTCGGCCTCACATGAAGAGAGAGATATAGTATCTTGCTTTTTGGAAAGCCAATATATTAGATTGCCTCCAAGAAAGATAGTGTAAGCACTAGTAGACTTTCGATCCATCTTGTCACTTGCAAAATCCAAATCCGAGTAGCTAACAATGGATAGATCTTCACTTTTATAAAGTAGACCATAATCACAGATAAAGATACATATCTTAGAATCCTCTTGGCCATCTTCCAATGATGAATCTTAGGATCTTGCATAAATTGACTCAATTTGTGCACACCAAAACTTAAATCGGGCCTAGTAATGGTAAGCCAAATCAAGGAGCCTACAAGACTCCTAAAAAGTGTGATGTCCTCGAAGGATCTTTCATCACCGTTTATTAGGATCTTTTACAATTTGCTCCATTGGAGTATCTATGCTCTTAGAATTTTCCATATGGCTGTACAGATGGATACAGGGGTTGATTCGAGCATGGACCAGGGGGGAGCTCCAGATCTAGCAGATCAACTGCCAACTATACCGGCAGTACAAGCGGGTCCATCCTCATCAAGGACAAGCCATTTATTCAGAAGGCCCATCAACTGTCAAGGACCAGATCCAGACCTTCTTAAAGTAGCATCCACATGAGTCCTCGCGTGGTGGATGGGTTCTCAAATTTAAGACCTCCAAGATCGAGGCCGGCAAAGAATTAGACAAAATACCTGCACTGGGAGAGCAGCCGGCATGGAGAATCACGGTTTTTGAGAAAACTCCGGAATCAATTAGGAGTTACGTTGCCAGCCCTCGCCAGTTGCGGGTAGATCCTTATTACATGCCAATGCCGAGAAGACAAAAATGGAAAGATTTGAGATTGGCTATGGATAAAATCATCGTCCATACGCCCAATTGGCCAATCATCCATCAGCCTTACAGTTGGAACATTTCAGTGGATTTTCACCGGGCCTTACAAGCATATCAGAGAGAGTATGTCCACTCTACGGATCCAATGGTGCGACAATCGGCAATGTTTGCAAAAGATCTAACTCTGTTGGCGTCAGTGGCAACCAAATGGGACGATTGCCTTCCTACCCTGGCATTTGATCCAATTAAGCCGATGGCCTCAGAGCAAATCAAAGATCAGCTGTCGATTGTTCAACTGTATTTCCGTGCGGCTCTGATGGGAGGCTCTTAGGAATCGCGCTTCACCTCATGGACAACTTCCAAGTGGATTGCCGGAGCCCACCGTTGTTTTCTGCCGCATAATTTGGATTTCAATACTGCACGTCTTGATTTATGAGAAGGTGCAATATCATTTAATTAAGATTCGGCATGAAGCCAATAAAAGTCCCCAATAACTGCATATTGCAGGTGTCATGGGACCGCCACCAGTTTTGGTGGGGGATACTGTTGAAGGGTTTGCGAATCCCAAGGCAATCCTAACCCTAGTTAATAAGTCAGAGGGATTTAGCACCCTGCGTGTGTAAGTCCAACCCGATGATCACATAGTTATTTGATTGATTAGTTAAAAGTTAATAAAAGGACTTTAGGCCTTTTTGCGGGACTTTTCATGTCGCAGGGCCTAAATTTCAAGTTAGTGAATAAAGTTGGGTTTCCCTCCAATTTTGATGGTTCTCACACTTTTTTAAATTTGAATAAAAAGAGAGGCAAGATTGGACCAATAGGATTCAGAGACCAGGGTCCTCCTCTCTACTATAAAAAGGGACCAACTCGAGTTGTTCCTCATGTTCATTTTCTCATTTCAATAAAGTAGATTGGTTCTCTTTAGAAATGGATTGATGAATTTTCTTGCTCTTCCTCTCTTTTTCTCCATTTCTTATGCTTTATTTTGTATTTGCTAATTATTGGATTTGATCATTATTGGGATTGCTATTTCTTATGCTTTTTGTGAGAGAGAAAAGGAGAGAGAGAAGATTAAATTTCTATCATTGTTGTGGATTTAGGGTTAATGGAACTTGCCAAAGGATTTGCTCAAATCCATGGCCTTGATTATGAAGAGACCTTTGCACCCGTTGCAAAGATGGTGACAATAAGAATTCTTATTTCTCTTGCTTGTTTCTTTAAATGGAAGGTGTTCCAATTAGATGTATCCAATGCTTTTCTAAATAGTTATCTTGAGGAGGAGATCTATATGGAACAACCTCAAGGATTCATCAAGGATGAGTCCAAAGTGTGCTTGTTCTTCAAAAGTCTTTATGGACTCAAGCAAGCACCAAGATCATGGTATTCAAGACTTAATTCTTTCCTTATCTCACTAGGATTTACTCTTAGTGACTATGATCCTTCCATGTATCTAAAGTTTGTTGATAGTAATATTGTCATTCTTCTTATTTATGTTGATGACATTATTCTTTGTGGAAGTTGTATCAAGCTAGTTGATGAAACTAAGCTAGCACTTGGATGTGAGTTTAAAATGCAAGATCTAGGAGATACATTACATCCTAGGCCTAGAGATTGATTTTTATGAAGATCATGTTTTTATATGCCAATCTAGATATGCTCACTCTATGTTGAAAAAATTCCATATGGAAAATTCTAAGAGCATAGATACTCCAATGGAGCAAATTGTAAAAGATCCTAATAAAGGTGATGAAAGATCCTTCGAGGACATCACACTTTTTAGGAGTCTTGTAGGCTCCTTGATTTGGCTTACCATTACTAGGCCCGATTTAAGTTTTAGTGTGCACAAATTGAGTCAATTTATGCAAGATCCTAAGATTCATCATTGGAAGATGGCCAAGAGGATTCTAAGATATGTATCTTCATCTTGTGATTATGGTCTACTTTATAAAAGTGAAGATCTATCCATTGTTAGCTACTCGGATTCGGATTTTGCAAGTCACAAGATGGATCGAAAGTCTATTAGTGCATAAACTATCCTACTTGGAGGCAATCTAATATCTTGGCTTTCCAAAAAGCAAGATACTATATCTCTCTCTTCATGTGAGGCCAAGTACAAATCACTCATTACAACCACCAAAGAGGTGCTTTGGATCAAGAGATTATTATTGGAGCTAAAGTGCATCAAGGAATATGATCTACCAATGATCAAAGTCTGATAATATTTCGGCCCAAGCTCTTGCCAATAGTCTCATATTTCATGCAAGAAGCAAGCATATAGAAGTGGCACACCATTTTGTGAGAGAAAATCTTATTGGAGGAGAAATCTATTTGGAGCATGTCAACTCGTCCTCTTGTATTGCCGATCTACTCATCAAGCCTTTGAGCAAAAGTGCTTTCATCAAGCATAGATCTAATCTTGGAGTTATATCAAGATCAATGTTTAAATCTTCATAGATAATTTTTTAGGAGGAGTGTGAAGAATTGAAAAAGATTATCTATGCTAGATATAGGGGTCTTATGTTTTTTATATCAAGCATCTAGATGTAGGATGTTGATAGGACCAGATTTGGCATAGATGGCAAATTATCCATTTCCACTTGTAATGCCACTATTTAGCCAAAATAGAGTAAGAGGCTAAACTCGTGCCAATTAGAGTGTAGACAAGTGTAATACTTTTGTTTGATGAAATTTAAGAGGTTCAATAGGATTTAGAGGTGGAACCTTGAAGGGTCCAATAGAATTTGAGGTTTGCTTGAAAATGGTCCAATAGAATTTAGAGGTGAATGGATCAATGGTCCAATAGGAATAAGAAGTGGCAAAATGTGGTCCAATAATAGTTAAGCATAGTGGTAGCTCGTGGATCTACTAGTATCATTGTACTCCTCATTTGGATCTAATTGATTTTGAGATTGAGTGGATTTTGTGAGTAATTGATTTTCTAGCTTTCTCTCTCTACCCGAGAGCTCATGATAATTTTTTCTCTCTACCCAAGGAGAGCAGCTTGTTTTTACTTAGATTATTTTTGGAACACTTCCCACACGTGTGAGTGAGAGTTGGAAGTGATTGAATGCATGAAGTAGTGTGTTTTTGCCATAGAATCAAAGATAGATCTTGAATCTCAATCTAGTCTTGACCTTGGTGCATCTACACACCTTAGGAGATCACTAGTACATGTGATGGTTAGTCCACACGTGTGAAATCAACAGCCTCGTTACTGTGAGCAGGTACACATGCTATGCTATCATGTTTTTCATTTTATTGCAAGTGACTTCAGTATTTAAGTTTTTGATATGTTCTAAAATAGTAATTTCTGCAAGTGTTTTTTCAACCAGATCGACTAAACAAGATATGGTGGTTTGTAGCTCAAGTTGAACCACGTTCACGACGAGTATTTGAGGGTGCAAATGTTCAGAATGAAATGGAAAATCTTCATTTTATCTATGAGATTGAGCTACCTAGAGATGTAGTAAATCTTCAAACCATACTTGAAGCACCCACTTCCATAGATGTTGAGAATAGAAATTCTAATAGTCAGGATGATGAAATAATTTTTGAAAGTGAGAGTGATGATGAAAATCATCTAAGAGGAGATGAATTGCAAGATGATGTCGCTGATGAAATTGATTCTTGTAATTCTGAATAAGAATTGATTATTGCAATTCTGAATGAAATTGATTCTTGCAATGCTTTCAAATGATAGTTATTTAGCCAAAACAAAATCTCATTTTTGGTCAAGTTCGTGAAAAGAATAGACATAAATTGACTTCAATCCCATTTTTTTGGAGATAATGTCGGTGAAGATAGATGTACGGTTTCATGTTTCAAAAAAATTCTCATTTTTTTAACAAATGTTGCAAAGGCAGTAAATCACTAAAAGCATGTGAGCTAATTAAATCACCACCACAAACTATGACATAATCAAGTGTTTCATCATAGTCAATCCCCTTGAATTGAGCATATCCCTTGGCAACTAGTCTTGTTTTATAATTGTTCACACTACCATCTTGATTGAGCTTGATCTTAGAGACCCATTTGCAAACAGTAACATTTTGTATCTTTGATGGGGGATCAATAATTTTATAAGTATCTCAAAAAATGCATCGTATACTCAATTTTCATTGCATTAAGTCACTCTTTTGTTGCTAAAGTCTCATTCACACTTGAAGGAACATCATCAATCTTAAGGTAGTAATAAGGGCAATAAAAATTAAACAATCATCAACTTGTAATTGCTTCTCTCTTCCTTGTATTTGAGCTTTGATGGTTGCATTTGGGCTCTGATACCATGTTAAAATCAGA
The DNA here is from genome assembly GCA_029204225.1 of Diphasiastrum complanatum. Classification (NCBI taxonomy): domain Eukaryota; kingdom Viridiplantae; phylum Streptophyta; class Lycopodiopsida; order Lycopodiales; family Lycopodiaceae; genus Diphasiastrum; species Diphasiastrum complanatum. The sequence continues at coordinate 13,973,827 of CM055095.1, read as the reverse complement.
GGTTATGAACCTCATTTGGATACTAAAACATTGAAAAAGCATCAAAGGTTTCACTTATATCTAATAGATAGAAAACTAGCACACAATTCAACCTATTTTGCATCTAATTGGCAAGAGCTTTTGAACACCACAATAAAACTAGAAATAATTGATCCTCACATCCTATCACACACGTGGAAAGTATAGTACTTTGTTCAGATTCAGATCTATTCATTAGACACAAAAAACACCACATTCATCATTCACCAATTCCTCATTAAAAAACAAACTTGCCAAAATCACCATCTCTTGATGATCTCTCAAAGTATGTACAAAATGAGCTCTCAATCCATATCAAATGATCTCGGATATGAGATTAGGGTAGAGTGCCATTAGGGTAGACCCTAAACCCATGGCTATCAAAGCCTTAGATCATGCACAATTACCCTCTTGGTAGCTCGAGTCAACTGTCTTACAAAAGTTGGTGGCCGACCTCATAAAAAATCCCAATCATCTAGGAACATCATGATATAATTCACTTTAGAAAAGTATTTATTTAACTAATTCCATTTCGTTATCAACATGCAAAAAAAAAAAAACCTCATCATAATATAATTCACTTTAGAAAAAAAAAAATATAACCTCATCATAATATAATTCACTTTAGAAAATAATTTATTTAACTAATTTCATTTCATTATCAACATGCAAAAAAAAAAACTGCGTGGATAATCCACGCAGAAAATATCCACGCGTGGATATCTTTAACGTCCGCTCCGGTCCGGTCCGGTGAAGAAGTTGTACAAACTGAAATTTGCATGGATTCTCCACGCGAAAACTGCCTTCCGGCGTCACCAAGCTTCCCTCCCAAACAGTTGCTGGAATTTTCAAAATTTAATTTGGCGTGGATAATCCACGCACATAAATTTTTCGGCGCCGTGTCAGAAAAACACCGGTTGACTGGCCGGAGGCGTGTTCAAAAACTTTTTGGCCTGGATAATTCATGCGTGGATGTTCCACGCAAACAAAATTTTGGAAAATCGACTAAGTGTCGGGTGTCGCATGGATACTCTGCATGGATAAACACAAAGTTTTCTAGTTGTGTATCCTTCAAGATAATTATGTTTAATCAAGTAAGAGATTGTCTATAACTAGACAAGAGACATCAACTTTTGAATCTTTTGGCTCATTTGCAAGTGAGAGCTTTTTGCTTCCTCCTTGTGAATGTGAGCTATGGGAATTTCCATTGCTAGGTCTCATGTGCCCTATCCACATGAATCCATGTTCATTTTCCAGTGCTTTGTACTCCTTGTGTTTCTACCTTTCTTTGGATATGCTATCTTGGATGCTTTGCATTTTTCTAGAAGCTTTACTTCTATTGTAATTGCTATTTGCTTGGGATTTGGCAGATGACATTCTTGGTATCAGAGCCTTAGATCCATGGTTCTATGTGAATTTCATTAGATTTGATGAGTTTATTACTTTTGTAGTGTTTTTTGGCTAATTTCTAACTCTCAAATTTTCAGGTCTGTTCAGATCAATTTTTACCACTAAATCTCATTTATAATTTTTTATTTGATTCCATATATTCTAGAGCTTTGTTTTAGCTTTTATTGCATCAATTTAACCCATCCTAATGTAGGTTAGGTCAAGTCAAGAGAGTTGGTCATGTCTATTTGGTGGTCATCCCTACTTTATAGGACCTACACCTAAGTTTAAGGTGAAAATTTGACCAACTAGCTACCTACCAAGCATAACTCTAGGAAATAGACTAGGGTTTCATTTTAGGTCAAGGAGAGTGAGTTAATTTCCTTATTACATGCTGGAAATCCACCTAACTTCAAGAAGGAAGTCGAATTTGCTATGTATTCCCTCTCTCCATAGTGAGAAGATAGAAAATTTTTGGAGCTCATTGGCAATCTCAAGCTAGTTCACTATGTACATTGAGTTTTTGTGATCCAAATGAAACCAAATCAATTTCTACTTGTTTCTCAGGTTGAAGGCCATACTACAGCCTGTAGTACACACGTGTGGGCTCGGATTTCAATGTTTATCAATGCTTTTGATTGTTAATGCTGCTTGTTGTTTGTCAAATTGCCAATCTAGATCAACTCTTTTGTGTCTAGTTTTTTGATAGATTTGTTAAGCAACAATCCAATCACTCTTGTGGATCTTTTGTAGATCCATTTATGGTCCTAAAGTACATTACTTTCACATGGTATCAGAGCCAAGTACAAGAGCATAAGCCATTGATGTAATGCAAATCCATTTTTAGCAAGTTTTGGTGCTAAAAACTAGTCTTGAGAGGGCAAGCTAGAATCTTGATTTTGGTGAGGAGATTTGATCCCAAACTTGGTAGGGGTCCAAATCCATACTGTCCACATGTGTGGGCACCTCTGAACCTGCATTTAATGCATGGTATTCATTTGATCCAAAAAAATTCAATTTGTGAGCTGTTGGTGTAATTTTTGGTGGAGATCCTAGGATAATCTACCAAGATCATTTGGCATTGATTAGATTTGAATTTGTTTCATGGAATCTAATTAATCTAGGCTGAGTTCAAGTCCTATTAAGGTTAAAAACAGGTCTTGAAAGTACACCAAGAAGGAAGAAAAAGATTAAGCCATTTTTTGTCCAAAAATAGCCAAAATTGGCAAGATTTGATTGTAAGTAGATTTCACATCATCTTATCTTCATTCCAACTTTGTGAGGGAGTGCTAGAACTGAGATTATAAGTCCATTTGTTGGATTAGAAATCTAATTTGAGTGAAAAACTACAAGAGAGAGACCTTAGTGAGTTTCTAGAGACAATCAAATCCATTTCTTGGCAAGATTTGTTTGAAAGTAGTTTTCACTTCATCTTATCTTCATTCCAGCTTTGTGAGGGAGTGATAGAACTGTGATTATAAGTCCATTTGTTGGATTAGAAATCAAATTTGAGTGAAACACTGCAAGTGTGAGACCTTTGTGAGTTTCAAGTCAATCAAATCTTTTTCTTGTTTGTAGAAGTCACTAGCAAGATGGGATCTGCTAGAGCATACCTTCTAGAAGCTAGTGAGAGGTTGAATTCTACAAATTATGCTATTTGGAAGGTTAGAATGGAGTCACTATTGGTGCTCCAAGACCTTTATGAGTTCTTGATTGAAGATGAAGATGAACCTCTAGGTGCACAGGAGTTAGCTAGATACAAGAAGAGATCTAGGCTTGCACTTTATTGTGTGAAGATGAATGTGAGCAATGATTTGTTGAGAGAAGTATCAACTTGTACTAATGCTAAAGAGGCTTGGGAGTCTTTAAAATCAATCTATGAGTCTAGCAACACTTCTAGAGTTCTTATGCTTAGAAATCAAATTTTGCAAAGCATGAGGAGAAGTGAGGAGAGTGCACAGGATTATGTACTCAGAATCAAGTCTCTAAATAGGGAGTTGGCTTCCATTGGAGAGAAGATTCATGATGAAGAGCTTGTACAAATTGTCCTTAATGGTCTAGGAGATGACTTTGCAAATTTGGTCCAAAGTTTTGCCATCCAAGACACTTTGCCAACTATAGAAAAACTTCACAGTGTATTAGTGGCTGAAGAGTGTAGGATGCTCCATGCAAAATCTAGGATGAGTTCCTTGTCGTTGCAGGATGGTGATGAGAAAGCCAATTTCTCATTCAAGGGCAAAATGAAGAACAATGGAAAGAAGAAGCATCCAAAGGAGGCCAAAGAAGAGGATGATGCATCAAGCTCAAAGGACAAGTCAAAGCAGAAATGCTTCTTTTGTGGAAGGAAGGGGCATTATGCATTTGAATGCTACAAGAGGCTAAGAGCACAAGTGGAGGAGGACAAAACCTTGCAAAGGAGGAGGAGGAGGATGAAGTAGATGTATTCTTGATGGCATCTACATCCTCACCAACAAGCAATAGCAATTCAAGAGACAATTGGTGGATCGACAGTGGGGCTAGCTCCCACATGTCTTGTGAAAAGGACTTTTTCTCAACCTTACACTCTTTCAATGATGCTAAAAAGTTTGTCTTTACTGCAAATGATGAAGAGTGTAGGATAGATGGTGTTGGCACCATCTCTTTGTATTTAGAATCCTCAAAATGCATGGACCTAGAAAATGTCCTTTATGTACCATCAATCACCAAGAATATGCTTAGTGTTGGTCTACTCTTAGAAAGTGGTTTGGATGTCCACTTTAAGCATGGTGTTTGCTTCATCTTGAAGAATGATGTTTGCATTGCGAAGGGATTTAAACATGGAAGATTGTTTATGTTGGAAGCTAGTGTTGCTTTTGAAAGAATGAGCTTGGCAAAGGAGGAGATCACTCAAGAGGAGATCTTGGCAAAGTGTGATCTTGCTTGCATTGAGGAGGAGCATCAAAAGGAGGAAGATCTTGAGGATAAGCCTCAAAGCATGAGAGTTCCAAGGGAGTCCTCAATGACAATGTCCGAGTCATCAAATTGCATGCAAATTGTCCATTCAAGTGTGCATCTTGCAAGGGTGGTGAGCATTGGAGAGTCTACTATCTTTGAATACTTTTTGGAAAGTATTAGTAAACATGAGGTGACTTGTTTCTTACCTTTAAGATCCATGGTGTTTATTACTTTGTATGACAAGACAATGAAATGAGATGCTTTGAAATCTACATTTGTTGTTGATAAAGCAATTTCATTGGATAACTATTTTTGTAATAGTTTGAATAGAGTCATAAAAGATGAAACATCATTTGCTTTGGAAATCTTTGTGTCCACATGCTTTGTGCATGATCATTCCAATGTAAGGACCAAAGATTATCCTATTTCAATGATAGGAATAATGGTAGTGTTTTGCTCTTCAAGTAGAGATTGTAGAATCTACTTGTTTTCAACCAAAGAATTTGTCAATGGTGAAAATGTGATCTTTCAAGAGTGGAAGATTTGTAAACTTAAAGAAGCACCTTTGGATCAACACATTATTCAATTCATTGATGTTTTGGAGTCAAGTCAAGTGGAGGATCAAGCTCAAGACCCGAGGACTCCAAGGAGAACCTTGAGTATCAAGATAGAGCCATCTAGGCTCAATCAAATGGATCAAGCAAGACAAGTTGTCTTTGGCAACATTATTTATGCACCTAATATTTTAATTGATGTATCTTCAAGTGCACAAAATGCCTTGGAATCCATGGCTTGGCATGATGTTTAGTTTTGAAGTGTGCTACATGTATATAGACACATTTATGGAACATCTTGTAAGGGATCCTCTAAGAGGTGGTGAAAGATCCTTCATGGACATCATTCTCTATTGGAGTCTCAAAAGTTCCTTCTTTTTAGCTGGATTTTTTAGACACTTCTAAAAGCTTTCATTGATCTATCAAGAGAGTTGTAAATAGATCAAGCTAAATTTGAGGAGGAGTGTGAAGAATTGCCAAAAATTGGCAAATCTAGCTTGATCAAAAACCATGTAGAATAGTGTAGATTGTGTACACAAGTGGGTCCCACACATGTGAGGCCATGATGCCACATGGGAAACCCATCCTAATGTAGGTTATGTCAAGTCAAGAGAGTTGGTCATGTCTATTTGGTGGTCATCCCTACTTTATAGGACCTACACCTAAGTTTAAGGTGAAAATTTGACCAACTAGCTACCTACCAAGCATAACTCTAGGAAATAGACTAGGGTTTCATTTTAGGTCAAGGAGAGTGAGTTAATTTCCTTATTACATGCTGGAAATCCACCTAACTTCAAGAAGGAAGTCGAATTTGCTATGTATTCCCTCTCTCCATAGTGAGAAGATAGAAAATTTTTGGAGCTCATTGGCAATCTCAAGCTAGTTCACTATGTACATTGAGTTTTTGTGATCCAAATGAAACCAAATCAATTTCTACTTGTTTCTCAGGTTGAAGGCCGTACTACAGCCTGTAGTACACACGTGTGGGCTCGGATTTCAATGTTTATCAATGCTTTTGATTGTTAATGCTTGTTGTTTGTCAAATTGCCAATCTAGATCAACTTTTTTGTGTCTAGTTTTTTGATAGATTGTTAAGCAAGCATCCAATCACTCTTGTGGATCTTTTGTAGATCCATTTATGGTCCTAAAGTACAGTACTTTCACAGGTAAGATATGCAAAAGTTATTGCAATTTGCCCAAAAGCTGTCAAAATAGGTGATTACAATTTTCCTTTCACTTTGTTTGAAATTCTCAAATTTGATTTGATCTTTTATTTCAAGTTTTAGTAGGATTTTAGAGCGTTGTCTTAGCTTTGATCCGATCCATATGACAGGTCATTTGGATTGGTACTCAAGAAGTTATGACAAATCTTGTTTTCTAGCTCTAGTTTACTAGTTTTCTTTCTTTAAAAATTTGCTTGTTCTATTGTTAAATTGACCTATCAAATCATGTTCAATCATTGATTTGATCCTATAGATTGATTGATCTTGTTGTTAGCTTTTTAAAAGTAACGATTTTTTTATGATTGAGATCAATATTGAGAGAGTTAGGATCAAATTAGTGGAGGTGGGTCAGATTTGCCATAATTATGAAAATTTACTTTTGAATTTTTTCAAGTGAGAGAAAAGCACTTCATTTCTTCAACTTTGAAGTTTTATTTTTTTTGTAATTTTTTTCAGCATTTCATTTTAAAGATTCGCCAGATTATACCCCAAAAAAAAAAAAACCCAGTTCTAACCCTATGTTCACTTATTAGGTCTAAGAAATGAGAAGTGCTAAAAAAACAAAGAGATACTATGGCTAAAATTTCAAAACCTAAATTTTTAGGTTAATACAAAAAAACCTAAACCTAACCCTAACACCCCTTCACTCCCCCCCTCCCTATACTTAGGTCTCTGCCCCCGCCCCTTCTCTCTCTCTCTCTCTCTCTCTCTCTCTCTCTCTCTCTCTCTCTCTCTCTCTCTCTCTCTCTCTCTCTCTCTCTCTCTCTGAGCCTGCCTGCATGCACATAGGCACAGCCCGTGGCCCCTCTGGCCCAATGAATTTTTTTTGTTTTTTAAAAGGATATAATAATTCTATATATTACGGTTCCTTTTCTTTGATGAGCACATAAATGGTAGAAGAAGTGAGTGTAAATTTTTTTTTGTCTTAAATTCTAAATTTATTATGGTTCTTACAAGTTTTTCAATGGGCACATCAACATTTCATGGATTTCAAGTATTATACATTCCAATTTGTAAAATTTTTTTAAAACCCCCCATTCTAAGCTGTTTATTTCAATAGGCTTCTCATTCTTTGACTCTAGATAACTTTTTTGTGAGATCTCAGAATTCAGTGCTACAAAAACAAAAAGTACTCAGTTCGTCAAGCTGAATACGATCATTAGTATTTTTGTTATCATTACTTAATTAGTTTATTATTTTTAATGTACCTTCTAGGGCAATTTATTTTTAATTTTCTTATTACTTTTGAGTTCCATAATTTCTTCATTTGAGTTCTGAATTTAATGCCGTAAAAAGAAAAAATGTTCAGTTTCACATGATCTACAGGTTTTTGTCATTTTTATTTTCACTCATCGTAGAACTCTGAGTTTTAAGTGGTGGAGAAAAGAGCATTCAGACTGCTTATCAAAGTCAATTGCACATAAACTTCAACTCAGTATACTATAACCTAAAGGTCCTTCAATTCTCAAGATGGATGTTGATTCTGAAAATAATTCTTCATCAACATCATCAGTAAATGATTTGGAAGTGCAAAGTGATGAAGAAGAACAATTATCAACAATCAAAGAGCCCGTTCAACAAATAGGTCATCCAATTTCATCTACAGCTCTTGATTTTTCCTTGAAACAAGAAATGATCAATCAACATTTATGCAGTGCTATGGAGTGTACACAATATTGGCAACATAAATGTAATTCCCAATTTGAATCGAGCAAGAAAATTCCAAATGCGAGTACAGTGTTAATGCAAGGACACTGAAAATCAGCTAAGGATAATTAAAACAATATGGAGGATTATGAGGACACAATTTTTGTTTTGAAAGTTGATCTTCAATTGAGCAATACAAAGGCCAATTCATGTAATGAAGTTGTCAATGAGGCAAATTGCTCAAGGACCCCGACTTTCTTGATGTTACAAAAACTATTGCATCGCATTCAACCAAAAGACCTGTCTAAGACTTTTTGCAAAATAGGATTATCAGACACGGATAAAAATGATCTATATGAATGTTTCACATTCAATATAGAGCGCACAATGGAATGTGATGAGACTTGTCATATACAAGTTGGAAATCGTCCTAGCTATGAGATGGGACAAACAATCAAAGATCCATTATATCAAAGTTCTAGTTTGTGGTTCAAAATATTGGAGATATCAATGTTTTTGAATAGGATAATGTAATCTATGGAAGATTTTTCATAGAGACTTTGAGTGAAAGAGATATCGTCACTCTTTGCAAGCATCTCATTCACTCAATATTATTGGAAATGATGTTCAATCATAATATCATTTGTTATGTCCAAAGATGATCAATCGGAGCATACTGGTTTCTATATTGGAAATTGATCATGACAATAATTCTTTCATGTGGGATCTTAACAATTCAGATGCAAGACTAATGGTTATTGTCGAAGCATTTGGATTGAACAACAAAGTCAGTATCCAACCACATGACAAAATCTTCAAGCTAGCACAAGTGGATGCAATGCTAAAATATGACCCTAAAGGAACAGTGGATAGATCATCCAATTTGTCATGATGCCGAAGAAGTAGACAAAAGAAGATATTGCGATTTGGTTGTCCAAAGCAATATGGTGTTTCATCCATATTTTCTCCTTAATGGAAAAGAAGATTGTAGACTTAAGCTATTAGATGGGTTTTATTCAAACAGCCCTGAATCTACAACTATGGAGCAAGTTGCTGGACATGACATCTTCTTAAGGACTACTTACATGGAGCATTCAAATCTATCGGACGAGCGTCTTCATTTTTTAGGACAAATGTTTAAGTAGGGGGAGTGTCATGTACTTCTAGTACATTAGTGCTTATCAACGCATTAAATATCCAAACCAGCTTTGTAGGCCCAAAAGGAGCTATTAGCCTTAAGAACAAGGCAGTTAGGCCCTCCAAAGTAGATAATATAGATAATAGGCCAATAAGGGCCCAATGTATTTAAATAACACTTAACAAGGGCTAACTATCTCTCAAGATAGTTATGTTTAGTCAAGTAAGAGGATTGTCTATAACTAGACAAGAGACATCAACTTTTGAATCTTTTGGCTCATTTGCAAGTGAGACTTCTTGCTTCCTACTTGTGAATGTCAGCCATGGGGATTTCCATTGCTAGGTCTCATGTGCCCTATCCACATGAATCCATGCTCATTTTCCATTGTTTTGTACTCTTTATTTCATTTCTATTGTGATTCCATGAAGATCCTTGTGTTTCTATCTTTGGATATGCTATCTTGGATGCTTTGCATTTTTCTCGCTTTTAGCTAAATTACTTCTATTGTAATTGTTATTTGCTTGGGATTTGGCACATGACAAGTTAATTGGCTTTAAATTTTAGACTCAATTTAAGAGATAACCTTGAGTGCCCCTAGGACTTGCTAGCTAAATTTTTGGTCTACAATTTTAGAAAGTAAAAAACCTACATTATGTTTGTCAACAATTTCAAAAAATTATCAACCATCTCTCCATAAAAAGTTGGAGCGGCTAGAGCAGAGATGGCAGAATATGAGAGCAATAAATGAGAATGACAATGAAAATGAGAGCAATATTAGCAAGGAAGCAAGGAAGGAAGCAAGGATGACAATGAGAGGAATGAGAGAAATTGAGAGAGAATGAGAGAAATAGAGAGAAATGGCATGCATAGAGAATTTCATGGTAATCCATGCATTGAAGTTAATGGCGCAAAGCTTCGTGCCGAACATATATTATCCATAACAATCATCAATGGATTTATGCAGGTCAATAATCAAGCTGCAAGACATTGGATCATGTGTGCGGTTGATGATGGTACTGTAGTTGGACTATATCATTATTTAAAAAGGATTTTAGTCCAGTTCTTAGGTTTAATTTATGGACACTGCTGAGTACTACGGTGGCCTTGTATAGTTCAACTCGTTGAATTTCCCTGGGGATGGGAATTGCAACAAATTGAAAATGTAATGTGCAGAAAACTTTTCAATAAATGATTGGCCAACGTTCATGGCTTAGAAAATATGGCATTTTCTCTCTCGTATCCAAAGATCTCTTTGATCAGTCTCTTTGACATTGGTTGTCAAACATGGGTTCTCAGTAACAATGTCCAGGTTCTTGAAGTTCAGATACAAAATTTTAAAATATCGTTGGAGAATTGAAAGTTGAAGTACTGAATTACAAGAAGACATATGATTTTGTCTATTTGGTGGATAAGCACGATGATAATGATATCGATCATTTTTGTATCTTGATGATGTGAGATAAAATGTAAGTTCATTCGTGGTTTCATATTTGGGGGATCATTTTGAATGTTGCACTATATACAAAACCATGAATGATTATGAATGATAGTTTCGATGTTGCATAGAGGTTGCTGAACATTAGTCAATGCATTCTAAGGGCGAGCGCCGATCCGATATTAGAGTTTATTTATTTTTTTTGTGAAAGAGCTCGACGAGAGCTTTGCAACGGCACCAAAATGACCTTATTCCGAGCTAAGGTTCAAAAGTTATAGGCTACCAAAACTTTGACTGCCTATAACTTTTTGAACCGTAGTTCGGAATTAGGTCATTCTAGTGCCGTTGCAAAGCTCTCGTCGAGCTCTTTCACAAAAAGAAATTAAAACCCTAATATCGGATCGTCGCATGCCCTTAGGATTTGAACGAGTCAAATCGGTCAACCACGCATTGATCCGATATTAGGTTGACCATTGACTGTTGATCATAGCTCGAGGGCTTTCTAATGACGTTGTAATGATTTCACTCCGAGCTGTCTTTCAAAAGTTATTAATTCTTTTTTACAATAGGCAATATCGTTGCAGCGCGCCCGATCCAATCGTGATATTCTTGTTCTAGACTCCCACGTGCCCATCCGCTATCGCCTAGTTTCTGACTTTTCGACGTGCCCGACTTACATTCTGCAGCTACTGACTTTCTACGCATGCGCTAATCCGATATTGGGTCTGTGAATGGCCTCTGGTACTAAATGAAACTTGAAAGAAATATTTTAATTTTCAGAGGGAATATTCTAGATTTTCCCTTTGGCGTGGCGGCCACGCCGCTTCTAATCTACAAAGACTTCAAAGTGTGTGATCGTCCAAAAAACGAAGATCAACATGGGAAAAGTATGAAGACTAAGATTCGATCCAAAAACTTAACACAACGAACAATGGCCTATACTCACCTGTGCGTTGATCCGCTATCGAGTGCCAACTTTCATTCTCGGGTTATCGGTTCAGCGCGCGCCTCCTATAATGCCCTGCTGCTAATCTGTACACATGCACGCAGATCCGATACTAGGACATCGCATGGCCCACACCAAACAAACTGCTCGCGTTCATCCTGGCCTGCATCAATGGTTCCTCTTGGTTTCCAATTATGTGTCGCCATTAGTCCAAAATATCTCTATGGAAGTTGAGTACGAATGAGAACAAAGAGAATGAGAGATATACCTACGAATGACAAGAAGTTCCTAAACTACAAGGATTAGTTAAATACAGTTTACAACTATTGACGTCAAATCAACCTCAAGAGTACAAATACGGGCAGCAAAAGAGTATTTGGGAAGTAACTATGGTCCAATCACAATCGTTTGTACTGCCCGACAGGATTTTTGGAAATCACCAAAATTTGGTCGGGAAAGGCAAAAGCAATTTCCGTCCATCAGCCACTGTTACAGTTCGTCATAGATGGACACCATTGATTGGGCCACTTAAGCGTTGAAAGTGTGCGAAGTAAAAAAAAAACATCTTGACAAAGGGCCCATTTAAAGTTCTAATATCCCTTAATGACTTTCCAAAAGTGGTTGTACTATTTCTGGCAAATAGATAAGTGAATGAGGTGAGTTTGGACCCATTCTAATTGGCTAAATTTGATACATTGCATCTAGACTAGAATTTCTAGGTTATTGGTGACTTACCAAGAAATTATCATTTAGGGCATTGAGTTTAGGGCAATTGGCCAAATGACATTTTGATAGCTATAAATAGTAGTACCGGCGTGGAGAACATATCATTGTATTCTCATTTTATTTGGAGAATTCATCTTTTGAGTTTCTATCTCCATCTCATGTGTTTATCCCTCGATATCTTGATTTTCTATGTGTAGAATGTTGATTATATGGTTGATATAGGTTTCACACGTGTGAAGGACAGCCTACTGATGTTGTTATACGGACAGGGACAGTACCATACTGTATTTTCATCTTCATGATCATATCTTAGTGATTTATGCACATGCTAATCTTGATGAATTTTATCTTGTAATGTGCACACCAAATTGGCCCAAGATCTAAGATCCGTTAGTTGTGTTTTGGATCTGTAATTTTCACACTATTCCCATGACATATGTGTCTATCTCATCCTAAGCTTGAATTGCTAATGTGGTTCAACAAGATGGACCCGGGAAATGATAAATGTCATTTTATCTTATGTTACACTTGTGAGGGTTGAGGTTTGTCATGGCCAAAAGATGGTGTGTGCTCACAATTCCATGAGAAACCACCACATCATAGGGTAGAGCAAGAAGTCATGTGATGAGTCAGATACTGAATCCGCTAAAGCCCTTCAGCTAAGCTGCAGTCTGAACTGATCTGAACCCGTGACCTCGAAGTGAAAAGGACGTCCATACCAACCCCGTAATTACGAGTAGGACGGCGAGTAGCCAGAACTATCTGCAAGGAAGGGGGGGGGGGGGGGACCATCATCCCATCATCATAAGCAGGCACTTATCATAGCATACAATCCATGTAGTGATCAATATATAAGAAGAAAACACTGTCTTGAAAGTTGATTTCTTGCTACAAATTGATATGTGGAGATGACACACGCAGCTACAGTCTCTGTTGTAGCTGTAAGTGCTGTTGATCAGGATCAGCTCATGTCGAGTGCCCTCTTTTTGGATTAATTGAATTTTATGTTGCATTGATTCCTCACGAGATTTGTTGTAAGATCTCCCATCATGGATGCTCAGGCGAGATGCTACAGTCTCAAGACAGCAGCTAGGCAATTGGCAGTGCTGCATCCACATAGTCAGAGTTTTGCTATTGCCGCTTACATTGTTCTAACTGCCTTACTCGTCTTGAGTAATGCAGCTGGATCCAAAGGATGGAATGTTCCGCAAACAAGAGTTTATAATTTCACAGTATGTGTTCATTTAGTTAGTCTGATCCACAGCAGTGTTGAAAATTGTCTGAATGATCTTGTTATGAATCGGCTGAAGACATACACTGAAATACATATTGACGTGGAATTGACGTTGTAGGTACACCCGTTGTCAATCACCAGACTTTGTAGCAGCAAATCAATAGTCTCGGTAAATGGCAAGTTTCCAGGGCCTACAATATACGCCAACGAAGGTGACAGAATTATTGTCAGAGTCACCAATAGAGCTCAATACGATATCACAATCCACTGGTAAGATCTCTTGCAACATGTTTGCAATAGCAAAATGTTTGCATCATGAGTCAAAAGTGTGTTTAGACATAGAATTCCCTCTATCCTTGTGAATTACGTCTTGTTTGAACTCAATTTTATTGCATGGAAATTTTCAACCATATTCTGTATAGGCATGGAATTCGGCAGATCCTCTCTTGCTGGGCGGATGGACCTGCCTACATTACCCAATGTCCTCTGCAGACAGGCCAATCATACGTGTATAATTTCACTGTAACGGGGCAAAGTGGGACTCTTTTATGGCATGCGCACGAGACCTGGCTGCGCGGAACAGTCTATGGCGCCATTGTCATCTTCCCAGAGGCTTATCCCTATACTTTCCCTGACGAAGAGCACGTAATTATTCTCGGTATCACCCTGCATCCTGAAAGCTATCCTTTCTCTAAGTGCTTGCTGGCTATTCCCAGGCAGAACATTAATAAATGACTGCACATGGTTGAGCAGTCATTTCGTGTGTGCAGGAGAATGGTGGAAAGCGAATGTTGAAGACGTTGAAACTCAAGCCTTGCAGGCGGGCAACGGCCCAGCCATAGCCGACGCATACACTATGAATGGCTTGCCTGGACCTCTCTACAACTGCTCCTTGCAAGGTATGTGAGTAGAAGTCTGATATGTTCGTCTTCATCTTTAGCGATCGCGCTATGGCTGAGTAAAGGGATCAATGCTTCAGAGATATGCAGCTAGCACAGGTTCACTTTGGCTGATTTGAACATTAAAAGCATCTAAACTATCCACATTGCAAAAGCTCAATAAAACTCCACGTTGCAAGATATATTGACATTCTGCAAATTCTTGGTTGAACAACAGACACCTACGTTATGAAATTGCACAGAAACAAAACCTATCTACTTCGAATCGTCAATGCGGCGCTCAACACCGAACTCTTCTTCTCCATCGCAAACCACAGTCTCACAGTAGTGGAGATCGACGGCGATTTCACCAAGCATTACACGACCAATATCATCTTCCTCACACCAGGCCAAACCACCAACGTGCTTTTAAAGACAGACCAGGGGGGGGGGCGCTACTACATGGGAGCCAGCCCGTACATGTCTGCCGTGAAAGTGCCCTTTCAGAATACCGTAACTCTTGGTTTCTTGGTATACGGAGAATCGTCGACTGCTACCACTTCAAATATCCCATCTTTTCCAGCCAGTAACGACACAAACTTTGTCACTCAATTCTCAAACAGCCTACGTTCTCTAGACGATCCAAGCCATCCTGAGGGCGTTCCACAGACGGTGGACAAGAGCCTCTTCTTCACAGTTGGCCTTGGAGCCAAGCCCTGCGCTCCCAATCAGACCTGCCAGGGTCCAAATGGCAACAACTTCACCGCATCTATGAATAACATCTCTCTTATTCTTCCCAAGGTTGCCATCCTGCAAGCCTACTACTTCAACATTTCTGGCGTCTTCCAGTCCACATTTCCGGACAGCCCTCTCTCTGTATTTGACTACACGGCCACTAATCCTCCCAATAATTTGACTCCTGAGTCTGCGACTAAGGTGAATGTGATTCCCTTCAATTCAAATGTGCAATTGATCTTGCAAGATACTAGTCTCCTAGGTGCGGAGAATCATCCTATCCATCTGCACGGCTATAGCTTCTACATTGTCGGCCAAGGATTTGGTAACTATCAGGCCAGTTCTGCTAACTTTAATCTGGTTGATCCTCCCAGAAGGAACACGGTTGGTGTTCCAGTCGGAGGCTGGGCAGCGATCCGTTTCAAAGCTGACAATCCTGGTAAGCGCCTCTATCAACTTCGGATTTTATAAAATTATTTGAAACAAGCTGGTTTTGGCGGCTTTGTAGTCTTTGTGATTCCATGAAATGTCTAGGTTCCAGGAACTTCAATTCCGATCATTTGAATAATGCATAGGCAGCATAGCTCTCGGATTCTGCTCAAAACTTTGACGATGGAAAATTTCGATTCTGCAGGAGTGTGGTACATGCATTGCCATCTGGAAATACACACAACATGGGGATTAGCGATGGCATTTATAGTACCGAACGGCATAGGCGCAAATCAAACACTTCCGCCTCCACCTTCTGATCTTCCTGCGTGTTAAGCTTTATTTCAAACAAAATTATTTAAAATTACTTCAACTATTGATCACACCATTCATTAACCGTTTCGGATTTCGATTCTTTGCACTGTTTGTAATTGTTTGATATTGGCCAGTGTGTTATCGGTATTGAAACGCCATATTTCATGACGAACATTGGTACAAAGCAATCCTTGTTCTCGTTTCTGCCGTCCAATAAAATAATTCCTTGTACGAGTTGATTGATTCCGGTGTCCTTGTTATGATGATTATTCTTCTGCTCATGATATACTTGATTTAAACTCTTGTAAAATTCAAGGGTTTTAAGATTTGGTAATTGCGTCCCATGGATCATTTCCTATTAGTTGGGCAGGACTCAGCTGGAGCTCCTTACTCCTTACATTTGTGAAGTACGGTAGATGCCATTGATAATTTGTCGCCAAGTACAAACAATTATGACGGATGCTTAAACCTTCATATATATTATATATGTAAAACCATCCATCCCTACAATATTCTATCGAACAAGATACAAAGTGAGCGATTAGAGGGGACTGCTTTTATTCTAATATTCATGTCAGCCTCAATACTTTATACTTGGACACATTGGATGACTCTATAATATACGACTTGAAAGGCGTTGAAACGCGTAAGCTTTCATGATTAGCTTTATGATCGTTCAAAGCTTTCATGACTAACTTTTTGATCGTAATATGAATCAAAAGCTGCAGTCTTCATTGTTGTACTATGAATCTAAAGCTGCAATGGCACACGTTAGGTTATTGTAACTTTTGAACAAAGAAAAAGCAACATTTTAGAAACCTCCATGACATTGCTTGGAAAACCCTTTTTGAGTTGTCCTAGAAAACCTGCATTTTTTAATACTTGTGGATTTTTTTCAGCACAATTCCTCTTTCATATGCTTATATAAAAAATGGTCTAAATTGCCATGATGTAGATTTTTGAAAATAATGCTGATTCCATTCCTATACTTTGTCTATTTTCCTGAGCACTCCTCCAAGAATTTAGTTCACCATATCCTACAATTTGTAAGGTTGTTCATTTTTTTTTTTGAGTGCCTTCTAGATCATTAAAATTTATACTCTTGCCCAACCAAATAAGAAAAAAATCTTCTTTTTATTAATGATGGAAAACCCATCATTGTACAAAAGGATGAGATTATAGTAGAAGGAGAATGTCAAATGGCAAAAAGTAGTTAATCTAATATGCTTCAAGAAACATGAGATACTAAAAGAATTACTCAACACCTTTTACATGATGTATACTGATGAGTGATGCATCCGTTCTTGCAACTTAAGCCCGTCGAAGAATTGAACGTTAAAATGTGCAATAAATACGCTATCAAAAGAAAACAATAGATGATGGCGTAAGCACACTGTCCCAAATCCTCCAATTATTAGATTTTGCCCTTTAAGTTAATATATAGATATCTTTTCGAGATGACAACCCATCCAAATTCTCCAGTTACTAGACTTTGCCCTACATTTAGATAGATTTCCACATGACAAAATTGAAAAATGGACTAAACTACCTTAATTAGCTAAATGTTTAATTATCTTACGGCTTTTCTTAATCGCCTATATGTCTACCTATATAACAAATTTGTTATTCAAAGTATTTCTTTGTGTCGTGTGCCAAATCCAAATTAATCGCAATTACAATGAAAGTAAAGCTAACAGCAAAAAAAGCTACAAACATTCAAGATAGCATATCTAAAGAAAGCTAGAAACAAAGAGATCTTCATGAAATCACAATTGGCATGGAAGAATGACTACATAGAAATGAATAGAGCATGGATTCATGTAGATAAGACACATATGAGACCTAGCAATGGAAATCCCAAAGCTCATATTCACAAGAGGAAGCTTAGAGCTCTCCTTTACAAATGAGCCAAAAGATCCAAAAATTGATGTCTCTTGCCTACTAGGTTAACTAAGCATAATTATCTTGAAGGATAGTTAGACCTTATTAAGTATTATAATTTTAGTCTACATTGGACCCTTATTGGCCAATTATCCTTTTTAATTACTTTGGAGGGCCTAAAGAGAGAACCACCTTGTTCTTAATGCTAATAGCTCCTTTTGGGCTAACAAAGCTTACAATGGATATTATATTGTCTTGAAAAACACTGATGTACTAAAAGTACATGACACTTTGTATCTTGTCTGACTTGTCCTATTGAGAAATTTATGCACAAAGTGTATTATGACTTTATAATACTTAACCTTGATGCCAAAAATTTACATTGTTTTTTAAATTATTGTAGGGACCTATTTAATAAATCCAATGTATTCAAAAAGTTGAGAAAGATATTCTAAAAAACGTAAAGGATTGTTTTGACATTTTACTTCATACATTTGAGCCATATGGTATGAAAGGATCTGAACTATAAGATGACAAAATTGAATCTCTATATCATATCTATGCACGAAGATCAAAAGTAGTTAACTATGCCCAGGGACAATATTTATGGATAGGTGATATTGTTTACATGCACAAGTTAACTGCATGTCTCCCATTGCATTTGATCCTTACCAACGCTTCACCTTAAATGTGAAGTGTTAGATCAACTACCATTGAGTATATTATAGAGCAGTGATGCTTGGAGGATCTTGGGACATGAAATTTAAGACTTGGACACCAACAAGATGGTTGGAAGGTGTGCACCCAGTCTTTCTACCACATCCCAATGACTAAAATGTACCATGATTGAATTACATGGAATGCATCATCTCCTTCATCTGATATCAAGAAGTGTCAGAAACAAAGATTGCCGCCACAATACATTTTAGTGGTGTCGTGGGACCAGCTAGGAAACCTTGTTGGACATCAGAAGTGGAAGCCTACGACAACAATTCTTTATTCAGTTTATAGAGTCCACGCATCAAAATATGTAATAAATTATGAATAAGTGTGAGGGTAGATGGCCTCCTACGAGTGTAAGCCCACCCCAATAAGCACATGTTTGTAAATAGTATAGTTGAATCAAGTTATGATAAAAGACGGCCCATTAAAATGAAAATAGAGTAGATGAGGCCAAAGTCAAGTTAATAAGAACATGCTTAGGTGGTAGTGTCACATGGGGATCACATGAACGTCACATGGGCACCACCTAGCCTAGCCAATAGAAGTAGGAGGTGTGCCACATAGGCAAACCAATAGGATTAAGAGGTGAGAGACTATCTGAACCCTAAAAGGCACCTCCTGTACTCATTTTTTATGTTCAATCAAGAGGAGGAGATTTTGTCGAAGTCTCATCATGAACATCCATGCTTCTAAGTTAGCTCTCTCTCATGCTTTTGGTTTCATTGAATTTTCATGATTTGTTTTGTGATTTTCTAGTAGTGTTAATCTATGATTTGAGAGCATAGTGTAAATCAATGACACCTCCCTTGCTTCTTTGTGATTATGAGCAGTGTTAACATGGATTTGATGCTTGTGTAGTGTTAAAAGCTTTTGCAAGTAGTGTAATGTGGAGGTGGTGATTTAATCTAGTGTTTGAATGATGGAGATATTGTTAACTCAGTTGGAATCATATGAGCTGTAGTTTGTGCTCTTGTACATGAATGCACGCTAGAACTATCTCATGGGAACATTACTATTTGTGAAAAGTTGTGACAGGCCATGAATCGATACCTACTCCTTCAACAAACACTAACAGACAGGGAGCTCGATTCTCTTATTTGGATAATAGAGATCAAGTACAAGAGATTTTCTAAACGTGTTCGATACAAATGCATGATTCAAGTGCCCTAGCCTATAGTGCCAAAGTAGTACTTGATTAACTAGAATAGAAGTACTTAAGGCTTGACTTATGTCAAAATAACAATGACTCAATATATTTTGCAATTTTGCATTGATCAGATTCGAACTCTACCCTATGATCTAAATCAATAATTATATTCATTGATAATAGATTTGTCTACAGTTTAGCTACATATAGAATATTATATAGTAGTTTGAATTGATCATTCTAAAAGCTTAATCTTACAATGCCTCCAGCTTTAATAATGTGTGTATTATCATCGCCAAGATGAATGAACTTCTTTGTACTATAAGGCATACAAGATTGAAAAAATTCATGATGATTCTCACACGTGTCTGAGCACCTGATTCCGTACTGTACCAGGTCAGACCCAATCAATGCCCTATTGATTTCTTTTGATCCAAAATTGGACAAGATAGCTAGGAAAATGGATCTTGACAATTTCTAGCTCAAGATTGATGAATAGTTTTCACTCAAATGGATCAAAATGCATGGTAACCTTAGGTAGGCTCTGATACCATGTTGATTTCACACGTGTGGACTGTCCACAACATGTACTTGTGATCTCCTAAGGTGTGTAGATGCACCGAGATCAAGACTAGATTGAGATTCAAGATCTATCTTTGATTCTATGGCAAAACCACACTACTACATGCATTTATTAATCACTTCCAACTCTCACTCACACGTGTGGAAAGTGTTCCAAAAATAATCTAAGTAAAAACAAGCTGCTCTCCTCAGGTAGAGAGAGAAAATCATCATGAGCTCTTGGGTAGAGAGAGAAGGCTAGAAAATCAATTACTCACAAAATCCACTCAATCTCAAAATCAATTAGATCCAAACTTAGGAGTACAATGATACTAGTAGATCCACGAGCTACCACTATGCTTAACGATCAGTGGCTATTCTGATGCAAGCTGGGGAGGAGATGTAGACAGTTGTAAGTCCACATCTAGATTTACATTCTTCTTCATGGAGAGGAGGCATATGCCCTTTGGGGTGATGGGGAAAAGTTTGACATGACGAAGCATGGTGTGGAAGAAAGAATCAAACATGATGAAGAATCGGTCTATGAAACACAATCCAAATAGGTCATTGTAGAAATATAGGCTTTGAATTTCTAGAGTGAGGACTTTGTATAGAAATTCATGCTAGCATGCAGTCGTATACCTTAAATTTCTATACAATATCTTGTAAAACAGGTTAGTGTAGAAACATAAAACTTTGAAATATTAGAGTGAGGACCATGTGTACAAAATTCATGCCAGCATGCATTCTTGTATCTTGAATTTCTTTAGAACATCTGTAAAATAATAAAACTCAATAAATGTTAGACAAAAGGCAGCTTGCTAATATTTATATTTATGAATCACACCTCTTAATCCTATTGGACCATTGATCCATGCACCTCTAGATTCTATTGGACCATTTTCAAGCAAACCTCAAATTCTATTGGACCCTTCAAGGTTCCACCTCTAAATCCTATTGGACCTCTTAAATTTCATCAAAGAAAAGTATTACACTTTTCTACACTCTAATTGGCACGAGTTTAGCCTCTTACTCTATTTTGGCTAAATAGTGGCATTACAAGTGGAAATGGATAATTTGCCATCTATCCCAAATTTGGTCCTATCAACATCCTACACCTAGATGCTTGATATAAAAAACATAAGACCCCTATATCTAACATAGATAATCTTTTTCAATTTTTCACATCTATGAAATCAATGTTAAACAATAACAAAATGAAAAAGATTAAGACTTCAGTTACTAATAGCATTATGAATGAAGTTGGAAAAATATTAGACACTACATTGCTTCAGGGGGCATGTGACTTTTCTAGCATCAGTAGAGAAGCATATGCAACAATGTTTAAGATGATAAAGGAGGCATTTGCACAGGTAAATATTAAAAAGTTTCTAATCCCACGACCATTTCATTTTTTTTTTTTAAAAAAAGACATGTTAAACCGAGGTATGTAGACAATAGTTGGTAATCCATCACATTCATCATAAATTTTTACGGTATTACAAATGAGAATGTCAATAACAAGTTGATAGTTGTTCTCAAGTTAGATGAGTCTGAAATTATAAAAGGACAAAAAATGGCTTTGTATATTAAATAAAAATATTTACAAAGTACAATTCAGCAGTATCTACTCTTCTTCCGATACTTTCTCCAATGAAAGTTGCAACTTAGAATCATGCAACAATTTTCTTCTTTTGTATGGATCCAACAGCTCATAGTTTTCATGCTTACTCAAATCAACGTAAGCAGCATACAATGCAAAATGAGATTATCTGAGCATGGAATTCATTGGTCCATATCCTAAAATTTTAACCGCAATGGTTTTCTTTACAAAAATAATTTTATGAACCTTATTGAAATTATGTCCTCCAAGAAAATGAGACAGTGTCTTGATTGCCATAATCATAATCTCACCATGTTGATGAAACTTTGAATGGGCAACACTTATCTCATTATTCTTGAAGAACTTCAGATAGTGCCCCAGTGCATGATCTCTTGAAAATTCTCCAGTAAAAGATCTCTGCCCTCCTCAACGAATTGCGAAATCATCAAGGAAAATTGTTTCCTGAAATGATAAAAAAACAAAGTAAGCTCCAGTATATAATCTGACATAACGAATCTACTAGTACATGATAAGATACAAAAGCTTACGCATTTGGCTTTGTCTTCCCTGATTACTGTCTCTCCATCAATATTATGTCCACCTTTCGATGTCAATATTGTTGGTGAATAGACAATTGGTTGTGGAAATCCAAGTTGACTTTGGATTATGAGAAACTCCTCCTCAGAAGGTAGATCATCTTCTTTGTTGCACACTTCCTCCACATTTATTTTCAAGCAATCTTTCCCTGAATAGAACTTATTATTATGTACATTGTCAACCCCAAGGAGAAGATCATCAGCATCAAAATCAATTATATTCGAAAATTCATCAAGCTCTTTGCTCAAAATGCAAAGAGTCTCAGCCTCAGTGAAATAAAAAAGATCTTATATATCCGACATTGTCAAATTATTATCTATATTATAAGTAGGCAAAGTGATCAAAGATTTATTAGAAGGAGAAAGGGTAGTGGTGTTCTAGGGCCTATAAACGATGCCCTATTTCGAGTAGGATCAAAATCTGAACAATCATCTAAATTAACATTCGTATCAATAAAAAGAATATCTATATCTAAATCTTTGACTTTTCAGACTCTATACCACTGGAAGAAACAACTTCAGAAGTGGAAGGGACAGTCTCTGAATCGTCAACAATATTTAATAAAAAAAAAAAAAAACAAATGCAGAGTGAAAATCGACATATCTACATTTTTATTGTGAATTGGGCACTCATCTACAGACTTGAATTCATTATGTAACTTGGTGAACATTCTGTCAAGCTTAGCTTTATAGCTATGCTTGTCGAGTGCCACCAGGTCCTGATAATGAATCATGTCCTTGTTCTGAGATGTGAATAACGAAGTACTGAGCAGGTGACTTAAATCTGAGATATATCTCAGAAAATGCCTCCACACCAGGACCCCTTGGATGGATATAAATCTGCAAGAGAAAATGATCAGATTGGCAGGTTTACTATTAGATATTTATGAATGACAAAAATCTACGTATCAAAAATATCAATACTCACAGTTGCTTTTTTTGTGATTTTGACAGTTGATTCCTTGCACATTTATCTCTGAATGCATATATACATGTTGGACTAGAATTTCATAAATAGATTTTCCTCCTAATGATGTTCTGAAATCCAAAATTTTGGCCTTCCAATAAGATCAAAATGATAGTTTTGACCTTTTGCTTTTTCGAAATGTTCATCTTGATGATGGATGCATCAAAACCCAAGAGTTTTTTGAATATTTTCTTGGCACCCATAATCCATTATCATCTGTCTTATTGAATAGAAGCACAGAGTTGATTGAGGAGCACGGCTTCCTTGATGGCGCCATTCGTAATGTGCATGCAAAAATCTGAAACACTGAACTATGAATCTGAAAATTTGCGTAGACAAAAAGCCATGAATCTGAAAAAATGTGTTGGCGTAAATTTGAAACACTGATCTATTTGGTGCCACAAATTAACTCTAGTTAACCCTCTTAATCATAATTTGACAATGCATATCCATTAATGGTACATCGATTTTCTCATCTCAACCATCTGTCATATTCATTTTCAATATTTTTGGGTCTCTTCGGACAGTGATGAGCTGGAAGGGCAGGCCTCATCAACCAATAGCATTTCCACATGATGCCCGATGAAACAACAATATATGTTAAAAGTTTTTATTTTATTTATATTTGGAAAATTATACGTTACGTAGAATCTTGATTTCAAGGTTTCCGTTAGAGGAGTTTTGAGTTCGAAAAAGACCCTTTAAGAATTTGTGCAAGGTGCCTTTGTTATTATTAAAATAATATAACACTAATACTTTTGACTTGCCATAACTTTTTAATCGTAGCTCAAAAGTATGTCATCTAACATATCATTGAAAGCCCTTGTTGAGCGCTTTCCAATGCACTAAACTTCGCTAAATTTGGACTTACCACTAAAAAGTTTTGCCATTTTTAGTATGGAATCAAAATGTGGACTCAAAAAGTTACGTTACGTAGATTTCAAATTTGAGTGTTTTGATTGGTCCATGTGTAAGAAAAATTTGAGAAATATAATAAAAAGAATCTTTACAAAGGCTCTTTTTTGGATTTAGAACTCCTCTAATGAATTGGTCCACATGGCAACGAAAATAAGAAAAAAAATAAAAAAACACCTTTTTCAAAGGCCCTCTTCAGGCTCTAAGTTTCTCTAATGTAAGCATTGATCTTGGAACTCTTGATCAATGGTTTGGTGAGTAGATTGGCAATGCATGAAGATGTATCAATATGCTCCAAGTAGATCTCTCCTCCAATAAGCCTCTTTCTCACAAAGTGATGTGAAACTTTGATATGCTTGCTCCTTGCATGAAAAATTGGATTGTTAGCAAGGGCTTGGGCCGAGATGTTGTCACATTTGATCAAAGGCAAATCCTCCTCCTTAATGCATTTGAGCTCCAATAATAACCTCTTGATCCAAAGCACTTATTTTGTTGTTGTAGTAAGTGCCTTATACTCGGCCTCACATGATGAAAGAGAAATAGTGTCTTGCTTTTTGGAAAGCCAAGATATGAGATTTCCTCCAAGAAATATAGTGAAAGCACTTGTAGATTTTTTATCCATCTTGTTAAAAGAAATTGATATATATAGTGATACCAATTACATAACAGTAAATTATCAAACTTAAAGCAAATTATAAAATTTATCATATATATATATATCAAAGCTGGGTGATCCATGACCTCTATGATATAGTTCTTGGAGAGTAGGAAGAACCTCAAGGAGGTCAAGAACTAGTAAAATACAAGAAGAAGGCTAGATTGGCCTTGCATTGTTTAAAAATGAATGTAAGCAATGACCTCTTGAAAGAGGTAGCTTCTTGTGTCTCGGCCAAAGAGGCTTGGGATTCATTAAAAGGCATTTCCAATAACACTTCTAGGATACTCATGCTAAGGAATCAAGTGCTCCAAATCATGAAGGGAAGCGGAGAGAGTGCACAAGAATATGTGCTAAGAATTAAATCTTTGAACAAATAATTGGCTTTAATTGGAGATAAAACACAAAATTCAATTGGTACAAGTCATTTTGAATGGACTTGGTGATGAGTTCACCAATCTTGTTCAAACATTTGAAGGGAAAGAAAAAGGAAGACTCAAATCCTACTACTTCTTACTCCTTCTTAACCTTAGCTTGAAGAGCCATCTAGTTTTGAAGATGCTAGTAAGTCACAATTTTGGAGAGCTGAGTTTGATGCCTTGCTAGATAATCAAACTTGGGATGTGTATACCTTCCACATGGGAAGAATCCACTTCCTTGTAAGTGGATTTATAGATTAAAGTACAATCAAAATGGATCTATCCACAAGTACAAAGCTAGGCCTTAAAGTACTTTTGATCCACTTCTCTTCTTCACAATAGGCAAAGATAAATATATACTTCATTGTGTCTCTCACCCCCCTCTCCCTTTGTAGCTATAGAATGTTGGATTTCATGTTATCCCTCATGGTGTACTTGCATGTTTCTCTGAGTTTCATTTTTTCTTTAGCTCATGAATGGAAAAACCATGAACAAGCTTTTAGTCAATGTTAGCTAGAAGCTTTCTAGTAAAATCTGAATCTCAATTTTGTTTGCAAATAAAAATGGCCAAACATTTTCTTTCCTCTTATCCTAGTGTAGGTGCAAGGTCTGAAGCTTGATAGCCACCGAGAGCGGTGTAGGTGCAAGGTCTAAAGTTGGCGCGCTTTGGAACTTGGAGCTACCTAGGAAACTGATGACACCGGATTCCAAATGACAGCATTTGCTTTTCACACAATGGATTACTTTCTAGAAGGCAGATTACATGAGGCTAACACTATTATGCAATACCCATCGGCCAGTGTTCGGGAAAGCCGGCAAAGTTCAGGAATGGAACCGGCAACTTCTGTCAAAAATTGGCATGCTCAAAAACTTGCAGGTTTTTTTTAGGTCATAAAACAATGTATAATCGGCATGTATTGAGGGTCATCCTTGAGAAAACCGAAAGAGTTCAGAAAATAAAGGTTTTTTGGAGGAGAACCCAAAAAAGCTTTCTCGACCACTGCCATCAACTAAGTGTTTGATCTGTTGCTTGCATTGGATCACAGACAAAGGTACAAAATTTTCCGAGTGCTCAGTTTGAGCAGGCTATCATGGACTAAAGGAACAGAAGCTTGACAAGGTACGAGATACGAATCTGCCAAATACAGCACACTTAAATAGCTGGGGTGACTGGCTGATAGTTGTCATTGTGTTGTAATTTCTAGCGGGCAGCAAGTAAGCCATCATGATATGACTATCAGTACCATATCTACAGATTATGATGGTTGTTACTTAATCATTGTTGAAATGTCAGTATGCAATTGGCTTGTGTGTTCGACAATTTAGCTGAAAACATATTGGATGATTGTATATTTCTACTATAGTCATGCTCACTCTCTTTAGGCATGTCTGATTTGGCGGAGATCTTCTTAAACTGTACGCGGGTGTCCCCAGGTGCTGCCCGCCGCCCTGCCCGGCCTTTAAATGGTCTATTCCCTGTGCACTTGACACATGCATGCGTAAGTTTATCCCTGTTCTAGGAAAAGTGAATCTGCTTGCATATATACTCAAAAGCCATATATGCTTTCATGTGCACATGAGGGCATGCGTGTCGTGCGCTGGATAAAAATCATGGTGCCCGACGAAAATCGGTTCTTGGGCTCGGGGCCTTCCGACACCCACCCTGCCAGGGGCCCACGAAAAACTGGTGCCTCTTGAAAAGAATGGTCCCAGGACTCAGCGGGACCCATTTAGCATGGTGCCCGAGGTACTCTCGGTGCCCGAGGTACTCTCGGTGCCCAAGCGCACGCGAGACCACCACGTGACCGGGAAATTCTTGTTCATGCCCGGTTATGATGTGTCAATCGCACATTAGTTCGGGGCCAAAGATGTCCCCGTGCCAATAAGCAAATATCATCATATAGTGACTGGTTTTTCCTTCTCCAACTTTCAAGATCTTATCAAGATTTGACAAAGCCAAGCAATTGATTCCTTCATTGCTTCATTTTTGGGCCTTTGATTTCCTCCTCATTTCAAAATAGGCCACGCAGATCCAAATCATCTGATTGGTTATTTGACCTTCTGGGTTCTTTTTGGGCAATGCTATGCTCTCCTTCACTTACAATCATCATCACACCCCCCACCCTTGGCCTTTCCAAGCACCAGTACGCCATGTGGCACGGGCAGGCCAGCCCAAAACCCAACAAAATTTTAAGTCTCAAATTTTTCCCTACTTTTGTCAGTTTTCCACATGGGTGATAGCCTGGTGCCAAGATTTTTCATGGGCCGACACACACACACACACACATATGGGGCTTTTTTTTATTTTTCTAAAGTAGAACCTGCCACAACTACTAGAAAATTATGAGACAAAAGCACACATGTCAATAAGTCACACAAGCAAAAAATCAAGGGCAAGGTTTTCAATAAAAAAATAAAAAATTTAAATTAAAAAAATGTGTGGTGTCACTACGTTGGAGCCACATAGGCCAATGTTTGCACAATATGAGGACACACATACACACACAACCCCAATCCCAATAGAGTAAATATATATAAATTCAATTCAACTTGCATTGGTGTGATAGGATTCGTGAATTGTCCCCTTCCTAGCCAACTAGTCATAAGAACTTATCACAAAATGCATAGAGTAGAGGAAGGTATGCAACCTAGAGTACCAAGCTCTAGGTGCTTGCTTAAGTCCATATAAGCTTTTCTTCAAGTGGCAAACTTTGTCTTCATCTCCATCTTTGATGAAGCCCTCGGGTTGCAACATGTAGATCTCCTCCTCCCATCCATTTGGAAAAGTTCCCATTTGAATAAAGTAGCAATACAAATGATCAACCTTATAGTTACAAGTATAGCTACACGTTTTGCTACAGGTGCAAAAGTTTCATCATAATCTATGCCTTTAGTTTGAAGAAAACCTTTTCCACACACACACACACACACACACACACAAAAGGTGATTTATTCCTTGTTACAGTTTATAAGTATAGGAAATTTTAAAAGAAATTGATATATATAGTGATACCAATTACATAACGATAAATTATCAAAGTTAAGGCAAATTATTATGAAATTTATCATATTTATATCAAAGCTGGGTGATGGGCTTTGACTACCAAGTACTTATATTTTCTATCAAACCGATATAAATATATAAATGTGGCTCGAGTTCTCCTCGTACCCACCTCAACATGTTAGCCTTGACTAACTATCAACTTTGAAACTTAATGCAAATTTAATGATTATCTCATCAAACATGTCTTGTTTTGTGTCTACTCAGGACTAGGCATCATCTTCATGCATAAGTTGTCATTGGAAGATGAGGAGAACTAGCACCTTATTGTAAGCATCACAAAAATAGATTTAATTGTTCTCGTATAATCATATTCTAAGTTCATATTAGAGTTGTAGATCATCATAATGGTAACTTTACGCATTCGTAAACTCCCGACTGCTTTACAAAGTCTTTGTACTTGAGAAATGCTCTAGTACAAATTATCCAGTACTATCAAACATGAAATATGTTTGATTTTCTCGTTTAGGTAGGTGCGCACATTGGTCGTAAGCCATTGTTTTTATTGTTGGAAGAAAATAGAGCACATAATGAAAAGGGTCCATTTGAAATAAAAATGGTCTCATGAGAGGCTCCTCAATTGGGGAGGTGGGTGGTGTGTGTAATTGACCACATATAAGATGAGTTCACATATAAGATGAGTTGATCATTATCTAGATTTCTTCTTTGATGAATATTAGTGTTTTGGGTGGCTAGAAAAGAAAAAAAATAAAGTAAAAAAGTTTTCAAGCTGTCACCTGCTAGGCCATTCCACCGTGGGAAGGGCCTTTGGTCGAGGTCGTACCGGCTACCACCCTCTGCAGAATAGCCCTTCCTCAGCAGAACGGCCTCGGAGGGTTATAGATCATGCTGCTATATGAAGGTTCTCACAAAGTCTTCACAACAAAAACCACATGACTCTCCACGTCCCATCACACTTCTCATAGAGATATTTCCTATAATGCATCAATGGATTCAAGTCTCAAGATGTGTGCCTTGATCAGCAAAAGCTAGCTGCGTGGTCATTGGTTCCTGGTGGCCCTCTGTTCATATATTCTGTTCATTTTCCAAAGCTACAATCGACAACAACATGAATGGGAGTGGTAGTGCCAACATTCAAATCTGCAGACGTTGAGTTGTACAAGATAGATCAACATTATGGCTGTGTTGATTGGCCGTGTGCCGTGATTATTCCTTCTTCTCCTCTAATGTTTAGTGGACAGGGGCTGCAACGAGCATAGATTATTCTGGAATCAAGTAAATTAGTCCTTGTTTTCTAAGTGCAGTTACCAAAGTACTGACTTCCAATTCATGTATAATATACTTCATAGATGGGTCTATCAGGTAAAGATGATGTGACTCTGCATGTGACCGACGGACAGAGGCAGCAGTCACTGTCTTCTAGTGAAACTTGATAGCCACCGAGAGCGGTGTAGGTGCAAGGTCTGAAGCTGGCGACTTGGAGCTACCTAGGAAACTGATGACGCCGGATTCTAAATGACAGCGTTTGCTTTTCACATAATGGATTACTTTCTGGAAGGCAGATTACATGAGGCTAACACTATTATGCAATACCCATCAGCTAAGTGTTTGATCTGTTGCTTGCATTGGATCACAGACAAAGGTACAAAACTTTCCAAGTGCTCAGTTTGAGCAGGCTGTCATGCACTAAAGGAACAGAAGCTTGACAAGGTACGAGATACGAATCTGCCAAATACAGCACACTTAAATAGCTGGAGTGACTGGCTGATAGTTGTCATTGTGTTGTAATTTCTAGCGGGCAGCAAGTAAGCCATCATGATATGACTATCAGTACCATATCTACAGATTATGATGGTTGTTACTTAATCATTGTTGAAATGTCAGTATGCAGTTGGCTTGTGTGTTCGACAATTTAGCTGAAAACATATTGGATGATTGTATTTTTCTACTATAGTCATGCTCACGCCCTTTTTTTACTAGGCACGTCTGATTTGGCCGAGATCACCTTAAACGGTATGCGGGTGTCCCCAGGTCCTGCCCGCCGCCCTAAGGCCTTTAAATGGTCTCTTCCATGTGCTCTTGACACATGGCATGCGTAAGTTTATCCCATAATGTTCTAGGAAAAGTGAATTTGCTTGCATATATACTCAAAAGCAGACCATATTCACTTTCATCTGCACATGAGGGCGTGCGCTGGATAAAAATCTTGGTGCCCCACGAAAATCGGTTCTTGGGCTCGCACCCGCCCTCCGTGCCCAGGGGCCCACGAAAGACTGGTGCCTCTTGAAAAGAATGGTCTCGAGACTCGGCGGGTCTCACTCAACATGGTGCCTGAGGTGGTCCCAGTGCCCTTGCGGGACCGCCACGTGATCGGGAAATTCTTATTCCATGCCCCGTCATCATGTGTCAATCACACATTAGTTCGGTTAGTTCGGGGCCAAAGATGTCCCCGTGCCAATAAGCGAATATAATCATACTGTGACTGGTTTTTCCTTCTCCAACGCCAAGCAATTGATTCCTTCATTGTTGGGCCTTTGATTTCCTCCTCATTTCAAAATAGGCCACGTAGATTCAAATCATCTAATTGGTTTTTTGACCTTGTGGGTTCTTCTTGAGCAATGCTATGCTCTCCTTCACCTACAATCATCATCACACCCCTCACCCTTGGCCCTTCCAAGCACCAGTACGCATGTCCCAAGTACGCATGTGCCACGGGCATGCCAGTAGAAAACCCAACAAAATTTTTAAGTCTCAAGTTTTTCCTTACTTTTTTCAGTTTTCCACATGGGTGACAACCAGGTGCCAAGATTTTTCGTGGGCCTCGACAAACACACACACACACACACACACATCCTTTTTTTTTTCTAATGTAGAAGCTGCCACAACTACCAGAAAATGATGAGACAAAAGCACACATGTCAATAAGTCACACAAGCAAAAATCAAGGGCAAGGTTTTCAATAGAGAATAACAAAATTTAAATAAAAAAAAATGTGTGGTGTCACTACGTTGGAGCCACATAGGCCAATGCTTGTGCAATATGAGGCGACACACACACACACACACACAACCCCAATCCCAATAGAGTGAATATATATAAATTCAATTCAACTTGCATTGGTGTGATAGGATAGGAATTGTCCCCTTCCTAGCCAACTAGTCAAAGTGAGGGCTTTGACTTAATTCTAAGACTTGTGAGACACTAACATATGTAGCTACTCATGTAGAATGACGTTTGTGTTCCAATGTAGCTATGTGTTCCAGTGGTCCAAGAGATAAGTTTGTTTTGGAATGGCAAATTCACTTGAAATGTGATTCATGTGATACACGAAATAAATATCTTCATGTTAGTACGTAGAAGGCTATAAATTAAAGTAAGTACATTAAGGACATGGCAAAAGTTGATAAAAAACTCACTAGTATTTCAATAATTGGAAATGGAATTTGGGTAAGGATTGTTGATTTTCTTATTTTTGGACAATGATTGATTAGTACAATCAATGTTCAAGAGGTGTTGATTGCCAAATCAAGTG
Source organism: Diphasiastrum complanatum (assembly GCA_029204225.1). Classification (NCBI taxonomy): domain Eukaryota; kingdom Viridiplantae; phylum Streptophyta; class Lycopodiopsida; order Lycopodiales; family Lycopodiaceae; genus Diphasiastrum; species Diphasiastrum complanatum. Next base: position 13,942,205 of record CM055095.1, on the reverse strand, counting down.
ATCTAACAAGTTCTATTGATTAGATCAAGATCTAGATGTAAATCATTAACTATTTAGCAAGATCAACACATGTAAACTTCAAGAAACATTAAGGGCGGCCTCACACATGTGGAATACAGTCCCTGTACAGACTGTGAGCAGAGAGCAAAGTACGAACTGTTACCAAAAACAACTCTTCACATGATCAAGATGAATGTGACTAATGAACTTCTCAAGGATGTTGGTAAGTACACTACATCTAGTAAAGCTTGGGAAGCTTTAAAGAATATTTATGAGTCCAAGTCTACATCAAGGGTTCTAAACCTTAGGAGACAAATCTTTCAAAGTTTGCATAAAAAGGATGAAAGTGCCCATGCTTTTGTTTTGAGAGTTCAGGCATTCAATGATGAGTTACCATGTATTGATGAAAGCATTTAGGAGATAGAACTTGTTCAAGTAGTTCTTAATGGCATGTTGGATGATCATTCTAATCTTGTTCAAAGTTTTTCTATTCAAAAGACATTGCCGAGTATGGAGGACTTGCAAGAAATTTTGGTGAATGAGGAGTTTAGGCTTCTGTCAAGAGGAGGATCCACGCCCACATCTCAAGTTGGAGAGGAGGGGGCTTTGTTCTCAAGAGGCAAATTCAAGGGCAAGAGCAAAGGCAAGTGGTCTAAAGGACAAGATCACTCTTGCTAAAATGCCTCTCTTCAAGCTTTTACAACACTGAAAGACCTTGTAAATGGAGAAAGATCTTCAATTTTTCCTTCTGAAATCCCAGCCATGAAAGAAGAAAGACTTCTTGAGCTATGCTTAGGTTTTCTCTGAGCCACTTTTTGCAGCCTTCTACTGCACTCAGGTCGCCATGCAGTCAGCCATCACCTGCTTCAAACAGATCTTCAATTGGCTTCAAATTGAATCCACAGTAGGCAACCTTTCTACGGAGTTCTATGCTTCCGTTTAGCTTCTCGTTTCAGCCGACAATCCCATGCTCTGAATCTTCTTACAGTTTCGAGCTATTCCACGAATCTCCACAGACTCGGTTTTGTGCTTCCTAGCCAACAAACCGTTGTGTTTTGTTGGCAAGAAGAAAGATAGATCTAAGCTAAAATGTTTCTATTGTGGAGTCAAAGGACATTTTGCTATTGATTGCTTCAAAAAAAAATATCAAGGTGAGAAGAAAAGCAATTTCACTTTTGATGAGGATGGTGTTGATGAGCAGAATTCAAGTGATTCTTTTTTTATGTCTTCTTGTTTGCTCACCAACGATGAAAATATTGATCCATGGTGGATTGATAGTGGATCAAGCTTTCATATGACATGTCACAAAGAGTACTTCAAATCTTTGGTGCCTTATAAAGGAGAGAAGAAGGTCATCAACATGGCCAATGATGGTAAAGTTGTTATCAAGGGCATTGGTACTATTTCTTTTTTTCTCTCATCTCAAATAGGAATGTAAGCTTGAAGAATGCTTTGTTCATACCTTCCATTACTAAGAATGTTCTTAGTGTGTGTCAAATGGTTGATAAAGGACTTAAAGTGGAATTTGTTGGTGATTCTTGCTTGATCAAAAGGAAAGGAGTCTTGATTTCCCAAGGCAAGAGAAAGGTGAGCTCTACAAACTTGATGGATATGTTGTTTCTAACCATGGTGGTTTGGAGGCAAAGAAGCAAGTTGGTGAGCTTTGCTCAATATCAAAGTCACATAGGTTTTCTTATTCTAGATCTAGCTCAAGATCTAAGATGCATTTTCATTTAGTACAATTGGATATGCATTGTACTAGTGTTTGAGTAATGGAGGAGCAAAGATGTTTGTGACTTGCATTGATGACTTTAGTACATATTGTTGGATTTATCTTCTAAAGAGTGAGGACTTCATACTTGATGATTTCTCAAGTTCAAGAATGTTGTGGAGAGTCAATTCAACATGAAGATCAAGTGTTTAAAGTTGGCAAATGAAGACCAATCAACAAATTTCAAAGAGGTTTGGGTGGAACATGGGATCAAGAGGGAGCTTTCAAACTCAAAGGTTATGGTGTGGAAGAGAGGAAGATCAATATTTGTGAAAGAGCTATATGGTCTTAAGCAAGTACCTAGAGCTTGGTACTCTAGGTTGCATACCTTCCTCTACTCTATGCATTTTGTCATAAGTTCTTATGAACCTTCTTTGTATATCAAATGCAATGATGGAAAGATCATCATCTTGGTTCTTTATGTTGATGATATGATATTGACAGTAAATGATGATGAAGACATAAGAAAGGTAAAAGTGGATTCAAGATGGTAGATCTAGGACTTCTTCATATTATACTTGGAATAGAAGTTTCTAGAGGTAGTGATTTTACTTTTATTTTTCAATCAAAGTATGCTACTTCCATTCTTGAAAGATTGTAAAAGTTGCTAATGATGGTGGCGAAGCATCCTTTGAGGACATCAAACTTTTTAGAAAGATTATAGGCTCCTTAATCTATTTGACAATCACTAAACCAGATTTGAGCTATTGTGTAAGTAAGTTGAGTCTACGTATGCAAGGTCCTTTAGTACATCATTGAAAAAGTGCCAAAAGAGTGCTTAGATATATCTCATCTACTAGATTTTTTGGCATTCTCTATCAAGGATATAACTTGCACTTGAGGGCATACTCGGATTCAAATTTTGCAGGTGACAAGATGGATAGGAAATCCATAAGTGCATCTACTACTTTCATTTGTGGAGGAGTGATATCTTGGCTTTCAGAAAAGCAAGATACTATCTCACTTTCCTCTTGTGAAGCCGAGTACAAAGCCTTGACATCAACAACAAAAGAACTCCTATGGCTAAGAAGACTTTTGGAGGAGCTTCAAGTGATCAAGGCCGAGGAGATCCCTTGCATCTATTGTGATAATCAAGCATCACAACAAATTTCTACAAATCCTATCTTCCATGCTAGAAAAAAGCATATCGAGATAGCACATCATTTTGTAAAGGAGAGAGTGCAAGCCAAGGAGGTACAACTTCTTCATGTACCATCATCCGAGTGTATTGTTGATATCTTAACCAAGCCTTTGCCAAAGGATCTATTTTTTAACTTAAGATTTGCACTTGGTATTGTAGATAGATGTACATTGGATTTACCAAGTTAGAATTGAGGAGTGCTGAAATGTCACTTCTAACTTGTAGATCAAATATGTTAATCTCATGGTTAATGTTCACATTCTGATCCCACACGTGTGGAGCGTGTTCATGACTCTTTTCATGATATCACATTCGGCTGGTCTTATCTTCCTGATGTCAAGCATGATTGGTATTTTTCTTATGATGTGTTTTGTAACTTTATGATTGAAAATATTCACCAATGCAGCTGTTCTATGTCTAAATGCTTTAATAATTTTATCTCAAACAAATTTGGTCATGTTGTGTCTACAGACTATGGAATTATTAAAAGTACTTTTCTTAGTTTTACTTTGGAAAAGTGTTTGAATCATAACGTTCCTCAAGTAATTGATATCAATAGTATTGCTTATGAACTCTACCATGGTTGGTTTAAACTTATGAAATTATTACCTAAGTATAAAGGTTTAGAAAAGGATACTATTAATAAGCATGTTTCATTCTGCAAACAAGGCGCTTTAAAATTTCTTAAAAATAGGAAATGGATTCATGTCAAAAAGAGTTCTCTCGTCAAATTGACAGAAGCTCACAATGAATGCCTATGGCTTACCAAACACTTGTATATTAATGGTATAGACAAATCACAACATAACCCATGTTTTCTTTGTATAAACTTTGTAAGAAAACTTGTCATAGAAAGGCTTGATAGTGTTGATTTTACCCCTTTTCCTAATAACTCAAATAACTATGTACCTATTGGTTTGGTCTTGCTTAAGTAAGATGAACTATGTGAATGTTTTACTCTCTCTGCATCCTTGAGACTCAAATCTGACTATCCTTTGGTTGGGGTAGTATCAAACCTTTACCTTTTATTTATGATTCATCGGTTGATGTAGGTCTCTTTCTTTCGAATCAGTCCTCAGGTTGGTTTCAAGATGCCGTCGCCTTAGGTTATGGGGAGCCCCTTCCTCCACCTAACTATTTTTTTCAGACTTTGATATGTTACATGAAAAAGGCTGCTACTTTACATGGTTTTATTAATGGGACTGATCGGGCTACTTGTCTTGTTGCTGGACCTGAAGATAGAGTCCTATGTCTTGTTGATCTACTTGGTACTTTGGATTGGTGGGTTAGGATATATCTAGATTTTGTTAAGAAAAAAAATCCTCTGACTACTGTGGAAGCCCTATTTGGTGATATTGTTACGTTTGCGAAAAAATTTGAGGAAGAAGAGAGGTTTTTTAACTCACACATTAGAAAAGTTTTTGAGTGTCTAGAAACAGAAAATGGTACTGCTTCTACTGAGTTTGCCACTACGCCTATCCTTGATGCACCTTTATCTCCACACCCACTTGTCTTTGTTGATGATCTTGATGAGGATAGTGCATCACAACTTGAGCAATTCTCCCAGGATATTTGTGACATTGGTGACCAATCTGCTTATGAATTTTGCTAGTCCAAAAGCTGTCAAATCCCTATGGTCCCCAGCCGTACTATTGAATTCAAATTCGCCCACACTTCCTTCAAAATCTGGAGCCTTCCTACTATGAATTTCCTTGCTCCCATACCTATTGAACTTTGGGTCTTGCTTACTCACCTCATTGATAAAGAAGTACAAACTTGTAGACTTGCCGCTCTACATCTCTTCGGTCATATCTGAACAAGGCACGAATAAGAAAAAGAAATTTACTACCATTAGAGAAAAAGATGAACAAGACAACAACTCAAAAAGTGACCTACCAGTGAAAGAGTTAAACTTCTACAGGGACTGATATGGATGCAGGCTTTCGAGGAAAAGGAAAACAGGGAGTCCAGTCGGCCGGCTACAACTTTGAACTAGCAACAACAAGGAGAAGCATTTTTTACACTTATGCTATCGTAATAAGATTTTTGAGACTATCGATGTGAATCAGTTTTATGCTCACATTTTGCTATAGTTATTTGGTATTGTTCACAACTCTTTTCATGATATTACATTCGGCTGGTCTTATCTTCCTGATGTCAAGCATGATTGGTATTTTTCTTATACGTGTTTTGTAACTTTGAGACTGAAAATATTCACCAATGCAGCTGTTCTACGTCTAAACGCTTTAATAATTTTATCTCGAACAAATTTGGTCATGTTGTGTCTACAGACTACGGAATTATTAGAAGTACTTTTTTTAGACAAACTTTGGAAAAGTGTTTGAATCATAATGTTCCTCAAGTAACTGATATTAATAGTATTGCTTATGAACTCTACCATGGTTGGTTTAAACTTATGAAATTATTACCTAAGTATAAAGGTTTAGAAAATGATACTATTAATAAGCGCGCTTTATTTTGCAAACAAGGCCCTTTAAAATTTCTTAAAAACAGGAAATGGGATTCATGTCAAAAAGACTTCTCCCGTCAAATTGACAAAAGCTCACAATGAACGCCTATGGATTACCAAAGACTTGTATATCAATAATATAGACAAAGCACAACATAACCCATGTTTTCTTTGCATACACTTTGTAAGAAAACTTGTCATAGAAAGGCTTGATAGTGTTGATTTTACCCCTTTTCCTGATACCTCAAATAACTATGTACCTATCATCTTGCAAATCATCAATAGTAAGCTGAGTGAAATACTACATGTGGAATTCATAGGAAACGAGAAATTACCTTACCTATTATGCACATATAAAGCTCATTAAGAATCTTTCAGATGGATCACCAATGCCCATGCTTGCTGTTTCAACATCCTTGTTATTTTCCTAACACGGGTTCTTGGTATGCTGCATCCTTTCCTGGTGGAAGATGCAAGCATTAAGGCAAACACATACAAGAGCTACCTAAATGTGGATACTACTAAGTCTTGCTTTATGGTGCTTTATTGTATTGTATTTTACTTCTTAGTTATACTTTACCTTGTTGGCTTATGAATAAAGGTTTCAAAGTGTTTGGTCTTGCTTAAGCAAGAGGAACTATGTGAATGCTTTACTCTCTCTACATCCTTGAGACTTAAATCCGACTATCCTTTGGTTGGGGTAGTATCAAACCTTTACCTTTTTTTGATGATTCATCGGTTGACGTAGATCTCTTTTTTCAAATCAGTGCTCAGGTTGGTCTCAAGATGTCGTCGCCTTAGGTTATGGAGATTCCCTTCATCATACTTTGATATGTGTTATGGCCATATTCGGTTGAGGACCTGGAATAGTCCTAATATGGTAGACCGGCCCTCCAGTGTTCAAGATTATTGGTCACGCCGTGATTTAATTCCATGTCAAGGCCTGTTTGTGACTAATTACCTTGAGAGGACCCAGACACTCTTATTGAGACATATGGAGTATTGCATGCCTGTGTAATGGATATAGGCAGGAGAACTGCATGAAGAGATGTGATCTATTTATAGTTGACCTGCATGGAGATTGCATGGTTTCATGCACAAGACTCTACTCTCTATGGCGATTCTCCCGTCGACATATTGGATTTAGGTAACCAGATTCTCTCTTCTCCTCTTGCTTCACATGGCATGGCTTGGGGGCTAGATCCAGGTTTGATCTAGGATTGGTTGGGCGGTTTGGCTCCATAGTCTCTCCTATTGTGTTCTCCTATCCTCATCTTAGGGTCTTTATATTGGTATCAGAGCCCGGCTAAGATGCGGTCTTGGATAGGGAAGGAGACATGCTCTACATCGGATTGGAAATCGGATGCACATGGATTTATGTCCCAGATTGGTGTGCTGAACTCTCAATGAGAAAATCAAGTTTTAGATCCTCTAATTCTAGTTTGAAGCATATTGGCAAGAAGTGGGGTAAAGTGCACTTCCACCAGATTATATTTTTGTTAATATTGCCTCTAATTGGAGTGATTCCATTCTGATTTTTTTTGGGAGATGATCTCTATTGGGTGTAGCATGGTTTGTGTATGAATCTAGTAGCTTGTTTCTCATGTCATTAAAGATTGGTAACATGCAGGACTGGTTTGTGTTTATTGATAGATTGTGTGTATACAATTTGTCCTGAAAAATAAACTGTAACAAGCAATTATGGGACTGGTTATGGTTATTTAGCGATATGCTGGTGAGAACCGAGATTTGTTGTTGACACTCTTGTTAATATGTGTGGATAACTCTTTCCAGAAAATCATTTATATTCTACTTTATGCTCAATTTAAACTTGAGATACTGAACAATAGAAATGATTATGAATGATTGGAATAGGAGTTGCATGTGTAAATCCACGACAGTAGCAATCTGGTATGGGTGATAGTTAGCCCAAGCATGCATGGAAGTAAGTTGTTGTCTAGTAAGTGCTTGAGAGAAAGAAGTAACCTTGACTAAACCTTTGAGGAAAGTAACCCTATTTTTTGTTCTTAAAAAAAACGTGAAGTAAGGGGTCGCAGTTCTGCTAGCCATTAGCTGATGTAATTGGGCTAGGAGTTGGGGATTCTCTAGACCTACTTGATTTATCAGACTTCTGATCCACCGAACTCCATACCATGCCTGGGCTTTCAGAATTGTCCATAGCTCCGCAACAATGGTTATGGGCGAATTGACTACCTACCTGGCTCACATTGCCAGTAATGATCATGGTCGTAGGCTATCGGCGGCTAGACTATTAGCACGGTGGTTCATGGAAAGTCGCTTGATATGAGATTCAAACAAGAATCTGAACACCTTGGCCTCTGCTCGTTGTTCACAAGTGTAGCAAAGCCATCTGTCAAACGAGCAGAGCACTGATCTGAAAAATCCTGTATTCATAGGTTTTGCTGTGATTCTTTGATATAGATGCTTTCCGCCCTACTGAGGAGTCCTCATAGAGTTGATCTGTGTGAGCTAGAGCCGTGAGAAAGCATTAGGGATTTCAGAGACAAGATTTGCTTCCTTTTCAAGCCATTGAAAAGTGAGTGCTGATTTGAACAAGGGAGACTCCGTTGATGAAGCACTCAAATTTGGAAATGCTCAGTTCTTGCATGCAGAGTGGCATGAGGAATAAGGAAGGGATGGCAGATGACCCAGGGAGGGGCGCGATCATGCTTGAACTCCCTCTCTCACTCTTGAATAGGTCGCGGTTGCAAGTCTTTTCTACCTCGTTGGTGGCGGCTATAGAAGTTGGCAATGTGCAAAAAAGTACAAAAATTACCAAGAGTGCATCCTAATCTGATCCTCAAGAGAGATTGGTTGTCAGATTACTTGATCTATCAATCTACTTCAGATTAAGATCAATCTAGATCAATTCCAAACACAAAATCCTAACAAGAACAATCATTAATTGAAGGTAAGTGTACTTTATGGTTTCACACGTGTGAAACACTATCTGAGTACGGACTCCAACCTGAAAATCAAGTACACATTGATAGAACCTCAAAACAATCAAAACAAATGTAGACAAATGGAGAGAATCACTCAAAATTGCTTCTAAAACCAAGATTGGTGTCTCACACTGATTCTGGCCAAATGTGGCTCTATATATACAATAAGTGGGAGCTCGTGGTACTAATCATCCCTTTGATCCCACATGTGTGAAGGTGCTTTGTCATATGATGATTCATCATGCAAAACTGACACTTGGACAAAACCTTCTATTTTGAGCACTTTTGGTCCATTTTCCTTCTATATGGAGATCTACTTGAAAATCTTCTAGAAGTTAAAATTCGTCTACTTCAGCTTATTCCACACATGTGAGTTGTCGTCTACACATGGGATGTGACACCTAACCAAAGGATGTGGCTCATGCAAGCAATAGATTGATGCCATGTGTCATATGTCTTGAAAACTAGTTTTTGGCCTTTTTAGCCACTAGAACTTGAATTAAATCATATGTACAACCTATATGATTATGGTACATGACAAGTACACTATTTTCACACGTGGGAACAGGCTCCACACATGTGTGTTTATCTATATACAAGATTTTTGGCCTCTGCCAAGCTTATTTTTGCATTTTTCACAGGCAATTCCTCCTTTAAAAGAAAAAAAACTAAAACCCTATTTAGACGTTGCAATGGGTCATGAGAGGCCCTTATGGGTAGCATGTTTTTTTTATTGGATGTAAAGTTGACTTGGAGCTTGATGACAATCTGAAATTCTGTCATTGCATGGCTTGGTGCAAGACAGTTTTCCAAGGATCACTTTGGGCTTGACGTTTGTAACTGAAAAGGTTGATTCTCTAAATTAACCCAAAAATTTTAAGTTATCAGCACCTTGTTAGAGGAGCTTAGGGTTCTTGGTGCTCGTTTGTCGAAGTGTAACATTGGTTTTTGTATATTGTTTGTTTGAAATCAATGATAAACTTCATTGTTACTGTTTACGCTCTCTGTCAGGGGTTCAAGGTCTATTTGTACATTTTTACATTTTGTATGTTGTTGAGTGATAGTGTGATTGTGTGTGCTCTTCTTCTGCCTTCTTGTGGTGAATGCTTGATGTTGCATATCTGATTGTTGACATGGTATCAGAGCAGCGATAGTCCTGCATGCCTGATCAGTGGATACAGCTTGTCACAGGCTCCGCAATGAAGTGAGAAAGTCCTTCACGGGAGGTGAAAGCTTGGAGAGAAAAAAACGGCTGGAAGAAATCCTTCTTTGGTGTATTTTGCAGGTTTGGAACTCAAAATAATCAGTGGGGAATGAAGACACAGTCCCGGAGGCATCAAAAAGGCCAGGGCAGTATCAGACAGATTGAAAATCTGTTGAGTGGGGGAGATTTTTACAATACTTCTGAGTTGTTGTGGAAAGTGCTATTTGTGTGAGAGGTTTGCCAAGAAATCTCTCATTTGTCTGTTTGGAGTACCACAAATCACACTAGACAGTGTCTAGTACTGCCATTCAGAGTTAGGAGGCCTCATACTTTTCACATTACTGATCTCGGTCTTTTGAACGATCGCACATTTCGAAATCTTTGCAAAGAGAAGGCGGCGTAGCAGCTACGCCGAAGTGGAAAATCTAGAATATTCCCTCTGAAATTTCTGGTATTCCCTACTTTTCATCTTTTTCATACCAATATCGGATCAACGCGCCAGAGGTAGGAAAAATCTTCAACAGTCGTACATCCGCGCGTCGTACAGATATAGCATATCCGTACTAATATCGGATCCATGCGCCAAAAGTAAAGAAAATACTGAGCAGTTGTGCACCCGCGCGTCGTACCGATATCAGGTGTCCAACCAAAAAAAAAATTTACAGTTCTGTAGTGTGATAAATTTTGTGATCTAGACTCATCTATCCAGTAATGACAACTCTAAGCAAGAGTGTCCTTAATGAGTCAAGCAAATTGGAAGGTGCCGGCAACTATGCAGTTTGGAAATTCAAACTGAAGAACATTTTGTAGCAGCAGTTGGAGAGCGAGTACAAGACATGAGATCATGGAATTGACATTAGATAGTCTGAGTGAGTCACATCAGATGTTTGTGACGAGTATAGCCACAAGAGAAAATCTTCCAACCTATGAAGAACTAGGTGGATTGCTTTTGCAAGAAGAGCAATGTCAAGAGAACTTGAATCATCATCACAGGAGCTATGATCAAGCTCTTGCAGTTAGAGGACGAGGTGGAAGATTTGGCCGTGGAAGGTATCAATCGAGAGGAGAAAACTCAAGCTGGGGATCATTTCAACAATTTCATGAGCAAGTAATGATAGTCCGAATCGAGACAATTGGAATCAAGGCCGAGGTCAAGGACGCGGCTATTCAAGACAAAAAAAACTTGGAAATTGTAGGTACTGCAACAAACATGGCCACTGGGAGCATGAACGCTTCAAGAAACAAAAGGAGATGGAACAAAGAAAAGACAAATGGCAAGCGGGAAATTATGCTGATCAACATCAATTTGATGACTATTATTATGAAGATAATCATACTGATCAACATCAATATGATGATGATCAATATGAAGATGATACAGGTGAAAGTTCAAAATTGTTCATTACAGCAGTAATGACAAGTGATGAAGCCAAGGATACCTGGTACATTGATAGTGGTGCATCCAAGCACATGACTTCAAGGAAAGAGTGATTTTTCGAACTCAAGGAAACTAACAATGGTGATGAAGTTGGACAAGTTGATGGCAAATTGCTATTTGTTAAAGGAGTTGGAGTGGTACCAGTGAAGCTAGCCAGTGGGAAGATACAACAGATAAGCAATGTGCAATATATTCCTGGCTTAGCTAACAATCTACTATTTGTTGGGACGATGGTTGATCAACAACTCAAGGTTGAGTTTGACAGTGACAAATGTCTTGTCAAAGACATCAAGAATCACTACAAAGTGATTGTTACAAGAGCTAGAGTCAACGAAAATCGACTCTACAAATTGAATGCGAGATCTTTTACTCAAGCTATGGTAAGCACTGTTGATAGTCAAAGTGATCTTTGGCATCAAAGGTTTGGTCATATTAGTGCTCAAAGCTTGCAAATCCTTAAAAGAGGTAATCTAGTTGTTGGATTGCCTGATATCTCTTTTGAAGGAAAAATTTGTGAGGGTTGTATATTGGGAAAACAACATAGAGAGAGATTCCCAAAGATGGAGGAAGAAGAGCCAATGGCATTCTTGATCTTGTTCATAGTGATCTGTGTGGACCAATACAAACTAGGTCCATTAGTGGTTGTTACTATTTCATCACATTCATTGATGACTATAGTAGACATATCTGGATTTATTTCATAAGCAAGAAATCTGATGCTTTTGTCAAGTTTAGAGAATTCAAGGATCTAGTTGAAAAAAGAAAAGGTTGTTATATTAAGACCCTTAGATTAGATGGTGGCAGTGAGTATTTTTCAACAGAGTTCATAAATTTTTGCAAGGATCAGGGGATCAAGAGACAAACCACTACACCCTATTCACCACAACAGAACGGAGTTGCAGAATGGAAAAATAGATCCATTGTGGAAATGTCTAGGGCAATGTTTAAGAGCAAGGGTTTGCCAAATACTTTTTGGACAGAAGCATGCAACACAGCTACTCATATCTTGAATCGGTGTCCTACGAAGTCCGTGGAGGGTAAGACACCTTACGAAGCTTTTTTTAGAAAAGAAACCTAATATTTCCCATTTACGAGTATTTGGTTGTGATGCTTACGCTCATGTGCCTGATGAAAAATGAAAGAAGCTGGATGTAAAGGCTGTTAAGTGTATTTTCCTTGGATATGATGAAAGAGCCAAGGCATACAGGATGTATGACACAAATGCACAAAAGATCGTGATTTCCAGAGATGCTACTTCTGATGAGATGGGTCAAAATGACCAAATAAAATTGACAATTGATCCCTTTGACGAGAAAGCTAAAGAGCAAGTGAAGGAAGAAGTTGGTGTCGATATGGAAGAGCCAATAGAAAAAGACAGGGTTAATAATGAGATTTCTAGGAGAGTGCCTAAGTGGTACTTGTCAGTAACAAGTGATGCTAATAAGAGAGATACTCCCGAATCAAGTGAGCAGGGAGAGCTTAGAAGATCAAGTAGAAATCGAAAACCTCCTGCAAGATTAGAGATGAATCTAGCCCTAATGGATTCTGTGCTCAAGACTCAAGAACCAAAAACTTTTGATAATGCAAAGGAGCGCAAGTAGTGGCGTGAAGCTATGGAAACAGAAATGGAAGCTATATTGAAAAATAGGACGTGGAACTTGGTTGAGCTACCTGATGGTAAGATGTCTATCACTTGTAAATGGATATACAAGATCAAGTATGGAGCTGATGGGCAACTCAACAAGTACAAAGCACAGTTGGTTGCGAGAGGATTTGAGCAGGAGGAAGGTATTGATTTTGAGGAAACCTTCACAACCGTAGCTAAGATGGTAACTATGCGTTCTATCATTGCTATTTTTGCTTTCTATGGTTGGAAGATCCAGCAAATGGACGTTAAATCTGCTTTTCTTAATGGAGTGTTGGATGAAGAGGTGTACTTAGTACAACCTCAAGGATTTGTTGAGCCAAGGAGAGAGCATCTCGTTTGTAAGCTCAACAAAGCCATTTATGGATTGAAGCAAGCACCACGGGCGTGGTACTCTTGCATTGATGAACACTTCAAGCTAAGGGGAATGGTAAAGAGTGATGTTGATCCTAATCTTTACATTCTAAGGCAAGATTCAGATATAGTGCTCATTGTGTTGTATGTGGATGATTTGATTATTACAGGAAGTAATGAGAGCTTGATTGATGAAATAAAATCAGATCTTTCCAATGCTTTTGACATGAGTGATCTAGGATTGATGCACTATTGTCTTGGCATTGAAGTATGGCAAAAGGAAGACGTGGTCTTTCTTACACAAAGCAAATATGCACGAGATTTGCTTTACAAGTTCAATATGTAGGATTGTAAGCCTTTGAGAACACCTATGGATTTCAACATGAAGCTTACTGCATATGATGAATCTGAGAAAGTGGATGCTTATTTGTATAGATAGCTGGTGGGTAGTTTGATTTATTTGACACACACACGACCTGATATTTCTTATGTTGTTGGTGTTGTTAGTCAATTTATGCAAGATCCTAGTCAAGCACACTAGAAGTCTACTAAACGTATTCTCAGATACATTTGAGAGACATTGAATTTTGGTCTGAAGTATGATCAGTCTGAAGCACCAATGTTGGTAGGTTATACAGATGCCGATTGGGCAGGTAATATTAATGACAGAAGATCTACCAGTGGTCATACATTCAGTTATGGTACAGCTGCAATTTCATGGAACAGCAAAAAGCAACCTACAGTAGTCTTATCATCGACAAAAGCTAAATATCTAGCACTCAGCAATGCTACACAAGAAGCGGTATGGTTACAAAGATTACTTGCGGATTTAGGTCAACCACAGGTGGATGCGACTACTATATCTTGCGATAATCAAAGTTGCATTTACCTTGCCAAAAATCAAGTTTTACATGCTCGAATCAAGCACATCGAAATACACTACCATTTTGTTCGAGAGAAAATTCTTGATGGAGCCATTGATCTTGTTTTTGTAATTCTGAAGATCAAATGGCAGATATTTTTACTAAGTCATTACGTAGATGTAAATTTGAGAGGTTTCGTACTCTATTAGGAATAGAAGAATGTAATTTTATCATTGAGGGAGAGTGTTAGAAATCAATGATAAACTTCATTGTTATTGTTTACGAGGTACATTAATGTTGACAGTTGTGACCAGCTGTCATTAGCCGTAGGGTAGTCTATTAGTCTACTCGTAGGTCTTCTCTCTCTATTAGGGGTTCAAGGTTTATTTGTACATTTTTACATTCTGTATGTTGTTGAGTGATAGTGTGATTGTGCGTGCTCTTCTTCCACCTTCTTGTGGTGAATACTTGATGTTGCATATCTGATTGTTGACATTGTTTCTCGATTATGGTTAGAAGAAAATTGGATTTTCTTTCTCCATGGACAATGTGCATGTCATACGCTCTTATCAACTTGGCATTCGGCTTTCAGCAATGTAAGCCCAGATTTTGTGGAACTTGAGTACCATTATTCATGGTCAAGCAGTATTAATCGATTTTCGATGGGAATTTTTCCAAAATCGATCTTGATAGAACGAAAGGAGTGGTACAGTTCTCAGGCGTGTACCCGGTTTAGGAATCCGATTCCTTGGTACGATGCTATTTGAACCAATTAATTCTGGAGTATTGGTATTCCTAGTGAATAGAATTAAATTGTGTTTTGTTTTTCTCCTTTTCAAATCGGTAGAACACCGACTAGTTGGTTATTGTGGTTTTGATGATTTTGGTCATTAAAATTGAACAAACCAAAGCTTTTGAGATACCTGTTAAATAATTATGGAGAAAGAATTATGGTATTGGTGGTAATTCTTTATTCGACAAAATTATTTGGACTGAATACAGTGTAGAAAAAGTACTTGAATCCAAATGTCATTTCTCATTAATCACAGATAATTTTAACGAAGTAAGTCTTAAGCCAGTAAGTGAAAAGGGCGAACAGTCCAATTTTTTTGAAAAAATTGTAATAATAGGAACTGATCAAAAGTAAAACTGATTTCATTTCCAGTTAAAATTCTATGGTGGTTGGTATACCGATATTTCTACTTAGGTATAGGATAGAGATGAAATTGTTTCAAACTTTTTTCCTATAGTGATTCATTTTTTTACATTTACTAATGTCAGTACATCTTCTTGATACCTTAGCTGAAAGATTTTCAGAGAACTGAGAACTCTAAGGAGGGAAGAAGAGTGGACATCAAGGGTAGCAAGTGTGATCAGGAAATGTATTTCGCAATTAGGATTTTAGCAATCCTAGTAAATAATTGCTTAATACTGAATATTAATTTCCTGGGTAGGATTCATTTAGTTGAATTCATAACTAATATCTTTGTGACCATTGAGTTATCTACAGTTTTGGATGTCAATCGTGATATTAGAAGTAGAATCTGATATATGGATTATATTGGATCTGTTAGTTTATGGAAGCTTGTCCCTAGAGTTGATGCTCTTGGATCCAGGGGGATTTGAAGCTTATCATTAATCTATAAGGATCAGAATGTAGTGTTGAACAATGTTAATTCTTCTGTCTAAATCACAGAATCAGGTAAGGATTTGTGGTATCCATCTGATAGGCATGTCAGCCATCCAAATAAATGGATTCTCCAGTATTTGGGAACTAGAGATAATATCCTATAGTGATTATAGGAAAGCTAGAAGATCAGTGGACCTCTAGAATATTAGATAAGGTGGTTAAGGATTTTCTAGAAGGAAAAGCTGATGGTATGGGACATCAGTAATTTTGAAAAGGGAATTCTAGGACTGTAAAGATCTGATGATCAATGGTGTGTTTTAGTACCTAGTCACGATATGGGAAAAATAAAACCGATTGATCAAATGTGGGGTATTTTGGAAAAATTTGAGGTCTAATCTAGATCCCAATGTGGTATCTCATTAGTTACGAAATCATAGGCCCTTCAATCTATTTCTCACTTTCTTAAATTATCCTTTACTTCTTAGTAATTTCTCGAATATAAGACATCAGACTGGTTTATATGATTCTTTCTAGCATGAAGTTATTCTTCTGAAAGACTATTATGTCATATAAACTACTACTTGTGCGAATAGACTTAGAATTCAGATAAATTCTAAGGTTAACATGTTTCGATTTCTTAAACCTAGAATATCTCTTTTTGCATAAATAGGTTTCAATTGAATGATTGTACTATCACTCGGGTTGAAAATATATTTAAAGGAAAAGTCCTGTTTGTAATAGAGTGAATCCTTTATTGGAATGCATTTATTATTGACTTTTCTTGGATTTAATATTTTCAAATATCACCTTTCCAGTTAACTTTTATTGAAAAATATAATTTTTTTAAAACGAGGGGTGAAGTGGTGGAATAAAATTCTATTTGGAAATCTGTAGATTGCATAGTTTCGGAAGAGAACCAACTATGGTATACAAATGAGATTTGATCTGAAAGTAATTTCAGATAGATTCAGAGTAAGATACCTAATTGGACTTTTTGAATAAGAGGAATTCTCTAGGGATTGTAGGGACAATCTAGATCTAGAGCATGTTTGAAAGTTGAATCATTGTCTATAAGTAGTACGGTAAATGGGTTACTAATTCTATTTTGGTTGGAATAGAAGTAAGTTTGATCAGAAGTTAAGTCTGAGAATTCTGTACTGGATCAACCTAATCTTAGTTTGAGTACTAGGATCAGAGAGGGGTTGATTGAGTGGATGAAATTATGTAATTAGAGGTAAGTTGGATTGGTAAAACGATCAGTGTGATGTGGATTCACCAGGAACTGATGGTTTTGAATTATATTGCTTGTAAGATGTATGATTAGTGAATCATTTTGGTTCATCAGTTAAAATTGTGTGCATTGGATTTACAATATTCTTGGGATAGAGTATTCCTTAGTTAAGGAAGGGACTCAACTCATTAGTGATTGTATCCCAGATAGCTCAATTGGATAACGAATCATAATGGATCCAAGAATAATAACTAAATTGATATTCAACAGGACTTTGGGTATCTAGATGTGATTCTGAATTGTAATCTAAAGTTTTTGTAGTGGAAGATGATTGTCATTTTGGTATGCGTTCAGTTTTTAATTACCAGTGGTTTATAGAGCTTGAATCTTGCACTTCAGTTAAAAAATCCCATTTGAAGAATATTCATAAATCCAGTATTTTCTTAGTGGAAAGATTTTGGAATAATTCTTACTTTTCCTGAGTTATGTCGACATATACTCCAGTATCTTGTAAATGATTAAGTATGGTTTTGGATTTCATAAAATTATGATTGACGAATCATATGAATCTAAATATTTATGATTGACGGATCATAAATAGATACTTAATTATTGTCAAAAGGTTTAAAGGAATGGTGATGATTCATGATTAATACTTGATCTATTATTTGAGTAAGAATTCATATTAGTGTTTTGAATCTCTCTACTCTAGTATCTTATTGAGAGTCTATGGATCTCACAGATATTCTCACAAGATAAGTTATCTTATTTGTGGAGAATTTAATTTATCTAGTGGATGCTATTCTACTACAGTTTATGGTCTGCAGATGCTTGAGTACATTTCTTCATTTACTTGGATCTCCAGTTATCATAGGAGACAGATAAATCTATTAAGATGAATAAATGTTATTTTCTTGCATTTGGTGTTAGAAACAAGAGCATTTAACTCAAAAGAGTATCTGGGATACTCAGAGTTGAGTTTTAATCATTCTATATTTTAATGATTCTCCTAGAGATTCTAGTTGAATGAATTATCATGCTTTAGAATTGGATTCTAAGGATAATTGTATTTGAAAGTTTTTTATAAATTGTCTGCCAGAGTTTGTGGATAATTTCATACTGTAATTATTATTTATTTTCTTTAACTTTAATCTTCTAAGTTAGAGAATATTTCGCTCAATGGTTCATGTAAGTATTCTAAATGAAAGTGATAGTACTAGCTTGTGTTGAGTGTAACCTAGTTGAGAAATTTATTGCTTAGTGTACTTTTTAAACTCGAGTCATACTCCAGAACAAAGATTAACGGTTAGAAATTGGTTTATCTCTGAGTACTTGTTTGATATGAAAGTCAAACTAAGGATAATGTTTCCTAGGTTAATACTGAAAGTTAAAGGAACTGTTCTTGTAATTCTTTCATGTTTTAAGGAGCTTCTAAGGATAGAAGCAATTTAAGGAGGGAAGAATGTTACGGCCATATTCGGTTAAGGACCTGGAATAGTCCTAATATGGTAGACCGGCCCTCTAGTGTTCAAGATTATTGGTCACGTTGTGTTTAATTCCATGTCAAGGCCTTTTTGTGACTAATTACTTTGAGAGGGCCCAGACACTCTAATTGAGACATATGGAGTATTGCATACCTGTGTGACGGATATAGGCAGGAGGACTGCATGAAGAGATGTGATCTATTTATAGTTGACCTGCATGGAGATTGCATGGTTTCATGCACAGGACACTACTCTCTATATAATGAGGTGGGGATTCTCCCGTCGACATATTGGGTTTAGGTTACCAGATTCTCTCTTCTCCTCTTGCTTCACATGGCATGGCTTGGGGGCTAGATCCAGGTTTGGTCTAGAATTGGTTGGGCGGTTTGGCTCCATAGTCTCTCCTATTGTGTTCTCCTATCCTCATCTTAGGCGAAATTTTCTTGGGTCTTTATAATATGTTACATGAAAAAGGCCACCATGGTTTTATTAATGAAATTGATCGGGCTACTTGTCTCGCTGCTGGACCTGAAGATAGAGTCCTATGTCTTGTTGATCTACTTGGTACTTTGGATTGGTGGGTTAGGTTATATCTAGATTTTGTTAAGAAAAAAGATCCTCTGACTACTGTGGAGGCCCTATTTGGTAATATTGCTACGTTTGCGGAAAAATTTGAGGAAGAAGAGAGGTTTTTTAACTCACACATCAGAAAAGTTTTTGAGTGTTTAGAAAAAGAAAATGGTACTGCTTCTACTGAGTTTGCCACTACGCCTATCCTTGATGCACCTTTATCTCCACACCCACTTGTCTTTGTTGATGATCTTGATGAGGATAGCGCATCACAACTTGAGCAATTCTCCCAGGATATTTGTGAGATTAGTGACCAATCTGCTTATGAATTTTGCTAGTCCAAAAGTTGTCAAATCCCTATGGTCCCCAGCCGTACTGTTGAATTCAAATCCACCCTCACTTCCTTCAAAATCTGGAGCCTTCCTATTGTGAATATCCTTGCTCCCATACCTATTGAACTTTGGATCTTGCTTACTCACCTCACTAATAAAGAAGTACAAACTTGTAGACTTGTCACTCTACATAAAAACTCTTTTCTAGAGACTCCTATTGCATTTGGCACCATCATACGAGGATGAACAAGTTTGAACCTTCACGTTGTTCTTCCGAGCAAACCTGGGCTAGGGTCAGAGGACACTTTGAAACTGGTTTCGACCGTATGCATCTCCATCAAGCCCGCATATGAAATTGGAAAAGACCTCCTTCAAGTGCAAGAGTAACTCTTCTATTATTTGTTTTGACCACACAGTTTGGTTCATGATGAATAATCTCAATAAGTTCTTTCCCGATGCTTCCCTGAAAAGTCAAGTCAATGCCTTTTTCCTTTGTCTACACAAGCCAGCTAGAGATGTGATCAAAGCCCACCTTACTTTCTTGTTCATTCGCCAACACAAGCTTGACGCCTCTATTGAGTTATACAAAGATCCTAATACCAAGTTACTTCCCAACCTAGGTGATGCTGAAAATATTCGAAAAATTGAATGTCTTCTAAAAAGACCTAGTTTTTTCACTCTTCAAGACAAATATTTTCAAAACACCAATAAAATAAGTTGCTCTTTCAATCTCAACAACCCCTCTTCGATCATATCTGGACAAGGCACGAATAAGAAAAAGAAATTTACTACCATTAGAGACAAAGATGAACAAGGCAACAACTCGAAAGTGACCTACCAGTGAAAAAGTTAAACTTCTATAGGGACTGATATGGATGCAGGGTTTCGAGAAAAAGGAAAAGAGGAAGATTATCACAAATCCAGTCGGTCGGCTACAACTCAATACTAGCAGCAACAAGGGAAAGAATTTTTTACACTTATGTTATCGTAATAGGATTTTTGAGACTATCCATGTGAATCAGTTTTGTGCTCACATTTTGCTACTATTATTTGGTAGTGTTCATGACTCTTTTCACGATATTACATTCGGTTGGTCTTATCTTCATGATGTCAAGCATGATTGGTATTTTCTGTATAATGTATTCAGTAACTTTGAGATTGAAAATATGCACTAATGTAACTATTCCATTTCTAAACGCTCTAATAATTTTATTTCGAACAAATTTGGTCATGTTGTGTCTTAATTAGAAGTACTTTTCTTAGACAAACTTTGGAAAAATGCTTGAATCATAGCGTTCCTCGAGTAACTGATATTAATAGTCTTGCTTCTGAACTCTACTATGGTTGGTTTAAACTTATGAAATTATTACCTGAGTATAAAGGTTTAGAAAAAGCTATTAATAACCACGCTTCATTTTGCAAACAAGACGCTTTAAAATTTCTTAAAAACAAGAAATGGATTCATGTCAAAAAGACTTCTCCAATTGACAAAAGCTCACAATAAATGCCTAGGGCTTACCAAACACTTGTATATCAATGGTATAGACAAAGCACAACATAACTCATGTTTTCTTTGTATACACTTTGTAAGAACACTTGTCATAGAAAGGCTTGATAGTGCTGATTTTATTCCTTTTCCTAATAACTCAAATAATTATGTATCTATTGCCTTGCAAATCATCAATAGTAAGCTGAGTGAAATACTACCTGTGGAATTCATAGAGAATTACCTTACATTTATGCACATATAAAGCTCATCGAGAATCTTTTAGATGGATCACCAATGCCCATGATTGTTGTTTCAGCATCCTTGCTATTTTCCTAACATGGTTTCTTGGTATGCTACATCATTTCCCGATGGAAGATGCAGGCCTTAAGGCAAACACATACAAGAGCTACCTAAATGTGGATACTACTCTATTCTGCCAGTGTGATTAATCTATTGATTTCTACGTCAATATTCATGATCGCATCTATAATATGTGGTCTACTGATATTTCCAAATGCTATGAAAATATTCCACTTGACGGTCCCGAGGGCCTGAAACTACTATGAATAAGCTAATCAGCTCCGCTTTTAAATATGCCAAAACTACTCAAATTCGATACAAATGGCTACCTCTAATACCAATATAAAGTCCAACACACAGGATACTATCTAAACATGCCAATACAGGCAACCAACAAGGGAATGGATGGTGGACAAACCAACCCAACCAAACGGGCTAGATCGAATGGATCTAGCCCCCAAGCTATGGATCAATCTCAATGAGGAATGAGGAATCACTCTAGTAGCATGTAGCTACCAATCACACAATCAAGCATACACTAGTGAGAGCCCAATAGGTATACTTATACACTCCAAGGCCCATGCTCCACTAGTAGTGCACTGTGACACCTCACTAGACACCTCTGTAGCCTATTTGGGCCACGTCATCCAGTTCCCCAATGACTCACTGATAAACCCATATAAATCCACCATCATGAGTTTAGGCCTACAATTATTAATTATGACCTTATACACATAAGGGCCCTAATTCCCTTATAGTCATAACTAACTTATGGGTTGTTGGTCTACCGATCTCTAGCGTGGACACGCTACCTGAGACTAGTCGTGGGCATGACAAGGTGGGTGCCGAAGGCCTCGAGCCCAAGAACCAATTTTTGTCGGGCACCACGATTTTTATCCAGCACAACGCGCAGACCTGCGCATGCCCTCTCATGAAAGCATGTATGGCTTTTGAGTATATATGCGAGCAGATTCACTTTCCTAGAACATTATGGGATCAACTTATGCATGCTACATGTCAATGCCACATGTCAAGCACACAGGGAAGAGACCATTTAAAGGCCAGGCAGGGCGGCACAAATACTACAACACTTCAGAATACACAATATTTTGAGTGCACCTCGCCACTCCTGCCACATCTGTAAATCGGCCATCAGTATTAGTAATCAACACTCGTACACTTCTTGCATTTCGCACTCTCGATAATGCGACATACATCTGACCATGACTAAATACGTCAATTTTGATGGATGTTCCTATGTCTGTGCATTTTATATGCTCTTCCTGCCTTGATCGTACCTGCACAACAAAAATTGTTTAAGTGCATTTATCTTGTAAAACTGATTCACTAAGAAATTCAAAAACTGAAAATTTTCATATGGCATAATGTACCTTTACACCATTCAATCGAAATTGATAGTACTGAGGTAGATCAAGTTGCAACATGTCTTCCGAACGAATGTTATTGAGACACCAATCTTCCTCGACCTCAACCATCGCAGGAATGTTGTCATTTCTTCATTGTTATTTGAAGTTGCTCTTGATGGTTTATTCCAAAATATTGATCAAGTGGCTTCCACTCATTTTTGCATTTTATCCATCTTCTATAATACAGCAGCAAAGTGGGCATTTGTTTTTCAATGTGATATCTAAATGTCATTGATGATTGACATACCCTGCACTCAACTTGGTGATTTTGTTTCGTATCCCTACCATAATCGAACAACTCGATGATTATTTCATCACTCAAGTCCTTACAAATAAACATTGTTTTCGTTCGCCGAAGATTGCATTTGAAAAAAAAATCAACAAAAATAGAAAAAGGTAGATACCAACTTAATCTATTATTTTTTGAACCAGTGCTAGATTTTAATATACTTTGAATATCCATATAAAGTCTAGATCAAAAACTTTCTGAAATTGCTGAATGTGGAGATATCCATTCCTCACTCAAAAAATCTGATAGAGGATTTGGCTCTAATCTGCCCACTAAACTATTTTTATTTGGAATATAGGTGTGATCATAAAAAAACACTCCTGACTCTAAAAGAGATTTTGGAGATCGACCTTTATATCGTAAAATACCAATATCAGAATGTATGACATCAATTATTCCTACAAGCGATTGAACTGTGGCCATTCAACGAAATTTGATGGATACAAATATGCAAAACCAACAAAAGTATGTGAGAAAATTTGATATAAAGAAAATGCTAATACTAATGAAATTTAATCTAAAAATACATATACTAATCGTATACTTACAATGGCATTTTCTTCTATAATTTAAATTCAAATCCTGAATGTTGAGCACTTTGTGAAGATAAGCATGCTGAACCAAAACTTTCGTAATTGATTGACCGGCAGGTGATATTTTGAAATCTATTATCTTGCCTTTCTGAGAGCTTCTATATATGTTATCTGATCTTATTCTTTTTCGAAAAGTGCCATTTGAGGATGGATGCATAAAGATCCATTGATATTTACGATATATTCTTGGTATCCATTGATCTTCTGCATTTTTTTCATTGCAAATATTGATTGCATCAATGGTTCCTCTTGGTCTCAGATCATGTGTAACCATTAGTCCAAAATATGTGTACGCAAGCTGAGAACGGAAAGAATGAAGATAATGAGAGGTAAACCAAAGACTGACAATCCAAAATAATAGAGAGGACGAAGAGAATGAGAGGTATACTTAAGAATGACAAGAAGTTCCTAAACTACAAGGATTAGTTAACTACAGTTTACGACTATTGACGTCAAATCAACCTCGAGTGTACAAAGACGGGCAACAAAAGAGTATTCGGGCAGTAACTGTGGTCCAATCACAATCGTTTCTTCTGCTCGGCGGGATATTTGAAAATCACAAAAATTTGGCCGAGAAAGTTAAAAACAATTTCTGTCCGTCAGCCACTATTACAGTTCGTCACATATGGACACCATTGATTGGGACACATAAGTGTTGAAAGCGTGCGAAGTCAAAAAAGGAATCTTGACAAAGGGGCCATTTTGAGTTCTAATATCCCCTAATGAAATTGGAATATGAACAAATATCTACAAACCCTTGCTTAAGATAATGTTCATCAATGCATCCATACCATGCATGAGGATCATATAAGGCTTTCCACAATTTGCATATCCCAGCCTGAGGTGTATACCTATCAACATGAAGGACTTGTTAAAAAGAGGCAAGAACATAAATTATGTCACCTAAACAAAGAGCCTTATTGCTAAAACAAGTGCCATATGCATGGTACAACATGATTGATCTGTAATTTTATTGAAGAGCATTGTGAAAACACATGGAAAATTCTAATATCTCTATTTTATGCTTTGAGGTTGTAATTGTTTTGGTTGCACTTTATGTTGATGACTTGATTATTATGAAAATTAACCAAGCTATAGGGATGTGATCAAAACATATCTTCAAAATCAATTTGAAATGACTAATCTTGATTTTATGTATTATTGTCTTAAGTTGCGACAAAAGAGACGTGAGATAGAAAAGACACAAGCCAAATATGTCAAAGAGTTGCTACATAGTTTCAAGCTACAATTTTGTAGGCAAGTGAATACTCCTATTGAATTAGGTGAGAAGCTTAAATCTAAGGATTATGACTCTAAGTCAAGTTAATGGTATCTTGTATGGGCATCAACTTGTAGGAAGCTTGATTTATCTCACTACGACTAGACTAGATATAAGTTATGCTATTGGCATTGTGAGTCAATTCATGGCAGACCTACTGAAGTGCATTGGAAGACAACCAAATGCATCTTGAGGTATGTTAAAGTCAATTTCAATTATGGCCTAGTGTACAAGAGGCAAGGTAATTTACCTTAAATTCAAAGATTTGTTAATCCTGATTGGGGAGGTGACAATGATGATCGAAGATCAACTAGAGATGCATTTCAATCTTGTAATAGTTGAACTTTTTCGTCTTGCAAAAAACAAAAAACAATCAACTCTATCTACACTCAATCTATGATATCAATGTTAAGCGTGGCTAAGCAAGTTATAGGTTAAGACAAATCATGAAAGAAATTGGGTTGAAATAGGAAAATCTAATCATGTTTTATAGCAATAGTCAACTTTAACATGTTATATAGGTTTTAGAAAAAGTAAGTCTACTTTTTAGGGAGAGTGTTTGCGTAAAAGTAGAACTACTAGTCCTATAATGTTTAGGGTCTAGTCAGTAGACTAGAACTAATTGTATGTGCTAACAATACTGCCTCTAGGGACAGGACACATGTCCCACTATAGCGGCCACTCGGGTCATGGCGGAATTGCCACCTAAAACCAAGTATATGTACAAGTTTCTCTTGTAGACATAAGTAGTGTGTGACACTTTTGAGCTTTGAAGTATCTTTGGTACTTATGTGTTGATCTCTCCTTTTGCAAATCCATTCTCCCATCTTGCTGAGTTTCAACTCTTGTGAAGTGAATTCACTTTTTTTAATGAGATTTATATATTTGGAAGGACTATTTTTGTTGAATTTAGAAAATAGTTAAGTAACATGAACATATTTACTGAAGTGATAAATATCGAGTCACGAGATTCTTAGTCTATTAGAAGGGAAGGAAAAATAATAAATAACATTGCATCTAAAATGAATTGTAATTTTTAAATAGGAAATTGTGTGTGTTAGATGATGGCAAGACAATATTTTATATCATGCATGAGTTTCATGATTCAAAAAGTATCAAAAACCCATGCATACAAAAGACCTTGGATCTAGTATGGAGGTACTTTTATCAAACAAAGATGAAAACCTTCATGAAGTTGTATGTATTTGATTGTAAATAGTACTAACTCGATAAAGTTGAATGTCTACAAGTCCATGGCCTATTGCATCCATTGGAAATTTCAAATAAGAGATGGGAGAATATCATTAATTTTTCAAAATTGGACTTTGACACCAAAAGTTAATGAATTAGTATGGGTAGTGATGGATCACTTTGACAAAGTGGCTATTTTTGTCAAGATGAAGCTGAAAACAAATTTTTGTATTCAGCTCAAATCTTTGTTGACAGATTATTTAGACTATATGGATTTTCATAAGATGTGGTGAGTGACAAGATGGTTGTTTCATAGGACACTTCTAGTCAACATTTATTCAAAAGCTAGAAACCTCATTGTGCTTTAGTTCCTTTGATCCTTCTAGATTAGATGGTGAAACAAAAAGGACCAATCGTAAAGTAGAGGATATGCTTAGAGAATATGTATCTAGTAGGAAATCATAGTGGAAAAAGTACTTTTTTATTGATTGAGTTTTTTTGACAAAATCATAAGCATTTTCCACTTCATATAGTCTCTTCATGCCTATGTTAGGTTCCCAGCCAAGACCTCCAAATTTGTAGAAAGCAAATATTTTTTGAGAAGAGTAAGGTGACCTTTGAGAGAGAAGACAACAAAATATCTAATAAGTTTTCAAGGTTG
Source organism: Diphasiastrum complanatum (assembly GCA_029204225.1). Lineage (NCBI taxonomy): Eukaryota > Viridiplantae > Streptophyta > Lycopodiopsida > Lycopodiales > Lycopodiaceae > Diphasiastrum > Diphasiastrum complanatum. Next base: position 13,915,877 of record CM055095.1, on the reverse strand, counting down.
ACGTAAATAGAAGATTAAAAAATAAAGAAGTACTCTTGAAAAAAGAATGCAAGTAGAACAAAGAGATTCTAAGTGTTGATCTAAAGATGAGAAACCATAAGGCCACATAACCAACAAAACCTTATTTTACTTGCATGGGCCATGGGTCATGGGTCCCCCACCCACCCACCACCACACCCATGTGCACACATTTCACATGAGAAGGTTAGTTGTGCCAAGGTAACATCTATTGCTCTTTAAGAAGGATTTGTATCTCTAGATGAGAATGACATTGAATGTTTTAGCGCATATTGAAGCAACAAAAAGAACACTCTAGGATAAGAGGAAAGAAAATGTTTGGCCATAATTGTAATTTGTAAACAAAATTGAGATTCGAATTTTACTCGACAAGCTTCTATCTAACATTGACTACAATCTTGTTCATGGTTTTTCCATTCATGAGCTAAAGAAAAATGAAACTCAAAGAAACATGCAAGTACACCATGAGAGATGACATGAAATCCAACAATCTATAGCTACAAAGGGACAGGGGAGTTCCACGATGAAGTATATATTTCTCTTTGCCTATTGTGAACAAGAGAAGTGGATCAAAAGTACTTTAAGGATTTATAACAAACAATAAGCTAAACTTTTATTTGAGGGTGGAACATGAATAAAAATGTTAATATGTCTAGTAAAGCTTAAAGCTTTTTATGTCCTTTGAACTTGTCAGATTGTTGGTGAGATTATTGAATGCATGGTCATTATTCTTTTAAGCATATTGAAACACTTAAAAGCTTTCCTAAAATAGTCATGTATCTAATTCCCAATCTTTAAACTAGGCTTGTGGAATGAAAATCAATCCAGTTCTCTAGCATGATTTATAGCTCTAATATTTGTTTTTTACTTTTAGCATCTAAAGTTTCTTTCTTGGTTATGTGCTTGAAAACCAGTCCAGTTCTTTAGCATGATTTATAGCTCTAATATGTGTTATTTACTCTTAGCATTCAAGGTTTCTTGTTTGTCTTGTCATGTGCTTGATATTCATAGCCATAATAGTCGCTGGTTGTAGTAGTTTGTAACTAATAGTAGAAGTCTTGTGTGTAATGGCTTAAAGTATCTTTAGACTTAAAGGATAGACTAAAATCATGTAAAGGATTTAAAAAAGCTTTGAATTGACTTGATCATGACAAGTGCTACTAGAGAATAATATAGGCTAATAAGCATGTTTGTTTAGTTGTCTTTTGAAATTGTCTACAAAGTAGCCTTTTTTAGAGGACTTTTGGCTCACTTGCATGGTGAGACTTTGGAGCTCTTCCACTCCTTTTTGAATATTGTCTCTCCCATTGATAGGTCTAATGTTTTGCCCGATTCACATTTAATGTCTCACTATTTTGTGAATGTTCATCAATCTCATATTGAATTTCCATTTTTTTATTGTATCTTTTGTGTCATCAACATGAAAGCCCTATAATGGGTCTTCATCTCTAGCTTAATGCTTGTGATTATGGAAAATTGAGATAGGCTCGTGGCATATCCATAGCCAAGAAAAATATCATTAACTTAATTCACTGGACCATATTTCATACCAGGCCTAATGGTGGCCCAAGCTTTATCTCTAAAAGGTGAATGACTTTATCACTCTTATTAAAATTGTCTTCTTTGTACAAATGAAGATGCAACTTCTCATTACATTTTTATTTAGGGCCACTACTTGTTGTGCCATCAACATTGGACAAATCTCTACCACCATTGCATTCTTCCACATCCTTATTACTGTGAAGTCACTTTCTTTAGTGACACACACCCCATCTTTCCTATCAATAGTTTTTTGTAGTGGCAATTTTGCAAGCTAATTTTTTTGGAACTCATCTAGACAACATGCAATCATAATATTCTTGATGGAGAGGCTCCCACCATGATGCTTGGTAATTGGACCTCACTCATTAGTTTGCTATAGAGATATTCCCAAAATTTTCAAGGATATCAATAAGAAGTAGCTATTCCTCAAATCTCGAAAATATTGTCTCTTAATGGCTAGCTTTATAAATTGGGACAAGATGGAATCTTGAGAATGTGAATTGATTTTTATAAGGGTAATTTACTAAGTTTGTAGCATACATTAATTGACATGCAAGGGGCCCTCATTGTCTCTCAAGTTATTTTCATGCATGGTTAGCTCTTACTATAGTAGTTTTGAAATCTTCTTCAGAGGACATTAATTGGGCCCCTCCAAACCTAATATGAGTACGCACAAGATCATTTTCCCAATGGGGTTGTACATTATGTTTATAGTTTATTCACATTTTGCCAAAACACACGCACACACACACACACACACACACACACACACACACACACGCATGAAGGAGGTAGGGCCTTAATTTTGTAGAATGTGTTACTTCCTTGTGCTTTATTGTTTTCAGTACTCTGTTTTCTTTTCTAGTTTTGTTGATTGGAATACACCTATGTGATATGACAAGCTAGCACAACAACAAGTCAATCAAACTTCATCTTCTAGCAAAAACAATCTTGGAACATTTTGGGGCTCAACCAAGGAATTTCAAAAGATTTTTGGAAACTCCCAAGACTTAATTGGGACTTATCTTGGATCTTGATTTCCATTGGAGGTCATCTTACTCTATTATAAATCATACGCTTTAAATTGCATGATGCTAGTGAAATGATTCCAATGAATGATTGGTGAGCCTAGTATTTTATCAATTAAATGCATTGAATCATGGCACGTCAAGGCCTCTCAATCTTTCCCCTTGCCTTTAGATTTCAAGGTCCCTATTTGAGTCATCTTCACAATTAGTTTTCCAAAAGTGTTAGCCATTCACAATTTCTCGAGGGCATGTTTTCATGTGATTTTCTCTCAGAAGGGCTTGACCAATTCACATTGGCTCTAGAGTTTTAGAGCATTTAACTTCTTTGAAGTTGATCAATGCCAAGTTTAGCTATTGATTCTTTTAGCTTTTGTTGTGGCACAGTAGTGAAATATTTGTACCAACATTTTTTATGCAAGACTATGTACATCAAGTAGTAGGTTGAGGCGCTTAAGTAGGAGCAAAGTTTTTCTATTTTAAAATATAAAATAGCTAAATTCACACACACACACACACACACACACACACACACACACACACACACACACACGATGATTTATTCCTTGTTAAAGTTTATAAGTATAGAAAATTTTAAAAGAAATCGATATATATAGGATACCAATTACATAATGGTAAATTATTAAAGTTAAGTCAAAGTATTATGAAATTTATCATATTTATATCAAAGTTGGGAGTTTCGGCTTTGAGTACCAAGTACTTACATTTTCTATCAAAACAATATAAATATATAAATGTGGCTCAAGTTCTCCTCGTACCCACCTCAACATGTTAGCCTTGACTAACTATTAACTTTGAAACTTAATGCAAAATTAAAGATTATTTCATCAAACAATTGAGGGACTAGGCATCAAACAATTGTGTCTACTCAATTGAGGGACTAGGCATCAAATTCGTGCATGTTTGTCATTGGAAGATGAGGAGAACTAGCACCTTATTATAAGCATCACAAAAATAGATTTAATTGTTCTCGTATAATCATATTCTAAGTTTTTATGAGAGTTGTAGATCATCGTAATGGTAACTTTATGCAAACTCTTCACAGATTCACAAAGTCTTTGTACTTGAGAAATGGTCTAGTACAAAATATCCACTACTATCAATAGGTAGAGTGCGCACATATGTATGGTCATAAGCCATTGTATTTATTGTGGGAAGAAAATGAAGCCCATAACAAAAAGGGTCCATTTGAAATAAAAATGGTCTCATAAGAGGCTCCTCAATTGGAGAGGGGGGGGGGGGGGTTGTGTAATTTACCACATATAAGATGAGTTGATCGTTATTAGCAGGGCCTACTGATAACGAGCTTAAAATGGACTTTTTAAATGCCGTAATCTACCATTCTTTTTGTAAAGAGAATTTGTAAACTATTTGTATAAAAATCTGTATACTAATATGTATACATACTTTTATACATACACAAATTATATAGGAAAATTGGGAAACAAATGAGGATTGTCATTGTTCTCCTGGTCTAAAAAATACCCAACCATTTCTTCATCGCCCCAGGGACTTCCAAGCATATTTTCTGTGCAAAGCAAACCATCCGCATTTTCCATCTTCGCCTCGACGATACTCCTTCAATCCTCCAATCTTTCCATGTTCATGAGATATACAAGGCCACTGCCACACAAATTGATAATTGAGAGTACTTTTCAAAAGTCAAAAAAACATTGTAGCTTCAATCGGATGATATTTAGACGGGGAATTCTTATTCAATAGGTAGAGTGCGCACATATGTATGGTCATAAGCCATTGTATTTATTGTGGGAAGAAAATGAAGCCCATAACAAAAAGGGTCCATTTAAAATAAAAATGGTCTCATAAGAGGCTCCTCAATTGGGGGGGGGGGGAGTTTGTGTAATTTACCGCAAGCCTACTGCCACACAAATTGATAATTGAGAGTACTTTTCAAAAGTCAGAAAAACATTGTAGCTTCAATCGGATGATATTCAGACGGGGAATTCTTATTCCCAATAGCGTGCAGATGTTCGGCCTCTTGTTTCTCAGGTAGAATATTTTGATTTTCTAGGAGGGCTAACCGCCCGAAAGAGGCAATGTCGCGGGGCACAAAAGCTTCAAGAGCGATTATTCAATCAATCAGATCAATCAGCACATACTAGCTAACAGCAGATACTCCACTCTTCTCCATTGCAGCGACTTCTCCATTGCAGCAATTTCTGGGCATTCAAACTACTCTAGTTCTTCAGGTTCTTCTGGTTCTTCTGAGAAAACGTTGATCAACCCTCCCTTGCTGCGATTCCAGCATTCTATGAGTTGCAGCGATTCCAGCATTTTATGAGTGATTTATGAGCGACGGCTTCTCCATTGTACCGTTAAAAAACCGTATGAGTAACATCTACGCTCTACGTTTTCAAAACCGTATATCAAAACCCAGCTAATAACGAAAGGTACCGGGCCTGGGAAGGCCCGTTATCTATTACATTATGTAGATTTCTTGTTTGAGTAATATTAGTGTTTTGGGTGACTAGAAAAGAAGAAAAAAAAAAGTAAAAAAAAGTTTTCAAGCTGCTTAAGGTCACCTCCGAGACCAATCCGCCGTAGGAAGGGCCTTTGGTCAAGGACTGTACCTCTTATAGTGATGCTATATAGGAAGGTTCTAACAAAGTCTTCACAACACAAACCACAAGAGTCTCCACGTCCCATCACAATGCTCATAGAGATATTTCCTATAACGCATCAATGGATTCAAGTCTCAAGATGTGTGCCTTGATCAGCAAACGCTAGCTGCGTGGTCATTGGTGCCTGGTGGTTCTCTGTTCATACATTTTGTTCTTTTCCCAAAGCTACAATCGACAACAACATGAATAGGATTGGTAGTTCCAACATTCAAATCTGCAGACGTTGAGTTGTACAAGATAGATCAACATTATGGCTGTGTTTACTGGCCGTGTGCCGTGATTATTCCTTCTTCTCCTCTAATGTTTAGTGGGCAGGGGCTGCAACGAGCATAGATTATTCTGGAATATAATCAAGTAAATGAGTCCTTGTTTTCTAAGTGCAGCTACCAAATTCAAAGAAATCTAACTCTGGTGGAACTTGATACTGACTTCCAATTCATGTATAATATACATTATAGATGGTGCTATCCGGTAAAGACGATGTGAGTCTGCATGTGACCGACGGACAGAGGCAGCAGTCATTGTCTTGTAATGCTTCTTGGTTTCCAAGGGAAGGCTCGAACTTGAGACCAAAGAAACTTTGGATGTCAAGCTAACCAATTGAGCCCATTGTCTTGTAATGACTATAGTAGCACTGTAACTTGATAGCCACCGAGATCGGTGTAGGTGCAAGGTCTGAAGCTGGCCTGCGTTGGAACTTGGAGCTACCTAGGTACTGATGACGCCGGATTCGAAATGGCAGCGTTTGCTTTTCACACAATGGATTACTTTCTGGAAGGCAGATTACATAAGGCTAACACTATTATGCAATACCCATCAGCCAGTGTTTAATCTGTTGCTTGCATTGGACCACAGACAAAGGTACAAAACTTTCCAAGTGCTCAGTTTCAGCAGGCTGTCATGGACTAAAGGAACAGAAGCTTGACAAGGTACGAGCAAAGTTCCCCACGGCACAGGTGCCGTGAGGTCTGAGTGCCGGGGCAAGTGCCGTACAACTACTGCACCTGTATTTTTTTGGGGCTTTTTCAATAAAAAAATGACTAAAAAAAAACAGGTGCCGTACAGGTGTCGTGGAACTGAAGTTCCACGGCACCCACGGCACCCGTGCCGTACCACGTGCCATACCGCGGCACCTGGAACTTTGGGTACGAGATACGAATTTGCCAAATACAGCACACTTAAGTAACTGGGGTGACTGGCTGATAGTTGTAATTGTGTTGTAATTTCTAGCCGGCAGCAAGTAAGCCATCATGATATGGTACCATATCTACAGATTATGATGGTTGTTACTTAGTCATTGTTGAAATGTTAGGATGCAGTTGGCTTGTGTGTTCGACAATTTAGCTGAAAACATATTGGATGATTTTATTTTTCTACTATAGTCATGCTCACGCCCTTTTTTTATTAGAATTTTTGCCACTAGATCATATAGCCCCGTCTCTTACTAGCACGTTTGATTTGGTCGGGATCTCCTTAAACGGTCTACGCGTGTCCTTAGGTGCTGGGATGAAGATTAAAGCTGATTAGACGATTGATAAGAAGGAGAATAATCCAACAATAATACAAAATTACATTGTTCAGGTTTCCCGTGTGTTTACACAGTCTGTAGAATTACAAGTGTTTTTACACAGTCTGCAGAATTACACGGAGTTCATGACAGTGTCGCATTTTTTGCCTGTCAAGAATCTCGTTGAAAAAGTGGTCTCACATTTTTCGCATTTTTTGCCTGATAGAAATTTTGTGTAAAATCACAGTGTCGCATTTTTTGCTTTTTCCAAAAGAGCCTCAAATGTTAAGGAAATGACTCTGGCAAAGTGTGGGACAACCCTAGATGAGATTTAAGGGTACCTTCTCCTTTTTCGTCTTTTTCGCGAAAAACCTGACAGTGTCACCTGTGGCTGTTTTAGTTCATTTCTGCAGAAGTGACAGTTTGGTTCATCTGTGCAGATGCTTTACGGCCAATTTTCACCACTTATCAACAATCAATGACAAGGACCGGATGGGTGCCAGCGGATCACCAGCCAACAAAATTGAATAGTTAGCTCTCTCTCTCTCTCAAGCCTGCGAGCTTGAACACTCCTGAGCATTCTAGCTCACTTCTTAGAGTTGTTTTAGAGATTGCTATTGTGCCACTGCTTATCAGCATTGCGCTTAATTCAGACTTTCATTTTAGCCACTCAAAGATAGCATACAGTACGCGACTTCGATCCGCAACTTATTGTACTCATTTACTTCTGTTACTTGTTCATACTGAATCAATGCTATCCTTTATTGTGTTCAGCTTTCGTCTCAGAATGTATGCGTTTCTGTATTTCTTCGCGACTAATTCACAAACAATTCGCGACTAATTATTTGTCTGATAATTTTCGATGCTTAATTGTTTGGCTACGTAATCATTGTAGTACTGGCAATTTCAAAGATTAGTTACTATAAGTTCAAACGTGATTTCTATCACTATCATTTTGTTTGAAATTGATAGGCATAGTCATGCATTGAGAAAGAGGAAGACAGTTTATGCCGCCATGCACAAAAAGTTTTCTTTCTAGACACACATTATTTTCATTCATTTCTTTTCGAGCTAGACCTATCTTCTACACACCACTTTCCGACATGGTATCAGAGCTGGTCACTACTTCTTTATCTGATTCCAACATGATATCGGAGCAAAAGCTCTAATACTTGATATCTTTCGCAATATCAAATTGATATCATACTCTTTAGTTTTTTTCAACCTTTCAGTATCAGAGAATCGATTTCTTATTGTTGGCATTACCACATCTTAGCATCATCGATACAATCGACAGACTAAGTTCCAGATGGATTTTCAAAGTAAAGTTGGTCTTATCACAGACAAGCTGAATAATTCCAATTGTTATTTGTGGAAATTTAAGATGAAGACCTTGCTAATCGCCAACAAATTATGGGATGTTGTTATAGGTATAGAAGTAAAACCTGAAGATGACGACTCAAAGTGGAAATCGAAGGACGGTAAAGCTTTTGTGATGAAATTTCAGTTTTAGGACATTAATGATTGTACTTAACAATCATAGAGAGTTATTGGTTGCTTAATCAATGGATCTATCAAGTTCTACACTTTAGATCTTGATCTAGATTCACTACACTTAGATTTAAGCAAGAGCAATGGATCAAATCTTCATAAACAAGTGAGAGCGGCCTCACAAGTGTGGGAGTACTGTCCACTGTACGGCCTGCACCTGAAACAGCAAGTACATAGGTTCTTGATAGCAATCATTCAATAGCATCACAATTCTATTGACTAGAAATCAAAAGTGTAGAATGCAAAAGTCTCATCCGTCTCATTAGCAAAATGATGATCCTTTTATGGATCAAGTACATCCGCGAGTCTGATACAGTCCAGCAGGTCTTCACACGTGTGAAGAGTGCCACACCACTCAGATCTATCCATTTGATCCATCCTTGATCCTTATCCAAAGTTGACCTTCTAGAATGTGGCTAAAATCCAAAGAGCTAGTCTCCTAGAATATAGAAATATTCCCTACAAAATAGGATCTAAGAAAAATGGTCAACTCTTATCTTCTAGAACTCTATACACACGTGTGAACATCCACTTGCCGTGTGGGAGAATTTACTCATGCACATGCAAGGATAAGCTAACTTCTAGGTGACTAGTCAACTTGACTAAAAACTAGTCATATCATGTTCACACTTGACTTGATTGGTACAAAATCAAAGTAGATATTTACAAATATGAAAAGTACTTTCTTTCACACGTGGGAACAGGCTCCACAAGATCATGAACATTGTACTCATGATTGATCTTTATTTACAATAAAAAATGACAAGTGGGAAGTGACAATTTTCAACACTCCTCACTTCTAACTTGGCAAATCTAATGTACATCTATCTACAATTCCAAGAGCATATCTTAGCTTGTAAAATGGATCTTTGGACAATGGCTTGGTTAAGATATCAGCTATGCATTCGGATGATGGTACATGATGTAGTTGCACCTCCTTGGATTGTACCTTCTCCCTCACAAAGTGGTGAGCTATCTCAATATGCTTTGTTCTAGCATGGAAGATAGGATTGGAAGCAATTTGTTGAGAAGCTTGATTGTCACAATATATGTAAGGGATATCCTCAGCCTTTAGCACATGTAGCTCCATCAAGAGTCTTCTTAGCCATAGGAGCTCTTTAGTTGTTGAAGTCAATGCCTTGTACTCGGCTTCACTAGAAGATAATGAGATAGTATCTTGCTTTTTGGAAAGCCAAGATATCACTCATCCACAAAGGAATGTTGCAAATGCACTAATGGACTTTCTATCCATCTTGTCACCTGCAAAATCTGAATCCGAGTAGGCTCTCAAGTGCAAGTTAGATCTTTCATAAAGTATGCCAAAAAATCTAGTACTAGAAACATATCTAAGCACTCTCTTGGCACTTTTCCAATGATGCACTAAAGGAGCTTGCATACTTTGACTCAACTTGCTTACACAAAAACTTAAGTCAGGTCTAGTGATGGTTAAATAGATTAGGGAGCCTATAAGCTTTCTAAAGAGGGTGATGTCCTCAAAGGATGCTTCATCACCTTCATTAGTTGCTTTCACAACATGCTCCATAGGGGTGTCAATCCCCTTACAATCTTTCATACCAAACTTTTCAAAAATGAAAGTTGCATACTTAGATTGACTTATGAAAGTACAACTGCTACTTCTAGACACTTCTATCCCAAGTATAAACTTAAGGAAGCCTAGATCTACCATCTTGAACTCACTAGATAAATCAACTTTTACTTTGCCTATGCCTTCATCATCATTTCCTGTCATAATGACATCATCAACATAAAGCACCAAAATGATGATCTTTCCTTCATTACATTTGAAATATAAAGAAGGTTCATAAGCACTTAGTACAAAGCCAAGGGAATAGAGAAAATCATGCAACCTAGAGTACCAAGCTCTAGGTGCTTGCTTCAAGCCATATAGGCTCTTCCTTAAGTAGCACACTTTTTGCTCCTCACCAACCTTGATGAAGCCCTTGGGTTGCATCATGTAGATTTCCTATTCTAAGAAGCCATTCAAGAAAGCATTTGTCACATCCATTTGGTAGAGATCCCACTTGAACAAAGTAGAAATGCAAATGATTAATCTAATAGTTACAGGCTTAGCTACAGGTGCAAATATTTTTTCATAATCCAATCCTTTTACTTGAAAAAATCCTTACGCAACAAGCCTAGTCTTGTGCTTACGTATAGATCCATCTTGATTGTACTTTATTCTATAAATCCACTTACATGAAAGTGGCTTCTTCCCTCTTGGAAGATTTACAAGATTCCAAGTATGATTTTCTTCTAATGCATGATACTCTACTTGCATTGCATCTCTCCAAACTTTAGATCTATATGCTTCTTCAAAAGATGATGGTTCTTCAAGCAATGTAACTAAGAAGGAGTAAGAGGTAGAAGATGCAGAGTCTTCATTTTGCTTTCCCTTGTTCAGGTGAGCCTTGAGGGCTCGGCCTTGCTTCTTGTTGATCTTCTTGGCCCTCTTTGACTAGGATCTTTGTCTCCATCCTCGGGTTTATCCTCCTCGAGTTTGTCAAGATCCTCCTCGGGTTTGTCAAGATCTTCAATGCACAATGGGTTAGATCCATTAGACAAGCTTTTAGCAAATTGTGACTCATCAAAAAGTACATCCTTGCTTACCTTTACTTTCTTGGATATAGGATCATATATCCTATAGCCCTTGCTATTTTATCCATAGCCAACAAAAATCCCTTTGAAGGAGGTAGCATCTTCTTTCCTTCTTGTCTCCAAAGGGACAAAGGGATGTGGACATAACAAATACATCCAAAGATTTTAAAATCTTTTACATTGGGTTTCTTACCAAACAAAGCTTTATATGGTGAGATCCCATCAATAGCACTACTAGGAAGTCTATTACACAAGTAATTAGCACAAGTTATAGCTTCTCCCCAAAATGAGATGGGAAGTGATGCATCAAGTCTTAAAGACTTTGCACATTCACATAGATTCCTATTTTTCCTCTCGGCCACCCCATTTTGCTGGGGTGTGTAGGAGCAAGTGTATTGCAACTTAATGCCATTGATCTCACAAAAGTTTTTCATTTTATTGGAGGTGTACTCTCCTCCATTATCACATCTTAGTGCCTTGATGGAAGTACTAAGTTGCTTCTCAACTAGAGACTTGAACTTAATGAAAGCTTCATATACAAGACTTTTCTTTGATAGTAACTCAATCCATGTGAATCTAGTACAATCATCTATAAATGCTACATACATCAAGGCACCTCCATTACTTGCATGTGAAAAACTATGTACATCAGAATGTATGAGATCCAAGGGAGAGGGAGATCTTGATGAAGATCTCTTGTAAGAAGATTTGTGTGACTTTGCAAGGCCACATGCTTCACACATCTTTCCACACTTTTTGAAAGCTTTTGGTAGGCCAAGAGCTAGTTCCTTGCTTGCCATTAACTCAAGAGCTAGTTCCTTGCTTGCCATTAACTCCATGGATTGAAGATTAGGATGGCCTAATCTCTTATGCCAAAGCTCCACTTGAGATAGCTCCTCCCTAGCCAAGTTCACACTTTCATTTGCAACATTAGCATCCAACTTGAAAATTCTACCTTGCTTAATGCCACTAGCTATGCACTTATCATTTTTCAAGATGGAACAAACTCCATTCTTGAAATGTACATCTAGTCCATTGTCCATTAATTGTCCTACACTAAGCAAGTTTCTTGAAACTTGTAGGAATATACAAAACATTATCTAGATCTATCCTTTTAGATGTGCCTAAGCAAGAGGAATAGATCCTATACCATCTACCTTGCATTCTTGATCACAGTAGTGTATATTGACTTCTTAGAGTCATTACAAGAGAGAAGAGTAGAAAAATAATGCTTGTTAAAAGACATGTGGGAACTAGCCCCACTATCTATCCACCATGTGTCTTGACTTGAAGTTGGTGTAGATGCAACCATTAAGGATGTGTTGAATCCATCCTCATCTTCTTCCTCTTGAGCAATGTCCCCTTGATCTCCATTTGCTTGTTGATTCTTCTTCAAGTAACATTCTGAGGCAAAGTGTCCTTTCTTCCCACAAAAGAAACACTTGAGCTTTGCCTTGTTCTTCACTTTGCCTTTGGAAGTTGATCCTCCATTCTTCATTTCAGCCTCCTTGCCTTGATTCTTCTTGAATGGATGTTGTTTCTTCTTGCCTTTGGATGTAAAATTTGCTTTCTCCTCTCCTCCATTAAGTGACATGCCTCCCATTCTTGTCTTGAGGTGTAGGAGTTTACTTTCCTCGGCCACAATAACATTGTGCAACTTTTCAATGGATGGAAGAGTGTTATGAATAGCAAATGATTGGACCAAGTTGGTGAGATCATCACCTAGGCCATTCAATATGATTTGTACTAGCTCTTGATCTTGGATCTTTTCTCCTATAGCACTCAATTCCTTGTTAAGAGATTTGATCCTAAGGACATACTCTTGTCCACTCTCTCCACTTTCTTTCATGATTTGAAAGACTTGATTCCTTAGCATGAGGATTCTTGAAGTGTTATTGGATTCATAGATACTCTTTAATGAATCCCAAGCCTCTTTTGATGAGGCACAAGAAGACACCTCCTATAAAGTCCTCAATCCAAGGATCCTATTCTAAGCATGCCAATCACAAGCAACACAAGGGAACCTGATGGTGGACAAACCAACCCAACCAAACCTAGATCAAAGGGATCTAGCCCCCAAGCTATAGATCAATCACTTAGAGAGGAATGAGGCATCACACCAACAGCATCTTGCCACCAGTCATGCTATCAAACATACACTAGTTAGAGCCCAATAGGTATACTTATATCCTCCAAGGCCCATGCACCACTAGTAGTGCACTGTGACACCTCACTGGACACCTCTGCAGCCTATCTGGGCCACGTCATTCAGTTTTCCAATGACTCACTGATAGACCCATACCAATCCACCATCAAGTGTTTAGGCCTACAACCATTAATTATGACCATGTACACATAAGGGCCCCAATTCCCTTATAGTCACAATTAACTTACGGGTTGTTGGTCTACTGGTCCCTAGCGTGGACACGCTACCCGAGACCAGTCATGAGCATGACATTCTTCCCCCCTTATTCAAGTTCTATCCTTAGAACTTAAGCTTCCTTCATGTTCCCAGGAATCATCATCGTTTGTACATCCCTTCCATCAAACCAAATGCTCGATAACTATATGATTTCTCAATCGTTTAGTTCTTGTATCCAAGATCTTATCGGGTTCAAGTGGAGACACACCCGATGATTCATCCAACAAGTCCAATCAATCTCCAGATCCAAGATTCTCTCCTTCACGTAGACTCTTTTAGAAACGACTTACGTGGATGCACTTGAGATCCATCCGGGAGTTCCGATTGGTAAGCTAAGGATTCGATCTTTTTCAAGATCTAAAATGGTCCTCTATATCTAGAGGACGATTAGTAATGCTAGCTGGTACGCATTACACTTGAATCCTTCTGGATTCTCAAAACATACCCAATCCCCCACTTGGAAGTCTCTTGGTGATCTTTTCAGACTTGCATAATGTCGGTCCCCATCCTGGGTACCCCAGACATTCTCACATGCAATCCGTAGCATTTCTTGCATATCATGTAGGAAATCTACTACTTTCTGAAACTTGAAAGCCCGAGTCTCTACCGCAATGGGTGATATAGGTTTAAAACTATACATAAGCACGCAGGAGCTATAACCGGTAGCCAAATGCTTACTATACCTCAATCTCCATCAAGGATAATTTCCTTTCCGAGGAAATTGCTAAGAAAATATGAATACATATCTTAACTGATCTTCTGATCACGTGAGTAATCCTTCTTTTAAATGATCAAGTATAACTAGAATCTGAACTATGATTCATCAATCATAATTCATCGGATTCTTGTCCTATACTCAATAAAAGAAGGCAACTACCAGTGATTAGAAGAACTTTAAGTTCAGAGTCATCTCTAGTTTAGCAAATACGGCCACCAAAAGCAACCAGTGAACTTCGAATCGCAAATGTTCATCATGTTGCTTTGGTTATTCATAAAGCCTAACCAGATACTCTAATTACTTAGTCTTTATCCATATAAACATAGTCAATTTGGTAAGATGGAAAGTTCTAGACTTTCCAACTCACACACGGTGCCAATATAAGGATTTAATCTAAAAAACGCCCTTACTTTAGACATGGCACAAATTGTCATTCCAAAGTTAGGGTCCAATCTAGAATACGTCTAGATTTTCCTCTTAAGTTCTAATTTAGAATAACTTAAGATTTATCGGCCTCATTACGTGAAGTTCTAACTTTTGGCAAACAACTATCCAACTCTCTTGAGTCTTTTGGGATAGAATTCCATCCTTTCCAAATGAGAAAAGATAAGTCCAAAAAGTTTTCGTGTATTCTATGCATCAGTAAATGAATCCAAAATGACTCATAAATGTTGTGGCTTATAAGCAATACAACTCAACAATCATATCCATAAGTGAGATTACTATTGTTGATTTTTCACAACTAACTCAGAAGTAATGCTTTTGACTTGATTAACTGTATCGGATTTACAAAATATTTAAATGTCTAAGTGTGGTACCAAAACATCACGTTTAATCTGATTCTAAATCAATCCTAGATCAATAAGCAATTCTCAATGAAAAATTACTCTAACCCAGCGAGAAATTGTCTTAAACACAATTCTCATCAATATGCCTATGTAACCAACAACTAGTTTATGCATGCAAATAAACTAGTTTGTGGAATACTTTGTAGATCCACAGAATTAAAAATTTGTACAAAATTTTTTAATGATCCCATAAAGATTCACTACATAGCATATCTCTACAGATAACTCTTGATCTGTACACAACACTTTCATAATCGAGAATCCTGCAACTTGATTATCCTCTAAGAGAATATATTTCACAAAGAGTGCTATTTCACATCCAAAATCTCAACCGGAGATTAACTCAAAAGAATATATTGCTAGCATGAATTTCCTTCCTTGCATCAACCCACAGATCTCAGTTCACACTAAGATCAAGTTGACAATATCTAACTAGGAACAGGTTTCAACAAAATCCCATCTTGCAATAGAACTACCAAGTTCTGACACAAATCAATCAGACTTGTTATCAACCGCAAGAGTAACTTTCTAAATTTTCCCCCGCTTAAATCTTCAAACTAGATATCTACTATAATCCATAAAGGATTTCTGTAATATCTTAATATCCTATCGTCTCTGATTTCTAAAACAAGTTCGTCATCCATAACAGATTCCTCCTAGATTATCCTTGATAGCTCTCTTTTCTTCCTACTTCTCTCCCTTTTTAACAAGAAATGCCACGAGTTTCTAAGGGGTGCATATCATTCATGATTTGCTCAGGAGAAGGTTAAAAGAAAAGATACGAGAAAATCTTGAAAGCCAAATAAATGTTGCATCATTATTAGCAAATAAGGATTTCTTGACGATTCAAGTAGAGAAAACAATTTCATTAACCATTTTTGTGACATCATCCATGGTCAACGGGTAATCAAAATTACCTTCCAAGAAATCACAAAAAAATTAGGTTAATTAACGTGTTAAAAATTCACCAATATATCTTTTATAAAGAAATAGCTTGCCGGATTTCCAGTTTTGAAAATCTGAGATATCCCATGACCAATATCTCAAATTTCTGACAAAATACCTATTTTATGACCGATAGTATTTGGCATCACTAAGACTTACGACCATACTATGGTCAACTGATCCCGTTAGTTTCAGATCTGCATTTTGAAATTGCCTGTGTCCCATACCACAGGTTCTTACTCCATGAAAGCCCTCCACTTCTTGATCAAAGTCTCAGAAAAATTAGTACAATTATATGAAGTTTTTGGGATTTAATTGCAAATTCCAGCTTCAACTAAATCAAAACATTCATTCGTCCTTTTTCATAATCTTTACAGTCACCGTAAGGTTCACAGTGACAGATTTAGAAATGGGGAAGAATGAACCGGCTTTTTCTTGTTCTTAACAACAAATAGTGTTGGTACGCCCACGGCTTCAAGCACTGCAAGAAAAGAAAAATTCGTTCCATTTTATTCTTTCCATCACAGGCTTCTGGGCCATTTTTGTCCGTGTCTGTTTCCGAAAAAATGACACCTTGGTCACAAAAAAATCCAAGAATTCTTGTTCTTGGTTGCTCACTATAGTTAATAAAGCGAATATAATTTGTCAATTGTGAAAAAGCCCTACAGAATTCCTCCAGAAATTCAGCCCAATCACAAGTCTATGGGTTGCGTCCTCCACCACGAGGAGTCATTACCCAAAGCAAAAAATCGGCAATTTTTTTTTATATATTCTGGGACGTTGCGCAAGCTAAAGTAGCTTGGCCAACGATATATCCAGTCATCAACAACTTCAATTTGAATCTGATCAATGCAGAATTATTGATAGGAGTGATAAGATCTTTGCACTCGGCAAGAGACAAAGTTACTTATATAGATTGGCACACTGTTATTCATTGTGCTTAATTCAGACTTTCATTTTAGCCGCTCAGAGATAGCATAGAGTACACGATTTCGATCCGCAACTTATTGTACTCATTTACTTATGTTACATTTTCATACTAAATCAATACTATCCTTTATTGCGTTCAGCTTTCCTCGCAGAATGTATGCGTTTTTGTATTTCTTCGCGATTAATTCGTGAACAATTCGCGACTAATTATTTGTCTGATAATTTTTTATGCTTAATTGTTTGGCTACATAATCATTGTAGTACTGGCGATTTCAAAGATTAGTTACTATAAGTTCAAACGTGATTTCTATCACTATTGTTTTGTTTGAAATTGATAGGCGTAGTCATGCATTGAGGAAGAGAAAGATAGTTTATTCCGCCATGCACAAAAAGTTTTCTTTCTAGACACATGAATTATTTTCATTCGTTTCTTTTCGAGCTAAACCTATCTTCTGCACATCACTTTCCGACAATTATGTCATATAATTTTTTGTATACATCATATATGAATCACTTTTTTTATGATCTATTCTATGAGCCACTTTCTCTATGAAGCTCTTTCTTTTCTTTGATCTCCATTTCTATGTTGGAGGATAGTGTAATTGCAACTGGATATGAATTTTTGATAACAATTTTAATTGTCTTCTGCCGGAAATGGGAAGATCTTAAAGCACTTCGACTCCAGTGACCACTACAATCAGATATTGATTCGATGCACGCCCTTGTTGAAGTGCCTCCCAATGAAGTCATCCTCATGCTAAACCGATATCAATTGTATTTTTGGTCTTCATTGCCTTGGTTTGTATTGTTCTTGTCTTGGCATATTTGGATATGTTCAGAAGATGATGAGTGAACTTATGCCACAACAAATCTGAGTGAACTTATGCCGCATGTTTGGATTGGTTGTGACAAAGGTTCAATCAGATCATCTTCTGAACTTATCCAAAAAAAAATCATGATAAAGGCAAGGCAGACCAAAGCTATGAAAAATCATGAGGACGAGCTTTATCTCACTTAGAACTTGAAATAAGAACCTTAAATACAAACATGAAAGAACAACAATCGAAATTCAAGATGATTGAATATAATAAAATCTCAATATATATGTATAAAATAATTCTGTACATGTGAAATACATAATGGCTCATTCACATGAAGGGAGGGCATTTATTGTTCTTTATCATCTATCTTTGGCTCTATGATCTCTAAGTTCATTTCTCCAGATGGAAGAAGCTTTGCAGGACTAGCGTCGGGAATATCTACAGGGTAGGAATTTTTCACCAATATCCTTAATGCTTCATGTCGAAAATGCTATATTCCTTGTTGCATGACTGGCGTGCAGCAGAAAAAAAAAAATATCATAAGAAAATTTGTATTAGAAACATACGTCATGAATAAAACAAAGATTATCTGATGACTGACAATAATTAATTCACACAAATATTTCAAATAAATATATGACCTTCCGTATATTTGGAATAGAGTCATGTTGAGCGAGCCACATAAAAAATGATCTTGCATTGAAGACTGTATACCATCCACAACTAACACTATCTTGTTGTTGGGAGGACTACAAAATAGTAAAAAAATAGAAAAATGTGTTTGCTAGGATATCGTTTCAACGCACGAGAATATGAATGAAATATTAGAAAAGATTGCAAATGCACATTCAATCGATATTAGAAATTAGAAAATAAAAAAATTAGATATCGTTTCAACGCACTTTGTGAGCATTAGTAATAAACGAGAAATTAAAACACGTGCTGAACCGATATGTCAGATTATAAATCACCTTTGTATCTATCCACTCTAGTGTCATGTATGTTGTTGCATCTGACATTGGAAAGAATTCTATCAACATCCGTACTAAACATATTTATTAGATTATACAAAAGATAATGAAGGAGGTGCAGCAAGAGATAAATTTACAAGTTTTAATCTATCGTCTAGAAAAAAAGTATTGATTTGAACATTCAAAAATGAATCTAAACCTTCACCATCAGGACGAGGTGGAGAAGAGAGTTTTGTGAACTATTCAATAGAATTTGAAGGAGATTCTGGTGGAGATAGGGGAGGAGATAGGTGAGTTTTAGAAATCGATTTAGAAGATTTGGAAGGGGATTTAGAAAGTGAATGGGGAGGAGAATTGGAAAGAGATTTAGAAACTGAATGGGAAGGATATTTCGAAACTGAATGGGAAGGATATTTCGAAACTGAATGGGGAGGAGATCTAGAAACTGATCTGCGAGGGGATCTAGAAGCTGAATTATGTGAAACGGATTTAAAAGAAGAAGAGGAAGAAGGGCCTCTAGATTAGCCCTCACTTTCTTTGGAGGGTTTGAGGATCTTCTCTTTTTGACATCAACTTGTTGAATGGTTGCTAGTAGCCTCATTGGTTGAGCCTGCTTCCTCTTCCTTCTTGAAGTGGTGGCAGCAACTGGTGGAGCAGAAGTTGTTGGTGTAGGAGTAGGTCCTGGACGGAAATTCTAGACAAACGTATCGTACGCATCCCTCATATGAAAAATCAACTGAAAATCTCTGGGCAATTTTTTTACCCTTTTAGCATGTACAGCAGCAACTACACGATCTGAAAAAGAAATTATTTGAATATCCTCATAAGCATTGTGCAGAGCTTCAATTGTTGTCACATCCCACCTCGCATCTGCTGAAATCTCCCTGGTCACATGCTTAATGCATCTTTGCATGTGAGCCTTTGGGATCATGAGGTTCATGGTTTTCTGAAGCTTCTTGATATCTTTCAGCCATGCTGGGTCTCTAGGTCAACCCACTTTCCTTGGTGCAGCATGTTGTCTTTGAGATGAAGGTGGAGGTGCAGATGGTGGTGGTGCTCCTCCTCCAGTGGGGGGGGGGGGGGGGGGGGATGGTGGTGCTCCTCCTGCTCCGGGTGGTGGTGCTCCTCATCCAGTAGCAGCATGTAAAGGCACACCGCTTGTGCTAAGTCTTGTAGTCTGCTTTGTTCTAGCCATGTATAGATTGAACGCGCGAAAATCCTTCACAATATAAGATTAAGCAAGTAATGTACATTGAATCAATATCAGAGTGAGTGGAGTTGGAGTATCGATTGAACGTGCAGAAGGAAGTATGAAGGAGAGGGAGAGGTACATGCGCATGCTGAAACAATATCTAAATCCTTGGAAACAATCCTTGGAGTATCAACTGAGCGCGTAGAGTATATGACAACTCCAATCACTTGAAGACGAACTATTACCAACATGAATTAATGGGTCCAGACTCAAGAAATATTATCTTTGACCAAAAAAAAAATTCTCACTCTTTTCTAGGATCTTTTTAGAATTTTTCACAACTTTTCTCCTATCTATTCTAGAATTGTTCGTGAATTTTCTACCACTTTCTAGCATTCTCTTTCTAGCATTTTTCTCCAACTTTTCGAGAAATTTTCTAGCATCTTTCTCCCATTTAACGAGAAATGTTCTACTATATTTTTTTCCAAATTTTCGAGAAATTTTCTAGTATCTTTCTCCAATTTTTTTGAGAATTTTTCTACTATATTTCTATTTCCGAGAATATTTCGAGAAATTTTCTAGCATCTTACTAAAAATCTTTTTCGAGAATTTTTCGCGAGTTTTTTCTATCATTTTTTTTAGAATCTTTTTGAGATTCTTTTCAAGACTATTTTTGAAATCTTTTTGAGATTCTTTCTAGACTTCTTCCAAAATCTTCCAAAAAAATTTCGAGAATCAATCCAGACTCATTCTAGAATTTTAAAAAAAAAATTATGGAACCTTTTCAAGAATCTTTTTAGAATATTTCTAGTATCTTTTCGAAAAACTTTCTAGAATCTTTCTAGCATCTTTTCGAAAAACTTTCTAGAATCTTTCTAGCAAATTTTCGAGAATCTTTCAAAAATCTTTCTACGGACTTTTTGTATCCATCTATTTAAGATGATGGCCATGTCGTCATCATTATTCACACATGTTTACGCCTACACATAAAAAAAATGGATTTATTTTTTATTTCTTTTTATTATTTCCTTTTTACAAACGATCTTACCATCATTAAGACTGATCTGACAGATCGTATTATGAAACTATGAGCCATGCATGCCATTAATAAAAAAAATGACAGATGTCACGTCATCATGACATGTCATCATTTTCTCCACACCGCCACTACTTATCATAATCATTTTCTATTTTCTTTCTTACACTTTCTTCTTGCGATTTTTATGCTTTCTTTCGTTACTTACGATCACTATCTTTGCAATCCAGCATTCTATTATGACTTGTTGCAATCTGCGGAGCTTTCATGGGCTTCTGGATCCAGCTCTTCTATAACCTAGATTCAAACAATCACACACGCCGCATAGTAATGGTGTAGCTAAAATAAAAAAGAGGACTATTATGGAGAGTGCACGCTCCATGATGAAGCAAATGGACTTGATCGATTCACTTTGGTCGGAAGCATGCAGTGCGGCAACGTTCTTGCAGAACAGGAGCCCTACAGTTGCGGTTCCAAATGTGACTCCCGAAGAAGCATTTACAGGAATAAAGCCAAAAACCGACAAGTTTCATGTCATTGGATGTAGGGCCTATGTACATGTGCCAAAGGAGGAGTGAAAGAAACTTGATGCAAAAGCAATCAAGTGTATCTTTGTCGATTATGATGAAAGGATGAAGGCATACAGGTGTTTTGATCCTATTATGAACAAGATTCACATAAGCAAAGATGTGATCTTTGATAAGATTCATAGGTATGAAGATGAAGACTATGCAAGTGGTGAAAGCATCAAAAGACTTCCCACAATTTTGGAAGAAGAAGATGAAGAAGACGCTCCACAAGATGATGCAGGTGAAGATGAGAGTCGAGAGGGCGAGTATGAGAAGACACCTCCTATTCAAGAGCCTAAGGGAAAGTACTTGCCAATAGGAGCAATAAAGGAGAAACCGGTTGGAAGTAAGAGACATTACTTGGACACTCCTTGGGATACATACTCTCCACGTAGTGTATCACCTGAATCTAAGATACCAAAATGGTATGAAAAGATCATGAAGGACGCAAAGCTAAATCAACCAAGATCTAGCACACAAGGAGAAGTGAGAAGATCAACGTGGGAAAGGAAGTCTCCCGATCGTTATCATGTGAACTATGCCCTAATGAGTGACTTTTTGAAGTGTCGAGAGCCATCAACCTTTGATGAAGCAAAAGATCACAAAGAGTGACAAAGGGCAATGGAAGAGGAGATGGAATCCATCCACAGGCATGATACATGGGAGTTGGTTGATCTACCACTTGGAAAGACACCCATTCACAACAAATGGGTGTTGAGAACAAAGTTTTGTGCGGATGGCACGATAGCAAAGCATAAGGCATGCCTAGTAGTAAAGGGCTATGAGCAAAATAAAAGAATTGACTATGAAGAGACATTTGCTCTAAAAAGCCTTTACTTGTAATATATCATGGGAGGTATGTTCCATGAATAGAGTAAACTCTAAAATAAAGAGAGACGTTGATCATTGAGGGAGAGAGTTAAAATAGCAATGATCGACTTATATAGTGCTTTCTTATTTCGACGACATCATGTGTGTTCAGTTCTAGAATTATCGGGTCGTCTTTCTTTTACGAGCCCTTTGAGTGCTTGTAAGCAACTTTATCTTTGTACTTGCTTATCAGTTGAATATAAAGTTTGTGGAGAGCAATTCTGTTGTCTTGTCTTATTGCACTTCACGTTGTATAGTGGTGATTGATCCGGTCGGGTCTTTAAACTATTTTCTTAACTCATCTACTGTTGTTGTTGATTATAAGTGGTGAGATTTTGGATTTGCAGCTGATGTTGCTTGGTTTCCACTTCCAGCCTTGTTTTTTTTTTTTAAGATCTGCCATAGTGCCATCGTCAAATTGTCACATTGTTGGATTATTCTCCTTCTTACCAATCGTCTAATCAGTTTTCATCTTCATCCATTGTTTATCTAGTTCTGCGGATTTTTCCATGGGTGAATTACAAGTGTTTTTACACAGTCTACAAAATTACACGAAGTTTACGATAGTGTCGCATTTTTTGACTGACAGAAGTCTCGTGAAAAATGCAGTGTTGTCTTTTTTGCAACTTTTGCCTGTCAGAAATCTCGTGCAAATATGCAGTGTCGCATTTTTTGCTTTTTCCAAAGAGCCTCAAATGTTAAGGAAATGACTCCGGCAAGGTGTGGGGCAACCCTAAATGAGATTTAAGGGCACTTTCGTCTTTTTCGTCTTTTTGCGAAAAATCCGACCGTGTCGTCTGTGGCTGTTTTAGTTCATTTATGCAGAGCTACAATTTTGGTCCATTTATGCAGACAGAACGTTTACGGCCAATTTCACCGCTTATCAACAATCAATGACAAGGATCAGATGGATGTCAACGGATCACCAGACAACTGGCGATCGCAATTGATGACCTAATTTTTTAGTATAAATAGTTGTTCGTATTCATACAGATTATTTCATTGAAAATCAAAATTATCAGAAGCGTTTAAATAGTTAGCTCTCTCTCTCTCTCGAGCCTGCGAGCTTGAACACTCCCAAGCATTCTAGCTCACTTCTTAGAGTTGTTTTATAGATTGCTATTGCGTGCTCATCAGCATTGCGCATTAATTCAGATTAGCCGCTCAGAGATAGCATAGAGTACATGGCTTCGATCCGCAACTTATTGTACTCATTTACTTCTGTTTTGTTTTTGAATCAATATTATTCTTTATTGCGTTCAGTTTCGTCTCAGACTGTATGTTTTTTTGTATTTCTTCACGACTAATTATTTGTCTGATAATCTTCAATGCTTAATTGTTTGGCTACGTAATCATTGTAGTACTGACGATTTCAAAGTTAGTTACTATAAGTTCAAACGTGATTTCTATCACTATTGTCATGTTTGAAATTGATAGACGTAGTCATGCATTGGAAAGATGAAGATAGTTTATTCCGCCATGCATGAAAGGTTTTTTTTCTAGACACACAAATTATTTTCATTAATTTCTTTTTGAACTAGGCCTATCTTCTGCATACCACTTTCAGACATGGTATCAGAGCTGTTTCACTACTTCTGTATCTGATTCCAATATGATATCAGAGCGAAAGCTCTAATACTTGATATCTTTCGCGATATCAAATTGATATTATACTCTTTTCAACCTTTCAGTATCAGAGAATTGATTTCTTATTGTTGGCATTACCACATCTTAGCGTCATCGATACAATTGACAAACTAAGTTCCAGATGGATTCTCAAAGTAAAGCTGGTCTTATCACAGACAAGCTGAATGGATCTAGTTATTATTTGTGAAAATTTAAGATCAAGACCTTGCTAATTGCCAGCAAATTATGGGATGTTGTTACAGGTATAGAAGTAAAACCTGAAGACGACGACTCAAAGTGGAAATCGTAACATCTTCAACTTTTGCTAAAGAAGGAAAATAAGTTGGTTTCAAGAAAAAAAGTTGCAAGAGAGATCGAGAATATTATTGATAGGATAAATCATATGAATATTGATTTTGGATCATCATTGGCCTTAGATGATGTTGTTGTTGATGATGACCCCTTGCATGATATAATAAGTTCATCAATGCCTTGTGATTCAATTCATGTATCCAAATCTCCAAAACGTTCTTACCACCCAACCAACCACACCTATACTAGACGTTGCACATGAGTCCTCCACGATACTCCATGTCGATTCCACAAACTTGACCACCCCTTTAAAAAAGAGAACACGTCTTGGACGTATTATGACTAGTTTGAAAGATAATTGCAAATTACTACGCATTGTTGATGTGTCAAAAGACATTCTAGGTTCTTTGTCTGACCTTCCTCTTCCACCTAGCTTGCAACCATTAGTAAAAAGTTTCATTAGAAGTAGATATTCGTGTTGGCCATTCCAATTACCATTATCATTACATGGAACACCATTTTACGTATTGGGGTCAAACGTACATGATCATGCCTAGTGAACACTTTCTTGGGGCTGGTTTGGGCCTTTTTGCATGGAGTAGTCTTGAGGTCCCTCTAGATAGTGTTGTGACATTGATGCCATTTGCAGGACCTCAATACAATTGGGGTGATTGGCATGCTTTGCGTCGTCACCAATGGAGGATGCAAATAGATGGCTTGAATTCAAATGCTTGTTCTTTAGAGGAGCAACGCATGCAAGGAGGCAACATCTCAAGGGCAAATCGTACATACATTGATGGACGTCCAGATGTGCATGGAAACATTGTTGTATATAAATAGTTCCATTGCCCACCCTTTACTGACGAATTGTGATTTTGAAGAACGCACCAATAGAAAAGAAGAATATTCCACTAGGAATGTAAAGGGCACTTATTTAATGATTTGTGCCACTAGATCTATCAAGGTTGGGGAGGAATTGTTCATCAAGTATAGTTTCAACCGTCCTCTACCCAAATGTTTGCAAAAGACAATAAGTCAAATGTGAATATTTAAATTTTGTTGATATGCAAAGATGTATAATCCATGCGTTCTTGATTGTATTTGGTTTGTGTCATTAAATATGTCAAATGTTAGGAGCATTATTTGTCAAGCATTATTTGTCATTTGCCTAGATGTTTACATAAGATAATAAGTGAAAGCTAATGTATGTGAAATTTATATATATGTAAATATGTAGAAGCATGCAATTCTTTGGGTTAATTGAATGTTAACAAGTTAGAAAGAAGAATGGTCTAATAGATACACTAGTATGTTCATACTTTTTAAACAAAGAGGTAATTTATATTCATATGCAACATTTAGATCTATCAAGTATTGGGAGGAAATGTTTATCAAGCATTGTTTTAGCCTACTTCTTTTTGTTTTGGTATATAGGATTCTTCATCCTCATATAGCGTTGGAGACAATAATCCTCGTAATGGCCCACATAGACGACGAATGTCATACAACGGTCCTCATATAAAGCAATTACCTGTCGTCTACGTCAAGGCTTAAAAGAGATGATGGAAATTGATGAGCGCATTAATCAAGAGACTAATGCATCTGAATCTAGCTCATCTACCTCTTCGCAAACAAGTTCCAACGATGAAAATGAGCTTCCAATGAATGAAAATTTTGAAGCCATGGGAGACATGTTGGATGATATGTACGAGAATAATAGTGCAGCTAGACACAATGAACAAGATGAGGAGGCACTTTTGCCTAAAGAAGAAAAGAAATTGCGAGAAGAATCAAAGACAATATTGTACCCTGGAGCAAAGACATCTCGTTTGGCGACTTCTCTACTTCTATTAAATCTTTAAGCCAAATATAGATGGAGTGACCAAAGCCTCACATCATTATTTGAGTAAATTTTTTTTTCATCTACTTGTCATTTTTGCTTTGAAGCAAACTTTACAATTTGGACATCTAGTGATAAGTTTTTTACAATGACTTCTTTTGTCATGTACAGACTATTGAAAAACAAAATTCTCCTAGAAAGGAATGTCATGATTGAGACAAGAGATGAGGCACGAAAGATGTCTAACATCGGGATGTACTACAAGCAATATCATGCATGTCCAAAAGATTGTATTTTATATCAAGGAATGTACGAATCACTTAAGAAATGTCCCATTGGTGATACTCCTCGATAAAGAGAAGATTTGTAGGCGGCAACCATTCCGTGCAAAGTTTTACAACATTTTCCAGTAAATACATGATTGCAACGTTTATTTCATTGTAAATCTCTTGTAAATCTCTTGCACAACTTATGGACTGGCATGCACACCATACCTCTACAGATGGGATGATGAGAGTACCTTCATATTCACCTGGATGGAAACACATCAACAAAGAGTATCCAAGCTTTGCCAATGAGTCAAGAAATGTGAGATTTGGTCTTGCAACACATGGTGTGAACCCCTTTGGTGTACGAGCAACTACGTGGTCCATTTGGCCTGTTTGCTTATTAAATTATAATATTCCTCCTTGGTTGAGTACAAAAAAGAGACACATTATGTTGGCACTTCTAATTCCTGGCCAACGCAAGGTTAAGAACATGGATGTGTATCTTGAGCCGCTTATTGACGAGTTGGAAGATTTGTGGAAGGGGATAAAATCATATGACATTTCGCACCCCTTACATGAGAGGGAGTTTACACTACATGCCATTGTAATGTGGGCAATGCATGACTATCCAGGATTAAGTGAATGCTCATGTAATCATTCAAACAATGTCTATCTTGTGTACATAGGAGTTTGTTTACAGTTATATACAACTAGTTTCTGGCATTTACATGATATACTACAATGGCTAGAATTATTCTTTGACATATATTTTTTTTAATAGTGATTGATAGTATCCATTTGTTGGGCAGACTTTCAAACGGTTGAAAAAAAATACTTGTTTTTTGTGCGGGCCAAATCTTGTGAGAAGATACTCTTATAGTCTCAAAAAAGTTGTTTATGAAAATCATCGTAAATACTTGCATGGAGGTCATCCATTCAGAGACACTCATAGAAGAGGTTTTGGAGGAAGAGTTGAGAGAGAGATGCCTCCAAAGAGGATGTCTGTGGAAGATTGGCAAAAACTATGGGAGGAATCTCAAGCAAAGCCAATTGATGGTATGAAAAGATTATCTATATTTCATCGTTTGGAATATTGGAATAATCTTTTGATTAATCACCTACTTGATCCCATGCACATATTTGAAAATGTGGATGAATCTATATGGAAACATTTGATTGGTGAAAAAGATACCGTTGTTGCAAGACACGATCTAAAAGAATCAAACACCAAAAAAGAATATTGGATAAAGGATGGTGAAAATCATGCTCCAAAAGTACCTTTGGACATTCACTAAGGAGGAGCTTAACCATGTGCGCTCCATTATTCATGACATTAGAACACCAACTGGTTTTGCCCATTCTCTACGGGCATCATTCACAATGGATGGAAAGTTGCAAGGTCTCAAATCTCATGATTGGCTAAAGATGATTCAATATATCTATCCATTGTCAATTCACGGGTGCTTGTTAAAAGATATTTGTGAGACCATATACAAACTATTAATCATTGTCAGGTATTTACATGTACTTGGTGTATTTTTTTATTTAATATTTATTGACTGGAAATTCAGATAGACGTAAAATGAGTTGAATATGGCGCAGATGGATGTGTTCAAAAGAAATTCGTGAGCTGGATCTTCACAAGAGACATAAGGATATGTTGGAGATCGTGTGCATGTTTGACAGATATTTTTCGACTTCTATCATGGACTTGCAAGTGCATTTATTGGTGCACTTGGTTAAAGAAGTTTCTATTGCTGGTCTAGTGCACAGAATAAGTGCATAAATTTTGTTTTGCACGTGTATTTAAACTGAATCAATTGATACATGAACTCATTAAATAGAACACTTATTTTTAACCATTTGTGACTGTTTAAGTGGATGCTCTTTATGGAAAGATACATGAAAGTCTTAAAAGATTTTGTGCGTCAAAAGGCAAGGCCTGGAGGTAGCATGTCAGAGGGATGGTTACTACATGAATCTTTCTTTTATGTTATTGAAAATTCTCACCAACTACATCCATCTGCTCCACTGTTGTGGCATGATGAGGAAGCCGAAGAGATAACAAGTGAAAAACCTCAAGGTATGGGAAAGGTCCATAGGTTGACACCCTTCAAACAAGAAAAAAATGTCTACATTCATGTTTTATAATTGTGGAGTTATGGATAAATGGTTAGACCTATATAAAGAAGAGAAAAAAGAGAGGGCCTTGTCTAGAGAGCGCCAACGACATAATAGAGATAGACACATGGCCATAAGTTCATTTTTTAACAAATGTTGCAAAGGCTGTAAGTCACTAAAAGCACGTGAGTTAATGAAATCACCACCACAAACTATGATAGAATCAAGTGTTTCATCATAGTCAATCCTCTTGAATTGAGCATATCCCTTGGCAACTAGTTTTGTTCTATAATTGTTCACACTACCATCTTGATTAAGCTTGATCTTAAAAACCCATTTTGCAAACAGTAACATTTTGTATCTTTGGTGGAGGATCAATAATTTTACAAGTATCTCAAGCAATGCATCATATACTCACTTTTCATTGCATCAAATCACTCTTTTGTTGCTAAAGTTTCATTCACACTTGAAGGAACATCATCAAAGTTAAGGTAGTAATAAGGGCAATAAAAATTATACAATCATCAACTCGTAATTGCTTCTCTCTTCCTTGTATTTGAGCCTTGATGGTTGCATTCGGGCTTTGATACCATGTTAATATCAGAAGTTATGAACCTCATTTGAATACTAAAACATTGAAAAAGCATCAAAGGTTTCACTTATATCTAATAGATAGAAAACTAGCACACAATTCTACCTATTTTGCATCTAATTGGCAAGAGCTTTTGAACACCACAATCAAACTAGAATTAATTGATCCTCACATCCTGTCACACATGTGGAAAGTATAGTACTTTGTTCAGATTCAGATTTATTCATTATATACAAAAAACATCACATTCATCATGCATCAATTCCTCATGAAAGAGCAAACTTGCCAAAATCACCATCTCTTGATAATCTCTCAAAGTATGTACAAAATGAGATCTCAATTCATATCAAATGATCTCGGATATGAGATTAGGGTAGAGTTCCATTAGGGTAGACCCTAAACCTGGCTATCAAACCTTTAGATCATGCATAATTACCCTCTTGGTAGCTCGAGTCAAGTGACTTACAAAAGTAGGTGGCCGACCTCATCAAAAATCCCTATAATCTAGGAACATGATTTATGGATTTAACATAATCATGAAATTCAGTTATGAATGGTGAGTTGATTACATCTAATAAACTCATAACTAAGTAAACAAGACGAGGACACTTTTACAAATATAATGAATTGGAATATAATTCACGTTAGAAAAATATTGATTTAACTAATTCCATTTCATTATCAACAAGCAAAAAAAAAAAAATCGCGTGGATAATCCACACAGGAGATATCCACACGTAAAACGCTGTTCGGCATCGCCAAACTTCCCTCCCAAACAATTGCCGGAATTTTCAAAATTCAATTTTGCGTGGGTTATCCACGCACATAAATTTTTCGGCGCCGTGTCAGAAAAACACAGGTGGACTTGTCGAGGCGCGTTCAAATTTTTTTTGGCATGGATAATCCATGTGTGGATGTTCCACGCAAACAAAATTTTGGAAAATCGGCCAAGTGTTGGGTGTCGTGTGGATACTCCACGTGGATAAACATAGATTTTCTAGTTGTGATCCCTTCAGACCTTACGATGAGGGTAAGCCCAAGCTACCATGCCAGACATAACTAGGAATCCTATCATCCAATGGGTTCTTCCCCTTGCAAGTGGAGTTGCTCCCAATTGGTATCCTTGCCATATAGGATGCCAATTGGGATAAGTCTCAGTTTGCCTCGGCGGGGGGGCACTTGAAGCGGCCTCAACCAATAAGCAGAAAGCACTTTGGACTATATGCCCTTAGTAAAGGGGTTGTAGGCCACTTGAAGTGATATCAATCAATCAATGAAGAGTATTTGGGGCCCTCTTCATCTACCAAAAGGGGATAGGCCACCAATGAACAAAAAGTATTTCGGACTCCTCCTAGTGACCAAAGGGCAGGGACCACTTTATTAACGAAGACTATTTTGGTTCTCTCGAGTTACTAAAGGACAGAGGTCACCAATCAACTAAGAGTGTTTTAGGCACTCCACATTTATTGAAAAGGGAGATTGCTTGAAGTGGCATCAACCAATGGACAGAGAGTATATTGGTCCCCCTCCACTTAAAGGACTCCCATTTTAAAATAATAAACATGTGTCTTTAAATCATTTGGGTTACTACTTGTATCGTATTTTAATAATGCTTTCATTGTCCATGTTCCATAGAGCTCTTCTCTAGGGGTGCCACATGCAACATGATGTCATGCGAATTTCACTTAATTAAAAATGTTAATGATTGAAGAATATAATTTAAACGTGGTTAGTTGACTATTAGCTTGCACATTCCAAAATATGTTTTTTTGCATGTCGAGGTAAATTCGACCTTCAACTACAACAGTCATGGGGGAAAAACCACGATAGTCAACATCTCCAATGATTTATCTTTGTATCGAGGCCACTAAGTATAGAGGTTGGCATGAAATCCCGCTCAAGCAGTAAGAAGAGTTGAGACATGGGGCTACCATTGAAACAAGTCTCATCCTCAAGTTACGCTACACATGGTTATGCCTATAGTTATTCTCACATTCAATGGTTCCCTCACATGCACTTTTTAGATTTAAAACTATATTTGGAATTTAAGGTGTGAACCTTCTCTCTTTCCCAAATAATGCCAAGAGCCATCACAACACTGTGAGCAATGCACTAGGATAGGAGGGGTCAGAGCCCATACACATATTTGGAGCTTTGGAGTGAGTGCTTCGAAAAACTCTTGTGAATTATCTCAAAAAAATGCAATTTTTAAAGCTTCTCAGTTTTTTTAAGACCGTAATGGATTCTTTGTGATGATTATGCCCATTTTTTGACCTTTTTAAAAAGCAGAAAATGTCACGGGATTTAAAAAAAAAAACTGTGAAAAAAAAAAAACGCCCATCAGCCCGCGTGTCAGTCCGTGCGTGTCAGTATGCATCAGCCTGCCACGTGGCAGTTTATGACTGGTCCAAAAAAAGTCAGACTGCAGATTATGGTTTATTAATAACATGTGGAAAAGTCAAAGAATCCATTACATTATGGAATGGGCCGGGCACAAGCCATTCTGCCCGGTAAAACTTTCCAAATTTTTTTAGGCGATGCCTAAATTTTTTTTTGAAAAGTTTTACCGAGCAAAATGGCCTGTGCCCGGCCCATTCCATTGTACTATACTCATGGAAGAGTTTAAACTTTATTTGCTTGCATAAAACATCATCAAATATTTTATGATACCAATAATTCTTTGGAGAAACATGATGATTCCATTCCTATACTTTGTCCATTTTCCAGAGCACTCTCATGAGCTACAACAACTAAAGAAATTGTTATTTTGTTTGTTTATTTCAGCACAGCAGAGAGCAGAGAGAGAGAGAGAGACAAGAGAGAGAGAGGGCGATGCAGAGCAGAGCAGAGGGCGATGCAGTGGGCATGCCTTGAAGAAGATTCAAGACTTACCAAGAGATGGCACAGCTTTGGTCTAAATCCCTTCCGAAGAGCCCATTGCTGAATTGGTTTGTAAGAAAGCAGAGCTGCTGCTGCTTCATTGCCAAAAGAATAAGTCCAAACAGAGATGAAGTAAGTCTTGGAGAAGGTTCAATCGCGTCTACGGATGTTGAACTGAATCCGTTGCCAAAACGAGAGGGTTTAGCACCTCTGATTGATCAATATGCTGCGCAGCAAAGTTGTGGTCTGCCAACGCATGGAATAGCAAGCCAAGCCTGCAGCCATGATATTATAGAGTCCTCCAAAGGGCTATATCTTTTCAAGCAGCGTCTTACTGGTAGGAACGTGAGCTCCAGCTCTTTAAGACCTACGTTTATTGCGGGACATCATCATGCAATTAAGATTGAAAACGGATTTGCATCAGAAAAGAAACATTTTGGCTCACCTGCAAATGTAGAAAGGAGATGGAGAGGGCATAATATGCATGTACGAAGAATATCTAGCGTTTATGAGGGATTGAATGTTTTAAAGAGCAGTGTGGACACGAAGAGCGAGGGGTATGTGGCCAACCACGAGGCTATGGAGGGTTTGGTGGCCGAACTACGGCAGAAGATTCAGAAGGTGGTAACTGGTTTCTGGTACAGATTTATGTCTCTTTTCATTCCAAACTGCTGCATTGATTCTTATACCTATTTCGTTGATTTTTTGACAAGAGAAACTGCATCTTGATTTGTATGGATGAGACATAATATTTAGTTGAAATTCTTAAATTGAATTATAAAAATATGTATTTGCCTCTCTAACACTATCGTTAGTGCACGAATCTCCATGCACTACCTGTTGAATGTTCCCTACAAAAACCCTGACCAAAAGATGAAAGTGGACGACATAATGATTGAACGTGATGTAATTAGTTAATACTTTGGAGTACTAAAATTCAATGTCGAAGGGAAGACCGCAAAAGCGTATATGTTGAAGATTTTACTAATTTGTTTATGGTTTTTATTTTCTTGTATGTGGACAAAAAGAAAATGTAAATATTGAAGAAGGCTCAAAATAAAAACGGAAGCAACATATATGTAAATATGGAAGGCTTGTTGCTGAATGGTGATGTGCACACTTTCAAGCTATGTAGATGGGCCAAGAATGCCATATGAACGCATCAATAAACCTGCCACAACTTATTAATGTCTTACATATTTGCTGAAGAATCTGGTGGTGGGGGGCAAAATAGATACCCCCCAAGCTAGGCATATGAAACATGAGTGTTGCTCAAAAAGAGTAGAACTCTTTGATATCGAATATTGTTGTACTGGAGCTACAGAAGATCTATAGAAGCAAGTGTGCAACATCTTAGCCTAGTCAGTTTTGATCAAGGTTGCAGCAGATCGCAATCCGCTGCAACCACGTTCCAGATCACGCGATCCGGAACGCTGGCAATCCGGGACCAAAAACGCGGTCCCAGATCGCCAGAAACCTGGCAATTTTTCTTATATGGGCCGCGAGCAGGCAGCCCACGGCCCACATAAAAAAATTTGCTCTTGGGAGAGAGAGAGAGAGAGAGAGAGAGAGAGAGAGAAAGAGAGAGAGAGAGAGAGAGAGAGAGAGAGAGAGAGAGAGATATGGTGATGGTGATGGTGATGGTGAGAGGGTGATGGTGGATTGTAGCCATCTTGGAGCATTGTTCAGTATGTGATAAGCACGGTGGTAGTGACGAGGCAGTGGTGTTTCTCTCGAAAACAGTTTTAGGTAAGTTTTGGCTTCACATCTAGGAAGCTCATGGAATGAGCTGTAAGCAACGTAATGAAATGGTTTTTGGTTCCAATTCATCTGTATTGAACCACAGACATGCTAATGCTGTTAGTTTTCCCCATTATTGCTTGTAGCAAAAGATTTGAACTTCATGCTCTTTTTCCATGTGTTTTTGGCTCTTTTTGTAAATTGGCATGTAGTCATCCGATTGAGGCTAAACTGTGTTTCTTCATGCCCACAAACATGCTTTTGCTATTAGTTTTGGTTGTTATCACAAGGTTTTCAATGGCATGCCCAAATCACCTGTTTTTTAGGGTTTAGGGTCTTGTAGGCATGCGATTGAGTTGCAGTCTAAAGCTACACTGTGTTTCTTCATTCCCATAGGAATGCCTAGGATGCTTGTTTTGATGAGTTCAAGATCCAGGACACTATTTGCAGCTTGCACCTGTTGTCGATCGAAAAAAAAATTGCGGTTTTTTTTCGATGTTTAGTTTACGGTTGCTGTAAGCGATTGAATGCTGTGAATGCATATGTGGAATCCGGATGTTGTTGCTACCAACGGAATGTATTGACATGTGATTGTTTGCTTCCTCTTTTGTAGGTTTGATACATTGATATTCTCACACAATGTCGGTCCTTGGTAGAGGCATTTGGTCAGAGGTTGAGTTGAGAGAGGGGGATGTGGCTATGCACCGGGATCTGGTGCCCGCAGATGGAGATGCTTGCATTGTGGTGGGGTCTTTATTGGTTTTCTTACCAGGGTCAGGGCCCACTTACTACGGCTCATCAGGCTAGATGGGCAGGGGATGGGCATATCCATTTGTCCTCGCATATCAGATGCAGAGGTGGAGAGATTGATGGACACATACGGGCCCTACGATACGTCTCTTGAGCCATTGAGACCATCTCAGAGCTCTATTCACAGGTTAGTGGCAGGAGCAGGGACTTGAGCAGGTCCAGGACCTAGTGCAGGTGCAGGGTCTAGTGCAGGTGTAGGGACTGGAGCAGATCCAGAGATAGGGCCTAGTCATAGGGGGGGGATTTTCCTAGAGATATCAGCACACATCCAGCCTCTCATCCTATTGTTCCTTCATCAACAGGTCCCTCTCATCCATCATCGTCATCAGTTGATGATGCTCCACCTACAGAGCTAGATCTTACCACAGGGGGGGGCAGAGATCCAATAGGTGATGCTCCACAGTTAGACACACCTTCAGTGCGCCCATCTGTTGCTTCTGGCAGGCGTGCTAGACCGAGAGAGCCCTTTGTGCAGCAGAGAGGGGTTAGGGCTAGGCAGCAAACCTTGGACCGCGATGGGTGGCAGAGACAAAAGCATGTCCTATGTACTCGATGGATTGGCCAGCTCTTCTATGAGTGTGGCATCCCTTTCGCTGTTGCTGACACTTGGATCTTTAGGAACACTTGCCTTCAGATCACAACAGTTGATTCCTCATGGAGGCCTCCGAGGAGAGAGGCATTGCACACGACTGACATTCGTCGGTGATCTGTCGTCAATATCCTAATATCTTGCCCGCTTGGCACAATTTTCCTACTAGGAGGATGCTACTCGAGTTGGTGGAGCCATCACGGCCGAGTTCATCTATGAGGCAGTAAGAGGTGTAGTGCAGGAGATTGGGACAGATCACGTGGTTCAAGTTGTCACGGACAACGCCACGAACTGTAGACAGATGGGAGAGATGGTGATGAGCACCCCAGTATTGTGTGGACCCTGTGTGCTGCACATTGCATCGATCTTCTAATCCATGACATGGTCGCACTTCCATGGGTTCGTGAGGTACAATTTTCGCCACTTTATAAAGCCTTTTCCACTTATCAGTCGTTCTCGGCCCCTAACCTCTTTAAGCTTTTAACAAATTTTTGTTTAATGTTTTCCTTGCAGCTCACCTCTCTGGCCATGTACGTGGTGAACTGTGCCCACTCACTTTGCCTACCTTTTCCTGGTTCTCGAGCGACTATGCGTAGTATGAGATCATTTGTGGAGGATGGCATCCAGTGAGGGATTTGATGTGTTAAGGAATCGCATGATAGAGGCAGTGCATTTCCAGAGCATAGTGTTTGGAGAGGACTTCTGGACACGGTCGGGTGAGCTTGTAGAGGTTCTTCGACCTATTTACCTTATGCTGCGCTTAGTAGACTGAGAGGGGTGCACTCTCGGCTCGGTCTCATGTACGAGTTCATGGACCGCATCAGTGAGGCGCTTCAGAGATTTGACTTGGACGATGACATGTATTGCTCCTCCCACTCTCTTTTCGTTTCATTTTCAGCTTACTTTCGTGCTTTCACAGATGACTAATCATTTGCAATGTGACTTGCGTAGGAAGGATGACCTCCTCAGTGTTTGGGAGATGAGGTGGGACTACTTCCACAGACCCATCCATGTGGTAGCCCACATGCTGCACCCCTTGTGGCTGCTTTGCCAGACGTCCTGGCGACATGGAGCTCCATCGAGGATGGGTGGAGTACACTGAGCGTGTATGGCCCGCCGGCGCAGGTATTGCAAATATTGCTAACAGTCTACTTGTTTATATTAGCCTGTGGCCTGACACATGTTCTATCTCTTTTGCCAAAAGGCCTGACTTTGAGGAACATAGAGCGAGATATGGTAAAGTTTGAGCGGGGCCCGTATCCTTTTGATCGAGAGCAGTGTTAGCTGAGAGATGACCAGTTGGTGCTTGTGACATGATGGAGCTTTCATGGCCGCAGTATTCCTGACCTTCAGCAATGGGTTAGAGAGAGTCCTCTCACAGGACTATTCAGCTTTCGTTTGTGAGCGGAACTAGCCATCACACGAAGAGGAGAAACAGACTCTCCATTGAGTAGTGCAGGCAGTTTGTTACGAGCACGTAACTAGTGCCGAACCCTAGTCAGATACCACAGTCAGGGGCGTGTCCAGCGTACACGTCCAACAGGGCAAGACAATGTGAGTAGTGTGCCCCGGCACGGTCCATAGCCATGGCTGGCCTAACACAGCCTAGGGACCCTGTCAGCAGGATAGGGCCCCACGTTGGGTCCCGACGTGCAGTCGGCCACGTCAGAGCCACGTGGCCGACACTTGGCAGTATGCATGCTACCAGTCCTCACACTGGGCTAGGAGGGGCTTGTTCCATATCAGGGAGTAGGCAAGGTTGGGTGGATCAGTTAGTGTTTGCCCTACTGTGGTGTTTAGATCTCTAACACCTGTATCAGAGCCATCTCCTTCTTTGGGAGCTTAGTTTCAGGAAGAGAGGAATCTATCAGAGTGGATAGGACACTATCCAATTTCCAGAAATTAGGAGGGACATCCAGCGCTGTTGAGACAGCTATCTATGGTAGAAATCTGTTAGAATCCCCATCGTCATGCCGGTGATTGCTAAAGTACAAACAAGTGACGAACGCTACGTTACCACCCAACCATAGAGGTACTGCCACCTCACCCCCGTGCACTGGAGCTACAGACCACCATCAAGCAAGCTCGGGTCTCAAGTAAGCCATGGTGTCCCATACCACCATAGCTTACCCTCGACCCTCACCTACCTACATCTTGAGGCCTAGATACTCGTCCTAACCTGACCACTAGTGGAAGAGCTCTTCATTCTCCAAGAGAGAATGAATACCCAGCTCATGGAGATCCACCTCTATATACATAGTCCGGGTGGGTCATCTCCCTCCATAGGAGTCACGCATGACTAACGACACGCGACAGTTGTGCACACTGACGCGGGTCCATAACAACGAGTCACCGCGTGCCAATGAGACATTGACACGTGGCACCCAAAAGACCTATAGCTCCAGATCAGCGTTCCGTCCCATAACTGAGACCGTCACCTCAAGTTTCCTGTTGCGTACCCTTATGGGTACGTAACATTCCCTCCCCCTTTAAGAGTCTCCGCCTAATGGGAGCAAGCCAGGGAAGTTCAGTCTTAAATAGTCCTCTCTCTCCCAGGTGTCCTCGTCATCTGTCTTACCTTTCCAACGTACGAGAAATTCAAAAACCAAACGGCAACACAATTCGACGTACCTTTACGATACTTAATGTCGAAGACAAACTCCTGAATGAGTTCCGACCATCTAGCCTTACGGCCACGAAGGTCCTTAGCATCACAAATATACTTGAGGGATTGGTGATTAGTCATTACCGTAAATCTGGCACCATAAAGATAATGCCTCCAGATTTTTAACGCGTGAATGACTGCAAAAAGCTCCTTCTCATAAGTAGAATACCTAGTCTGAGCAGGATCCAGCTTCTTGCATTCAAAAGCAACTGGTCTACCGTCTTGATAAAGGACCGCTCCAACAGCAAAGTCGCTAGCATCCGTATCAACCACAAAGGGCCGGTTAGGATCGACAATATGCAAAATTGGAGCCGTAGAAACACAGTGCTTGAGAGTCTCAAAACTCTCATTCATTTCATCCGTCCACGTTATCAATGGACTTTTTCTGCGGCTAAATTTTCTCTTCACCCCCTTAAGAACGTTTGTCAAGGGCAATGCTATTAAGGCATAGTCCAAAATGAACCTGTGAAAGAATCCTGTGAAGCCCAAAAAGGATTTCACATCACGAATTGTCAAAGGTCTCGGCCATTCTCGCACCTTGCGGACTATGTCATAATCGATTTCAAGACCTTTATCCGATATGACATGGCCCAGGTATTTGAGTTTAGTTTGAAAGAACTCACACTTTGACTCCTTAGCATAGAGCTTTTCTTGCCTTAGAAGATCTAAGACAATACGAAGATGCTCTTCATGCTCCTCAAGGATCCGACTATAAATTAATATGTCGTCCAAATACACCACCACAAACTTTCCTAGATATGGACGAAGAATATCGTTCATCATTTGTTGGAAGTGGCAGGCGCATTCGTGAGTCCAAAGGGTAACACTAAAAACTCATAATGGCCATATCTGGATCGAAATCCAGTCTTAGGAACATCTTCGTTCCTAATCCTTATCTGATGGTATCCTGATCTAAGATCAATCTTGGAGAAATACTTAGCTCCATTCAGACGATCCATAAGATCATCCATCCTAGGTAAGGGATATCTGTTTTTGATGGTTAAATCATTTAACTTTTTAAAGTCACCACACCAACGTGTGCCGCCATCCTTTTTACTAACTAAAAGGATTGGTGCTCCCCAAGGGAACTTACTAGGCCGTATGTGGCCCATCCTAAGGAGTTCTTGTAACTGCTTAGAAATTTCATCCTCTTCCTTGATGCTAACCCTGTATGGAAAAAGAGATACAGGTTGGCTTCCAGGAAGCAACTCTATCTGATGGTCAACACTCCTTTGGGGAGGTAGGCCATCAGGGAGTTTATCAGGAAAAATATATTCTTGCCTAAGTTTGTTAAATATTATTCCTTCAGGTGAGTTAACACTTAAGGGATTATTTACAGGCACATTTAAAGGCAAATGCGATAAATCAATATTTAGACTCTGGACTGCATGGTCATCCACATAAATTTCATCTTTAAAAAAACAAAGATAAACTTTTTTACCAGAATCTTTCAAATATTCTACAACTTCTAAAGCAGATACCAAAGGATCAAAAGGCCTATTTACATCGCCTTTTAGCTCAACCAACGAGCCTTTATGCAAAAAAGAAATACTATGAGTAACATAATCTTTTCTTAAAGACTCGTTTTTGGAATAAAACCATCTTTTTCCTAAGATTATGTCTACGCTATCCAAGTTCATAATATGAAAATCTAGCGGTTCAACATAATCCTGAATTTGAAGCGGCAACTGAGGAACAAGCTGATCCCAAGCTTGTCGATCTTCCCTCGACGCCATTTTCACCACATACAAGTGATTTCTTGGCGCGGTAGCCGCCCTGAGCTTCTGCACCAGTTTAGCATTTATGAAGCTATGTGTGGAACCATCATCAAACAGAACAGTCACAGCTTGGCGTCCTACAATTCCATTCATACGAATGAGATCATGGGGGCCAAAAACAACTGTATTAAAACAACAATTCTTGCAACTAGTGCCATCCTTAAAGGATAAATCAACAAAAGAAATACTAGATTTACTTGGCGCTTTAAAAGATTTAGGTTGCCCGCCAGATTCTTTTGCTTTTTCTTTGGGTAATCTTTTGAAAGATGCCCCTTCTCCATGCAGGAGAAGCACAACCCGCCGGTTCTCGCCTTGTCGTAGTCGGCGCGCTCCAATTTGATGCGCTTTTTCCCGCCTTGGGAACCGGTGTCCGCCATCTTGTCTCTGCCCCGCTTCTTGAAAAAATTCTTTTCTTTCTGTTCAGCCTTGGGCAAAGCCTGCTCCTTACAAGAGGCAAAATGGGCATCGTCGAAGATTTTCGCAAAGCGAACCGCACCTTCGATTGTCTGTGGTTGGTTACGCCGCACTTCTAGCTGAAATTCCTTTGGAAGCCCCAAGATAAAATGTAACTTTAACAAGATAGAATCGATTCGCGAGGCAAATTTTCTTGGAATTCCTGGATATAGGCATCTAACGGCCTAGTACCCATCTGCACGGTGGCAAAACGCCGCCAATGCTCAAAATCATCCAACACCGGAAGAAAAGCCGTTTTAAAGGCTTCTTGAAACGTCCCATGTAGAAGGGGCAGTAGCCCTCTCCTTTAGATCCTGCCACCATGTAAACGCCTTTCCGCGTAAAAACATGAGAGCAGAAGCGATCTTCGTACTATCAGGCGCATCGTG
The DNA here is from genome assembly GCA_029204225.1 of Diphasiastrum complanatum. Classification (NCBI taxonomy): domain Eukaryota; kingdom Viridiplantae; phylum Streptophyta; class Lycopodiopsida; order Lycopodiales; family Lycopodiaceae; genus Diphasiastrum; species Diphasiastrum complanatum. The sequence continues at coordinate 13,875,569 of CM055095.1, read as the reverse complement.
CATGGAAAAATGACTATTCCATCAATCTAGCCACGACAATACCACATCGGGAAGCCGGTCTTTCTTTTCACCCGAAAAGAATTCTGGATTAAACATTGGATAAGCGCCAACGGACCGCGAGTGCGTTGAAGAGCGCCACTCTTGCTCGGCCGCGGCATGCTTGGCCTGCATTTCTAAAATTTGATTTTGCAGCATATTTAGGGCCTGAACAAGCTGGTTAGTGTCTACATCAGGAGGAGGAGGTGGTGAAGATGGTCCTTCACCAGAGGGCATAACAGGGTCCATGGCGCACTAAGGAAGAGGGCAAAGAAAAAACTGCAAGGAAGTTCAAAGTTTACGTTGACTAAACAAGGCTTTGCAACCTACGTTGAGAAAAGCAAAGCTTTTTTAGCCTTTGCAAACTTCCTCAACATATCCAGGTGTATTGTACTTTTAAGGTACACAAAATCCTTTACAACCAAGAGTTAAGGAATGTGTGAAGAGTAATTATTATACATAAGGAAAGCTCCTCCAATATGCAGATGTGTGAAAGTCCCGCAAACTATAGCGGCTGCCTAAAAAAAAAAGGCACAGAAAATTCTGATAGTGTACGGTATGGAACCAGCAGGCAGGCGTGCAGATCCGTGCGGACGCGCGGGTGCCCGAGGAATTTTTTTTTTTATTTTGTTTTTTGGCAAATTTTTTTGTAACAAAGAAAAACTTTGTAAGCAAAAAAAAATTTCGACTTCCAAAGCTCAAAATAAGGCAAAAAACGAAATCGGTTTTTGAAGTTTTAAAAACTGTAAAACATTCAAAAGAAACCGACTACTACCACCGTAGCTTTCAATCAAAACGACCTCAGATTGAGACGAACCAAAAAGCAAAGTTGTTCAGATCGATTCAACGAAATCAACTAAGCCTTTATAAACATCAGCTAAAAGCTCAAACCAACCAATAACATAAGTTAGAACGATTGCACCTTATTCACATTGATCGGTGGCTCTGATACCAACTGCTAGAATCCCCATCGTCATGCCGGTCATTGCTAAAGTACAAACAAGTGACGAACGCTACATTACCACCCAACCATAGAGGTACTGCCACCTCACCCCCGTGCACTGGAGCTACAGACCACCATCAGGCAAGCTCGGGTCTCAAGTAAGCCATGGTGTCCCATACCACCATAGCTTACCCTCGACCCTCACCTACCTACATCCTGAGGCCTAGATACTCGTCCTGACCTGACCACCAGTGGAAGAGCTCTTCATTCTCCAAGAGAGAATGAATACCCAGCTCATGGAGATCCACCTCTATATACATAGTCCGGGTGGGTCATCTCCCTCCATAGGAGTCACGCATGACTAACGACACGCGACAGTTGTGCACACTGACGCGGGTCCATAACAACGAGTCACCGCGTGCCAATGAGACATTGACACGTGGCACCCAAAAGACCTATAGCTCCGGATCAACGTTCCGTCCCATAACTGAGACCGTCACCTCAAGTTTCCTGTTGCGTACCCTTATGGGTACGTAACAAAATCCCAGTGCAATTTCGGGCCATCTGAGTGGAAATCAGACCAGTTTTGTAGCATAGATCCATCGCTGCAAATTTAGTCATTTATTTCCGATTTCCAGGAGTAAAATACTGCTATTTGAGCGGATTTTGAAGTGGAAGTATAGTATAGGTCCATTGCTGCAAAATCAGGGTTCAAGCCTGATTTTTGTGAGAAATCTCTGGAAATTAGACCAGATTTAGGACAGCAGGGACCTGGTAGACCAGCACTTTTGTGATGCAGGTCTAGCGTGCGTTTTTGCAGCTATTTGTCTGTATTTTTCAGGGTTTTGTGTCAAAGATAGAGAACTGACCAGCGAGCAGGGGGCCTTTGAAAATCCGGAAGTTTGGATTGGCTTTTTTGGCTTCAAATCTCATTTTTTGGACCTACTGAGCCGCTGCTCAGATAGCGAGGGGAGAGAGCAAGAAATTCCAAAGTTTGCTTGCATTCTTTCTAGCTTTCCATCCTGATTTCCCAGACAGCTCAGTATCTTTGACAGCAGGGGTAAGGAGCACAAGAAATCAGAAACTTGCTTGCATCTTGGCACCCTGGTTGCTGATTTTTCCGGACAGCAGGTCTGTACATAGCCACAGAAGAGCTGAGAGGGTTTTTCTTGATATTTTCTTTGGAAGTACAGTTTTCAGAAACAGCTAACTTTCTTTGCCCTCCTTTGTACAGTTCTAATTAGTCTTTTCGACTTTTTTTTTAAGAAGAAATGTCAGGCACTCCTTTTCTATCTCTGAAAATGACCACTTCTCTAGGACCTGAGCCCCCATGACAAGAGGCATTGACGAATTAGAAACAGAATCTCTGAGGTTCAGTAAGGGGAAAGAACCCATGGAAGTGGAAGAACGAGAGCAATAGAACTCGACGAATTGGTTACCAAGGAACAGTATCTCCACTTGGTAACAGAAGTGGATGAACTGAAACTGGCTTTAGCCAATTTCAAGTCCAGTGTGGACGACTCGTTCGCCGAGCTCAAAAGTTTAATTTTGAACCCCGCGAAAGGAAGCCTCCCATCCACTTCTCAGTCGTCCCCTTCTCCACTCCCATCAGTTTCGGGTGAGCCTATCCGGACTCATCCCAGTGTCTTTAAAGACTTAAAGCCTCCTACTTTTATTGGGGAAGAGAAGGATAGAAACGCAGATATTCTACACACTTTCCTCAACAAATGGAAGAACATACATGCTCTTAAACAGACCCCTGACCATTTGCAAGCTATTGAGGCCAGTCTTTCCCTAGGGCCCATGGCCTATAAGTGGTGGTTAAACCTCCAGGAGACTGGGCAGACTCCTCGGTCATGGAAAGCTTTTGAAGAAGCCTTCCTAAGAGAGTTTCTACCAGAGAATGAACTTGATAGAGCTTGGGAAGCCTGGGAAAAAACAGTAATAGACAAATCTTTAATCCAATATATCTCGCAGTATCGAGAAGCAATTTTAATGATAAAAAATATGGATGACTATCAAAAAGTAAAAGGATTTGTTCGTGGCCTTAAAGATGATTATAAAGTAGAGGTCCAGAGAAACTCGCCTACTACCCTAGAGCAAGCTCTCAGATATGCTCAAATCTATGATGATTGAGTGGGTAGGAAGAAGGCGAGACAACAACCTCTTTCTGACATCCTACTCAGAAAGACTTTCAATTTAAAAAGAAATTTTTAAAGAGAAAGAAAGAAGATAAAATTAAGAGTGAATCTCCTCAGAAACGCCCATCGCTCATACAGCCCTTAAAACTAGAAGATTTTGAGAACGCCAAACAAGAACGTTTGTGCTTTGTGTGCATGGGCAAGGGACACACAGTCAGACAGTGTCCCAAGGGGCCTTTCACTTAAAAAGATAAGAAAGACAAAAAACAAGTTCATCTTGTTCAGACAGTAAGTTTCCCAAGTGACTCGGCAGCTTCCGAGATCAAAGTGTTTCATGAAGACCATGAACACTGTTGCCAGCTAACCTCTGCAATGCTAGCGAGTCCCTTCAGCTTTGGGCCGCATGACCTAGTACGTATGCATGGGAAAGTTGGCAACCTGTCAGTCAGAGTCATGGTTGATGATGGGGCAACCCATAATCTCATCAACTACACCCAAGTTAAAAAACTCAGACTTCCAGAAATACCTAGTCAGCATAGGTACATAGTTTCATTAGCTAAGGGTGAAGACAAGAAAATTTGGGAAACTATAGTAAGTTATTTAAATCTTGGTATTCAGGGGTATCAAGATGAAATAAACTTTCAGATAATGCACCTGGATCGCACGGACATTGTTCTCTGGAGAGATTGGCTCTACAGTTTAGGACCTTCCCTCCACAGAAATTATCAGGAGAACACCCTCATCTTTCAACATAAAGGCCGAGAGATCCAGTTGCATGGGGAGCATGATGTCCCCAACAACCCTATGGTCTGCAGTTCAAAACTCTGTTAGCTAATCGAAGACGACGACCATCAGGTATTCTTATGTGACTTTCTATTTATGGTTGGCAACCAGTCAATCAGAGTCATGGTTGATGATGGGGCAACCCATAATTTCATCAACTACACCCTAGTTAAAAAACTTAGACTTCCAGAAATACCTAGTCAGCATAGGTACATAGTTTCATTAGCTAAGGGTGAAGACAAGAAAATTTGGGAAACTATGGTAAGTAACTTGGTATTCAGGGGTATCAAGATGAAATAAACTTTCAGATAATGCACTTGGATCGCACGAACATTGTTCTCGGGAGAGATTGGCTCTACAGTTTAGGACCTTCCCTCCACAGAAATTATCAGGAGAACACCCTCAGCTTTCAGCATAAAGGCCGAGAGATCCAGTTGCATGGGGAGCATGATGTCCCCAACAACCCTATGGTCTGCAGTTCAAAACTCTGTCAGCTAATCGGAGACGACGATCATCAGGTATTCTTATGTGACTTTTTGTTTATTCCAGAAGTTTCTATTTCTAGTTCTTTACAGCAGAAAATCAATAAATTAGAAACTTTACTGTCTAAATTTAAAGATGTTTTTCCTGAAGATTTACCACATGGTTTACCACCTAGCAGAGAAGTAGATCATGTAATAAACCTAGTACCAGGTATAGCACCTGTTTCTAAACCTCCATATCGGGTCAGCCGAACAGAGGATGAAGAAATAACTAGGCAGTTAACAGATTATTTTGGGAAAGGCCAAATTCAGACCAGTAGTTCACCATGGGCCTCACCAGTCCTTTTGGTGAAAAAGAAAGAGGGGTCTATGCGTCTTTGCGTAAATTACAGAGCCCTCAATAAAGTCACAATTAAGAATAAATACCCAATGCCTCGGGCAGACGAGTTGTTTGATCAACTCGACGGGGCTAAATTTTTCAGTAAAGTTGACCTTAGATCGGGATATCATCAAGTCCGTATAAAATCGGAAGATGTCTCGAAAACAACTTTTAGGACTCGTCATGGTCATTATGAATTTAAGGTGATGCCTTTTGGGCTCACAAATGCTCCAGCTACCTTTATGACCTTGATGAACAATGTCCTTAGACCATACTTGGGTAAGTTTGTAGTCGTATTTTTAGATGACATCCTTGTGTACAGTAAGACGAGGAAGGAGCATCTTAAACACCTCAGAAAGGTGTTTCGACTGCTCAGAAAGCATAAGCTTTATGCTAAAAAACCTAAGTGTGAATTCTTCGTGGAAGAAGTAGCTTATTTGGGTCACATTAACTCGGCAGATGAGATTAAGATGGACCCTAATAAGGTCAAAGCCATACTCAGTTGGCTGAGACCTCAGAATATTTTAGAGCTTCAGATCTTTCTAGGTTTGGCGGGATATTACAGACGATTTGTCAACGAATATGCTCAGATAGTAGTTCCCATGACAAATCTTCTTAAGGGGACGGGAAAGGAGTTCATTTGGGAGTCCGCACAGCAGGAGAGCTTTGATGCTCTCAAAACAGCCTTAGCTATAGCACCAGTTTTAAAGGTCGTCGACTCCAATCAGCCATTTGTGGTCGAAACAGATGCTAGCGACTTTGCAGTTGGTGCTGTACTAACTCACAGTGGACGACCAGTTGTGTTCGAGAGTAAAATACTCGAGCCAACACAGACAAGGTACAATGCCTATGAAAAGGAACTCTTCTCCATAGTTCATGCCCTTAAGACTTGGAGGCATTATTTGTCTGGTGCCAACTTTGAGGTCCTGACAGACCATGAAAGTCTTAGATACCTTTGTAATCAGCTTGAGCTCAGAGGTCGGAAAGCTCGTTGGGCTGACTTAATGCAAGAGTTTGATATGTCTATCAGATATAGACCGGGGAAATGCAATACAGTAGCAGATGCACTTAGTAGAATGCCTATGATAAACGAGCTGAGTTTTACTCAGATTTGTAGTGAGTTACTCGAGTCCTTGAGAGGGAAGTGCCAACATGATGCATTCTTCTCTATTATTTGGAACTCAGTCCAGAGCAGACAGTTACAGACTCCAGAACCAGTTCCTGGGGCTGGTGCCAGTTCATCCAAGAATACGGCAACTTCCGTTGAGGATGATGAGTCTGAGTATACGTCAGATGACGTTGAGGATTCTGAGCCTGTATTACCCAAGCAAACCCCAGTGGTTGAGGGTCAGTTGACTCAAGGATTCAAATGGAAACAATATTCCATTCAGGATGAGTATTTGCTCTATAGAGATAGAGTATGTGTCCCCAATTCAGAGGATTATAGGCAGCAGGTCCTATATGAGTGTCATGACAGTCCTAGTGTGGGGCACCCAGGCATTCAAAAGACCTATGAGCTTCTTCATAGGCAATTTTTCTGGCCCATTATGAAAAAAGACGTCCAGCAATATGTAACCAGTTGCCAGAATTGTCAGGTAAATAAAGCATAGCGTTTAAAGGCAGGAGGGTTGTTACAGCCCTTAGATATACCAGCTAGTAAGACTTTGTCTTAGAGGACCAAGATAGTTCTTAAGGGGGAGGGAGTGTTAGGAGCACGTAACCGTGCCGAACCCTAGAAAACACAGGAGGTCAGATACCACAGTCAGGGGCGTGTCCAGCAGCGTACACGTCCAACAAGGCAAGACAGTGTGAGTAGTGTGCCCCGGCACGGTCCATAGCCATGGCGGGCCTAACACAGCCTAGGGACCCTGTCAGCATGATCTCTAACTATGAGGAGTCAGATACAATGAAGACCAGTTTTGGTCATTAGATCTCTGTCTGTGTATGGATGATTGATTTCGATCTGTATCTCACATCATTGCTTGTCTCTAATCGCTCAGTTCCTTATATAGCTGTTGGATGATCTTGTGTTATTCTAATTTTACAATCACAAGATCATTAACAACTTTTTAGTTGATTAATAGACCGGTTATTGATGAAGCGTGAAGACGTAGACAGGTTGTACATGAAATCCTGTGTGAATCCGGAGTTTGTCGCATTTTTTGCATTGTACGTGAACTGGCTCGAAATTCCGAGTGAACGCAAGTCACTTTTTTTGGATGTAGATCAAAATATCCTTATTTATCAACCTACTTTTGTTGTTCGGTTGAGTGTCTTTCAAATTATGGCTACTGAAATATCAAATGCCAGGTGGATCTATGTGTTGAGTTAACATTTGAACTCAATGCCAACAAATATTTATTTCACATGAAGCTATCTTTTCTGTTCAACGAACAATGCTGATGGTAAATTCAGGTTTGCACCTCTAGTATGATGTAACCAGACACCCTAAACCGCACATGAGTATGGAAAATGTAGATACACAATCTGCTTTTACGCAAAGGTAAATGATAAGCACCTAAGTTGATAAATGCATTTTGCAAATAAGGCATTAAGTGAACAATTGTACTTTTAGTATACGGGAGTTTTGTGCAATGGGCAAAAAACGGATGAACTTGGAAATGTTTTTCATGATAGCAACGTTCACTACCAACAATTCTCTGCCAGGTATCAATAATTTGACATTTACGACCAAAGATGACATCATGTCTATCATAATCTCTCAAAAAATCAGTTTCTATGGTATTCATATTTGATTTGAAGTAGGAAGTGAAGAGATAGCTTAAGAGACACTTTCAATTTAAGATAGATAGTAGGCAATATATGCATATCGTAAGCTTTCGAACCCAAATAGCAATCATATGTTGGGATACATGAGAGGATAAGTAGTACTTGATAGTCGAACTTTATTCTTTTATGTGGTTGGTGATTTTGGTGTTGCAATTCTTCGTTCCATATTTTCTTGCTAGCTATTATGTAAGACATTATATCATGCATCATCAAAATTATAGCTTCTACTTTTGAGTTACATTAAAGCTGAATTCATTAGGACGTGGTTGTGATGTATTTATCATGATCAAATGTGAAAATTGATCATTTACCATATTCCATTTTGGTTTAAATATTATATAATACATGTAATCAAATCATAGGTGTGCAAAGGAGGAAGTGCAAAAGCAGTTAATATGCTCAAATCAAGGAAGAAATTTTTGCCACGAGAGCGAATCAATCACCTTCTTGATCAAGGTTCATCCTTTCTTGAACTATCACAGGTATTTTACTTGGAACTTGGACCAATTTGGCCCCTTAGTGATCTACATAGAGTATTGATGTATGACATACCCTCTCCATATTTACCTCATCATAATATAAAAGTAGTTATGTTTACCATTTTGGAAATCCGTGACATACAGTTGGTGCAAGTAGTATATTTGGTACTTTAATATTTTCTAAGATTAATGACAATTTTTATTTGAAACCTTGTCCTATCCTATGGGGTCTAGACACAACAGTCTAAATGTGGAACAAAATGTTCTGTATGTACTCCTTCAAAGTGTTTCAAAAGATGATTATCCTTTTTTACAAGAGGCTTAAAATCTTTATCATTTTATGTTGCAAACTAGTAGGCTAATATCAGCTCACATCTACAATGTGCCATATATTTTATATACCCTTTTAAAATAAAAGCATAATATGATTATCATGACTAAATAAGCTATGAATGGAATGTAATGTCTCATTAAAGAGTCTTTTGAATTCATCTCGCGGTGGTTGCAGGCAGCCGCATACCAACAGTTGATTGCATTCCTTTTTTAGTTCATACATGTTTGTGTCTCCCAATCTAGCCTTGGACTTGTCAATAGTTTGTTTTTAAATTGCCATTCCAATGTTAGGTTTGAATGAGTCTTTATAGTGTTGCATTTTCCTCTTCAAAGTTTCCTTCCACATAACGTCGATGAGTGTTTGTGCAAAATGGACTTCAAATTGGTGGAGTTTGAAGGCTATTTGTTTTGTTGAATTTTCCAAAAAGAGAACCATTTCGCAATATCAACCCACCATCCACCACTCAAACATTCTAGATCGCCTCCTTTGAGAGCCTACCTTTTCAAGGCATGTCATGGTCCTAATTGTGACCATGGTTTCGACAGAAAGAAGCTTAGTTTCAGCCAAAAGAATGTGATAAGAATTGGTTTGTCGAACTCTCAAGTAAGAAGATGTCAAGAACCTTTCTTGAACCCATTCAACTCTAGCTCATTTATGCTGTTATGGCCATTGGCAAACACAGGGATACATGTGGCTCATTAGTCCCCAGGGGGTCTTGGCGGGGTGACACTCAGCCCCGTAGTTCGGGATAATAACCCTTAGGTACTAGGATCTAGAGGGCTTGGTCTATAGCCATAGGGAGTGCCACTAAGTGGAGGGCACCCTTAGTTACTAAGAGTGGGTCCCTAAAGTTAGGTAGGACCTATTATGTGCCCACATGTACAGTATGCACGAGGGGCATCCAGGTGCACAGTGGTAACTGTGCATGTGAGAGGAGTGCATGGCCTCCTGGAGGTTGGGCACTGGTCCTATATGGTGGCCTGTGGATGTAGAGCCAGGTACAGGATAGTGGGTGGAGATCCAGAGTTACTCTTCGATTGTGGTGGACCTCTGTCCATTGTTCCTAATAGTGGTATCAGAGCATCGTTGGTCCTGTCTGGTGGGTCAGCGATTTTCCTCCTACTAGCGCTGACTTGCTGTCCTCCTTCCAGCGCTACCTTCTTCTCTTTCTTCTTGTCTTTTCAGCGCTACCTTCTTCCTCCCTCAGCGCCAACAGAAAACGTTTTTTGGGTTCTGGTTTTTTGGAGATACAAGCTACAGTGGTGGGCGCTCAGATCAACAGTGGCATCTGTGTAGAAAAACGTGTTCATCACAAATCAAAATCATTTTTGATCTTCTCCAAGTATTTGAGCGCCAGGACCTGATTTTTTTGGAGCTGATAGTTGGGTATCCATTCGTGATCAGAATTGGATCAGTATTTGAGGATAAGTTTTGGAGGCTACCCGCTGGAGGGTGCAACAGATTTCACTCTGAAATCTATTATACTTTTCAAAATATTCACGTTTCAAGTCAGATTTTTGAGTTTTTGGCCAGAATCGACCTTTTGGAGTTGAAGAAGCCACAAATCCAAATGGTTGCGGATTTTCCAGAAGCTTGCAAACTAATATACAGTAGGGTGCTCTAGGAGGAACAGATCCCTCGTTGATTGGCGACCAGAATCAGCGTTGGTGATTGTCCGAAGTTTGATCAAAATTCCTGATTTTTTGGAAAAAAGTCGAGAATTGCCACATCAAATCTGCACATTGTTGCGGCCCAACCACTTGCATTTCCAAATCAGAGAAGCTTTCTCTCTCATTCGTTTGTTTTGCATGTCAGTTCTGTTGGAATGTAAATGGAATTGCTTACACTATCATAGGTTACTTTGACCCAAAAGGTCGAGAGTTGTGTAACCATGGTCATTTATTATATTAGGCCTACTAAACTTAGAGTTAGCTAATTTAGTATGAAATTAACTTGGTAGGGACTCATGGGTCCACTAGGCCTAATTGTGACATTAAGTACCCCAACTTGACATATTGGAGGTACCTTATTCTTCCTATGTAACTTATAGAAAGTTGGACAGCCAATAGTCAAGTAGTTGGAAAGCCAATAGTCAAGTAGTTGGAAAGTCAATAGTCAAGTAGTTGGACAGCCAATAGTCAAGTAGTTGGAAAGCCAATAGTCATGAAGTTAGATAGTCATCTTGGACTATATATATGTGTGCATCTCATTTGTATATGACACTTTTGTAAGCAATACTGACTATTCTCCTTGGCTGTCCACGAGTTTCTACAAGAGGATTTCTAGCCATCTCTTTCTTTCTTTTGAGAATGCTTTGTGTGATTGAATAGTTAAGATTCTGGATCCTTAGGCTTCTGTTTCCTACATGGTATCAGAGTCTTTAGGTGATCATATTGCTTGCAGGAGGGCGCCCAATAAGAAGCTATCTTCTTCCCCTTTTGGTTGCAGAAAATCATCAAGCTGTTGATTTTTGCAAGAGAAGAATCTGTTCATCTTCTTATAGTTTTTTTTGCAGGAAATTGCAGGGCACCTTCACCTATTTGAGAGCTAGCAGTAGGGCGCCCATGCTCAAACCAATTGCATGTGATCTTGACTCAATTACATGCTGAAAATTTCAGATTTACTTCTTAAATGAAGATACATGTGTTTTGGACACATTTCTTGCTGAAATTTCCCTGTTGGTGAGCTTGGAGTAGGGCGCTACCATCAGCTCTATATGCACATAGTGTGCATTCTTTTTAGCCACAAATTTCTGGTTTTGGTTTAGGCTTCATTTGAAGTCTACCTATTTGTGAGCATTCTGTTTTTTGTGCAGAAATCAGCCACCTATTTCATTAGTTGTTGAGCAAATTGCATGTGGAGTATTGCAATCTATTGTGCTCATAATTTCAGCTTTGAGGTTGCTGCCCTTTGAGTAGATTTTGACTTGGAAAGTCTATTTCCTATCTACTACAAGCTGATTTTTCTGTTATGGCTTAAAGAATCGGAGTCTATTGGTTCTTTATTTAATGAAAATAGGCTGGATGGCACAAACTATTCCTTGTGGTGCTACATGATAAAAAACCTTCTAATTGCTAAAGGTTTGTGAGAAGTAGTTAATGGTGACGAAGAGAGGCCGCCTACCTTGGCACCTATTACACCATCTAGAACAACTACTTCATCATCTACGGAGGTGTCTTCCAATGAGCAAAAGAAGTGGGATCGACGAGATGCACAAGCACATTCCGTCATTGCATTATCAGTGAAGAGATCTATCCTTCCTCATACTAGATCATGCAGGACTTCCAAAAGTGCTTGGGAGACTCTTGCCAAGATGTTTCAAGTAAAGAATGCGGCAAAAGTGGTATATCTTCGAAATCAACTTTCTATCTTGAAGATGCAAGAAGGTGATTTGCTTACAAACCACTTGACGAAGATCAAGGATCTTCGAGAGGAGCTTCTTAGTATTGATGAGGTGATTGAGAACTCACAATTTGTATCTATTACTCTCAATTCTCTTCCTAATTCTTACCTTCCATTTGTGTCATCATTGAGCATTTCTCTTAGGGGACAGCTAATCTCCTTCGACGAACTTGTTGGCTTACTTTTTTAAGAAGAGCAAACAAGGATCAACTTTGGTGAACAAGAAGATCAAGCTTTCTTTGCAAAAGGCAAAGGCAAAGGCAAGTGGAAAGGGAAGCCTTCTTTCAAAACTTCCAAAGATGATAAAAAATCTAAGGAAGCTCAAGATCAAGACTCCAAGAAGAAGGGTAAGTGCCACTATTGCAAGAAGTTTGGGCATCACATCAAAGAATGTAGGAAGAGGCTTGCAAAGGAAAAGAGAAAGGTAACGATACAAGTACCGCAATCATTACTTTGGAACAACAATTTGGAAAGGAGGATAATCTTTTCAATAATGATTATGCTTTTGTCGCTAATAATCTCATCTCTAAAGACGAGATTTCTGCCGCTTCAAATCTTGCTGGTTTTTCAGCAGAAAACAACTCATCTTCAGCTTTACAAGTTGCTGTTTTTTCATCTATTGATTGGGGGATTGATAGCGGTGCCCCACGCCATATGACTTATCACAAAGAGGTCTTCACATGATGGAAGCAAAGTTCAAGGTGTTGATAACACCTCTTATCCTATCAAAGGTATTGGAGTGATCCCCATCTCATTTCGGTCTCTACAATTATGAACCAAGGATTGGTTGTGGAATTCAAAGAAGACAAATGTCTTATCAAAGACCCAAAGAGATCTCTTATGATCATTGCTTCGGGAACATTACGTGGTGGATTGTTCCTTATGGATACCTATGAGCGAAGAGCTTCATCATCTTTTTGTCTTGTTGCATCAAGTTCACACTCTTTGGAGTTGGCTGAATTATGGCATGCTAGCTTTCGACATCTCAACTTTGCTAGCTTGAAGATGTTGAAGAGATTCAATATGGTTGAAGACATTTCTAATATTGAGCATCCCGAAGGACATGTATGCGAAGGATGCATACTTGGAAAATTATGGGGGAAGTCCCCTTTCATGACATGAGTGGGCGCAACATCAAAGGAGGTCTTTTCGTCAAAATGAACGTCACGACTCACTATGATTTTATTAGTATCCATATTGAACAACCTATAGCCCTTGCTTTCACTACTATAGCCCCCAACAAATATGCATTTAACTCCTTTATCATCAAGCTTGGTTCTTAGCTTATCGGGAATGAAAGCATAAGCCGTGCAACCAAAGATGCGAAAGTGAGAAACAGTAGGCTTCTTACCATACCAAACTTCATAAGGAGTCAATACCTTCAAGGCTTTAGTAGGACACCGATTACTAATGTAAGCCGCCGTTATAACCGCTTCAGCCCAATACTTGTGAGGTAGGCCCTTTGCCTTGAGCATGCACCGAGCCATCTCCATAATAGTGCGATTCTTTCTTTCGGCAACACCATTTTGTTGAGGTGTGTAAGGGGTTGTCATTTGATGATGGATACCTTTGCTTTGAAGATAAGTACCAAACATATTCTTTATATATTCCCCTCCTCGGTCGGTACGTAAGATCTTCAAAGAGTGCCCAAACGGATTTCTATCATGGCTAGAAAATCCTTAAAGCGTTGAAAAACTTCAGATTTTGCCTTCATAGGATAAATCCATGTAAATCTTAAAAGGTCATCAATAAAAGTAACAAAGTACTTACACCTTCCAATGGATTTGGTCCTCATTGGACCACATACATCACTATGAACCAAATCAAATTTGCCATCAACTCTAATAGTTCCATCAATTGGAAAAGCTTGCCTTTTCTTGAAATATTTCCAGATTTGGTTTTGCCATCTAATCATGAAGATAAGGGACTGCCATCAACTTCTAGTGGACAGCCCACTACTTCTTCAATTTTGCAGCCCATAGTTCATCAAGAAGAACCTATTTATGGTAAAGAGCGGCCTGTTGAAGTCGTTGGACAGCAAGGTCCAAGTTCGGAAAACATTGGACAGCAAGGTCCAAGTTCGGAACACTTTGGACAGCAAAGTGTTAACAAAGGTAAGGCTGTTGGACAGCCCAAACCAGTCCCTAAATGGTTGTTGCAGACTTTGCAGGACAGCAAAGTGGATCATTTCTATGAAGGGAAGACTCGTGCCTCTACTAAATCAGTAGAATTTGCTGATTTTGCTCTTATTTCTATTAAGGATGGTGTAGTAGAACCTGTTTTTTATGAGCAGGCCAGAGGAGTAAAATGTTGGGAGGATGCGATGCAAGAGGAGTATAACTCACTCATGAAGAACCACACTTGGGTTCTTGTTGATCTTCCACATGGGGTTGGAATCTTCATCTCTCAACAACGATACATTGAGCAGATGTTGAAACAATCTTCTTTTTTCAAGTCACCGCAAGTTGATGCATATGATGGATGCATTAGTGAAAAGTTTCATGCGAAACCTTTTCAATTTGATGTTTTAGCAAAGGCTGAAAAATTCAAACACTCTTTGGAACCTTTTTGTACTAATCGAGGAGGGAGTCAACATGTGTCAATTAGTACTTTTGTTCAAAGTGTTAAGAGTGAGCATTTGTTTGGAGAGAATTTTTCATTATTTGAAGAATCTTCCATCCCATCGTTGATGCTTCTCTTGATAGTTTGCCAAATTTTTATGATGAAGACGTTGGACAGCAGGTTCAGTCATCTTCTTTTGGTCATTTACAACCCATTTTACATCATGAGCAGTCCATTATGCTTCAGGAACAGCCTGCTGAAGATTATGGACAACATGGTCCATGTTGGGAACACTTTGGGCAGCAAAGTATTGAACAGCCCATAACAGTTCTTTGTCGGCTATTAGAGACTTTGCAGGACAACAAAGAAATGTCTTACTACGAAGGGAAGGCACATGCCTCTTTAAAATCAGTACCTCTTGCTGATTTTTTTGGTTCTACACTTACTCTTCATCATGATGTTGGTACATTGCCTATTCTATGTGAGCAAGTCATAGATGGTAAGGTTCGGGAGGATGTGATGTCAAAAGAGTTTGGTACTCTTTTTTATTGTCCTTATGATAAGAAGTATTTTCGAATAATGTGGGAGCCTATGATGGATTACAGGTCCATGTTTCGACTTATTGTCGAGTTTATGTTGGTTCCCTACTTCGGATGGAGCATGCAAATCCTCACCCTTCGACTTGATGCTTCATTACTACGCATTCTTTTCCTTGTATATGTTGGACATGATTGGGGATGAGATTTCGACTACTTCGGTGCGAAGTTTATTTGGCGACATGAAGTTTGGACATCAAGTTGCATTTTTCTCTTTCGAGAAGTTACTTCATGTTATGTTATGCATTTCCATTTAAGGAGGGTGTTGGAATGTAAATGGAATTGCTTACATTACCATAGGTTACTTTGACCCAAAAGCGGTAAGAACCAAAATGGTTCTTTTAAGAAACCGGAGAAGCAAGTTCATACTGTTCAAGTTTTGCCTTTGGGAAAGTCTCCCAAGGTAAAGTCTGTTCATGTGTCTCATGTAAATGAGGCACATACCTGTTCAATTACTGCCAACATTTGGCAACCTGCAGTCGGACCTCATACTATTTTTCGACTGTTAGGAAGTATTAATGGCCAGAAAGTTTGGATAATGGTGGACGATGGGGCAACCCACAACTTTCTAAACCATTCCTTGGTGAAGAAGTTGAAGTTAGAGCAAAAACAAAGTGATCATCAGTACGTGGTTACACTTGCCGATGGTCAGCGTAAAGATATTTATGATACTTTCGTTCCACAAGTTCCCATACAAATCCAAGACTATCAAGATACTTCAGACTTTCAAATAATGAGCTTGGCCTTGGCAGATGTAATACTTTGTCGTGAATGGTTGTTTATGTTAGAAACCACTGTTGGTCTTGTTCGTAGTTATGTTGATAACACTTTGGAGTTCATTCATAGAGGTTAGAAAGTTAAGTTGGTTGGAAATGCAAGTGTGCCGGCTTCGCCAGTTGTTTCTTCTGTGCAGTTGAAGCGGCTAGTGCGGAAACGAAAAGTTGAAAAGGTATTTCTTTGTTTCCTTACTTCTGAAACTTTTTCAAGTTTTATGTTCCTTGTATCCAAAGAAATGTGTTTCTACTGTTGAGAGAAGAGAGAGAGATGTAAGTTTGCAAACTATTTTAAATGATTTTAAAGACGTCTTTCCTAGCGATTTACCTTCCGGGTTACCCCCGATAAGAGAGATAGATCATCCCATAGAACTAATACCCGGGACTAAACCTATTAGTAAGCCTCCTTATAGGTTGAGCCATTCGGAACACCTAGAGGTAGAGCGGCAGCTGCAAGAATATTCAGCTAAAGGGTTTATACGCCCCAGTAAATCACCATGGGCCGCGCCCATTTTGTTGGTTAAGAAAAAAGATGGGTCTATGCGTATGTGCATAGACTATAGGGCTTTAAATAAACTCACTGTTAAAGATAAGTATCCTTTGCCCAGGATAGATGAGATCTTTGATCAACTCAAAGGGGCAAAGTATTTTACTAAGATCGATCTTAGGTCTGGATATCATCAGGTACGTATTAAAGAAGGTGACGTTCCGTTAACGGCTTTTTGTTCACGGAATGGTCATTATGAGTTTTTGGTTCTTCCCTTTGGATTAACCAAGGCCCCAACAACATTATGAGGTTAATGAATGTCGTGTTCAGACATCTCTTGGGCAAGTTTGTGTTGATCTACCTTGATGATATCCTAGTCTTTAGTCGTACTAAAGAAGAGCATTTTGAACACTCTTGACTTAAACTTCTCGAAAGACCGCATGACGAGTCTTGCGGTTTCGAATATTCAGAATTTCCTCCGGTTCATGTGGCAAGGAATTAGGTTCCTCAAAGTCTATTAGGGTTTGTTCTGAGACAATATTGTCTCCTTCTCGCATCATCCGCTTCAGTCAACTGACATGAAAGATCGGATGTACCTTTGCGGATTCTGGCAAAGCCAGCTTGTAAGCAGAACTTCCAACTCTCCTGAGTATTGTGAATGGACCACAATACCTTGGGGACAACTTAGGGCACTTGCCTGTGCTTAGAGTGGTAGGGTCTTCAGGAACTTTCAGAAACACCCGATCACCTTCTTGGAAGGTAACTTCCCTACGGGTTTTATCCACATAATGTTTCGTTCGCGCTTGCGCTTGCTTCACATTAGCTTTAGCTATCTTAATCCTGGTTTCCATATCCTCAAGAAACTCTCTAACGCTCTTTACTTCTAAGCCCTACGGCCATGGGGGCTCTAGGCTGAAATCCATACATTAGCATGAATGGACTATACCTATTACCCTGTAGTGGTGTGTTTAGTACTGTTATAAGCAAACTCCAAAAGCGGAAGATACTCTTCCCAATTGGTTTGCTTCTTACTAACATATGCTTGTAGCATTTCTTCTAGAACCTGATTGACCCTTTCCGTCTGACCATTTGTTTCGGGATGATCAGTGGAGCTCATAGACAACTTAGTCTCTAACTTGTTAAACAACACCCTCCAAAAGTTACCTATAAACTTTGGATCTCGATCACTGACTATATTGGCGGGAAGCCCATATAGCTTATAAATATTTTCTATAAAAAGCCTAGCGACTTCTGGAGCTGTAACAGTTTTCTTGGTCGGTACAAACCGCACCATCTTGGTCAATCAGTCTACAACTACCCAGATTGAGTCATGGCCTTTTACTCGTTCTTGGTAACCCCACTATAAAATCCATGCTGATACTCTCCCATCTACCACCGGGTATCTCTAGTGGCTGGAGGAGCCCGCCTACCTTGAGACGTTCAGCCTTTATGGCCTGGCATGTGGTGCACCTTAGCACGTACTCCTGTACGTCTTTCTGCATACTAGGCCAATAAAACTTATTCTTTGCAAGAGCATAGGTCCTCTTTATCCCGGGATGCCCTGCACTGGGATTGTCGTGACTTTCCTCAAGAATTTGGCGCCGAAAGTCACCCTCCTTGGGTACACATACCCTGCCTTTATAAAGGAGGTACCCGTCCTCAATGGAGAAATTCTTCCATCGAGCATCCACAACACCTGTTGATGGCACATTCACTTTGGATGTTTCTGCAACATCCTCAGGCGGCGCGTCCTGTCCCGACGCAACTGCAACATCTTCCGATGGCCCCGCAACATTCTCTAATGGCCCTGGTGTGGCTGTGGAATTCCTTTGCTCAATAGCCTGCCACACAAGTGCGTAGTGAGAATCACTAACACACTTTCCTCTGAGTGATTCCAGGAATTCACTCCTGAATGCCATAAAACTTAGCGCGCTTACCATGGGCATTCGACTCAGGGCATCTGGGATCACATTGTAGCGCCCTTTCATGTACCTAAGTTGATAGTCAAACTCTTGGAGAAGTTCGGCCCAATGAGCTTTTCTTCCTTTCAAGTCGCTTTGGGAGGAAAGCCACTTGGTACTTTCTTGATCAAACACGATCTCAAACTTAGCTCCATAGAGGTAGTGCCTCCATTTCTTAAGAGCATAGACTATTGCAAACAACTCCTTCTCTTAAGTGGAATAATTCAACCGGTGTTTATCCAGTTTCTTACTCTCAAACGCGACCGGACGGTCGTGTTGAGTGAGAACAGCACCGACTGCCTGATCACTGGCATCGATCTCTACTATGAATGCTTCATTTGGTAAACTTAAGACAGGAGCAGTTGCAATGGACGGATCCCAAGAAGAAGCAACCTGGGAGTCTGTAAGCAAGCTTCGCAAGAGGTATTCTGATTTCATCCTTGAAGATATCACTTTTGAGGATGAAAGCTCCTTTTAGGGGGAGGAGATGTTATGGCCATTGGCAAACACAGGGATACATGTGGCTCGTTAGTCCCTAGGGGGTCCCGGCGGGGTGACACTCAGCCCCGTAGTTCGGGATAATAACCCTTAGGTACTAGGATCTAGAGGGCTTGGTCTATATTCATAGGGAGTGCCACTAAGTGGAGGGCACCCTTAGTTACTAAGGGTGGGTCAGTGCATGGCTTCCTGGAGGTTGGGCGCTGGTCCTATATGGTGGCCTGTGGATGTAGAGCTAGGTACAAGATAGTGGGTGGAGATCCAGAGTCACTCTTCCATTGTGGTGGACCTCTGTTCATTGTTCCTAATACATGCTACTGCAAACCTCACACTCACATAGTACCTATGTTATCAAAGGCTCAAATAGTGTCATTGAGTCATCTATATAGCTTTGTTTGTTGGCACGTTGCTTCTATACCAAAGAAGAGTTGTAATGTGCCAATAAGCCTTTTGTCAACAAATGGATACTATCGAAATTCTTTTGAAATCCCAACTCGCAAATACTTGTGTTTTTGGGTTATTTCAATTTCAGCAGCCCTATCCAACAACGCATAAGGATCATTGACCTTTTTCGATTGGAGCATCATGACCTTTGTTGTATTGACGTTTACAGAGAGACTCATATTCTCATACAATTTCTTCAAAGCTTCAAGGTGTTTGTAGGCTACATAGAGTATTAGATAAAAGCACTTCATCATCTGCATATAAAAGACGTTTAGTGACATAATGAAGAAAGCTAGCACCACCCCCACCTTCATCATCAACACATCTTTTAGCTTATCAACATGTATACCAAAAAGATTGGGAGACTTTGCTTTACTCTAGCGCCTTAATGCACTAGACATTAACAACTCTTGTTTGGCCATGATGAGATGATTGTTCAAGGATACTGCTAAATCTTAAACTTTACAATGCTTGAGATTTGATCATGGCATATTTTAGCAGTGTATCTATGGGTACAACTTTGGCATTGGATATTTGGTCCCATGATATTCGTAGTGCCGCTATTATTTTCTTCATCCATACGATTGACATGTTATGTCACAAGCCTGTTTCTCCAAGCTCGTGAAACGAAAAGGTCAATTTGTAGAATGAACCTCCCAAATTGTAGGCACCACCTCTATAAGTCCTACTTGCTACTCTTGTCACTTGGCACATGGCATCCAACTATGGTTGATCACTCCACTTGCCATGCATGTCACTTGTGACCGGTGATATTGAGTGACTCATACGGTACCACCCCCATGCCCTACCATGGACTTGTGACCCAGTTGGTCACCCCGGTGGCTTGTCGGCTATGGCTAGCATCTCGTCATTGACAAGATAGGATCATGACGGTCACAGATCTGTTTGACAGCTTGTCAGGTGGTCACATTGTTAGAATCCATAAACCATAATATGGATGGACAGACTAGGATTCGAACCCATGACCTCCCTCATACCGGTGGGATGCTCTACCACTGAGCTATCCGCCCTGTTTGATAGTTCTCTCTAGAGTGTGGATTGATATTCCAACACCCCCCCTCAAGCCACACTTGGTTGGGGTCCTAGCTGTCACTTGCCCCACAACTTGGGCCACCTAACCATGGCTTTGACACCATGAACTGTTAGGTATAACTTGGCTCTGATACCACTACCACTGAGCTGTCCGCCCTGTTTGATAGTTCTCTCTAGAGTGTGGATTGATATTCCAACACACACCTCGTCACTGCTTGTGACACAACGGTCCTAGCTAGGGACAAACGTCCACTTTGGTTATCGGCCTTCGCCAGTACTTGGCCTCAGGCCCTCTTTGGTAATCGGCCATGCCGCGGTCATGCTAGAGGCAGACTTGACTCTAACAATCCTTCTCTCCTCTGGCAAGTCACTGGTCCTTGATGACAAACTTTGGGTAAGACTTCTACAAATTCTGAAATGGCTCCTATGTAGCATCTGACAATGGATGCCCTTTCCAAGTCACTAGACGCTCTTATTTATATACTGGGAATAGCCCCTAACTAGTATACCTTTAGGTATTGAGCCAATTACCATTAAGGGCATGTTCTTATATGACCCAAATACCTAAGTTGCCCTAATCTCTAGAAAGTTCCACTAAGGGCCTGTAGAAAGTATATATAGGGCTATTGTTTAGACATTAGGAATTCATGTGTTATTCAACTTATTGGTATTTCTTGGGCTCTTCGTGAGAGAACTCTTTGCTATCGCTTGTAGGGCTTTAGCCATTGATTATATTGGATGCTCTTTGGTCATTCTTCGTGGGAGATTGCTTGATTGTGTCTATTATAGTCATTTGTGCTTCATTATACAATATCATAGATTGAGTCTATAACTTGGTAATAGAGCACTTTCCTTGGTGGGAGTGATAGTTTTTCTCCACACTTGCAGATCTCGTTTTTTTAAGGCGGCTGTTCTTCCGCTAAACTTGGTGGCAGAATTTTTTCTTTTTCTTTTTTTGCAAATCATTTCTGACAGCTTTTTAAGTTGGCTGCTATATTTTCAAACAACTGGTTCGGTGGATTTTTTGAGCAGTACCTATTGCACTTTGTAGCACCCTATTTAGAGGAGGTTGTGGAAATACCAATCCACACTCTAGAGAGAACTATCAAATAGGGCAAATAGCTCAGTGGTAGAGCATCCCATCCGGTATGAGAGAGGTCCTGGGTTTGAATCCTAGTCTGTCCATCCATATTATGAATTATTTCTAACATGGTATTAGTGCCAAGTTAGATCTAATAGTTCATGGTGTCAAAGCATGGTTAGGTGTCCCAAGTTGTGGGGCAGGTGACAACTAGGACCTGGGTTCAAATCCTAGTGTGTCCATCCATATTATGAATTATGGATTTCTAACAGAGGTTTTGGCACCTTTTCGTCAGCATTTGTTTGCTGGCTTTCTTCCTAGCGCCCTGTTTGGAGGTGATTTTGCCAGTACCTACCGTTCTTCCTAGTGCCCTGTTTGGAGGTGATTTTGACACATCTTTTATTAGCAATTGTTTTCTGGTTTTTGCCTACATTCTAGCCATTGCATATCACCCTCTTTGCTACCAAAGTTTGAGCTACCTTGCTGATTTTACGGGGCAGCATACCCACCCTACTTGGAGCTTTCTTGTTTTAGAAATACTTATCTTCTAATTTGTTTTTATTTTTTTGTTTTGTTTTTATTTATTTATTATTTTTTTTTGAAAAAAAAAAGAGGCAGAAGAAGAAAGAGAAAATTTGTGTGTGCTCGTGTGTTTTACATATCGTGTGTGCTCGTTAAATGTCATCTTGTGTCGAGATTTTTCTAGATGAGTTTCCATGTTTATGCTCGTGCTTTTATGTACGACTTTGCTACAGTCGACGTTGATGCTATACACTCATGGGCCTTATGGATACCTTGGGCTCTTGATGGTGTTTCCTGATTGTTCACTTGGCCTTATATCAGATGCTCTTGGTCATTCTTCATGAGAGATTGCTTGATTTTGTCTATTATAATCATTTATGCTTCATTGATACAACATTCATAGAACTTCATTCTCTTTATTTGCATACAAGTAACCTAAACAAATGGTCTCTTTTCCTTAAGACATGAGACATACCCTCATGTCTGAACTTATACACATGCAAGATAAAATCTATAGTAGGTTGCTTACACGCATGCCACCGCTTACCCAAAACAATATTAAACTTAGCTAATTTAGTGATTTCAAAGTCTACCTTCTCGGAATACGTCTGAATAGACAAAGACACCCAAGAGACTCTCTCATTCCAAACTTTTGTTCCTTTACAACCTTGCATCTCAATTGTCGATTGTTAATCAAAAGGAATAGTTGCTAAGCAAAGCTTTTTCTCTACATGTGAATTGACAATATTATGTGAGGAGCAGGTGTCAAGTAAGATGGTGATGCTTTCCAGGTAGCGATTAGTACCCCAAAAAGCTTGCTAGAATTTGATTGCAATCCAACAATTGTAGAAGAACTTATGGCAAAATTCTCAAATTTGTTTGCAAGGAAAAGTGTGCTAGTGTTGCTTGCAGGTAGTGGGCTGGCTATCTTCAAGAAAATCAAAACGTTTTTAGAGCTTGACTACAATGGTGAGGGTAGGAAACACCTACCTATTCTGATTTTTTCATTATTTCCCCAAATTCCTCAAGAAATTTAGTAAATTAGGTGTTTTTCCACACTTTCTCTCTCTAGAATGGGGCACTCTCTCTGTAGAACGAGGCTCTGATACCGATTGTCACAAACATGTCTCTCCAAACTTGTCAAACCAAAAGGTTGGTGTGTAGAATGAACCTCCCCCCAACTGTAGGCACCCCCTCGATGAGTCCTACTTGCTATTCCTTTCACCTGGCACATCGCATCCATCTGTAGGCGATTAGTCCACCTAGTGTCTGTGTGACCTATAAATACTGAGTGACTCATAGGGTACCACCCCCATGCACCGCCATGGACCTATTACCAACTTGGTCACCTTGGTGGCTCTGCCAGCTAGCATCTCAGCATTGACAACTAGGATCCGAACGGTCGCAAATTGCCACTTCTTTGACAATTGTTAGGCTATAAGAAGTCGCTGACTGGGAATCCCCACCTTGCTAGTTTTAGATAAGTTTGGGAGACCTAACGATCTTGATGTCAATTCTTGAAAAATCCCCTTAGGGGTCTCAAGCTTAGCATAAATATTGTGTCTCACAAGAGATACTTGAATCTATTCATTTGCTGTTCTTATTTGGAGATTTGCTCCTCTTCTCTTTCTCTATCTCTCTTGTCCCTCTCTTGGGCTTCCATATGGTATTCTTTGTAAGAGATTGCTATGTGATGCGTCACTATATGGTCTCTCCCTGATTTTGTTTGTAATATTATGTGTAGCAATGGACTTCATAATTAATATACTTAAATAGTACATGCATTGTAGACACACAATACTCAAAAGCTTCAAAGCTTTCATTCATTTATAATTGATTTTTCTATGAATGCTAATTTTCTTCACTCCCTTAAAATATTTGTTTTCGAGAATGCAAGTTTGGCATAACCCTTTATGTGAATTGAGGGAAAAAGCTTGTGAAGCCTATAAAGGATTTGCCTTCAAAAATTATTTTTGGATTGGCCACTCTTGTACCTTATGAACCATATCATGTTTGATCTCAATGCCACGATCAGATATGATATGTATTATGGCCTAAATACTTGAGTTTTGCTTGAAAAAACTCACACTTACTTTTTACCATAGAGCTTTTTCTAACTTGAGATACTTAAAACAGGTCGAAGATGCTCTTCATGCTCCTTTAGAATCTGCCTCTACACCAAAATATTGTCCAAGAAAACCATGACAATGTTCCTCAAAAAATTCAGTGGCCATATCTAGTACAAAGACATGTTTTGGGTACATCCTCCTCTTTACCCTTATATGATGGTATATGGATTTGAGGTCAATCTTGGTGAGATAGTTTGCACCATTTAGATGATCCATCAGATCATGCATTTTGGGTAAGGGATAAGAATTTTTGATAGCCATTCTATTTAATTTCTTATAGTCAACACAGAGGTGTAAGCCTAGATCCTGCTAGATCCTTCTTTGTGATTGAAAGCATAGGAGCTCCCAAGGGAATTCTGGGTCGAATATCCCATACATGAATTATTGTATAGCTGCCTAACAACATTATCCTCTTCCTTTTGGCTCATGATGTATGGGAAAAGTGATATAGGGGAGCTATTAAGAATTCTATTTGATGGACTACTCCCATAGAGAGGGGTAGACCCTCAAGCAATTGCAACCCATATGAGATGGAGAACAGGCAATCCGTGGATGCTTCTACAGGGCCTACATGTAAGAGAGGTCGAGCTGCAAATAGTGGTGATTTGACAGCCGCATGGGCCTTAGAAAAGAGAAACAAATTTCGGATTGCTTGTAGGAAATTTTTTTATGCAAATGCAATTCCTTTCAATGTAGTCAAGAGCAGATATTTTCAAGATATGTTGAGAACTGTAGGAGAGGTTGGTGGTTTGGTGAAAGCCCCTTTTTATGAGGCTATTAGGGTGAAAGAGATGCGAGAGGAGACGAAATTGCTTACAAGGGAGCTGCAAATGGTAAAGGATAAGTGGGTAAAATATGGGTGACGATTGTATGTGATGGTTTGGTCTGACACACGTGGACGACCTATCATTAACTTTGTTGCTACTAGTATCTATGGTTCTATCTTTTTATGCAGTTTGGATGCTAGTGGTTTCGAAAAATCAGGCTTGTATATCTATGAACATGTAAAAGAAATCATTGGCAAGGGTGGAGAGCACAATGTGGTACAAGTTGTAATGGATAATGCCAGTTATTGTTTGCGTGCTGGTGAGATGCTAGAGGAGGAGTATCCGAAGATTTTTTTTACACGTTGCACTTGCCATTGTCTGGATTTTGTTGTTTGAGGACATTGGAGCACTAGATTGGGTAGCTCCTGTTTTGCAAAAGGCACGAAAAATAGTGACTTTCATCACAGGTCATCAAAGGGTGCTAGGTGTTTTTCGAAAAGTGAGCAAACGTAAGCTTTTGAAGCTGGCTCAAACACGCTTTGGCTACATCTACATTGTGCTTGCAAATCTCTTGCGGGTAAAAGTTGCCCTTAGGCGGTTGGTGGTCCATGAGGAGTGGCATAACTTGAAGTCCGCATCAACTGAGGTAGCGAGAGACATTGAGCATACAATACTTGGTCCATTATTTTGGGAGGAGGCAGAGAATATTGTGAAGCTATGCAAGCCCATCCTTAAGTTGTTACGAGTTGTTGATAGAGAGGGAGCCACCATGGGATTTGTCTATGAGCTGATGGACCGGATGGTTGAGGGAATACGGTCATGTACCTCTTTTGATGCCGATCGAATACGTGTGATAGAGAGCCTTTGCCTTGAGAGATGGGACATGATGCATTCTCCTTTACTTGCTGCAGCATTTGCTTTGCATCCACAGTGGTTGGATATGGGGCAAGAGTCTGATGTCGAGGTTGACAAGGGATGGAAAATAGCTGTGGATAGATACTTGAGTGGAAATTCAGCATATGAAGGAACATTGTTAAATCAAATGGACATGTACAAGAATGGGCAAGGGACATTTGGTCGGTCAGTGGCACACTTGGCATCTCAGAGGCAGACGGGTGTGCGTTGGTGGGAGTCCTTTGGAGCCTCCACACCTGAGTTGCAAAGGTTGGTAATCAAGATACTTAGCCAGGGAAGTACGGCTCTCCTTGTGAGAGAAATTGGAGTACCTTCTCCTTGATTCATACCAAGAGAAATAGGTTGAAGCCATCCACCCTTGACATGTTGGTCTCTATGCATTTCAATCTTCGTGTCCTTGATAAGATCAAGGCACGAGGGTTTGAGAAGATGGATCTAACTTTGCAACAAATCGAGGAGGAGCAAGAGGAGGACTGATTGCTGGTGGTGGAGGCTGAGAGAGCCGACATAGAAGAGGGCTTGGAGATACAGGGTATTACCCAGGCTGCTAGGGATATTGAGATGGGCATGGCTTCCACTTCCTCTCATGCTTCTTCTTGTTCTTGTTGACCTTGAGGATATTGATGAGGATGAGGAAGATGTTGATTTACAGGATGATGCTGAGGATGCTGATGTTGTCATACCACTTGACGACGTTTGATTTACTACATGTTTTATTATGTTATCATATTTCTTAGTTTGCTAGTTGCTAGCCACTAGCGAGTGGCCATTTTCCAGTAGAATGTAACCAGTTGACTTGATTTTCATTTTGAACCATAATTTTTTTGAGGATGGATGGTTTTTATGCACTTGTTGATGATGGTGCACTCTTGTTATTCCTTCATATATCCAACTAAATTTCATTGTAATTTGTACATATTGTTGTTTAGTGTCTACATTGAATGCTTTTATTTGTTAAACATGCTTATTCAACTACTTTTATGTTATGTTTAAGGTTCCAACACTTAAATTAGCATTAGTTGCTTAAAAACTTGCAAAAAAATCAGAAAGAAATATAGGATTTTGTTTCAAACGTTTGAAACTTTCTTTCAAACGTTTCAAACGCGTTTCAAATGTGGACGTTTGATACGTTTGAATGCAACCTTGGCGGACAGAAATCCACACGGTTCTGTAAGCGGAAATCAGGTCCCGTAGAGTAGCGAGGGACAGCAACTGTCCGCGACAGTTTGTAGGAAGAGGAGGACCAGCGAAGGGGGGTGTCCTGGGCACCAGCTAGTAAAGAATCTCTGGCAGGTGGTCCAGGTCACCAAAATCACTTGATAAAAGGACAGGCTTAGGTGGCAAAGTAATGCCACTTGGCAGATTTTGATCAAGCATGTATAGGGAGGCATGCCTCTCCTATGCTAAGTTTCATGAGAAGAGAGAGTGGAGGTGGTGGTGCATCTCTCCCTTTGCTTTCTTCTTATCCTTGTAGTAGCCATGGACAATACCATTTGGATAGTAGAGGAGCCAACAAGCTTGAGTTTGTATTTACCTTCCTTGAGTTGATTGTGATCTCTTCCAACTCTTTTCTTTCTTAATTCACCTCTCTTGCTCTTGAATAATGGATCCTATTCCTACCACATAGCCTATGTCTCCTACTCATGAGGTTACAACATCTACCTCTACCTTGGATTCCGAATCGCTATTGCTTGCAATTAATAATCTACAACAACAGATTGTTGATTTGCAATCCAAACACTCTCGGGATCAGCAAGATTTGAAGGAATTGACGCAATTAAGGCAACTATTGCATCAACCTTTGTTCACCCCTGAGATTTTCGCTGGGGAAAAGAAGGATAGAACCCCTGAAGCGGTCTTGCCGTGGATTGATCGGTGGAACTCGCACTTCTCCATGCATGATGCATCCGACGAAAACAAGATCAACCTAGCCGTCATGTACTTGCAAGGTAAAGCTTTTACGTGGTAGCAAGATTTAAGGGGTAAGCTTGAAGCAAATAAAAATTGGGAAGATTTTTGTAAGGCCTTTAAGGCGGTCTTCCTTCCCATCTTAGATGACTTTGAATTTTATCGTCAGTATGCAACGATGCATATGGGGAACCAGCCCCTAGATCAATATTTACAAGAGTTTCAAGAGGTTTATTTTCGTTTTACAACTAGAATAGACCCTCCTTTGGGAAAGTCGCATTTTATTCTTGGGTTGCCAAGAGACTACCAGCTAGAGGTTAGGAGGAACCAGCCTCTTACCCTCGAGGATGTAGTTTGCTTTGCTAGGATTTACGATGATACTCGTATAGTGGTTAAGCCTGAGTCTGGTGTCTTACCCGATGTAAAGGGTAAGAAGCCTTTCTTTCCAAAGAAAGGGAAGGATAAGGCAAAGGAAGGGTCTTTTGGTTCTGGTAAATCAAAAAAAGTTCTACTATGGATCAGGAAACCTTTATGAAAGCCAGAAGCGACAATCTATGCTTCAATTGCATGGAACCTGGTCATGTCACGAAGGAATGTCCAAAGAAAAGGGAAGGCTAAAAGGCCATCTTTTAAGACGCCAGGTAACTTTAGCATATCTTGTGTTGATCTTTCCTTTGCTGGTAATTCTGTGTGTGAGCATTGTTGTTTCAATACAGCTGTTTTTGGTCCTCACGACCTCATTCGGATGAAGGGGGTTGTGGGTGGCCAAGCCGTAACAATTTTATTTGATGATGGTCCACACATATTTTTATTAACTCTAATTTGTTGCAGAGGCTAAAGGTGGAAACAAAGCAAAGTGACCACCGTTATACAGTGAAGCTGGCAACAAGAGCAGAAAGCCAAGTTTGGGACTGGATAGTCCCACATCTGCCGATTCAAATACAAGCCTAAATGGACTTTCATATTATGAATCTAGATAAGGTAGATGTAATACTTGGTAAGGAGTGGTTTTATGAGAGGAACGAGACGTTGAAGAAAAACTATGTAACTCACAGTTTGTCGTTCTTACATAACGGCTCACTCATAGAATTAAATGGAAATGTTGACATTTCTTCTCCGTATATGCTTTTTGCTCTAGAAACACCCCCCTCAAGCCCCCCTCAAGCCACAGCGGTTGGGGATCCGCCAAGGCAAGAAGATGATGGACCTTTTCTTTAGTTCCTCATCGAGATCCTTTTGGAAAAAATTCCTCCCACGAGCACTTCCACCCCGGATCACAGATCTTAGCACATCGGTAACCTATGCTACATCATTGTACATTGTACACCGTCTTTGATCACTTTTGATATATTTCCCCCGGACATGGTAGAGGAGGTGTGTTACATACCTATGTAACTAGCAGTACTTCAATAACCCCTATGTGCCCATTTAGTGTCTCGGGGGTTAAATGGCGAGTCACCCTCGAATAAGGGGTAGCCTTGTTAGGTGCCTTTGGATTAAGGTACTTGTGTCCTTGGATAAGGGCATGTAGGTGTCTATGCCTTGGATGGAGGTATGGAACCTAGTGAGGTGTTAGGAGGCTAGACCTTGGGCCTCAACCTTGAGCCATAATCACATGATAGCCCTTGGGCCAAAATTAGCCATCGCATAAGGGTCATGGGGAACTAGTAGGAGGGTGCACCTACTAGGGCCGCTTGATACCCCTAAAGAACCCAAGAAGTTATAACCAAAAACCATAAATTATGGAAGGTGTCTTTTGACATTCCACTAACTTGTGAGCCTCTTGGCCTTTCATTTGCCTCCCCTTTTCTCATTGGCATGTGTGGACATTCCATAGTGCTTTGGAGTGAGTCATTGGCCATCTATAAGAGAGGGAGAGGGCGCCCAAATGAGGGGAGATTTTTTGTGTTGTGGTTTGCTTCTATTCTCTAGTGGATTGCTAGTGTGTAGAGAGCTTAGATTTGGCTTGCTTGCTCTTGAGAGGATCACCATCTTTGGTATGAGACATAGATGGGGGTAGGATCTTGAGCATGCTTGTGATTGTGATGGTAGTGATTGTGGTTTAGCAAGGGTGTTAGATAGGGCTTGCTTGTCCTTGGATCTAGCTATGGTTGGGTGGTAAGTTCTTGAGGCCATCTTGATTGTCTACTTTTAGAAGGATCTTAGGAGCATTGGAGGAGAAGCACATTGGAGGGCTTCCAAAGTGAAAATGGTAACTTTAAACCTCCTTTTGTTGTTCCATAAAAATTTGTCATTGTCCAAATCTGTGGGCCTAGCCAATAAGAGCCCAACTTCAACTTTCAAAATTTTATTTTTGAAGTTTGGTTTGTGCGTAAAGTGAAGTTACTAAATGTAGAAGTAGTTTGGAAGATTGGCCTTGTCTACACACTAAAATTAGTGAGGAATCAACCCATCTTAGGCCAAAGCTACCCTTCATTTTGAAATTTTGTTTTTTTCACAGAATTTCAATGACCTTCACAGAACATTAGTGACCTTCACAAAACTTCAGAAAACCTCAAATCTAATTTTTAGTCTATTTGAACCTTGGATTAGTGAAAATAGGCCAATTTACCCATCATTTTGAAATTCCGTTTTTTTCACAAAACTTCAGTGACTTTCACATCCAAAAATTCTGGTTTTTGTGAAGGGAAGTTAATTTTACTTGAAAGGGAAAATTGTTTTGGTTAAAGGATTGTAAATTCATTTACTTCTTAACTTTTGAAATTAAAGAAGAAAGAGAAAGAATTTGCTAGCAACTCCTACCAAAACAAAGGATAGTTCTCCATTCCACATTGCTACAAACCAACAACTACATGAAACTATTCTTAAGAATCAAGCCCTTGAATCTAAGTTGACTAGTCATCGAAAGCATGTAGTACCTCCTCCCGTTAAAGTGTATAAAGGGGAAAAGAAAGAGAGGAGTCGACAAGTAGTTAATTCATGGCTTAATGTTTGGAATACATATTTTGCCGCGAATACATTTTTTGAAAGTTTAAAACTCTCCACCGCCATTATGTTTTTGGATGAAAAAGCCTTAGTTTGGTGGGAGGATTTAGTAGCCAAAGAAAAACAACCCTTAACATGGGAGGCATTTTGCCTAGTATTCAAGGAATACTTTCTTCCCTTGTTACATGACTATGAACATTTCCAAAAGCTTTCGGGATTAACCATGAGCAAAGGCCTTGATCAATTCATTCAAGATTTCCATGAGTATCTTATTCCTCTTTATAGTGAAATACGTCCAAAGATACAGATGCTCATGTTTATTGATGATTTACCTAAAGATTATGAAGTGGATGTTAGAAGAAACCATCCTAACACCCTAGAAGATGCTATTAGGGCTGCAAATTTTTTTGATGATACTCTTAAGCCACTTAAGAGTCATCACCCTAATGAGCAAAAGAAGGGTTTCCAATCTAAAAGAAAGGATAAGGAAGTTACCAATGAGCCATCTTCAAATCCTAATTCTAAGAAACTCAAACACCACTTTAATAAACATCAAGGTGGCAAGAAAGACCTAGTGGAAGCTCGAAAGAAGAATCTTTGCTTCAAATGTAATGGAGAGGGTCACCTTGTGTCACAAGCCAGTCTCTCCAAGGTCGTGAATCCTAGAAGGCCGGTGTGTAGAATGCACCTCCCAACCATAGGCATCCCCTCTTTGAGTCCTTGTACCTACTATTCCCATCAACTGGCACATGGCATCCACCTGTGGGTGATCAGTCCACTTGGCATGCATGACCCCTGTGACTTGTGAATACCGAGTGACTCATAGGGTACCACCCCCGGGCCCCTCCAAAGACCTGTGACCTGCTTGGTCACCTCGACTACTTGCCGGCTAGCATCTCGTCACTGACGACTAGGGTCCCGATGGTCAAGACACACCGCGTCTCTGACAGCTTGTCAGGCGGCCACACCGGATCATTGCTCGTGACGCACCGGTCCCTATTTGGGACAGATGTCCTCGTCGGTCACCGACCCTTACCAATACTAGGCCTCAGGCCCTTTGGTAACCGGCCATGCCGAGATCATGATAGAGCCATAACTGGTCTCTAACAATCCTTCCCTTCTCTGGCAAGTCATCGGTCCTCGATGACAAACTCCGGGTAAGACTTTGCAATGCCTGTCGCATCTCCCAGGTAGCATCTGACAACGGATGCCCTTTCCAGGTTACTAGATACTCTTGAAGGAGACGATTCCGCAATCGTCGCTCCCTTCGATCTAGGATTCTTTCTGGCCCATAACCTGTGGTGTCTTTCTCCTCTAGAGACACTAGACCTTCCACCAGGCTATCGCCATCGTGCAAACATTTCTTCAATTTGCTAACATGAAACATTGGATGCACATTGGATCCCACAGGTAGCTGTAGCTTATAAGCTACTTGGCTCACCTTCTTAATAATCAACCATGGTCCACAATACCTAGGAGATAACTTGGCGCACTTTCCTGTGCGTAGCACCTTCGACTTCGAAGGGACTAGTAAATACACCCAATCTCCATTTTCAAATTCCCGATAGGTACGGTTCTCACGGGTATAACTCTCTGTCCTAGCTACAACCTTGGACAAGTTATCTCGTGCCATCTCTAGCTTCTGCTGCATCTGAGCCAAAAACTCTACAACACTAGGTACCCTATGCGGAATCCCTATGATTGCAGGACTAAGTGGCCTGAAATCATAATTGAGCTCAAATGGACTCAATCCAGTGGACGCATGTCTCTTATCATTGTACGCGAACTCCAATAGCGGTAATGCTTTACCCAGTCTGTTCGCGTACTACTAACATATGCCCTAAGCATATCTTCCAAGATTTGGTTCACTCGCTCTGTCTGACCATCCGTCTGAGGATGCTCAAAGCTACTCATCCGCAACTGTGTTCCCAGCTTGGTGAACACCTCAATCCAGAAATTTCCCGTAAACTTGGGATCCCTGTCAGAAACAATGGACTTCAGAAGGCCATGTAACCTGGCAATATTCTCAATAAACAAGTCAGCAACCCTGCGGAGCTGTGACCTTCTTGTCGTTGCGATGAAGTGAGCCATCTTGGAAAACCTATCTACCACTACCATAATGGAATTTAATCCCTTATGGGTCTTGGGTAGCCCAACAATAAAATCCATAGAGATGCTTTCCCACCTTCCTGTAGGTATCTCAAGTGGATGTAGCAAGCCCGGAGGACTTACTGTCTCGGCCTTGTTCACTTGACAAACCGTGCAACGCTGGACGTACTCTCTTACATCCCGCTGCAATCGTGGCTAGAAATAATGCCTTTTTAAAAGCTCACTAGGCTTATCAATACCAGGGTGCCTTGCGCAGGGACTATCATGGCATTCATGAAGTATCTTACGACGAAGATCCTTCACGTCTGGCACGAAAACTCTTCCATTTCTCATTAACATACCATCCTTCACGGTGTATGTTAGATATGTACTGGTATGTGCCTCTACGGAAGCGACAGCCTCGACTGACTCTTCCGTTTGGTCGACTACCTTGCGCGCATTAGGCCACACGCTGACAATGCGGGTCCTTTTCTTGAGCCTTCTTAATCTCCTCCATGAGACCACTGTCAACCACAGTAAAGCTCATCTGATGCAGTATACGAGAGAGTGCATCAACGACCACATTTTCCTTCCCTCTTCGGAAGCGAATTTCCAAGTGAAATTCCTGCATTAGCTCGGCCCACTGAGCTTGGCGGCCTTTCAAATTTGGCTGAGTGCAAAAATACTCTAAAGTATGATGATCTGTGTACACATAAAACTCGGCACCATATAAATAATGTCTCCACACCTTGAGCGCATGTATAATCGCATACAACTCTTACTTGTGTGTAGGATATTTCTGTTGAGCTGGTGTCAACTTCTTACTCTCAAAGGCTACTGGTCTACCCTCTTGGCTCAACACTGCACCTACGGCAATGCCACTTGCATCCGTCTCTAGGTCTAAAGGTTTTTGGGTATCCACAATCTTGAGGACTGGAGCCGTGGCCACAGACTCCTTCAAGTTCTCAAGACGTTGCTGAGCTTCAGCATCCCATCGAACCACAGTGTTGTTTTTCCGTAACTGGTCCGTTAGAGGAGCAGCTATCCAGGAATAATTCCTAACAAACCGCCGGTAGAACTTACAAAAGCCTAAGAAAGATTACAATTGGCAGGCCTCGGCCACTTCTTAACCACAGCCACCTTGGCTGAGTCAACCGAAATACCCTCAGTTGTCACTACGTGACCCAAATACTCGACACGAGTTTTACACAACTCTATCTTCTGAGCATTGGCGTACAAGACAAAAGCTTGTAACTTGCCAAATACGGTCTTGAGGTGAACCTCATGCTCCTCGACCGCTTTACTAAAAACCAATATATCGTCAATAAAATTGACTATAAACTTGCCCATATAATCTCGCAAGACATCGTTCATGAGCATCATGAACGTGGCTGGGGCGGAAACGGGTTCGGAAGGCCGTCTTCTGGATGTCTTCATCTCGAATCCGTATTTGATGGTATCCACTTTTGAGATCTATCTTACTGAAAATGGTTGCACCTTGCAACGCATCTAGTAGATCATCAATCCTGGGCATCAGATACATGTGCTTTACAGTGATCTTATTCAATCCCCTGTAATCTACACACATCCGAAACTACCATCCTATTTCTTAACAAGTAAAATAGGAGAGGCGAAAGGTGAATAACTAGGACGGATGTACCCGAGCTTGAGATACTCCAACATCTTTCTGACTTTCTCTTCCTCTTTTAGGCTCATCCTATAAGGAGGCCTACATACCGGACTTGCCCTTGGAACGAGCTCAATACAATGATCAACGTTCTGACTAGGCGGCAATCCCTCTGGCATATTACTAATTAGCACGTGTCTAAACTGAGTGCGGATGGACTTCTCCAACTCACTTGCTGGGTCACATCTAGGCTGTAATGAAAATGCATGTGCACTAGGGGATGCAAAAGTAGATGAAGCTTCTTGTGGTTTATTAGTGAGTGTGCTTATATGAGTATTATCAACATAAGAATCAAAACTGGAATCAACATTCACATAACACAACCACAAATACTAAATCTCCATTCTCTTTATTTGCATACAGGTAACAAGAGGACCCTCAACAAATGGTCTCTCCCCCTTTAAGACATGAGACATACCCTCATGCCCAAACTTATACACATGTGACTTAAAATCTATAGCGGGCTGCTTACTTGCATGCCACCGCTTACCAAGTACAATATCAAACTTAGCTAGTTTAGTAATATTAAAATCTAACTTCTCGGTATACGTCTGAATAGACAAAGACACCTAAGAGATTCTTTCATCCCAAACCTCTGTACCCTTACCATCTAGCATCTCAACAGTATACCGGTAATCAGATGGAACAGTAGCTAAGCTAAACTTCCTCACCACGCGAGAATAGATAATATTATGCGAGGAACCGGTGTCAAACAAGACGAGCATGTCATGACCTCCCAGCTTCCCCCTCGTGCGTATCAGTGCACTATTAGGAAACTGATAAGCTTCACGCGCTTGGTGGACAAATAACAAACTGGTGCCTCTGGACCAAGCTTCCACACCGAAATAGCCATGACACGACAAGTGTCCTCATCATCACTTACCAACAAGTCATCCAAAATTTCCTATCCTTGCCCTCATCTTGACGTTGCATAGTATGGAGCTTCTTGCCCGTACGTCGAGGACAATCTTTGAAAAGATGCTTGCCAAGACAAAAAAAACATAATCCGTCTTTCTTGGCCTTTTTTTTTTGCTCAGGACTAAGGGGAGACTTGTCGTAAGCACGACGACCAAACCCTTCTTCTGAGGCCAGCTTGGCGCTCCAGATTCAGCCTTGGTGCGCACATTACCTTCAAAGTTGAGAGCTGTAGCAACTGCCTCTTCTAAGGTTTTGCACCCTTCATTCAGCACTGAAGGCCTCAACTCTTCACGAAGGCCAAATATGAACCTGTGGACTACTAGCCACTCATGTATCTCTTCTGGGATCTTGATAAGCGTCTCATGATACTTATCAGCATATTCCTGCACCATGTACTGCCTCTGACGATGCAAAAGCCAAGCATCCGTCGCACGCACATGCTCATGTGGAGGAATGAACTGAGCTCTAAAAGCTCACTTAAACTTAATCCAGGTGAATGGAGCCTGTTTTGACTTCAACAACTTGCGCCACTACCTATCAGCAAAATCAGTGAAATGGTAAGCAGCTTTGCGGACCCGCCAATCCTCATCAGTTGGGGACCGCTTCAAATCAAAATACTCTTCCCACTTATGCAACCACTGATCTATGATATTAGTATTTCGTTGGGGAGTGTTTCCTGCGAAACGGGTAGGTTTAATATCTTTGTCTTTTGGGTAGGGTGGAGGTAACACAGGACGAACAACAGAAGGACAGATAAGGCGGAGCATACTGCGAGGAAGATGCATAACCATCAGCTACCATCATCGCTCGCATCTCTGCGACAGTCCTTTCCACACTATCCATGCGAGCTTGCACAGAAGGGGAAGTACCAGCAGGCGAACGGGCAGCCACTGTAGGTGGATTATGGGCAGGACCAAGCACAGGGCTGGGTGGTGGAAATGCACCTGGTTGTAGTAGATGGTCGCTGCTCGTAATCTTCCTCGGACAGTGCAGGCTTTATATAGAAAAGATGTCCTTTGGTGTAGCAAAGACTACAATCAACCAATCCACGGAAAGCTAGAAAAGAGCGCTGAAAAAAATCAGATTAGAAGGGCGCTGATTTGTAGGAGGGTGGTAGTGCTCGTAGCAGGTACGTAAGTTTCTCCTCCTTGGGAGTTATTCTACCTGCACTTTGTAGCGCACTGACAGAGAGATAGATCATTAAGTGCTTGAAAAATCGGATTATCTATTGCCCTCTGAGCTCGCTGAATCTACTGTCACCAAACCGTGGATAATGAGAATTAAAGAGAGCTGGTCAGACCCCCAACAAAACCTCTTCCTGGCCGTTGATAGAAAACACCAAAACAAACGTTGAAGGAGGGCGCTTTATTAGCGCTAGAGCAGCGCTCCAATTCCCCAAAAATTTGGACGTTGATAGATCCTTAAAACAACGCTGGAACAGTTGTAATTGGGCGCTAGATCAGCGCTAGAACAGCGCTGGAGCTGTAGGTAGAAAGTGTGCCCAAAATCTCCTCAAATTTGAACCCTTTTCCCTCCTTTACCAACGATGGAGATTGGCTATAGGAGGGCGATGGAGCATCACCAGAATTTTGCCAATTTTTTCCTCTTTCAAATCGGATTATTGTGGGCTCCCTCTAGGCTAGAACAACAACGTTGGAGGTCCACCCTTCTTCTCCAATCTGTCTCTAAGATTTTCTCCCTCCCAGATCCCTCAAAAACAAGGAAAAAATGACAATTTTTACACTTTCTCTCTCTAGAACGGACGTTTCTCTCTCTAGACCGAGGCTGTGATACCATTTGTCACAAGCCAGTCTCTCCAAGCTCGTGAATCCTAGAAGGCTAGTGTGTAGAATGCACCTCCCAACCATAGGCACCCCCTCTTTGAGTCCTACCTGCTATTCCCGTCAACTGGCACATGGCATCCACCTGTGGGTGATCAGTCCACTTGGCATGCATGACCCCTGTGACCTGTGAATACTGAGTGACTCATAGGGTACCACCCCCGTGCCCCGGCAAAGACCTGTGACCCGCTTGGTCACCCCGACTACTTGTCGGCTAGCATCTCGTCACTGACGGCTAGGGTCCCGACGGTCAAGACACACCGTGTCTCTGACAACTTGTCAGGCGGCCACACCGGATCACTGCTCGTGACGCACTAGTCCCTATTTGGGACAGATGTCCTCGTCGGTCACCAACCCTTGCCAATACTAGGCCTCAGGCCCTTTGGTAACCAACCATGCCGAGATCGTGATAGAGCCATAACTGGGCTCTAACACCTTGCACGAGATTGTGTCAAAAACAAAGCCTCAACTTCAGGTATCATATCTCAAAGTAATAAGATGGATATTTGTTTTCTTAGTTCAATTTTTATGAACATAATGACTTAATTTGCATTAAGGGTAAAATTGGAGGACATGTTGTTAATGTACTTTTTGACACGGGATCCACTCATAATTTTATAAATGGAAATTTAGTGCAAATGCTAATTCTTCTTATCAAAAAAAGTGAGAAGATATATTGTGTGACAATGGCGTGAATTTAATGGTGTTTTTCTAGACCTTCCTGTAGGTTTACCACCTGAAAGGTCTGTAGATCACAAGATTGACCTTATACTTGGTTCAATTCCGATTGCACAACACCCTTATAGGATGAGTGCATCGGAAGAGGCTGAGGTACAAAGGCAATTAAGTGAGTATCTAGAGAAAGGATTGGTTAAGCCTAGTAAGTCTCCTTGGGCATCACCAGTGCTTCTGGTTGCCAAGAAGGATGAGACTATAAGGTTTTCCGTGCACTATAAAAAGTTGAACAAAGTTACAACTAAGAATGGGTATCCACTATCGCGAATGGATGACCTGATAGATTATCTTGGTGGTGCAAGGTACTTTACCAAGATAGATCTAAGATCAGGGTATCATCAAATTCGCATTAAGGCAGAGGATATACCTAAGACGGGTTTTCGAACTCGGTTTGGACACTACGAGTTTTTGGTGCTTCCTTTTGGTTTGACCAATGCACCAGCACCTTTCCAACAAATGAACGATTTGTTCAGGCCATATGTGGGAAGTTTTGTAGTACTGTTCTTGGATGATATCCTGGTCTTTAGTAAGACTTTGGCAGAACATAAAGAGCATCTTAAGATTGTCCTGGACATCTTAAAGAAAGAAAAGCTCTTTGCCAAAGATTCTAAGTGTGATTTTTTTGCTAAAGAGTTATCATACCTAGGGCATACGATTTCCGAACGTGGTATAGAAATAGAGGCCGATCGTATCCGGAGGGTTATTGAATGGCCAATTCTTATTACAGTTCGGGAAATCAAGTCATTCTTGGATTTCATGAGATTTTTCCGTCAACATATACCCCAGTTTGGTAGGATGGCATTTCCCCTCACTCAAGCTTTGAAAGGCTTTAATAAACTTAGCTGGAGGGCTAGAAGTCCACTAGTGGTGTGGACGGAGGACATGAACAATAGTTTTGAGTTGCTTAAGAAAAGTGTGACAACTGCACCAATCCTGATCATTGGCGATCCTAGGAAACCATTTGTGGTTAGGACCGATGCCAGTGATCATGCGATTGAAGCTGTCTTGATGCAAGATGGACATCCTGTTGCTTTTGAAAGCAAGAAACTCAATCCAGCTCAATCTAGGTGTTGTACCTATGAAAAGGAGCTTTTTGCTATTATTCATGCCTTGAAAATTTGGCGACATTATTTGTATGGAGCCAAATTTGATGTTTTGACTGATCACCAAACACTTCGTTATTTCTGTGATGCTACAGATTTAAAAGGGAGACAAGCTAGATGGGCTGAGCTAATGCAGGTATTCAACTTCTCAATACATTATTGTAGAGGAAGTCAAAACACTCTAGCGGATGCTTTGAGTCGTTTACCAGTTATTAATCTGTTAAGCTTTACTGATATACAACCGGGATGATTTCAATCTCTCCAAGGACTTTTTGAGTCCGATCCATTTTTTAGAAAGTATTGGCAACAAGTACTTTCTGGGGTTGCTTCGGGTAAGCAGGATTCCTCGAATCAGGGAAAGATTGAAATGGATTTTGCTATACGAAATGGAATCTTGTTTCGTAAGGGCAAGGTTTGTGTACCGGAGAATGACACAGTAAGGGCCCAAATCCTGCATGAGTGTCATGATAGTCCATGCGCAGGACATCCGTGTATACAAAGAACACTTGACTTAGTTAGGTGGTACTTTTGGTGGCCTATGTTGAAAAGTCAAGTAGAGGCTTATGTACTTAAATGTACTAAGTGTCAATTAAATAAAGCTGAAAGGCTAAAAGCTAGTGGCCTATTACATCCATT
This sequence comes from Diphasiastrum complanatum, assembly GCA_029204225.1. Taxonomy (NCBI): domain Eukaryota; kingdom Viridiplantae; phylum Streptophyta; class Lycopodiopsida; order Lycopodiales; family Lycopodiaceae; genus Diphasiastrum; species Diphasiastrum complanatum. The sequence continues at coordinate 13,836,150 of CM055095.1, read as the reverse complement.
GGATATTCCTACTGGAAAGTATTTCTATGGATTTTGTGGTCTGCGGGCTTCCACGTATAGGGAAGGGCCATGATTATGTGTGGGTCATTGTTGACAAACTTACGAAGTTTGCTCAATTGATCCCAACTAAAACTACGGTTAAAGCTTCAGAACTAGCTCAACTTTTTGTTGAGAAGCTTTTTCAACTGTACGGGCTGCCTTGCGATATTGTCAGTGATCGTGACCCAAAATTCACTGGGAATTTTTGGCAAGCAGTGTTTGAAAAGTTGGAAACAACTTTGAGTACGAGTTCTACAGATCATCCTGAATCAGACGGTCAAGCGGAAAGGACCAATCGGACGAGATGGAGGACATGCTGTGAGACGTGATATATGCTGGACAACTCAGCAGACTCATCCTAGTTCTCATTCTTAGATTACCTCCTCCTTCTCTAGGAGAAGACATGCTGGGTCTGATGGTGAGGTGGACGACGATGATACACCTATTCATAGAGATCAGAGACAACGCTCCATTCATAGGCATGTCGCAGCCCGAGCTATCCATCCTATCATGAGGAGAACCACTTCTCATCCTCCTAGACGATGTTAGCAGCTACTTGAGTTGCCTCATGTTGCAGATTGTACAACATCCTTTTTCTTTAGTAGGAGGACATGATGATATTGATACTGTTACACCTCACTTGGTGTATCTAGCACCATTTAATTCCTACATATCTCCCTCATTTCATTTCGTAGTATTCAATTATGTTGTTTCTTTCGTAAGTATTTTGGAAACATTTTCATATGCTCCCACTAATACCACATACTTGACATGTACATTTATTAGTCTTATATGCCTTTTGGCATGGAAAAGACATTATTAATAAAGCTCTCTCTGTCTGTCTGTCTGTCTGTCTCTCTCTCTCTCTCTCTCTCTCTCTCTCTCTCTTGCGCGCACGTGCACATGTTTCAAACTTCAGATGCAAATGCTTGCATGGCTATGATGAGCAATACAATGATTCCACCAAATATTGAATTCGTTAGTCACTGACTTTCTGATTGTTTGATAATAGTCAACGGCATCCAGTACATAGATATCCTATTTTTTCCCTGTTATGGATTAAGTAGCATGTCTATGGGGTGTACCACTTTTTTTCTCCGTTTGTTTTTTTGGCAAGTATAAAAACTGCCAAGATTGCTAATTTCAGTAATAACAATAGAAAGGCCGAAGAACCAAAATTTCAAGAACCCTAGCGAAATTGAGGCAGCACTTTTCAAACACTGGTGTCTAGGAGATGATGACAATCGATCTTTATCTGGTTTCACTCCCATACAAATTAATCTTATTTTTTGAAGCGTACAGGTGATCTGAATTATGGTCTTTGAAATCTAGATAGGATGATTGCTAATGCCAACCATCTTTAGCTGTTTATACTTTGATAAGAGCTGGGAAGCTGCAACCGACCAATGATAGTGGGCCTCTTTGTATATACTAATGCCTCGTCTGGACTACATTTGTCACACTAGTGTCACTCCCCTCTTTTTAGTCCCAGATATACACTACCGATCCAGCTAAGTTCCGTTCTCCCTCATCATAGTAAGGGGCTTACATTGTCCACTTGACATCTTACAAAGAGTTTTCATCCAAGGTTGACGTAGTTCTTTGAGGGAGGGCATGCAGAGGGGACTGTGTCTTTGGTCTATCCAAAGTGCTGAATGATTTTTATAGGACACGTTTCCAAGTGTGAGATGTATTGATGAAAGATTACCACCACATAACCCTTCCCCACCATCATAGTCAGGGGCTTATATTGTCCACCTGAAATCTTAAAGTCCCTGCTAAGAAGGAAGTAGTTCTTAGAGGGGTGGGGGGTGTGAATTTTGAAATTGAAGGTAAATTTTCTTCGATTCGCAGAGGTTTTACTCCTTTGCTTCCTCATGTCACATTGATCACTGGAATTAGTGTGTACCTGGATCCTTTGTTACTTTGGACTTCTCCTATGTCTTATTTCCCAGGGAAGCAAGGACCTATGTTGCCCAAGTGCCAAACCAGTGACCTGCTTGTTACTAACTTGCACCTTTTGGTCTCTTGCCACACTCTTTGCTGCTCCTTATTCTTGAAAATGGATTGACTTATTCTTAAGAAGTCATTGATCATCATAAGGGGGAAGAACAAAATATTAGGAACGTACCTCCTCTCAGCTCTGATTGAATGCTTTCTAGAGATCTACCATACTCTTGGAGGCTCATCCTTGATGCACCCCCCATCTGAAAACTGATGCACCAGTTGGTGTTAATTTTTTCACTTTTCTGTTTTGGTTTTGCACGTGCTAGCAATTAGTGGTGCATTTTTTAAGATTCAAGTTATGAGAAATATTTTCTTTGTCCTTCATCATTCGTATTATCCGATTTGTAAATTACTCACGAGAGCATATTAAATACACATAGTTATCAAGTTTGAAATTGGTAGATTTGATTGTTAGTATCGTTTTAAATTCTCCATGTACCAGCTTGCAGGAGAAGACTTATATGAGGAGCCAACACCTTCTGGAGGCATAATCACAGGGATAGGGATGATCCATAAACGATTGTGTGTACTAGTTGCTAACGATCCAACCGTAAAAGGAGGGACCTACTTCCCAATCACAGTAAAAAAGCACCTTCGTGCTCAAGAAATTGCAGCTCAGTGTAACCTTCCATGCATCTACTTTGTTGACAGTGGAGGAGCCAATCTCCCAAGACAAGCCGAAGTTTTCCCAGACAAAGATCATTTTGGAAGGATATTTTATAATCAAGCTCTTATGTCTGAATCAGGCATACCTCAAATTGCACTTGTATTAGGATCTTGCACTGCAGGTGGGGCTTATGTTCCTGCCATGGCGGATGAAAGTGTTATTGTTAAAGAAAATGGAACAGTATTTCTTGCTGGACCTCCCCTTGTTAAGGTATGCAAGGGATGTCTTTAGTGGACATCGTTCTTTATTGTGAAAAAGCATATCAGAAAGGAGATATTATGGAAGTATAAGTAGAAGCAAGAGCTATTTGTAGGCTCCTTACCTAAAGTGTTTCCTTGAAAGTAGCCTTCTTAGCTGTCAAATATTTTCCTGTTAACTGTTGTTGACCTGCTTTTAAACTGAATGCAAATGATCTAAACAACCCTCAAATATCTTCAGTTTTTACAAAGTCAACAAAGTTGAGGCTTGTTTTTTTTCATAGGCTGCAACAGGAGAAATAGTTTCTGCTGAAGATCTTGGAGGTGCAGCACTCCACTGTAAGGTGTCAGGAGTCACAGATCACTTTGCCAATGGTAATCAGAGACATATTTGGCTGAATTTGGGTGGTCTATTCGAAATAAGTGTGATGTATAAGATTCTAATGATCACAATTTTCTACAAATTGTCTGAGAAATCTGGACATTCTTTACGAGTTTCTAAGAATAATGGCAAATTTATGAAGATCATAACAGGATTATTTTAGCTCTGTAGTCTTTCAATTATATCCAGACACATGCCCAAAACTAGCAATTTACAAAACTGGCAATTTACTTGTTCTGCCACTAGGTGGGTAGAATTTATCTTGTTGAGGTAATTATTTTCCTGTTATGAAGTTAACCAGTTTTCTTGACAAGTATAATCGATAGTTTTATGGAAGAGGTTTTCATTATTTTGTTTCTTTCATAGGCCAGGATCCTAGATCAAAATTTTGTCTTGTTTTTTCTACCCTGGGACTAGTGGCTCTGATGTGTCAAATGGAAAGGACAAATGAACTTAACCTCAGCGTCTTGAAGAGAATAATGGGGAGGATCAAATCTCATCTAGATATGGGGTTGACCTTTATTATATAAGCCAAGTCACGATCAGTTTTTGGAATAATCCTTCTAGCTTTTTAGAGAAAGGCATTTCAAAACCACTCTAGACTGAGAATACCAGCAGTCTCTACAGATTCACCCCAATTTCTGTTCTTCAAAGTGGTAGTGGAGTTTCTTTGATCTCTAATTGTGCATTATGGTTAGAAGGTGGCCAGTGGATTTTATTATTGTTCAAGTGAAAATGTTTCAAATAGAATGAGAAAGCACTTCTATATGAAATATTCTACATTTGGACTTCATATGTTTCCAAAAGTAGCTCTTCAAAAATAGATAAAATTCTATGGATTTTTAACACCTTCTCATAGACATCACATTCTTTCAGCAGGAACAGTAAATTCTATTGGATGCTGGTGATTGCCGGTTTTTGTGAAATTAAAGCATGATCTCACTCCACATTAACAAAAATCACAGTCCTGACACTTGATGAGCACATTGAACCTTTATTGCTTTTAACTCACGATTTGAAATTCAAAGGTAAATAAGTTAGAATATCTGAAGTTGGGTTGTTGATTGCAAGGTGAACTATGGTGGACTCAATTCACTGAATAAGTTCCACTTGAGCCATTAATCGAAGATTTTTTTCTTAGATCTCGTGCTTCTCATTATTGTACTGTATGAGATCTTTAATGGCAGGCGACATGAAGTAGAAGAACAATATGCTTTTTTTTGGTTTCAAATGAAAAAAAGCTCTTGAGAGTTGAATCATGCTTTTTCAACCCTAGTTTTGAGCATGATCAATTATCAAGATGAAAATCTATTGTATAAGAGAGTGATGCTTTAGAATTTATAGTAGATCAGATATCTATAGTAAGAAACACCTTTTGATTAGGATGAGTCTCATAATTCTTAATTCCAATTTGCAGTAATAGGTCCATAAGCTTTCTTTCAAATCAGCCAAGTCGATTTTTGAGAAAGCTAGAAGTTGCTTTCTTACAACACTTTTCTTCTAGCTTCAGATATGAAGGTTGAAAATTTGGATATAGAAGCAGCATGATATATATTGCCTGAGCAAGCACTGTTGCAATCCAAGATAGCCCTAACAACTAACACTTTATAACCCTAGGATCGAGACTGGATTCTAACATTTCTTCCTTATCTAGGAATTGTTGGTCATCAATGAGAAGTTCCGTATACATCCTCTGTAACCTCTATTAACCCTCCCTTGTGTCATCTAACCAATGGGACCATTTTTCAAGTGCTTATTAGATATTCTTGTAGCATGTGAGTCTGCTATTAGATATGCCTCTGAGCATGTCAAATTCACTAGAAAGATTTTCTTTGACCTTAGCAATGAGTAACTTATTCTTACTTATGGTTGCTTCCATCAGGTGAGTCCACAAGCTCCCATGTGGCATTCTCCATGATGGAGTCATACTCCTCTTGCATGGCATTTCATCATACATTCACCTTCTCGGCATCATAGAATGACTGTGGTTCATGTGACTCGAAGATAGATGACTTAAGTGTAAAGTTGGTCTCTTGATTCTCTCGCTGCATGGGCTTCTTGTAAGATCTCCTAACACCTTCCCTACTACATTCGCCTTCCTCCATCATCCCTCCATCTTTCACTGTTTGCCAATACCACCTTGGTAAGCTCTTGGGAGGGGGAGGTGAAGCTTTTGGTGACCATGTATCCCAAGGTGTCTCTCTAGCCCTCTTTTTCCTTTCTGCCTCTGTTTGCTCAACATGCATTTGCTCTTAATGTTGGGGCTGAAAAGTCTCTTGAATGGGCTCCTTAGAGACCTGCACACTGGAATCAATAATAGGAAGATACTCACTCTTACCATTGTTCTCATGCTCCTCCACCTGAGGTGCATGGTCTTCATCGAAGGCAACATCTCTAGTTACTTTTTGGTCTCAAGATTGTACAATATGTATGCCTTTCCTTCCTCACTGTAACCCAAGAATATGCACTTGATAGATTTCGCATCTTGCTTCTTCCTGTCATCCTTGGGTATGTGTGCATAAGCGGTACATCAAAATACCCGAAGTAGTTCCACCTTTGGCTTATTGCCACTATATGCCTCCTCAGGCATAATTCCCCCCTCCTCTTTCGTAGGGCTCCTATTCAACAAGAAAACAGCAGTATACACAACTTCAGCCTAGAGTTTGGCAATGCCTTAGCCTTGAGCGTGCTGCATGCACACTCAACTATGGACCTGTTCTTCGTTTCAGCAACACCGTTTTGGTGAGGAGTATCTGGAGTAGCAAACTGACACTTGATTCCACTTGAGTTACATAGATCAATGAGCTCTTTTGATTGGTACTCACCACCTTTGTCAGATCTGAGTACCTTTATCTTCTTTTGGATGTTTGAGTTTTAACCAAAGCCTTAAAGATTTTGAAGTACTTGATTGCCTCAGCATGCACACTCAACTATGGACCTCTTCTTCCTTTCAGCAACTCTGTTTTGGTGAGGAGTATCTGGAGTAGCAAACTGACGCTTGATTCCACTTGAGTTACATAGATCAATGAAATCTTTTGATTTGTACTCACCACCTTTGTCAGATCTGAGTACCTTTATCTTCTTGCATGTTTGAGTTTTAACCAAAGCCTTAAAGATTTTGAAGTACTTGATTGCCTCAGATTTTTGCTTCAAAAAATAAGCCCATACCTTCTGCAAGAAGTCATCAATGAAGGTCATGAAGTAGCAATGAAGGTCAATGAAGGTCATTTGTACTCACCCCCCTTGCAGATCTAGTTTGCATAGGTCCACACAAATCTGAGTGTATAATCTCAAGCACTTGCTTTGCCCTGACAGCTTCATTCTTAGAAAACCTCTTTTTTTGTTGTTTCCCAAGTGCATATGCTTCACAAAAGCCATTACATAACTTGATAGAGGGTAAACCAATTACCATATCTTGTTTCTTTAGGACCTGTAGGCTTTGATAACTCAGGTGGCCTACTCATAGTACCATAGGCTTCCTGACTCGGGATAGTAGTATGCAACCTATAAAGACCACCCTCTTGTGATCCTTTGGCAATAATCTTTTGATTATGCTCACTGTCCTTTACTAAACAAGTAGATTCATCAAATACTACTGTCATATTTTTTCTAGTAATAGCCCCACTTCTTCATACATGAGTGGGCTATATATAACTCATGAAATGAGGGAAGTCTCTCCCTTACTGAGAGACTCATGACATAGCCCTGATAAGCATTTGACAAGCTGTTCAAAGCTATAGAAACTATGTCTTTATCACCAATGCACTCACCAACTGCAGCAAGTTGATCCTGAAGATCCTCTTTATAATGTGATCAACAATAGAATCACTGGAGATTGTACGTAGTTTATTCTGTAGATAGAGGACCCTAGCCATATTGACGGTCTCATACATGGACTTCAATGTCTCCCAGGCCTCACGAGGTCCTGTGGCACTCCTTACGTGAGAGATGATGTTATCCTTCGCAGAAAGGTTGATAATTTGATCTGCATTTGATCCTCTCTTTATATAGTCCTTCAATTCATCTTCAGAATCTGGAATAGGCTCAGAACCTATAACTATACCCCAACATTGTCTATCCATGAGAATGTTTTGCATCTTAAACTTCCACACCCTGTAATTGGTAGCATCTAATCTGCTTGACTCATTGAGTAGACTCTCACTTAGGCCAGCCATGATTGATTCTCTATTCAAATAGAAGAAATTCTAGAAGAATGCTCAAGAATTGAGTTGCTTCAGGAAACTGGGGTTTCACCCAAACTAGGGTATTATGTCACTTGAATAATATACCCAATAACTTTAGCTTTTGTCTTTGCCACACAGTATGGCCCTTCTATGCTTTGCACCAGATCCACTCAACACCTTGATCAGATCTCCCTATAGAAAGTGCACCCTGCTTCTCCACAAGTTGCTCTCCAACTTTTGGAAAATTTGTCAGAATCCAAAAAGTTTGATGTGGCTGTGCTCCTATCACCAGTAGTCCAGCTATGCTTTCTGTTCTGAAAACTGATTGCCCAACAAAAAGTTCTCCCACTTTGTAGTTAAGCTCCTCAATGAAGTGTCTTAACCTCAATAACAAACACACGACAAGAGCTTGAAAGAAATTAGCTATGAAAGCGTGTAAAAACATGGAAATCTCCTTGAGTCTCATGCCACATGGCATGCCAATTTGGTCCCTTGGACCCAACTTGCACATTTACAAAGAGGGGTGCAAACTAATTACAAAAAAGTTCATGATAAACTTACAACATAATAAATATCTGCATGCAAGTGCCTAGCCACTAGGGGGAAAATAGACATTATATTTTAACAACAGTACCTTTTGCTGATGGGCAGAAGTTAATTATTTAAAGACTATCAAATTCTAATTTTTTTTAAGCTTGGGTTTTTTCTGTTGTACCGTTCCTTCTTGCGCTCTGCTCATCTGCTCTATGTGAATAATCTTCCTCTCAGTTTTTTGTTTGCCTTTTGGGAAGTCGGCTAGCATTCTACTGTATATTTTCCACATTTTACCTATTTATTCTGTCTTAGCATATTAGCAAGGTAGTTATGTCGTTCATTATCCTGGATATACCATCTACATATATCAGCAAGGTAGGTATGAATTTTGCTGTTTCAAATGCTTATCCTCTAGTATATTACCTTCATGCGCCACATGGGAATTTTGTTTGATTTGATCTGATCAGGTTGGATATTTCCACACTGACTTTGAAGATTAAGCTCATGAATTGAAAGAAGTAGAAGATTACAGGCTGCAAGCAGTTGGTATCCTCTCTGATAACTGGTTGATTGCAGATGAACTGCATGCACTGGCCATTGGACGTAAAATTGTGAGCAACCTGCATCTTGCTGGTGCACTCAGAAAGGGGTTTAAAGATTTAACAGCCTGCCATGTTGAGGTGAAAGATCCTTTGTACAGTGCAGATGAGATCTATGGTATCATCCCGACTGACCAGCGACAATCTTATGACATTCGCTCTATAATAGCACGTATTACTGATGGCAGTGAGTTTGATGAGTTCAAGAAACTTTATGGAACTGTAAGTCAACGCCTCTTGGTACCTTTTGTTCTGCAGATTTTTGCTAAAAAGAAAGTAGGTAGATATTCTTGAGACAATTTGTCTTTAGGGTTGAAATTAGTCACAAGGATATCTGGGGAAAAAAGTAGACATCATGGCTGATTTCAAAATTCTTCAAAAGACCTTGGTCACAGGTTTTGCACAGATTTTTGGGCAACAAGTGGGCATTCTAGGAAACAACGGGGTTCTTTTCCCAGAATCAGCCTTAAAAGGAGCTCATTTTATTGAACTTTGTGCTCAGCGGCATATTCCTCTTATTTTCTTGCAGAACATTACAGGATTTATGGTTAGTATTTCCCTTATCGAATTAACATTGCTCATTTTGTATGCGTGTTGTGGTTCAAATGTTTCAGTACTACCAATGAATGGAATGTGAATGTTTTTTAACATGATGAATAAGTGAATTATTTCAAGATGAGGTCATTTCTTGAGCATCTGTTAGCATATTCCTTTCTACAGCTACTTTGTGTTGGAAACATTAGCAACTGACTGTGCGTCAGGAATCCTAGGATGTTTTGTTCGGGGGAATGCCGTTGGTCTAGAACAAGGATATCAGGAACCTCCAACAACAATGTTAACTGGATCCTTGATACCTTTTCAATATCGACAAGTCTTTAATGACTCATTTCTAGTGTAAAACCAATCTTTACCTAGAATTAAGTCTACCTTATCAAGATTCATGATTTGAAAAGACAAACTATCTTCAGTAGTAAGCGAGGAACAAACGTGTCCCAGACCTGCTGCTTCCCAGCTTCCGCCATCGTGACCACGTACTTGTCGTCACTTGGTGTGGTTACCAAGTTGAGCTTCTGCACCAATTTTGCATTAATAAAATTATGCGTTGAACCATCATAAAAAAGAACACTCACGGAACCCATTCATACGAATGAGGTCGTGATTTCATCTATATCAGCCGCTGCTGGGCTTGGAGCTTGAGTTCCTTCCATTGGTTAATTCATAGACACGAGAGAGAGGTGTTGCAAAAAACTAGAGGAAAAACGGTAATTGAAGGTGTAAAAACCGTCACAAACAAGTGTATGTAGCAAAGGGAGCTATCTTGCAAAAAGGGAAGTGGAGCAAATGGGTCTCCAAGTACGACCCTTTACCCTCTCCCCAAACACCTCACCCTCCCCTCATGCAGAAGGGACAGATGGTAGGTAAGGTAGGTGTTGACTAGTAGGTTTTGACTAGCTAACGTAGGGAGAGTAGGTGAAGGTAGATGAAGAAATAGAGGTCTATAAATACTAGCGCTTGTAGTGAGTTTCAGTAGCCATAAATTTTTGCACTTCTATGCTACCTAGTTGTACTTTTATGATTGTACGACTTGTTACCATGAATAGAGTGCTATTTTGTACTTGTGCCTACAAGACATTATGAAGAGTGATTGTTGTGTACATTGTTGTTCTACATTTTATGGTTGTTATGTACATTCTTGAATGTTAGTGATATGTACTTGTCTAGTACCTTCTAGACATTAATCATTCTATTGATGAATATTTTATTAGACTGGTTGATTCTCAGTACAGATCCTAAAGGTCAAATAACCATAGATTTTATCATGGTATCAGAGCAAGTTATTGAGGAGATGTAGTATAGGGAGCACAATATTATTTTTAAAAATTCTGTTGCAGGTCTGGTACTTTTTTGCAGGTCCAGAACAGATTTGGTGCTGTTTTTGGCAGTTTACAGCATTTTATAGGTGTTGATAGGTATTTACCAACAAAGTACAGTTCTACAATGGTACTAAAGTTTGTATAGTACTTGCAGGAGGCTGTACTAGTCAAGTATAGGTATTGTTTGCAGGATTGGTGCAATGTTGAGACTGTGGCAAGGTTGGTTTTCAGATTGTTTCAAATCAAGACCAGGGTACAAAAGTGTACTAGATCCGTATAGAAGCAATTCTCTCTGTAGAGGAGGTTGTACTGGTTTCCCTTTGCTGAAAGAAGTGATTTAGAGAAGATTTGACTGGTTTTTTAGGCTTCTGCAGATTGTTGACAGTGTCAAAATCTCCTGTTGTACTGAGACGGTCCATACAAAGGGCTGTACAGTACTGATAAATAGTACAGGGACATTACTTGTAATTTCAAGCAGTTTTTAGTAATCCTTGATTAAATTTTTAAGATTCTTGGCCTGAATCAAGAGGTTTACTATATCTAGTAACTATTACAAGAAGTATAGTGTGGTACGGTACATTCCATTTTTACCTTATTGCTCAGAATTACCATCTTGACAAAATTCCAAGAATTGAAAGTAGTAGAGACTGCACTTAAATTTTTTTTTTTACTAAAATTTTGGGCTACGGTACCATTGAGTTTGTGGGGGGGCAATTATTACGGCGATTTTGGGCTATGGTAGAATTTTGTAATTTTTGGGAATCTTTGGCTATGATACATAAATTTTTTTCCAGGGGACAACATTTAATTTGTTTTACAAGATAAATTTCCATTGGCAAATTGAACCTAAGCACTTATTAAATTTTGAAGAGGTCAATGCTATACTTATAGACCTCAAAGCACATCAAGAATTCAAGTTGTTGGAAATTATTGGTCATTTTGGACCATATTGCAAGTACAGCTTATAGTTCTTGTTTTAGATACCAGACAATCTTGAAGCCATTGGCTCTCTTGTGAATGATTTAGATGCCGTTGTACCGGAAAGCTTTGAAAATTGGACTACAATAGTGTCATCAGAACGTGAGTTGACATTGCATAGTCATATCCATGTTGCTTCAAGATAGCTGACAGTCTTATGGACTCAGGGTAAAGAATTCTTGTTGAACATGGACCAATCTCCTGGAATAGCAAGAAACAAACCTTAGTGGCCTTGTCCTCAATTGAAGTAGAGTACATAGCAGCTACACATGCAACAAAGGAAGCGGTTTGGCTGAGGCAATTATTATCTGATGTCAATCTACCATAGGGATATGCGATAGTCCTGTTGTGCGACAACTTGAGTTGCATAGCCCTGACCTTCAATCCTAGGTTCCATTCAAGAAGCGAGCACATGGAGATCAAATATTATCATGTCAGGGCAAAGTGCTGAAAGAGATTGAGTTAAAGCACTGCAGGACAAAGTATATAGATGGTTGACATCTTCACCAAGGCACTGGCAAAGGACAAGCATACTAGATTTAACACAGTTAGATCTAAAGATACAAGAATTTCTAGATTCTCATTAAGGGGGAGTATTGTTAGGTGTTTATTTAAAATCTAAAAATTCAATATATAGGCCAAAGTCAGACCCCTATCAATTCTACTAAAATCAGTATGGCCTACATTGACCTATTTCTAGGGCCTACATTGAGCACATCAAGCTAGTTCATCATTGTTGACAAGTAGGTGTTGACTTGTAGTCAGGTAAGGCTAGTGGGATCTGACTAGTAGTTAAGATAGATGAGGAAATGTTATGCGTTATATAGTAGCAAAGCATGGATGCAGCGGAATGCGTTCCACTGCATCCGCATTCCAAAATGCTCATTCGGAATGTGAGCGTTGCGGACAACGGAATGCTGTTCGGAACGCTATTTAAAATTTTTTCTTTTTGAGGAAAAAAAAAAACCTAAATAGCAGTAGGAAAAAAAAATTATAGACTGCCTAAAACAAATTTACACAAACAAAAACTAGTATAAATTTTGTTTTTTGGGAATTTATTTTTTAGTGCACGTCTGGGAAACCGTAATGGAATTTTCCGGATCGCGTTCCAGATTGGAACGTGCATGTACCAAACATAATAGAGGATGCATGCAATCTTCAACCTTATGGATAAGCCTCTTCATCATGCATGGCATAGAACAAATGCTCCAACAACCCTACTCATTGCGTCAAGAGTAGGTCACATGCTCAAACATATGTCCACATTAGCTTTCATGCATTTGTTGAAAACATTGATGTGCTAAGTTTCTTATCACTTTTCCACTGGTGAAGGGCAAACTAAAAAAGTTTTATCTATCTTTGGTACCTAAAAGACATCAACTTTCTCTCTCTCTCTCTCTCTCTCTCTCTCTCTCTCTCTCTCTCTCATGGTCATCCACTTGAGGTTATTGATTCCTACACATACTTGGGTGTGGTCTTCTCGGGTCCCACTTTCAGCATGAGATAGACCGCTGTTTCCTGGGTATGGAAGGGTTATGCCTCATTGGTAGATCTGGAGAGACTGTGCTTCAGCTCACACATCAGGGATGCGACCAGTAAGTGTTGACTCTTTGACACTATGGTTGTCCCCTTAGCTATGTACGCAGCCGAGACATGGAGTACTGGTCTGGCAACCATTGATTGGGCACACATCTCACGTCTCCAGATTCATATGCTCTCTCAGATGATATGGGCTAAGCCCTCTGTGCCACACCAGATTATATTGGCGGAGTTTGCTGTCCCCCCCAGCCAGATTGAGGCCCTATTCCACATTATCACATTCATACAACGACTAGAGGATTTCTAGGGCGCGGACACACACTGTGCTGCAACAACTCTATCCTCATCCCGATGCTTACATTCATTGGAACACTCCTTCTCATGGTACTCCTAGGCTTGTCGTCTTCTCTCCACAATAGGTAGGTATTCAAATTACTGACCTACCTGTGGGCACTGTGATCAGTATATCCGGAGCCACCTCTACAGATCATATCTTCAGAGCACTTGGCAGGGTCCATTGGGGACCAAGATCTCTCTTGATCCAGTTGGATCCCCTATAGTACCTAGCTATCTATTGGAGAGTATTTCACATAGACTGCGGACATTGATGGGTCAGTTTCGTGTTTCCTCACATCAGTTTGCCATTGAGACCGGTAGATAAAGTGGCACCTCACGAGAGGCCCGGTTTTGTAGGATGTGTGATATTCATGAGATCGATGATGAGTCACATTTTCGCTTCAGATGCTCAACTTACTATGAGATATGAGGGAGATACTACTGTTTGTTCAGGGAGCATCAAGCCACACTCTCTACCTTGATCTCATATGAGGACCCCAGATGTGTCGCATTGATGACCCGAGAGATGTTAGACCTGAGGATTAGGAGATTGGATACGGATACACCTTCCTTGGTATAGTTGAGCATCAGTGAGTGCATATCCCGCCGGTGACTGAGATCTAAGGTACCTCTGAGTAGTGATTCTGATGGACAGCCTGAGATTCTAGATGCTTCCAGACATAGGCAACAGAGACAGTGTCGACGCCCAAAGAGACAGCCAGTTACTAGGTCATAGTCCAGAGCGTCATGGCAGCAAAGACGACATCGACAACCTTCCAGGCGACAGAGGTCCGCGACACATTCAGTGATACCCTCATAGCACACCATACATTATTTCTTCCACTACACCAGGTTGATGGACCCTGACTGGGCCAACCATCTTACAGGCAGTTTATATACAATTATTTTTGCAATTGTTGTTACTTGTAGGTAAATGAGCTTTAAGCTCCTATGTACACACTTGACATGTACCTTTTCTTAGTCCTATGTACCTTAGGGTATTTAAAAGACATTAATAAAGATCTCATGATTTATTGCAGTTTGGAGAGGCCCATGAGTTTACAGGGATTTTGTACCAGATGGGGGTTGGGGGTGAACACTGCGAAGACCAAGGTTATGGTCTTCAACACTTCTCGAGCCTTCATGCAGCGCCAGGAGCTCATCCTAGATGGACAGGCCTTAGAGGTAGTTTCCTTTATACCTATTTGGGGATACTCTTTTCTGGTCCTACCTTCAGCATGCGACAGGCTGCCACCACCCGAATTGGGAAGGGGCATTCCTCTCTTGTTCAGCTTGAGCGGTTCTGCTTCAGGAAGCTCATCCGAGATGCTCGCAGTAAGTGTAGACTCTTTGATACTATTGTCACCCCCATAGCCTTATATGCAGCAGAGACATGGTGTATTGGCCTCCCTTCATCACATTGGGCCAGCATTTCACGATTGTAGACCACCATGTTAGCTCATATGATTCGGGCGAAGCCTTCAGTTCCACATGAGATCCTTCTTGCAGAGTTTTCCATTCCACCCATTCAAATATATGCCGCATTCCAGCTTATCGCATACATTCAGAGAATCCAAGCTCTGCTCGATGAGGATATGAGATATACACAGACAACACTTGTTTCCTCACACTTTCTTCGTGACCAGGGTTATCGACTATCGTGGTTCTCTCAGGCATCCCATTTCCTCCTTGAGTCATTTAGTATCTCCATTACAGAGCTCCCCTCAAGTACTCATCAGTATATCAGGTGCATCTTATATCGGGCATATCTCGACCGTACTTGGGGGCGACAGCTTGGGGTTAAACCCGGCTACTACTGGACTCATTTTATTGAGCTTGACATAGCAGAGTTCCCAGTCTTACCACATTATTTCTACTCGAGACTATCACATTGCCTGAGATTTACATTGAGACAGCTCCGCGTATCATCACATCAGTTGGCTATTGAGACTGGTAGATTCCAGGGTACCCCGAGAGGAGCGGATTTGCCAGTTATGGTCTTTAGAGGAGGTGGAGTCAGAGGAGCACTTTATTTTTAGGTGCCCGATATATTACGAGATCAGAGGGAGATACCATTGTTTGTTCCGTGACACACCTGTCACCTTACGATCGCTCATAGCTTATGAGGATTCCCGATGCGCGGCACTCATGATACGAGAGATGTTTATACTACGACAAGATTTGTATCAGACAGCCCAGCAGAGTCAAGTTTCTCAGCCTCAGATCACTTCTTTCTTCTCCAGGAGGAGAGGACGAGTATTTGATGACGGTGACGACGACGACGATGATGATGACCTAGCATTTGGATCAAACCCGTTTTGTACATGCTGGAACTTTGTTCGTAGTATCCTTGAATTTTAGAGAATCACATGCATATAAGTAAATTCTGGGTATCATGCCTTGTTTCAGTGATCAGATAAAATATGGAAAACTAAAATTCTACAATAAGCACCAGTGAAAATGCACCAACATATCTTCATTGTCGTTGTTTGTTGATTGGAAGACCCAAGCTAACCATCTAGACTTCAGTTTATTTATGTTCATAGGCTCTCAATTGCTCTGTTCGCTTCTACAAATATGTTCGACTTCAAACATTTTGCATCGTGTTCTCAATGAATTAGGTAGGTTCACGAGCAGAGGCTAGTGGCATTGCAAAAGCAGGTGCAAAAATGGTGATGGCTGTAGCTTGTGCAAAGGTGTGTGTGCTGCCTCTCTCTCTCTCTCTCTCTCTCTCTCTCTCTCTCTCTCTCTCTCTAATAAGCAGACTCCAGACTCAATAGATGACCTCTCATGGAAAGTAGCAACAGACAAAGTTAATAGTTGGAAAGAAGCATGTAATCTACTCTCTTGTAAATCAAATTTTCAAACATTTGCCTGTTTTATGTCTCTTACAATCACATTGTTTGAAGCTTGTGTTGATGATATTAATCTGTGCTAATAAATTTGGAGAGACCAAAATGGCTCGGAAGACGTAATGTTTGATCAAAGGTGAATTGTTAAGGTCTGCATCTCCCATGCTCAGAAAGTCAAATAAATGCTAGTCAGGAAGAGTTCAACAATTTAGACTCTCTGTGCTGCACTTGGTAGCTTGCTGTCTATCTTTTCAAGTAGTTCCAACAGAGTTCTTTACAGTTTTTGTACAGCTATCGTTTTGATGATGCGAATGTGTTTTTCTTTTGACTTGGAAGTTATGGTAGGTTACTTGATCCTTTATACTGTGAACTAGTAACCTACATCATTGAATCATTTCATTTCTTTCACTACGTTTCTCCCTCGGAACATGACTGTGCTTGCATTTGGGTTGTAAAAGATATCTTCCCTATAAAAGAAGAAGAAAAAGTGTTATAGTGAAAGGCTAGTGACCATTTTTGCTGGCTCCTTTAGGTGAAGCAAGCAAATGAAGACAAACATACAGCTCTTATTGCCAAAAGCACCACTGTAGTGAAAGATACAGGCTTGACTAGGCTAGCTCCCTCCCAAAAGTAGACAATAAGGAGAAATGGAGGTCCAACACTGAAGCAAGCTACAGTTTGAAGCACGTGTCATCAGCCTTCATTGTTCCATTAGAGCTTCAAATAGGAACTAGAATTTATGCCTAAGGCTGAATGTTTTCTGCACAAATTAGAAAAACTCAAAATAGCTCTCCTTTCTTCAAGAAGAGAGGATTCAAGGTTATTGTCCTTTTCTTGGGCAATGTTTAGATTGGTTTCGAACCTAGTTTCTGCACAAACTGTAGAGGAAAGAGATGATCTTGGGTTAGCACCCTCCAGTAGCTGGAACTGTTCCTTTAAGGAAACCTCTTCGATGAAAAGAAAGTTCATTGACACCAAGTTCTGAATACATTAATAAGCTAGAGTCAAGAGCAAATGAAAGTAGCAGGGAATGTGAAATGCTGGTTTTCCAAGAAAGAAACATAAAAGTATTGGCTCTAGGTTGTTGCAGCACTAGGAACTATGTTACAGACGCTCTCCTCCAACCAAGCAACACTCAAAAACTAACCAGCTAATAAGTCTCCCAACAAGGTATATAAAGGCTTCTACAAATTCCATCTTATGAGATGATTTACTCAAATGGGGCACTGGCCAAGTGACTAGATTGAGAAATTGGTTAAATCATATTGTTAAGTAGTGATTAACGAGAGCTCAAGTGGTTCCACAGACATATTACCATGAAATAAGATTCAAAGGGTTATTTAATGAGTTGAATGAGTTTGAGATTCTAATAGAACTAAAGCTTCAATCGGTTTTGAAGATACCTGCATTTATTTGTAGCTTTTGAGTGAATAAAGTGTCAGCTAAAAACTTAGGGCCATTTTTTTTGCTGTAGTTGATAATTCATGCTGATCCTTGGATTGTTTAAAACAATGTGAGTGGATGTATTCTTTGAGACAAGTTTTCAGTAGTTTTGAGTTGTGAGGTTTGGAACTATTTTTTTAACACTCTTTTTTTAGGGTTTGAGAATTGCATCGTCCATTCATCTTATTCCACATCTATTGTGTTTTTATTTGTCATGAATTTTTTTTCAGATTTGTTTCTTAATTGGCATTCGATAATCACAGAATTAGCTTCTACTTGGGTTATTGTACTAGTGGCCCCATCTTACACCCCACAGGGTTTAGAGCTTCATCACACCTTAGTGAAAAGTGACCCAACAGGAGTGAGGAGTCGGTTGGAGCCTTTGGGCCTCTTGGACCTCATATGGCTGCAACATCCTATGTCATGACTAGGAGCGGTGCATGACATCAGTCTGTCATCAAAATTCTAAGGTTTCATGAATGATTCTGGGGGGTGTCTATGTCATATGTGAAAGATAGAATATATAGCCACATCAAATACTCCATTAAGGAGGTGCGATTACATGTAGTTTAAAGGTTGCTAAGGACAATGCAGAGTGATGGTTAAGCTCATGGAGGCCTATCCACACATTGTCGGGACACCTAGTGCCGTGCCTTGCCCTAGATCATTTCATACAGGGCATAACTTAGACATTGTGACAAGTAGACATATGCATAGATGATGGTAGGTTCGCCACAAAGACGCTCAGAAACATGCCTTTTTAGACACAACAGCCAAAGCCTTACTACCATTGAGCTTTCAGTAAGCAGATTTGCCGATTGGTCTGGTTCTATGCAGATTGCTGGATACGAAGCTACAGAACAATGCAGGTTGGGGACTGATCAATGGGTTGCATGGGATATGTGCAAGAGCAAGGAGGCAAGAGCAATCGAGGATGTCATCGGAATTCGGGAGGCCTTCTGGCTAAAGCTTGAGAACCTTCAGCATCACACTCAAATCTATTTGCAACTCTGAGGGTAGTGGCATGGGACTACTATATGATTTCATGGATTGCATTGGAGAGGCCTTGAAGACCAATACTGTTCTTTGATAGACGGGAAACTACATTCTTTATTTGTCTTTCAAACCTTTTTTTCCAACTATATACTATATACTATGCTACTAAAGCATGTTAAACATTTTAAATTTGATCTCCTTTCACAACTTCATTTTTTCTTTTTGTGTTTGTGATTGAAATGTGAATTTTCATTTATGGTTTTGACATTATCTTTTGTTTTGTAAACCACGGTGAGAGATTCCTGAAATCTGGCAGAATGAGTGGAAATTGTTCCACAGACCAATTCATCTGGTCTGTTCTATCATGCATCGTCTTTGCTGGTGGCTTGCTCTCTCTCTATATAGATTCTAAACTCGTTTGAGACTGGTCTACCTTCAGTTGGTCTAGACTCTACAGTGGTGACGTGGACATGATGCCTAATGATGCTAGAGGCCCAGCTCGTGACATTCAGGTTTTATTGCAGTGACTTGTGATCTTAAAAGAGTAGGAGACCTATGTGAATATAACTAGAAGGTCCTCTTTTTTTCTCTTTTGGGAGACAGTATTCCAAGATTAGTTCACTTGCACTACAACTCCTCTCCTAAGATTGCACTGCCAGTGCGTGTGAGTTGAAGTTTTCGACCTTCGGGCTAATTCACATGAAGAGAAACAGAACAGACTCTATATTAAACAGGTTGAGAAGTTGGTGGATGTACTGGTAATCTATAGTGATATATCAGATGCAAGAGATCACGAGGCCATGCAGCATTTCTTTGAGTATTTATTTCAATAGGCATGATGCAGATGAATTTTGATTATCTGGTGGCTTGTAACATAGCTAATTCTCTTTGCAGAGTCGTGTATTTGGTTTCACTGCTAGACGGCAGTACCACGACTGTAAGATGTCAGAGGAGAACCAGTGCATAATCTTCTTTTAACAATGAGGCTACTTTCAAGTGCGCTCATGGTATCAAGTTGGTAGTACAGTCCAGATGTCTCCTCAATGGGATTCAGGGTGCGGTTATGGTTTGAATCATATGATTGCAGCAGCATTGGCATTTCCCCTACCTTGCTCTTTGGATGAGGGTGATAGGTCATAGGAGAGACATGAGATGAGGATAGAAGTCAAAGATTGTCACAATGATCTTGTATTTCATCATCATCTTGTACTAGTGGATAGGTTTGAATTTGAGAATCTACAAAGATCATATGTTAAAGTTTAGTGCTTACAGATCCTAGGACTCAGATCTATCTACTACATACCACATTCATGATTATATGTGTATGATATCTGTTGGACTCCTAACCTTGAGGCTTGGATCTCTCACTGCAGGCTTCAGCTAGTATATGGTTTGCATGACTTGCCATGTTGGATCGACTGTTATGCTGTGATACACATGTAAATTTTGTTTTCAGATCCACTTCACTCAGCTTGAATCTTGATTTGAATTATAACTTCAGTATGATTGATATTGGAAACATTATTCATACATTTGCAATATATATTTATGGTAGATACAAAATTTTCAGATTGAACTTTAAATTCTATATGCTTTGCAAATTCTGTACCCAATTAACTGTGGTTTCCGTTTTTCAGTACGCCTGATGCTTCTAAGTTTTAGCTTTCAACATCTAGCACACTTACATTTCAATGTTTAAATATCATCAGAGTCCCAATTCTAGTCTCCAGAGCCAGAAGTTTCACAATAGGAATTAAAATATTCTGTTACATTATAGCTTCTCAGAACGTAATCACCTTTTGTCTGTCTTATTAGAATGATCCCATCTGTTACATATAGCTTCTCAGAACGTAATCACCTTTTGTCTGTCTTATTAGAATGATCCCAGCAAAATTCCAAACCTCAAATTTCAATGCTTTATGGAACTTGATTTAAGTTTCACCCCAAAAAAATCAATGCATGCATCTTTGGTTTGTTTCTTGATTCAACTTGGTTGGTAACTATGAGCACCACATAACGTCCATAACTAAAGCAGTATCAAATTATGTTAACCTCCTAATGCAATGTCAAGAGGACGTTTCTCATACAATATATTCAGTCTTTGCTCAACGAAAGTCACCCTTGCATAGAAAGTTTTCACCTTGAACTTTTCTCCAACTCACAAACACATTGTGGCACTTCTGCAGGTACCAAAGATTACAGTAGTGGTTGGAGGAAGTTATGGTGCAGGGAATTATGCTATGTGTGGCCGTTCCTACAGTCCAAACTTTCTCTTTTTTTGGCCCAATGCTAGCATTTCCGTAATGGGAGGCTCTCAGGTCTAATTACAGTCTCCGTCTTACCAGACTTATTCAAAATTGGTACAGAGATATATGATATTGCTTTTTGCTGATTCAAGGAAATTTTTATATGAAATCAATTCTTAAGAACACCCATATGTGTCTGCATATGAACATGAAATTGCTGCCTTGAAGTGTCTGCATTTGTACATCTATCAACATGTTCTGAAGTTGACATTGGATGACAGGCTGCTGGAGTTCTTGCACAAGTTGAAAGAACGTCCCTCCATCGGCAAGGCATCCTGGTGAGCGGACATAACAAGGTTATGAGGTTTACACAGCACTAACTTGAATTCTTTAAGACATGGGTTTTCATGTAGTTCTTGTATCCGGTCATGTTGGTAACTTGTGGCTTGCCAGTTCTTGCTTTCCAAGGGGACAAGGGTACAGTTGAAGGACCTAACTGCAGATACTAGTATTGGGAAGAAGTCTATATTTTTCACCCCAATACTACTGCCTGTAACCGATTCCAAATAAATGCTGTTTAGTTTGATTGCAGTGGAAAGATTCGCCACAGTGTTACTTCTTAAAATCTAACAGGATCTGCAGCTTGCTTGTGAATAGTATCTGGAAATTTGCTAGATGTGTAACCTCCTTTTGAATTTGTCCTTTAGAAGGGGAATCTATTGTTACCTTCTGCTATCCATGCCAACTGATTTTATGGTTTTGATCTGACTGAAGTGGAGTCCTGAAGACGAGGAGAAGTTTAAAGCAAATGTAACCCGGAAATATGAACAAGAAGGCAGTCCATACTATGCTACAGCAAGATTATGGGATGATGGCGTCATTGATCCGGTGGACACGAGACATATTTTGGGCCTATGCCTTTCTGCTTCTTTACAAAAAGCGCCAGAACTTTCTCGTTATGGTGTTTTTCGCATGTGATCAAAAGGAAATAGCAGAAGGCATAAACTTGATTGCATTATTGTGCTATTCTTTTGTGGTCCCAAATGCTTAGTCAGAAACTCATGGATTCATGCTGTTCAATGCTTGATCGTCTTCAAATCCTGCCAAAAGATTAAGACAGATTTAACTTTTGTAGGCTGTAGGGTTACGAATCCATGTCAATCTACTGTGTCAGCTGGAAGAAACGAATCTGTCATTTTTTTTGGTGCTAGAACCTGTCCGATATGATGACATGTGGCGGCTATTCAGTCCCCCAAAATGTGTTGATAGATTGATCTTGGCGTCTGCTATATCGTACTGCAAATATTGGGGTGGGTTCCAGGCTAAATCGCTTGTGAAAGTCACATAGAATATGACTTTTAACACATGACTACAAATTTCATTCTTTGGCCGAACGCCTGAGGTAAATTTCCTTTGGCTAATTCAAAATTTCCGCATCTGTGATTGTGGTAGTTGATCTTATTGTCATGTGAGTTCTGGTTCCTCATTGTAGGAAAATGAATAAGGGAGGTCTATTTTGAGTGTCAAGGAAATCTCAGATTTCTCATTTATAATTACCAGCACATGTTTGCAAACTTGCTTGCCTGTTTACCGGGAGGGGCACATTTGCAAATACCGCTCTAAGAAACCCTCATCTTCCTATATATTTTTTGGTTAGAAGTTTGTATGGGAAGTTTTGTAGGACCAGAATACTTAGAAAGTGCATGAAATAGTTGATTTTGTGAGCATTTACTTGATTTTTGAACAAAAAAAGTTGTTTCTTTTCACACACCGCGGACCCACGTTTGCAAATGTGGCAAACCACGTTTAAGTTTGCAAATGTGGCAAATGCCAAATGCGCTCACCACATTTGCAGACATGGGTCCTGCAGAACTTTGGGCATGTGCTGATGCAAACCTATTTGCGCATTTTCTGGGAACTGTGCTGGAGACAACTAAGTAGGAAAAAGAACCTACAGTACTTTTGCCTACTTACTGTAGTTTTGGTGGTTTATTCCAGCAGCCAGTTACTCCAGACATCCCTGCTTTGATGCAAACGCATATGTATGTTTGCAAACGTGTGAATGCGTTTGCTGGTAACTGTGCTGGAGACAAAATTAAGTGGGAAAAGTTTGCCTACTTAGGTTGATTCCACACGGAAGAGTTCAGGGCCATTTCAAAATTTGCACTTACCCCTCAATTTGAAAGCCCAGGCCCTTCACGTCATTCCATGTGGAAGTCCCTTTCATTTGAAGGGCAAGGCATTTAATGTTTAAATTTAAATTAGATAAGGTATTTATGTTTTTTAGTGGAGGGGAGAGAAAGGGCTCACCACTTACCCCCCATACTCCAAGAGGCCCAAGGGGAGAGAGGCCCAAGGTACTCCCCTATTATCTTGAGTTACCTTAGGCTGGCACATTTCAATGCCACCTAGGGGCAACTCTCACCCCTTGTGAAAGGGGGGGGGAGGACTCTTGGAGTGGCTCCACCAATCAAAGTGGAGTATTGGGGCCTCTTGGACTTTCCTCCCACTCCATGTGAAACCACCCTTATTGTGGTTTTGGCTCAAAGTATCCAACCATCCATGTTTGTGTACATTGTACAACAAGACTTGCTAGAAATTACTGGAAAGTGCCAATGCTTCACATAAAGTCTATAGATAATTTCATAGGAACATGTACCAAAAGGTTGAAGCTCAAAAGTGTAGCTAAGAAAGAGGTCACTATCACCACTTGCTTTTGAACAAGAAGGCTCATTTGTTTGTTTGAATTTTTATCCTATTCGGTGGCTATAACGATATAATTTATGGAATTGAAGATGTAAAAAACTATATTATATGATTACATGTGGATTCAGTGCATGGGCAGACAATGTGGGTTCTACACTCTATATATCCTCACCTGTGTCCATGAGGATCATTGAAAGTCTACGACCATTATGCTGTCGGATTGGTAAGTGCTTCCTATCTTAGTGATTTGCCAAATTCCCTTAGTGCACGAGGGCTAGATCAAAGGAGATCTAGGATTGTTTGGATTGGTTTAGTCTAATGCACTTCCCCATTGTGTTCTCGGAGCTATACCCGGATTGGGAGCCTTGGGAGACATTTTAAAGTGAAAGAGAGGAAACACAAATGTAAAGAATCTTGGTGAATCCAAACGCAAGAATTGCCTTAGAATGTGAAATGAATTGTGCTACAACTGCCACGACACAAATGGATAAGAAATCCACACAGCTTGGGCTTTAGAATCAAATCAAAACTACTGTTAAGAAAACAAGATCACACCAATAAAGTCTCAAGCTCTATAAGCTAGAAGTGCTCCTCTTTGGAGCCTTTGTTTTTATCTTCCATTGCAAAATGACAAACAAAATTGGAGACTAACTATTCACGCTCTCTAGAGTGACCTTTGTGGTCATCAAATTGAATCAGAGCCTATACTTATAATTTTGGTCACAGCCACATTTATTTCTTTGCAAGGTCTTATTCCAAGGTGTTGTAAAATTATGACATCAAAGCATTGATCCTTATTGAGGTTATTAATATTTTTACTCTACAAGATTCACCACTTATTATTTAAAACATGATACTTGATACTTGTTGAAATTTTTGTATTCTCTAACTCGTTATTTTGTTGAAAGTGGAATTGTAGTTGAATTTTCTAGAGCTCTGCATATTTGAAAGCTTGTTGTTACATGCTCCCTCTAGTTCAGTTTCGTGTGACTAAAAGTTTAATATTGAGGTTATTCTAAAACTTGGTTCCAAAAAGACTTTGTACTGGTGTAAGGACATTATTAAAAAAATCATGCACTTAATTAAAAATTAAACAAATCGAAACTGAAAAAATATCTCTTAATAACATTGTTGGTAATAATTTCAAGGTTGGATCTCTTTAGTTGTTAAAATGTTTTGATATGCATAGCAAGCCTTATAAGGTTTTAACACGGGAGTTGTAACAAACACACTTCTGTGCAAAAAGTACAAACAGGACCAAGAGTGGATCCTAATCTGATCCTCAAGAGGGATCGGTTGTCAGATTACTTGATCTATCAATCTACTTCAGATTAAGATAAATCTAGATCAATTCTAGACACAAAATCCTAACAAGAACAATTATTAATTGAAGGTAAGTGTACTTTATGGTTTCACACGTGTGAAACATTGTCTGAGTACGGACTCCAACCTGAAAATCAAGTACACATTGATAGAACCTCAAAACAATCAAAACAAATGTAGACAAATGGAGAGGAACACTCAAAGTTGCTTCCAAAACCAAGATTGGTGTCTCACACTGATTATGGCCGAATGTGGCTTTATATATACAATAAGTGGGAGCTCATGGTATTGATCATCCCTTTGATCCCACATGTGTGAAGGTGCTTTGTCATATGATGATTCATCATGCAAAACTGACACTTGGACAAAACCTTTTATTTTGAGCACTTTTGGTCCATTTTCTTTCTATATGGAGATCTACTTGAAAATCTTCTAGAAATCAAAATTCGTCTACTTCAGCTTATTCCACACATGTGAGCTGTCCTCTACACATGGGATGTGACACCTAACCAAAGAATGTGGCTCATGCAAGCAATGGATTGATGCCATTTGTCATATGTCTAGAAAACTAGCTTTTGGCTTTTTTAGCCACTAGAACTTGAATTAAATCATATGTACAACCTATATGATTATGGTACATGACAAGTACACTATTTTCACACGTGGGAACAGGCTCCACACATGTGTAATCATCCTATATACATGATTTTTGGCCTCTACCAAGCTTATTTTTGCATTTTTCACGCTCCTTAAAAATCTAGCTTGATGGAAAACATGATGATCTTGAACTTGACTCCATGGGCTGAATTGGTCTTTGCTGGTTCAAAAGGTGTGAAGATCAGCCAATGAGCTTGATGTTGATCTGAAATCACCATATCCATGATAGTGCTTCTTTGATGTTGACATCTTTGATGAGCTTGAGAGCTTTGCACCATCCTAGCACTTCCAAAATTGATTCCTTCCTTGATCTTGAGGCTTGCTCCTTCTTCATGTGCATGCTCCTCCATGAGAAAATAAAGATTTCTTCTTGACTTATTAGGATCACAAAGATCTATCATCATGTTACCATGATCTAGAGAATTAGACTTATCCAAATTGGCAAGACTATGCTTGCTATAATAACAAAGTGTTTGCATCATATCTTCATGCTTGTTTACCATGCTAATCTCAGATCTAATGAGGCTAAATACTTCATTATGGAGATAAGTGTCTTTAGAAGATGATTCACTTACTCTCATAAAGAGTTTACAATTTGCCTCAATACAAATTTTCAAACTATGAGTGAACAAATCACTTTTTCTCTTACATGGCTCAAGAGCATACATTTGATGAAATAACCATTTGCTTTCTAATTGATTTAAAATCAATTTCAACCTTTTAAGAACATCGTCTATGTTTTCAAGAGAGACTTCATACTCAACTAGTATGGCTTTACTCCAATTTGGAGATGCAATGATCTCACTAAAGCAAATTGATTTATCAAATGACATAAGAGAAGTAAGTATGAGATGTATATCACATGAGATATGCTCCTCTTTCCCTTGAAATGTGAGCCACATAGAATCAACCATATTTCTTGAGTTTCTTTTTGGAATCACAACTTGAGAAGATCTCTCCTCCTCAATCCTTGGCACACTTGAACTTTGAGATGATTCTTTAAGATCCTCTTCATGGTGCTCCTCCTTGATGGAAATCCGAGACCTCCATGTCTCATAATGATCACAACAACCATGACCACACAATATGCACTTCCTATGATTATCAAAATTACTTATGCTAGAAACATAAGTCCAAAAATCACCACAACTTGGCATGATTTTTCTAATATTGAAATCAAAAGGCATTTCCATCTCAATAAGGCTAACTACTTGCTTATGGATATAAGTGTCCACTTTGGATGCTTCACTTATTCTCATAAGAAGTTTACAACTTGCCTTTAAGATTGAAAACTTACAATTTTTATCTTTATGAATGAACACATCATTCATGATCTTATTGAAACCAAAAGATCCTACATTATGAAGATATTTCTATTTCCTTGACTTCATAACTAATGTAAACTTACAAGGAAAACATATTTTGCTATCTTTTAAGGCATCACACTCAACTGGTATTGCCTTAATCCACCTTTGAGATACAAAAATTTCTTCAAAGCAAAATGGTTCTTCATAAGTTGACATAAGAGCATAAATCAAACTATTTTCAATTTGTGATTGCTCCTTATTTTTGATTGATTTCTCTTGGATAATAACAATAAGTTTGAACTTGTCCAAAGTTCCAATCTAAATACTTTCCAAGGACATAAAATAAATCCAAGTTACTTTCATGAAAGTGACATCTATCTTTGCATCTTGAACCAAACAATGCACTTCCAAATGAAAAATTTCAAAAGATTTGACATGTTTTGTGATGGACTCTTGAAGACAAATCTTGCAAGTCCTTGTGAGACTCCAAGCCTCATTCACCTTTCCACAAAGGAAACACCTTTCCTTGGACTTGTCCTTCTTGTATTTGCATTTTGAACTTGAAATTCCATCCTTCACCTCGGCCCCCTTGCTTTGGTTCTCCTTGGATGGACTGGTCTTCTTTTTGTAGTATCTTGAGAAAAAATATATTCCCTTGCCACAAAGGTTGCACTCAGGATCCTTTCTTTCCTTCAATATGATGTCACCTATTGATGTCATGTGAATAAAAACTTGTGATATTATTCTACAAATGTAATTTGTGACTTTCAAGAGACTAGATTTGAACATCTTCAACAATCTAGAAAGATCTACAAAAGATCTAGCTCACAAACCTAAGAATCAATCTTCACAGTAATGACTAGTCACTTGGAAACTTTGTTTTGATCACTAAGACAAAAGCACACAATCTTTGAATCAAATCACTAAAGAAATAAGATCCAATCTCCTATTGGACTCATCAAATACCAATGAGTCTTTCTTTTGAAAGTTGAAATGGATATGAAAAAGGTTTGACACCTAGATTTTCCTTTTCACTTGACTAGTTCTCTCAACACTTGAGATTCTTGAACAAAAGATGGGTTTTGTTTCAAATACATGAAAATCAAATTTAATCACTTCTTTTGGACTCACTCTTGACCCAAATAATCTCACACTTGAGATTTAGAATGAATTTTCTCAACCATGCATGAATACTCAAATATGGACTCCTCCTCATTCTAGACATCCAATGGGATCTCAAATTGACCTTCACACTCTCACAAAGAAAGTTTGAATAGAACTAATTTGAGTTTCATACATACTATGTCAATTTTTGCTCAATAAATTGACTCAATCACCCCTATTGGATTCCACCAATTACTCTACCTCTTAAGACTTGGAATGAAATTCAAAATCAAAAGTGGTGATTTTTTTCAATAAGATATTGTGCTTCAAAGAGCTAATGCCACTTAGAAAAATTTGATCACCTAGGAAGAGACAAACTCTCCACCAATAACAACACATAATGAGCTCCTAGATCTTGCCCTCTACAAAGGAAGGAACTCTTAGGAAATTGGATCTCTCTCTACACATTTGTCATAGACAACTTAATGACTCTTTTCAAACCTTACAATCACTCAAACAAATTGAGTAGGGTTGAACAATGGACTTGGATCTCAATCTCTTTTCTAGAACTCTCAATTGAAGCCAATCTATGTCAAATTCTACAAAAGATTTGCATAGATGCTCTATATGCACTAGAAACTCTCAAAGGTTTCACTTGGAGGACAGATCCAAAGATGTTTTCTAGCAAATTGATGCTTCTAAACTTGACCCTATCACTCTTGAACAAATCTAGAGTGATGATACAATGGATTTCAAACTCACACCTTGCATATCACTCCTTAATCTATGATTTTTAGCGAAATCTCTCTTAACTTCAACATACACTCAAAAAATCAGAGAAGATCAATTAATGCACCTATTTTAAGCTTTAATTTTAATTTTTTGGCTGATCTAATCCAAGAACTAATCAAAGGATTAGATTTATTATAGAAAATGCTTGATTTTGCAACAAAAATCACTCAAATTGGGTATGTGAGTCAAATTCTACAAATTTTTGAAATTTCTCAGCCAAAACCGGAGCGGTACGGTCTCACACGTGTGAAAAAGGTTCCTACAGCCCACAACAAGATCTGGACCAAAAATTTTGAGAATAGCTATCAAATCCAACTCGCTACACAAAATTTGACTAGTTTCCAAAAAACTGCTAATTTTGGCTTTGATTTGGATTAACCCTATCAATTTCAACAAAACCTCTTGTACTAGGCTCTGATACCAGGTGCAAAAAGTACAAAAAGGACCAAGAGTGGATCCTAATATGATCCTCAAGAGGGATTGGTTGTCAGATTATTTGATCTATCAATCTACTTCAGATTAAAATAAATCTAGATCAATTCTAGACACAAAATCCTAACAAGAACAATCATTAATTGAAGGTAAGTGTACTTTATGGTTTCACACGTGTGAAACATTGTTTGAGTACGGACTCCAACCTGAAAATCAAGTACACATTGATAGAACCTCAAAACAATCAAAACAAATGTAGACAAATGGAGAGAATCACTCAAAATTGCTTCCAAAACCAAGATTGGTGTCTCACACCGATTATGGCCAAATGTGGCTCTATATATACAATAAGTGAGAGCTCGTGGTACTGATCATCCCTTTGATCCCACGTGTGTGAAGGTGCTTTGTCATATGATGATTCATCATGCAAAACTGACACTTGGACAAAACCTTCTATTTTGAGCACTTTTGGTCCATTTTCCTTCTATATGGAGATCTACTTGAAAATCTTCTAGAAGTCAAAATTCGTCTACTTCAGCTTATTTCACACATGTGAGTTGTCCTCTACACATGGGATGTGACACCTAACCAAATAATGTGGCTCATGCAAGCAATAGATTGATGCCATGTGTCATATGTCTAGAAAACTAGCTTTTGGCCTTTTTAGCCACTAGAACTTGAATTAAATCATATGTACAACCTATATGATTATGGTACATGACAAATACACTATTTTCACATGTGGGGACAAGCTCCACACATGTGTAATCATCCTATATACATGATTTTTGGCCTCTACCAAGCTTATTTTTGCATTTTTCACACTTCTGTGAACAAAAGTGTGTGTTGAACCCTTGCTCACTAGCTAGGAAATAATTAGGGATAAATGTGTCAAAATTCATTTTTGTCAATCTAATTTGAAAGTAGACTTGCTTATGCATTGGATCCTAAGATCCTCTAGAAAAATGTTATCTAGATCGACAAGGAAATGGCCTAGAAGATTTTACATACTTTGGTGGAGGGATGTGAGTAGTAGAGAGCAATAAATATGAGTAGTTTATCCTATTATTTTATGTATAAATACATTTATGCAATGAATATATCTTGTGTTTTGGTTTTGTCATTTCTACACAAGCACACATGCACTAAATTATTTGTAGTTTTTATTATACAGGATGCTCCCAACTTTGCTAATTTGGGTGCTACTTTTCAAAATTTGACATAACAACTTTGAACGAATTTATTTATCTCTACAAGACTCCAACTTGAAGAAACACCTTGGTGCATTTTTAAACTAATAGGTACATTGATGAGAAACATATATACATCCCAAAAGGGGAAGTTTAATCAAATGTAAGCTCAAGCAAGAGCGAAGCTTGCATTACAACTAAGACTAGTTTAGATCCTGACTTAAAAAAAAAAAATTAAAAAAAAAAAAAAGTGCAAAAACTATGATGATGTCAGTGAGAGTATGCCAATTGACTACAATGGATCAAAAAAGTGAAGCATTAGAGAAAATATGGGCCCAAAAGGGCCCTATAAGAAATGCCATGTAGGAGAGAAAAAAAAAACTATACAGTAATTAAAATATCATTTTTTAACTTTTTTAGGCATCTGCTCACACTACTTTTTATGTAAATGAATGCACCTTAGTTTAGTCACATCAAACTTCATTGGTGTTTAACCACAATTAAAGTATAATTTTTCAAAATGCTGAAATATTCCCTCCCAATAGTTGGAAACACTCAAAAATTTGAATTAGGAGTGACATTTCATAAACAAAGCCTACGCCATCTCTATCTCCAAGGTCGTTAGTGCCATCTCCAGCTTTGTTATTGTCATTGTGTTGTTTGTTACTATACTAATGTACTGATGATAAAGCTTTATCATCTTCATGTGGATCTGTCACCAGAATATGCTCCGCTCAGGACAAGAAATTCAAAGCAACCCAAATTGTCAACTTCTGATATCAAAGCCAGCCAGCCAATCTACTTGCTTGGAAGAGAATGAAGGCTCCATCTATGTTTTAGAAGGATGGCATTTTGTATCCGAGGGCGCTTCCTTTCTTCTTCACAGCCTAACATCAGTGGATTTATTCTTGCAACATTATACTCAATTACATTTTTCCTACTTTTGGAGAAAAACATTGCAAGAACCATACACAATAAACATTCCAATCACCACACACATGGGGACAAACTCGTCATTGAATTTCAAGAAGCTGACACCTACATAGTTTGGATACTACTTCATGGTGTTCGAGCATTTGGCGGCTATGTGAGACCATTTATGGAGGATGGTGGCCAACACTGTATTCGATGAGTTCAGAGCCCATGGTGAGGATTCGGTATATTTCTAGATGACTGTATATGGAGATGAGTTCTAGACATGGGCATTGGATCTTATTGATGTACTGAGGCCTGTTTGTTGTGTGCTACACCTAGTAGACCGAGAGGGGTGCACTCTTGGTCTCATATACGAGTTCATGGACCGCATGGGGGAGGCGCTGACCAGATCTAGCTTGGATGAGGTCAAGTACAATTATTTTTTCCTATCTGTGCTATGTTTCCATTTCATCTTGTAATTTTGCATGAGGAATGACTAATGACTATAATGTGTCTTGTGTTGTTGGGTGTTGCAAGAGGTAGGAACCGATAGACATTGGGCAGCAGAGGTGGGACTATTTCTACAAGCCCATCCACGCGGTACACATGTTGCATCCCTTGTGGCGCACCACCAGACGAGCGGGGGACCCAGAGCTCCATAGAGGATGGCTAGAGTACACAGATCGAGTGTATCGAGGGCCAGGTATTACATTAAAAATTTCAATTTATCTTCTAAGGGTTTTCATGGTGCATGCGCGTACAATCTTGCTTGTATAGACATTGACTTGTGAAATCGTTATTTTGCCCTCATGTGGGGCTGAGCGCCTCAACATCATCAAGGGGGCCTTGCTGAGGTTTGAGAGAGGGGTTGGAGTATTCGGCCATGAGAGGTGCCAACAAAGGGAGGACCAGCTCCGTCTAGTGATATGTTGGGGTTGTTATGGTCGTCGCCAAAGCTCCAACGCCTGGCAGAGAGAGTGTTGTCTCGAGATTGTTTAGCTTTCTCTTGTGAGTGGAACTGGAGTAGCTGGTCCATATAGCACATGAAGAAGAGGAACCAGCTATCAATTGAGCACTGTAGATGATGGGTCTATGTGTCCAGCAATGCACGGATGCTACGACGATACGGCAGAGACGAAGGGCCTTCTTGAGGTTTGTTTTTCTCACCATTGCTTGCCTTGCATATGCTTCTCGTCATTACTAGTTTTTGGGTATTTTATAGGCTCTGCAATGAAACTTGTAAGGTGACTCAATGTCTGTCATGGTTGTAGGTGAACCCTGACTCCTACATGCTCGATACGGACGCCACCATTCCATGAGCACCCCAGACGCAGTCTGATGTCGATGAGGAAATCCTTCGAGATCTGCACAGACATATGGATGTCGAGGCCCGCTCTACACGATGTTAGCAGAGAGCACACAACTACATACATTGGCACTTTGTCACGCACATAAGACGGGGTCAATTTGAAGCTCGTGATGTTTGTATGGCAATGCACGTAGGAACAACTGACGCGTGGTAGAGCCACGCCGATGCATTTTTCAGCAGGTACACACCCTCGCCCGGCCAAGAAAAGGAGGATTTTTTCAAATTGAATTTTGTGGTAGAGCCATGCGTGGCTCTACCACTCATTGTTGTACCACACCTAAAAATTTGCGCAGCCACGTGGCAAAATGCAAAGTTTTTGTTCTCTGAAGATTTGCTACGACGTGGAAAATTTCCAAGATTTGCGTGGCTCTACCACGCGTGGGTCTATCACGCAAAATTTTTAAGGCGTGGAAATGAAATTTGGGTTGCTCAATGTATCGTTTGTGATTTGGCAACAATTTTAATTGTTAGGGGAGAGAGAGAGAGAGAGAGAGAGAGAGAGAGAGAGAGAGAGAGAGAGAGAGAGAGAGAGAGAGAGAGAGAGAGAGAGAGAGAGAGAGAGAGAGAGAGAGAGAGAGAGAGAGAGAGAGAGAGAGAGAGAGAGAGAGAGAGAGAGAGAGAGAGAGAGAGAGAGAGAGAGAGAGAGAGAGAGAGAGAGAGATAAGTAAATAAGGTATGTGTTTAAACAATGTAGGTTAGCATTCACTCATAGATTTGATAGTTAATCATTGTATTTTTTATCATTTGTCTTTGATTTGTAGAATTAAAAAAAGTTGTTGGAGAGAAAAGGGATCTTTTGGCAATCAAATGAGATATGTTATGAATCTTTAAATGTTGATTTTGTGAGATTAAGTGATGCATTTACATGTCATTCAATTAAATGGTTTGTTAAATTGTGTGGTGATTGAATCAATTTGGTTTTTGTATGATATGTTTTGATCTTAAGACTAGATTAAATAAACTTATACATTAAAAAAAAAAGATAGTTACTGATTGTATTTATTGACTTGCCTTTGATTGTTGATTCGTAGAATAACAATAATGATAGTTTTTGGAAAGAAAGGGATTTGATGAAGACAATCAAATGAGGTTTGTGGTCAATCTTTACATGGGAATTTTGTTCTTGATACTAGATTACACAAACTTTGACATCTATATGTGAGTTAAAATTGTGTTTATAAAACAATGATGATTTTTATAACAAAAACAAGATCATAATGCAATTATAGATGGTGAACAATAAATGAAATATAAATGAGTAAAAGTTAAAACAAACAATGCAACTATAGACAATAATTAAAATGTACAACAACAATTGATAGACATAGATGATGAAACAAAAATCATATATATATATAAAATCTGATTCATTGAAAAGGTACACTGAGTTTTGTTTGTAAGAAAGGGCTTGAAACAAAATCTCTTCCTTCCTACTTGCTACACTAAAGCTAAAAGGTAAACATTAAACAGGCAAAGACTCCTTAATTGTCATTGTCCGAATCCGAGTCTTGTGCGGAAGCTTGTCCTTCACTCTCATTTTTGGACATCTCCGCTTCCGCTTCCGCTTCTGCTTCACCGACTTCTTCACCCGACCCCTCCTCTACATAAGATGTCGAACTTCTCTACACATCACAAAAGATAACAAAAGTCAATAGCAAATAAGTAAAGTAAATGAAATTTACTAACAAGCAAGAAAAACTAATAAAAACGATTACTAATTAATAGAAGCAAATGAGATTAATATAGCAAGAATTTACCTAGGATGAATGCCGTGTTGAGCAAGATGGTCAACCAAAGCATTGTAACATTGTTGGTACCCAATCTTGTACTCGGCATTCGTGTATGTTCGCCCAAAATCTCTTTGCTATACAAACATGAATGCAATCATTTAGATATGAAAAGTGATTAGTAATTAAAAAAACATAACTATTTACTATAATAAAATGAAACTAAAAAAGCAAAACTTACAAATTGGGCTTGTAAATTGGCTTTTCCACCTTAGCCAAGGTGAATTTGGCCCAAGAGATTAATTCTTGATTTGGTCACTTCCCATTGCTGTTTGAAGCGATCGAGATTCGGATGCTTGGCCTCGTGTACCACCTTTGCCCATCTTTCTTTGAAGCCCACCCTGGCCCTTTTTTTTGGCCATTTTTTACATATTTTTGTAACGATTGGCGCTTATGACGAATATGCGTACACATACTTGTCAATGCCCATACCTCATCGAATCTATTTGATTGAGGAAACTCATTATTTAAAATCTCAAGTATCTTATTTTTGTCTTCTTGGTCTTGTTGCTCCCAAGGAGTATATAAGTTGTGGCCAAAATATTTGAGAGCAAGGTCGTGCATCCTATTGATCACGACGTTGCCCTAGTATCTTTGGTGATGGAGCCATCATCATCTAGATTATAAAACATATTTCACGATTCCTCCGATGGGATATCCATCGAAAAAATACTTCTATTAAAATCGGGCTCTCCTTCGGAAAGACAAAGTTGTTTCATTCTTAATAGGCCGAGATCTACCATCTTAAACTCTTTTGCTAAAGCAATTTTTACATCTCTAATTCCATCTAGATCATTACCACTCAAGATAATGTCATCTACATACAAAACAAGAATAATGATCATGCCATCATGAAAACTTATATACAATGATGGATCATAGGCACTCATTACAAAATTGATGGAAATGAGAAAAGAGTTTAGCCTAGAGTACCATGCTCTAGGTGCTTGCTTGAGCCCATAAAGGCTCTTCTTCAAAAAACACACCTTTCCTTCATGCTTTGCCTTGATGAAGCCCTCGGGTTGCCTCATGTAGATCTCTTCCTCCAAATAACCATTGAGGAATGCATTTATGAAGTCAAGTTGGAATAGCTCCCAATTGAAGGTTGTAGCAAGACTAATGATCAACCTGATAGTAACAAGCTTAGCCACAGGAGCAAAAGTCTCATCATAGTCAATGCCTTTGGTTTGTAAAAAACCTTTGGCAACAAGCCTAGCTTTATGCTTGCTTATTGATCCATCTTTATTATACTTCAATCTAAACACCCACTTGCAATCAAGAGGTTTCTTCCCTTGAGGAAGATCCACAAGATCCCAAGTATGATTCTCAATAAGAGCATCATACTCTACTTGCATAGCATCCATCCAACTTTTAGACTTACAAGCATCTTCATAGCATGTTGGCTCATCTAACATTGAAGTAAGAAAGGTGTAAGATGTGAAAGATGATGAGCCTTCCCTTTGATCACCTTGACCATCATAGGTGAGCCTCAATGGCTCGGATCTTGCCCTTGTAGATCTTCTTGGAGTTCTTGGAGTTCTTGCATCTTGAGGTGGATCCTCAAGTTCTTCTTCACTTGGAAGCTCCTCCTCCATCCTAGCATGATTCTTGGCATCAAGATGATTAGTAGCATTATCATCCAAATCACAAGCATGTCCTTCATCAAAAATAACATCCCTACTCACTATCACCTTGCTAGTGATGGGATTGAAGACTCTATAACCTTTGCTATTCTCACCATATCCCACAAAGATGCCCTTGATGGATGTTGCATCATCCTTCCTTCTCTTATCCAAGGATTGGTGTACATAGCAAGTGGATCCAAAAACTTTGAGATCTTTGAGATTGGGCTTCTCTCCAAATAGAGCTTCAAATGGTGTCATTCCTCCAATGGCTTGGTTTGGCAATCTATTGCACAAATAGTTAGCACAAGTTATTGCTTCACCCCAAAATGGTTTGGATAGAGAAGCATCTAGCCTTAAGGCCTTAGCACACTCACAAAGAGATCTATTTCTTCTCTCACTCACTCCATTTTGTTGAGGGGTGTATGGACATGACAACTCCCTCTTTATGCCATTAGAAATACAAAAGTCAATCAACTTATTGGAGACATATTCACCTCCATTATCACTCCTTAATACCTTAATCTTGGTACTAAGTTGATTTTCTACCAAAGTATTGAACTTTACAAAAGAATCAAACACCATTGATTTGCTAGACAAGAGGTACATCCAACAAAATCTAGAATAGTCATCAATGAAGATTACATAGTACTTGGCACCACCATTAGACTCATGTGAAAAACTATGAACATCCGAATGGATGAGTTCAAGAGGAGAGTTTGATCTTGATGTAGATCTTGAGAAGGGTAGCTTGTGAGCCTTTGAGAGGCTGCATGCTTCACATCTCTTCCCACACTTTGACAAATGCTTGGGGAGTCCAACTGCAAGCTCCTTTGTAGTCATAGATTCCATGGCTTTGTAGTTGGGGTGGCCCAACCTTTTGTGCCACAGTTCCACCTTTGATAGCTCCACCTTTGCCAAGTTAACACTCTCCACTGCAATATTAGCATCAAGCTTAAACAATCTACCTTGCTTAAAGCCTTTGGCTATACATTCATCATTTCTAAGGATGGAACAAACTTCATGCTTAAATTGTACATCTAGGCCATTATCCATTAACTGGCCAACACTAAGCAAATTCTTGGTTAACTTAGGAACATAAAGAACATTATCTAGATTCATCCTTTTGGATGATCCCACATACAAGGGAATTGTTACTATTCCACTTATCTTACATTCTTGACTACTTGCAGTATAGATTGATCTATGTAAGTCATTGTAAGAAAGTAAGGTGGAGAATATGTCCTTTTGATATGTCATGTGGGAACTTGCCCCACTATCAATCCACCAAGAATCATTGGTGTTGCTCTTGGATGATGGTGGTTTGTTGGAAACCATCAAGGATGACTCTTCATCCTCCTCTTCCTCCTGATGTGCAATGTTGCTTTGTTTGCTCTCTTGTGTCTTCTTCTTCTTGAGACATTCTGATGCAAAATGTCCTTTCTTTCCACAGAAAAAACATTTGTACTTGGACTTGTCTTTGATCTTGCCCTTTGAGATTGAAGCCTCATCCTCCTCCTTGGTCTCCTTGAAGTGCTTCTTCTTGCCATTGGTCTTCTTCTTGCTTTTAAATGAGAAATTAGCTTTCTCATCACCATCCTGCAGAGAAATAGCATTCATTCTTGCATTGGTATGCAACATCCTACACTCTTCAGCTACTAATACACTGTGTAGCTTTTCTATAGTAGGCAAAGTGTCTTGGATTGCAAAGCTTTGGACCAAATTTGTAAAGCCACTCCCTAGACCATTTAGGACAATCTGAACAAGCTCACTATCTTGAATCTTCTCTCCAATGGAAGCTAACTCCCTATTAAGAGACTTGATTCTTAGCACATAATCTTGTGCATTCTCATCACTCCTCTTCATGCTTTGTAGAATCTGGTTCCTAAGCATGAGAACCCTCGAAGTGTTACTAGACTCATAGATAGATTTTAAAGATTCCCAAGCCTCTTTAGCACTCTTACATGATGATACTTCCCTTAAAAGATCATTGCTTACATTCATCTTAATATAGTGAAGTGCAAGCCTAGACCTCTTCTTGTATCTCACTAATTCCTGTGCACCTAGAGGTTCATCTTCATCATCTATTAGAAACTCATAAAGATCCTGGAGCACCATTAGTGACTCCATCCTCACTTTCCAAATAGCATAATTGGTAGAATTTAACCTCTCACTAGCTTCTAGAAGGTAGGCTCCCACCGATCCCATCTTACTAGCAAGATTCTACACACAAGATATAGATTTGTTTGGACCTGAAACTCACAAAGTTTCTAACTTGCAGTGTTTCACTCAAATGTTGACTTCTAATCCAACAGATGGATTTGTAATCACAGTTCTATCACTCCCTCACAAGCTGGAATGAAGATAAGATGAGATGAAAACTACACTCAAGCAAATCTTGCCAATCTTGGCTATTCTTGGACAAAAACTGACTCTATCTCTCTCATTCACTTTGATGTACTTTCAAGACCTGGTTTCCACTTTAAGAAGGTCTGAAATCAGCCTAGATTAATTAGTTTTCATGAAACAAATTCAAAACTAATCAATGGCAAGTGATCTTGGTAGCTTATTCTAGGATTTGCACCAAAAATTACATCAAACTGACACCATATGAATTTTCTATGATCCAATGAATATGGGTTATTAAATGCTGGTTCAGAGATTCCCACACGTGTGAACAGTACGGATTTTGATCCTGAAAAAGTTTGGGATCAAATCCCCTCACCAAAACCTGGATACCAGCTCGCCCTTCCAATACTAGCTTTTTGCACCAAAACCTGCTAAAACTGGATTAGATTCAAACACAGATCAATGGCCTTGTACTTGGATCTGATACCATGTGAAAAGTACAGTACTAAGGACCATAAATGGATCTTTGAATGATCCACAAGGTGATTGTATGCTTGTTAAACAATCTATCAGAAACTAGTCATCAGAAAACAAGATCTAGTTTAGCAGCTTGATAGGAAACAAGTAGAGACAATCAAAGCATTGATCAAATAGTCTAATCCAACTCCACACGTGTGGAAATAAGGCTGTAGTACAAAGTGCCAAAGCTGGGTTTCATTGGAAAAATAGAGTAATCACCATACAATGAGAGGAAACTCGAGTTTCTCCTTGAGGCTCCAAAAAGTTTCTATCTTCTCACTATGGAGAATGGAAATACATAGTAAAACACACTTCCTTTGCAAATTTAGGTGAAAATCCAGCATGTAATAAGGAAGTAGACTCCACTTTCTTGCCCTAATGTGAAAACCCTAGTCTAGATCCAAGAGTCATGCTTGGTAGGTGCATGGTAGGTACAAATCTCATCATAAATCATGGTCTAGATCCTACAAAGTAGGAATCACTACCAAATAGACACAACCACTCCTCTTGACTCGTGGTAACCTACTTTAGGTGTGTATGTACAAGTGGCACTTTGGCCATTCAAGTAACCAACAAACAATATTGACAAAATGTACAATATTCTACATGGCTAGATTTGCCAATGTAGGCAATTATTCACAAGAAACAAAGAGAGCTTGAGAAAAAGAGAGAGCTTGGAAAAATAGAGAGCTTAAGAGAGATAAGTAGAGAAAAAGAAAGCTTTAAAAATGTGTGTGTGTGTGTGTGTGTGTGTGTGTGTGTGTGAGAGAGAGAGAGAGAGAGAGAGAGAGAGAGAGAGAGAGAGAGAGAGAGAGAGAGAGAGAGAGAGAGAGAGAGATCTTAATCACTAACACAATGAAAGCAAATAGTGAGCAAGAACAATGAAACTATTGATGAGCAAAAACAAGTGAGGAAATGCATTCAAAAATGCTCAATGTATAGCTTTTTAAGAATTCAAGTTCACGTGGATGTGCCATAACAGTTTTTTCATCGTGTGGCACTACCACATGGCAAAAAATGAAGTTTTTTTTGGTGCAATCCTGCCCCTCACGGCCTACAAGTGGGAGAGATTTTCCAAGCTTCATCTTGGACATACAAGTGCATCTACTTGTGCACTTGGTCCAAGAAAATAATATTGTTGGTCTTGTACAAAACATATGATTTTGGTTTTTGTGGCTTCAATATATTTAGTATCATTTTTTTTCTCTATCATTGAACATTGCTCTCATAATGCAATAAATGTTTACAGGTGGATGTTTTTTTTGGAGGGATTCATGAAAGTTTTGAAAAATTTTGCACGTCAAAAGACAAGTAGAGGGAAGCATGGCCAAGGGG
Source organism: Diphasiastrum complanatum (assembly GCA_029204225.1). Classification (NCBI taxonomy): domain Eukaryota; kingdom Viridiplantae; phylum Streptophyta; class Lycopodiopsida; order Lycopodiales; family Lycopodiaceae; genus Diphasiastrum; species Diphasiastrum complanatum. The sequence continues at coordinate 13,795,870 of CM055095.1, read as the reverse complement.
TGGTTAATGCAAGAATCTCTTATTTATGTCACTGAATTTTTGCTTCAAATACATTCGTATATTCCACGACTATGGAATAATGAGGAGAACAATGAGGTAAAAGGCGAAAAACCCCAAGGTATAGGTGCTCCTTAAAAATGACACCTTTTCTTAGAAATTTTTTTTCTACTTTCATGTTCTATAATTCTGGAGTGATGGATAAGTGGTTGGAATTGTACGACCAAGAGAAAAAAAAAAAAGAGTGTTGTCTAGAAATAGACACCAACATAATAGGTGTAGGGGTCAAGCTGCACCTTCATGTGATGTTGAACCATTGCCCAATGCACCATAGAATGGATGGTTGACACACTCCAACAAGCAAGATCAAAGGGACAAGTCATATTTGACATGGAATGAGAATTTGCAAGAGGATGTGATTGAAGGGTTTGTTTGTTGCTTTTTTTTTTTGTAAAATAGATTGATTATTGTCTTAATTACAATTAATATGTGGCAGTATCGAAAGTATAGTGCAATGTGGGCATATGGTCGTCATCATCGCATTGAACGAGTTGATATGAAATGACGAACTTATTACTGTGATGTGATGGCATCTTTCAATCATGAAAGTCGAAGTAGTGCACGAGACCAAAATCAATTATCAAGGATCAAATGCAACTGTGAAAACAATTCATATAGGATTTTTTGTTATCAATTCAACCATGACATTAAGCATGGATTTTTCAGACACATTGGTGTTGTCTCATCATTTTTAACATGTGCCACGCATGGCAAACAATTGACCTGTGATTTTCAAAATGTCTACTATACGTGATTTTTTTACGATTAAGCTAATAACTCGCTAGGTTAGATATCAAATGTCTTGATTTCTCTAGTACTGTCATATGTTACAAATGGTAATCGTTTTATATTCTAGAAAATTATGAAGTGATTATCAATGTGTACTGAGACATTCTTACTGGTTAACATAATTTGTAATTACCCTTCAATGATATATTCACAATCTACTGGTTTTTTTGAAAATTTTAGTAAGCACGGTTGAGTGAAAAATTTTCTTTCAAATTTGTCATCTGACATAGTTAGAGGCATAAATTCTCATGTTCTATGTAAGCACTTTTCATGATATTAGTAAGATGACAATGTCAATATATAATTTGCATGATTGTGTAACTTGATTGTGATGAATTGCATTGTTGACATTTTGGACTGAGCAAACGAGCAAAGAAGGAATATCGCAACCAACAGGTGTATATCTACAACTTTTTTCTTCTTTGAAAAAAAAGTCATTTCGACCAGAGTGAGGATATGAAGATATTGCTTTTATAGATTTTCAATATAGTGAGGATGTTTCAGAAGGAGAAAGTTTTTGAAGCATATATAAATGATCAACGTATGCTCACTAAATTGTTTTCCTTTGGTGAATCAATTTTTGCTAGATCTTTAATAGGATATATATAGATTGGTTTGAAAGCATTTGATTTAAAATGAATCCGAAGTGATTGCCTAATAAAATTCAAGAAAAACTTAAAAAATACAAGAATGTATAAAGATGCAATAATTGTGTACACTATCATTAAATCACAAAAAATGTTGTGACGTATATATAATTTATTCATCATCACAAGATTCAAATTCATCAGCCAATACATCTTGCAACTCATCTCCACTTAGATGAATTCCATCATCACTATAGTAATCGGACCCTCTCTCAATATTGTCATTTGTGTCAGAATCATCCAATTCATTTATAGTATTTTCAACAATATTTAAAGGACTTGGAGATATTTCCATATCCTCATCAACCATGTTTCTGTTGTCAATATTCAAGTCCTCGATTTCATTCTTAATGTAAGCATTTTCAAATACATGTCTTGCGCGTGGCTTAACTCGAACAACATACCACCAATTGTTGTTTAGTCGATCTGGTTGAAAAAATACTTGCACATTTAACAATGTTAAGTTAAAAAATTTGTTATCAACGTGGAACTAAGGTCCACAATAGCTAATTGTAATGAAATAGTGTAAATTACTAATTATGATTGAGAAAAAAATGAATGTCAAAAATTTGGATTTTAGAAATTTTTGCGTGGCTGAGCCATGCCAAAATTTAAAATTGTTTACCCTCCTCCCACACCCACAGTCAGCTCATTTTTTACTAACATGGTTGCCTGAAAGTTTTTGCAAGAATGTGCTACACGTGGATGAGCCACGCCAAAAAAAAAAAGGCAAAATTTCAACTAAGTCTCGGGTTCGCGTGGCAGCTTCGTGTGGCAAAACGCCTACATATGTAGTTGTGGCAATTGAAAGGAGGAGGCGGGTGAGGGAGAAGGGAGGGGATGAGGAGGATTCACCGGAGGGGGAGGGAGGGAGTTTCTAGCTGACTACGAGGAGTGGGTGGATAAGCAGGAGGAGGAGGGAGCTGAGGGAGTAACATGGAGCAATTGCAAGTGGACCCCAATGCGGAGACACAGGCGAAGCCATTTTCACCTCCAGTTAGGCCTAGGAGGTGCCCCATAGGTAGAGCGAGAGGGGGCTTGGGTTCGTTGTATGTAGACAGGAGCATGGCATCACAAGCAGCCGCATGCTAGGCATTATCCCAGTTCGTAGGGCCTTTGCAGGATGTGGGACCTGGGACCTCAAACACACAGACACGATGGGCTAGGGGGTGGCCTAGAGGCAGTGGCAGGAGTGGGAGGATCGGAGGCAACAAGGGGAGTGCCAGAGGGATAGGAGAGAGCCAGGTTGGGGTGCGGGACAAGGATAGAGGGAGAGGCAAGGGCAGGAGTAGCGGCACACGCAAATGCTGAACCAGTGCATCACCACCACTGACGTCAACCTCGTCGTCAGACAGAGAGTCTCTGTTTCATTCTAGCATAGAGTCGGATGAGTCTGACTACCAGTCAAAGGAGATATTATCTAGATGATTGTGTATTATATTATTGTTATTATTTCATTGTATTGGACTAGTTCATTGCCTTGTGGCACAAGATTCTATATATTCATATTTTTCACATGTGTCTTATCTCTTCAATGTGGTCCATTTTGGTTTCAACCATGATTAACTATGGTTCAATACAATTCATATGGTTCAATATGGTTTCTTGTGGATTTCAGTTCGATTGTTGTGATCTCAGACGAATGCACAGAGAGAGAGAGAGAGAGAGAGAGAGAGAGAGAGAGAGAGAGAGAGAGAGAGAGAGAGAGAGAGAGAGAGAGAGAGAGAGAGAGAGAGAGAGAGAGAGAGACAGAGGGAGAGCTTGTGTTGTGTCCCTATAATATGGTTCATTGTGGGTCTAGTGACATGATTCAATATATGTATATATATATATATATATGTGTGTGTGTGTGTGTGTGTGTGTATGCGCGCGCGCGTATTTTATAAATTTGTTTTGACCCTTTTGGGCCGAAACCTATTGTACCGAACGTACTGGGTTGAAAATTGAGACATTGATTTTGAGCAAATTGCAAGCAATATTTGGTGTGTCATATCAAACATGCAAGAGTAGTGATCCAACATTGGTATTTTTTAATGTGAGTACATATTACCATGATTTTCAGTATATTTTTTTGTGGCCATCTACTACAAAAGCTCCTTAATGATTACAGACACTCGCTTCCGTGAGCAACTAGCTTCTCTTCGTCTGTCTATTCAAGCTCGCAAGTGTTCAGTGTGGTCTCCAACAGCTCTTTCCCCGGACTTTGTTCCTCCTCGAGGCTTCCTTGCTCCTCCGGATGGCATTCGCATTCTGGGTGTTCCTTATGGTTCTGCTTTCTTCAACTCTGCTTTTTTGGGTGAGGCTCTCCAGGAGGATGCTGCTCATTCCCTCATGTCGTGTTTGGCATCTTGACATCTTGCTTCAGCTAGTGTCCTTCTTACCTTCTGCGGACTTTCCCCCCTACTTAGGACTTTCTGCGTCTTCTTTCTTCCTTTGACAGCTCTATTATGGATATTATTGGCTGCCTTTTGGGCCCTGGTTCTTTGGATAGTGTGGAGACCCTTTCAGCTCAAAATTAGGCTCGGTTATCCAAGAAATGGATAACCGAGCCTAATTTTTCTTGGGAGCTGGGCTCTTGTCACCCCCGGTTTTTCTTTTTGGTTTTTTTCCAATCGACCTCTCTTGGTGGATTGCATTGCTCATGTGGACAGTGGTTCTCTGCCTTTTCAGCACCACCTTATCGCTGCACGGGAGCTTTTCCCCCTCTCTTTCCAAGAATGTCTTCCTCCTTTTGAGCAACTCCTCACTTTCAGCTCAAACCACCTGCAAGAGACCCTCTTGGAGCACATGCACAAGAAAACTCTTTCAAACATGGCCTCTGAGACACCTTCGGTGTTGCATCGAGCTCGGTTTCTTTCTTGTGCGGGTCTAGATGCGAGGGCTTGGCTATCAACTCGACTTATTATTTCTCACTTTCGGTTGTCTTTAACCATCTTCACCACTGCTCTTCGTCTTCACTTGGGGCTACCTCATCCTTCGGCCTTGGGTCTCTCCAGGTGTGTTTGTGATCAGGTATTTGCTCTTGCTATCCACTTCCTCCGTTGTGCTTCTGGAAGTGGGCACACAGCTATGTGTTGTCAGAGATGCAACGACCACTATAGCCAGAGATGGAGGATTCCATGTCCTCATAGAGCAATCTCATGTCCTTCCTTCTATCGCGTCCCACTCTTTGCGTAAGTTGACATTGTCTTCTCCCGACATGGGCTTCACAAATGTGCGAAGATGAAGATTGAGAGCAAATGTTGTTGTTGATCTCACACGTGGACCCACTACCTCGCTCTGCCTTCACACCAAGAGAAGCAGCAGACATGGCAACACAAGAGAAGGAAAAAACACTGCTCCGACAAGCACTCTATTGATGCTTTTATTTCCCTGGCAATTGACACATATGGCACCTTGCATGGACGCTTTGAGAAATTTCTTTGCATGTGTTCCCATCGACGGCAGAGCGTCATGGTATTCTCGTTTCTATTCATATATAATATTATCTGCATCCTGAGCAACTTGAAAAGTTGTTAAGACAGGAGCAGCTTGTTTTTTAGGACCCTCAATTTCAGGTGTAACGCTTTCACCGTTCTGTACATAGATTCTGATCAACTCTTGCTGAAATCTATATACATCGTCGGGAGTATAAGGCTCAAGAGTGAAATGTCATCACAAAACACGTGAATCAACAAATTACAAACAATGATGATAAAGAAATATGAATCAGAATGAAAGGAACTACAAATGAACAAAATATTACCTTTTCAATATCTGCGTCAACTTGTAAATTATACCACTCAAAAAAGAACTTTGTATTGTACAGGACGAACCATGCACAATTAAAATCGTCCCTTTGTTGTACACACTACATATATTGAACAAAAATTAGTAATTTTATGACAAAAAATTTATTTATGCTATGATGATAGATTTAAACTAGAAACAATACATGCATATCAGAGATAAATTGAATATACTTTGAGAGATTTAATGGTTATCTCTCCAATTGAGATTGTCGTTGTCAGTATTTCCCAATCGACATCATGAAGTAGAGAATCAAATTCTCTCTGTGTATTAGCAGCTGAATTTACTTTTACACATTAAAAATTTGATGCTCCCTCCTTATTTATCTTTACAGAAAGAATGTTCAGGCTCCAATGCTGACTGCAACAATCAAAATAAAAATTAAAGCAATCCTTACTTATTAAAGCAATCCTTACTTACTAAAGCAATGCCAACTGCAACAATTCAAATTAAAGCAACAAAAACAATCGAGCAATCCTTACTTATTTACATATGGAATCAAATAAAATTTTGCCATTGGACTGCATTAAATAAAATATACAGCCCTTTCAAAATTGGCATCTTTTGCCTTCACCGCTCCCATAAAAAATGGACTAACAACAAAAACTACACCATGAGATTTAGAATTAATACTATGCTACAAAAAGTTTTCTTCGGCTTCTATTATAACATTTGTAATCTCTGATGTTTTTTCTTTCAGCTCGGCACAAAATTTGGGACCTAATCTATAGCTTCTATTTGAATCTGGAAGAAAAAAATTAAAATAATTGCCGAGAATATCAATTTTATTAGCTAAGTAAGTCTCATATTGGTTATAATGCTCGGAATCAAAATAAACCTACATAGGATCGTATGGAATTCTGACAAAAAGATTATGTACAAGAGCAGAAAGAGAAGTAGACACAATATTTACAGATTTCTCGGTTATTTTCTCGAGCTCCTCTTGGGTAATCTTCACTTTTGGTGAAGAAACCTTCTGAGGAGCTGGACGAATAACACGAGGAGGAGAGGGTGATTCTCGGTCTGAATCAGATTCTCCAACATCTGATTCAGAGCTCAGAAAAATACGGGGTCTCTTGCTAGGGATAACTCTAGGAGGAAGAGAAGCAGCTGGCCTTCGAGATCCAGCTTTCTTAGGGACAGGCTGCTTTATTTTCCTCCTAGAGGTAGTTGGCAAGTTTGTTCTATCCAGAGGCAAGTCTCTGGAGGTGCTGGCGTTATCCACATACAGACTAGAATAACAGTCCCGAAGTCTTTTGAGAATAACGAAATCTTTTGGCATGATGGTGACACGCTTACCATGCATGACCAAAAGACAAGAATAATAAAAAAGCTAGGACAAAAAATCTTCAACAGCACCCTATAAGGCCTGCATGGCTGTCACGACAAAACGAACATCTAGCCCAAGTTGTTGTTGATCTCACACGTGGACCCACTACCTCGCTCTGCCTTCACACCAAGAGAAGCAGCAGACATGGCAACACAAGAGAAGAAAAAAACACTGCTCCGACAAGCACTCTATTGATGCTTTTATTTCCCTGGCAATTGACACATATGGCACCTTGCATGGACGCTTTGAGAAATTTCTTTGCATGTGTTCCCATCGACGGCAGAGCGTCATGGTATTCTCGTTTCTATTCATATATAATATTATCTGCATCCTGAGCAACTTGAAAAGTTGTTAAGACAGGAGCAGCTTGTTTTTTAGGACCCTCAATTTCAGGTGTAACGCTTTCACCGTTCTGTACATAGATTCTGATCAACTCTTGCTGAAATCTATATACATCGTCGGGAGTATACGGCTCAAGAGTGAAATGTCATCACAAAACACGTGAATCAACAAATTACAAACAATGATGATAAAGAAATATGAATCAGAATGAAAGGAACTACAAATGAACAAAATATTACCTTTTCAATATCTACGTCAACTTGTAAATTATACCACTCAAAAAAGAACTTTGTATTGTACAGGACGAACCATGCACAATTAAAATCGTCCCTTTGTTGTACACACTACATATATTGAACAAAAATTAGTAATTTTATGACAAAAAATTTATTTATGCTATGATGATAGATTTAAACTAGAAACAATACATGCATATCAGAGATAAATTGAATATACCTTGAGAGATTTAATGGTTATCTCTCCAATTGAGATTGTCGTTGTCAGTATTTCCCAATCGACATCATGAAGTAGAGAATCAAATTCTCTCTGTGTATTAGCAGCTGAATTTACTTTTACACATTAAAAATTTGATGCTCCCTCCTTATTTATCTTTACAGAAAGAATGTTCAGGCTCCAATGCTGACTGCAACAATCAAAATAAAAATTAAAGCAATCCTTACTTATTAAAGCAATCCTTACTTACTAAAGCAATGCCAACTGCAACAATTCAAATTAAAGCAACAAAAACAATCGAGCAATCCTTACTTATTTACATATGGAATCAAATAAAATTTTGCCATTGGACTGCATTAAATAAAATATACAGCCCTTTCAAAATTGGCATCTTTTGCCTTCACCGCTCCCATAAAAAATGGACTAACAACAAAAACTACACCATGAGATTTAGAATTAATACTATGCTACAAAAAGTTTTCTTCGGCTTCTATTATAACATTTGTAATCTCTGATGTTTTTTCTTTCAGCTCGGCACAAAATTTGGGACCTAATCTATAGCTTCTATTTGAATCTGGAAGAAAAAAATTAAAATAATTGCCGAGAATATCAATTTTATTAGCTAAGTAAGTCTCATATTGGTTATAATGCTCGGAATCAAAATAAACCTACATAGGATCGTATGGAATTCTGACAAAAAGATTATGTACAAGAGCAGAAAGAGAAGTAGACACAATATTTACAGATTTCTCGGTTATTTTCTCGAGCTCCTCTTGGGTAATCTTCACTTTTGGTGAAGAAACCTTCTGAGGAGCTGGACGAATAACACTAGGAGGAGAGGGTGATTCTCGGTCTGAATCAGATTCTCCAACATCTGATTCAGAGCTCAGAAAAATACGGGGTCTCTTGCTAGAGATAACTCTAGGAGGAAGAGAAGCAGCTGGCCTTCGAGATCCAGCTTTCTTAGGGACAGGCTGCTTTATTTTCCTCCTAGAGGTAGTTGGCAAGTTTGTTCTATCCAGAGGCAAGTCTCTGGAGGTGCTGGCGTTATCCACATGCAGACTAGAATAACAGTCCCGAAGTCTTTTGAGAATAACGAAATCTTTTGGCATGATGGTGACACGCTTACCATGCATGACCAAAAGACAAGAATAATAAAAAAGCTAGGACAAAAAATCTTCAACAGCACCCTATAAGGCCTGCATGGCTGTCACGACAAAACGAACATCTAGCCCAAGTGACAGTGTGACATTTCTAACAGATCGGCCGAAAGGAACTCTAGGGATCAACAATTCAGTTGATCTCTGGAGTTTTTTTATCTCCCTCAACCAGATCTGCTTTCTGCCACGTCTACGGCCAGTACCAGGGGGAAGACGAGCATGGGATGGTTGTACAGAGGTTATGGCACAGACATCATTCTTAAAATCAAAAAAAGTAAATTTGAAAAAAAAAAAAAGTCTGTAAGTTGATTATCGAATCCAAGCGCAAGGAATGAAAACAAAAGAATTTGCGATAAGAAGACGCTTGAGATCGATACCAGAACTAAATATCGGTTTCGAACGCAAGATAGAAAGGGAATATCAAAAGAACCCTAAATTGCGTTCGAAAGCGATATTGAAAATACAGCGGTATCGGTCCCGAGCGCAGTGATGGGGCAAGGGAGATAGAAGAACGCGAACGGAGAAGAGAGCAGAATTATTGCGGTCAACTAGGATGATTTTGTGTTCTAATCTTATGACACACGATGCTTCTCAGCATTGCTTGGAATTTCTTTACAACTAATGCATTGGTCTGTTTTCTTTCTACCCCCAACCCAACGAGGGCTGTAGCCTGGTGTTGTTAATCACAAGCAAACTATGGCTTTGAGACAAAGTAAAACAAATAGTAAACATGGCAGAATAGGTTTGAAGTAATTAGAATGTGCATCACTTATGAAATTGCAAATAATTATGCACATCCACTGTGGCTATTAAAACTTTCTGGTTTCAATTTGTGTTCAAGGAGGAGCTGATTGCACTTAAAACATTCTAGCCACTTATTCAAAAAAACTGAGCTTGAGTGCTCTCCACATAGTCTACTTTGTTTTAAAAAGGGTTATTGATCTGCTAGCAACATTAAGCTTTCAAAATAAATTTTTAAATATATGTGGTGATGCGTTATTCTTCACTCTCTTATTTATTCCTTGAAGCACTTTATAACCTCCCTCTCTTATGTATTCCTTGAACCACTGTGGGTGATTCTTTCACTACCAGAACAAGAGTAGAAACTACTTCCACCTTTGCATATCTAAAACCCTTCATCAAACGAGATCGTCTGAACTTGTTTATCCACCTTGAAGAAGTAATGTTTTCCTCCATAGTGATGGACTAGTTGAGGTGGCTGATGACCTCTCCCAGTTGTCCATTTCAAGCACTTCCTGCCCACATGACTGCGAGCTTCAAGACAGAGCGAGAACATTTTTCCTTTCACGAGCCCTTTCTGTTCTGTTGTTCAGGCCAAGACTTGATTCTGAAGGAGCTCTTATCCCCACTTCGATCACAGGAAGTAGCATTCAGATTCCAAGAGGTTGCATATTTTCAAGAACTGGAGACCCTCTGAACATTGGTGTGCCAAATTAACAAGGCTACAAGGAATTTATTGAAGTCACACAACGTTCACAAAACAAAATAAATGTTATGAAATTTTGCATTGCTGTTTGTTGGAAATTTGTTGGGAAGCCAAAATGGAAGCCGTTGGAAAGCCAAACACTCAAATTTTTTCAAAGAGTCAAAATTTTCCAAAGACTCGATTTTTTCCAACGACTTGAATTTTCCAACGGATCAAATTTTTTCATAGACTCAAAATTTTCTAAAGACTCAAAATTTTCCAAAGACTCGATTTTTTCAACGGATCGAATTTTTTCGAACACTTGAATTTTTCAGAAAACTCAAATTTTTTCAAAGACTCGAATTTTATAAAAGACTCGCAATTTTCAAAAGATTCAAAAATTTCCAAAGACTCGAATTTTTTCAAAGACTTGAATATTTTTGAAGAATCAAATTTTTCGAAATGATCGAATTTTTTCAAGGACTCGATTTTTTTGGAAGACTCAAATTTTTTTTTCAAAGACTCAAATTTTTTCGAAGACTCAAATTTTTCCGAAGACTCGAATTTTCCAACGGGTCGAAATATTTCAAAGACTCGAATTTTCCAATGGATCAAATTTTTTCAAACATTCGAATTTTTCAAAGACTCCAATTTTTTCAAAGACTCAAATATTTCCGAAGACTTAAATTTTTTCGAACACTCGAATTTTTCCAAAGACTCGATTTTTTCAAAAGGATCGAATTTTTTCAAAGATTCGAAATTTTCAAAAGACTCGAAATTTTCCAAAGACTCGAAAATTTCCAAAGACTCAAATTTTTCCAAAAACTCGAATTTTCTAAAGACTCAAAATTTTTCAAAGACTCGAATTTTTTAAAAGACTCAAATTTTTCAAAAGACGCGAAATTTTTCAAAGACTCGAACTTTGCCAAAGATTCGAATTTTTCAAAAGAATCGAATTTCGATACCCAAAATCCAAAATCAAATTTTTTTTAATATAAGATCGACTCGAAAAATTTGTAACTTTTCGATATCCAAAATCAGAATTTTTCGATACCTAGAATTCATACTTTTTCGATCCCCAAAATCAAAATTTTTTGATACCCAAAATTTCTAATTTTTCGATTCTCAAAATCAGACTTTTTTGAGTCATTGTATAATTTCTCGAGTCAGTGTATATTCTTTGACTTTTTGTATATTTTCGAAACAGTGTAAATTTTGATACTGTCAGTTAGAAATTCGACCCACTACGCTCGCTCAACCATTGCTCGCTCCAACTTCCACTGTCGATCCTCACAATTTTTGACAGTTTCAGGGCACTTCTGACCATTTTAGACCGCATTAGGACCGCATGAGAGCACTTGCGGCCATTTGAGACCGTAAAGAACCGCATAAGGTCTGTTTGCGGCCATTTGACGACCATTTCAAGGCACTTTTGACTATTTGAGACCCGTCCATGACCCAGATCGCCGCCCGCCTGTCAACGATGGGCATACCCACTAGATCGTCGGCCTAGATCATCAGATGTCCATTGCCCGTCTGTGAAGATTATTAAAATATTATCTTCCTATCTTGAGTTTGGGGTCATGTCCATGATAATTTTCACTAGATTTCATGTTGTACATATAAGGAGTGTGAATTGAGCACATATCCTTCTAGTGTAGTTCGGATTTGAGTTAGATAGATTCAATTATGATGACATGCAGATGTTTAGATAGCATGCAAAGTCTTACTGTATGTATGCAAGCCACATGCAATCAGTGCATGCAACATGCAAAGTAGTTTCCGTGATCTACACATGTTTAGGCAATTTTATGAGTTGACATGCAGTACATGCAACATACATGCATGCAGTTAATTTTATGAGTTGACATGCAGTACATGCAACATACATGCATGCAGTTACACATGTGATCTTTGGTAGGTGAATTAGTTCAATTAAGTAGACTTTCATGCAACTCCACTATAGGAATTCGAGTCTCTCTCATGTAGGGAATGCTGGACATGTTTTACCATATTGTGAATATTGAGATTTTGGTGTTTTGGACTCATTCTCTCTCTACTCGAGTTTTCTATATATGATTTTCTCTCTCTACCCGAGAGCAACCTCTTTTTCCCATACTGAACACTTAGAATTATTTCTGACATTCATTTCTCAGAGTGAACATTTAGATTTTTTCATCAGATGTATGTCATTGTGCTCTTGTCTTAGATTTTTCAAGCATACTGTTTTTTGATCAATCTTGTGCAATCATAACACCTCAGTAAGATCTTGTAGGGTGTGTGGTGAAGTTCACATGTGCTAAAAACTTCACATGGTATCAGAGCTTTATGCTTTGAAGAGGTGAGGGTGTATACATCATATCATCAGTGTTTTTGCTTGCAGGAACTCGGATTTTGGAGAAGGATTCAAACTCACTGAGAAACAAGCAATTTGTGGATAATAAGTGGATCAAATCAAGGCTGATCTGATCCAGCGAAGCTCTGTACAGACAGAGAGCTCACACGTGTGAAATCAGCCCTCATTAATGAGTGCTACTTCTCAAGGAATGATCCAAATTTGATGTTCTATAGCTTGTTGGATAGGTATAGAGAGTAGAATGTGTTGCTCTGGTTTCTAAATCAATTTGATTTGTTTTTAGATGAGCTCTAGGCAATCAGAGAGTTTGAGAGGGTACTCAACTCGTGGGATATGCCAAAGTGAGCACACATCTGTCTTTGTCACAATTTTCATCAATTTTCACTGTCAATCAAGTAGAATTGGATAGAAGTGAGTGTTATGAGGTCTTAGACTTTTCATTTCACACATATTACTGTGTTTGAGTTGAAAGTCAGTTCCTAGAGAGTTTATCAGTACATTGAAACTCGTGGGAGAGATAGACTTCTTGCTTGCATGTGCTTCTTCTTTTGTAACTGAAGCAAGATCCAAATTCAAGATAGATTGATTTTCTATATTGAGAATTTGTTCTCACATCTGTTGCTAGATTTCATATGGTGGATCAACATCTGTGTTAGATCCTAGATTGAGATAGCAAGCAACATTCTTTCAGCTCCATTTTTTATCATTACTAGAATTTCTCACCAAGAAGATGTCTTCATCCGGTTCACATTTCTTAGAGCACAGTGAGAGATTAACATCTTTCAATTATGCAATGTGGAAAATCAGAATGGAATCATTGTTGATTCTACAGGATGTAATGGATATTGTGAGTGGAGCTGAAGAAGAACCTGCTGCACCTAATGAAGCTACAACATTCCACAAAAGAACCAGAATTGACCTTCATTTTATAAAAATGAATGTTACCAATGAAGTGTTAAGAGAGATCAGTACATGCACCCCTGCCAAGGAAGCTTGGGATACTCTAAAAACAATCTATGAAATCAAAAATACTTCTACATTGCTTACACTTAGAAACCAAATATTTCTAAGTTATCAGAGAGTAGATGAGAGTGCTTCATCATATGTCATGAGAGTTAAGGATCTTCATCAAGAGTTAGCTGGTACTAGTGATGCTCTTAAGAACACTGAACTTATTCAAGTAGTCCTAAATGGACTTAGAGATGAGTATGACAATATTGTGCAGACTTATGTTGTCATAGAGGATCTTCCATCCTTGGAGACACTGCAAGGTGTTCTCATTGCTGAAGAAAGCAGGCAAGAGAACAAGATGTTGAGGATCAACAGACTTTCATTGAAAGATGGTGGAGATGACAAAGCACTCTTCATCAGAGACAAGTCAAGAGGCAAGGGCAAAGGACAACAACACTTCAAAAAGGACAAAGCCAAAGAAGGTGGTGAGGATCAGTTCTCACAAGGTGCAAAATCCAGTGGCAAGAAGAAGCTGTCAAAGATCAAGTGTTTTTTCTGTGGCAAGAAAGGACATTATGCATCAAACTATTTCAAGAAGAAGAACCAATCTAAGCAAGCTAACCTTACTAATGAGGATGAGTGTGAGGGTGTAGAGAGTGAAAGAGAGGATTCATTAATGATGTCTACTTTTTCATCTTTTCCTTTTAAGAATGAAGAAGTCTGGTGGATAGATAGTGGGGCTAGTTCCCATATGTCTAGTTCTAGGAACTCTTTCACTAATCTCATGTCATATCTAGGTGCAAAAAGGTCAATATATACTCCTAATGATGTAGAGTGTAGGATTGAAGGAATAGGTAGCATTCCATTGCATGCATCATCATCAAAATCTTTTTGCTTACATGATGTACTGTATGTACCTAGATTGACTAAGAATCTCGTTAGTGTAGGATAGTTGTTTGATAGTGGATTGGATGTCAAGTTTCAAGTTGACAAGTGTATAATCTCAAGAGAAAATGAAGTTATTTCTAGAGGATCTAGAATTGGTAAGTTATACAAACTAGATTCTAGGGAGAGTGCTAACATTTCAGATATTGCTTATGAGACCAAGGTTCTACAGGAGGATCTGTGGCACAAGAGATTGGGTCATCCCAATTTCAAAGCCATGCAATCTATGGTCAAAGAAGGAAAAGTTGTTGGTCTACCAAAGACACTGTGAAAGGAGCTTCTACCTTGTGAAGCTTGTGTGCTGGCAAAGTCACACAAAAGACCTTTTCCTAGATCAAGTATCAAGACAAAGCAACCATTTGAACTTGTACACTCTGATGTTCATTTCTCATCAACTAAGAGCAAAGGAGGAGCCAACTGCTTTGTCTCTTTTGTAGATGATTATACAAGACATTCTTGAATCTATATGTTGTCTTCAAAAGCCATGGTTTATGATGTTTTTCTTACTTTTAAAGCTCGTGTAGAGAAGCAGTTTCCTTTCAAGTTAAAATCTTTAAGAAGTGATAGTGGAGGGGAATACACTTCCAATAAGTTTAAAGACTTTTGTGAGAGAGAGGGTATTCAAAGAGAGTTCTCTTGTTCATATACTCCTCAGCAAAATGGAGTTGATGAGGAAAAAATAGAACTCTGTGTGAATGTGCAGAAGCCATTAGGCTGGAAGCTTCTCTACCTAAAGAATTTTGGGGAGAGGCAGTTGCATGTGCAAACTTCCAAATCTTGCAATAGGAGGAAAGACACCATTTGAGATGTTGTATAGGAAAAAGCCTAAGGTAGATCATCTTAGGATTTTTGGCAGTGTATGCTTTGTGCATGTGCCTCTAGAAACTAGGAAGAAGGAAGATCCTAGTGCAGTAAAAGGAATTTTTGTAGGTTATGCATATACTAAAAAAGCATACAAGATTTATTTGCCCTCTACTGACAAAAATGTTGTTAGTAGAGATGTGATCTTCCATGAAGATCAGAAATTTAACTTGGATGATGCACAGATCAAGGAGACTCATGCAAGATCAATCATAAATCTTGATGCTATTCAAGAAGAGGTGAGGCCGAGGCTTGAGGAGGAGCAGATTCAAGCTACCACACCTAGAAGATCTACACGAGCAAGATCTGAGCCAAGGAGGCTCACATATGATGAAGAAGGAAGGCAAGTGGAAGGTGAAACTTCCTATCATGTACTTTTTATATCAGATGAAGAGCCTAAGGATGTCCAAGAAGCTTTTCAATCCAAGGAGTGGGTTGAAGCAATGACCCAAGAGTTTGAAGCCCTGATGTCAAATAACACATGGGAGCTTGTGGAGCCACCAAACAACATGCACATGATCGGATGTAAGTGGGTATTCAGAATCAAGTATAATCATGATGGATCTATCAATAAGTATAAAGCAAGACTTTGTGCCAAAGGCTACTCACAGATTAAAGGTCTTGATTATGAAGATACCTTTGCACCAGTTGCAAAGATGGTAACAATTCGAATACTCATCTCTTTTGCATGTTTTCACAAATGGAGTATGTTCCAGTTTGATGTTTATAATGCATTTCTCAATGGTTACCTTGAGGAGGAGATTTATATGGAGCAGCCTCCAAGTTTTGTGAAGGAAGGTGATGAATCAAAAGTTTGTTTTTTGTTCAAAAGTTTGCACGGACTTAAACATGCACCAAGGTCTTGGTATGCAAGGCTCAATTCCTATCTCATATCACTCGGATTTTGTCTAAGTGAATATGACCCTTCTTTGTATTATAAGTTTGTAGATAACTTTGTAATTATTCTTCTCATCTATGTAGATGATATCATTATTTGTGGAAACAGTGAGAAGTTAGTTGAAGAAACTAAGCATGCACTTGGTACTGAGTTTAAGATGCAGGACTTAGGAGTTCTTCACTATATTCTAGGCCTTGAAATAGATTTTTGGAAAGGTCATGCATTTATAAGCCAAAGTAGATATGCACCTTCCATGCTCAAGAAATTTCATATGGAGAACTGTAAAGGCATAGATACACCTATGGAGCACACTGTAAAAGTTCCTATTAAAGATGATAAAAAATCCTTTGAGGACATCACTCTTTATAGGAGTCTTATTGGCTCACTTATTTGGTTAACAATGACTAGGCCTGATCTAAGCTTTTGTGTTCATAAGCTAAGTCAACACATGCAGGATCCAAAGTTATATCATTGGAAGTTGGCTAAAAGAGTCTTGAGGTTTATATCTTCTACCTTGGATTATGGACTATACTATGAAGGAGAAGATCTGACTTTGATTGCTTTTTCAGATTCAGATTTTGCAGGAGACTGGTTGGATAGGAAATCCACAGGTGCTTATACTATATTTCTTGGAGGAAATTTGGTTTCTTGGCTATCAAAGAAGCAAGCAACTATTTCCTTATCATCCTATGAAACTGAATACAAATCTCTTACAACCACAACAAAGGAGGTTTTATGGATCAAAAGGCTACTTTTGGAGCTTAAGTGTTATGCAGATGAAGATTTACCAATTATCAAGAATGATAACACTTCTGCTCAGGCTCTTGCAAATGATCCAGTCTTTCATGCAAGGAGCAAGCATATTGAAGTGGCTCATCATTTTGTAAGAGAAAAAGTCATTGGAAGAGAGATCTCATTGGAGCATGTTTCATCTTCAGATTGTGTTGTAGATCTTCTCAGCAAGCCTCTACTCAAGAATGTCTTTATGAAGATGAGTTCTAAACTTGGCCTAATTTCGAAATCTATGTTGATAGGAACATAAATTTTAAGGAGGAGCGTGAAGATTACTAAAATATTATCTTTCTATCTCGAGTTTGGGGTCATGTCCATGATGATTTCCACTAGATTTCATGTGGTACATATAAGGAGTGTGAATTGAGCACATATCCTTCTAGTGTAGCTCGGATTTTTGAGTTAGATAGGTTCAATTATGATGACATGCAGATGTTTAGATAGCATGCAAAGTCTTACTGTATGCATGCAAGCCACATGCAATGCATGCAACATGCAAAGTAGTTTCTGTGATCTACATATGTCTAGGCAATTTTATGAGTTGACATGCAGTACATGCAACATACATGCATGCAGTTACACATGTGAATCTCTGGTAGGTGAATTAGTTCGGTTAAGTGGACTTTCCATGCAACTCCACTGTAGGAATTTGAGTCTCTCTCATGTATGGAATGTTGGGCATGTTTTGCCATATTGTGAATATTGAGATTTTGGTGTTTTGGACTCATTCTCTCTCTACCCGAGTTTTCTATGTATGATTTTCTCTCTCTACCCGAGAGCAGTCTCTTTTTCCCATAATGAACACTTAGAATAATTTCTGACATTCATTTCTCATAGTTAAGAGTTAGATTTTTTCATCAGATGTATGCCATTGTGCTCTTGCCTTAGATTTTTCAATCATACTGTTCTTTGATCAATCTTGTGCAATCACAACACCTCAAGATTCTGTAGGGTGTGTGGTGAAGTTCACACGTGCTAAAAACTTCACACAGTCAACGACGGGCACACACAACTAGTACACACACACACACACACACACACACACACACACACACACACACACACACACACACACACACACACACACACACACACATGCACACACACACAAGTATGTAAGCCCGTCGTTGACGGCCCCGGGCTTCCAATGATTTGGGTGACGGCCAATGATTTGGATGGTGGCCGATGGTTTAGGAGGAAAGCGATGGTCGTTGATGGGTGGCCGATGTATGTATGTGTATGTACGTGATTGCATGTGTTTATGTATGCGTGTGTATTCATGAGAGTGCATATATCTGTGCATGCATGTGGGCATGCATTTGTGCATGTGTGCATGCGTGTGGGCATGTGTGCATGTGTGCATGTGTGTGGGCATGCGTGTGTGCATGTGTGTATATGTATGTACATTGTAAGTGTGTGTGTGTATCTATGTGTGTCTATATATGTCATGGATTTTATGTTCTTTGAAATAGGATAAAAAATTCTATATTCTTTGCTATGTTCACTATAGCCAACAAAAATTCTTTTGAAAGAAGTTGAATCCTCTTTCTTTCTTGTTTCTAAAGGAATATGGACATAACAAATACATCCAAAAACTTTTAAATCTTTTACACTTGGCTTATTGCCATACAAAGCTTGATATGGTGAGATTTCACCAATGGCATTGCTTGTAAGCCTATTACACAAAAAAATTAGCACATTTAATAGCCTCTCCCCAAAAATAAATGGGTAGAGATGCATCTAATCTCAAGGATTTTGCACATTCACATAGAGATCTATTTTTTCTCTCGGCCACCCCATTTTGTTGGGGGGTGTAGGAATATGTGAACTCTCTTCTTATGCCATTACTCTCACAAAAATCTCTCATTCTATTGGAGATATATTCTCCTCCATTATCACATCTTAGTACTTTGATGTTAGAACTAAGTTGCTTCTCAACAAGATATTTAAACTTAACAAAAACTTCATATACAAGACTCTTCTTTGGCAATAGATCTATCCAATTAAATCTAATACAATCATCTATGAAAGTCACATACATCAAGGCACCTCCATTACTAGCATGTGAAAAGGAATGTACACCAGAATGCATAAGATCTAAAAGAGAGGTAGATTTTGTCAAGGATCTGTTGTAGGATGTCTTGTGAGTCTTTGAAAGTCCACAAGCCTCACATATCTTGTGTTAGAAGATTTTGATGAAGATGCTTCCAACGGATGATTCTGATAAAGATTCTTCTAACGGATTACAGGATGTTTGTGTGAGCTATGAGGGGACTATATCATTCAATTTGAATATGTGTTAATCAAAACTCAGAAAGAGGATTTTCCCATTGCTCCACTGACAACACATTCAAAAGTTAAAGAGAGTGTAGAAATTCTGTCAAATGAGCTAGCAGGGAAAGTTGTTTTCTCCTCACCAAGTTGGTATGAAGAAAGTTCAATTTTTGATCTTATAACAAATGCCGAAAGTGCCGCATGTTATCATGCCGCCAAACTACACCAAGGAACGTTGACGAACAACCAAAAAGGAGTTCCAAAATCCAGATTCACCGAGAAAGCCAATATCAGAAGGTCAACAAGATTGCAGACCGGCCCGAGCGAAGACAAAGCCCAGCGTCTCCCCACCAATAGATTTTACGACAATGGGAATGAAAGCATGGCTGAGTTGGCATACGAGTTAGATTTATCAGTAATATAATGCTAGATATCCTTAAATGGTGCACTGTACTCGTAAGCCAAAGGCGCGAGAAGTAGAGATAGATCTAAAATACCAATGGGCATTTTTTTGTTTACTCGCCGATTACTCGCCATCAGAGCTTTTTTCAATTTTTGTTCACTATCTTTACTCGCCATCAGAGCAGAGACCTGTACACGCACCGATCTACCATCTGAGAGACCGACGAGTTATAATTTATTACTTGCCCTCCTATTATTCGTCATCTTTTCCAATTTACTCGCCACTTTTGCAAAGCGTTCTGATTATCAATTAGGAAAGGCAGACATCTCGACGAGTAGTTATAATCCTATTACTCACCTATAGTATAATTTGCCTATTACTCGCCAACAGAGAAAATTAATGTTTCTTCTGAATATTTGACTATCAGAACCCATCTATAATTTTTCTATTGTTTTCATTTTTCCGATTGTCTTTTGGGTTTGCATTTACGCCGCTTTGCATCCATCTTGCCTTTATTTAGATCTCGGTCCGATCTTGAACTGAGTTTGTTACTGTATCGATTTGATCCTTAATTAGATCCATCATCTAATCACCTATACATAGAAAAGATCTACAAAAATATTACTTGAGAAAAAAGAACCAGAGAAAGATCAAAAGCAATCGAAAAATGAAAAAAAAGGAGTCCCAACATCCATTCTTGTGTATGCATCTGAGATCCGGTAGAAGATTATCCACCCTGGATCCCCCTGAATTAGAGAAATTTATCAACGTACCGATGGAAATATTACCCGAACCCGTCGACGTAGATCCACCCCCAATGGACAATCCTACGCCGTTCGTGCCCCACGTAGTCCAGAATTTTTTCAAGATCAACCTTTCGAGATTTGATGGCAAGGGAGATCCGCGACGATTTCTACAGATCTACCAAGGTGCCTTACCCCAACCACCATCTAGACTGACATTACCTCCCATTCCCCTCCGAACCCAAGGTTAGTAGTACGAAAATCGCAACCAACTGCTCAACAGTTGAACATGGTCGAAGTGACCGAAGAATCCTACTATCTTGGAGAGGAAGCGCAGGAATCTATTCTAGTGCATTTCATAGACTGAGAGAATGGAGAATTAGTGTCTATATACACCAATCAACTTAGAGGTAATGGATTTAGAGCTCCCATCAAGTGCTACGGATGCGGAGAGAACCATAGAATCGCCAAGTGCCCTAACAAGCCACAAGTGCCCTTATGCCGGGATTGCGGATACGGACACCCATATCTTGTGTGTCCAACAAG
This sequence comes from Diphasiastrum complanatum, assembly GCA_029204225.1. Classification (NCBI taxonomy): domain Eukaryota; kingdom Viridiplantae; phylum Streptophyta; class Lycopodiopsida; order Lycopodiales; family Lycopodiaceae; genus Diphasiastrum; species Diphasiastrum complanatum. Next base: position 13,775,108 of record CM055095.1, on the reverse strand, counting down.
AACGGAGAAGCAATGAGAGGTCTCTACCCCTCTATATTTGATGAGTGTGGTAGGAGAGCCCAAGATATCTACATGCCAATATTCATCCAGACAAGAGCCCAAAAACAAAAAGAGAAGGAGCCATTCAAATCTGCTACCACTGGTCTTGCTAACTGATCATCTGGATCCTTATATGTAGGTGAATACCCAAATCCCACCATTGAGCAAGGTAACTTTAGACGCATAAAGGAGTGGGTGAAAGAAGCCCAAGCCCTAGATCAGGCTAGAGAGACAGTCCAAGAGCAAGGTCAACATCAATTTGCTGATGGCACGGACAATCAATAGCCCCACCGCTCCCCCTCGCTCCTTAGTGAATCCTAGGTTACTACATCTCATCTGTGAAACCAGACAAAATGCGAATGATCATTTTGGTTTCGAAGTCCCTTTCCATAGTAAGGAAGAGGAGAAAGATCACACTGTTGTCCTAGTTGATCTACTGAGAAGTGATGTCAGAATGCCCTTAGGCACCTTACTCAAAACTCATCCGACCCTCCGGGAAGGATTGAAAACCTACATAGACATACCAGACAACGAGAGATAGGAGGTGCACCCTACCAATTTGGTGCCAGATAAAGAAGTAGGGAGATCACAACCAGTCCACCAAGTAGGTGTAGAATGGGAGAAAGATGCTAAGCATGTGACCAATCTGATTATGTGTCAGGGGTCTCCAAAAGAATCGGCCATAGTCGACGGAGGGTCAGGAGTGAACATCATATCCTCCAAACTTTATCACGAATGGGGTCTTACTCGTATGGTAAGTGTTCCTTTTACAATCTGACTAGCTGACCAATCTAGCATGAAACCATTGGGCATAGCCAACGAAGTGCATACCAAAGTAGTTAGAATTATATTTTGTAGTCTTGGACTTGCCTGATTCTCCCCAATCCTACAACTTCTTGCTAGGTAGACCTTGGCTCAGAACATCCCAAGCCCTTCATGACTGGGGACAGAATCGCATCATCTTATAAAATCGTGATTCTGTAGTTATATCGATTCTGATACCTGGATTACGAAGCCAACCGACCAACGAGCCATGGTTTTGAGCTCTGTTACTACCATCCACTCTGACGAGGAATCAGACGATGGACGTCGTTGGAGGAGGATCATCATACATGATGATTCGCAAACCGATGTGCTAAACTGGACTGAAGCCCTAGCTACGATCGATTGTCTTCAATTTGATGTTTCATCAGATGAGCAATCTCCCAAGCGAAAGTCAACTGTTGAACCATTTTCTGATGAAGTCATACGATATCCCGATCAAGAGATTAAAACGATCAACGAAGAGATCTAGTAAAGGCCATCAAAACTCCTATTCACTTTTTGTGATCAACGTAGAGGTAATACCCCAAGGACCACTACAAGGAGTATGCAATGAAAAAGAAATAGAAGTTCTTCAAGTGTTCACCCTAGAAGAAGGTCGAGAGTATGAGGATGAGGATTTCCTTTGATATGTAGATCCTGACCGTTTCAAGCCTGCACCAAAAATCAGAAGCACTAGATCCACGAGAGCCTCTAGCAAACGTAGATCTCATCGAAACCGCAGAGCCCCACAAGACAATGTTGTTGTAGGCCGAATGGATACAATGATCGATGGATCCACGACTAGTGTTCCTATAACTGTTGATGATCTCTTACGAGAATGTATAGACTGGGACCTAGCTGAGGACGAAGCTCTTTATAAGCTAGAAATCTCGTTATGGGACAATAGCATAAAGATGGTAAAAGATCCGGCTCCTGATCCACGATCGGAGTTGCCAACGGACGCCAAGGAAAAAGAGCCAATCACTTTGGATCCCCCATTGGGAGGCTCTCCAAAAGAAAAATCTCCCATCACCTTCGCCGATCTAGGAATAAAGCCATCCAAGAGCATCAGAAAACTCGAGCGAGCTCTGAAAAGGATGAGAATCGACAATCAGCCAACCACCAGCCTACTCCGTGAACACAAACCCCTGTATAAGTCAAAAATCGCTAAGTGGAAGGCTAAGAGCGATAAACGAGGGATCAAATCCGAGTTGATGACCGGCCAGGAATTAAAAGAGAAAATTTGCCAGGATGCCATAGAAGAGCCCAAGCCTGCGCATGATGTACTGCAATACTTCAAGGATTATGAGATGGATGAAGTGGTGGTGCTTATCCCAGGGCAAAGAGAGAACCCTTAGAAGAAACCTCCCAAGGAGCCAATGTTTATGAAGGTTCTACCTATATGAAAGAGATAGATCTGGTTGAGAAAGGAGAGGGAAGTCACATGGTATCAGTAGAGGGAGAGGAACTTGAGGATCTCAAAGCACTTCTCCGCAAGTACGCAACTGTCTTTCTTGGAATTACACTGAGCTGAAGGGCATATCGCCAGATGTAGTGGTTCACACCATTCCACTGGCAGATGGTGCAAAACCCATAGTTAGTAGGCCTTATAGGTCCAATCCGCACTACTCCCAGCTGATCCAAGAGGAATTGAAGAAGCTTCTAGATTTAGGATTCATCTACAAGATGGAACGCACTGATTGGGCATCACCAATCGTGGTAGTACCTAAGAAAAATGGAAAACTTAGAATCTGTGGGACTACAAGAAGCTGAATGCCGTAACCAACAAGGACCATTTTTCCTTGCCATTCATGGAAAATGTGTTAGAGAGAATAGCCGGAGTAGAAGCCTATAGTTTTCTAGATGGGTTTAGTGGCTATAACCAAGTGCAGATAGCCCTAGAAGATCAACACAAAACTGCCTTCTCCACTGAGTGAGGAATATATGCCTACAAAGTGATGCCATTTGGATTGTGCAATGCTCCCAGCACTTTCCAACGAGTGATGAGTTATGCGTTCAAGGATTTTCTTTGAAAGTTTTTTTAAATATTCATGGACAACTTGTGTGTCCATTCCTCTAGGGCCCAACATCTAGCTTGCTTAGAGAAAGTGTTCATCCATTGTTGATTATTCGGTATATCCCTAAACCCGGCCAAATGCCAATTTCTGGTCACGCACGACATAGTGCTAGTCCATGTAGTTTCAAGGCATGGTATCACCACTCACGTCGACAAGATCCGCATAATACTTACATTGCCTGAACCGGGAACTATACGTGAAGTGTACATCTTTATGGGGCATTGTAATTATTATCGAAGGTTTGCCCTGAACTTCGCTAACCTGGCCCGCTTAATCTACCAGATGACTATCCAACTAGAGTGGACAACTGAAGCCACTGAGGCTTTCCACAAACTCAAGAAGGCCTTAGTTACCACACTAAACATAATTTGAGTTTTTATATGTTTGTTGCAGATCATGTTTGGTGGCAAAGAACTAAAGCAAGAATATTCTTATCCAATCACACATGCAAAGAATATAGTGTCAAATACGAAATTCGGAAAGAAATTGTTCAAGCCACACGAACACTGGAAGTAAGTAATCGAGTGGAAACGAGACAAGTTTGGAATTACGTAGACAAACTAATAGGTGTTATCAGGAAAGAAAACCTATCATCTGAAGATATGAGGACTTTGCAAAATCATTGCACCACATTTGTAAAATCAGTACGAGATTGTTGGGGAGAAGAACACGTAACACATTACATGGTACTGATCAATTTCATTATATGGAATCTCATTCATGATTATATTTATTTCTATTGATGTTACCAAATTCAACTAATTGGAACTTTTGTTTGCAAGACATCTTGCTTCATCATGCAACTTATTTTGCAAAGGAATATGAGAGGTTAAGTATTTGGTCATCACAAAGCATGGAAAATTCACATTGGCAAGCAAGAGGAGCATTTCATGTCAGCAGCCGTATTGTGTCATTTAAAAAATGTGTACCACGGTCACTAACTAGTTCAAGAGGACAACCATATCTTGTGATTATAGATTTGAATAAGAATGTTGCGACAGTTTTCGCATTGTTTCGTTTCATCGCTTCTGCTTCAACGTTCTTTGTAGCATAATCCGTTGCAACAAGAATATAATGACACTTAGTATGTCGAGTCACGAGTTTGATTGGACCGACAAAGTCAATCCCCCCACTTCTCAAATGGTGCAAGAGGTAGGATTGGTGTCAACGACCAATTCGTTGCTTTTGTTGGCTTTCTAGATCTCTGGCATGGATCACACGAACGTATATAATTCGATACATCCTTGAACATAGTTGGCCACCAGTCAATATTTTATTAACAATGTTCTTTAAAGCAACGTGTTTGCCAGCATCCTCTGAATGTAAGACTTGTACAACCTTTTTAATATCTTCGGTTTTGAGACATCTTCTTAGTTGTTGATCCACACCAAGCTTGTACATGACATTGTTAATAATAGTATAAGGTGCTACCTTATATTGAAAAATTGTCTTTTTCTCCAAATCACATCCATCCGGATATATTTGGTCCTTAAGATAAGTAATGATATTAGAATATAACGAATTCATAGATGAAATTTCGAATAGATTTTTGTCTGAAAAATCATCATTAATTGGTTTTTCAACTTTTCTGGTGCTGAGTCGCGATAGATAATCAGCATTCGTATGATATTCTCCTTGGCGAGGTTTTATTTGATAAGTGAATTCTTGCAAAAGTAGAATCCATCAAGCAATTCATCCTGATAAATCTGGTTTATTCACGAGATACTTTAGAGCATAGTGATCAACATGAAAAATGAAAGCATATCCTAGCAAATAATGCCGAAATTTCTTAACAGTAAAAATCATTCCGAGTGTTTCCCTTTCTGTAGCTGAATAATTTTTCTCCGAGGCACTTAGCTATCGACTTGCATAGTATATGGATGGTCTTTCTTCTGATCGTCCTTTTGCCTCAGACAAACACCAATAGCAGCATTGATCAACCTCTGCTTAAGTTCTTCGAACACTTTCTGTTGTTCATTCATCCACAAGTATTCCACTTGTATTTTGAGTAGATGCGTAAGAGTAGCAGCAATAGAGGCATGATTTTGGATAAATCTTCGATAGTAGCCGACATTTCCTAAAAAAAGCTCTTAGTTCACGTAGATTTGTTGGTATCATGAGGTTCTTTATAAGCTCGACTTTATCTTTATCGACCTCTATTCCTCTGTTTGATATTCTATGTCCAAGTAAAATTCCTTCTTTCATACCGAAAAAACATTTTTCTGGATGAAGCGATAAACAAGTATCTCGACACCGTTGCAATGTAAGTTTCAGCTTCTGTAGATGTGTTTTTATATCACTATAAACATAGAAATCATCAATGAAAATTTCAAGAAAAGTTCTTAGGAAGGCAACGAAAATTAACATCATAACTCGCTAAAAAGTCGTTGGTGCGTTGCAAAGACCAAAGGGCATTTTGTTGTAGGCACAAGTGGCCCAATCTGAACGATCCTCCTCTCTCACTCCAACCTAATAATAACCAGAGAAACCGTCACAAAAACTATAACGCTCTTGACCAACAACCTGATCTAAGATAGAATCGATGAAGGATAAAGGATGATGATCCTTCCTTGTGGCAGCATTGAGCTTTCGAAAATCCTGGCATATTCGTATTTTGCCAATCTTCTTCTTTGGAACAACAACAATGGGAGACACCCATTCGTTACTTAAGACAGGATAAATAATACATGCCTTAAGGTGCTTGTTGAGTTCGTCTTTCACCATGAGGGAGTACTTTGGATTGAAATGATATTGTCTCTGTCGAACAAGTACACCATCTTCTTTAAGATCAATATGGTGCTCTCCAAATTCTGCAGGTATTCCTTTTAAATCGTCGAGCAACCAAACAAATACATCTTGGTATTCCTTCAGTAATTCCATGAATTCAGCTAATTCCGTCTCTCAAAGTGATTCTGACACATGCACGAATCTGCCAGATGCAAGTTCAATTAGTTCAGTAGAATCTGGTAGAATGATACCTTCTGTCATACTAGCCTTGATATGGCCATGAATTTTGCGCATGGTTGACTCCATAGATATATTCTTGTTGTCAGCCTGGTTCTTATTACCAAATTTTTGTTTAGATTTGTCAAATTCGTCACTTGAATCTTCATCAGACTCTTCAGAATTCGTGTCTGCAACTTTTATTTCTTTATCCGAAACATCCGCTTCAGCGTTGCAAGCATCGAAGAATTTTTCTTCGTTAGTATTATCATAGCATTCGAAATATTGCACTTCGATGTCAGATGCATTGGAAAAAATATTTAGTGCATAAGAAGAATCTTTTGAGGTAAAACTGGTGTGAGACAAAGGAGTTTCACCTTCGTATTTGTTACGACTCCAAGTGATTATTTATTCTGTTGGCTTACCTCGATTATTGGTCTCACCAGTTTGAAATCTCAACTCTCTAGATTTCCAATGAACACTTGCATTTGATTGATAAAGCCATGGCCATGCAATTAGCACAGAATAAGATGGCAAACCAAGTGGTTTGATAACTATAAAATTTATTGTAAAAGGGTTGGCTTGAATGTAAACAGTGACATCCTTCAATTTTTCAGCAGGCTTTTGTTGCGTCGAATCTGCTAACTTGATATTTTGTTGTGTTGGTTGAATGTCAGTCAGCCCCAAAGCATGAGCTATGTCTTCTGTTATTATGTTCATGCTCATCTCATATGTATACATACAATTCTATCAATGATTGTGCTAGACTGTACCAAATGTAGACGTTATTGGAGTGCCGAAAAGAAAGTGTTCGCGACAGATGAATAAGATGGTTTTAAGACAGTTTTTTAGAGCATATTTACGGACATACAACAAAGGATAATGCAGTAGAGATTGCTAGTAGACTCAGGATCACTCACACTCAACAGTGCGGAGAACAGAGATAAGAGAGAATAATTCTCAACACTCTATTCACTTCTTCAACCTCTCACAAATACATAAACTCTTCCTCTCTCGATGATCGAGACTGAAGCGTGTGATCAATATGTGTTCTATGGAGTGACCAAACACACCTCTAAACAGTACATGTACGTCGCTCTTGTGAAAAGGTCTAGTTATAAACAATTAGGTTGAATGTATGTTCAATTATACCATAAGAGGTATATTTAACTAAGAGTTTAAATTACTCTAGTTTAATATGTTGATTCATATTTAGTCATTTCGTGTAGATGACCCAGTAAAGGCTATCCAAGGCAGTGTTTTCCTTCTAGAGGTCTCGTCCTTAAATACAAGGCAAGTCTTTAGGAGATATATTCTCGAAAAATGATATAGGCCTCTTCATGATTTATATTTATCCAGCTCATATCTTCATATTCGAGTATATCATGCCATATTTACATTGATATTCAATATTTAGCAATTTTGTGGCATCACATGTCCTGCAAACTAAAGAAGTGTATTTATGGGTTAAAACAAGCTGCAAGAGCTTGGCATAAAAGAATTTGTGAACTTTTGATCTCTATTGGTTTTAGAAGACTTGTTTCAGATAGTGAGGTCTTCATTGAGATTGAAGGTGATAGTTCTCTAATCTTAGATGTATTTGTTGATGATACTCTGATGTTTGGAAATGACTTAGAGATGATACAATGAACCAAGGCTCTCATAGGGCAAGGATTTGAAATTACAGACCTTGGAGATGCTAAGAAATTCCTAGGAGTAGAAATCACCAAGGATGAAACAATTGGAAACATAAAATTTCTCAACAAAGCTTGAATGCAAAGGGAAAGAGACTCCTATGGCGCTTGGAGTAAAACTTTCAAAGAATGACTGTCCAAGGACTGAACATGAAGAATTTGAAATGTGTAATAACCTTTTCCAAATCTGATCAGAGCTCTAATATATCTTATGTATGTACTCGACCAGATTTGGCCTTTCATGTTTATGATTTAGCACAATTCTTTAACAATCCAAGAAGGTATAATTGGGAGCTAGCTAGGAGAGTCTTGCGGTATCTCAAAGTGATTATAGATTTTGGCATTGTTCATTCAAAGCCAGATGAATTCACTCTCAAAAATACAGTGACGCTACTTGGGCAATCTCAAAAGACGACAATAAATCAGTCACTGGTGGATGCTTCATGATGTGTGGAGGGCCAATAAGCTGGGTTTGCAAGAAGCAAACACTTGTGGCACAATCTTCATGCAAAGCTGAGTATGTTGCAGCATCAAAGAATGCGAACCAAGTTGTGTGGCTAAGGCAGTTACTAAACGAACTTGGGGAAAATCAAGTAGAACCTATTGTCATGTATATGGACAATACAAGCGCAATATTCATGAATCAAGCTCCGGTCTTCCATTCTAGGACTAAGCATATACCACTCAAATGTCATCATATCAGAGATCTTGTGTAGAAAAAAGAGACTCAAATTGAGTATGTGAAGACCAGAGAGATGACAATTGATGCATAGGAAGCATATGGGAATTGGCTGATTAGTTCAAGAGGGAGTGTTAAAGACTGAACTTCACTTTCCTTCATCTTTGAATGCTTCCACGTGGCACAGTCTGTTCCCACAGAAAGAGACAACTGCAAGTATAGTCTATTTTTCCACGGAAGATGACAGCCACAACTAACTAGCGTTTAGCGTAACCATTAGTTTACAAGAATGACTTAGAAGAAAGTGTTTTAGAGGATATAAATTTGCCCACAAGGAGCACAATACAAGTAGAGAATAAGAGAGAAAGGAGAAATGTTATGAGACTTGAACGCAAATATGTGGCAAACTATGTACTCTCTTCCCAGAACATCTTGAGTAATAGATCATTCTTGTTAGGTTTCTACTGTGCATGAATGCCAATGCTATTTATAAATGTATTGATGGCCTGATGAGTAAAGGACATTGCTCTTACAATTTAAACTTAGTTGCAGGTTCGCGGACTGGAAAAACTGAACACTTAAAACTTTGTTGGGTTTTTTGAAATTTGCACATTTTCTCTTCTTCAGGTTTTCGCATTTTTCACATTTTTTGTAGAGGTTAAAATGTGCAAGTGTGTATAGATTCACTGATTTTCACACATTTCACATTTTCTGAAAAATGCGACAGACGCAAGTTGAAGCATGCTTTCGAATCCTTGGTGATGCTAGCTGCAGGTGAAGCCCAAGAGGTGGTGCCCGTGCTCCCATCACACACACTCACACACAATTGGTTTGCTTCAATCCATTCATCGGATTCAGATATATATCATTTCCCCGACATGGTATTTGAACATATCTAATGCCCATATTGTATCAGAAGCTACTCTATATTAGAGCTATTTTCATAGCTTGATAAGCTTCCCACATAACCTAATTCTATCATCCGATAATTATTTTCTTGTTCTGTTAATCGCATTAGATTTTCACTCTTAAGTCACTAACAAAAATTACTATCACCTAGACTAAATTCCACATGGATTCCCAAGGGAAAACCAGTTCCATCATGGACAAGCTTGATGGATCTAATTACCATCTATGAGAATTTAAGATGAAAACTGTGCTAATGGCTAGAGAATTGTATGATGTTGTCATTGTTGTAGAGGCAAGACTCAAAGTAGACGACGTTGCAATCTCCCAATGGAAGCTAAAGGATGGCAAGGCCTTCGTGCTGATCATCCTCAACATCTCAGACACACAAATCAGCCATGTATCTAATGCTTAGACCTCCAAGGAAGTCTGAGACATCTTGAGCACTCTATACGAAGTGCATGACATAGCTTCCAAGCTACATCTTAGGAGAATATTCTTCTCCCTCAAGATGACAAATGGTGATTCCCTACAGAATCACATCAACCAGTTCAAGAACCTGTTACAGCAAATGGCCGATGTCGGATCTGTCATAGACGATCAAATCGCAGTAATGAAACTGCTTTCAAGCTTGGCAAAATCGTATGATAACTGGGTGATGATGATCACCATACATCCAAAGCTGACTCTATCATGAATCATTACGATGCTGTTGCAAGAAGAAGCAAGAAGGAACGAACCCTCCAGTTCCTCTACTGTTAACTCTCACACTTTATACACCAATAAAAAGTTGAGCAAGCATAAGAAGAGAGGCTCAAAGCTGCAGAAGTTGAAATAGAAGCCGACACACAATCGACAAGAGCAGTCAAGGCTGCCAACCAAGAAGAAGTTGTCTTGCAGATACTACAAAAGGACCAACCACGAAATTCAAGATTGTCGTATACTACATGCCAAGAACAACAACAAAGGGCAATCGAATCAAATGGAAAATGCAGTTGTAGAACCATCTCAGCCAAATCAAGAAGCGGATCACGATGCATTCATGACAAGCCATCAAGAAGCATCAAACAACAGCTCTTGGTTTCTTGATTCCGGAGCCACTCAACATATGACCAGCCATATCAGCTATTTTGAATCCTATACGCCTTACAGTACAATGAAGTTTGTTCACCTGGGTGACAATAGCACACAAGCTATCAGACGTGAAGGTACAATAAGATTACGCTTTGCAAATGATCAATCCAAACTACTTTCAAGTGTCCTTCATATACCAAATCTTTTTACAAAAATGCTCCTTGTTAGCAGAATTACAGATTTAGGACACAACGTAGAATTCGAATCAAATCCATGTAAAGTAGTCAATAGGACAGACAAGATCCTAGCGCTTGGAAAGAGGCATGGATACTTGTACAAATTAATTCATTGCTTTTCTGCCTCTAGTTAGGCTCTCAGTACTTATGTACAGATCAATAAAAGTTTAATTTGGCATTATAGACTTGGTCACTTGAATCATTCTTCTGTACAACATATGTCTAAGCAATCTATTGTTCTTGATCTCGACTATCCTAATAGGAAAGTCGAATTACATGTCTGTCAAGACTGTATAGTCGGTAAGCAGACTAGGAAACCTTTTAGATCAGGCCATCAGCACCTTGCTAAAGGATTGTTAGATATTGTACATACAAATATTTGTGGCCCAATGCAAAATCCTTCATTGAGGGATGCAAAGTATTTTATCACTTTTATTGATGAATTTTCCAGAAGGACGATGGTGTACTTTATTAAGAATGAATCTGAAGCCTTCAACTACTTCAAAATTTTCAAGGAGCATGCAAAGAAAGAAACTGGTAAAAGGATCAAAGCCTTGAGGTCCGACAATGGTGGAGAGCATATGTCTACTGAATTCACGGAGTTTTGCCTAAGGCATTGAGCAAGAGTTCATCACTCCCTATTCACCTCAGTCTAACGGCTTGGCCGAGAGGAAGAATCGTACACTAGTCGAGTCAGCCAAATGTATGCTGACACACACATCATTACCAAAGAGTTTCTGGGCTGAAACTGTCTCCACTTCAGCTTGCATCTAGAAGAGATGTTTGATCAAGGCCCTTTCAGGTAAAACACCCCATGAGATCTGGACAAGATCTAAGCCTTAAGTGAAGAACCTACGAGTATTTGGTTGCATCACCTACGCGCAAATCCCACAGGAGACGAGGAAGAAATTCGACTTCCAAAGTCTAAAGACCATCTTGATTGGTTACACTTCCTCCGACAACACCTAGAAGTTGTACGATCCCGATACCCAGCAGATTTTAGTCAACATGGACACTGTCTTTATCGCGGATTAGTTCATCGACCTCAAAGGCAAGGGTAAAGTTCCATGCGAACCTTCGACACCTACCACTGACATGACAATTTGAGCCTCAAGTTCCATCGTGTTGATAGTTGATTGACAACAAGTCAAAAGAAGATGTTGTAGTTACTCAACGACAACCCGACCAAGGAATGGATCATCAGCCGACACCACCTCCAAGAAGATCGAATCGAGTGTGCCTGTCTTTTAATTCAGAAATGAACTATTGTCGATGAGGCACTTAGCCAACCAAACTCCAATCTCTGGAGAGAAGCAATGGACAGAGAGTATTCCTCTCTGATCAAGAACCAGACATGGTCATTGGTCAAACTACCTGCCAACGGCAATCTTATCGATTACAAATGGGTCTTTAAGATCAAATGTAAAGCTGACAGGAGTATTGACTGAAGGAAGGCCCGACTAGTAGCCAGAGGATTTTCTCATATTCCAAACATTGACCACAATGAGACTTTCAATCCAGTATTCAAGCATTCATCGATTCGAGTCCTCTTATCATTTGTTGTTGTGGACGACCTCGAAGTACATCAACTCGATGTACAGACATCTTATCTGAATGGAGTTATAGAAAAAGACATTTACATGATACCTGAGGGATACATTCTTGATGGTACAAAGAATCATGTTTGTAAACTCCATAAGGAACTTTATGGCTTAAAACAATCCACAAGAGCTTAGTTTCAGAGTATAAACACATTCCTCATCCAACATGGTTTTAAACCAAGCACTGTCGATATTTCTAAAGTCTATTTCAAGTCAGTGCAGCATTCTTTCATTATCATCACCTTGTATGTTGATGACATGTTGCTTTTTAGCAACAATACCAATTAGGTGAAGAATGCTAGGCAACTATTGTCTTCCAAATTCGACATGACCGATCTAGGTGAGGCTCACTACTATCTAGGAATTCAAATCCATCGAGATAGAGACAACAAAGGTATCTTCATAACACTCTTATCAGATACAATATGATTAATTGTAAATAAGCTCACTCAACAATGGATCCAGGCCTGTGATTGTCGAAGGACCAATGTCCTCAGACTAAGAAGAAAAAGGAGCGAATGAGAGAGTGTCCATATCAGTCGGTACTTGGCTCTCTCATGTATGCAATCTGCTATGGAGAAGTCGACAATAACAATATTCATCAACCAAGTGGATATTCAGATGCAAGATGGGGAGGAGATATAGGTACTCGTAAATCCACATCAAGATTTACATTCTTCTTCAATGACAGTCCTATCTCCTGGAACAATCATAAGCAAACCTTTATTGCTCTCTCATCCATAGAAGCAGAATAGATTGCTGCTTCTCATGTGAAAAATGCAAAAATAAGCTTGGTAGAGGCCAAAAATCTTGTATATAGATAAACACACATGTGTGGAGCCTGTTCCCACATGTGAAAATAGTGTACTTGTCATGTACCATAATCATATAGGTTGTACGTATGATTTAATTCAAGTTCTAGTGGCTAAAAAGGCCAAAAACTAGTTTTCTAGACATATGACACATGTCATCAATCTATTGCTTGCATGAGCCACATCCTTTGGTTAGGTGTCACATCCCATGTGTAGAGGACAGCTACATGTGTGGAATAAGCTGAAGTAGACGAATTTTGACTTCTAGAAGATTTTCAAGTAGATCTCCATATAGAAGGAAAATGGACCAAAAGTGCTCAAAATAGAAGGTTTTGTCCAAGTGTCAGTTTTGCATGATGAATCACCATATGACAAAGCACCTTCACACATGTGGGATCAAAGGGATGATCAGTACCACGAGCTCCCACTTATTGTATATATAGAGCCACATTTGGCCATAATCAGTGTGAGACACCAATCTTGGTTTTGGAAGCAATTTTGAGTGATTCTCTCCGTTTGTCTACATTTGTTTTGATTGTTTTGAGGTTCTATCAATGTGTACTTGATTTTCAGGTTGGAGTCCGTACTCAGACAGTGTTTCACACTTGTGAAACCATAAAGTATACTTACCTTCAATTAATGATTGTTCTTGTTAGGATTTTGTGTCTAGAATTGATCTAGATTGATCTTAATCTGAAGTAGATTGATAGATCAAGTAATCTGACAACCAATCCCTCTTGAGGATCAGATTAGGATCCACTCTTGGTCCTTTTTGTAATTTTTGCACATGGTATCAGAGCCTAGTACAAGAGGTTTTGTTGAAATTGATAGGGTTAATCCAAATCAAAGCCAAAATTAGCAATTTTTTGGAAACTAGTCAAATTTTGTGTAGCGAGTTGGATTTGATATTATCCTCAAAATTTTTGGTCCAGATCTTAATGTGGGATGTAGGAACCCTTTTCACACGTGTGAGGACGTACAGCTCCGGTTTTGACTAAGAAAATTCAAAAATTTGTACAATTTGACTCACACACCCAATTTCAGAGATTTTTGGTGCAAAATCAAGCATTTTCTATAGCCCCTTGATTAGTTCTTGGATTAGATCAGCCAAGAAATTAAATTTGAAGCCTGAATTAGGTGCATTAATTGATTATCTCTGATTTTTTGAGTGCATGTTGAAGTTGAGAGAGATTTTGCTAAAAATCATAGATTAAGGAGTGATATGCAAGGTGAGAGGTTGAAATCCATTGTACCATCACTCTAGATTTGTTCAAGAGTGATAGGGTAAAGTTTAGAAGCATCAATTTGCTAGAAAACATCTTTGGATCTGTCCTCCAAGTGAAACCTTTGAGAGTTTCTAGTGCATATAGAGCATCTATGCAAATCTTTTGTAGAATTTGACATAGATTGGCTTAAATTGAGAGTTCTAGAAAAGAGATTGAGATCCAAGTCACATTGTTCAACCCTACTCAATTTGTTTGAGTGATTGTAAGGTTTGAAAAGAGTCATTAAGGTGTCTATGACAAATGTGTAGAGAGAGATCCAATTTTCTAAGAGTTCCTTCCTTTGTAGAGGGCAAGATCTAGAAGCTCATTATGTGTTGTTATTGGTGGAGAATTTGTCTCCTCCTAGGTGATCAAATCTTTCTAAGTGGCATTAGCTCTTTGAAGCACAATATCTTATTGAGAAAAATCACAACTTTTGATTTTGAATTTCATTCCAAGTCTTTAGAGGTAGAGTAATTGGTGGAATCCAATAGGGGTGATTGAATCAATTTATTAAGCAAAAATTGACATAGTATGTATAAAACTCAAATTAGTTCTATTGAACTTTCTTTGTGAGAGTGTGAGGGTCAATTTGAGATCCTATTGGATGTCTAGAATGAGGAGGAGTCCATATTTGAGTATTCATGCATGGTTGAGATCTTTGTGAATCTCTAGTTGTCTAATTTTTTAAGCTTTGTGAAAAATTGGTGGTATAGTTTGTTGTCAAATCAAATCAAATTCATTCTAAATCTCAAGTGTGAGATTATTTGGGTCAAGAGTGAGTCCAAAAGAAGTGATTAAGTTTGATTTTCATGTCTTTGAAACAAAACCCATCTTTTGTTCAAGAATCTCAAGTGTTGAGAGAACTAGTCAAGTGAAAAGGAAAATCTAGGTGTCAAATCTTTTCATATCCATTTCAACTTTCAAAATTGGTATTTGATGAGTCCAATAGGAGAGTGGATCTGATTTCTTTTGTGATTTGATTCAAAGATTTTATGCTTTTGTCTTAGTGATCAAAGCAAAGTTTCCAAGTGACTAGTCATTAGTGTGAAGATTGATTCTTAGGTTTGTGAGTTAGATCTTTTGTAGATCCTTCTAGATTGTTGAAGATGTTCAAATCTAGTCTCTTACATTTGTAGAATCATATCACAGGTCTTTATTCACATAGCATCAATAGGTGGCATCCTATTGAAGGAAAGAAAGGATCCTAAGTGCAACCTTTGTGGCAAGGGAGGATATATTTTCTCAAGATGCTACAAAAAGAAGACCAATCCATCCAAGGAGAACCAAAGCAAGGGGGCCGAGGTGAAGGATGGAGTTTCAAAATGCAAATACAAGAAGGACAAGTCCAAGGAAAGGTGTTTCCTTTGTGGAAAGGCGAATGAGGCTTGGAGTCTCACAAGGACTTGCAAGATTTGTCTTCAAGAGTCCATCACAACACATGTCAAATCTTTTGAAATTTTTCATTTGGAAGTACATTGTTTCGTTCAAGATGCAAAGATAGATGTCACTTTCATGAAAGTAAACTGGATTTATTTTATGTCCTTGGAAAGTATCTTGCTTGGAACTTTAGATAAGTTCAAACTTATTGTTATGATCCAAGAGAAATCAATTAAGAATAAGGAGCATCAATCACAAATGAAAATTGTAAGTTTTCAATCTTAAAGGCAAGTTGTAAACTTCTTATGAGAATAAGTGAAGCATCCAAAGTGGACACTTATATCCATAAGCAAGTAGTTAGCCTTATTGAGATGGAAATGCCTTTTTATTTCAATACTAGAAAAATCATGCCAAGTTGTGGTGATTTTTGGACTTATGTTTCTAGCATAAGTAATTCTAATAATCATAGGAAGTGCATACTATGTGGTCATAGTTGTTGTGATCATTATGAGACATGGAGGTCTCGGATTTCCATCAAGAAGAAGCATCATGAAGAGGATCTTAAGGAGTCATCTCAAGGTTCAAGTGTGCCAAGGATTGAGGAGGAGAGACCTTCTCAAGTTGTGATTCCAAAAAGAAACTCAAGAAACATGGTTGAACCCATGTGGCTCACATTTCAAGGGAAAGAGGAGCATATCTCATGTGGTATACATCTCATACTTACTTCTCTTATGTCATTTGATAAATCAATTTGCTTTAGTGAGATCATTGCATCTCCAAATTGGAGTAAAGCCATACAAGTTGAGTATGAAGTCTCTCTTGAGAACATAGATGATGTTCTTAAAAGGTTGAAATTGATTTTAAATCAATTAGAAAGCAAATGGTTATTTCATCAAATGTATGCTCTTGAGTCATGTAAGAGCAAAAGTGACTTGTTCACTCATAGTTTGAAAATTTGTAGTGAGGCAAATTGTAAACTCTTTATGAGAGTAAGTGACTCATCTTCTAAAGACACTTATCTCCATAATGAAGTATTTAGCCTCATTGAATCTGAGATTAGCATGGTAAACAAGCATGAAGATATGATGCAAACACTTTGTTATTATAGCATGCATAGTCTTGCCAATTTGGTTCTCTAGATCATGGTAACATGATGTTAGATCTTTGTGATCCTAATAAGTCAAGAAGAAATCTTTATTTTCTCATGGAGGAGCATGCACATGAAGAAGGAGCAAGCCTCAAAGTCAAGCATCTACATGAAATTTGGAAGGAATCAATTTCGAAGATGCTAGGATGGTGCAAGGCTCTCAAGTTCATCAAAGATGTCAACATCAAAGAAGCACTATCATGGATATGGTGATTTCAGATCAACATCAAGCTCATTGGCTGATCTTCACACCTTTTGAACCAGCAAAGACCAATTCAGCCCATGGAGTCAAGTTCAAGATCATCATGTTTTCCATCAAGCTATATTTTTGAGGAGGAGTGTGAAAAATGCAAAAATAAGCTTGGTAGAGGCCAAAAATCTTGTATATAGATAAACACACATGTGTGGAGCTTGTTCCCATTGTGAAAATAGTGTACTTGTCATGTACCATAATCATATAGGTTGTACATATGATTTAATTCAAGTTCTAGTGGCTAAAAAGGCCAAAAGCTAGTTTTCTAGACATATGACACATGGCATCAATCTATTGCTTGCATGAGCCACATTATTTGGTTAGGTGTCACATCCCATGTGTAGAGGACAACTCACATGTGTGAAATAAGCTGAAGTAGACGAATTTTGACTTCTAGAAGATTTTCAAGTAGATCTCCATATAGAAGGAAAATGGACCAAAAGTGCTCAAAATAGAAGGTTTTGTCCAAGTGTCAGTTTTGCATGATGAATCATCATATGACAAAGCACCTTCACACACGTGGGATCAAAGGGATGATCAGTACCACGAGCTCTCACTTATTGTATATATAGAGCCACATTTGGCCATAATCGGTGTGAGACACCAATCTTGGTTTTGGAAGCAATTTTGAGTGATTCTCTCCATTTGTCTACATTTGTTTTGATTGTTTTGAGGTTCTATCAATGTGTACTTGATTTTCAGGTTGGAGTCCGTACTCAGACAATGTTTCACACGTGTGAAACCATAAAGTACACTTACCTTCAATTAATGATTGTTCTTGTTAGGATTTTGTGTCTAGAATTGATCTTAATCTGAAGTAGATTGATAGATCAAGTAATCTGACAACCAATCCCTCTTGAGGATCAGATTAGGATCCACTCTTGGTCCTTTTTGTACTTTTTGCACACTCAAGCTATTAAGGAAGCAATTGGTTGAGAAATTTACTGTCAGATATTAGTCTGAATCAGTACACTCCTACAATTATGTTTTGTGATAATCAGAGTGCCATTGCTGTATCGGCCAGCCCTAGATTTCACATTGAGATTCGATATCACTATGTCAAGAGTAAGGTTCTCGACAGAGAGGTGAGCTTAACGTACCGTCGGATGCAAAACATGATCACAGATGTGTTTACCAAGGCTTTGAGCATTGATGCAAACAACAAATTTTGTGCATTGCTTAGTCTAATGACCAAGGCATTCACGGATAAGGGGGGGGGGGGGGGGGGGGGGGGCGGTGTTGGATTTATTGCTTTACTCTCCTAAATCTCATGTCAATCTAGTTCCATTCATATCACAACAGTTTTACATGCATTGTTGTTGCACATTATGCAAAAAGACTCTATTATCAAAGACAAGCAAGAGAGTGGTAGTACGACTTGTCGGAGCTGGCCGACTTATCGGGGAAGCCCGACTTGTCGGGTCAACCGACTATCGTTGAGGACCGTCAAATGACTATTCTGACTTTATTGACTATCGACGACAACCCGCTCAACTCCGAACAATCGAAGCCTTCTCACGCCCACTTTCTGTATTGTGCAACTACTTGGACAATGATAGCAGTAGCCACGATCTACTCCAGACGGTGCAACGACTCCATGCCACCTTCTTGTACATACATCTACAGAGCTGTAAATTGTATATAGAGATAGAAATTGTCATTAATAGCATGCCATTTTTATGTATTATCAGAGTTTGGATCCGAAAATACATTGATTAGTCAAAAGCTGATTCAAATCAATCGGGAGCTCCAAATAGCCAAGCAACATGAAGTCAAACCAGAGGCACCGACCTTAAGAAGGCCAAGCAACATGAAGATGCATTGGTCGAATATGTGGCAAAACTCCAGGATGCATTGATAAATGCTCAAGATCAAGTCAACAAAGCCATCCAAGACGCCAGACACCAGATTCCTCTTTTGCAAGGTCAATTGGATATGGCACAACGGAAAAAAGAACGTATTTTAAATATTGTTTCAGGAAGAACACGACTTTGACTGCATTCAGACTGTATCTATTCATGGCAAAATAAGTTCCAGTAATCTAGGTCGTGCATACTGTGAATGAATGCTCATGTTTATTCATGTTCAAATTGATTCTTGCTTGCAGATAAACTTATTTGTAGACTAAATTGTCCTATATGTCTGATAGTCTGAGTCGATTGTGACGCTCTAATCCCAACACTTAAAACGCTTCCGCAAAGCTAAATCTAAAACCAATCTAATTCGTGCATGGCTACGAAATCGATTGTATTGATCTAGTGAATTCAAAGCTATGATCAAGTAGGGCAGACTTCAAACTATCGAAGTCATTCTGAATCCAATAGACATAGTTGCATGCATCGAGGATTCTTCGCTCGTTTCTCTTAGTCGCGACGCGCACGCACCTAATGAGTGATATCCCAACATTACTCACCTCAAGTGAGGTACAATATGGCAAAGGCAATCAAACACTTATTCAAATGCATAAGCCTAATAATATTACCTAGATAGGAGATAAGCATGCAAGAGAATGAGTTTTGGCAAGATTCTCCCAACCAGTGGTATAACAAATGGTTAGAGGCTCTTTAACATATCACTATAGAAGACGTACCTTCTCTTCAAAAAAGGTTCTAATTCAAACATACCCCTTTACTTGCAATATAACAAAAGTTTTTTTTCCAACCCTCAATCTTGAAAATGATCTACAAAGTTTTTGATTTTAAAAGCCTAAATGGAAGGAAATAACTTTTCCCACCCTCACTAGGCAATATGTGACCTTCCGAGAAACATTACCACATGCCACGCCACTATAAATCATGTGGTCTAGATGAGTGCTCCTCACAACATCTTCAAGAGTTCTCTCCTCTCTTACCTACAACAAGTGTGCCCTACAACAAGTGTGCCCTACCGGTTCTTCACTCGACTGAAGCTATCATATGGTAAGAGTTCTCCACTTCTATACACGACAAAACTTTCACTCTTTTAAGCCGTTAAGCTATCGATGTTATGTCTCCAAGCTTTTCTTTGACACGGTAGAACTCATCTATCATATGAGGTATTTGTTTATAATATTTTGAAAGCTTGAGAGGTCGTCGCTATCCAAACCAAGCTTTTTAATACTAAAATGTAAGGTCAATCTGTCTATAAACAACGATGGATTGCTTGTCTTCTTCTTCATCTCATATCTTTTTCACTTCTATGGCAGCGATGATGTTCTAGCCAACTTCACCATCTGTTAATATTTTTTACATCTTTTTAAGAGGCAGCGATGCTAGATACCTTCATAAGATCTGTTTTCTGCCTCAAACATCTGTGTACACTTGGCCGCTGTCCAACGATGGACAACGAGCTCTCACATCATGTTTTGTATAAGTTTTTATGTAGTAATGAACCTCCAGTCCAGCAATGTGGACAACAGGTCCATTTCTACATGATTGAATGGAAAGAATTCAAGTTTTTCACTTGCTATTCCAGCGATGCACCATATGGTTCCCTTTTCATTCTTGAATGAAATTTTTTTAAGTATTCTGCCTGCTGCTCCGGCGACAGAGGGTAGTTTCATGCTTCTTTTTAGTTTGCCTATAAGAATGCTTAAGGGATTCAATAATGTTTGAACTACGTTATGACGTTTTTTCAAATCAAATGTCTTTTCAGAGCATTCAACCTATCTCATAAAAGAGTCTGATCACTTTCAATACTGAACTTTCATCGATGTTTTTTGATAATGTAACATCCCTTTGCTACTACGGCCTACTACAAGTTTGCATTCTGGATTGAATTAGAACCAAACATTACATAGTCCTTGAAAAAGGTATGCCACTTATCGAAATACTCCAGCATAGCAAGCATGCTTGAACACTCTTTGTAAGCTACGAGGACGTACATCTTACATATTAATATACATATGAGATTAAGACAATTTTTTTTGGTTGTGACCTAAGAGAAACAAACTTTTCGTGGAAACACCATGGCATCCTCTCAAGACACCACATCTACGAACATCCAGGTATGACTTCTTGATATGACTCTCAGGTTATATAAAATCCATACACATCAGGAATAAATCACGATTCAATTGTTGCCATTGCACTTCTTAACCACCTCTCTTCAACACACTTAAAATACGACATAATTAACAATAAGAGAGATATTTTTCAATCTACTCACAAACCTATCTAACTATTCTTGATTTAATCAAGCCCAAATCTAAATCACAGGGTTTCCAATATGACGTTCTTAGACTAGTGTTGATCTACACGTTTCTATCTCGATCCATGACGATCGTACAATCAATCCATTGAAATCCATCGATCATGTTCGACCCTTTAACCAAGTCAAAGATCTAAATATCATTTTTGGGTCGATTTACCTATTTCGACCTTGGAGCAGTTAGGGCACACCTTTCAAAGTAAATTGCATCCGATGGTCACACCTCTCTTTCCGAAGACAGCGGGAACATTGACGAGTGTTCTTTTGGTAGTCAACCGTACTGGTGTTTTTATGCAGTGTCTTCAACAACAAAGCGACAGTCAATGTAGAGTATTCTTCAACAGGTCATAGCGCATCAACTATGCACTCTTCCCAATGTATTTCTCAATCAATAGACAAGCTCTTCACTTGCACGTTCTTCATTGATACAAAAGCTTTTCACTCTAGGAACTATTCTCAAACAATCTCAACCATTGCTTACACTTGATAGTTTGCTATTGGCATTGGAATAGACATGTACACATGGCAAGCAGCTATAGGCTCTCATCATGCAGTAGTTATCAACTCTCTCTCTCTCTCTCTCTCTCTCTCTCTCTCTCTCTCTCTCTCTCTCTCTCTCTCTCTCTCTCTCTCTCTCTCTCTCTCTCTCTCTCTCTCTCTCTCTCTCTCTCTCTCTTCTACGAACATCTCAATACTGGCTTCATTCTACATTCATTCCCATTCCTATCCCATTCCATTTCTATTCTTGTTTGCAAGAGAGGAAGAGCAAAGGCTTCTTGGTTCTTTGTGGGTTGTTTGCATGAGAAGATAGCTTTCTTCCTTCTCTTTAACAGAGAAGAGAATGTACTTCAATGTTCTGATCTACAAATATCATACCTTATGAATGGAATCAAACCTCTTGTAATAATAACTATATTTCATGAATATTCAGTACATACATAGGTAAGTTGAGTATGACCATATTGAGACCGATGCATGTTTCTTTATGAAAGGACAATTATTTTACTGCTGACTACGATGATAGGGTGAAGTAAATGTTTGATTTCACTTTCTCATTGCTTTGTAGGATGCTAGACAACAACAAAAAATTCATTTGAAACATATCAGAGGCATTATTCTCTCTTGAAGATATTTATATCTTTCCCTTGCTACTAGATTCAAGCAAATTTGTCTCCATGTCATCCGTAAGCTTTTCATACCACTTAGGCACCTTGTGAATAATAGATGTACTTCCAAGATGAGTATGTAGTCCATGGAATATCTTTTGTTTTTCTCTTTTCACCAATCACTATATTCTTGGTTATAGTAGACCTTGACCTTGGTCTTGACTCACTTTGAGTCCCTATATGTGGAATGGTCTCTTCATTATCAATTTTTGACTTGAATTTGAGGATCCTCCAATAAAGGCAACTAACTCGCCCTTTGATACAATGTGGATTAATTTTCACCACCCTCAGCACCATCATACTTATGTATCTCATCAAAAATTCAATCTCGACTATTATAGTGCACCCTTGAATTTGGATCATAGCATTTGTATATGTTGATCTCATCATCATACCCAAAAAAATGAACTTGATTGATTTTGCATCCAATTTATCCCTAATTTCATCAGATATGTGTACATATCCTACAACCAAATATTCGAAGATTCTTCACCTTTTGCTTGACCCCTAAGTAAGCTTCTTTTGGTGTCACATTGCAGACTTACGTTCTATATGATTGAGGATTGAGTGAGCGTCTTCCATGATGGTCCTATTCTTATGCTCCGCTACCCCATGATGTTGAGGTGTATAAGACTAAGTAAATTGTCATCTTATACCATGCTCCTTGCAGAAGTCGTCAAACTCATTTGACATGTATTCACCACCACTATCAGACCCAAGACTTTTATCCTTCCATTGACTTGATTTTCAGCCATTGCGGCTTGAAATGCTTAAATGTGTGAATGCTTCATTATAGCCTTGATTTTTTTGATTTGCCATTAATGAGAATCATTAGATAATGTTACCCACCATGAGACGTAGTTCTCAATGGTCCACACTATTGGAAGAAGGCAATAATGCCAAAAAGAAGAAAAATAGCATTCAATTGATGCTAATATTAGGCTTTGCAGAAAGATCCTTTCTTCAATGTATGACTATGCCTATCAAATTTGAACAATACTATTGTGACAATTGCCATGTTTGAGTCTAGTTGATTCTAACTTTGAAATCATCAAAATCTATGAGATTGATTTCATAGACAAACACAATAGAGATAATATTGATGTGTAAAAGTATTCGATAGCTCAGACAAAACTATAAGAGAATGTATTCATAGCAGTGAAGTGTTGCTAGCAATACTCTATATCTCAATCTGCTAACTACTTGAGAAATGATCAACCATTTAGTTAGGAATGTCGCATGGGCTTATTCAAATGACGGTAAATAGACAGTTGTTTGGCCGTTGATCGCAATTAACACTTAGCCATATTGCGTTGTCACTTATCTCGTTAGGTTGCATAGTAATGGCCTGCTAACAATAGTTAGAGCAAGTGGTAATATGATCTGTTATCCTTCGACAAATATTTGTCAGACCCTTTGATAGTCGATTCGACCCACCAGTTATTGATTCCTTTGTATTTCTGTAGACTATGAGATGACACGAGTAAAAATGCAAAACAATTTTGATAGATGGATTGATTAAAGTTATCATAGATGGATGAATAATAGAATAGATTTAGGAGATGTAGAAATCATGAAAACTTCAAGAAAGATGGCCAAGTTCAACGATGATGAACATAACTAAACAATCTTCATCTAATGCTTGACAAATTGAAAATCTGAATGCAATATGATTCTATATAATATTCATTCACATGATCCAATCTGTATTAATATATGTGTGACATATGACCAAATCGAACAATGAGATTCTTCATCAACGAGGAGGAACAACAAGAATGATAGAGCATTTTACATGGAACTCTTGTCTCATGTACAATCAGTTTGTATCAATTTCCATTTTAATTATCAAAATCATCCCATCTAGGGTCAATTCGAAACAACTTTCTAGAAAGAGAGCGATAGAGAAGGTTCTAGAGAGATAGTGCAGAATAGTTGGCATAGGAGCAACAATGGTGAACTGATCGTTGAGAGAGAGAGAGAGAGAGAGAGAGAGAGAGAGAGAGAGAGAGAGAGAGAGAGAGAGAGAGAGAGAGAGAGAGAGAGAGAGAGAGAGAGAGAGAGAGAGAGAGAGAGAGAGAGAGAGAGAGAGAGAGAGAGAGAGAGAGAGATCACAAATCAAAGGTAACAAAAAGAAAGTCACAAATGTGACAAATTGCTTAATGCCTTGTCAATTGCATGTATACCTAGGTGGCTAGGAGAAGCCTTGCTTTCCATTAGTAGGCATGGAATTGAGAGGACTGATTGTAGCGTTAGCATTGTTGCTATTGACGAGCCACTAGGCTTGAAATATGATATGCATACCCACCTATCACATTGAAAGGAATATTTTATTTTCATCTTTTGCAATACTTGTATATCACAAGTCTACCTTTTCCATATAAAATTGTAAGAGGATTTCACCCTTTCATAAGACGGAAATGTTAAAATTTGGACATCTTATGAAATTTGTTTACTTTTTGCCACTACTACCTTGCCTAGTAGCCTACCAATAGCATGTGCTGCATGCATATAGGCACCTACGCCTGGGTTTCAATTAATGTAGGCATATTTGAAATTATTTTGAGATCCACTCAATTTGTTGTTTGCTTCTTGTTGGATTTAGATGCTCGTCTAATATCTATTTTCCTCCTCCTTCATTTGTCTTCTTGTTATTCGAGTACGAGTAGACTATAGTTGCGCCAAGACGGCCTAGAATCTCAGTGTCTTCTAGACTCTGACAAAATGTCACATTTTTCGAGACTGTTAATCCATAAAATCCCTTTTTCCTTTTTTACAAAGAAAACGGAGGCGTCCTGCCCCCAATATTAATTTACAGGCACCTTCCAAGCCGAAGATGCGTGTCAAATAAAATTACGACAAAAAAACATAAAAAATACAGTCAAAAATAATTTTACGGCAAGGAATGACACCTCCTTCTGCCCTCGACCGAACGGCCATCTGCCCCCCCCCCCATGACTTACATGCACCTTTCGTGCAAAAGGTGCGTGTCAAATAAAATTATGGCAAAAAAAACATTAAAAATTAGTAAAAATTAATTTTATGGCAAACAAGTATGGGGGCATTTTGTCCAAGGAAGGACCTCTGGAGTTAGGCGGCGGTCATCATCCACGCTTCCCCCTTTCATGGGGAGGTCGGGCAGCCCCCCCCCCCCCCCCCCCCCCCTCCACTTAAGTATAGGGTAAGGCCCCCGGGCGGGGGCCTTCCCCTGCTGTGACAATCGCTTGATTTTTTTGTTGCTAAAAATAGCATATTATTTTCTAATAATAGTATGTTTTATACCTAAGTTTTTTTAAAGAGTAACAAAAATGTACTTTCTAATAATAGTAAAAGTACCTTACAGAGTGTAATGTACTTATGTATGTGTCTAAAAATAGTAATAATGCATTACACATTTATTACTCCAATTCTTGGAATAATAAATTTAGGTGTGATATTGTGTTAGTGTTTCCGGGCAAAGAGCGCTCAGGCGGTGACCCTATTTTTTGAAAAAAATTTCATGTTTTTTTTTTGGGCAGTGGTCGCGCTGCCGCAGCCTGACCCTCCCCAGAAAAAAAAAAATCCCCATTTTTCAAATTTTTAACCCACCTACCCAAAACCCTGGCCTGGCCTGCCCGTCCAAAACGCCGGCGTACCCACTCAAGGTCGATACTACAGTGTAAAATAGGTTGGCTGTTACGCGCATGGAGACGCGTGTTCGAAGCTCGCCACCAGGAATCTTTGTTGGAAAGACGTCTCCGTCACATTGTAGTATTCTCTCTATGGAAGGCTTCTTAAGACCTGGACAGCGCATTGTATCTCAGAATCGAGTTCGACAATTTTGACAATTAGGCCTGTGTTCGAATAACTCGTTGCTCGTTACTTTAATGCTGGAAGGCTTGGCTGCTGTAATTTCTCAAAAGTGATTTTGTTACACTGATGCCTTTGTTTCTAAATAACGCCTTCTCTGTTAACAGGCCTCTATATTGTAGTTGTTCAAAGTGTTTCAAAAAGCTAATTATATTTTAGGGGTGAGTTTGATGGTTTATATGGTGACTTATACATAAAATTCACTGGATGCTATGTATGCAACTGATTGTGTCTGTACGATGCAGGGAGACTATATGGAAAATTTTACGGGAAGAGGCAGTGCTTGCATGGTTGTCCTCGTTGTCAGCTTACTCGCCTTCATACGGGGCTCTTTCGCAGCTCAGTATGTTGTTGGAGACCAAAACGGCTGGTCTCTTCCTAGCACTAACGGTGTCAACTATTCTTCATGGTCAGCAAGTCACACTTTCTACCGAGGCGACTCTTTGGGTATGTGTTTTCCATAACTTTATGCAGTTCAGAATTTTCTGATTGGTCACCGCGGAAATATCAACCTTAGCCCTGGCCGGTGTTGTTGTAAGTCGTTATTTGTGATTTACATTTCGCAGTCTCTATAACCTCAGTGAGAGTTAAGTGAATACTGAAATTAGAAAACCTAACAAGTATTTCTATTGCGGTGATAAAGATAATGTACATCCTTTCATTTCTTGCTCGATAATACTTTTTGTTTCCGTCTGACGCTGCTTCATCCGGTTTGCCTCGTTCTTGTTAGATGTGACGGTGCTGTCATGGTGTTCTTGGTTTATACCTTGAGGTGCATATTTACGAGATTATGTATCACCACTTTGCCTTCGATTTTATAAGTATCACGATCTTGTACGTTTGTATCTATCTGAGCTGCATATTGGTTGTAGATAACATATAAAATACTAGTGTTCATGCCAAGTCCTGATTGCACGCGTTTTGGAACCTTTGAAGGGAAAATCGGTTGCTCGTAATGCGCAATGGAATACCGTATAATGAAAATAAGTAGATCTTACTCTTATCCACCAACACCTACCTCCTAGCATCACGCATCTGCTTGTATTTAAGGTTAGACGCGTCTGACTGTACTAGCAAGTCCCATCCTTGGGTTTCCACGATTTAAAGTTGTAAATAACATAATTTCGCTCTTCGATTTACTATTCTTCGCAAGCTTGTAACCCAACGCCATCTGGAATACTTTGAGGTTTCCAATGATAAATTTAAGACATCCTTGGCATATCATCGTTTTTTCTTCCCTCATATTTTGGTACTTACTTCTGTCGTATGCATATTATTTTGCGACTTATATATAAAAAAAAATTGAATGCATAATATCCTATTCTCTTTCGGGCGGGTCTAACTTCTTGGATAACATTTCCATGCCTTATACCTTGTGCAGTATTCGACTACCCCCCAGATGTTCACAATGTCAGGATAGTTGACGAAACACAATACACGACATGCATCCTTACTAATCCGCAAGGAATCGCTGGAGGCGGCCATACAGTGCTGAATCTGACAGTAGTTGGCGACCATTTCTTCGTCTGCGGAGTGGTAGGCCATTGCGATCAAGGTCAAAAGCTCAAAGTCTTCGTAAACGCAAATGCAGGTTCCCCGGGCCCAGTCACAATACCTGCTTCGCAAGTGCCTTCACCAGCTCCTCCTAGCCCAGGTTCATCAGGAGCGCATGCACCCTCCCTCTCCTTCACCTCATTTGCATTGTCAGTAATCGTGGGAGCAGTTGTGGCGGGTTATCTTTCTCTTCGTCTGGTAGAATAGCCTATAATGAATCATTCAACGTAGAGGTTTGTCGCTTTCCAAATTGTCATAGAGCCTCGGGTGCAATCTTAAGGGGATGTATGGTGTCATTTTAAAATAAAATGTAGGTGGTGGTAAATTTTTGTGGCAGAAATTCAGATCTTTTGAGCAGTTTGTTTTGGGCCATGTGTTGTGTGAAAAACTAGAATTGAGCTATATGCTATGCAAACTTGTTACCTAATCTTTTGGATGTACTGATAAAATTTGGAAGATTTGAAAAAAAAATCTTGACTAATGATATTATCATTTCTTGTAGATGTATTAAATAAAATAGTAATTTATCTTTTTGGACGTTCAATTTGACTAATGAGACAAATATTTCTTTTGAATGTAGAAATGAAAAAATTGATAGATATTTAGCTTTGGCAAAAACGGCAATAAGCTAAAAGCAAAGAGTTCGTGATCAATCCTAGGTGAATTTGAAAATGTAATTGAGTTTTTGTTTGATTTTTTTAGAATGCAATCTTTGTATTTCTAGTTTTTGGCAATTTAAATGTTTAACAACTTTGCTTATTTTTGTTATTTTAGCACTAGTGTTTTTAGCACACACAAACTTTTTGTGTGCTGACAAAAGTGTGCACACGCACAAAAGTACGCATCAAACCCCTTGTTGGAAAATAACGAAGCAAATATGTGTCAAATTTGATTCTATCAATTTGATGGGAAAGCAGACTCACTTATGATCAAGTTTTTATATGGTAAAAGAAATTATATTCTAGTAGATGAGAAATGGCTTTAAAATAATTTGAAATTCACTTTTATACCATAAAGAATTTTAATTAACAATGGATAGATGAAATTCACTTTGTTTGTGTTGTTATTTTGTGTGTAGATGCATTTATGCAGTGAATATATTTGTGTTTTTGATTAGTCATGTAGACATGCATATACTAGATTGTTGTGATTTTCTAATATAAATAATGTTTTCAACTTTGATCTATCATGGGTGTTGTTATGAAATGACTAACCAAACTTACAACATTATGTGGTGGTAAAATGAATGAGGCTTCCAACCAATTGATTATTAGCTCATTATCAACAATGCGTGATAATTTTTTACCAGCCTCACTAGGTGTAATGAGGTGTAATCAAACATATGAAAAATCTTTAGAGTTTTATTATAAACATATTTACTTTGAGCAAGCTTGATATCATGTGCATTTTTTCATTCTACTCCTAGATAGTAATGATTAAGATCTAGATCCGCTCAAATTGTTTTCATAGATTAACTTTGATGGTATTTATAAATTTTTTTATCATTTCTAGTGGTAATGATGTCATCAACATAAAGCACTACTAAAGCAACACCATCCTCAATTGTAAACACATACAAATTTGGGGTCTAAAGTACTCAAAAAGTTGTTGGAAAGAAAGTAAGCATCAATGCGTCTATACGATTTTCATGGTGTCTGCTTGAGGCCATATAGCACCTTTGTAGTTTGCACACTTTCTCCGCTTGCCCTTCGATAACAAAGCCTTGTGATTGGAGCATGTGTATTTCATCTTCCAAGTTTTCATTCAACAAAGCAAACTTCACATCCATTTGATAGGTCTTCCATCCAAAGTAGGATGCCAATGCAATAACCAAGCGCAACAATGTCCATTTCATCACAAGAGCAAACATTTCCTTGTGACTCGATCTCTTTGCTTTGTTTATGGCCTTTGACAACCAAGTGCACCTTGCGATTTGCGATAGGCCCTTGGTTGCTTGCCATATCTTTGAATCTTTTGCCACTTCAAAGGGTGGTGGCTCTTGATGCTTCAAAATGTCACTCATCAAGATGTAATTCACTGGGTAATGTTCAAGAGATTTCTTCCCGCTCATCGATATTTTCGCTTTCTTTTGTTTGCTAGAATATGGTTGATTTACCTTAGCCGTTAGAAAAAAAAAAAAAAAAAAAAAGGGCCCTATAAGGAATGACATGTAAGAGAAATTTTGAGATGATCAATTATCAAGGAACAAAATTAAGCATTTGGATTTATGGTCATTGGGAACATTGTATCCTATTGATCCACATTCATTAGAACATCCTGATGTCCATTCGATTACTCAATTATTGATTTATATGTGCCATGGAAAAAGTGGCCTTTTACGTTATTGTGAGAACTTGAAAACATATGGTAATGCATATTCAATGCAAAGAATATATTTTTTAGAAAAAAAATTGAATCGAATATCAAGGGAGTATCATGAAATATAGATGAATTTGAAAAACTATTTGGAAGAAAATGAAGTCCTAAAGAAACGGACTGAAATGTTACAGACTTCTTTGAGGGAGCTTAAAATAGTAATGATGAGATGAAAGTTGCATTTCAATCCATGCGAATCTCATATTTGTCTCTAGTTAATGATATGGATCTGTTGAATAAGAAGACAAAAAGTAATAAAAGAAGATGATTGACAACAAAAGATATTTGTGATCTTTCATGAAGACGAGGTTACCAAAAAAGAAGGGTTCGTGCATTCAAGTAAGTGTTTACTATTTGTCCTTAATTTTGTCTAAATTTTGTTGGTTTAAAACAATCACGAGTTATGTTAGATATATGTCTCCATTTCCTAGGATGAGTTTTAGCATTGTGTTGAAATGAATAAATCGTTTGCAAAATTTTTCTAATAACTTCAAAAAGCATATAAATTTATACATGTTGGTAGGCAGTAGACACAAAATCTTTTTGTATTTCAAAATGTAATATAATACAAATATATTGATCTCTATGTCTACTCCATTTTGGATGCTTTTCGCAACAAAAGTTGCAACTTAGAGTTCATGGAGTAACTTTCTTTTTTTATATGGGTCCAAAAGAAGGTAGCTTTCACACTTATTGAGATCAACATATGCAACATATCCTACAAACTTGATGGGAAGATTTGAGCATGGAATTCACAGGTCCATATCCTAAGATTTTTATAGCAATTGTTTTTTCACAATTATGATTGTATGCACCCTTGTAAAATTATGGCCTCCAAGAAAATGAGCAAGTGTCTTAATTGCCATTATCATTGTTTTTCCATGTAGATGAAACTTTGAATGGGCGACAATCTCACGATTCTTGAAGGACTTCAAATAATTGCCAAGTGCATGATCTCTCATAAATTCACCAATTGAGGTTCTATGTTTTGCTCTCAGCGGATAGCAAACTCATCAAGATAGACTATTTCCTATCATAAAGTGTATGAGGGATTCAAAATATTCTTTGACATGGATATCCGGTACTCCAATGTACGAGCTTATTAGTTACACCACGCCATTCTAGACTAGGCCAGTAATGCAATTATAACTTTGTGAGGGCCTAGATGCTCTAATTGGATCTATGGAGCTAGTGCAGCTTTTGGTGCAAGAACAGGAGGTCAAATGCTTTATGAGATTGGACTAGGAAATCCTAGATGGAATATTCCTTAGCTTTTGGGGGCTATATTTCTTGTAGAAACTCACCCATCTTCACATTTAGTTTTCTATTTTCCAAGGTCAGGATCTTCTCCTCTCTTGCATTTAGTCACCATGGCTTGGGGGTGAAGCGATTAGGGATCTGACTATCCGTTTCTTGTTGGTTGGGTGGTTTGGCTCCACAAGTATTCTTTTGGTTGCATGCGATAGGATTTCAATAGATCTTCACTTTGTGATTGTTATAACAGAGCAAGGCTTTGCATCAATCAGAAGGTGGAGTCGAATTTTTTTTGCTTTTTTGGTAGGATTTCTTTGCTTTTTATATCTTGGTGGTGGAATTGACCTCCAAGTAAGTGGCTCTTCGATTTTTTATTTGCTTTCAGCCTAAATGATGGAAATCTTGTGATTTGTGACGGTTTTTTTATAGTTTTTGTGCTAGTATTCAATGTTTTAGCTTGAAATTTATCAAAGCTACTATTCATAAACGTTTTTTCAAGTATGTACCTGTTGTTTTACAATGATTATGACCGTATCTAATTTGCATGTCGGTAATATGATCAAAATTGGATCTAAATAGTGATGTATGGTCAAAATTTGGCAATTTTGAGCTCGAAATGAACTATATAAATCAATATTGAACCGAGTAAAAAAAAATTGTGCTTGCATGTAGCCAAACTACATTAGTTCAGGTCTGATTGCACTTGCACATGGATTAGATCCATAGATCATGTCGAAAAAAAGTTAAAAAAAAAAAAAACAAGGTTTTTTGGTGGTATTCTTATTATTTTGGGAGTTTTTCTTAAGATCCTTGCACAAAACTTTGCATGCACATTCTTAGGTGTGTAATGAAGCTATCTAGAGGGTTGTTACAAAGTTTGGAAGGAATCAGTCACCATTAAGGGCCTCAAAAAGTCAAAATTTAGTGTATTTTTTATGATTTTTTTTAGCATGAATAACTCTTGATAAAACCTCTGAACCTATATACAAGCTTAAAGGTAGCAGTATTACCTCTGATTTGAGCCCTCATGCACCCAAATTGGTGGTGGGAGGCTTAGGCACCGATCTCCCAAACTTTTGCTTGATGGCGCCCTCCATAGAAGCTAATTTTGGTAGATTTGAACCTATGCTTGCTTGTTGGACCTGTTTAAAGCTTCAATGCCTCCTTTATGAACCTTAGTAGAGTGCTTGTAATCTCTGATTGAATGCATGTGGGACTGGAGTAGGATTTTTGGCAAAACCTCCTAGAGAAAGTACGCTCCCTACTGGTTTTTGAGCATTCACAACGCACACGTGTGAAGTCCAGGTTAATGATCTTTATAACCCACTCTCCCTCTGTACTATGCTTTACAATGACCAATTTGATGTCTTATAGCAAAAGTTATGGTCATCAAAAGTTTGGTAGCTTTTTGTTCAAAATTTGCAAAATTTCTAAGTTGTTCTGATTGCATGTCAATATGTAAAGCAGTAGTGTGCATTTCCAGTGTTGAAAATACTTTTTTAAATAGTCTGAGTACATGGTCATGTTAGCTACAGTAGTTTGATCAGAGAAATTTTATGCATGAATATAGTTTTCGTAAAAGCTAGTTACAAAGCTGATTCCCAGTTGTTAGGAAATTTACGTAAACTTTTTGACAAACTTGATCAGATGGCAACCGAATATAAGCAAAAGAAAAATATGTCCCGGAAGAAGGCAAAGAAGGCAAATGTATATATTGTCTGCAATAAGTTTGGACATGTTATAAAGTTCTGCTCAGAGCGAAAGAAACCCGCAACTCAAGTCATTGAGATGTCAGGTAAAGAAAATCTAAAATTGATAGAATCAATTGTGAGTGTGAATGTTCATTTAGTACTGCTTTGTTCTTGTCTAATGAATTATTTCATCTGGAAGGCACGGTTAAGGGACATGAAGTCAGTATTTTGGTGGATAGTGGTTTAACTCATAATTTCATTAATTCTTGTCTTGTGCAAACTCGGCCTGAAAAATGAAGCCAATGATCATAGATATAAGATGTATCTAGCTTCAAGTGCGGAGTTAGAGACTTGGAATGTCCGAGTTCCGAAATTCCCAGTTTGAATTCGAGAATACAGAGAGTTAATTAATTTTCATGTTTTAGATTTAGCACATATGGACATTCTAGGGTATGAATGGTTATTTAATAAATCTCTTGATATTGATTTTGAGAAGCATGTGCTCTCGTTTCAAGAGGGGAATAAAGTAGTTACATTGTTTGGAGACAAATATGTACATCAATTTGGGACGATTTCAACGGCTAATATATTGAAAAAAAAATATTTACAATATGAAGCTTATTCTTTGTTTGCCAAATCCATTTTTGTGAATTGTCTAAAATCCTTAACTCAGAACTTAGATCAAGAGCATATAGAAAAGAATAAGATCATAGATGAATTTAAAATGTTTTTCCAACAAAATTATCTCATGGTATACCACCTTCTAGGTCGGTAGACCATAGAATCGAGCTAATTCCAAGTAGTCACCCTATCTCTAGATAACCATATCGGTTTTCTCATAAAGAAGAGAGAGAGATTACAAATCAAATTGAAAATGATCTTAGAATGGGTCATATACAGCCTAGTAAGTCACCTTGGGGGTGTTCCCGTTCTTTTGAAAGCGAAGAAAGATGGAGGATTACGGATGTGTGTGAATTACAAGGGGTTGAATAAGGTAGCTATTAAGAATAAACATCCATTGCCCCGAATGGATGATTTAGTAGGTCAATTAGATGGAGCTAAATACTTCACAAAAAAAAAGATTTCAGAACTGGATATATGTGCATTTCTCAAACTCATCATCAAGCACTTCAAGAAATTTGCTTTAGATACAAAAAATTTGAGAGCAGTATGAGCAATGAGTGCAAGTGAATAGACAATATTTGAGTAACAAGATCATTCTTTGTTACTTTTTGAGTTGTCGCAACTTGACATGTGACAGCAAATTGCAATAGCATTGGAACAATAAGCCATATACTCTCTCTTTTACCAAAGAAAAGAGAGTCTAGCTTTCAATAAAGTGCACTTTTTAAAAATTTGTGTATATGCTGCTATAAATAAACACTAGGTTCAAGCTTTATTTACTAGCTTTATTAGCAAGTAATTGGTTGGTCCACATGTCAAAGGCTTAGCCTGTATCAATTATAATAGTACAATGCTTCCTCAAATAAACACCAAGGAAATAGATGTGATTTTTGCTTATGTGAAACATGGTATTAACAAGAAGACATATAGTGGAACAATTGAGCCTTCTTATTTAGCTAAAACTTTGGTGTATCGATTCTTATTGAGACATTTTTGAAGAACTCTTAAGAGCTCATGACTTTTCCATATCCTAAAAGGTTTTTGATGAGCCCTGTGACTTTGCCATATGATTAGAATTATCTTCCCATGTCATGCTTTCTCTTGTTACAAGAACTTGTTTGGGACCTTGATCATACAAATATCATTAGGGGCAATAGGTGGTTGTCAAAGTTCACTTTGCCTACTAAATTGCTCATACAAATTGAACCTTTTATGCAATTAAGTGGGAAATCCATCAAGATTGATAGCTCCAAATATTATTGCTAATCACCTAGGAACCTTCAAGTGATGTGTGCTAAAAGCTATGAGTAAGTGTTCTAGTTATTTCAATTACCATTTTCAAAAGACTCTTGGAGTTTGCAATTTCCTAGCAAAATGGAAAGGTCATCTTTATAATGTGACTTCAAACTAGAAGAAATACTCGTCTCTTTCATTCTTCAATGCATATTTTATACCAAAGAATACAATCTTTGCAAGCTTCATACAAGTAGTTATTCCATGAGTTAAAAATTCAATATCTTATTTATTAAAGAGTTTCTAAGATGTTTACATAAAACTAATTGTTGCTCTTTAACAATATTTCTCCACATGCAAATGATATTGGAAAGCATTAAAACTAGCTTTGTGGAGACTCTTTATTAAGTATGGCCTAGAAATGATGGAAAAAGCCTTAAGACATGATGTTCTTACACCTTCCTTTATCGAGATTGCATGTGTAATATTCAATAAAGTTCTTAGATGACCTATATTTCTTATGAAGTGACTTTGCCAAGTGATTGATTAATTACTTGAGAGCCGATTGATGAACTTCAAATCAACTCACTCATGCATGCAACTTTCTTGGAAACTTTGAAGTTGAATATTCACTTGGCTATAGCAAAAAATGGTTCGATGTTGCTTTAATTCTATGGCTGCATTAGACAATACAACAAATTAGACAATTTGAAGTTTTTGATGAAAAGCTAATATTTTCAATAACAAACTTAAAAGTAAACTCGCTGCAAATCTTGTAAAGTTGAAAATTTGATTTGCTCTTTTATTTTAGATCGCTCAAAGGCAAATCAAGGTGTCAACTCAAAAGATAGATTCTTTTTAGACAAGTGGGTATTTCTCCCTTGGCATCACTTAATCTTAAATAATTTACATATTTTTGAGGAAAAGTTCACTACTCTTACAAAGGATAGTTTTCCACCCTACTTAAAATAAATAAGTTTATCAAAAACCAATAAGATTTTTAATGTACTCAAATTATGCAAAGTTTGGCTCCTCTAGTACCTTCACATGCATGTGAATTTTCAATTATGAGCTTTTATGATTTATCAAGCAAGTGAATTTTGTGGAGAGAAATTCTCCATTCTGTTACGGATTTCCCATGATCTTCCAGAATGTTTGAGAGAAACTTTAAAATTGTCTTTTACTTCCTACTCATTAGTCTATCAAAGAATCCCTCGTGGCAACTTCCTCTACTTGTGAGGCCATAAGTAGTTGTTGGCCCAAAAGTTTTTTTTGCCTCTCTCTCTCTCTCTCTCTCTCTCTCTCTCTCTCTCTCTCTCTCTCTCTCTCTCTCTCTCTCTCTCTCTCTCTCATTAAGTCCATATCTTATCCAATGAAAATATGCCTGGTGAGTAGGAAAAGATTTCGTCCTACAATTCTCACAAAATCAAGATAACCTTCGTGTTCGAGCTGGAGGTCAAGAATGAATTTGAACTTCACCTTGAACTTGAACTTGCATACGATCTTTGATGTGAAGTTGTTCATGGGTAGATGTAGTGGTGCTAATGCCATGGTCAAAAACAATGTTTTTAGAAGGCTTCTTCGTTGATTTCAACAGAGGTTCTTTTGATGAACTTGTGCAGTACTTTCATGTTATCAAAACACTATGAATACGTGG
Organism: Diphasiastrum complanatum; assembly: GCA_029204225.1. Classification (NCBI taxonomy): domain Eukaryota; kingdom Viridiplantae; phylum Streptophyta; class Lycopodiopsida; order Lycopodiales; family Lycopodiaceae; genus Diphasiastrum; species Diphasiastrum complanatum. The sequence continues at coordinate 13,738,605 of CM055095.1, read as the reverse complement.
GGAGAAGTTGAAAGAGAAGTTCTTCACAATGGTATACAAGAACCTCTCAAAGATATGAGTGGTCGTACTCTTCAAGTTCAGTAATTTTCTGGATATCTGTAATCCACGATGGAGCAGACAAAAGCTCCAAACTTGGGGAAGTTGGCTCAAAAGAAAGACGACATTTTCCAAAACCTTTGATAAATCTTGCCATATCTTCACTTTTTGTGTTGACAGGTTGATCAGTAATGTCACATGGTAGAAGTCCACCGTTGATACTATTGAAGAGATATATTGATAGATGATTAAAACTTCATATTTCACACCTCTCACTAAACTGTGACTGATTCTCGATCCAAATTTTGATTCATTTATTCATCAAACTAGCTAATATTGCTCAGGTAGCCCACTGTATCTTTTTCGGTTTTTCCCTTGCTGAACAGTTAAAATTTAATGCCCCGCTTCACCATCGGTGAGATACCAATGCTGCTGCATATGCACATTAGTCTCAGTTTCTGTTCTGTCTGATCATGTTTTTAACCCAACTCAGGCAAAAATCTGCAAGGAAGTGTCATCTTCCTGCAATGATTTGTGAAAGATCATTCAATGGGGTAAACTTTACAATTTGTCCGAAGCAAATATATTTCTATTACCCACAACAGCTCATGCTTTTTGCTTCAAATAAGCTTCTGCAAGTGACAAGATATAGCTGAATTTTTACTGATACTAATTGCAGATGAAAACCCAAAAACGTGATTGCTCAGTAGAAACTAAAGGCCTGTCTAAATCTGTATGAATCAAATTTTGTAATGCAAATTGCTGCATACATTTGCACTCAATGTGATGCAATCGAAACAGGGCAGCAAATGCATTCACAATGTGATTCTTATAAATACAAGAGCCAATACCTACAACTTATCAGATTGGAACTAATTACTCAATAACAGCAACCGATGGCTCACAAAGCTGCCATCCTCTTCTAGCACAGTGTGCCTTTGCAACAAGAGCCATGTAGTCAGTTGATCTGCCATTACATTCAAGCATATAGAATCTCAGAACGCTGGATAAATTGAGGAGATATGGTCACTATGCATCTACATCCACACTGTACTTTCAATGATCTTTGGTCATCATACTTGCAAAGGCTGTTGGAAAACTCTGTCACATACCTTGATCCATAAAAGCTACGAGCTGCAGCAGTTATTGCAGCTTTAGCAGCATCTGCATTTTGCTGCACTTGAAAGCATCAACCTAGTTTGTCAGTTTGAAAATGCAACCTAGCAGATAGTAAGTCAAGTCATTTAAGCATGCAGCTCTGAAACAGCAGGCCCCATTGTCTTAGAATGCCATCCTGAGCTATTTTCAGTCAGTCAACGTATTCCTCAGAAGCATGTAGACATCCAAATCAATCAACTGTGAAGAGACACCAACTGCATGCTAAAAAGAGGAAAAAAATGATAATCTGAAAGGAATAAAAGATATTAGAGATCAGAAAAGTCTTGCTAGAGGCATTGGGGCACTCCTGTCCCAAGGCAGTTGATCAAGATTTTTACAAATATCTCCAAGCAGAATCATACTCGAATTGACTATTTATGCTATACCAAAAAATAACAGAAAAGCTGTATCTGAACTGTTATAATACCTGGACTCAAGTATCAAAGCAACTGCCAGCACATGGTGAAAATTGCAGAAGAGATTGAAGGCTACAGAAGTCACTAAAAGGTTGAATCACTTCAGAGTGTGGTTCTGTTTGATTTTTCAATAAACAACATGAAATTGTACCTCTGCCTCGAAATACAATCCTGTGTACAAAGAAGAATAAAATGTAAGCTGCCCACCATTGTCATCGAACTGCCCCAAGATCTGCATTTAAAATCAGACAAAACAGCATGCAATTGATAAGGAAAGACCATGCAAAGATTCAAAGTCATAAATTATGGGATCGCTTGAAGAATTTCGAACAGACAAACATTCTAGAACGAACATGCGAGAATTGAATATTACCTTTTCTGGATCTCCACCATGATGGAAAAGTTCAAACACTTTTCTCATGACAAATCTCCTGTCTGAGCCAACCTGCGGTTCAAAAAGAGATGAGAATTGTTTTTTCCACAGGGCAATGAGCAAAGGTTTTTTGGTAGTTCAAGAGACTACTTTTCAGACTCCTATTTGTGAACACATGACTTATCAAGTGAAGTTTTGCGAACACATGCATAATGAATGCACATTGCATTTATGCTACAAGATTAAGTGAAGTTTGCGAACACGTGAATGCATATTCCATTTATGCTACAAGATCCTCTTCCAGGCATATACAAACCATGCCTTGGAAGTCACGAAGATTATCCCAATAGAAAAAAGAACATCGATGACTAATGTGGATTTGCATAATGTTGAATGGACATACCTTGAAAGGTATGCTTCGTTTGTTTTGTTTAAGGTTCAAGAACAAAAAGAAAGAGAGGAAGAACAAACAAAAAGGCAACAACACCTTAAGCAACCTAGATAACCGTGCCACTAGAAAACCACAAAGATGAGATTCAAGGAACAAGCACTGCCCCTTGGCCAACCTCCTATATGAAAATACCGGTTCAATAGAGAACCATCTAGCACCAAATCTTGCTTAGACAAGGTCAGTCCTTGCAAGAGGCAAACAGAGGACTTTTCTTTACCAATTGAACTATCCAACACAAGATCCTTCAAATGCATGTCTTGTATCTTTAATCCTCGGACTTTAGGAAAGATACAAAGCATGAAGATACTTCAGCTGGTTGAAAGAGCCCATAAAAAGGCCATATCTTAGATTAATATGACATGGTTGAAAGCCACGATTCATATAACATCAAAAAGATCAGTGGAATGTCCAACCAAATGTTCTTGAAACATGGCAAATCTTAGAAATTTTTAAACCATTTTGTATTTAGGTTCAAAAATTCCATAAAGCATGTGTACAACATGGCGGGTACATATGCTGCAAGTGCCCACTAGCACTACATAACTGATTACCTGAGGTGACAGTCTCGTTATACAGTCAATGGTTATGACATGACCATGTTGGTGGAGGTGACCCCTCCTGGAGCATGTATATAGAAGTGGATCTCCATGAGCTAGCATTCATTCTCACTTGGAGAATGAAGAGCTCTCCCATGTGGTTAGGCCAAGATCATATCTTGCCTCAAGATGGTAGGTATGTGAAGGGCGATCGTCGGAGGGCGATCATCGGCTAAGGTGCGGCGGTATGGGACCTTGCAGCTTGGTGGAGACCTGAGCATGCTTAATGGTGGTCTACAGCTCCAGTGCACGGGGGTGAGATGGCAAGTTATAATGAAAATGTTGAAGGACAAGGCAGCCATCAATCTAAAGATGGCGAAACTTGGCCAGGGGAAGATTTTGAGTATAATGTTTATTTATGCAATTTGAAAGATGTACTCTTTATTGATAAGCATGCTATTCATAGTCTAAACATTGGATTGTCGCAAATGCCTTTAAAACTACCTCTTAAAAACCCTCTAGATGAGGACTCGCGTAAGGGTAGAGTATTTTAGAGAGACTAAGCGTCTACCTAAAGGCCTACCTCCTTCCAAGAGTGTAGACCATCAAATAGTGCTCCTTCCAAATAGTATCCATGTATCCCCTTGGGGTGCACCAGTCCTTTTACTTAGCAAAAAAGTTGGAGGCACTCGCCTCTATGTTGAATTTAAAAGGATGAATAAGATGACCATAAAAAATAAATCTCTCTTTGTTAGACTCCAATTTGAAACTTAACTCTAAACCTAGCACATCAAATACCCATAGATCTGAAAATTCGATTCTTATTGATTTCCTTGCAGGCACATAACATCAGAAAGCATGAAACATGGTGGAGCTGGCTGCCTTGTCTCCTCCCAACCTTTGCTGCATAGATTATGATGAGGAATGCCTCTCTCTAGGCTCACTTATGCACAATCCTCAGGCACCCATTAACCTTGACCTTTCTAACGTCGACACATGATCAATTCCATGCACAGTCGACACTTGCCTCCTGGCAATACCTTGACACATAGGCAAGTGAGTAGGCTGTTTCACTCATACACTAGACCAAGTGTCCCAATGAGCATGTGACATGTCATGTTTGATCGGTCAACCCTGACATGTGTCACTCATTCACTGGACCAAGTGTCCCAATGAGCATATGACACGTGTTCCGTTGACTAGTCAACTCCTACTTTTTAGGTGGTTAGTCCAACCACTTCTAATAAATGACCTAGTACCCTACACCAAAGCTCACCACGCGACTCAGAAGCTCAAAGGCTTTAATAATAGTTTTATTTACATTTCTTTTACAAAGGTCACCATAGGCCAATGACATAGCCATTTTTGTATTTACAAAAAGTACAACTGTGCAGAAAACTATAAGCAACCGAGATAGGGAGTAAAAGCTGTAACATTCCTTCCCCCCTTAGGTAACATCATCCGCGATGGTGAAGCTAGGGTATTGTGCGCGCAGACTGTACAGTCTCCCAGGTAGCATCAGAAAGGCCTACCATGCCAAGCGACCAAGTACTCACGGATCAGACGGTTGCGTAAACGCCTCTCTCGCCTATCCAATACCCTCGCCGGCCCATGGGTTACTTCTCCCTGCTCCTGGTATGCAAAGAAACCATCAAACAACAAGTTATCACCATTATGTATAACCCGTTTCAATCTAGAAACATGAAATACAGGATGCACTTTACAAGTTTCAAGCAAACTAACTTATAAGAAACATCACTAATCTTTTTAACAACTTTCCAAGGTCCACAAAAACGAGGGGATAACTTGTAACATTTGTCTGTCTTAAGGGTCTTAGAGTCCTTGGGTACTTGGAAAAACACCATGTTTCCTACCACAAACTCTCTAGGTGTGCGGTGTTGATCAACATAAGACCTAATTAGCTCAATCCATCGCTTGCCTTACATTAACTTTCATTAACTCAAGCATTTCATTCATTTGAGTTAGGCAATTACCTGCACTAGGTACTTTATGAGGAGTTTCTACTGTAATGGAGCTAGCTAACCTGAAACCATAATTAAGCTCGAAAGGGCTCATTTTAGTACTTACATTTTTTTTGTCATTCTAAGCAAATTCCAACAGCGGTAAGTACTTCTCCCACTGAGTTTGCTTATCCCCGAAAAAGGCCCTAAGCATATCCTCTAAGGTCTGGTTAACACTCTCAGTTTGGCCATCCGTTTTAGGCTCTGTACTGCTCATTTTCAATTGGACTTCTAGTTTGGCCATAACTGTCGTCGAAAAGCTCCCAGTAAATTGAGTATCTCTATCAGACAATATGGATGATAGTAATCCATGAAGTCTGAACACATGCTCAATAAATAGGCTAGCTACTCCAGACACATCAATCTTTTTCTGCGTTGGAATAAAATGAGCCGTCTTAGTGAGTCTGTCAACTATAACCAAGATAAAATCATGCTGCAATTGCATACGAGGCAAGTTGGTGACAAAGTCCATGGAGATACTCTCCCATCTTCTTTTCGGCACAGGTAGTGGGTGTAAATCTCCAAGAGTTTTAACCCTTTCGGCTTTATTGACTTGTCACTTTAGACAGTGCGACACATAATGGTAAACATCTTTTTTAAGCTTAGGCCACCAGAAGTTAAATAGGATCAACTCATAGGTCTTATCCACACCAGGATGACCTGCACTAGGGCTATTGTGACATAAATGGACAGTCTTCTTACGCAACTCTTCACAAGCTGGAATCAGAAGTTTGCCTTTTCTCTTGACCATACCATCATCTATGGTATATCTAAGGTAAGTGTGAGCAAAGAGACCATAATTCTCATCCAGAGATTCTACTTGTGCAAGATTTACCTCTCACAATTCCTTGACAATGAAGATCCTCTTATTGAGCCTGTCTAATCTCAACAATTAGGTCATTCTCAATGACCACAAAAGACATATGATATAATATACGAGATAATGCATCAGCCACATGACTTTCGGCACCCCTCTTGTACTGAATTTCCATGTGAAATTCCTGCATCAACTCAGCCCCCTTGGCTTGCCGCCCTTTGAGCTCCGACTGGTTGCAGAAATATCTCACAGTGTTATGGTCATTGTACACATAGATTCCGCACCATACAAATAATGCCTTCAAATTGTGGACTATGGCATATTCTCATGAGTTGGATAATTCTTCTGTGCAAGGTTGACCTTCTTGCTCTCAAAGGCCATAGGCCTACCCTCTTGCATCAGAACTGCCTCAACGGTGATGTCACTTGCATCCATTTCCACAACAAATGGTTTCTAAAGGTCAACAAATTTTAAAGTGATGAAGTTAGCCACAACTTGCTTCAAAGCATCGAAACTTCGCTATTGAACCTCTGTCCATTCGAAACTTTGCTATTGAACCTCCGTCCATTCTTTCCACTTATTTTTTTGTAACATATCGGTCAATGGCGTAGCTATGTGTGAATAATTCTTCACACCTTGATGATAAGACACAACTAATCCAAGAAGCTTCTTAATGCTATCAAGTTTGTAGGAATAGGCCAAGAAAAAAGAACAACAACTTTCTAAGGATCTGGTTTTATCCCAACTGCTGACACTATAATTCCTTTTTAAATAATTCGCTCTTTTTATCATTAGCAAATATTATGTTTCCCCCCAAAGTTGACAACATAGTTCCAAGGTGACTCACATGCGCAACATCACCACAATTGTAAACAAGAATGTCATCAACAAAGTTAACCACAAATTTGCCCATAAACGGTCTAAAACACTTCGTTTATTAACATCATAAATGTTGCAGGGGCGTTAGTCAATGCGGCATAACTAGAAATTCATAGTGTCCAAAGTGAGTTCGGAAGGCAGTCTTATACACATCCTCTTTGCGAACTCTCACCTGGTGATAACACTCTTCAGGTCAATTTTGCTAGACACTGTAGCACCATGAAGGGCATCTAAAAGATCATCTATGCTTGGCATAGGATATCGATGCTTAACAGTCGTATCCTCCAAGACCCATCCTTATTTTTTACAAGAGTATATCGGAGAGGCAAAGGGAGAGTAGCTAAGTCTTACCAGCCCTTTGGCAAGATAGTCCCCAATGATGCTTTGTACCTCTTCCTCTTTCAGATTCATTCTATAAGGTGGTCCATTAACAGGAGATGATCTAGGAATCAACTCGATCTTATGTTCCACATTTCTTTTAGGGGGTAGAACAGATGGGAGTTCACTCATGAACACATCCATAAACTCCTCTCTAATCTAACGATCTAGGTTTTCAGTAAGGTTAGTTTGTTCTTGACCTACATCATATTCACAAGCAGAAATAGACATATCATACAAGAAACAAACAAACATAAACTTACAGTGAACCTTGTGCAGCTGCGTCGTCGTGATGAAGGGTTTGAGGCATATTAGACTCACCACGCCACGAATGAATCCTACCATCGTGCTGGAACTCGTATACATGAGTATCCCAAGTGATGTAAAGTTTTCTAGCCACATGTCAACAGATTGCAAGCATCACATAGAAGCGAGCCAAATGGGTAATCTCAAAATCTGACTCCTCAGTATAGCCTTGAATGGGAGACATACCCACAACCCTAGCATCCCATACTTCTGCACCCTTTCCATCAGCCATTTCAAATGTGTACTGGTACTGGGATGGTTGTGTCCTCACTCTTAACCTTTTAATCAAAGCAGAGTTAATAACGTTATGTGAGGACCTAGTGTCAAATAGAATCAACACATCTCTACCAGACAGCTGCCCATGCATAACAATTAAAGAAGTACAGGGAAATTGATACTCATATTGCTACGCTTTGGATAATTGTGGTAAAGGAATTGAATCCACCTTTCGAATCACCGACACATTCATAAGTCGTGGAGCACTCTGAGGTTCCTCTTGCTCAAGCTCTTCAATGTGCATCAAAGTAGCTTCTTCGACTTTCAAGTTATATGAGGTTCTTGAAGGGTTACGTGAACACTCCTTCCACCTATGCCGCCCTAGACATCCAAAGCAAAGATTTTTCTTCTTTGCCCACTTGTGATCTTAAACGCTGGCCCCCTTGGACATTGGACGTCCCATACCATCCTTTCCCTTTCGAGGCGCTTGCACCTTTACTATCTTTGGCACTTTGAACCTGCTCTTGTGTGGAATGACCCTTCCATTTCTTAAACTTCATTTTTCCCCAAGGATGAAACCCTCCAGCAGTAGGCGTTTCAGGCTCCTTGGCCTTTTTCCGGGACTTCCGTAATGCCCTGTGGAGGCTTGGAGCCTACTCCTTCCTCATGAAAGGCCAAAGGCTATCATGCAAGCCCTCCACAAAGTGGAATACCTATAAGAACAGGAACCTAAAAGAGTTGGTGGAATGGCTATGATAGTTGCTGAACTTGTAATTGTTAGCAAAAAAGTCGAAGTCCCATCGAAAACAAGAAAATTGACATTAATTAAGGATCTCAAGCCGCCAAAGTTTACTAGTGCAGTTGCAGTACGCAACACAGATGCAATTGAAAATTGGATTCAAAAGTGGGAAAAATCCTTTCAGATGTGCGGTATTAACAAGGACGATCAGAGAATTGCCAAAGCTACTTACAGGTTGCAAGAAACTGCACAACGTTGGTGGAGGAAGGTGGAGAAGGACAATTTGGTACTTGCCACTTGAGAATCCTTCAAACACATATTTGTTGAGAATTGGGTACCTCTTGACAAGAAAACCAAGCCATGCACTTGGACTAGTCTCACGCAAGGGAATGCGTCCGTGCAGGAGTATGTCGACAAGTATAGGGAAGTCTTGATGCGAATACCAAAGGAGGTCTCTGTGGGGATCTTGCTGACTTCAGCTGCTCAAAGGATTTGCTATAGAACCACTTCCATATCGTCAACCTCGGCTACAACTTCCTCAATCCTCAGTATTTCGGTAATAGAACCTTCCAATGGATCCATACTGACTATGGTATGGTTCCACTCAACTATAGATGGCTGTTTTTAGGATGGATAAGTCTACAACTGGTTCTAAACAGGCTGTAGGCAAGTGTAATGGGCTGTAGGAGCAGCGATGAGCCTCCCAAGATGACACCCCAACAACGGATAACCAGAAATAGGGCATCAATGAACTGTAGGAGGGATACACTACTAATTTCCCAGCAACTTGTCAGAGATTAGCTGCTGAACTGCAGTGATGGACTGCAGAAGAGGCTGTGGGACAGCGAAGGCCCAATAGATAGTTGAGTTTCTGATTTTCAGATCTGATTTTCCAACAATCGACAACAAAGCTCCTTCCTGTAGGTTTGTATGATCTTCAAAACGTGGCTCTCATACCAAATGTCGAACTCCAATCTGAAACTTAACTTTAAACCTAGCACATCAAGTACTCATAGATCTGAAAATTCGATTCTTATTGATTTCCCTGCATGCACATAACATCAGAAAGCATGAAACATGGTGGAGTGATTGCCTTGTCTCCTCCCAACCTTTGTTGCATAGATTATGATGAGAAATGCATCTCTCTAGGCTCACTTATGCACAATCCTCAAGCACCCCTTAACCCTGACCCTTCCTAATGTGATGCACAGTCGACACTTGCCACTTGGCAATACCCTGACACAAGGGCAAGTGAGTAGGCTAACATGTGTCACTCATACACTGGACCAAGTGTCCCAGTGAGCATGTGACATGCGTCATGTTGACCGATCAACCCTTAACCCTGACCCTTCCTAATGTGATGCACAATCGACACTTGCCACTTGGCAGTACCCTGACACAAGAGTGAGTAGGCTAACATGTGTCACTCATACACTGGACCGTGTCCTAGTGAGCATGTGACATTTCTTTTACATTTCTTTTACAAAGGTCACCCCCGGCCGGTGACTTAGCAATTTCTGTACTTACAAGAAGTACAACTTGCATAAAACTATAAGCAACCAGGATAGGAAGTAAAAGCTGAAACACCCTTACCTAGGATGGATGATGTAATGGACTGTCTCAATGGAGCAAAGTATTTCTCCAAGATAGACGTTAGATCAGGTTACCATCAAATAAGGATTAGGAACGAGGATGTTCCTAAGACCGGTTTCCAAACCAAGCACGACCATTATAAATTTTTGTTGTTACCGTTTGGACTCTCGAATGCACCCACCACTTTCCAACAAATGATGAACGATATTCTTCGTCCATATCTAGGAAAGTTTGTGGTAGTGTATTTGGATGACATATTGGTTTATAGTCGGACTTTTGAGAAGCATAAAAAGCATCTCCGTATTGTCTTGGGGTTATTAAGTCAAGAATAGTTCTATGCCAAGGAGTCGAAATGTGAGTTCTTTCAGACCAAGCTCAAGTACCTGGGCCATATCATTTCCAATTGCGGCATCAAGATTGATTATGATAAGATTCGTAAGGTACGAGAATGGCCGACACCGCAAACAATCTGTGACGTGAAATCATTCCTTGGCTTCACAAGAGTTTTTCACAGGTTTATAGAGTTCTCGAAATGATAAGATACTAAATGAATATTCCATAAAGAATGGCTTGCTTTTCTGAAAGGGAAAGGTATGCGTGCTAGACAATGACCTTAGGGCCAAAATCCTATAGCAGTGTCATGACAACCCTTGTGCTGGTCACCCTGGCATACAGAGGACATTGGACCTTGTCAAACAAAGCTTTTATTGGCCAAAAATGAAAGGTCATGTCGAGGCATACGTTCAAGGTTGTGAACGATGCCCGTTCAATAAAGCAGAAAGACTTAGAGTTTCGAGTCTTTCACATCCCTTGGAAATTCCCAACAAGAAATGGAAAAGTATTTTAATGGATTTTGTGACTGTTCTCCCTAAAACCGAGAAGGGTTATGATGCCATTTGGGTAGTGGACACAGGATAACCAAATTGGCACAATTCTTACCAACTAAATCTATTGTCAAGGCATCTGAATTAGCCCAACCCCTGAGCAAGTAGTTACTAATACCTTATCAAACATGAAATTTTCATGAGAGACTTTGAGAAATGCAAATCTATTGACACTAGTTAGCACCTAGAAATATTTGTGAGGCCAATCAGGTGAATAACAAATAAGATTACTTGCTTCAGAATCGGGCATTTCTCAATCAAATGAATCATAGTCTGATCCAATTGTATAATGGGACCCGATTCAAATCGGGAAGAATTTGATAAAAAGTTTTTTTTCATAGTATGTCAAAATTCGTGCTTTTTAGAAAATGGAAACTACTTCATTGTGAAACTATACTCTAATAAATAGCATTTTTAACACGAAGGATTTGAATCAAATCATTCTACTTGTTGATGTGTTTACATTCCAGGGTTGGAGATTCCAGAAATAACGTAGGTGAAATATCTCTATCTCAAGTTGATATCTCATTGCCACGTCGAAGAAATGCCCTAGTACTCTTTTAGTTTATGATTACTCACTCGCTTTAGTTATAAGAAAAACATCCACAAGAAACATTGATATAGCTGAGGAATGTCTCTATGCTGATCAAATGAATGAAGAACAACGACAATCCAATTATTGATCAGGAAAATGATAAATTCGACCCAATACTCACTGAAAACTGATGTGTGCTAGCTAAGATCCTGATCTACACAACGTAGCCTAGGCCTTTTAGCAATCAACAAGTTACACGAGGACTATTTATATTATCTGAGACCTTGGAAGTTAGATCGTTCTAATATAGGAGGTGAAGCTTGACTTTGTTTTCACAGCATCATTTGAAACACTCTAATATATTGTAATCGATGCTTACCACACGAAAGTCACACAGTGAACACAAATGGCATATCACTAGCATCACTTCCAACATTGCAGTGCAAACTTATAAATTGTTTGCTTATCTATAATGGTGTAGTGCAGGAATTGGGGTATTCAAAACGTACAAAATTAAACTCTCACACCTGCCACATGTGGACATCTTGCATGACTCCTCTGGCATGGAACGCATCTCTAGCAGTCTAGGAATGTTGAGTTAACAAAGAAAAGACATATATTAGATAACATTTGTTCAAGATATGAAAGTCATGTCCATATCGATGTCAAATGAGTGCCACCTCAGCATATGTTAGCCTATCACTGTGTTTATCATAGCTATCTTTATGTGTCAGTGTACTTCACACTATATGGTTCAATGGGCCCAAGTACCTCAAATACAGTAATTTAGGAAGTTCAAAGTCCAATCCTTTTGTAGGAGTAAAAGGACTCGTATTAAATGGACCAGATACAATTAGGCACCATCAAAACTACCTCTCTCTGACTTTGATTCTCTTAACACGCCACACTGCAATAGTAAAGTTTTAATTTTTTCTCAATTGAATATCTCAAACTAAGGTCTCACAGGTTAATGTCACCTTGCGCAAACAGGTAGGGACATAAGCAAGCAACATCTTTGATATCACAAGCCAAAAGAAAAATCAACTAACCTCTAGAAAACGCTTACGTGCTTCGTCAACACCATATAGCTGTGCCTCACATAAAAAGCACCAAATAGCCTACAATGCAAATTTTTATCGCCATAACATGATGAGGAAGTGAGGAATCAAGAGATGGAACTGAACCAAAGACTACACAATATTTCTACCAGCTAAGTTGACAGTAGGTATTGTAAAACTGAAGTGTGGAGATGTACCTCCTCTGCATCATTCGGGTTGATTGATACATCGTCTCTGAACTGATTTGCACCTTCTTCAAATCTGCAAAGAATTGAATTCAGCATTGTTAAATATAGTCTCTAGAAGTTCTTTCAATCAAATCAATAGGAGGTTGATGAAAATCTACCAGGGTGAATCTTCAAAAAATAAAGGCCATATCTAAAAAGTCAAGAGAATCAATACATCAAATGATAATTTTGCTTCTACTCCGACTAAACTTGTTAGTATTATTCCTTTTCAAAAATCAGATGCATGAATTCACTGAATGTAATTGATCAAAGCCTGAAGTTGGAACTGATCATACTACCTATCAAGATAATACAATGTCAATCCTCGCTGCCAAAGGTCTGCAATAATTTCAACAACATTAAACATTAATCTCATTGACCACCAACTTTCAAAAAACAACACAAGAAGCCCTTCAAAGAATTGCAATAAAAAAATTTCTCTGGAGGACACACCAAAATTACAACTGGCAAGCTGGTTTGAAGTTCCCATATAGTGAGGACATGTAATGAGACAAAGGTTAAAACATCCACAAGAAAAAAAAAGGCGGAACTCGAACATTCATTACATGGATGCACATTAAGCTGTAATCCTAGTGGAGCACACTAACAGACCAACAATTCTTGCATCGAAAACAGGAAGTTAGATATGCATGTGTGGTAATGACTAGTGCAGGGACATGACAACATGATGCCTTCTTTTGTGATGATGCTACACAGTGATTGCAACATGATGCCTTCTTTTGTGATGATGCTACACAGTGGTTGCAACAGATAGGAACCATCAAGCTAACTGCCCAGATTTTACTTAAGCTAGCTAAATAGAAGAGGAACCTTAAACTTCATCATGAGTGTTATGCCAGCTAAAAGAACAAAATATCACATATAGCGTCACATTAGAACAATGGTAGACAACAAATTGGAGACCTTAATACAATAGCCAAGTAGGACAATTGTGCAATCATCAATAAGTTAATCCTCAAGTCAATTGGAAATTGCACGTGAATCTTAGAAAAACCTCAAGAACGACACGAACAACCAAAATGACTTATGGCAATCATAGAGTTACAACTCGCATGATCTACGGTAGCTTTACAGGTTGATCAACACACCCCATACAAGTGACGATGCACTGTATCCGCCTAGACATAGGGTCATTGCCTACCCACCTCCATGCAATGGAGTTACCAGCATTGTCAGCATGTTTAAGCCTCCAACGATAACTGATGTCCCATACCACCAGCCATCGCTCTCAGCTCTCCCTAGCACATGTCCTGGCTTGGAGATACATCCTGGCTACTAATTGCACGTGCTCTCCATCCACCAACTTGATGCTTTCCTTAACCACCTGCAACATTTCCTGCATATCCTGCAAGAAATTAGTTGTAGCTTATACCTTAAGACCTTTAAGTCTAACAGAGATTGGGGAACGAGGCTCAAAGCCACACAAAAGCATAAAAGGACTAAATCCAATGGCAAAATGCTTCATACTATTGTACACGAACTCAACCATTGGGAGATACTTTTCCCAATCTGATGGTGGTCGTGCAAGTTCTAAAGCCTTGAAGGTAGACTTTGTTGGAATGAATTGAGCCACTTTGGTTAGCCTGTCAACTACTACCCAAATGGCATCATGACCTTTCCTAGATCTAGAAAGTCTACTCACAAAATCCATGGAAATACTTTCCCACTTCCTGTTGGGAATTTCCAATGGATGTAACAGACTAGCTGCTTTAAGTCTTTGAGCTTTATTAACCTGGCATTGTTCACACTTTTGAACGTATGCCTCCACATGACCTTTCATTTTTAGCCAATAAAATTCTCTTTTAACAAGGTCAAGTGTTCTTTGTATACCTAGATGTCCCACACTAGGACTATCCTGACATTCATGCAGGATTTGGGCCCTAATGTCCATGATGCACACACGCTTTTTCTCTTCGAAAAAGTAAACCATTCACCACCCCTTGAGAAGGTTAGTTAAAGGTAATGCAATTAAGGCATAATCTTTAATAAACTCATGAAAGAATCTTGTGAAGCCTAAAAGAATATTTTACTTCTCTAATGGTTTTCAAGATAGGCCAATCATGTAGTTTACGGACCTTATCATAGTCGATCTCAATACCATGATCGAAGATGATATGTTCAAGGTACCTAAGTTTGTTTGAAAAAACTCACACTTAGAGTCTTTAGCATAGAGCTTTGCTTGTCTAAGAGTATCTAAGACCGTACGCAAATAAGCTTCATGCTCTTCCAGAGTTCTACTATAAATTAAAATGTTGTCTAAAAATACCACAACAAATTTTCCCAGATATGACACAGAATATCGTTCATCATCTGTTGAAAAGCTGCTAGGGCATTAGTTAGACCAAATGGTAGAACAAAAATTCATAATGGCCATATCTAGTACAAAAACTTGTTTAAGAAACATCCCTTTCGTTAATTCTTATTTGATGGTAACCCGACCGATCTAAGGTCCAACTTGGTGAGATACTTAGCACCATCCAATCGGTCTATTAGATCGTGCATCCTTGGTAAGGGATAATGATTTTTTATGGTCATTTTATTAAGTTTCTTATACAGGGTCAAATTATGGCCCATACGTAAATACTCCTATAGTTGCCTAGCAATTTCATCTTCTTCCTTTGGGCTCATCCTATAGGGGAAAAGCAATACACAAGAGCTGTTGAGAAGGAGATCTATGTGATGGTCTACACTCCGTGAAGGGGGTAGACCCTCAGGCAACTGCTCAGAGAATATGTTAGCATGTTTTGTCCTAAGTCTTTCAAAGATTTTACCTTGAGGTGTATTTTCTAAATCAACATTAGTAAAAGACAATTCTTTAGGAGTAGGCGATACATCAATATTGAAATTTTGGTTAACAAAAGCATCCATATAACATTCATCTTTCAAAAAACATAAATACGAGTGATACTCAGAATCTAATAACATCGATTCACTTCATGAGTAGTCATAAAAGGTAGATCAAGCACATCATCTTTAAGATGAACCATATAGCCATTATGCAAAAAGGATACACATAGTCCTTTTTTATCGACTCAATTTCTAGCGTAAAACCACTCTTTATCTAGAATTAAGTCTACCTTATCAAGATTCATGATGTGAAATGAAAAACTATCTACATAATCCTGAATCTTCAGCAGTAAGTGAGGGACAAATTGGTCCCAGACTTGTTGTTCCCCACCCGCTGCCATCCTGACCACGTACTTGTGATCACTTGGTGTGGTTCGTTGAGCTTCTGCACCAAGTTAACATTAATAAAATAATGCATTGAACCATCGTCAAAAAGGATGTTCACGGCTTGGCTACCTATGAATCCATTCATGCAAATGAGGTCCTGAGGTCTAAATACCACCATCTTAAAACAACAATTATTACAAATTGCTTCATCCTTAAAGGACACATCAAATACAAGAAATAGGAAATAGAAGAGTTACCTGATGCCTTAAAGGAGCAGAGTAAAGAATGCCAAGTGAAAATCCTCTAGATCTTGTTGCATGCGCCAAAAGGAGTACTATGGAGCGAAACCACCCAACCAACTGGAAGCCAAAAGTCAAACCCCAACAGTCATTGAATACAAGAGAGGTCTCGGTTCCTAGCAATTGGAAACTCAAAAAAGAAAGAGTAGAAGGGCGAGTTCCTACAGGTATATATAGACACCTGAAGTCTAGGAATATTTCCTATAAGATCCAATTCTCAACCAATTGCTTTTAATCTCCTATACATGCATATATAGTCGTCAATCACCGTGCACTAGCTCCACATGTCCTAATGGGTATGCCTAGGCCCTCACAAGGTTATTAATTACAATACTGGCCTAGTCCAAAATGGTGAGGCGTCACCAATAAACTCGTACCCTAGAGTACTGAATATCTACGTCAAGGATTTTGGACTGGACACGGATGTAACATTTTTCCCCCTTGTACTGTTCTTAGAAGTGGAACTTAGAAAAATCCTTCTTTATGCTTTCAACCCTTTCTCACGAATCATCATCCTCAGTGCGCCTTTTCCATCAGATCAAGCACTCAAAGATAGAAAAACTTCTCAATTGGTTATCTCTGGTTTTGAGTACTCTTTTTGGTTCCAAAATGTTACGTACCCATAAGAGCACGCACCAAGTTACTTGAGGTGACGGTCTCTTTCATGGGACAAAACGTTGGTGTGGAGCTATAGGCCCTTGGGTGCCACGTGCTATGTATATACAAGTGGATCTCCATGAGCTTGTCATTCATTCTCTCCTGGAGAATGAAGATATTTTCCACTGCTGGTGAAGTCAGGACGTTTATCTAGGCCTCATAATGTAGGTAGGCAAGGGTGGAGGGTAAGGTATGGTGGTATGGGACACCATGGCTTATCGGAGATCCGAGCTTGCTTGATGGTGGTCTATAGCTCCAGTGCACGGGGGAGAGGTGGCAGTAGCTCTATGGATGGGCGATAACGTACGTTCGTCACTTGATTGTGTCTTAGCAATGACAAGAACACGATGGGAATTCTAACATTTGGTATCAGAGCCACCAATTATTGTGAATAAGGTGCAATCGTTTCTACTTAAGTTTCGGATGGTTTAAACTTCTTGTTGATGTGTTTCGAGGCCTAGTTTTTATCATTGGATCGATGCGAACAACTTTGCTTTTCGGTTCGTTCAATTCCGACGTCGTTTGGATAGGTTTTGGGCCTTGTATGCATGCTAAAGGGCTTGTTTTTTACGATTCTGCGGGCAACGACACACGCTGCACGTGGCCCGAGTCAACATGGGTCCCCTTGAGGCCCTACTCTAGTTTCCTGTGCAAGTGCCAGGTGGGAGGCGTAGGCAGTGTGGCTGCCTCCCTCCTCTCTAACTCCTACCTTCATTAAGTGTGGAGGAGTCTTGACTTGAAATAGACTTGTACTTTTTCAAAAGTACTTGCTAAGAAAGAAAAAAAACAAAAACAGTTTCTTATAAACTGTTTTGAAACTAAATTTCTTAAACTTAAATTATATAAAGCTTGTAAAGTTTTAACATAAACCTTATAAAGTTTGTAAAGTTTTAACATAAACTTTACAAAGTTTGCAAAATAAACTTTTAAAAGTTAAGGCGAAACTTTTATAAGCTTGAAGTTTAAGCTTATTAAAGTTTGTTGAAATTTTTGCAAGCTAGATCATAATTAAAAGAAGGCTGTACCTACTGCAAGTACAGGCCTATGTGGGCTTGCTCTCCATCCCCTTTGCTTTCCTCCTTGGCCTCTCTCATCCTCCTTATCTTTTTCCACCTTCACACACAAAAAAATTTACAAGCAACACACTCACCACTTTTTGGGAGGAAAATTGAACTTTTTTCCTCCACCCCCCTCTTTTAAGTACAATTGTACCTGCACCTCTTGCCAAGTTTAAGATCAAGCCTTAAGGGAGTTCTAGGTGCTTCTTGGGGCCATAAGGCCAAGGGGTCTATGGAGGTGACTAAAAGTGTTGGTGGGGACGTGACCCAAGTGACCCTTGGGTGAGGTGGCATAGGGAGGGTGGTGGCCATGTGTTTTGAGGGCCCCCATAAGGGGTTGCCACTTATTTTTGGGCCTATGTGCTTGCTAGGTGGCGTCCATAAGGCCTGCCACCCAACAAGACCAAAAGGGAAGGAAAAGAGTGTGGGTGGGGAGGTAAAGGCTCCACTCTCATCATTGAGGAGCTTGTTTGGCTTAGTCTCCTTGAGTTGAGCTCTCTAGTCCTCTAGGCCATTTTGTAACCAAACTCTTGTCAATTTTTCCTTCGAGTCTTCCTTAATGCACCATGAACCCTGTTATGCCCTCAGGTGAAGGACCGTCTTCACCACCTCGTCCTCCTAATCTTGATACCGCGCAGCTTGTATAGGCCTTGAACTCTCTAAAAAACCAAATCCTGGAAATGCAATCTAGGCATGATGCAGCCAAGCAAGAGTGGCGTTCTTCAACACACTCATGGTCTGCCGTCCTTTACCCCATGTTTAATCCGGAATTCTTTCGAGTGAAAAGAAGGACCGACATCCTAATGCCGTACTTTCGTGGCTTGATCGGTGGAATAGTCATTTTTCCATGCACGACCCGCCTGATAGTACAAAGATCACGTCTGCCCTTATGTTTTTACGCGGAAAGGCATATACATGGTGGCAGGATCTGAAGGAAAGGGCTGGTACCCCTTCCACGTGGGATGCCTTCCAAAAAGCCTTTAAAACGGCTTTCACTCTTGACATCCATTTCATGGACATCCCAATCAAAGTATGAGGGTAAGGACAACATGGTCCTAAATTTCAGCAAATCGTGATTCGCTGGGTTCACGAATCGCAAATCGCAATTCGCTGGGTTCGCGATTCACAAATCGCGATTCGCTACAAAGAAAGTTCATCCAAGAATACGGCAGTTTTCGTTGAGGATGATGATGACTCCGAGTATACGTCAGATGACGTTGAGGATTCTGAGCCTATATTACCCAAGCAAACCCTAGCGGTTGAGGGTAATTGACTCAGGGATTCGAATGGAAACAGTATTCCATTCAGGATGAGTACTTGCTCTATAGAAATAGAGTATGTGTCCCCAATTCAGAGGATTATAGGCAGCAAGTCCTATATGAGTGTCATGACAGTCCTAGTGCGAGGCAACCAGGCATTCAGAAGAACCATGAGCTTCTTCGTAGGCAATTTTTCTGGCCCAGTATGAAAAAGGACATCCAGCCCCGGGAACTGGTTCTATAGTCTGTGGCTGTCTGCTCTGGACTGAGTTCCAGATAGTAGAGAAGAATGCATCATGCTGGCACTTCCCTCTCAAGGACTCAAGTAACTCACTACGAATCTGAGTAAAACTCAGCTCGTTTATCATAGGCATTCTACTAAGTGCATCTGCTACTGTGTTGAATTTCCCCCGTCTATATCTAATAGACATATCAAACTCTTGCATTAATTCAGCCCAACGAGCTTTTCGACCTCTGAGCTCAGGCTGATTGCAAAGGTGTCTGAGACTTTCATGATCTGTCAGGACCTCAAAGTTGGCACCATACAAATAATGCCTCCAAGTCTTAAGGGCATGAACTATGGAGAAGAGTTCCTTTTCATAGGCACTATACCTAGTCTGTGCTGGCTCGAGTTTTTTCTCGAACGCAACTGGTCGTCCACCCTAAGTTAGTACAGCACCGACTGCAAGGTCGCTAGCATCTGTTTCGACCAAAAATGGCTGATTGGGGTCGACGACTTTTAGAACTGGTGCTGTAGCTAAGGCGAGAGCATCAAAGCTCTCCTGCTGTGTGGACTCCCAATTGAAATCCTTTTCTTTCAAGCCCTTAAGAAGATTTGTCATGGGAACTGCTATCTGAGCATATTCCTTGACAAATCGTCTGTAATATCCCGCCAAACCTAGAAAGATCTAAAGCTCTAAACTATTTTGAGGTCTCAGCCAACTGAGTATGCTTTGACCTTATTAGGGTCCATTTTAATCCCATATGCCGAGATAATGTGACCCAAATAAGCTACTTCTTCAACGAAGAATTCACACTTAGGTTTCTTAGCATAAAGCTTATGCTTTCTAAGCAGTCGAAACACCTTTCTGAGGTGTTTAAGATGCTCCTTCCTCATTTTACCGTAGACGAGGATGTCATCTAAAAATACGACTACAAACTCACCTAAGTATGGTCTGAGGACATGGTTCATTAAGCTGGAGCATTTGTGAGCCCAAATGGCATGACCTTAAACTCATAATGACCATGACGAGTCCTAAAAGCTGTTTTCGGGACATCTTCCGACTTTATACGGACTTGATGATATCCCGATCTTAGGTCTATTATACTGAAAAACTTAGCCTCGTCAAGTTGATCAAACAACTCGTCTGCCCGAGGCATTGGGTATTTATTCTTAATTGTGACTTTATTTTGTAATCTACGCAAAGACGCATAGACCCCTCTTTCTTTTTCACCAGAAGGACTGGTGAGGCCCATGGTGAACTACTGGTCTGAATTTGGCCTTTCCCAAGATAATCTGTTAACTGCCTAGTTATTTCTTCATCCGGAGGTTGAGAAACAGGTGCTGTACCTGGTACTAGGTTTATTACATGATCTACCTCTCTGCTAGGTGGTAAACCATGTGGTAAATCTTCAATAAAAACATCTTTAAATTTAGACAATAAAGTTTCTAATTTACTAATTTTTTGCTGTAAAGAACTGGAAATAGAAACTTCTGGAATAAACTGAAAGTCACATAAGAATACCTGATGGTCGTCGTCTCCGATTAACTGACAGAGCTCTGAACTACAGACCATAGGGTTGTTGGGGACATCATGCTCCCCATGCAACTAGATCTCTCGGCCTTTATGCTGAAAGCTGAGGGTGTTCTCCTAATAATTTCTGTGGAGGGAAGGTCCTCAACTGTAGAGCCAATCTCTCCCGAGAACAATGTCTGTGCGATCCATGTGCATTATCTGAAAGTTTATTTCATCTTGATACCCCTGAATACCAAGATTTAAGTTACTTACCATAGTTTCCCAAATTTTCTTGTCTTCACCCTTAGCTAATAAAACTATGTACCTATGCTGACTAGGTACTTCTGGAAGTCTGAGTTTTTTAACTAGGGTGTAGTTGATGAAATTTTGGGTTGCCCCATCATCAACCATGACTCTAACTGACTGGTTACCAACTTTTCCATGCATACGTACTAGGTCATGTGGCCCGAAGTTGAAGGGTCTCGCTAGGATTGTAGAGGTTAGCTGGCAACAATGTTCATGGTCTTCATGAAACACTTTGATCTTGGAAGCTGCCAAGTCACTTGGGAAACTTACAGTCTGAACAAGATGAACTTGTTTTTTATCTTTTTTAGTGAATGGCCCCTTGGGACACTATCTGACTGTGTGTCCCTTGCCCATACACACAAAGCACAAACGTTCTTGTTTGGCTTTCTCAAAATCTTCTGGTTTTAAGGGTTGTATGAGCGATGAGAGTTTCTGAGGAGCTTTACTTTTAACTTTATCTTGTTTCTTTCTTTTTAAATTGAAAGTCTTTCTGAGGAAGCTGCTCAGAAAGGGGCTGCTGTCTCGCCCTCTTCATACCCACTGAAGTATCATAGATTTGAGCATATCTGAGAGCTTGCTCTAGGGTAGTGGGCTTCTCTGGACCTCTACTTTATATTCATCTTTAAGGCCACAGACAAATCCTCTGATTTTCTGATAATCATCCATATTTTTTATCTTTAAAAATGCTTCTTGATACTACGAGATATATTGGATTAAAGATTTGTCCATTACTGTTTTCTCCCAGGCTCTATCAAGTTCGTTTTCTGGTAGAAACTCTCTTAGGAGGCTTCTTCAAAAGCTTTCCATGACCGGGGGGTCTGCCCAGTCTCCTGGAGGTTTAACCACCACTTGTAGGCCATGGGCCCTAGGGAAAGGCTGGCCTCAATAGCTTGCAAATGGTCAGAGGTCTGTTTAAGAGCATGAATGTTCTTCCATTTGCTGAGGAAGGTTTGTAGAATATCTGCGTTTCTATCCTTCTCTTCCCCAATAAAAGTAGGAGGCTTTAAGTCTTTAAAGACACTGGGATGAGACCGCATAGGCTCACCCGAAACTGATGGAAGTGGAGAAGGGGACGGCTGAGAAGTGGATGGGGGGCTTCCTTTCGAGGAGTCCAAAATTAAACTTTTGAGCTCGCGGCGAACGAGTCGTCCATACTGGATTTGAAATTGGCGAAAGCCGGTTTCAATTCATCCACTTCTGTTACCAAGTGGAGATACTGCTCCTTGGTAACCAATTCGTCGAGTTCTTCGGCGAATTGCTCCTGTTCTTCTACTTCCATGGGTTCTTTCCCCTTACTAAACCTCAGAGATTCCGTTTCTAATTCATCAATGCCTCTTGTCAGGGGCTGATCAGGTCCCGGAGAAGTGGTCATTTTCAGAGATAGAAAAGGAGTGCCTGACGTTTCTTCTTAAAAAAAACTCGAAAAGACTGATTAGAACTGTACAAAGAAGGGAAAGAAAACTTAACTGTTTCTAAGGACTGTACTTCCAAAGAAAATATGAAGAAGAACCCTCTCAGCTCTTCTACCGCAAATTTCAGACCTGCTGTCTGGAAAAATCAGAAATCAAGGCCCAAGAAGAGACTCCAACTTCTGAAATTTGAGTAGCACCCTGGTCGCTGACCTGTCCCCTGTCTGCTCACTAGTTCTGATCTGAGAAATCATATTCTTGGACTAATTAAATCCGATTTCTCCACAGCTCTTGTAGCGCTGGACCTGCTTCAGGTTTCCTATTCTGCAACCGCCCACAAACCTCTGAAAATCAGGGATAAAACTACACTTTTTCTCCTCCCTGCTCAGCGCTGGCCCTGATACTTGATTTCAGGTTGAAATCCGCTCAGATTACCCTTAATTTCTGCCCAGAAATCAAGGATGGTACTTCTCTGACAGCGCTGGACCTGTCTCAAAAGTTCTACCCTGACACCGCTCCCAAATAACTAATTTTCACTCAGAAATCAAAGTTGAAATCTGATCTGGCAGCGCTGGACCTGCTCCTCAAGTTTGACTCAAAACTTATTTGAAAAGCAGAAGTTTCCTCCAAAATTTTCTCAGTAAAAAGCTAATTCTCCAGCGTTGGCCCTGTTCTCACAATTCCTGAGAATTTGAAGAGATTTTGTGCACTTCCACCTGCTATGCTTTCTTCCTTGATGCTTGCTCGATGCTGCTAAACACATCTCAACTACTGTCTAAACGTTTTACGACCATGCGCTTGGTCACTTTTGTCACCAGGAAGAGGCGTGTGCTGGCCCTATTCCACACCTTCTCGACCCTAAACCTGAAGAAGCCAACACCCACACGCTTTGCGTTTTACTTCCTGGTGCTAAAGCGATTGATTTACATGAAGGACGCATTGCGGCGGATGGTTTCCAGCGAGGCCTTCGTGGAGTTTAGAGACATCGCACATGCGGCGTTTTTTCGGTCCACTGTGTTCGGTGATGAGTTTTGGACACGTGTTGAGGAGATTATTGGGGTCCTTCTACCCATTTTCAGAGTGCTGCGCCTGGTAGACCGTGAGGGGTGCACTCTCGGTCTCATTTACGAGTTCATGGACCGTATCGGTGAGGCAATTCTGACGTCACCCTTGGACGAGCATAGGTATGACTCTTCAGTGTCTAGTTTGTTGTTTCTCACTCAAGTTTGATGCAATCCCTTTATGCTACGGTGCACTGATTATTGTAATTTGTCTTCAGGCCCTCTGGTGACCGGCCGTGCCAAGGTCATGATAAAGTCGTAACTGGACTCTAACAGGAAGTGTGTCTGGTAATAGCTCAGTCGAATGCGGGAAGGTGGGAGGGAGCTCCAAGTCTGCTGCATATATCGACGGAATAAATAGCCTCGGATATATGAATGCGTACCACGAGGAAGATCCATGATAGAGATGCCCAGATGTCGTAAGAGATCAGACACCTGCTGGTATCAGGATAGCTTGGCATGGGAATCAGCTAGGACACGTGAAGAAGTAACCTCAGCAACTATGTATCTATCCGGGTGAGATGCACGAATCTCCTGAATCCGCTGAAGAAAAAGAATAAGGCGGAAAAAGCCCTCAAGGATGATCGGAGGAGTAGCAAACTCAACACATAGGATATCATGAGGGGTGGTAGTCTTGGCACGTATCATGCGACCCAACATAGTGGCCTGAATGCCGGAAATGCCTGCCCAGTCCCGGAGAGAAAGTCCTGGCAACCAAATCTCGGAGGCATACAACTACTGGAACCACCCATGTGAAAAACAACTGGCATCTAGTAGCGGGATCAAAAATATGATTCATTGTACAACCACGCTCGAACTGGACCAATGCTGAAAGACCGGAGGAAATGTGCGCAAATGCAGCCTGGCGGAAACCAAGAAGGGGCATAGTAAACAGGACTCCCAAGTAAGTATAAGAGGCAACAATGTCAACTTCCTAGCCGTCATAGAAGAATTGATAGTTGTGAAGGCTTTGTCGATTGGTGTTAAAAATCATGATCTTCGTCTTTTTTAAGTTAACAGAGAGACCCCAAGCAACACAAAACCGATGTAAGACCTGTAAGTGACACTGCAACCCTTTTGGTGAGGGAGAAAGCAGGACAATGTCATCAGCATAAAGCAGAATGGGGATGAGCAAATGAGCCAGCGGGCAACCATCTCCACCTTCTTCACAAATAAGGCGCTCAAGATCGTCAATATAAAGTGCAAACAGCGGAGGGGATAGTGGACAGCCTTGCTTGACGCCAACAGTGCTACGAATGGGAGAAGACAAATCAGTACCCAGCCGAATACGTGCTAAAACTCTCTCATACAGAGCAACCACTACCGCGAGAATAGAGTTGGAAAAGCCAAGTTGACGTAGTCTGCTGATCAAAAGATGACAGGGAACAGTATCAAAGGCCTTAGAGAGATCAACGAAACAAGCAAATACCTTCTTGCCCATATGCTTTGCTTCTCAATGATAGTATGTAGAATGAGGACATGATCAAGAGTGCTATAACCCCGGCGGAAGCCAGCCTGGCCAGTTGCATACAATAGTCAAGAATCAGCCTTTGCCATAACGAAGTTCTGGAGAATAGAGGCGTACAACTTGGCCATGGTATGACCAATCATAATAGTGCGTTCATGGCATCGCCTGCTTGGATGAAGGAGATTGGTGGCCCAAGGTATGGGGAAACCGTCAACGACAGAGCGGTTGAAACAGCGGGCCAGGAAAGGGGAGGCGAGTTTGGCAATTGGTTTGAGGAGCTCGGCTGAAAGGAGGTCAATGTCAGACGTACGATTGTTCTTGAGTTTGCAGATGGTGGCTTCAACCATGTCAGGAGAAACGAGGTTACAGTGGATAGGACGAGAAGAAAGAGAGATGGAAGGGTGAGCAGTTGTATATAGGTTGGTTGCATAGTCGACCCAAGATTGAAGAGGGATGGGTGCAATGGATAGGGGCTTATGAAGAAAGATCTTCCAAAAAGTAGCCGAGGAAGCAGAGTGGAGGGAGCGAAGGAGGTAACGGGAAGAAAAGTAGGCCACTTTCTTTTGCGGAGAAGGGAACGAAGCTGCTTTTCTGCGGAAGAAGACAGTGTAAAATTGGAGAATTTGAGGAACTCGACATATTTCTGGAAGAAAGAACAGTCGTTGTCATACCATTTATTATGGGTACGACGATGAAAAGAGAAGCGGCGAGGGGGCGCAATGGCATGAGCGGCAGTAGTCAGGGCGTGTGTTAAAAAGGAGGCTTGGGTAGTGACATCAGAAGAGGAAGGAAAGTGGTCCAGAAGACAAGAGACGTGGGCAACATAGGCCTGGGATTCATGAGGAGGTATACGACAGCGGGTGGGTCGAACAAAGAGGGAAGGTGGAGGAGAAGGCGGACTTGGCACTGGGGAGAAGGAGAGGTAGAGCAGAGAGTGATCAGCGAGGACGGGGGTAGAGATGGTGAAGGATGTTAGGCGGGGCAATACAGCAAAAGATGCGATGACATAGTCCACTACGCTATGACTACCACCAAATGGGTGGCAAGTATATGCAGAGGAGGATGGCCATTGAAGAAGACCGTTGAGGATAATGAGACCATGTGCTTGAGCCAAACTCAGAAGCTGTTCCCCAAAAAGAGTAACCGCCGCTGATGAGTCATGAGAATAACGGGCATAAGAGGTAAGAGAGAGTGTGTCAACATAGAACTCAGTCTGGCGAGCGGTTGTGCGTGCGTTAAAGTCCCCTGCAAGCAAAAATATGTAACCCTATAGAGAGAGTCTAGCAACGCCGTTAGAAAGGGCCTAAAAAGGGTCACCTCCCAAATCCATAAACAATGAAGTATGGGGAGCAGCTGAGGACGAACCAACAACCTGTGGTGGTGGAGCGCTGACAGAATCGGTAGGCATGGTGGATGCAATTTTCAAAGTACGAAGACGTTTGCGAGAGCCTGTAGACATAAACTTCTTAGCACGCTTTGTGCGCAAGACAAAGCCTGGAGGAAGGCGAAGCGAAGCCGTAGGATGATTTGCAGGAGATAGATGAGAGAGGAAGCAAAACCCTAATCAAGCAGTTGTAAGGAAATGAGCGTAACTTTGTCATACGAAGACCCGAAAATTGATTCAGATCGAAGGTAAGATAGAGCACTACGCAGTCGTCATACTGTACTTGCAGTACGGTACGGATCCGTATGGACTGTACGGATTTTACAGACTGATACAATTTTAAGATCAAAAAATATCAAATTTTCGAAACTCACACTGTTGTGCAAAAGGATAGCAGCAATGAAATCTTGAGAAACAAGCTTAGAGTAGCTAAAAGTGATGCAAGAAAGTGTCATGCACTCAGCCACAAAATATCTAGAAAGAAGTGAGAGTTGCATGGAGATGGAAGCAGTGAGGAGATGATCGCTGCGTGGAGATGGAGATGGTGATGTGGAGAGAGAGACAGAGAGAGAGAGAGAGAGAGAGAGAAAGAAAGAAAGAAAGAAAGAAAGATCTTTATTAATGTCCATGGAGTATCTTAACGTACATAGGACTGAAAAAAAGGTACATGTCACGATGGGTGCGTGAAAGCTCAACCACCTAAAAGAAACAAGATTACAACAAAACAGGAAATAGTGCTATGCACAAGGAGAGTCAAGCATCATAGATGTCTCTCTGCTTTGTGAGAAAAAATGATGTAAAGTATGTTGTGGCACTGTCTCTGTGCGAGCTGCGTCTCTCTGTCGTCGAGTAGATGATCGGTGGTGCCTACGCTGTTGTGAAGTTGTAGGCCGTGGCCTGCGGGCTGGCTGTCTCTCTGGTCGACGACACTGCCTCTGCCGTCTATGTATGGTGGCATCTGGAATCTCGGCCTCTCCATCAGAGTCACTACTCTCCTGCCTCTGTCTCCGACGGGATAGACACGCCTGTATGCTCAGCTGTATCAGGGCGGAGGTGTCAGCGTCAAGACTTGCCATACGCAGGTCTATCATCTCCCGGATCATCAACGCAACACATCTGGAGTCCTCATACGATATCAAGGCAGAAAGTGCAAGTGGATGGTCTCGAAACAAGCAATAGTATCTCCCTCGAATCTCATAGTAAGCTGGGCATCTGAAGAGAAAATGAAACTCATCCTCTATATCATGTAGATCACACATACTACAAATCCGAGCATCTCTCGAGATGCCCTTGTATCTACCAATCTCAATGGCTAACTGGTGAGAGGAAACCCGGAACTGACCCATCACTATCCGCAATCTGTGTGAGATATTGTCCACTAGGTATCTGGCTCTAATATACTGATGAGTACCAGCTGGTAGATCCGTAATGTGAATACTCAATGTGGAGAGGAGACGACAGGCCTGGGAATACCACGAGAAGGAGTGTCCCTCAGAGTGTAGGTGCTGGGAGGACGACAGAGCTGCTGCAGCATAGTGTGTGCCTCTACCCTGGAGATCCTCTAGGCGCTGTATGAATGTGACAATATGGAACAATGCCTCTATCTGAATAGGGGGGACGGCAAACTCTGCCAATATAATATGATGTGGGATAGAGGGCTTAGCCCGTATCATCTGAGAGAGCATATGAATTTGAAGTCGTGAGATGCGCGCCCACTCGGTAGCTGTCAAGCCAGTACTCCATGTCTTTGATGCATATAGAGCTGAGGGAACGACCATAGTGTCAAAGAGTCGGCACTTACTAGTCGCATCTCTAACATGTGAGCTGAAGCATAATCGCTCCAACTCTACCAACGATGCATAACCCTTCCGTAGTCGGGAAAATGCCGCCTGTCGCATGCTGAATGTGGGACTAGAAAATACCACCCCTAGGTATGTGTAGGAGTCAACTACCTCAAGTGGATGCTCCTCCCATAAAAGCACCTGTCGCATCATGAAGGATCTAGAGGTGTTAAATATCATAACTTTGGTTTTGGCCACATTCACTGATAGTCCCCACTGAGTACAAAAAGAGTGAAGCGCGTCAAGATGCCGCTGCAAACCTTCCCTCGTCCTCGAAAGCAAAACCACATCATCAGCATATAATAGGATAGCGATAACGAGGTCACCCAATGTGCATCCCTCACCTCCCTCTGCCTGTATAACCTGATCAAGCTCATCTATATATAAACCAAAGAGTGTAGGGGAGAGAGGACGTCCCTGCTTAACCCCAATGGTACTCTCTATCTTTGGTGATACAACTCCTGATACTCGGATACGACCAACAACTCGTCTGTACAATGCCACAACTGCCTGTATGATATCCTCTTGGAGGCCACAGTCCCGAAGTCTCTGTATCAGTAGATGTCACAAAGGCCTTGCGGAAATCCACAAAGCAGCAGTATAGACGCTCTCTCCTGGACTTAGCTTCCTCAATGATGGATCTCAGGGTGAAAATATGATCTGATGTGGTATATCCTGGTCTGAAACCTGCCTGATCTATGTGGCATGCAGTGCTCGGGTATCCATCTCTGTACTGATCTCTGACTGGGAATAGAACCATAAACCTTGCAAAGAGATGACTGATCATGATGGTACGATAGTTGTCGGCTTTCATGGGATCACCGCCTTTATGGATAGGGTGGATAAGGTTTGTGGACCAGGGTGAGGGGAAACCAGATGTGATAGAGCGGTTAAATAGGAGAGAGAGGAAGGGTGAGAGAATGTCAGCAGCTTGCGTCAAAAGTTCAGCTTCTAGATCATCAATATCCTTGGCCTTATGTAGATTTAATCGGTCAATGGCCTCTTCTTCTATGGCTAGAGAGAATATATCAGAAGTACATGTGTAGGGATGTGTAGGAAGTGGAGGGGTGTCAGGAACAGTGTACAACGATGTGGCATAGGTTACCCATGTGCTAAGATCTGTGATCTGGGGTGGAGGTGCCCGTGAGAGGAATTTTTGCCAAAATGATCGCGACGAGGAGCTAAAGAGAAGGTCCATCATCTTCTTCCCCTGGCCGATTTCGTAAGTAATCTTCTTTTTTCGGGTGGTTCTACGGTATACACGGGATAAGGATGGGAAAGTGGCAACGTGCGTAAATCAAGTCCAGATGAAGTTGGTTACACTCATGGTCATACCAGGGATTGTGTGGTCGATTATGTCGTAAGTGCTTGGGCCGTGGAGATGGGAAGGCAAGGGATGCAGCGATATGCAAGGTCCGGACAAGAAAAAGAGACTGGTCCATCAAAGTATCTGTAATAGGTCCTAACACCACAGTAGGGCAAACACTAACTGATCCACCCAACCTTGCCTACTCCCTGATATAGAGTAAGCCCCTCCTAGCCCAGTGTGAGGACTAGTAGCATGCTACTGCCAAGTGTCGGCCACATGGCACTGACGTGGCCGACTGCACGTCGGGACCCAACTGGGGGCCCTATCCTGCTGACAGGGTCCCTAGGCTGTGTTAGGCCCGCCATGGCTATGGACCGTGCTAGGGCACACTACTCACACTGTCTTGCCCTGTTGGTCATGTACGCTGGACACGACCCTGACTGTGGTATCTGACCTATCTGTGTTCTCTAGGGTTCGGCACTGGTTACGAGCTCGTAACAGTATCGTTGTAAGGGAAATGAGTCAAGAGGTCAGATAATGCTTCCCTGTACCTTTTTGAGGACGATAGCGGTACACTGTTTTGTTGTCGGGAGTTAGGGTATTAGTACATGGGGTGTGAAGAAGGCCAATAGAGAGAGAGAGGTCTGAGTGGTCAGACAAAGTGGTACGGTGAACCAGGAAAGATGAAATGTAGGGGAGGAGAGACGACAATCCCATGAAATAGTCAACAACACTACTCCCTCCACTGTGTGGGAAACAAGTAAAGTCACCTGAATCAGGCCACTGCAATAAGCCATTATAAATGGCCAATCCATGAGCCTCGCCCAACTGAAGCATCTGCTCTCCGTATGCAGTAACTGGACCCTCTACATCTGTTGATCGTCGCCGAAGGCCAAGATCATCCCAGTCTAAAGCATGTATCCGCTGTGGATCATCCTCTGCTCCATGGAACTCTGTCTGCCTGGAACCAGTCCTGGCATTAAAGTCGCCAGCTAAAAGAACATAACCCCGCTCCTCATATCGGATAATTTCTGAAGAGATATCCATGTAAGGTGACTCCTCATCTGCTCTGAAAATTGAGGTGTCTAGTGGAAAATAACAAATGGCCTGACATGGCCCAGTTATAAATACTGCCGTAGTTGCCTAAAAACTTCGTCTTCTTCCTTTATGCTCATCCTATAAGGGTACAACGATATAGTTGAGCTTCTGGGAAAAAGCTCTATGCCATGGTCAACACCCCGAGAGGGGGGAACACTCTTTGGCAACTGGTCTACAAAAATGTCACTAAATTCATGCTTAAGTTTTCTAAAGGTTTCACCTTCAAGTGATTGCTCTACCCTTAGGTTATTAGTCATTAGTGCAAGTTGCGTGTTATACTTGTATAAATTGCATTCTTCTTGATAGGTAAAATCCTTTAACCAACATAAAACAATATTCATGCATTCGACCCGTTTCCAAAGCAGAAAGCATATAAGGAAAAGAAATATCCACGTTTCCATTAAGTTCTATAAGTGAGCCATTATGCAAGAACGACAAGCTATGAGTTACATGAGTTTTTTTTAACAACTCATTCCTCTCATAAGACCACTCTTTACCAAGTATAATGTCTACTTTGTCCAAATTTAGTAAATGGAAATCTGATCTATCTTTATCCCTCAATTTGCAAAGGAGGACATGGGACTATCTGGTCCCATACTTGGCTCTCTGCTCCCGTGGCCAGCTTTACCACATACTGATGGTCACTTTGCCTAGTTTCCACCTTTAGCTTCTGCAACATTATGTGTAGAGCCATCATCAACCAAAACTGGTACGGCTTGGTCACCTATGGTCCCATTCATCAAAATAAGATCGTGGGGGCAAAAATTGCCGTATTAAAACAGCAATGCTCACAACTAGAATTTTCAGCAAAGGTTAAATCAATGCTAGAAATGTGAGTTACCTGGCGTCTTAAAAGAGGCCCCTTTAACATTTTTTCTTTTCTTTGGGCATTCCTTTGCAACATCACCTAACTCCATGCAGTTAAAGCACATACTGTCACTTCTGGCTTTAACGAAGGTCTTCTGGTCCATTGTAGATCACTTCTTTGATCTAGTAGGTCCTAAAGAAGCCTCCTTCACTTTTTCTTTTCCTTTCTTCGAAGAGAAGGGCTTTTTGCAATTTGCTTCGGGCTGCCCTATAGGCTCAAGCCTAGGCACCATACGAGTATCATCATATATGCGGGCATAATGAACTGCATCCCCGAGGGTAAGAGGTTGGTTCCTCCTAACCTCAAGCTAAAAATCTTTGGGTCAACCTAAAACGTCTCCCAAGACTCCCAATCTGGGTAGAGCTCTGAGAACACAATGGGGAAGTGCATTAGACTAAACCAACCCAACCAATCCTAGATCTCCTTTAATCTAGCCCTCGAGCACTAGGGAATTTGACAAATCACTAAGGTAGGAAGCGCTTACCAATCCGATAGCATAACAGCCGTAGACTCTCAATGATCCTCATGGACATGGGTGATAGGTATATATAGAGGGTAGAACCCACCCCGTCTGCCCATGCATTGAATCCACATGTAAGCATACTATCAGCCCATGCCAAACTCCCACGCATGTCCACTGCATGTAGGTACTCCTAACCCATAATAGCCAAGACCCATGCAAAAGCACAGTGCATGTACACCCTATCCCATACTAGGATGCAACACACATGCCAATACCACCTGCGGGTGTGACCCATGGTCCTACTCGACTATTATCTAGATTAGGCCCGGCCCCTACATCTAAGGCACCCCCTTATGGTCCAAACCCCCATTACGGCCGTGACACAACCCAAAATAATATGCAATTTTACTTAAGCAAGGTCTAGTCTAGTTGCAAAACAAGAATATACCTCTTGGAAGTCTTGCAAGTACTGGTCAAGGGACTGATTCCCCATTTGTATTGTCGCATACAAGCGATAGAACTCCAAGGCATCTGGGATTGGTAAAAAGGTTCCCTCTCGGATCCTGCCACCATGTGAAAGCTTTGCCTCGCAAGTACATAATGGCCAAATTGATCTTGTTATCATTTGTGGAGTCGTGCATGGAAAAGTGCAAATTCCATCAATCAAGCCAAAACATGACAACATCAAGGGATCTATCCTTCTTTTCTCCTGAAAAAATCTCAAGTGTGAACAAGGGATGATGTAATAGTTGCCTTAATGGCATCAGTTCCCTTACCTCCTGTTTGCTCCTTTGCATGTCTTGCTTGGATGTCAACAATCTGTTGCTATAGATTGTTGATTGCCAAGCTTAAAGCATCAGGATCAGAAAGAGAAGCGGCCACCATTCTACTGGAGGAGATGCAGGCTAAGTGGATGGGTTAGGATCCATAACTAGGAAGCAGGAAGAGGATATACAAGTGCAAGAGGAGCTGAAACTCCACTCACTCTCAAAACTTATTGGTCAGCTACAACTACAATGTGGTATTGTCTATGGCTTCCACAAATGAAGGATCAAAAAGAGAGGAAGCACTAATAAGGGCAACAATCCACCACCTCCCCTTCTTGACACATGAAAGAGGCAGGGGCACCCCCCCCCCCCCAGTCCACTTGGCCTCCAGCGAAGGCTGGCAGGTCAGCTGCCAGTCCAGTTGGCAGCAGAGCTATCAGTCACGCCCCCCGTTGCCAGCGCAGCTAGCCATGCTGCAGTTGGCGTAGGAACAGCCACGCAGCTAGTGGCGTAGTTGGCTGCGCTGCCTCTGAATTGTGGAGTGCGAGGTAGGTAGCGCGGTAGCCAATGCAACGCTGCCGCTACTTCCCCCTTTATTCTTTTTTTTTTTCCCGGAAACAAAGTCAAAAAAGTTTGATATGCAAAAATAAAAGGGAGAAAGCCAATCCTGGCTTGGATGCGACGAAAATGTAAAAAAATTTGCAACAAGGGGAACTTACCATCAATGCACACGCTTTGCGTTTTACTTCTTGGTGCCAGAGCGATTGATAGTAGTGAATGACACATTGCGGCGGATGGTTTCCAGCGAGGCCTTCGGTGACTTTAGAGACATCGCACATGCGGCGTTTTTCCAGTCCACTGTGTTCGATGATGAGTTCTGGACACATGCTAAGGAGATTGTTGGGGTCCTTGTACCCATTTTCAGAGTGCTTCGTCTGGTAGACCGTGAGGGGTGCACTCTTGGTCTCATTTACGAGTTCATGGACCGCATCGGCGAGGCAATTCTGACGTCACCCTTGGACGAGCACCGGTATGACTCTTCAGTGTCTAGTTTGTTGTTTCTCACTCAAGTTTGATGCGTTTCTTTTATGCTACTGTTTGTCTATTGTAATATGTCTACTGCAGGAGGGACAAGATCTCGCATATATGGGAGGCCAGATGGGACTCCTTCCACCGACCCATCCACGTCGTAGCCCAAATGTTGCACCCCTTGTGGCGCGCTACCCGGGATTTGGACGATCGGGAGTTGCACCGGGGATGGGTGGAGTACACGGAGCACATATGGCCCGGACCAGGTACATGTGAGAAATCGCTTGGTAGCCTAAATACTGCAGTAGTGTACTCATTGCTAGTGTGCGAATTCGAGGGGACTTACACGTGCCATGTTTTTTCTTCTGCCAACATGTCCGATTCTGGCTAACATTGCACGCCAGTTGCTCACATTTGAGCGCTTCCAGTTTCCTTTCGATGGAGAGCAGAGTCCGCGGAAAGAAGATCAGCTGAGGCCCGTTAGATGGTGGTGCATCCACGAGCGCAGCTGTTACGAGCTCGTAACCAGTGCCGAACCCTAGAGAACACAGATAGGTCAGATACCACAGTCAGGGTCGTGTCCAGCGTACATGACCAACAGGGCAAGACAGTGTGAGTAGTGTGCCCCAGCACGGTCCATAGCCATGGCAGGCCTAACACAGCCTAGGGACCCTGTCAGCAGGATAGGGCCCCCAGTTGGGTCCCGACGTGCAGTCGGCCACGTCAGTGCCACGTGGCCGACACTTGGCAGTTGCATGCTACCAGTCCTCACACTGGGCTAGGAGGGGCTTACTCTATATCAGGGAGTAGGCAAGGTTGGGTGGATCAGTTAGTGTTTGCCCTACTGTGGTGTTAGGATCTATTACACTGGTATCAGAGCCATCTCCATCCTAGGGAGTTTAGGACAGCAGTAGAGAAAGCTATCAGAAGATAGGAAGTGTTTCTCAGATTCTCAGAGAGGAATAGAGGAGGAGGATCGCTGTAGGAGCAGCCTTCAAACTTCTGATTTCCACTGAGAAATCACAGTAGCAAGGAGTTAGATTCCAAGTGTAGGTAACTCGCTGAAAAAACAGCTGTTTCTCACTGAGTTCAGAGGATTCTCTATAGTTTTCCCAGCGAAATTAGAGTAGGAAGAAGCCAGCACCTCCATCGCTGTACAGTCAGAGACCTACATCCGATTTCCAGGGAAAAAGTCACTGGTTCTCAGCGAGTTGGAAGCCAAAAAAGAGGAGCAGGGCCAGCGCTGCCAGTGCTTCTGAAAATCTGGTTTTTCAACAAGTTTTTGGGCCCCAACGTCAGAGATTTGGAGCAAGAGGATTCCTACCAGATCAGCGAGTAGGAGACTTCTGAAATTTCAGAACTCAGAAGGGTTTTTGGACTTCAGATTTGCCTTTTTGTGGACAAGTTGGATTGCAATCAGACCAGCGAGCTACTATCCTCAAAAAACCGGGAAATTTAGTACCGTTTTGAAGCCTCAAACTGGCATTTTTCGGAACAGCAGGTCTGAAATCTTGGGGAAAAGAGCTGAAAGGGTTCCTCTTCATTCTTTCTTTGGAAGTACAGTCCTCAGAAACAGCTAAGTCATCTTTCCTTTCCCTTGTACAGTTGTAAATTAGTCTTTTAGACTTTTTTCCTTCAGAAGTTAAGGTAGCTCTCTTTCAGTTTCGAAGATGACCACTCCTCAGGGACCTGATCAACCCCAGGAGAGAGGCTTCGACGAACTTGAAACAGAAGCCTTGGCTTACAGAAAAGGGAAGGAACCTATGGAAGTAGAAGAACAGGAACAGTTCGCCGAAGAACTCGACGAACTGGTTACCAAGGAGCAGTTCCTCCAATTGGTAACAGAGGTGGATGAACTGA
The DNA here is from genome assembly GCA_029204225.1 of Diphasiastrum complanatum. Classification (NCBI taxonomy): domain Eukaryota; kingdom Viridiplantae; phylum Streptophyta; class Lycopodiopsida; order Lycopodiales; family Lycopodiaceae; genus Diphasiastrum; species Diphasiastrum complanatum. The sequence continues at coordinate 13,702,915 of CM055095.1, read as the reverse complement.
AGCTGGCATTAGCCAATTTCAAGTCCAGTGTGGACGACTCGTTCGCTGAACTCAAAAACTTGATTTTGAGTTCCGCGAAAGGAAGCCTTCCCTCCACTTCTCAGTTATCCCCTTCTCCACTTCCATCAGTTTCGGGTGAGACTTTACGGTCTCACCCCAGTGTTTTTAAAGATTTAAAGCCTCCTACTTTTAATGGGGAAGAGAAGGATAGAAATGCAGATATTCTACAAACCTTCCTCAGCAAATGGAAGAACATTCATGCTCTTAAACAGACCCCTAACCATTTGCAAGCAAATGAGGCCAGTCTTTCTTTAGGGCCTATGGCCTATAAGTGGTGGTTAAATCTCCAGGAGACTGGGCAGACTCCCCGGTCATGGAAAGCTTTTGAAGAAGCTTTCCTAAGAGAATTTCTACCAGAGAATGAACTTGATAGAGCCTGGGAAGCCTGGGAAAGAACAGTAATGGACAAGTCCCTCATCCAATATATCTCGCAGTATCGAGAGGCAATTTTAAAGATTAAAAATATGGATGACTATCAAAAAATCAGAGGATTTGTCCGTGGCCTCAAAGATGAATATAAAGTAGAGGTCCAGAGAAACTCGCCTACTACCCTTGAGCAAGCTCTCAGATATGCTCAAATCTATGATGATTCAGTGGGTAGGAAGAGAGCGAGACAGCAACCACTTTCTGAGCAGCTTCCTCAGAAAGACTTTCAATTTAAAAAGAAATTTTTAAAAAGAAAGAAAGAAGATAAATTTAAAGGTGAAGCTCCTCAGAAACGCCCTTCACTCATACAGCCCTTAAAACCAGATGATTTTGAGAAAGCCAAACAAGAACGTTTGTGCTTTGTGTGTATGGGCAAGGGACACACAGTCAGACAGTGTCCCAAGGGGCCTAGAACTAAAAAAGATAAGAAAGATAAAAAACAAGTTCATCTTGTTCAGACTGTATGTTTCCCCAGTGACTCGGCAGCTTCCGAGATCAAAGTGTATCATGAAGATCATGAACACTGTTGCCAGCTGACCTCTGCAATGCTAGCGAGACCCTTCAGCTTTGGGCCGCATGACCTAGTACGTATGCATGGGAAAGTTGGTAACCAGTCAGTAAGAGTCATGGTTGATGATGGGGCAACCCATAATTTCATCAACCACACCCTGGTTAAAAAGCTTAAACTACCAGAAGTACCTAGTCAGCATAGGTACATAGTTTCATTAGCTAAGGGTGAAGATAAAAAAATATGGGAAACTATGGTAAGTAAGTTAAATCTTGGTATTCAGGGGTACCAAGATCAAATAAACTTTCAGATAATGCACCTGGATCGAACAGACATTGTTCTCGGGAGAGATTGGCTCTACAGTTTAGGACCTTCCCTCCACAGAAACTATCAGGAGAACACCCTCAGCTTTCAGTATAAAGGCCGAGAGATCCAGTTGCATGGGGAACATGATGTTCCCAACAGCCCTATGGTCTGCAGTTCAAAGCTCTGTCAGCTAATCGGAGACGAAGACGATGCATCAGGTATTCTTATGTGACTTTCAGTTTATTCCTGAAGTTTCTATTTCCAGTTCTATTCAGCAGAAAATCAGTAAATTAGAAACTTTATTGTCTAAATTTAAAGATGTTTTTCCTGAAGATTTGCCACATGGTTTACCACCTAGCAGAGAGGTAGATCATGTAATAAACCTAGTACCAGGTACAGCACCTGTTTCTAAACCTCCGTATCGGGTCAGCCGAACAGAGGATGAAGAAATAACTAGGCAGTTAACAGACTATCTTGGGAAAGGCCAAATTCAGACCAGTAGTTCACCATGGGCCTCACCAGTCCTCTTGGTGAAAAAGAAGGAGGGGTCTATGCGTCTTTGCGTAGATTACAGAGCCCTCAATAAAGTCACAATTAAGAATAAATACCCTATGCCTCGGGCAGACGAGTTGTTTGATCAACTCGACGGGGCTAAGTTTTTCAGCAAAATAGACCTCAGATCGGGATATCATCAAGTCCGTATAAAATCGGAAGATGTCTCGAAAACAGCTTTTAGGACTCGTCACGGTCATTATGAGTTTAAGGTGATGCCATTTGGGCTCACAAATGCTCCAGCTACCTTTATGACCTTGATGAACAGTGTCCTCAGACCATACTTGGGTAAATTTGTAGTCGTATTTTTAGATGACATCCTCGTTTACAGCAAAACCAGGAAGGAGCATCTAAAACACCTCAGAAAGGTGTTTCGACTGCTCAGAAAGCATAAGCTTTATGCTAAACAATCCAAGTGTGAATTCTTCGTTGAAGAAGTAGCATATTTGGGTCACATTATCTCTTCAGATGGGATTAAGATGGACCCAAATAAGGTTAAAGCCATACTCAGTTGGCTGAGACCTCAGAATATTTTGGAACTTCAAATCTTTCTTGGTCTGGCGGGATATTACAGACGATTTGTCAAGGAATATGCTCAGATAGCAGTCCCTATGACAAATCTCCTTAAAGGGAAGGGAAAGGAGTTCATTTGGGAGTCCGCACAACAGGAGAGCTTTGATGCTCTCAAAACAGCCTTAGCTACAGCACCAGTTTTAAAGGTCGTCGACCCCAATCAGCCATTTGTGGTCGAAACAAATGCTAGCGACTTTGCAGTAGGCGCTGTGCTAACTCAGGGTGGACGACCAGTTGCGTTCGAGAGTAAAAAACTCGAGCCAGCTCAGACTAGGTACAGTGCCTATGAAAAGGAACTCTTTTCTATAGTCCATGCCCTTAAGACTTGGAGGCATTATTTGTATGGTGCCAACTTTGAGGTCCTGACAGACCATGAGAGTCTCAGATACCTTTGCAATCAACCTGAGCTTAGAGGTCGGAAAGCTCGTTGGGCAGAGTTGATGCAAGAGTTTGACATGTCTATCAGATATAGGCGTGGAAAATTCAATACAGTAGCAGATGCCCTTAGCAGAATGCCTATGATAAACGAGCTGAGTTTTACTCAGATTCGTAATGAGTTACTCGAGTCCTTGAGAGGGAAATGCCAGCATGATGCATTCTTCTCTATTATCTGGAACTCAGTCCAGAACAGACAGTTACAGACTCCAGAACCAGTTCCCGGGGCTGGTGCCAGTTCATCCAAGAATACGGTAGCTTCCGTTGAGGATGATAATGAGTCCGAGTATACGTCGTCAGATGACGTTGAGGATTTTGAGCCTGTATTACCCAAGCAAACCCCAGTGGTTGAGGGTCAGTTGACTCAAGGATTCAAATGGAAACAGTATTCCATTCAGGATCAGTACTTGCTCTATAGAGATAGAGTATGTGTCCCCAATTCAGAGGATTATAGGCAGCAGGTCCTATATGAATGTCATGACAATCCTAGCGCGGGACACCCAGGCATACAGAAGACCTATGAGCTTCTTCGTAGGCAATTTTTCTGGCCCAGTATGAAAAAGGACGTCCACCAGTATGTAACCAGTTGCCAGAAATGTCAAGTAAATAAAGCAGAGCGTTTAAAGGCAGGAGGGTTGTTGCATCCCTTAGAAATACCAGCTGGTAAATGGGAGAGTATCTCCATGGATTTTATAGTAGGCCTGCCTAAAACCCAAAAGGGTAATGACGCTATATGGGTCACAGTTGACCTTCTGACCAGAATGGCTCATTTTATTCCGACCAAAACAACCGTTAGAGCTCCAGAGTTAGCGAGGTTGTTTGTAGACGGGCTATTTAAATTGTACGGTCTACCTTCCGGCATAGTCAGCGACCGGGACAGTAAGTTTACTGGAAATTTTTGGAAGGCAGTATTCCATCATCTCCATACTAAACTTAATATGAGTACCACCGACCATCCACAGACGAACAGAAAGGGTAAATCAAGTGCTGGAGGATATGCTTCGTGCATACGTCAGCAAGAGGCAGACTAATTGGGAGGAGTATCTCTCGATATTAGAGTTTGCTTACAACAGTACCAAACATTCAGCTACGGGATACAGCCCATTTATGCTGATGTACGGTTTTCAGCCACGCTCACCCACAGCTGTAGGGTTTAAACAAGAAAAAGTTGAAGCAGCCAGAAACTTTTTAGAAGACCTAAACCAGATGATAGAACATGCTAAGCGTAGCATTAGACAATCCCAGGATCGAGCCAGGCATTATGCAGATCCACACAGACGGGATGTGCAGTTCTCCACTGGTGAGAAAGTCTACTTGAGAGTCCCAGTTGACTCTAAAACCCTCAAATCAGGAGTGTGTGCTAAGTTGTCTCCAAGGTATTGTGGTCCCTTTACCATCAGTAGGAGACTAGGCGAGGTCACCTATGAACTAGAACTCCCACACAGCAGTAAGGTTTTTCCAGTTTTTCATGTAAGTCAGTTACGAAAAGCCTTAACCAGATCAGATAATCTGGTAGGGGACAGTGTTCTAGTTCTCCCATTGGATCCTCAACAACCTCCACATGAACCAGAGGAAATTCTTGATAGTAGAGAGACGCAGACTCGTCATACTCTATACCGAGAATATCTGGTTAAGTGGAATGATCAGCCTGTTGAGAATGCCACTTGGGAAAGAGGCAGCGTCCTTCGCAAGATTTTTCCAGACTTTGTCTTAGAGGACCAAGACGGTTCTTAAGGGGGAGGGAGTGTTACGAGCTCGTAACCAGTGCCGAACCCTAGAGAACACAGATAGGTCAGATACCACAGTCAGGGTCGTGTCCAGCGTACATGACCAACAGGGCAAGACAGTGTGAGTAGTGTGCCCCAGCACGGTCCATAGCCATGGCGGGCCTAACACAGCCTAGGGACCCTGTCAGCAGGATAGGGCCCCCAGTTGGGTCCCGACGTGCAGTCGGCCACGTCAGTGCCACGTGGCCGACACTTGGCAGTTGCATGCTACCAGTCCTCACACTGGGCTAGGAGGGGCTTACTCTATATCAGGGAGTAGGCAAGGTTGGGTGGATCAGTTAGTGTTTGCCCTACTGTGGTGTTAGGATCTATTACAGCAGCACAAGTGACCTGCGGCGATTGGCCGAGAGAGTCCTTGCACAAGACTGTTCAACATCTACTTGGGAGCAGAATTGGAGCACCTGGGCCTTGTATCACACGCAGAAGAGGAACAGGTTATCCATCGAACAGTGTAGGCGGTTGGTGTTTGTAAACACCAATGGCCGTATGTTGAGGCACGCAAGGAGAGGGCCAGATGGTCAAGGTGAGTCACATCATTACCCCTTGTTTCTTGCTATGCTTTGACGAATTGAATTGCTTTCGAAATATGCAGTGAATTGCAAGATACCTGCCTGACAACAATGTATTGTTTTTGGTTTCAGGTGAACCCTGACACTTGCTTGGTGGATTCGGAGGCTGCTGCTCCTCGGGCACCACCCACGCAGGAGGAGATGGATGATGAGATCCATAGAGAGTTCTATAGACAAGCACAGGATGACGTACGGGCTTTACGGCGGCAAAGGAGGACAGAGAGGCAGAGGGATAGGGCTAAGGAGGGAGATGATTAGGGCTCGGAGGGTGGAGAGGAGCTCGGGGTTGACTATGAGGAGGATGAGGAGTGGGTTGAGGAGGATACAGGGGGATGACCTGGTTGACCTGCTGGTGGACTCTGATGTGGAGACAAAGGAGGAGCTAGCCATTCCTGCACGTAGGCCTAGAGGGAGACCTAGAGGTTCTGGGAGGGGGGGGCTGAGTTCACTTTTTGTAGACAGGAGTGGAGCATCACAGGTAGCCGTCGGCCAGGCATCATCACAGTGGGTAGGGCCATCCCAGGGCATAGGATCACAGCCACCTGACACACAAACACGCAAGAGGGGATGCAGAGGTAGAGGTAGAGGTAGAGGTAGAGGTAGGGGGAGGGGGGGATCCAGAGCCAGAGCACGCAGCAGAGCCAGGGCCACACCACGGCATATGGTTCCCTCCGGTTCCAATTCATCTGCAGACCCTTGGGATCAGCACATAGGCATAGACTCGGAGGATTCTGATTACCATGACTCCGACGAGTCTCAGTTGTATAGTTTTCATTACGTTCATGGAACATCATTGTACCCCATTTTGGTGCCATGTGGCCCGATATTATATTATGATAATCCTATTCATAGCAGTGCCATGATTCAATACTGTTCTTTGTGGTTTTAGGTTGGTAACTTCAGTTTTATGGTTTATGGTTGTAGAGAGAGAGAGAGAGAGAAAGAAAGAAAGAAAGAAAGCTATATTAACGTCTTTTGGGCACCCGTGGGTGCATAAGACCAAAAAGAAAATATGTACAAGCAACAGTGGGAGCATCATCCATAGGAGGACGTGGCCGTAAAATGCTATAAACTAGCTACGAATGAAAGTAGAACAAAGCATAAGTGAAATAAGCCCACAACCCGGGCCAGGTATAACAGAAGAACTACAAAAAAAGTACCAATGCCCACAACCCGGGCCAGGTGGAGAATAAGTACATATCAGCGAAAGTAAGTGTGAAGTGTTCGCTGTGTGGACCGTACAGTGGGCCCCGATGGAGGCGAGTGTCGACTACATCTGGGCTTTTTCCGCGGTGGCAGAGCGATAGGAATCTCATCATCGGAGTCATCAGCATGTGCTCGAGTCCGAAAGAAGCAGTTGCCGGGAGTCTAACCCTAGGTGATCTGGTACAGGCAGATGAGACTGACGGAGAGTAAGCATAGACATGGGCAACATAGGCCTGGGATTGATGAGGAGGTATACGATAGCAGGTGGGTCGAACAAAGAGGGAAGGTGGAGGAGAAGGCGGACTTGGCGTTGGGGAGAAGGAGAGGTAGAGCAGAGAGTGATCAGCGAGAACGGGGGTAGCGATGGTGAAGGATGCCAGGCAGGGCAATAAAGCAGGAGATGCAATGAAATAGTCCACTACGCTGTGACCGCCACCAAATGGGTGGCAAGTATATGCAGAGGAGGATGGCCATTGAAGAAGAGCATTGAGGATAATGAGACCGTGTGCTTGAGCCAACCTCAGAAGCTGTTCCCCAAAAAGAGTAACTGTGAGTCCTGAGAATAACGGGCATAAGAGGTATCCAACGGATGAAGAGAGAGTGTGTCAGCATAGAACTCAGTCTGGCGAGCGGCTGTGTGTGCGTTAAAGTCCCCTGCAAGCAATATGTAACCCTGTAGAGAGAGTCTAGCAACGCCGTCAGAAAGGGCCTGAAATGGATCACCTCCCAAATCCATAAACACTGAAGTGTGGGGAGCAAAGTAGCACACTGCAACAAACAAGTCCTGGTCCAGCCCCAAGAAGGATGCAGTAATCTGAAGCCACAAGTAACGGCCATAAGTATCCTGAGACACCAACTGAATAGAAGGAGTATACACCGACCTGTACAAACATGCAACTCCACCAGAGGCCTGAAGTATTCTGCCCTGTAGCATAGGTCGTGGAGCAAAAATCCACTGAAAACCAGAAATGTGCGGAAGTGGGTGTGTGGAAGACTCATATGTCTCTGCAAAAAGTAGAAAATCAGCTGAACATAGATAGGTGTCAAGATCAGCCGCTGTAGAAGAGGTGGAGAGGCCACCGCAATTCCAAAAACCGAATGTGACGCTAGCCGGGGCTATCGGGCTGCTCCCATGCCCGAGTACCCCAACTTCCTATTGACGCTTGGAGAAAAAGCGAGGGTTGCCATTTGTAAATACCACCCGTTGTTGTTTTGTCCTTGCCTCCTGAGAGAGAGAGAGAGAGAGAGAGAGAGAGAGAGAGAGAGAGAGAGAGAGAGAGAGAGAGAGAGAGAGAGAGAGAGAGAGAGAGAGTATGGTTGAAAAACGATTCTATATGGTTGAAAAATGTTTCATTTAAGGTTCAGTATGGTTTAGAATGATTCAGCATCATTTTTGTTCAGCATGATTCGACACTTGTTCAGTTTGTTGTGATTTGAGAGAGAGAGAGAGAGAGAGAGAGAGAGAGAGAGAGAGAGAGAGAGAGAGAGAGAGGGGGGGGGGGGGAGAATCTTATTATGAACACATTGGGGTATTCTCTTTTTTTTGTTAATTTTTTCTATAGCGTAAACCTAGGAGTTAATGCACCTAAACTGGACCATCCTGCACCCGAAACATTCGGCAAACTACACAGTAATAACGCTCTTAATTAGAGCTTTCATCTTGTACCCATATTGCCCAGAAAAAAAATCCAAAAAAAAAACGATTCTAAACGATTTTGGAATATTTCAGAATCGCGATTTTGAACCGCGATTCGGACCGCGATTCTAAATCGCACTGCATCTATGTACATGACCTACAATAATGATTTGCTTGATCGTCGCTTGAAAAGAATTATTTGGGAACATGACATCATCAATTCAAAATTCAAGGTCAAGATCTTTCTAAGAAGGGCTTTAGGACTATGCATGATCATGATTACTTTTTTAGTCTTACCATGTGGTTTGACGAATGCTTCGACAAATGATGAACAATTTATTTCATTCGTATCTGAGAAAATTTGTAGTAGTGTTTCTTATATTTTGATTTATATTATAATACTAGAGAAGCATATGGAGCATTTCAAGATTGACTTAGACAGGAGAAGCGCTATGCTAAGAAAGGTATCCAATCTTATATTTCTACATGTTTATCATCATGGATGATTTTTGTCGTGTGTAGGGATATGTTGAATAAGATTTGAGAAAGTATGCCCTGTTGAGGCTGCTTCCTAAGTGGGGAGGCAAGTGACTCTATGTGTGAGATTCCATGGAGAAGATAGTATCAAATATTTTGTCTGAGGAAGATCTTTCTGTTAGGGGTGATCTAGTACTAGTGTCTTTTATTTGGTTCAAAGATGATATTCTATTTATATCATTGTTGGAGATGGGTTGCTATATTAGTCCCAATGTTGCAGCAGATCGCAATCTGCTGCAAAATCATTCCGAAACCTGCGTTTTGGAACGTCAGCGATCCGCGACCCAAATCGCAATTTTTTTTTTTTTTTGGTGGAAAAAAGGCTAATGGCCAATGTTTTCTTTGGATAGTTTAATTAGTAATGAATGAACTCGGAAATCATCAACGAATGCATCAGAAGAGCAACGTATTGATAAACTGAAAAGATGCAAAAATAACATTGCATAGAGGCTAGAGCCATATTGATTCAATTAATTATAGATAGAGATACTGTTGGCACTGTATAATGTACTCGTATTTTGTTGAGCACGTTGAGTTGACTCACGTTTTTGTCACAAGCTCTGAGATGGGTGCTTATGCTTCATAATTTTTGTCAGTTTGTTGTCATTCAATACGGTTCCATGTGATTTCATTTCACATAATACAAAAATAGAGATGTTCGAGAAAGAATCACTTAATTTCCCAAAATTGGACCACTCCTCTTGGAACTCCGAGCAAATTAGGTAAGTGAAATGCTCTTGAAAACACATTTAATCTTATACCCATATAGGCACTCAAGAAGGAGCTCTACATCAAGTAATGAAGATATTGGACTCAAATGATCGTGATTCTTACACCAGAGTTAAAAGTCTTCGTTACCCCCAAATGTTTAATTAGGATAACAACGGCCAAATCTGCGTGCTATGACTAGGGGCCTCTTTTTGGTAATATAATAGTCTAAGTTAGAGTTTAACTCTAGTCAATTGTATATGTGCCTATTTTGGTGGTGATAGCTATTTAGTATGAATACCAAATTCAGAAACTTATTTTGGTCAATTGCTTTAGCAAATTTAGATATAGGTCTCTCTAGCAACATATATATATATGGAGCATGTTCTACCACAAGGTATGGGACATAGTTGGAGTTCATCTCATCACTTGTATTCTCTTCCCTATGTGCTTGGCTAACAATTGGAATCTTCTCTTGGTTGCTTTTATGAACAAGTCGTTTTCTAACATGGTAGAGTGTGTACGATCATGCTTGATCCATTGAAGGTTTTCTACATACAAATTAAGTCCTTTAAAAACTGTTCTCTAAAACTCATCATCAAAGCACAAATCAGGAGTAAAAGCTAGAAGCTACAAAGACAATTCCAAGTTTTAGGCAAGTGTAGCGAACAAAGGATCATAGTATGTCCTCTTCTGACTCACAAAAGAAAAGCTCCATTCGTTAAATGTTGAATGTTTATCTACTTCAATCATTACATAGCACATGTTTTTTTTGCAAAAGTTAACTTGCAGCATTGCAAACTGTGATTCGAGAAAGTGATACTTTGTCAACTGGCATTAAATAAATATCCATACATATCCCACATCACTTGCTGCAAGCACCAATATTGAATATTCTGCATATAAGCAAGACTAAGAAAGCGCACATGGTCTTTGGTTGGGGTCCAGCTCCAATGCTTTGTCAAATTCAACAAGTGAACCTTCAACGTCCCCCTAAAACAGAACGTTTCTGAAAGCAATTAATACAAAGTAACAATTCCATCAATGACATCTTCTACAGCCAGTACCGCACAGCTGCTCTGTTTGAAAAGTTTGATATTGTTTCAGAAAGCCAAAGAGTAAATTGACCAAAGGGTAGCAAACTGCCACTAGGGAAAAATATGTACTTTGATAATTCATAATTCTTTTCTTGTCAAAACAGAAGATTTCTTGAGATACAAGTTCGGTTGCCCATAATGCCAAAGAACAATGTTAGGTTCATGGAGCTCATTAACCTTTAGCATGACCAACGTCATGCATGGTGTTCCTCTTAAGTTTCACAAATCATAAATTCAGTTAGAATTGGATGCGCAAGTCCAGATGATATGAGTGATACTTGACTTTCAGCAATCCAAGCAGTTCCGCCAAAAAGGTTACATAAAACAAGGTGACTTTGCTACTTGTATACAATAATTAGGGGATCCTGCCTCAAATAATCTTCCTTAAAGTAGCTCAAAGGAGTAGGCTAGCACTTCTTTTTGGAACAACCAACATACCTTGATCTGTCATTAAGCTCCTGACCTCACGTCATGATCACTACATTATTCTATCCATATTTCTGATGACTTGGTCTATGAACACTTTATGGTAAATAAAGAAACTAGACCTGTCTTTTGAAAGCCTATCTTGCACAGGAAAGGTAGGACTAGCCTTTCTAGGTACTTTCTATAATTGCTCCATCAACTTTATCAGAATTTATTTCTCCATCAGTGTATATATGTTTGATATTTCTCTTCACTTTCAAATGAACTACTGTGAAGCATGATTTCCAGTCTACTTTGTTTGTGATGTCATTGCATTTCTAAGTCTGCTTTATCCAAAAACTACAAGATTCAAAAACGAAGTTCTATTTGAAAACTCATACTGCTGATTCTAGTTCATTTGTGCTGCATTTTCACAAGAGCACATAGGTTAGATTGGTCAATATCAGGCCTCAGTGCAAGTTTTGAACTCTTTGCGAGACTTAAGATTCTTGTTCAACATGGCTTTCCATGTCTAAAAATTACATAGAAATGCTTCTTGGAAGTTGGTTTCCAGGCAGAGGATCAAACCTGGGACCAAAGAAACTTTAGATGTCAAGCCAATTAACTAAGCCAACCTTGTCGGGTCTAAAAATTACATAGAAAAGAACAAAGTCTGCTGGGAATTCTTTGTTCTTTGTCTTCTCCTTAGCATTCTCCTCCTCATGCTACCTCCAATATTCACTGACTTAATGATGTCATTCATCAGTCTCTCCCCCCAGCTTTCCCCTGCTGCATCATTATTTTGCTCCATACTGGCATTACCCACATCAACTTTGCATTTGCTATTTCATCATTCTGCATCCACCCGCTGCAATTCAGCACAGCAGCATCTCTTGCTACACCATAAGAACATTCCACTTCTTTCCAGATTGTCAATTCTTTTGAGACATACAATTCATCTTTGCATTCTACATATGCTGATGCACAATTGGTCCACCTCGCACTTAACCTCTTGAACATCTTATAAAAAAGAAGGTTTGTTTGTTTAGGACATGATTGTTGTTCTCATGCCTTGAAGTGGTTGGAGGCCTGCGAAGGATGTGTTTTTTGTATGCAACAATATTGGAGGTTTAGCTCTTTTGCAGATATTATCATTGAGCTTCTTGCTCACTTCATGAATGGGTTCTAGGAATGGTTTTGAGAGACTTTATCAAAATTCTAGCCACAGAACCTACACTATACTATCTCATTAGCTTATTTTCCACAGTTATCTGAAACATGTTCCAGGGAAATGCTGCCAAGCAACAGAATTTTTTATCTATAACTTTAATATATAGAATGTGGTTTTCATATTCCTGAATCATTTCCTCGGATGTGGATAAGCTGATTAAGAAAGGTCTATGCATTAACAGCCATTGTCCAAATCATCATCATACTCGTGACTCTCCTTGCTTCCCAAGAAAAAACTAGGTTGCCCGTTACAACCACACTAACCAGAAACCGCCATGTGCCGGGGTCAACACAATAAACCGAACACTCGCGATCCACCCGTTGTAGATCCAATTCAAATCCACCCTCTGTACCCTGAGCGCAGTGACTAGACAACAAGCGGGATCCAGCTCCCAGCCCAAACGGTGTCCCATACCACCTCTACAACCATTGGCCTTCTCCTGCCCCAGCTAGCTCCATCCTAGCTATGCACATGCGCACTACCATCCACCAACTCCTAGGTAGATAGAATGAATGGTTACTGAGATTTCCTTCCCTTGTATACCTCCAAGGTGGGAGCCTCCATGCCAAGCACGTATCCCTAATTACAACAAGTGGCATGCATGCGAGTCAACTAGTCAAGTCAATAGGCCCAGTCCGGTTTCAAGTTAGGTGTGGGACCCAAGGGGTTGGGTCCCTAACATTCCCTCCCCCTTAGAAATACTTTTCTTCTAAGAAAGGAAAATTGGGAATCTTTGTCTAACTAAGGTCATACTCCTTTTACCAAGTGTCCTCATCGTCAAAACTACCTTTCCAACGAACCAAATACTCGGTCACCTGTCATTTTCTGAGCCTAGATAGAATACATCAACAATGGCCTGTGGTTCAGAAGGTAAAAAGGTTCATAGATCCTCTTACTGAACTAGGTCATCTGCTTAAATCAGACCATCCTTCGCACCAAGTCGTTCTTTTAAACAGCTTACCTAGAAGACTAGATGGACTTTGATTCCTTGCGGAAGATCTAGTTGATAGGCATTCCGATTGAGTTTCTACACGATACGAAAAGGCCCACAAAAACAAGGGGACAATTGAGGACATTTCTCTATCCTCAACACCTTGGAATTTTTTGGAATTGTAAGGTAGACCCAATCTCCTTTCACAAAGACTCGAGGCTGCCGCTTTTGATTAGCATAAAAATAGGCTCTATCTTGGGCATAGAATCCGTGAACCGTGGACAGTTCACTTCGGTTCTCAGAACCATACGGTTCACAAAAATTTTTAGGCTCAACCGTGAAGAACCGTAGTAAATAATTAATTAATTGATTTTTTTTAGGGGTTTTAGGGGCTAAAGAGCATGTAAAAAATTAATTGATTAATTACATAAACCGTACCACGGTTCATGAACCGTGGTACAGTTCACTGTACGGTACTTCAGACCCACGGTTCTGAGAACAGTGGGTCCTATGCCTCGAGGTTTTGACATATAGGATAAACCCTGTGATAGGACCTACACCTCTTGAGGGCACCTGCCAAAGAGGAGCTGCACAAGAGACGTTAAGCCCTGCCTGGGAGCTTTGCCCATCGTAAAATCATTTTTTTGCTTTTTCATTAAAAAAAAAGGAGGTGCCTCACAGAACATAATTTCTGCACCTCCCTTTTTTTTCCAAAATCTTTTACATTTAAAAAAAATTCACACGACCTTCCGCGCGGTAGGCGCATGTAGAACAAATTTACGGTAAAAAGAAGAAGAAAAAATAAATAAGTAAAGTTTTCACGCCGTGGAAGGTCACCTCCTCGGCCATTCGTGGGGAGGGCCTTCCGGCCTCGGCCCAAGGCCCTTCCCCCACGGAATGGCCTAGGAGGGTGACCCGCCCCCCCCTTTCGGCAGAAGGCCCTTCCCCCTCGGAATGGCTCGAGGGTGACCCCCCTCCTTTTAATTTAAATTTTCCTGCCCTGGCCATAATGCTCTGCGCACAGTATGCCGGGGCATCGTGGCCCATAGTCAAGGAGGGCTTCACGGCTGCCAAAAGCCCCACAAACAAGAAGTAAAATCAGAAGCTCCAAAACTGTAATTAGGTTGTGGCACTGCTTGCCATGACTTACTTGGCTAAAGAGCTGCATCCCTCTGCTGATGCACTCCATGGCCTTATCCTGCTGCTGTATCCTTTCCAAGCTAGAAGCCATCAACACACCTGTCACTGCCAAAACGGTGCCACCAGCCCACAACTCCCAGCTACCCAACCCAATTGCAGCACCCAACACTACAGTTGCTGCAGCTCTGCGTTTGGTCACAACAGCAGCAGACTTACAACTGTGAACACGGGCCAGAGGCTGATGGCGTGAGCATGAAATGGCTATGGCAGCAGATGGAAAAGAGACACGGGCTAGTGCCATTTTTCTTCCAAACTCGAGGACTCAGTTGTGTTGGTTAGAATAATGGATATATCCACCTTCAAGAAACAAAAGCCTCGAAGGACCAAGACACATTTACCATTTATGTTTGGAAAAGATTAACTTTAGGGTGGTTTCACATGGGAGAGTCTAGGCCCATGTCAAAATATGCACTTATCTTTTAATTTGAATGCCTACATCCTTCCATGTGAAAGCCCCTTCATCAATTAACATCCAAGAAAGGTAGTAGGGCCTTCTTCCTTTTCAATCACAGATCAGAGACCAAAAACATCCTCTTGCTTCCAAGCTTGTACGTTGAATTTGTAGATCAAACCTGCACACTTTTCAAAGCATGATTGTTTTGATATGTGTGTGTGTGTGTGTGTGTGTGTGTGTGTGTGTGTGTGTGTGTGTGTGTGTGTGTGTGCACGCGCTCGCACGCACACACAAATATATATATATATATATATATATATATATATATATACACACACACTAGTGGGTATGCACGTCGTTGACGGGCGGGGGCCCGACGATATAGGTGACGGCCGATGATTTGGATGGTGGCCGATGGTTTAGGAAGATGTGTAAATTTAGATATGTGTATGTTTGTATGTATGAGTGAGAATGTACGTTGTGATGGACAAAATGCGAATCCGGCAATGTGATTGGTGATAATGTGTAGGTTTTTGACAATGTTTGGCCAACCGTGTTAGAGACCGGCACGTTGCAGCTTTCTACTTTGAAGAATCAATTAGAGAGTAACAGTTGGTGCTCTATCAACAGCGCTGCATGGTGATGTGTTTAGAAAACGTGGGAGCTGAGAAAATTTATTTCACAAGTTTTATGCAGCGGGCTGCGGGATCAGCGCACTGTCGTCCTTGTCAATAATCAGCACATGAAGACTTCATGCATTTCGCACTCTCAATAGTGTAACATACAACTGCCCCTGACTAAACACAGGTCGAGGCAAATACAATCCAATCATGTCCATAGTTTGCCCTTGTGCTTTTGTTTATTGTCATGGCAAATGCTGCTGTAATAAGGAACTGGACCCTCTGCAATTCAAACGGCATGTTCAAATCGCTCGGCACTATAGAGATACGTGGAATAAGGACTCTACTCCCTATATTCTTCCCAGTCACTATCTCTGCCTCTATGACCTGTCTATCCAATCTGAGGATGATCAGCCTTGTGCCATTGCACAATCCCTTGTCTGATGCTATCGATCGTAACAACATCACAATCATCCCAATCTTCAACACCAACTTATGTGGATAAATCCACTCGGTTGCAAGCTGTTCAAAAACTCTACAGAGTGGACATTAATGCCCTCACAGTCAACAACACTATCGGCACTATAAAACATGCAAGCATCACCTAGAAGCTGCTCAACAACCCTCGCATTGATCTCATCCACATCTTTGAGCCAATATTACACGACTCCTCAGAAATCAGCATCCTTAAAACATCGTGCAACAT
Source organism: Diphasiastrum complanatum (assembly GCA_029204225.1). NCBI lineage: Eukaryota > Viridiplantae > Streptophyta > Lycopodiopsida > Lycopodiales > Lycopodiaceae > Diphasiastrum > Diphasiastrum complanatum. Next base: position 13,687,028 of record CM055095.1, on the reverse strand, counting down.
CAGGAAATGTGAATGAAATCAATTCGTCCACATCACGCATCCTTAGACACATGCCCTCTGGCAAGGAAATCAGGTCCAAATCGCGATGCTTGAATGTGGGCTCATGACCATCTCCAACACTCAACAAATAATCTGCACCACCCTCCACGCCCATGAAGCGCATGTTCTTTGTCAATTTGTGCACCTCCATGTGTTTCCACAAACGCGAACACTTCAACGAAGTGTTGACAATCTGCGCACAAATACCACACAGTACCACTAGTAGAATCTATCGAAAATCACCCTCCAAAACAATTGGAACTCCTCCAAAGGGAACATCAATACTCAATATATCTCATAGAGATCGATCCACACACTCTATAGCATACTTAGGCACCATGGGAGCCTCATCCCAAATGATGAGTCGACATGCCATCAAAAGCGTACCTAACGCATATTGCTTAGAGATGTTGCATGTCGAGCTCTCATTCAATTCCGTCGAAGGAATTGTAAACCAAGAGTGTGCGGTCCTACCACCTTTCGTCAATAGTGCAACAATCCACATGATGCAACTACCAATGCTATCCACTTTGTGCACGCACATATCACAATATGATACTATACATGTACGTCTTGCCTATACCACCTGGATCATCTACAAAAAAAAACTCCACCCACTCTTTGTACAACATGCTTACGTTCAATCTCTCGATGCCAACTTCAACCTATGAAAGGTTCTTGTCGACAAACATCTCCTCGTGAAACAATGGAGATGAACCAAAATCAACATCGGGGACCCTAAACCCAAATTTCGCCAACGACTTTCCAGCTGCCTGCATGTGCGACTCCACATCAAGAATAGCTTTGTGTACCAAAACCTAACTCACAGGAATGGTCTCACACGTTATTGGTTGTCCCAACTCATGCGCATAATCCTCAACTAAATGAGGCTCTATACTCCTCCAGAGCTCTAACGGGTTAGAAGGGGCAAAGAAGCACAACGAACATGAGACGAAGCTACGATGGAGTGCCCCATGACACTGCCTTGCGCAAGCAGCTACTCCACTCCATCGCGTCATTTATTAGAAGTCTACGTCTGCAAGCATTTCTGAACGACTGAAACAACTCACCGTCAACCGTGCGCAAGTCTTCAAAGCTAGTTGCACCTATGACATGAGCCAAAAGAACTCGCATATAGAACTTCTTCTCTTCATAGGGGTGTACAAAATACATGCGACCAATGGCAGGGTCGTCTGCATATTGATTCGACAGATCCACCTACACGTTCTCCTATTGTACCAATACTATCTTAGCAAGTCCTGGTACAACAACACTCGAGCCTCCAAATCCACTTCTCTTCAACTCAAAGAATGTTGTCAAAGTGGTACTTAATCATCCCTCTACGACCTCCACTAAATCCACTCCATCACTGAAGTATACCAATTCCTCTCCAGGGAGATGAATTGCCAGTTGGTGGGTCACCACGGGCTTATGGGCACCCATAGAAAGCCCCAACAACCGCCAACATGAATCACTAGCTGAGAAATATCGAGCATAAAGAAATTGCTCTATCTCATCCACCCATCTTGATGTCTAACTACCGCCCTCTAAAACCTTTGCCGAAATCATATCAGTTCTCTTGTACACGTGCTTGTACACATACTTCACACTGCGTATATATACGCATACCTCCACGTTTAAGTGGCACTGAAAATGAAGTGTCAGCCACATGTTGTACTATACAACCTGTTGGAAATGAGTGAGAGGACACAAACGGAAGAAGAGAGAAGGAAATAGTTTGTGGCGGAAGTAGCTGGAGACATTTCTCGTCGAAATAGACAATCTTCGCCTTTTCGCATTTCGAAAAAAAGTAAAGGAGTTGAACTTGATGCCAAAATAGTCACATTTCGTATTTCAGAAAAATGCGAATTGTGCAAAAATCGGTTCATTTGTGCAGACTATTGCGAAGACAATGTATTTTTGTAGACTGTTTGAAAATAGCGACTTGTTGAAGTTGTCGATGAAGTCGTGCACTTCGGATACTTCGGACACTTCAGACAGAAGTGCCTGAGTGACCAGACGGTCGAAGGTGTCGAAGATGTCGGATAAGTCGGACACTTTGAATATTTCGAAGTTGTTTATTGAACCATTGGTTAAAGTCATAGAAGATGGCCAGGTCTTCGATGTTCTTCGAATAGCTTTACATTCGAATGTAGATTCCAATAGGAATGGATACCCTTTACTTCGGAGATGAAGAATAGCCGAAAAGTCAATGAAGTCGACTTCGAGTACTTTAGCTGATTCAATTATTTGTAGGAATTTGCAGGTGTTAAAGTGCTTTGCAGAAACTCATGTATTTTACCAGGTCAAGTTCTGCACATAGAATGGGAGCAGTTTTGTAGGTGCTACAGTTTGTGTTAAGAAACATGACTAAATATGCAGAATAGCAAAACAGAAAAATATGATTCCTGCAAGTATCAAATGAGCAAACATAAAACCTAAAGGGGTTGTTGCATATGATTCTAGATCAATGATCAAAAACATGTGCAGGAAGAATCTTGAATGAATTCTATCACTAGTGAGAAAATCGTAAGCTTAATCTCCAACAGTCTCCCTTAAGATCACGGTTGGTGCCTGAGTGTCTTCGTCAGGTTTAGCATGCTAGAAAATTTTTATGCTTGATCTTGGGAAGTGCTCTGGTGAAGATGTCTGCAACCATTTTGGATGTGGAGCAATATTGAAAAATCACTTGTCATAAAAAAATGTTTTCTCTAGTAAAATGATATTGGATATCAATATGCTTTGACTTGCCATGGTGACAATGAAATACAGCTCATGTTATCACACATAATGGTAGTAGCATTAAACTGAGTGAGATGTAAGTCATGAAGTAACAATCTGATTCAAATAGCTTCCTTTGAAGCTTGACATACTCCGATGTATTCTGCTTCGGTTGAGGATAGCACCACTGATTTTTGCTTCCTCAAATTCCATGAAACTAGTACCCCTGCCAGAAAGAAATAAAACCCAAAAGTGGATTTTGTGGTTGAGACATTTCCTTCCCAATCTGAGTCGGAGTACCCTCAAAGAACCATTGGGTTGATAGCATTTTCATCATAGCATAAGATTTGATCTAGGCTTCCTTGAATATACTTCATCACTCTTTTTAATGCTTTTCAATGAGAGATTCTAGGATTAGACATGTATTGACTTAACGTGCTAACAATGTATGCTAGATTTGGTCTGATGCACAACATGACATACACTAAAGATCCTATAATTGAATGATAAGGGTATTTCACTAAGTTGAGTACTTCACTTTCGGAATCAGCACAAGAAGATTTAGTCAAAACTATACTTGGATCCATTGGTGTATCAATTGTTTGCAATCAGACATGTGAAACTTTTATAAAATACCTTCTAGGTATTTTTGCTGGCTAAGATAGATCATCTTTTGTAGTCTATTTCTAGTAATGTGAATTCCTAATAAAGAATGAACAGTGCCTAGATCAGTCATGTCAATTCTTTTGACAGATCACTCTTAGTAGTGTGCAATAAAGAAGTGTCGTTAGACTAAATAGATGCATCATCTATGTATAGAGCTATGTGAACTGGATTGACACCTATATATTTGGAATAAACATTACAGTCAACTGAATTGTTTACAAAACCTAGTTGAATGAGATAAGCATTGATTCTTTTGAACCATGCCCTTGCGGCTTGTTTCAAGCCAATATTGCTTTGTGCAGCTTGCATATTTTGTGCTCTTGGCCTTTGACTTGGAATCCTTCAGGTTGGAAGGTATACAATTCCTCTTTGACATAACCATAGTTGCATAAAGTCATGTTTCGATTGATGGTTGATCAAGATCTATTAGAGTTTGCATCTCATTCATAATGTAGATGTTGATTTTTCTACACTGGCAAGGTTCGTGATCTACTTGTCTTTCTAACCAAAGATCAAAGGGATATTTTGAATCTTAATGATCTGAAATTCTTCACATATATTTTAGATAATAATTATGCTAGGGTAGAACTGGCGAAGGTTCTTGTTTGGCGAACAATGACTTTTTGCAGCTTGGCGAGGATTAAGATAGACTTTCTGGATAGTCCTGATGGATCTAACCTTCGTCGAACTCAAAATGATAAATTGCTGAATTTGGAAACCTCTAACAAATCGGTGAAGGTTCAGGCAAAGGATCAAGAGTGATACTGTTATTTTTGCAAAAAAGATTTTTTTTGACAAAAATAGCTCTGTATAACAATTGATCTTGACTTAACGTTCGCCCAATTCATTGATTGCCAAAAATAGTATGATGGATTGGCTATGACTCTGGCGAAGGTTCCTCTCATGTAACTGATATTTTTGTAGAAAGGTGTTAAACTTTCTACAAAAGGTTACCAACAACTAGTGGAATGGTCACTTTAGCCTTCAATTTTTGGAATTAATCTTTGCTGACTTGGCTATAGATAGATCTGGATTAGATCTAGGCACAATAGACTAGGCAAAAGTTGGTTTTTTGTATTTATTTTGTTTTTAGGAGCTTTTTTCACTTTTTTGGGGGGTTTTTATTCAGTTTCTGAAAATTGACTAGGAAGTAGCCTTTGCCCTTCAAATTCTAGCTTCAATGCATCATGGCGGTACTCTTTGCAACTTGGTGAAGGTTGGTTGCAAAGGAACAGAAAGTTATCAGTGTCTGATGAAGAATTTGCCCCTTTTGTCACCAAAATAGCAGAAATGAACAATTTTTATTGATTTCTCTAATTTTTTCAGATCCATATGGATCTTAGGAATGGTGATCTGATTGGCTTCCCCTGATAAAAAAAAAATCTCTCTCAAATTAACCCTAAAATGCAATTTTAACACTATTATGCCAAGACAAGATGCCTAAATGCAAACTAGCATCCAAGCATGGATCAAAACATGCTAAAAAATAAAAATTTGCATAGTTGTCCGACAACGATGCCAAAATTGTAGCGGATATTTCCTATCCACCTTCAACCCTAGATCTAAGCACTCAAGCATCAAAGAAGATGAAGAGGATTAACATGTTGTCATGCATAAATTCGTTCCCATGAGAGCGATACATAGTTCATAATCAAGCACATGCTCATGATCCACATCTAGCACTAACCATTAACACTACGATCCATTAACACTACTCAAGCAATGATAGATCTTACTCTTCTCTCTCTCTCTTTCTCTTTCACAAAAAATATGATAAACATAAAGTCCAACAAGCATCAACTCCAAAATGAGATAAAACAATAGCGATTCTGTATATTCAATGTTGTGATAACAACTATTAGATCACAAGACAATCGTGATGATAAGCGTGTGATCCTAGTTACAAAAACAAGTCAACTGCTATAGTTCTGAATACTTTACTCTCTTTATATGATCTCTAACTCTGAGGAGTCGGATACTATGAAAACCAGTTTTGGTCGTTTGATCTCTGTCTGTGTTGTATCAGACTGGATTGAACCTTTTTTGTATCTCTCATCATATCATCTATATATAGTTATTGGATGATCTTGTGTTATTCTAGTTTACAATTACATGATCTTGTGTTATTCTAGTTTACAATTACAGAGCGTGAAGACGTAGACAGGCTGTACGCGAAATCTTGTGTAAATCTACAGTTTGTTGCAATTTTTCTCTCTCTTTGATCTCTCACTTCGCATTTTTTGACTTTTCCAGAAGTGGTCGGAACAATCGAACTTTGACGTAGAATGCATTTGTCGCATTTTGGAAAAATACAAAAAAGCCGACAAATAGTTTATTTGTTGAAGTAGGACTAAACTGTCACATTTTGAAAAAATGTGAAAAAGCTGACAAACAGTTCATTTTTTGAAGTAGACTGAAGTGTCGCATTTTGGAAAAATACAAAAAAGCCAACAAACAGTTCATTTCTTCAAACTGTTTGAAAGGAGTCACTTTGTTGGAAAACTTGCATTCTCTGGAAGTTGGAAAAAATGCGAACTATGCGACAATGTCATGTACCATTCAAGGATTTTGGCAACATCTATTTTCAATAGCTCTTTCAGGTGGTCAATCTCCCACTCATCATCCGTGTTTTTTACCCCTCCTAGCTCAAAAATACAATCAATTAGCCCTTGCAGTCTAGGTGGCTTGCTTTGGAGGGTATAGTCGAACTCTTGCAAGGATCTTATCCATTTCATCAGTTGTTCAGGGAGTTCTAGTTTATTCATCATTAGAGTGACTGTTGTACTCTTGGTAAAAAAGGTCACCAACCGATGTAGTAGGTAATGTCTTAGTTTGGCAGCAGCATAAGCTATCCCCAAATAGATCTTCTCAACCTTGCTATAGTTAAGCTCGGCTTTGTTCAGTTTTCTTCCTTTAAAAATAATAGGATGATGCTTATTGTCTCATACTCGGATCATGCAACAGTTTATGCACGTGTTTGTGGTGCTCGTAAAAACAAAAAACTCCCTATCATACGTAGGTGGTTCTAGATTATCTAAGGCTACTTTCAACTCCTAGAAGGTTCTTACACGGTCATCAGTTCAGGCCCACTCAACGTTATTTTTCAACAAGGCAGTCATTTGGTATGTGCGCGTAGCATAGGCCATACCTTTTATAGTAGCCACTTGATCCTAGGAACGTCTGAAGTTGGGATACTATAGTTTGTGCCATCATGGCTAAGAGCATATATATCTATTTGGATTGGTCACCATACCATACTTACTGATCACATGCCCTAACAATACTCCATACGGAACTCCAAACAAGCATTTGTTGGCATTTAGTGCTATGCATGTCACGATGCATTGCTGAAAATATTTTTCTAACATGTTGAGGTGTTTCATGATGGTAGATGTCCCACATAGGTCATCTATAAAGATTTTGAGATTTTTATCTAAGATGTCGTCGAAACGTTTGTTCATGAACCTTTGATGTGTTCCAGGAGCATTAGTCAGCCGAAAAACTCCGAAAGTGGTAGTAAAGAGTACTGGTCTCTTCCGGCCATCTCTTCCAAAACTTGGTCTATAAATGGCAATGGGTAGTAGTCTTTCTTGGTCTACTTGACAATGTTTAACCTCTTGTAGTCTACACATAAGCAAATGTGTGTAGAGTTTTTCTTGGTTCAAGGCACTATTTGAGAACACCACTCCATATTCTCAACTAGAAATATCAATCCAACATTTCGGAGTTGTTCTAATTCGGTTTGGACTCCTTCCTTTAGGTGGTAGAGTAGCCATCGTTGTTTTTGTCGTATAGGTTTGGCTCCCTCTTTTAGTGGTATTGTGCAGGTGAAATCCCTTTCAGATTTGAGTAGTCTCAGGCAAAATTATGCTGGTACTTCTTGCATAATCGCTCATACTTCTCTTTCTCTGCAATACTTAGAGAAGCGCCTAGTTTGATATTCTTGGGCTCTTCTATGGTTCCTAGTGTTATCAAACAGATATCGACATCTTGTACTTTAAGAGGCCGTTCTTTAGGAGTATTCCATTCTACCTCTAATATGGATCTTAGATCTAGTTCATCTTCACTTGTAGTGGACTTAGTATCATCTTCAGTACCTGCAATAAAAGTACAGGGGCCCTCTCTAACTGAGGCACTTTTGGATAGCTGTCGACCATTGTTCGTTCTCTACCCCATCCAAAAATTAATACCCAGGTTAGAATGTCAACTATACAGTTACTAAGCCTGAGCCATGGTCGTCCTAATAGTATAGAATACTCCTGGTTCCCTGCGTGTACATCCATCCTCATGACATAGAAATTCACTTGGACGGCCTTGTTAGCCACGATGATGGGGAAAGTTCTCAGCTCTCCCTCTGGTTTGATCATAGAGTTGTTTGCTAATTTCAGGGCTATCATAGTAGCTGGTTCTAAAGTGAATCCGAGTTGATCTGATAGTTCTAGGCTGATAATGTTCACTACATACCCTGCATCAACTATGGCTCCTGAAATGACTAGGCCATCTATTAGTACATCTACTTTAGGGTAGTAGCGATCTAGCAGGTCTGCATTCACTTTCCCTACTATAGGGGGTCCTAGTGTTTTGGGTATTGGGGGTGGTCTCATCATGTTTTTGATAGTACGCTTGATGGCGGGTGACAACTATACCAGTCAATGTTCCCTCTCTTCAAGTTCAAATCTATGCTCTTTCGAAACCTGCTTGGTTTGGTCATAGTTCTCTTGGTTTTCCCTTTTCTTAGTCCTAGGAATCTAGCGTGTCTGCGTCTTTCAAGGTCTCTCTCTCTCTCTCTCTCTCTCTCTCTCTCTCTCTCTCTCTCTCTCTCTCTCTCTCTCTCTCTCTCTCTCTCTCTCTCTCTCTCTCTCTCTCTCTCTCTCTCTCTCTCTCTCTCTCTCTCTCTCTCTCTCTCTCTCTCTCTCTCTCTCTCTCTCTCTCTCTCTCTCTCTCTCTCTCTCTTTTCTTCTTTTCCAAACTCGAGCTAAAGAGTTTAAAAAATGTAATAACAATTTTCATTTCCACTCGTAGCTGAGAAAGATTCAGAGACAACAACTACAATCTAAAAATGTATATATAGAGAGACTTGCCATGTCATCAATCCAAGATAGATTCATAAACTGAATCATTTATTTGAAAACAGATTGATGACATGGAAGACAGAAAATACAAAATATACCTTTGTCACTAGGATTGATGAGCTATATCACTGGGTATAGACGCAAATTGCTGAGTTGTAAAACCAAAGAGTCAAAACAAAATGTTCTCACATGGAAACACATTTTCTATCGAAGTATCATCTACTAAGGTCTTGAAGATTTCAAAAAATTTATCTGAGGAAGACTCAAGACTATGTGAATTTACTTACATACTATTAAGATGTAATTGCCTGGTCTATTCATTGGTCTTGTTCTTAATTGTGGTTGACATTTGGAATCATTGTTTCACACTTATACTTAGGAATGTTTCTACTTACACATCCTAAAGGAACATTTGCGTTGTTGTGATTAGATACGACAGATGTACTATTGCATGTATTTACTCCAATAATTGAGACTTGAGATCACTTGCTCATTTTGAATAAGAGATAGTCAGTTGTTGAGGACCAATAATTGAGATTTTGTCTAATTGTTCTGAGAGTACTATGAGAAACTCTTTGTCTTGTCGGTTGTTCTTTACAAGTCTCAAGTGGAATATGTTTGATAAGAGGTTGTCTTAATCAACTATTCGATAGTTTATTGAATTTATAACACAATTTAATTAGTGATATTGGTTGCCAATTCAATTGAATGTTTGTCAACAACCAGATTTGTTATACAAAGCACATAAAAGAATAGTAAGATCTGCAATTAACCGAATAAGCTATCTCTTTGGGGTTCGACAATCTTATATACTACACTTAATCTACTTTATCTAATAAGTATGTTACGACACTGTGACCTCCAAATGAAAGGCATTCAAACTATACTTGCAAGTACATTACTCAAAAATAGAATGATAACTACAAAGAAAGTACTCAGTGGACCACCAAAGTGATTTGTCCCTTTCTGGAAGACTGTAGTAGAAAATGTGTGGTAGAGAGCATTTCACAAACAAGGTTTTGATTGGCGAATTGGCTATCCAACTACGTTGCGTAAAAATTTAAGATGAAAAATATTTTAATAGAGAAAGAATTGTGGGATATTGTCATAGGGGATGAAAGAAGGCCATCCATTGAAGCGAAAATAAAGGCATTTCATAAAAAGAGCCGGAAGGGCATTGACCTACATTAATCTATTAGTGGAGGATCAAATAAGCACCCTAATGAGTAATGCAGTGACACCAACACAAGAGCACAACATGAAAATATCCACGCAGCATCCAAAGGGAGTTGCGCAGTCAAAAATTTGGCTATAGCCGTGGATTGGCGTGGATACTACTGCATGAAACATCCACGCGTGGATAATCCACGCAAACATCACTTATGGCAACAACTGTACCCCCGGGGACGGAACTCACAAAATTTAAACTACGTGGATTATCCACGCAAATCTTTCCGGGACATTGCCATCCGACACAGGCAGGGCAGTTTTGCATGGATTATTCACATGTGGATAATCCACGCCATAGTGAAATCACGAAAAAAGGAGTCGACTTTGTGTGGATATTACCTAGATAATTATCCACACGTGGATAATCCTCGTGCTATTCACGGAAATTCCAAAGAGTTGGGTCTGTGGATAACGCATGGAAAGTTTTCCATGCGATATCCATGCGTGGATAATCCACACAAACAAATTTGGACAAAAAATAAATAAATTTGGCGCAGAAAACAAATGGTTCCTCAAGTCTTTTTGCTTTTTGAGCGAGATATCGAGAGTTTAAAGACTCTTTTCTATTGTGTGAGAGGGAACATAAGAGAAAAGAGAGAAGAGTGAGGATGAGATGGGGTGAGAATGAATGACATTTTTGTTGTTGTTAGTGTTTTGCTTGTGATTGTTAGTGCTAGTTCTAATAACTTTTGTTTTTGTGATGTAGATTTGGATATGTAAAATAAGAAAAGAGATTACATTGCAAAGGATTGGAGAATCTGTGAAAAGTTTTTCCACTTGGTGTATGTGATCGGACTAGGGATTGAGAACCTCCCCCATTTCGGTTGGGTGCTCTACCACTGAGCTACCCGTTCATTTGTGTTCCTAGAGTGTTGTGCAAGGGCTATAGCCTTGACACTTTCTAACAAAATCAAGTGTAAAGGGACGAGCAAGATTTGCAAAACAATGGAGATAAATTTATTGAAAGAGAAAAAGGATCAATAAGAAGAGGAATTCCACCTAAGAGGTAAATCAAAGTGACATTCATTTCTATTCTACATTGCATTACATCATATAATGCATTTCTATTCTACATATATTATACATTGTATCATTTCTATTCTACATAGACTATGCATTGCATTCCATCATGAAAATCGTGTGCTTAAGATCAATTTACATTGCATTCAATTTATAAATAGACTATACATTGCATTTGATTCATGAATAGGCTATACATTGCATTTGCATTTGATTCATAGATAGACTATACATCGCATTTGCATCAAATGGAAAAATATGCACTCAACATGTTTTGGTTTCAATTTTGTAATAACAAAAAATTTATATTAATTGTCAAAGAAGGTACATTTCCATAAGCATTGAGGAGGAAATCAATTCCCCCTTCACCCATTGCCTCTTTCAAGGCCTTGCATTCCATACGAATATCTAATTTATAATAAAAAAGAGAAAAGTCATGATTCTATGTATCGCTATCATCTCTCTCATCGCTTTCGACTTCGTCTTGTAGGTTCACATCGATATCCATATTATCAAAGTCCCCTTCACTTTCATTTGCATCGTCCTCGGAATTTTCGGGTAGATTTTCTTCTACATCTTGAACGCTTGTAGATGTAGAGCCTCTCTACAAAATAGAAAAATGCATTTCATTAGAATTGAGATTAAACTAATTTACATCGCAAAAGTAAAGAATTACAAAAAAAATAAAGATTAAGAGTTTATGATTGGTTGCAACCCATGTGATGCCATGTAAGATTTCAGACCGGCATAACTAGATTCATATCCTTGCTTGTACTCTTCAAAGGTCATGTGCCTTCCAAAATCACTACACTACATCAAACAAAAAATATAGTTAGCAATTTTTATATATGTTAGCAATAGAAATACACAATTAGAACCATAGTAAAAAAGATTGCACTTACAATCGATTCTCTAGATTGCCCCTTCCTCCCGATCCCAAATGGCTTTGTCCATGTTTTGCAATCTTCTCGGTGGCAACGTTGCGTCGTTGCTAATATTTCTCAGAATTGTTTTGCAGCAACTCTCATGTCACCTTCCTACAATCCTGTTTGGAGCACCATCCAGGTTTTGAAGGATTCCTAGGATTTCTCAAAGCTCTTCTCACCAATTGCCTTTATTTCAAATCCAAAGGCACATTGTATTTAAAGCCCAAGTCCTACTAAACATATTGGATTGAGGAATTTCTAAATACAAAGTATCTATTACTTTATTTTTATCTTCCAATGATTGGGAGGACCAATCGGTCATGTAATCCTTTCCAAAACACAATGCAACTAAATCACGCAAACAAGCAATGACTACATTGCCCCTTAGATCTTTGATAACACCACCACAACGATTAACATCATAGTAAACACTACAAGACTCTTGGAAAGGTGCATCCTTGGAAGGTCTACCTGCGAATGATTCACCCGAAGAAGATAACACAAGAGTTTTGATTCTCTTTCTTTGTTGGGGAGAGAGATTGCATACCAAACTTGTGTATATTGCTCGGGTTTCTCATGTCTTCCCCTTGATGGCTTTCCACTCCATCTTCTACTAGACCGTCCACTAGACAACATTCTAATTGACTGGGGAGTATGGTGTGATCAATGGACCCCCCTTGATTGGAATTGGTCAATTTCTGATCGCTTGCATAAGGACAGTGTGGGTCCTTTCCTTGATGGGGCCTTTTGGTTGGACCAATCCCCACTCGAAAATTGCCCCAACATTGGTGCGTCTGCCAGAAGGTGGAAATCTTTTAAGGGAATATCGTTTGAAAGGTAGTTACCCATATCGCTGGTCTAAAGAGTTTACCTGTTAGAAATTTGCTTGTTGGATGGTTATGTTATTTAGGGTGTCATATCCGCACACTATCGTTGACACTCATTCATAAGATGAATTGATAAGAGTACCCAACTAATCAACTACAACCATTAAGAAGTGGTTAGCATCGCAAAAGCACTTATTCCACCATTGGAGTCAGCGGGACTGTACTTAGCCAACCTTGCTCGCTAATATGAGAGAACTGATAGGATGAGATGTCGAGCTTGTCATGATCTAGAGTGCTATAGGCACCCTTGTCAAATATGATGAAGGCCTCAGACCTCAAGATGATAGAATTTCTAGTTGGGCTATGGAAACTCTTGTGATACCAATTACTTGAAAAGAACTGCTAGAAGCATGACATTTGTGATCTAATAGTTGTCGCCCAGACAATAGGTCCAGTTTCAATAGATGTGAGATTATGCCCTATCAAGATTACTAAGAGAAGTTAGCAATGAAGTAAACCTAACCTAACTTGATCGTTTTACTACAATGGGAGGGTTTTACTTATTAATCATAAAGTTTCTTTCATGGCTATGGAGATTTCTTCTCATAAATTCACCCAACGAAAAGGTACACGATACTAAAATGATAACAAATCACATAAGATCACTGGATCAGATGGAAGATTCCTTGGTGGCAATTTAGAATCACGCCAAATCCGAGATGAGAAAGAATCTTATATTGGTTGGTATTGGGCCACGTGATCCTAACATGCCCCCTCTAGAATTTGAGAATCAAGAAACTCTTTGTGAGCCTGATAGGCCGATCGATATCCCTGACATAATGACAAAACAAGAAATTACTAAAATCATAAATGCATTTCTAGAGACCTTTGACCACAATGAGATTGCAAAAGAAGAGCCTATACTAGGAGGACTAGATATAGAGGGAAGATGATTTTGAAGAAAAGCACATCGTAATGAAGAGCCCTTGATTGAGCCACGATTGGAACACAACCGACTGAAAAATCACAAGTGGATTAAGAAGGATTTTCATACTTGGAATTGAACCTCGCCATAGATATGACATTGCAAGATGTGAGCCTATCATACCTAGAACCTAGTCTAGATGCAGATGAGGGGGCACTAGCCATAAATTTACCTCCCATGACTCCAAAGATAGTCAAAACGCAAGAACGTCCACCACATGAACTCACGATGCCAATTCTTCTTGAATATCAAGAAGACATTGCAATTGATCTGCAACTAGCAATAGCACTTTCACTACAAGATTTCAAAACATTAGTAGATACATACACATATGACATCCAACAAACAATAGAAATAGGAGACTCTTCGACATGGTATGATAGTGAGAACGAGATCCCCATATGGTTGAGAGTTACAGTGATAGTAGGTATGACAAAGAGACCATGTTTGAAGATGAGATTGAGCCAGGTTTGAATGAGGTGGGATGTGATAAAGAAGAAAGTGAAGAAGAAATCGTAGATGTTGACACAGTGAGTGGGAAACAATGTCATAAGGTGAGTTTGAATCAAGACCCAAATGGGATGAATCATGATGTTGAAAAGCATTGAAAAAGAAACCTTAAATGAGAATGACGATTTGCTTTAGGCTCAATCAACTATGCAAACACCTAGTCCTACACCTATCGCATCGATGGCAAGAAGAACCACTTTATATTGTTGTCCTTGATGATATCGAGAGGGTACCAAGAATAGTAGGTTCCCTACCTCAGTTCCATGGAAACACTGATGAGGATACCCACATGCATATTGAAGAATTTGATACACTAATGTGCATTAATGGAATCATGAATCCAGTACACAGATTGGAGTTGTTCTCCACAACTCTAGTAGGAGAAGCCAAAAAATGGTACTATAACTTATCCATAAATTCAATCCATGCACCAGATGAGGTATCATGAGTGTTCTTAGAGAAATTGAGACCTACATATGATGTCAAAAACCTAATGTTTATACTCTCTCTCTCTCTCTCTCTCTCTCTCTCTCTCTCTCTCTCTCTCTCTCTCTCTCTCTCTCTCTCTCTCTCTCTCTCTCTCTCTCTCTCATGATAACACTAAAATCTATGAAATATCAATGGCCATAGTCATCATGAATTAATTGACCATTCACAAATCAAACACCCATCAATTATAAATCATCATTGAACATTCCATCACAATGAATCATCAATGGTCAATATTTTGATTGTCACCACCACCATCATATCTATGAAGTTTTATCCTTATCATACAACCTATATCCACTACCATCATCATCATCATTATAATTGACCATATCCGAACCCACTCGACATACAAGCAGCCAACTCGCCAACAAAGATCAGACTTAACCAACTCGAAGTTCTTGAACCAACATTGAGATCCAACCTGGCGCCATGCCAGATCGGGGGTCCCGACGTAGGTGACTTCCCTCCAAGCAAGCCGCCCGCCGACTTATATCAAACTTAACCAGCTCGAAGCTTGGTTACAAACGAGTAACATCCATTCCAAGCAAGTCGCTGACTTACATTAGACTTAACCAACTCAAAGCTTCGTCACGAGTGCTGGAAACTAACCTGGAGCCAAGCCAGACTGGACAGCCATAAACATGTCACTTACCCAAGCAAGTCATCCAATTCTGCCAACCCGTTCTCCCAGAGCTTAACCGATTGACATTCATGCAAGGAACACTTAGAATTACAAGCCATGACAGATATGACGACAACTAGTTTCTAGACCGAATGGTCCTGACGACATACCGTTGTTGTCTTGAGATACGACCCTCAGCTATGTGCTAGATCAAAAAGATTTGAAGCGGCCTTACAACTGGTGCTTTTACCGAACGCTAAAATCCAGAAGGTAATCAGAGTCAGTTTAAGAAAAATCTCACTTTATCAATAAATCTGAGAAGGTTACATTTCAAGTGTGTGACGACCCTAGTCTCCGGGGCAGTGGCATGCCAAGGCAGACAACATTCCAGCAAGGGGAGTCAACTGAGACTTGGTTGGAGCTTGCCCTAAGTCACAACCTGCATCCCCCTATAGTTATGGTGGAATTCTCCACCTCCCCTCACATCAAGTGCTCAGCCCAAGTTGGTAAAGCATGTTTTTTCTCTCTCTAGTATTTTCTCTCTAGAAAGTCATTTTATCTCTCTAGAATTTATTGATCCACAAGCTTCCTTTAATCATGCCTAGATCATGTGAGGTGATTGCACATAGATCCGAGCTCTCTAGACTTGCTAGATCTGATCAAAGTTTTTAAGCCATAGGAACTTGGCGTCGACTGCATTCTGGTCGCAGTGGCGCCAGGAACGGCACAAGCGCCGGGAGCAGCAGTGGCGTTGCTGGCACCGGGAACAATGTTGGTGCTAGTGGCACCGGAAATAAAGCTTGCACTGGAAGCTAGCTTTACAACAATTCCGTCACAATGGAATCATCAATTGTCAATATTTTGATCATCACCACCGCCACCATCATCAATCATTAGTGACAAATTATTCATCAACAAACATTGATCACCAAAAAGCCATTATTTCTCCCTTTGGCTTATTTGATATCAAGAAGGCCATTCTTTTGCATTATATTTTAACAAGATATTCTCAACAACATAATGTTTTGCACTATTGCTCTCTTAAAAAAACTTTTGTTGAAGTGCTTGTCATGATCATGATTTGTCGCCTTCAAACCAAAATGCTCAACTACTGTCAACTATACAAAGTCAGTCATGGATATTACCAAGCGATTTAGTGGAAAGTATCTATTCACTTTCTACATCTAGAAGGATGACAAGTATCTGTGCCATAAAATGAAAAAATCAAGGCTCAGATCCTGCATGAATGTCATGATAACTCGTGAGCGAAACACCCAAGCACACAAAGAACACTTGATTTAATAAAAAGGACTTTTATCAGCCAAAGCTTAATAATCAAGTGGAGGCATATGTTCAAAAATGCGCGCAATGCGAAGTTACAAAGCTAAAAGACTTAAGATAGCTAGCTCGTTACTTTCATTGGAAAATCCCAAAAGAAAGTGAAAAAGTATTTCCATGATTTTGTGGTTGTGGACTTCCTCTCACGAGTAAGTCAAATGATGCCATCTAGGTAGTAATTCATAGACTAACCAAAATGGCACAATTCATTCCAACTAAGATGATTTGTGGCAAAATTATTCAGGTTATACGGTTTGTCAAATAATATTGTTGGTGATCGAGATTCTAAGTTCACTAGCAAATTCTGGCAAGCAGTCTTCAAAAAATTGGAGACCACATTGAGTCTAAGATCTTCAAGTCATCCAAAATCATATGGTCAAACTGAACGAATAAAGCGATATGCTTCGTGCACATGTTTCCAAAAGATAGTCTAGTGGGAAAGGTACCTCCCAACCAAAGATGCACGTTTTATTTTGGATTTCCGTTAGGGTTTCTTGAATCGCAAATTTTTTTGTTGTTCTTTTTGTTTTTTGAAAAGTTGCGAATATGGGTATCATGTGAAACTATATCGAAAAAGCAATTGTTATGCAGTTCTGTTGCTTGGTTTCAGATGGCTGCATTCATAAAAAATTTGGACATCACATTTCTGCAAATATTTGCTTCTTGCATTTACATCTACATTCACAAACTACATTCATAAAAAATCTGGACATCAGTAGATCTGCAAACCATTGCTGATTCATTTAAAAGTCTGATATTCATTTCAATAGCAAAAGCAGTGGATCTGGACCTCAAAAATATTTGCAAATTTTTATGCGATCCAAGGCCACATCTCTTGTCTCGGATCTTTGGCGATCCAAATCCTTTTTGCAGTGGATCGCAATTCGCTGCAACACTGCTCCCAACGTATGAGTTTGCATGTAACAATGCAAAGCACTCAAAGATGGATTATAGTCCATTCATGTTGATGTATGGTTTTCAACGCCAAGCGCCTATCTCCATAGGCTCAAAGTTCTCAAGGTCAAGGCAACAATAGATTTCTTGCAAGATATGCAAGAAATGTTGTTTGCTCAATTGTCATAATGCCACTCAGCATGGTTTTACATATGCAAGTTGGGCAGGACATGTAGACACTCGTAAATCCACTTCCGGATCATTCTTTCTCAACAATGGTCCGATTTCCTGGAACATTCGCAAGCAATCTTCGATAGCTCTATCTTCTACAAAATCAAAGTGCACTAGAGGTTGAATCCTAGTTGTTTCCAAGGCTCTAACCCAAGGAATCTAGATTGGATCCTATGGCAAGGTGGATCGTGAGCAAATCTTTTCAAAATACCTTATTACAAAGGTAATAAAAAAATAATTTAATAAAATTAATAAATTTATGAACTTTATCAAGTTGTTAGATTTCTTATATCAGTACCTAGCAGTTTCTTGTTTTGGAGATTGTAATAAGAACCATGTAAGTCTCCTTGACATATTTAGTGTCTTAGACCAAATTCACATTCCTGAGGAAAATAGATGTAAGACAGTATTCGGAAAAAGAGAAATTTACAAGTTCTATTTGACTTGTAAAATTCATGAAACCTTTCAAGAAGTAATGCATAGAGTAATTAATACATGTACTATAGATTTCTAATATACATAAAATGTACATTTATAATAAATGCATATACCTTGGTTGCTCTTCTTGCTCCCATGCGCTTATTTTATGTTGCAACAAACAACCTAATGCCAACTGGAAAATGGTGAAAACAAACTTCTCAAAGGTTCAAAATCATATTATATCAAATAAAATTTTATCTTATTCTGGAACTTGCATCATCAAGTCGCGAGTGCTCATTATTTGTTGTTTACTTTGATACCATTCTAGTCATCAAACATGGCTTCTACTGTTTCATGCACCTCAAGGACACAACCACAAGGATTTGATATCTAGGTGCTTTCCTCCCATTTCTCAGCCTGAATGGCTTTTTCCTTTTGAAATCTTCAACCTTTACCAATTTCTTATTGAAGTTTGACCAGCCCCTGGCCAGAAAAAAGGCCCCACTCCCTCTCTAAGGTTTGCCTACAAGCTATACATTTTGTCTTTTATGAAGATTTAAGTGGTATGATGTATCTCAACATTCCAAGATATTCTAATTGTGCTAAGCGACAAGTGATCAATTGTTTCATAACGTTCCATTTCGAATAAGATCTGATTCTTTTGTTGAGGGCAATGCGTCTCTGATGTGATATGTTACTTTTTTACAGTTGCAGGATTTCTCCTTCACATGATTTTATTTATTTTCTGCACAACAACAATCAAGTTATGGTAAAAAAAATGCAGCTCCATGTTTCGGCTCACCACATTTTAGGACTCCAGCAAGGCTTTTGAAAGTTTTGCGTCCTTTCAACAATTCATATATAAAGCTATACAATCCATCATTTCACACAAAAAGAGATCAACCAAAATATAGGAGCACATGCCATGCTTGATGTAGTTATCAACACTAATTGCTACCGATTGTAACATTTACAGTCCATTGGCATGGCCGACATAGTGGTCAAGCATTCAGCACTCACTGCCATTAATCTTCATGTTTCTTTTCTTGATACTTAACACGTACAATTTTGATATCCATTTTCTATATCAACTTAAAAGGCAAGCTACCATAAAAGCAAGTTTCACGAAAAAATGTAGCTAATATTTTTGAAAAATAATGATGAAAAGAGATCAACCAAAACATAATAGGGGCATAAGCCATGGGCAATGTGGTGCTTAAGCATTCAACACCCACTGCTATACATCAACATGATTCAACCTTGATACTCTTCATCTAGCACATTTTATGAAAGACCCACAAATCTTTTCGAAAAAGTCTTCATATAGAAAATAAAATTTCTACCATACTATGACCGCTTCAATTATAAACCTCTCCATTGAAATCTAAGAAATAAGGTTAGAACATCAGTGAGAAAAATTCCAGCATGATTCTGAATGCTAAAACTCTCTTCGAAATCTAAAAGTAGTGAAAACCAAGTCCATTTTATGCTATGATATGAAGCAAAAAAAATGTGTTAAAATTCAGTACTGTAGAAATATTCTCCAGTTCTTTGAATTTGTGACCTTATCAATACTGAGATTTTCCTTCAACTGGCTCCTGCTTTACAACTCCTCCAGTTGTAGGCCTGCACATCATTCACGTATAAGTTCAGATTGGCAATATCCAAAACGGTATATGTTATTGAGCAAACCGGAAATATACCCAAATAAAAGATATTGAAGGTAAGAGAACTTACAATCCCACAAAAACCTTAAATGCATCATAAATGCCCCACTGTGCTCCAGTAAGAGTACCAATCATCACAATTCGAAGAGGCAAGCCCCTAGTAAACAAGGCAGTGATGCCCATGCTTTTGACAGCCTGCATATTTGAAACAAAAGTTCTTATACCCCTCTTTGTACTAAAATCCTAACATCAAAACAAAATCTTCAAAACCAGCAAAATCTTGTCTTCCGATAAATGCTGCCCATATGAAAAGTTTTCCACTAAATTTTTTTTATCAACTTTTTGAATATGTTTACTGCATAGAACCCAAGAACCGTGGGTCTTGGAAACCGTGGGGTGAACCGTACCACGGTTAATGAACCGTGGTACGGTTCCTGCAATTAATTAATTAATTAATTTTTTTTTTGCCAATTTCCCCCCAAAACCCTTCCCAATGGATCATTTCACAGTTTTTGTGCTAGAGATTGAGAGAGGGGGGGGGGGGTTGGATCTTCGGCCATTTCTGCTCCGATTGATGAGAGAATAAGGCATGCTAGAGAGAGAATATGTGTCTAGTTTTGATTGTAGTTGGTTTTTTAAGATCAAAAATCATGTTTATTTCATGCCAAGAGGTCTCTTTTTAGGGTCTACACTTTTCGGATATTGGAGAGAGATTAGGACAGTCTAGAGAGAGACTGTACCGGCCTCTCTAGAGAGAGAAAATTAGGTTTTGGTCTTTGTGCTTTTTCAGATCCTAGAGAGAGATTGGGACAGTCTAATTAGGACAGTCTAGAGAGAGACTGTACCGGCCTCTCTAGAGAGAGAAAATTAGGTTTTGGTCTTTGTGCTTTTTCAGATCCTAGAGAGAGATTGGGACAGTCTAGAGAGACTGTACGGGCCTAGCTAGAGAGAGAAAGTAAGGGTTTTCATTTCACTTTACTTTTTAGAGCAAAAAAGCAGGTTTTTTACATTATGGAGGGCCTTTTGTGGAGGTTTTAGGGTTTTTTGTTTGTTTCTTTTGCTTGTTCTTGGCCATCTTAGGGTTTAGGGTTTTGCTTGATAGGGTTCAGGGTTGGCATCCCTAGGTTCACTGCATTGCGTGGGAGCGCATATCCACTTATCCAGGACTGGTTTTCTCTGACCACACGGTAACTCATTTGTCTTTTCTTGCACTTCTTATTTCTTCACTTCCGTACTTCCTGTTTCCTATACCATCTCACACCATGCATGTTGGTGATTGCCTGAGCTATGGGGTGAGGTAGACCAAGACCCTGAGTTTGTTAGGTCTGACATTCGATCTGGGACGCGTGGATGGACATGTAGGTTCTGTCATGCTCATTTTGTCAGCACTCTCACTAGGCTGAAAGGCCATCTCCTTGATGTTGTCAAGGGTGATGGCAAATGCTTGGGCTCCCTTCCCTCCCTTGCGCACACATGCCTGCTCAGGAGCGTAGTAGGCTCATTGACATATACGGAGCATGACGCAGGCCGATATATCACTGGATCCTGATGTATATGCAGTATTGTCATCCACCCCACAAGATCCACTAGCTCCTCGTCCACCACTACCACCACATCCTCCTCAGCCTCTTGTTCCTACTCCTCCCCCACAACCTGATGCACATCCACCACTCGTTCCTCAGCCAACTGCACCACAGCCGACTGCACCACGTCCCGCCCCTCCTTCTGCTGCATCTATTCCAGTGGGTGCGTTTCCACAGCGTCCTCTCGCGGTCACTCAGATGACTCGCCCAGTGCAGACATTCTAATTTCTTCGCTAAGTTGGCACTAGATGGTCTCTCACAGGACACCCAGGACATACCAACCACTTTCCCGCCACATTAGGATGATTTGGGCTCTGATGATGACAATGGTGATGATGGACAGCATGGTGAGGTTGGTTCTTTTGGAGCTTCTTCACCACCATCTCAACAGCCCCAGCATCCCCCGCAGCCACAACATCCCCCCGTGTCGCAGCATCCCCCTCAGCCACCTCGGGCCCAGTTTCCCCCCCTGCCACTGACATACCTCCTCCTGCTCCTCGTAGGGGTGCTTACCGCACTAGGGCATCCTCCAACAGAGGGTCTCGCACCTCCCAATATAGACAGCAGTCCATAGGGGAGTCTTGCCAACCCCATCTTGAGGCAGAGGCCCGGCATGCTTTGGCAAACATGATCTATGAGCTGAACCTGCCATTTGCCATTGCTCAGGGTGCCTGCATCTCGTGCCGCACCCATTCCTACATCAGCGGTACCTCCTACTACATCTGTTTCCACAGCACCAGCTCAGAGGCGTCCAGGAAGGCCTCCAAGATCTGGCAGGGGGTCTTTCCAAAGAGGCAAAGGTTCTAGTCAGACAGAGGCACGTAGACCGAGAGGGAGGTCGCCAGGCTTTGGCAGAGGTGCATCTCGCCTCACTTTGTCAGGGTCACAGATTGAGGGAGAGGTATTACATGACTTCAGTGAGGCTATGACAGAGGAGGCTGAGTCAGATGATTCTGATGATCCGGATGCCACACAGGCATCTTGAGGACATGTTTTAGAGGTAGTCATGTTGTTCATTTATGTTCCATTCTTGTGTTTCTTTCTGGTCAGACCCCAGCCGTATGTGGCGGGTTCTATATGATAACATTATATACAGAGCATCTCACTTGTTTTCCTTGATGGATGGCTAATTGATGTGTAATTAAATGGTTTCCTATGATAACCCCCCCCCCCCCCCTCTCTCTCTACACAATTCGGGTTTTTTTGGCCTTTTTTTACTTCTTCTTTGGGCTGTTTTTGGGGGTGGGAAGTAAAAAAAAAGCCATTAATTGATTCATTATTGAAATGCTATGGTCCTCCCCAAAAGAAAGAATTAAACTCCCTCAACAATTCTGTTTTTTTTTTTGGCTTTTTTGGCCTTTTTTTGGGCTGTTTTTGGGTAGTAAAAAATAATTAATTAATTAATTTATTATTGTACGGTTCACCACGGTTCTGGGAACCAGACTTTGTGAACCGTACGGTTCTAAGAACCATGGTGAACCGTCCAAGGTTCACGGATTCTATGGTTTACTGATGCTGATCATCATTTGCAGAAAATAAGTTATTCAATGATTTTTCTTTATCAAAATCAAAACCCCAACAACATTTTACACCTGCTACAAAAGCAGAATTATAATTTGCACAGCTAACTTTTCAAACCAGAGAGCAAAAAATGTTCAGTGGAAAACAACCAAGCTCGAGGGGGCAATTTGCAAAAAATAATGGTACGAGGAGCAAGCTACTAGCTAGTAATCTATCAAAGCGATTCTCTTCCATTTCTGATAATTTTTTGGGAAAAAGCATGCCAAGGACATGGTATGAGCAAGGGACTCAGGGCTGCAGACGGCAGTTCCGTAGATTCTGAACAATGGTGTTCCAGAAGGCCTTGCGACCACATCGAAAGTTGGAGAGCATTTAGTTTAGAACATTCCTTCAGAAGCTAAAACTCATGCACAATGCAAGACTCAATTTAGGGCCATTGTCCTATTATGCAGTCAGAGGTTGGATGCTGATGGCAATAGCTCAAGATCAAGGCATCAGGCATCCAGGCAGGCCACAAGGGTGGTTAGGAGATTGAGGAGCTGGGACAGTGACAGTTGGGCAGACGACATAGAGGGTGAAAGTTGGAGGAATTTAGGTGGAAGGTGGTCAGGGGAGGCAACAGGAAACCAGAAAAGGAAGTCAAGCAGGAGGCTTTGGAGACAAGGACAAGCATGCTGGACATAGTGGTAGATGGCCAGAATAGGATGAAGTGAGAGAAGAAAGTACCAGTGAGTCGAACTGGAGTAGTTATGGGCTCGGCTTATTACATTAAACGCGTCCTTTTATTACTTTATTTTATGCATAAGCAAGCCTTGGGCCCTTTTTATTCATGTATTGGCCTATGGCCTATTTTATTAGTCTAGTTACTCTTTTGGACATATGACTGAGGAGTGGGGACCACTTAATGGGTCACAAGGGTACTGGGACGGTGCACTATTATCTTGGACATATGACTGAGGAGTGGGGACCACTTAATGGGTCACAAGCATACTGGGAGGGTGCACTATTATCCCTCTTGGTCAGTCTTATCCATTACTAGACTTGATTAGTTTGGTCAGTCTTATCGATTACTTGACTTGATTAGCTTGGTCATAACCCTTCGAAGTTCCTTTTAGGGCTTCTCTATGGGTATAAATAGGGGACATTGTGATTCATTTGATAGCTTATGATATTGATTACTCTCTTAGTCCTAATTAGGCTTCAGCTATTCATGGCTTGTAGGGCTATGGCCAAGATCTATGTGATGCATCTATGCTAGTCTCATCTGAGCAACACCTATTGCACTTTCTAGCGCCTTATTTGGAGGAGGTTTAGGCACTTTTTCATCAGCATTTGTTGCTGGTTCTTGACAATCCTTCGAAGGCTCCATCGCCACATTTTTTAGAGCACTTTCCTCCAAGAGGGCAACCCATTTGCAGATTTGATTGTATGGAGGCTGTCCAGTGCCCTACTTGCCCACTTTTTTTTGTAGTTTTCCAGCCCATTTGCAGATCTGCTTGGTGGCTGTCCAACGCACTAATTCACCATCTTTCTCGGCCTTTTTGCAGCCTATTTGCAGATAGATGTGATTGGAGGCTGTCCAACACCCTGATTCACTACATTTTTGGGCATTTTTACAGCCTATTTTTGGAGCTCCGATTGCTGGTTGTCCCAGCGGCCTACTTCCTCCTCTTTTTAAGCATTTTTTTCTAGCCTTGTTGCAGATCCGGTTCATTTTCTTTTTCTCTTGTGCTGGTGCTTTCTCAGTTTCATTAGAAGTATCTCTACATCTCTACGTTCTAGCTTTTATGGCAATTTATTAGTTTTTTATTTTGAAAAAAAAAAGAATATTTTTTTTGTCTTTCTAGCTTTTAATTGTTGTCTGCTTTTTCCCATTTCCATACTTTCTGTTTTTTAATTCTTGTAGTCTTAATGAACTAATTTGTGGTGACGACAAAAGTCTGCTCCCCCAAATCTATTGTTCATTTTTTCTCCTAAAATCACATTTTTCTTGATGGCCTTTCCCGACCACACACCTCGTGAGCCTGTCAAGATTCTATGGAAGAGCTTATTCAGAAGGTTCTCCATATCTTTCATGTCTAGATGATGTTTCCATTTAGCTTGTTACTCTTCATTCTCAGGTTGATACTTCTCTTCCTTCTCATGGTCTTGGCAAGGCCCCTATGCAGCCTCCTTTTGGAACATTTTCTTCTACATCTCTTCCTGTTGGCAACCCTTTTGATGTTCCCGCCTTTCCTCCCACTCTTACTCCTAGTTTTTATCCATTTCCTCGACCTACTGGTCGTGTTCCTCACCTTGCTCATGACTTCCGTGATAAGATCCAACTTACTACCTACTCTAGTTCCTCTAATAGGAATCTCTCAAAGAATTGTTTTGGTAAATTGGAGAATTATTTTCGAATGTATCCAAAGTCGGATACTCAGAAGATCCAGCTTGTTGCTTTACATTTAGATAGTCGTGCTGCCACTTGGTGGCAGGTTTTTCACACTGATCTTAGATCAAAAGGGGATGCATCTTTGAGTAGCTTTTCTATGTGACTTGCGTCATGTTATGATTGATCCTCAGTGATTGAGTCACCAGCATGAATATTTTTGTTGCCTTTCCCACCCCCATGATTTGGAGCTTTACATTGATCATTTTATGGAGCTTTCATTGAGCTTATTTCTCACTATATCATTGGCTTACATGGTGCTTTGCGTTATGATGTTGCTTCATTTTTCCCTACTACACTATTTAATGTTGTTTCCCTTGCTACTACTCTTCAGCATAAGTATCTTGATCTTCTTGTTCCTTTTGGTTTTTCTCACCTAGTCGCATACCTACTTCTCTTTCTTCTTCCTCTTCTATTCCTTCTGCTACCTTTGTCCCTCTTGTTTCTTCTGTTTGTCCTCCTACACCTTGTCCTGTTTATATTCGTCATTACTCTCCTACAGAGTTCGCTAAGATTTGTGACAAGCGTCTCTGTTTTCGTTGTCAGAGTCCTGATCATATTGCTCGGGATTGCCGCCAGCCTGCTGCTACTACCACTAGGCGCCAATGTTGATGATTCTAATGTCTATCTCCAACTATTTGATGAGCCTCCTCCTGTTCTTGATATTCCAGTTCCTTCTGAGGATATTCTTTTCCTCTCAGATCTGTGCCCCTCTTGTTTCTGGTACACATCCTTTGCGCTTCGAGGTTGCCAATTCCCACTCCTTTGATACTTCTCAGATGTTTCAGGGGTTGGAGTATCGCATTAAGGATTTTACCGGTCATGCAGATTTCTTTGTCATTCGTTTGGATCACCATAATTTTACCTTGGGGCAAATTGGTTTGCTTCACTCAGTGCTAATACTCTGGACCTGACTCGGCAAACACTAAACTCTTTTACATGGCAATGTTACCCACTCACTTGTTGGTATTGATAATCCGGGAAATTCCGAATGATTATATGTAGCCTTCAAAGGCTCATTGTGCAGCTCTCCTTTATGTCCAGTGTGCTGATCCAACTACTGCCACTGCTGTTCCTCCAGATATGTCTGCTACATGATTATCTTGCTCCCTTGGAGGGGACTTTGTTTTTAAACAAGGGAGAGTTATGGACTCAGCTTATTCCATTCACCGTGACCTTTTATTACTTCATATTAAAGCAAAGCCTTGGGCCCTTTTTATTCATTATTGGCTTTTTCCAATTTTGCTATTTTGGACATATAACTGTGGAGTGGGGTTCACCTAGTGGGTCACACAACTACTGGGAGGGCGCACTATTATCCCTCCTTACTTGACTAGTTCGTTCAGTCTTATCCATTAGAAGTTCCTTTTAGGGCTTCTCTATGGGCATAAGTAGGAGACATTGTGATTCATTTGATAGCTTATGATATTGATGAAGGGCTATGGCCAGGATAAATGTGATGCGTCTATGCTTCTTGTAAGAATTAGTCTTTGCTGCCTCATATCTGATCTTTATGCTTCGTTGACGCTAAAATCTGTGATTCAGTTCACAACTAGACTGCAGAACAGGGACGTAGAGTTCATGCTGAATGGGTAAGAGAGGCCAATAAGATTGGACATGATAGCTTGTGATTCTTTTACAGCTTTTGATCCACAGTTAAGCTGCAGAACATGCTGCTATGTATGTTCTAGGGTAGGAACAAGCTTGAATGTCATAAGAAGCGTCCATCATTCTTTTACAACTCCACAAGTCCCGAGATCACATAAAGGCATTCAGAACATGCTGCTCTGTGCATTCTAGGGCAGGAACATGACTCAGAAAACTACAGAATAAAGTGCCTGAAAATTGCTTACAGCATAGAGTCGGGGTCTAAAAGCTCTAATCTTCTCAACCCACGTTCATGAACAATCTACTGAAAAGCACCCAAAAATCTAAGATGACTATGAGAATGCACAAATTTATGTAAGAGGAAACTACCTTAGAATTGCCACATTTCTTGTGAATGAGAAAGTCAACAAGTACCTGACCCACAGTGGCATCCTTGGCATTGTTGAGGAAAGAAACTAGATTGTCTGCTGGGTGTGAGACAATGGCACAGAATACTCCTGCAATATAACCGGCTGCAAAGCTTACTCCAAGTTGTGTAACCTTTGAACATTCGTCTTTTGGTACAGGAACAACATACTTATACAGGGCTTCCACGGTGCCCTCAAAACAAGCAAATTTCATCATTGTATCTGCCATGGGCAACATAGAGGACACTTAGTGAATCCGCAAAATCACAAATTTTTTCAAGACTGACATAATTTAGTCTTCGCTAATTTTTATACATTCTTTTCAAGTCCTGATAGATTATTCTCTGAACCAGTGTGCTTTTCATAACCGGATCTGCTCGTAGATACATTGCAGAAAACTTAGTAACATCTCGTATGTTGTTGTCAACACATGACAGTGCCAATTAACAAATGCTACTGCAATGACCGACTGAAGAACAACTACCATGAGACCCCCACCAATGACCTCAACAACCTTTCTCCTAGCACAAGCCAGACGCACCAAACCAAACATATGTGAATAGTAATGTACTCAGATCACCAGTTTCATAATAGCAGCAATTCTTGTACTTTGAATGAGCTGATTGAACTCCATAATGGCTTGACATTTTGTAAACCTGTACTAGCACTGCTAAACAAATCATTCTCCAAACCAAAAAGATGTCTTCTAAACACTTTAGCAAATGCAGGATGCCTTTACTGTGAAAAGATTCTTTACCACCACTTTTTCCCAAAACTTCTGCCCAACAAGGACTGAGTGTCATCCTGGCTTTCTAATCAATCAGACTTTTAAGGAGAAATTGTTGCTGATGAAGGCTAAATAGCAATATATCAGTGCAAAAGTCTAGGATAGCACCTGAATTAGTAAAAAAACCTGCAATCTTTAACTTCACATGTGCAACCCACAAAGTCTTGAACTGTCCACTCCATCATGCATGGCAAGGACTCGTTCCTAACTAATCCCTACTCATGTCATCAATGCTTAAAGTAGATGCATGGAGATATGTCTGAATCAGATTTTATACATTCACACAGACGAACATGCTGACCTTCCACCATAGCAGTAACCAAACACATTTGGGTAATGAGCCAAACTTGTTCAAAACACATCTCCTTTCAAGCCCATTTGTAACGAGCTTTTGGCCCCGAAATCTCACCTATTTGTACTGATACTCTAAGGCAATGCATGGTCCCATGCTCACTCATGTGATGGTTTTATTGTATAACAAATGCCTCCGTTTTTTGAAAACTCTAAAATACAATAAAAATTTCAAATTTTTGGCTGATTTTTCCAAACATTTAGAATGCATTTCAAACAACATTTCATGTTTGGACATTTGAGACATTTAGTTACGCTAGCCCTCCCTCCTTCAGTTGCGTGTGTGTTAATGGCAAACTCCAAAATTGAATGACTAGCATGTCTTCGTATGTCCTGACTTTTCAGAAAACCATATGAAATAACCAAAATACTTATTTCGCAAATGTGTGAAAAACAGTATACTCTCCTTGCCTTGTACTCTTATGTATGCCAGGTGCCTCAACCTCCACATTTACTTAGCAAAATCCCTCTTTAATCTACGATATTATGCGGCATCACAATCAACTACACCCTATCCTCAGCTTATGATAGTGAAATTGTTAGTATTTTCTTCTGTCACAAAAGTCAGTAGTACTATTTTGTTATTGTGCATCGCCTGGATGCTACCTACTAATTTCGACAGCAGACAACTAGTGAAAAGATAATGAATCATTCTAAAATTGTAAAAAAGTCTGATGGTCCAACCTAAAGTACAAAAACAATCTGATTGGGGCCAAACCATGATTCCCATTTCATGTGATTCAAATAAAAGAGGGGGGCGGGGGGGTGGGTGGGGGTGGGGGGGAACAGTTTCTGAAATCTGACTTTTTAATAAATAAGGTTTCATTAATTTCTTACATTAAATGCAAATTCAAATCAGCCAGGTCCAATTCTGAATGGCGTTGCACTAAGATTTGTTAGACTTCACACTAGGAAGAAGTAGTAGTTGCAAATTACAGAATAATGAAGTAAATTGAGATTGAATATTTGCAAAGTTCAATAAGGACCAAAAGGAACTGAGACATTATGTAAACTTAAAGAGCTTGCACTTACAGGGAATCTGACGTCCCCAAAGAGGTACAATGCCCTTATAGAGTCTGCAAAGAAACAAATATACTTATTAATATAATATGTGCCAAATACTTAGCTCATATTCAAATCGTATGTTCTATATTTTAAAGTACAAAAGAAGAAGAAGCACAAGATAGAGTGATCAACTACACACCCTGCAACTCCTTCGGCTGCCAAAATCTTTGGCAAGCCATCACTAAGACCATTTCCAAAGCCTGGCTGTGTCTGCACTCTAACTTTCACAGCCTCAAAGGGGCACAGAGCAATATCTGCAATAAACTCTGCCGAAGCTGAGCCTGCTAGATAGATCAAGGTCTTGTACTTATGCGCATTCTCGGGGCCAGCCAAGTCGGAATAGTACTTCTTGAAGAATTCATAAAAACCAAACTTGCACGCTCCCTGAGCACTGTAACCTAACAAGGTAGGAGCCCATCCTTTGAAAAAGCCCTTATAACCTTGATCCTTATAGAGGACTCCAAAGCCACCGGAAATGCTTTTGTATTTTTCGGGAGCGATCTGATACAATATTACCCACAAAATAGGTTAAAAGAAATAAATCCGATCGAGGACAGCCAACAGCAATCTGAGTGGATAGAAGCCACTAAATACGATAAATAGCAACATACCGACGAAATAGATAAAAATCTGAAAAACCCGAGAACAGCCAAGAGATCTGAGCAATCTCATCAGATAATAGCAACTAAACACGTAAAGACATTCCATACCAACGAAAACGCATAAAAAATCTGAGCAATCTGACACAACGGCACAAAATGCGTAAAAAGACTAATTTTAGGGGTGAGTAAAGTAAAGGCGATCTGATTAGAAAATAGCCATGAAATAAAAAGAAATTGAAAATCCACCTGAACAGTCGTGTAATTCGAGCAATATGATTGGATAATAACCATAAAATAGGTCTAAAAACTATATATTTAACAAAACACTCAGGTTATGTTAGCAATTTTATCAGACAATAGCCATAAATAGGTCACGACCTAGATATCTACGGAACAAGTCCAAGTCAAATAATGAGTGCAACCTCATCAGACATTAGCCACAAAGAAAAGTAAAAGTTTAAATCTACAAGAACAATAAACTAATCTGCCGTAAAGAAGAAAGAAACAGCCGCATCAATGAGAATGCACTAAGGCACAAATATCTCCAAATAAGTATCACACAAGTTCTGAAGTCCTGTTTTTTTTTGTTTCAAACCCTAACAAGGCAAAAAGTAGCACAGCACTCCTCGCACCTGCATGTTACATTTCACCAGATCCAGAGGCGTGACGGCCATGTGCGTGAGTCCGCAGCTCATGATACCTCCAAATGTGCAGGCAGCATAAAACTCAGGAGAGTAGAGTGCGATTTTCTTGCTCTCATTTGCAGAAGGGATGAAGAACTTGGATCCAGAGACATTAGTCCTCACCGGGCTCAGATCTGCAGGCGAAGAAGAAGTAGAAGAGGAAGAAAATCTGGCATAGCCAACGGGGATGGGAGGGGCAGCGGGAGCCTGCGAAGTAACGTGGGACAAAGCTGCACCCACGATCCGGCTTGTGTAAAGATGCGAGGGGACCAAGGATTGTTCGCGGGGCGCCATTGACAGATCGATATTTATGGATCGCAACGGCAGCTTGCAACAAAATATGAAGAACGAACGCACGCTCACTCGCTCGCTCACTCGGTGAGAGAGAGCCGCGAAAGTGAGGAGGAGAAGCCAAGCAAAACAAGAAGAAAAGCTAACTGCGCTGCTGCTCCTGCGGTGCTACGCCGACCCTTCCTTCCTGCTTCGGGGAAACTGCTAAACTTGGTCAAATTTGAGTGCCTCTCCCAGTTTGGCTGGATCACTACGTCCCCCCAAATTTGGAGCGTCGACTCGACTCGTGGACTTCTTTCAGCCCCTCCCCCACCCCCTCCCCCTCAGATCGGCCAGATTGGAGGAGCAAGAACATTCGAATTTAATAATAAGATTCCAACATGTACGAGGAGAGGAGCTTTCCGAATTTTCACATCAAAAGCCTAACAATAATATATATATGTTAGTAACTACTAACTAGCGTGGGTGACTTTGAAACTCGAAGATTTGGGCAGTTTCAAACGAGAGAGACTAGAGAGGAGCAAGTGCTGCCACTATGCCACTTCAGCCTCTTCCCCTTTGTGGGCCAACTCCTCACACATGACTTAGAGCACCCTGACAATCGTCACAATTCAAAAGGACTCTCTCACCTAGAGGGCACTAAAGTTTAGAGGTTCTTCGACATTGTTGCACCATGACCCACACTAGGATGCTTCTTGGTTTCCAAGGGGAGGCTTGAACCTGGGACCAAAGAAACTTTGGATGCCAAGCCAACCAACTGAGCCAACCCCGTTTTTATCACACTAGGATGATATAGTTCACCTCCCATACCTTTGCACATTCAACAACTACTCAATGACTAATACATGTGAAAAATGCAAAAATAAGCTTGGTAGAGGCCAAAAATCTTGTATATAGATAAACACATATGTGTGGAGCCTGTTCCCACGTGTGAAACTAGTGTACTTGTCATGTACCATACTCATATAGGATGTACATACGATTTAATTCAAGTTCTAGTGGCTAAAAAGGCCAAAAACTAGTTTTCTAGACATATGACACATGGCATCAATCTATTGATTGCATGAGCCACATCCTTTGGTTAGATGTCATATCCCATGTGTAGAGGACAGCTCACACATGTGGAATAAGCTGAAGTAGGCGAATTTTGAGTTCTAGAAGATTTCCAAGTAGATCTCCATATAGAAGGAAAATAAACCAAAAGTGCTCAAAATAGAAGGTTTTGTCCAAGTGTCAGTTTTGCATGATGAATCATCATATGACAAAGCACCTTCACACATGTGGGATTAGAGGGATGATCAGTACCACGAGCTCCCACTTATTGTATATATAGAGCCACACTTGGCCATAATCATTGTGAGACACCATCTTGGTTTTGGAAGCAATTTTGAGTGATTCTCTCCATTTGTCTACATTTGTTTTGATTGTTTTGAGGTTCTATCAATGTGTACTTAATTTTCAGGTTGGAGTCCGTACTCAGACAATGTTTCACACGTGTGAAACCATAAAGTACACTTACCTTCAATTAATGATTGTTCTTGTTAGGATTTTGTGTCTAGAATTGATCTAGATTGATCTTAATCTGAAGTAGATTGATAGATCAAGTAATCTGACAACCAATCCCTCTTGAGGATCAGATTAGGATCCACTCTTGGTCCTTTTTGTACTCTTTGCACATGGTATCAGAGCCAAGTACAAGAGTTTTTGTTGAAATTGATAGGGTTAATCCAAATCAAAGCCAAAATTAGCAGTTTTTTGGAAACTAGTCAAATTTTGGGTAGTGAGTTGGATTTGATAGATATTCTCAAAATTTTTGGACCAGAACTTGTTGTGAACTGTAGGAACCTTTTTCACACGTGTGAGGCCGTACAGCTCCGGTTTTGGCTAAGAAAATTCAAAAATTTGTACAATTCGACTCACACACCCAATTTGAGAGGTTTTTGGTGCAAAATCAAGCATTTTCTATAGAGAATCTAATCCCTTGATTAGTTCTTGGATTAGATCAGCCAAGAAATTAAATTTGAAGCTTGAATTAGGTGCATTAATTGATTATCTCTGATTTTTTGAGTGCATGTTGAAGTTGAGAGATTTTGCTAAAAATCATATATTAAGGAGTGATATGCAAGGTGAGAGGTTGAAATCCATTGTAGCATCACTCTAGATTTGTTCAAGAGTGATAGGGTCAAGTTTAGAAGCATCAATTTGCTAGAAAACATCCTTGGATCTGTCCTCCAAGTGAAACCTTTGAGAGTTTCTAGTGCATATAGAGCATCTATGCAAATCTTTTGTAGAATTTGACATAGTTGGCTTCAATTGAGAGATCTCGAAAAGAGATTGAGATCCAAGTCACATTGTTCAACCCTACTCAATTTGTTTGAGTGATTGTAAGATTTGAAAAGAGTCATTAAGGTGTCTATGACAAATGTGTAGACAGAGATCCAATTTTTATAAGAGTTTCTTCCTTTGTAGAGGGCAAGATCTAGAAGCTCATTTTGTGTTGTTACTGGTGGAGAGTTTGTCTCTTCCTATGTGATCAAATCTTTCTAAGTGGCATTAGCTCTTTGAAGCACAATATCTTAGTGAGAAAAATCACAACTTTTGATTCTGAATTTCATTCCAAGTCTTAAAAAGTAGAGTAATTGGTGGAATCCAATAGGAGTGATTGAATTCAATTTGTTGAGCAAAAATTGACATAGTATGTATGAAACTAAAATCGGTTCTATTCAACTTTCTTTGTGAGAGTGTGAGGGTCAATTTGTGATCCCATTTAATGTCTAGAATGAGGAGGAGTCCTTATTTGAGTATTCATGCATGTTTGAGATCTTTGTGAATCTCTAGTTGTCTAATTTTTAAGCTTTGTGAAAAATTGGTGGTACAGTTTGTTTTCAAATCAAATCAAATTCATTCTAAATCTCAAGAGTGAGATTATTTGGGTCAAGAGTGAGTCCAAAAGAAGTGATTAAGTCTGATTTTCAGGTGTTTGAAACAAAACCCATCTTTTGTTCAAGAATCTCAAGTGTTGAGAGAACTAGTCAAGTGAAAAGAAAAATCTAGGTGTCAAATCTTTTTTATATCCATTTCAACTTTCAAAAGAAAGAGTCATTGGTATTTGATGAGTCCAATAGGAGATTGAATCTGATTTCTTTTGTGATTTAATTCAAAGATTGTGTGCTTTTGTCTTAGTGATCAAAGGAAAGTTTCCAAGTGACTAGTCATTAGTGTGAAGGTTGATTCTTAGGTTTGTGAGCTAGATCTTTTATAGATCATTCTAGATTATTGAAGATGTTCAAATCTAGTCTTTGAAAGTCACAAATTACATTTGTAGAATCATATCACAGGTTTTTATTCACATGGCATCAATAGCTGGCATCCTATTGAAGGAAAGAAAGGATCCTAAGTACAACCCTTGTGGCAAGGGAGGATATATTTTCTCAAGATGCTACAAAAAGAAGACCAATCCATCCAAGGAGAACCAAAGCAAGGGGTCCGAGGTGAAGGATGGAACTTCAAGTTTGAAATGCAAATACAAGAAGGACAAGTCCAAGGAAAGGTGTTTCCTTTGTGGAAAGGTGAATGAGGCTTGGAGTCTCACAAGAACTTGCAAGATCTGTCTTCAAGAGTCCATCACAACACATGTCAAATCTTTTGAAATTTTTCATTTGGAAGTGCATTGTTTGGTTCAAGATGCAAAGATAGATGTCACTTTCATGAAAGTAACTTGGATTTATTTTATGTCCTTGGAAAGTATTTTGCTTGGAACTTTGGACAAGTTCAAACTTATTGTTATTATCCAAAAGAAATCAATCAAGAATAAGGAGCAATCACAAAATGAAAATAGTTTCATTTATGCTCTCATGTCAACTTATGAAGAACCACTTTGCTTTGAAGAGATTTTTGTATCTCAAAGGTGGATTAAGGCAATACTAGTTGAGTGTGATGCCTTAAAAGATAGCAAAATATGTTTTTCTTGTAAGCTTACATTAGCTATAAAGTCAAGGAAATGGAAATATCTTCATAATGTAGGATCTTTTGGTTTCAATAAGATCATGAATGATGTGTTCATTCATAAAGATGAAAATTGTAAGTTTTCAATCTTAAAGGCGAGTTGTAAACTTCTTATGAGAATAAGTGAAGCATCCAAAGTGGACACTTATATCCATAAGCAAGTAGTTAGCCTTATTGAGATGGAAATGTCTTTTGATTTCAATATTAGAAAAATCATGCCAAGTTGTGGTGATTTTTGGACTTATGTTTCTAGCATAAGTAATTTTGATAATCATAGGAAGTGCATATTGTGTGGTCATAGTTGTTGTGATCATTATGAGACATGGAGGTCTTGGATTTCCATCAAGAAGGAGCACCATCAAGAGGATCTTAAAGAATCATCTCAAGGTTCAAGTGTGCCAAGGATTGAGGAGGAGAGACCTTCTCAAGTTGTGATTCCAAAAAGAAACTCAAGAAATATGGTTGATTCCATGTGGCTCACATTTTAAGGGAAAGAGGAGCATATCTCATGTGGTATACATCTCATACTTACTTCTCTTATGTCATTTGATAAATCAATTTGCTTTAGTGAGATTATTGCATCTCAAAATTGGAGTAAAGCCATACTAGTTGAGTATGAAGTCTCTCTTGAGAACATAGATGATGTTTTTAAAAGGTTGAAATTGATTTTAAATCAATTAGAAATCAAATGGTTATTTCATCGAATGTATGCTCTTGAGTCATGTAAGAGCAAAAGTGATTTGTTCATTCATAGTTTGAAAATTTGTATTGAGGCAAATTGTAAACTCTTTATGAGAGTAAATGAATCATCTTCTAAAGACACTTATCTCCATAATGAAGTATTTAGCCTCATTGAATCTGAGATTAGCATGGTAAACAAGCATGAAGATATGATGCAAACACTTTGTTATTATAGCATGCATAGTCTTGCCAATTTGGATAAGTCTAATTCTCTAGATCATGGTAACATGATGGTAGATCTTTGTGATCCTAATAAGTCAAGAAAAAATCTTTATTTTCTCATGGAGGAGCATGCACATGAAGAAGGAGCAAGCCTCAAAGTCAAGCATCTACATGAAATTTGGAAGGAATCAATTTTGAAGATGCTAGGATGGTACAAAGCTCTCAAGTTCATCAAAGATGTCAACATCAAAGAAGCACTATCATGGATATGGTGATTTTAGATCAACATCAAGCTCATTGGCTAATCTTCACACCTTTTGAACTAGCAAAGACCAATTCAGCCCATGGAGTCAAGTTCAAGATCATCATGTTTTCCATCAAGCTAAATTTACCAAGCTAGATTTTTGAGGAGTGTGAAAAATGCAAAAATAAGCTTGATAGAGGCCAAAAATCTTGTATTTAGATAAACACACATGTGTGGAGCCTGTTACCATGTGTGAAACTAGTGTACTTGTCATGTACCATAATCATATAGGATGTACATATGATTTAATTCAAGTTCTAGTGGCTAAAAAGGCCAAAAACTAGTTTTCTAGACATATGACACATGGCATCAATCTATTGATTGCATGAGCCACATCCTTTGGTTAGATGTCATATCCCATGTGTAGAGGACAGCTCACACATGTGGAATAAGCTGAAAGTAGGCGAATTTTGAGTTCTGGAAGATTTCCAAGTAGATCTCCATATAGAAGGAAAATAGACCAAAAGTGCTCAAAATAGAAGGTTTTGTCCCAAGTGTCAGTTTTGCATGATGAATCATCATATGACAAAGCACCTTCACACATGTGGGATCAGAGGGATGATAAGTATCATGAGCTCTCACTTATTGTATATATAGAGCCACATTTGGCCATGATCATTGTGAGACACCAATCTTGGTTTTGGAGGCAATTTTGAGTGATTCTCTCCATTTGTCTACATTTGTTTTGATTGTTTTGAGGTTCTATCAATGTGTACTTGATTTTCAGGTTGGAGTCTGTACTCAGACAGGGTTTCACACGTGTGAAACCATAAAGTACACTTACCTTCAATTAATGATTGTTCTTGTTAGGATTTTGTGTCTAGAATTGATCTAGATTGATCTTAATCTGAAGTAGACTGATAGATCAAGTAATCTGACAACCAATACCTCTTGAGGATCAGATTAGGATCCACTCTTGGTCCTTTTTGTATTTTTTCCACAATACACACTACCTGCACCTCCACCTCTTTCCCATCAACATCCCTCTAGAATTCAACTTGCCTCAACGTGGTGGCACGTTTTAGATGCCGCATGGGATAAGTACACACTTTTTGTGAAAAGCCCAATTGGCATTCTCAAGAGTTTCCACAACTTAAAAACAAGTCACCTATTGAATTTGGTATTTGAAATTGGTGACTTACCACAC
Source organism: Diphasiastrum complanatum (assembly GCA_029204225.1). Taxonomy (NCBI): domain Eukaryota; kingdom Viridiplantae; phylum Streptophyta; class Lycopodiopsida; order Lycopodiales; family Lycopodiaceae; genus Diphasiastrum; species Diphasiastrum complanatum. Next base: position 13,649,680 of record CM055095.1, on the reverse strand, counting down.
CCACCTCATCCAAAATAGGCCTTAGGGTTGTGCTTGATAGGAACTTTTGGCCTTACCTTGCAAACACAACAGTATCACTTCAAGTTGGTTAAAAACACATGTGAAACAAAGTAATTAGAAAAACTAGCTAATATATATGGCAAGAACTTGGTGACTTAGCTTGGGAAGTTATCATGACAAGGGAGTGTCACTAAATAATGGCAATTGGCTATAAAAAGGAAATAATGCAAGATACAAGCATAGTGAATACAGAAAAATGCAAAGCATAACTAGTTAACAAGTTTATCTTGGAACATGCGAGGCTTTAAAGAGATCGCTTGGAAACACAAAAGCGTTGAGATCTACAAAGCATAAAAACTGTACCATACATCTATAATATGCAATTGGTGAACCACTCTGCTCTTTGCCAATTGTTCAAGTATAGTGACAATAAAGTAGAACTTTGATCTGCGAGTGGTGAAAAGTATAAATTATAGATTGAGTATATGACAACTTTAACTAAGCCCGCTTACTAGCTTACTTGGGTCTCTTCTCATTGTTAATGTTTAGGGTGGTTTCACATGGAGTGGGGGGTATGTCCAAAAGACACAAATCCATTCAATTGGTGGAGCTACTCCTAGAGGCCTTCTCCATTGAAAGGTGCCAACCTGGGGTAACTCAATATACCAGGGGAGTACCTTGGGCCTCCTTTGGGAGTAACTGGGGGGCCTTTGCTCCCCCCTCCTATAAAACCATAAATGCCTTATCTAAATTGAATTTAGACAATAAATGCTTTCCCCTCCAAATGAAAGGGGTTTTCACATGGAATGACGTGGAAGGACTTGGGCTATCAAATTGGGGGGGGGGGGGGGGGGTTTAACTGCAAATTTTTAAATGGCCCTATAATTTTTAAATGACCATGGACTCTTCCATGTGAAACCACCCTTATTTCTTATAGCTTTTCAAGTACTTTTTTGGCCTTGTCTTGCAAAGGCAAGGCTATGTGTTAAAGTTGGTCAAGCAAGTCTACAAAAAAGTGAATGTTATTGAAAGCACATCAAAGTTTGGAGGTTTATTTGTATATTGTAGTCTTAATCATTTTAAAAACATGCACTACAAGTCATTCATGACACTAAATCATTTGAAAATTTCATGTTTTGTGTTGCCAAACCTTTTTGGGTTAACATGCCAAATGACTTGTTTAGATTATCAACTAGGTATGTCTTTGACCCAAGAGACTTATGAATAAAGTTACATTTGAATTTGAAAAAGGTAGGGAACAATACCTCATCAAATATTTAAGCCTTATGAAGGTGACTTTTGGAACTTTCTAGGCTAGGGTTCTTAGCCACTTCGAAACCTATAAACATGATCATTTGTGAAATTGAAAACAAAACATTTTGGGAGAGTGAATTGGTGATCAATCTACTAGCTTTAGGTGATAGTTGGTGCGCATTGTTTCTTCTCTTAATTTGTTCACAGTTAACATGGATGGTAGACCATTGTGTGCACCCTTCTATGTAGTACTTCATATTGTTCGGGGGAGAGCGTTGGATAGAGTAGGTCACTGGACATTCATGACTAGGTGGTGAGCGAATATTTGCTCCTCTTATTTGATTTTCACATTTTTTTTTACTTCTAGGAGGGAAAAATAGTCAGTTAAGGACCTTCTGCTATATGGACTTAACATTGGTGTCAGAGCTTATGATATGCCATTCCTTAATTAAATCTTACACACAATAGTATTCATAGTGTAAAAGGTAGATGGCTATGGATTGTGAGATTTTTTCGTCTACGCTTTGTTGACTAAATAATATGCTTATGTCCAAAAGTAAAGTATGGAGGCTCTACTTCCAATTAACCTATTTGGCTTGGAAATTGATGATAAAGCTTTGAAATTTGGATGGATGAGTGGTGTGTTCTATTCCACCACCTACAGACTCAAGCTTACACCTCTTATATACATCATTAAAGGCGGTCAAAGGACCAATAGGAGGCCAAGGTTTTTACATCCAGATTGGAGGCCACAAAAAAAAATAACATTTGCTCATTTTTGTTATTTGAAGATTAAAAAAAAAGAATTCAAGTCTTACTTGTTCTTTTAAACATTACAAAGATGTCCAATAGCAAATGACATATGCATTGGTGATGCTTTTTCTTTGATCACAATAATGGTTATGTGAGTTTTTCGTATTTTGTGAACAACCAATTATTTTGTTACTCTAATGTGAGGTTTTGGAAACATTCTTTTTACGAACTTGTAGTGTCTGGTAAAATACCCAGTGGCACAGAGTCACCAAGAGACTGATCTTCTTTATGAGGAGATGATAGAATCAAACTTCCTAACAATTGAGGAAGGTGTGAAAGAGATCAAATCCAACATCAATCTTTTGAAAGGAGAATAATAGCAATGTTGTAAAGGCTTTGAATTCCATGTTTGAAGACATCAAGATGGCATTGCAAACATTGGTTCTTGCATGGGTGGTGTTGTAGGCAAACAAGACACCTATGGTGGAAACTCTAACTACAAGCACTCCACTTCTTCAAAAGTAATCACATCTTTGTGGTCTGCAACAACCCATGGAATTGGAAGATGAACCACCAATGTCGCATATGGCCTAAATTTGGACATGGCTAAGCTCGTGAAATAGTTTGATGTTCAGCTGACAAGTTAGAGATGTGGTTGACAAGTAAGAGCAATATTGGATGTTGGAAAAAAGTTGCACTTCAAAGGCATAAAAAGTGGGCTATATTGTGTTGTTTCTAAAAGGTGCAATATACAAGTGGTAAAGTTGTTGGAAATAATGATAATTAAACTTCATAATCAGACAATAAGATTGAACATAACTCAAACTCTGGTTCTATAAGATTAGATAGATGAAACAAACTATCACTTTTGTATCAATATAAAATGTTTAGAAATCATTTGTAGCTAACAATGTAATTATACTTATTGATTTATCTTGTTATTAGGAACTACTTGAGGCATCACAGACAAACATGGTACTTTCGATAGGTAGCTGGTAAATTGGTTGGTCAGTTAGCTTATGTTAAAAATTCACAATTCTAGCTTGACTACTTTTGGTCATATGACTTGTACATAGTTAGATGGTCATGATGTGGCATGTCACATGTGCCAAATAGAATAGGGTTCCATTAATAAGGATGTTCTCACGTTGACCTAAGTGATAGAACCTTTGGAATGAGTCCAAATCATGCTTAGATACAAGAGAGAAAACAATAGGAGCTTTTTTTGGTAACTTTTACATTGTTGAGGGATCTCCATGATTCCAACCCTAACTTGATAGGGATGCAAGATCCACAAAAATTAGCATTAGGGATAGGTTTAGGGCTGCTCACACCTACTCAAACTCATGATGGATCATGCATATATAGGTGAAGATCTCTCACCACAATCAATCAAGCAATTTCATTATTTTCCTCTCATATTGCTCTCTATGTTCATAATTCTTTAAGTGCTTGTGATTTCTAATCATAATAGGATTGTATGTGGGTCTAGTGTACAGTGCTCAGACTGTGGGAGTCCATGCATTCACACGTGTGGAGCTTTCTTTAAGGATTTGGGCCATTTAGTGAGGTTCAAGCATAGGATTTTGATGGCGCAAGTTGTGCTAACATTATGGAATCATAATCTATTGTTTTTCTCATCATTTCAAGTGCTTTAGGATCCCTTTTTTGCTGTAATTTTCACATGGTATCAAAGCCTAAATGATGAAATAAGCTAAATCCTTGCTATTCATTCAATTTGATCACATTTTTTATCTAAATCTAGTGTAGATTGGATCTTAGCATCTAGCATTGATTCTAGAACTCAAAGTGAGTCAATTAGATTGGAGATTGGTGTTGTGTGACTTCATTTGCAGGTGTTTAGGTGTCTAAAACCAGAGGAAAAGTTGAATTCAATCCACATTACCAGGATAGCAAGTTTTGCTTGCTCCAAGCATTGATTTCTAGGAGAGTTTTGGAGGTGATTTCATAGAGGAGGCTTACTGGCATTCAAGGAGAGGGAAGATCAGAGATTTAGTTAAAATAGCAATGATCGACTTATACGGAGCTTTCTTATTTCGACGGCACCACGTGTGCTTAGTTCTAGAGTTATCGGGCCATCTTTCTTTTACGAGCCCTTTGAGTGTTTTTAAGGAACTCGTCTTTGTACTTACGAAGCAGTTGAATATACAGTTTGAATAGAGCAATTATGGGTTTTTGTTGCACTTGACGTTGTGTTGTGGTGATTGATCCGGTCGGGTGTTTTCAATTGTGTTTTCTTAACTTGGTATCAGAGCCCTTGGTGGCTGGAATCACCGGACAAGAACAGAGAGCTGCGAATTCATGACGGTTTGTTGGCTAGGAAGCACAAAACCGAGTCTGTGGAGATTCGTGGAACGGCTCAAAACTATTAAAAGGATTCAGAGACAGGGAATTGTTGGTTGAATCAGAAAGCAAGAAAAGTTCAAAGCTGAAAAATTCTTCTGGAGGGTTGCTTGGCATTTGTGATTGGTTTGAATCCAATCGAATACCATTTGAAGAGCGGTTTAGAGCAGAAGATAGCCTACAGTAGGGCGACCTCAGCCAGTTAGGAGCTGCAAAGGAAAGCTCAGGGAAAGCCTGAGTAAAGCCCAATATATTCTTCTCTTCAAAATTGCTAGGGTTTCAAGGGACAAAATCTGAGATATCTCCTTGTAGGAGGTCATTTTCAAAGCTGTGAGAGGTTATGAATGGGCGCCTTGGTAGCGTGATTCAGTGGTAGGGAGGCCGCGACTGGCCGTGGAGAAGGAAGGCCGCCAGTTCGATCCATTTGGAGCTGCCATAGCCTATGAAGGAGAGAGAAGAACTCCATCGCAGAGAGAGAAGAGGAGGAGAGGTCGCGGAAACTCTCGCGCGCTCAATCTAAATTGTCAACTAGCGGCCCGAAGTGCTCAGTGCTTCGAAGGCCTTTGATCAACGCACAAAAGCATTGACAACCGTCTGATCTCGATTCATACAGATCGACGATGGTTATTTCACGACACGTGGGTCGTTGGATCTAAAGAATCCGTTGGATTGAAGTGAAAAAGTCTGAAGGGGTCTAAAGTGCAGAGTGCATTGCAACTTAATTAAAAATATTCAAACTGAAAAAATTGTTGGGTCCCAAGTTTTTGAAGGGTGAAGTTTCTTCACACTGAAGAAACAGTTCAAAAACCCAAATTGCCCTTATTTTCACCTCCTTTAGCCTATTTTGGCCAAACGAAAGGCTCTAGCCTCCAAACGAAGGGCACCCTGACTGTACCTGCAAGTACGGTACACTAACACAGTGATTTCCGTAGAGAAAGTGTTCAAAGTGCGTCAGAAGTGATTTCACCATTCCATTGGGCAGGAAGCTGGGAGTTGGTGACGTGAAGCATTTTGGAAAACGACGCCAGTTTGGCTTTCAATTTGGCGAAAGAGCGGCGGGTGGCCTGGTAAGCTAAAAATTGCAGGTCATTATTATCAATTTTTGACATCACGGTTCGCTCCAGCATACACTTTATAGCCTACAGGTGAAGTCTTAAGCAGTTCGGAGATGGCAAACATCAATGAGGCAATTTTGGGCGATGCAAGCAAACTTGATGGGGCTTCTAACTACAGCATCTGGAAATTAAAAAATGAAGAGCATTTTGATGGAGAAAGAGTTGTGGGAAATCGTGGCAGGTATTGAAGTCCGGCCAAATACCACTCCAGGTGACATAAGGGCCTTTGATAAAAAGGCGCAGAGAGCATTATCCTTGATCAATCTTTCAGTGAAAGACCATGTGATCACTCACATAAGATATGCCACGATGGCTAGGGGAGCTTGGAAAGCTCTTAGAATGCAATTTCAAACTTGCAATCCAGCTCGAGCCATGTTCTTGAAGTTGAGATTGAACACAATAAGGATAGAAGAAAGTGAATCAGTGAGATCCTTCTTCACCAGGATAAAGGAGCTGAGAGATCAACTTATGGCAATTGGAGAATCAATCAGAGATATTGAATTGGTACATACCACAATGAGCGATGTCTCGGAAGGGCTACAGATATTTGTGAGCGGCATTGCTTCGAGGGAGAGGTTGCCTACTTTTGAAGACTTCCACGGAATCATGTTGCAAGAAGAGCAGTGTCGCGAAGTGGTGACGTCAAGACAAACCCCACAGGAGGATCAAGCCTTGCTTGCTAAAGGCAAGCAGAAAGGATGGAAAAGGATTCCTAAGAAATCCAAGGATGATGATGACGAAGGAGAGTCTTCATCAAAAGGGAAAAAGAAGAAGAAAGAAAAATGTTACTATTGCCACAAATCGGGTCATTGGGCACGCGAGTGTTATAAGAAGAAAACAGACATAAAGGCGAGAAAAGTGACTCAACAAGGAAACATTGCCGAAGATGATGGAGAAGATGATGAGACAAGTGTTTTCTCATCGACATTGGCATCCCAAGTTGATGATGGTGCCAGATGGTTCATAGACTTAGGCGCCACAAGGCATATGACCGAGAAACGTGATTGGTTTGAAAAATTCTCACCAATCCATGATGGGGATAAGGTCACTCAAGCCAATGGAGAGGAATGCCAGATACAGGGTGTGGGAAATGTACCTGTGCAGTTTCCTGATGGCAAAACTAAAAACATCCCTAATGTACTTTATGTTCCTGGACTCAAAAAGAGTTTGCTTTCTGTTGGTGTAATGGCAAATCAACATCTTAAAGTTGAATTTGTCAAGGATGGATGCCTTATGAAGGATAGGAACCACAACCACAAAGTGGTGGTGAAGGGTTATAGAGATAGTAACTGTGGCCTTTATAAATTGGATGTTGCAAAACCAGGTGAATATGGTTTGGCTATCTCAACAGCATCTCAATCCGAGTTGTGGCACAGAAGACTTGGTCATTTGAACAATGGGAGCTTGAGATTGATGGCGAAGCTGAAGATGGTAATAGGGTTACCGGCATTGCAGGATGATCATCATGCAATATGTGAAGGATGCATCATGGGAAAGCATCACAGAGAGACATTAAAAAAAGGTGGAGCTACAAGAGCTAAGAAACCGCTGGAACTAATCCACAGCGACCTGTGCGGCCCAATGAAGACCATGTCGTTGGGGAAAGCATATTATTTTATGACTTTCATAGATAATTACTCTAGGAGGACATGGATTTATTTCTTGAAGAAAAAATTTGACACTTTTGCTCGCTTCAAGGAGTTCAAAAATTTGGTAGAGAACCAACTAGATGCACGCCTCAAAGTGCTAAGATCTGATAGAGGGGGTGAATACAAATCTGATGATTTTGAAGACTTTTGCAAAGAACACGACATTAAAAGACAATTCAAACAGTCACACACGTCGCATAGTAATGGTGTAGTTGAAAGGAAAAACAGAACTATTATGGAGAGTGCACGCTCCATGATGAAGCAAATGGGCTTGACCGATTCACTTTGGTCGGAAGCGTGCAGTGTCGCAACGTTCTTGCAAAATAGGAGCCCTACAGTTGCGGTTCCAAACTTGATGCCAAAACAATCAAGTGTATCTTCGTCGTTTATGATGAAAGAACAAAAGCTTACAGGTGTTTTGATCCTGTAGTGAACAAGATTCACATTAGTAAAGATGTGATCTTTGATGAAACGCATAGGTATGAAGATGAAGACCATGCAAGCGGTGAAAGCATCAAGAGACTTCCCACAATTCTGGAAGAAGAAAATGAAGAAGATGCTCTACAAAATGATGCACGTGAAGACGAAAGTCGAGAGGGAAAGTATGAAAGAACACCACCTATTCAAGAGCCTAGGGGGAGGTACTTGCCAACAGGAGCAATAAAGGAGAAACCGGTTGGAAGTAAGAGACATTACTTGGACACTCCTTGGGATATGTACTCTCCACATAGTGTATCACCTGAATCTAAGATACCAAAATGGTATGAAAAGATCACCCTAATGACTGACATTTTGAAGTGTCGAGAGCCATCAACCTTTGATGAGGCAAAAGATCACAAAGAGTGGCAAAGGGCAATGGAAGAAGAGATAGAATCCATCCAAAGACATGATACATGGGAGTTGGTTGATCTACCACTTGGAAAGAAACCCATTGACAACAAATGGGTGTTTAGAACAAAGTTTCATGCGGATGGCACAATAGCAAAGTATAAGGCACGGCTAGTAGTAAAGGGTTATGAGCAAAGCAAAGGAATTGACTATCAAGAGACATTTGCTCCAGTGGCTAAGTGGACTACGCTATGCCTTATCATTGCCTTAGCATCTCATTTTGGGTGGAAGATCCATCAAATGGATGTGAAGTCTGCATTTTTGAATGGTGACTTAGAGGAAGAAGTTTACATGGTCCAACCGCAGGGCTTCATGGCAAAAGGGCAAGAGCAGAATGTATGTAAACTACACAAAGCTCTTTATGGCCTTAAGCAAGTGCCACGCGCATGGTATGGAAGCATTGACAGTTACTTTCTTTCACATGGATTTGTAAGAAAAAATTCAGATCCAAATCTTTATGTTCTTATAAATGATGGACTCTTCAAGGCTGTTCTAAGGTGAGGAGGACACCTCCTAAAGTGATTTAGGTTCAGTCAACCATTGCTTGACTTATGCATCAAATTTGATCAATTTTGATCGATTTTTGCTTGTGATTGGGTAGTAGATTGTGTTGCATCCTCATTAAGTTCCATTTGGATATTTTGCAAGTAATTTTAGAAGTGTATTAGATTGCTAAAATTCACTCTTGATCAGATTATTTGGATGTTTTTATGTTCTTTGTGGAAAGAGAGGCAACTCTACTAGTTTTGTCTACTTCAATCAAGCAAGTGCATTGTTTCTTGTATTCTATGATTTGATTTTGTTCAAGATCATTCTTAGATCTTCATAGGAAGTCTATTACTGATCTTTTCAGGTCCCTAAGAAGTGGAGCTGATTTAGGCTATTCTCATGTGCATGAGAGACCTCCTAAGAGTGATTTAGGTTCAATCTAAAGCATGTTGCATTTACTCATCATTAAGATCAATTTCTTTGTCAAAATTGTGATCTTTGTATCTTGTGCTTGGAAAGTAGATTGTTTTGATTCTTATGTAAAGGTTCAACCTGATCTTATAAGAGTGATTTATAGTGGCATTTATGTGCAATTAGATCATCTTTTTTCAGGTTGATTGGATCTTTATAAGTCTTGTGAAGTAAATTTAGATCAAGGAGCAGTCAATTTGGGTCATTTTTCTACATCAAACAAGTAGTTTCATTTTGTATCTTTTTCAATAGAATTGATTGAGCTCAAGATCAAATAGCATCTTGTTGAGAGTTCATTCGTTGATCATTCTCAGGCCCCAGATAGTGGGATAGCTAGTACTTGCATCCTTTCTATTGTGTATCCATTCTTATAAAATCAATCTCTTGTTTAGAGGAAGATGGCATCCATGAATGCTTATCGTTTGGATTCTAGTGATAGGTTGAACAAATCAAACTATTCTATTTGGAAACTAAGAATGGAATCAATCCTTGTAATGCAAGATTTGATGGACATAGTGAGTGGGGAGGAGGATGAGCCCGTTCACTCTCAAGAATCCACTAAATACATGAAGAGGTGCAAACTAGCCCTTCATTGTAGTAAAATGAATGTAGCCAATGAACTCCTAAAGGAAGTAGGAGAGTGTACCTTGGCTCAAGAGGCTTGGGAGTCCCTTCAAAAGGTTTATGAGTCAATGCTTGCCTTGAAGCATGATATCTTTCAAAGCTAGGGTCAAGGACCAAGCAAACATCAGCCAAGAGGAGTAAGAGAGTACACATGAGGAATCACAAATGATGTCAAGCTTCTCTTCATCAAGTTTTAAGGGAGAAGATCCATGGTGGATAGATAGTGGGCAAGTTGCCATATGACGAGCAAGAGGGAGTACTTTTCAACTCTTTTGTCTTATGAAGGGCCTAGCAAGTCTATTTTTAAAGCAAATGATGATGTTTGTAAGATAGAAGGAGTATGTTCTATCCCCTTGTGCTTAGGATTCTCAAAAAGGGTCAATGTTGATGTAGTCTTGATCTTGAAAGCTAGATCTTATCAGTTGATTGTCGGCCAATTGTATTGAAGAGGACCAGATGAGATTCTTTGGCGGTATATTCTTCCTCATGAGACCACCCAGATCATTTCGCTTTCACATGAAGGCATGGGTGGAGGCCATTTTGCATCCGACATTACAGTTCGCAAGATCCTGCAATCAGGATGTTGGTGGCCAACAATTCATAAGGATACGGAAGAATACCTGAGGAAGTGCGATGTGTGCCAAAGGGCAAGGATACCAATGATCATGAGATTGAATTATGACCTACTACACCCGGTCTTATCCCAAGCACCATTCAAAAAGTAGGGATTGAATTACATCGGTCCAATTCACCCTGCAGCAAGGAGTACACAGGCTCGGTACATAATCGTAGCCATAGACTATCTCAACAAGTGGGTCGAAGCCAAGGCAGTAAGAGTAGCTGATGCTAGGATGATTGCCAAGTTCCTCTATGAGAATATTATTGTGCTCTTTGGATGCCCAGTGGAGATAGTCAGTGATCGCGGAAGTCATTTCATCAATGAGACCATCAAGGTCCTGTTGGAGGAATTCTTCGTGATCCATAGAACCAGTACGCCTTATTATTCTCACGGTAATGGGCAAACAGAATCATCCAATAAGATCCTGTGTAGCGTGCTCTCAAAAACAGTTGAAGCTAGCAGATCAGATTGGGAACACAAGCCGCATGCTGCTCTGTGGGCATTCAGGACAACATATAAAGGAAGCACTGAACAAACACTCTTCCAGTTGGTATATGGCCAAGATGCTGTAATGTCAGTAGAGTTTTTAGTCCCTTCATTAAGGATTGCCACAATGCAACACCTTAATGAATCCAAATCTCTACAATTGCGCCACAAAGCTCTACATAAGCTCTGTGGAACACGCTTACTAGTTGTGCATGCACTGGCAGCTGGAAAGGAAAGACACAAAGCATGGCACGATTGCAGGTTACAAGAAGGATCTTCGTTTTGGATATCTGGTCTTGATGTATGAAACCAAGGCGATTAAAGAAAAATTAAAATTCACAGGCAAAGGTCCTTATCGGATTAAGGAAATTCTTAATCATGGAGCCGTGAATCTAGAGAAGCTAGATGGGACACCGTTCGACACACCCATCAACGGTAGCCTATTGCACAAGTACTGGCCACCGCAGTGAATTAGATCCAGGTTGGTGGTGGCATGTTACGAAAAGCTATTCTGCAAGGCCATCACAATTAGATCTAGGAAGATCAAGCCAAATCAAGCTAGATCCATCAAGATTTAGCCAGATCTGGCAATCAGGATCCAAGAGGGATCCAGATCCAGATGGGATCAAGAGGGAAGCAGATCATCAGATTATGCCAATAAGTCCCCCAATTTGCAGATCAGAGACCTCGATCACAGTTACTATGGCAAAATAAGGGCAAATTTCACCCAAAACTGATTGATCTGCTACCAAATATATATTAGAACTTCTAGAGAACCACCAATAGTCAGATCTAACATGGATGAAGCAGATTACTAGTTTGCAAAAGTTAAAAATCAGAAAAAATCTCAAGATTTTGTCAAAAAACACTCTAAAAGAGCACTTTTTTCATGATTTTTAGAGATCCCCTGGGAGATAGCTCTTGAAACTTGGAAAGTCAATAGATCTAACCCAGATGCATCCATGAAAATCTCTGCAAGAGTTTCTGATGGAGAAATCATCATTTTTGAGTGTACGCGAGAGTTCCCAAAAGCTGAATCTTCAGAACTTTCGCAGAGCATCAAGATCATCATACCAACCTTCGCAAGGGGCATAAGTGGAATCAAAGTAGTGAAATTAGCCTACCTACATGGTCTGACCTTGAAAATCCAACCACAGGAACATGTTGTGCGAGCATTCACTTCCTGCGAGGATTGAACCCTCGCAGATTGTCAGAAACCCTCGCAGATCCTTTGTAGGGCAGCAATCAAATCACCTTTTGAACTCTCGCAGACTTCTCTGAGGTCTTAGAATTTTGTGAAGAAGGTCCTTGTCAAAATTTGGGTGAAACTGAGCAAGGGAAGGTGGATTTCACCTAATACGCACTCTAAATTCCGCTATATAAGGGCTGAATTCGAGTCATTTGTCACCTTTGCTGGTGAAGCTCTGTTCAAATTTTCACCGAAATTTCCAAGTTCTCTGAATGCGACCAGACTTTACACAAGCCATTATCTGCATATTCTGAATCCAGATCTGCGCTCTGAACTACAGTTCTTACAATCCAACACTTGTTATTCACTATTTTTCTCGTTCCAACTTCTTTTTATTTTTTTTTACTATTTTTCCACATTTTCGCACTTTGACTATCACTGCTAACATGGCCTCCTCATCTTCTGAAGACACTGGCACCAAGCAGGTGATCCAGCGCGAGATACCCTCAGCCACCCAAATTGGGTCCTTACCTTCTAATACTCTGATTCAACCATGGCTTCAGACTACTGGCCCACTTCTTGAGGCAATGGGCTTTTTTCCGGCGCTTTTCCATTCTGACATTATCATGGGCCTCGCCCTTCACGCTTACGCCACTTGGGACGAGTCAAAGTCACATTTCTACTTCATGTACCAAGGAACCAGGTACAAGGTATAGATTAACGCGGACTCGATGGTCACCGTCATTATGTCCGGTGACCGTCAGCCCATCTCCCATCGTCAGGCGAAAGCCTTGATCAAACCTTTCGTTGCCCAGACTGCACCCGAGATCCTGATCCAAACTAACAACGGTTACCTGATAGAGGCTATCACGGAACCAGTCATACAGATGGCTGCGCATCTGTTGAACAACTTTCTAGTTGTTTCAACATTTCGCAAGAACAGAATACAGTCCACGCTGCTGAGTTAGATAGTGGAGTCCTTCCTAGGATTCTCTGGCCCCACGATTGTGCCATATGACTGGCATGCCTTTCTCATTCACGAATTAACCATCTCCATAAAACCCAACAACCGTGAGCGTATCGCAGCAGGTCCCCTACTATGTAATTTTGTCTGCGCACTTCTCGAGAAGAAAGTGCGCGGTTTTCGCCGCTCCAACCTTCTATCTTCCATTGTGCCGCACACTAATCTCTATCTGCCATCTGCCGCATCCACATCCTCCCAACCTGCAGTTCCTGACACGACGACCAGCAAAAGAATACATGGCGTTGTCCCCTCCTCCTCATCTCCACCTACCACCAGACAACGTACCATCGTCACTTCTTCTGTACAACCTCCTACTCCTGTCTCTATTGTCACTCCTCTTCTTTCTGTTCCATCCACGACTACTTTTGTTTCCACTCGTGTCTCCTTTGTCGATACCAATTCTACTTCGGTTCCATTATCTACTACCCCTTCCATCACTATCGCATCCTCCATTACTCCTGTCTCCACCGTTGCTCCTCTCCAGTTTAACCCCTCTAACTCTCAGTTGTCTCCAGACACTCTGGCATGGATGCAAGTCATCAACTTTTCACCCCCACGTCAGACCATTTCTGTCCATCTTCGCCTTCCGTTCTCCACACTACACTCCAGTTTCCCTCTGTTCCACCCATTCTCTCATTTGGACAAACTGTCCCCACCCCTGTTTCCACTTCTATTACTCCCACACCACCCGTTTCGCCATCAAAGGTTGTCGAGGGCAACCAATCGTGATGACGCATTTGTTTAGACAATCTTCATACCATCACCAGATCGGACAGATTCCATCGTCCCAAATGACAAAAGGTCCCCTGAGAACCTGATCGAAGACAACGACGACGCACTATACCAGTCGTCGGGGCCACTACCACACAAGCCCCTATCAGTGCCAGCGTATCGGCTGTTCCAACAGACTTAACGACGACGTACCAAACCTTGGGAACATACATCCAGGAGGCGGTAGCAGCCAGGGCCACTTTGGATAGTCGGGTACTCCACTTGGTGACAAGCAACACCCAATTGCGAGCGGAACTCATGAAGTTGCAGCAAGAGCTTCTTATAGCTCAACAACATGAACAAGACGGGCACCAAGAGATCTCCAAACTGCAGCAGAAGGAGGATGGTGTAAACCGATATATCCAAAGCCTCTCCAAAGCGCTGACAAATGCCTCCACGAAGGTGCAGGAACTTCAGTCCGAAGCGTCCCAATGACTTGCTCCCCTCCAAGCGCAACTACAAATTTATGAAGCAGAGAATACGCGCCTAGGGGCGGAAGTGAAAGTCTGACAAAGCGAAAAACTTGTCTGGCTAGCTCAACCCGCACCAGACTCATGGCCGCTCTCTCAAACAGAGATGAATCTCTTCAGGCGTCAGGCGCAGGTATATAGCCAAACGTTGAACATCTATCAGACGAAGTTCGACAAGTACTGGGCAAGCACAACTCACGAGCTCGCCCAGGCCAAACAAGCCCTCAAGTCTTGCCAGCAGTACATGGAGAAGAAGACCCAACCCACCCTAGTGGTGATTCCACCGCCACCTGTTTTTGATGCTGCACAGGCAAGCACTAGCAAGGACCAAGGCCAACAAGCAGTAGAGGGGATAAGTCACGATCAAGGGTCCGAAGGCCAAGACCAAGGACCAGTTGATACGGGTGCTGAAACGCGGGACCAAGGCCAAGACGCAGGTCCGAGCCAAAGCCAAGAGGAAGGACAAGCCTCCTCATCAAGAGGCTCGCGCACCATATCTGCCAGCCGGGCCTCCAACGACCAAAGTCCATGGAGGAGAAAATAAACGAATTTCTAGCTAAGTATCCCCACGAGTCATCAAGAGCTGGCTGGCAGATATCATTTTCGGCGCAGACAATAAAAGGCAACGAGCTGCAAGCACTACCCGTCCTCCAACCACAACCAGAGTGGTGTCAACAGCTCTTTGAAAGAGACCCTACGGCCATCAGGGCCTATGTGACAAGTCCGCAACAACTACGGGTGAACACGCACTTCCTGCCATGCACACGACGATCCAAATGGGCGGAATGTGGCACCCCTTTGGACAAGATCACTATTCAAAACTTCAATTGGCCAAGAATTCCATTGGAGCACGGTTGGGATATGGATGTAGATGCCCGAAGGGCTCTCACCCTATTTGCCAATAAATATTTCAATTGCCCTGATCCAATAGTCCGCGCGATAGCCACTTACGCCCATGACTTAGAGCATTTAATGGGGATTGAAACCAAGTGGGACAATTTTCTTCCCCCCATATTCTTTGATCCTAATAAGGTGCTAGCCTCCGACAAAGTAAAAAATTAGCTGCCAGTCGCTCGAGTCTATTATCGAACTGCATTCCTTGGTGATCCCTGGATGCGCAGATTCCAAGCGTGGGTCGACCAAGACTGGCTGACAGGAGTCCACAAGTCCCTTCACACGCCCAAGGACTTGAAGAAACTGGACCGCATTAATTTCATGGAAGACATCACAAGCTACCTGATCCACCAGAGGCGGGCCAAGAAGACTCTCTACTAAACCGGCAAAGTGTCGAGGGACCGGCACTATTTCAGGCCGTGGGTCCTATTGGGGGGTATTCCCGACGAATTGTAAATAAATAATATTGCCAATAAAATGTGTTGCGAGGGCATGACATCCTGCGCGTATAAGCCCATGGCTCAATGAGCATGCAAGTTAAGTTTTAAATAAAATAATAAATTTGGGCCCCTTGTATTTAAAATAAAACTTGAGGCCCAAAGTCAATTTTAAACTTAGAGTTTACTTTTTTAGAGTTGGGTCCAATTTTGGACTCACATGAATCTTGTGATTTCCAATGTACTTTTTGTGGACTTTTGGATCAAGTTGGGTCCAAGATGAATGGATAGGATCAATGCAAATATTATCCAATAGGATTTTGGGGCAAGGGCCTTCCCCATTTATAAAAAGGCACCATTTGTACTCTATTTCCATGCTTGATGAGAAGGAGGAAACTCTACCACTTTTTGGAGAGAAGCATCCTCATTTGCTATTCACTACTTGCTAATGCTTTTGATTGTGTTTTCCATTGCTTTCTATTTTCATGTTTATTGGTTGTCTTAGTTAATGTTTCTCCATTAGCAAGCATAAGGAGCATTTGAGCTAACCTCCACTCTCACCCTCTATCTCTCTCTTCTCTCTTCTCTTCTCAATCTCTTCTAATCTTCCCTTTCCTTTCACCTACAATCATGATGAAGGTAGTTTAGGGGAGTAGAGTTAGTGGAAGTAGTGTTAGTGGTGGTAGAGTTAGACGAAAAGTAGGGAACTAACTAAAAGTAGCATCTATGCATAGTTAGGTGCCTATTTAGCGAACTAACCCTTGTTGATAGGCGGGAGGGCTACTACAACAGTAGATCGAACACCCTACAATGTGACAACTCAAGTAAGGGATACAAGGTATATCTTCCATCCTTGGATAAGTTTGTGGTATCTAGAGATGTAATCTTTGATGAGTACAAGATGCACAAGCATAATGATGGCTCAACAATCAAGAGGATAGTGGCCGAGAATCAAGATGATCTTGATTTTGAGGAGGAGCTTGAACCAAGTCAACCTACCACACCTAGAAGAAGCAAATTGGAGCTCAAAATTTAACACAGTGGGGGTGATAAGCGACTACAAAAGAGACAAACCATCACTCTTGGTATTTCAAAAGTGCACATCTGAATGAATAAATTGCAAAAAATTAAATGTCTTGAAAAGAGATCTTAAGAAAGGCAATTTGTGTGCTTTTGGCAAAGCACATGCTTCACATGCCTTACCACACTTTGACATACCAAGAACCTTCTCCTCCTTGCACATTGACTCTATGAATTTGTAGTTGGGATGGCCCAACCTCTTGTTCCATAACTCAACTTGAGAAAGCTCTCCCTTAGCCATCAAGAAACTATTAGAATTAACGTTAGCAACCAACTTGAAAAGCCTCCCAAATCTTCTCCCTCTTCCAACAACCTCTTCACTCATCATGATTAAGCAAGCATCAACTTCAAACTCACCTTGAAACACTCCACATTTGCGCAATATTTAATAAGTTTTTAGTGATGTTAGGCACATAAAGAACATTATCTAACTTCAAGATCTTGGGGGATCCAAGAACCATAGGGACACATCCTATTCCCTTTATATTGCATTCATGATCATTAGCAGTGTAAATGAACTTCTTAGAAGTATAATAGGAAGAGAGATGAGAAACATGTCCTTTTTGGCTTGTCATTTGGGAGCTAGCCCCGCTATCAATCCACCAAGGATTTTCTCCTTTGAAGCTAGAAGATGAAAAGATGGACATCATAATTGATTCTTCATTATCACTCTCCTCATCTTTAATTGAGATGTTAGCTTGCTTCCCTTGTGCATTTTTCTTCTTGTAGCACTCATATGCAAAGTGCCCATTCTTTTCACAAAAGAAGCACTTCAAATTGGATTTGTCCTAGCTCGGCCTTCTTATCACATCCATGTTGATTCGATAAGATAGATGTTCATAGCCACATGGGATGTTTAGTCTCGATCGATAATGAAGGTACGTCACTATGTCCTCTATGTAGGGGGGCATCTTCCTTAACGTCTTTCTTTAAAAAAAAAGTGGTCTCTCCCTTGATAACGAAGTGGTCTCTACAATGTATATTTGTTGTTCTTTTGATAATGGAGTGGTCTCTTTAGTTTCTGTCATTTGGGAATACTTTGTAGAGTTCCTTTGATCAATGGAATGGGGCCTATTTGGTGTCTACTACAAGGGAATGTGTTTTTTTATGCCTTTGATGATAAGTTGTCTCTCGAGTGTCCAAGGAATGGGGCCTATATGGTATCTACTATGTGGAAATGTGTTTTGTTATTCCTTCGATAATGAAGTTGTCTCTCAAGTGTCCAAGGATTATCTTCCATTGTTCCTTTTCTATAATGTTCTAGTGTCCACTCTTGAGAAACACTTTATCATGCTCCTTATGATAATGTTGTGGTCTCTTTGATGTTAACTATCACATAAAATCATTTGTCATTCCCTTGATAATAAGATGGTTTCTTTGTTGTCCATTATCAAGGAAAACCTTTCTTTATCCTTTCAAATTGATTATCAATTAAACTTCTCTCGAGTGTCCATTATCAAGGAACACCTTCCACCATTTCTTATATAACAGAATGGACTCTTCAATTCATCAACTCGAGGCCTCTTCGACTCTTAGAACTTTAGATAGTAATCATTTCATGCACATGGTAACTAGGGGCCAAAACACTGGTTATTAATATTTTCTTTTATTTCATGTTTTCACTTTTGGTATGATGCATAATGTCTCCCAAGATCATTCATTTTGGGATTGACATGGACATGCATTCCTTGTTCCTTGTTCAACATAGTCCATCACCAAGATGAGCAAGTACTTATGCTACAAAGAATGAAATTTTCATCGTTAGTTCATTGATTTGTAGTCCATCATTAGATCACACTACATCGTTCTTTTATTTATTCTTACAACCAAGTCATCAAAATAACTTCATAATAGATTATCAGTGATGATCGTATATCAAAAACAAAGAATAAGTGCTCCATTCTTCATCGATCATGTCGATAACAAGAGACATAAGCATGCATAAATGTCATTATCAAAGTATTTATAAGCTATTAAAATACAAATCATAGTCGTTCCAAATCCTTTAACCTTAAATCTTCAAGATGTTGTCTTAAGTCGTGCCACTCTTTAAGGCAAGGGAGATTCCAAGATTGATTTGCCTTGTGAAAGCTTTGAAACAAATTGATCCTCTCGTGTTAGGTCATATACAGGTAAGATCTACCACTCTTCAAAAGATTTTGAAAAAAAAAAAAAAAGATCATGTATTTTTGTGGTTGAGTGGAATCAAACTCCAAACCTCAAGGAGAGGACAAAAGCTTCTAACTAGCACGCCACTTACTGGAATACCTTCACTTACAAAGCAATGATGGGGCCTTCATCCCTCAACTAATTAGATTCTCTTGAATTTTGGCAATGCCTATTAGGGCATGTTCAAACAACTTCCTCCTCTCAAAACTCTAGCGAACAACTTTCAATTCCAAATTTGTGGTACTTCTATTGCATAAACTTTTATGACCTTTAAGACTCATGGTAACAATAAGGATTCATTACATTTTAAAACTTGAGAAAATAGATATGCGTTTCTTCAAAAAGTGGAAAGCCAGATAAGTTCTGGTCTTCTATAGTTCATGCAACAATCTTAGCAAATAAAAAGGCTTTTATCACTCGTGGGTTGCATCCCAAGAGTTGAGGTGATATTCGAGGCTCAAAATGCATAGAAAACAAATTAAAAAGACTACCCATATCATTCTTAGCACCAACACGATATAAGTTGATTATTCCCAAGCCTCTAGGCCATTGGCAACATGAGCAATATACAAAATAGCATTACGCTTGCTCAAAATTTCCTCAACAACAAACAAGGCATGGATACAAAAGTAAACTTGGCAATTTTCAAGGAAGTAAGTTTCCCTTCAAAGAGAGTGCTCTCTACCCGGAACTTTAAAGAGTGTGCTCTCTCTACTCAAGAAGGAGACCATGTTACTAGATATAATAACAAAAATGATTGGACCTTATAAGTTATAGTTTTGAGACATGCTAAGGAGTCAAAGTCTTGTGGGATTGAAGGCAACCACATCATATTTGTTGGTATACTGAGGAGGGAACATTCACTTCTATTACCATTGGCAAAAATGCCATCTTTAGGAAAATTGAACTTTTCACCTTGCTTGTGTAAAGTCCTGAATTTAAGCCTAAGAGAAGCTAAATGATATAAATTCAATACTGATCACTGGGTAGGTAAAAGATCTAGCAGGTAAAATCTCCGAAGTGGTAGGCTTCATGATGTGATACCTCATCTACCACTAGTATTAGTACAACTTTTAGAGGCTTCTATTTTTAGAGAACTATCAATAGACAAAACGACAATAAACGAGTGATCAAAGGCACATCCTTAGGTGAACTATAAAGTGTGACTACAGAACATTATTAATCTTCATTCGTCCAAATACTCCAAAACTCCCACCGTGGGGAGCCTTTTACAGACATAAAGTCAATGTGTTCTATTGCAATCGGGTTAAGGCTTCTAACACTCAGCCTAACAGCACTCAAAAGTCACTGCCCAGTGCCTAATCTTGCCATCCTGTACATTTACCATAAATGGCAGAAAAACTGCCTCTTCAAAAACCAAGATAATAGCATACTTCTTTTGTGCCTCAACCTTCCTGACATGCATTTCTATTGATTGAAAATGGGAGGATCATTTAAAAATGCTTGAAAACTGTTTTTCTTCCATTTCCACAATAAACTTCAGAATTAGTGGAGTCAACACTAACTCTCACTATAGCAAGCCAATTATCTTGTTGTGAAAGTGGCAAGCCACAGTACACTGAGAGTATTCTCAAACACATATGTACTTCAAGGCCCTTTTTGCCTTTCAAAGACAAAATAATAAAATAATAAATCACTTGCAGCCTGCAGGACAAAATCCAAGCAACTTTTTATAAATTTTCTTATTTGATTCAAATATTGGTCATTTGGTAAATCTTTAAAGTTCCGAAACATGATTAATGTAGTAACCAGTTTTTTGATCATGAGATATTTTTCTTGATGATTTCCCTTTCAGAAAAGTGACTTAGAAAATTGAAGATAAACAAGTGGAAGCTAAAAATTCCAAGCAGCAAAACATAGATTGGAGCTTCGAAGCTCTAGGAGGACTAGAGATCTGCACAAGTTTCCACTTCGAGAGAAAATACAACTTTGCAAGAACATATAGAACAAGGATACTTCACATAAAAAAAGATGCTGGCTTCAGCGTGCAAGTCTAAATAAGAAAGTATAAACATATTGGAACATAAAAGTTACACAAAAACGTACATGACCAAGAAACTGCTTGTTACAAAATTCTTCTGTATAAATTTATATTCTTGCCTCAAAAATCACAAACTTGATGGTAACTCTTGGCCGACAAGATCAAATATCTTGCATCAATGTCTGTTTTTCAAATGCAGACATCCACGCTCCAGCTTACTGACCATCAAAGGTCATGCATGGCACTGAATGAACAAAAACTGAATACAATTTTTGAGCCCTATCAATATGGAACCACATAAGGCAATGCATGTATACCAACCGATGGCAAAAAGAGTGCCTCTGCCCAAACTTGGGAATTTTCATCTTTCAGCTCTACCTTCTTTCTTTGATTTGCACATACATGGTTGGTAAGAAGATGACCATTTGCTGAAACCTGAGAAGTACAACCTTCCATTTCCACCTTGAACTTTGAATCGTCTTTTACATGGTTTTTAGGAAAAAGCCAACTCTCACTATCAGCAGACCAATCATCTTGCTGTGGTAATGCTGCAAACTCTAAGAATCCCTTGAATCTTGAACGCCTTTTCTTGCCTGATCCTGAATTCACACTACTATCAACCAATTTTGATTGGACAACCTCTGTATCAATATCAAGAGGCCCTGGTGAAATTGTAGATTTGAAGTGATTTAGTTTGCCATTGACCACTTTCTGTTCTTTATGCACAGATTTTAAAATGGGATGACAGCTTTCACTATCCAGTAGCAGCCTGACACCAAAGTTCGGTTCTTCTCCACTACTATGTACCAAATTCTCGTTGATAGAATCACCCAATTTTCCGTTCTTTTTGTCCCTTGGGGCAACCAAAACTGCGACTTCCTTATGCTTTGAAGACTGCTCGGCTTTCCCAGCATTGTCACGTGCACGGTCTTCTCCACTACCATGTACCAAATGGCTTTTAGTATGATCGCTGACTTGTCCATTCTTAGTGTGCCTTGGAGCAACCAAAACTGCAACCTCCTTATGCTTCAAAGACTGCTCTGCTCTCCCAGCATTGTTCTGTGCACGTTCAACACTCTCCAGTTCCTGCACTCTGCCATTCTTCAATTGTCCACAATCACTGACAGATGCTGGCCAATGGTGGTTCATAGCCTGTGCTGAATCTGAGGATTTCCGTACGGCATGCTTTACACCATCAAGCTCAGCCTCCCCATGCTTTTCCTTGTCTGTAAGCACAGGCAAGTGGATCCAAGCCCCAAGTTCTTTATGTCATGATAGCAAAGCACAGACAGGAACTAAGGTCAATGAAATGCAGATGAGAGCAACCTGCTGAATCTGCATTCATGAAAAGTAGGACCTGTGCCTGATAAATTTTTCTTAAGTTCGATTCACATACCCATGCTTGAACATCAGACTTGCTAGCGTGAGCCAAGAAGCAGCAAGCACAGACTCCATGGATGATAACCTTACACTATCACAATGACTGGAATGCATTCTAGTCATGAAGGTACTGTACCCATGATCCTCTCTAAACTCCTGAAATTGCATAAAGTACTCGTGAACCCATACCACAACACATCTGGGTTATGGGACCTTAGGATGGGCCAAGAAAGCAGGTTCTGAGAGAGAGAGAGAGAGAGAGAGAGAGAGAGAGAGAGAGAGAGAGAGAGAGGCACCTTGTACTTCACCATTGGAATCAGTGTCCTTTCTCCTCTTCTTCTTATCCCTCCTATCCTTTTTCTCCTTCTTTTCATGGTGTTTATGCTTTCCTTTCTGAATAAAAATTGAGAAAGGACATTATATAGCAGGGACATATCCAAATAGTCTACAAACAATGTACAAATGAACAGATATCGTTCTTTGCGGCAAGCTTGATGGCATGATTGTTATAGCAAACTCACCTTGACAGCAAAAATGTAATCACTGCCTTTGTCTACTTTTGTAATGGAAAGATATGTTAAATGCTAACTTAAAGTGCTGTTCAAGATGGCTCATTGAAAATTAATGGGCTGGAAGTAAATACAAACACATCCTGTTCTCACTTTCTTTAGTTGCAATTCAGTAAATGAATAAGGAGATTTCAATTCCTGAGTTCAAAGAATGTAACAAATGTAAATGTCAATGTCTAGCACTTTTATCCCAAAAAATCCGGCTACTATCTTATTTTTATCTGTAGAAGGATAAAACCAATTATTATTATAAGAAGGGTACAGATTCCCGCTCTTGTGGAGTGGTATTTCATTGATGCCTTGAGAGACGCAGAAGAGGGTGGGGGTCCCTTCTTCAGGGCAAGGATCATAGGCACATCCTGCTGTTATGGCTGACAATAAACACGTGGAGAAATAAACTCTGGGCAGCAGATTCGCCCTAATAGAAACATATAGCTACATCTTATTTATGGTATAATAATGCTCAACGTCTTCCAATAAACAGGGAGCCAGAGTGTGGTTTGTAAGAGAAAGAGAGCATTCACTATCGTGGTCGTAAACAAGGTTAATTCAATTTCAAACTCGCAATTCACTGCTTTAGAGTCTTTCAAATGAAAATGAGGTAAAGTACCACACAAAGTCACACATATTCAATTGCAAAGGATCCTATGGACAAATTCCAACTATGGATGTCAATCCCAACTATTCTGATATACATGGATACAGCATGAAAAACTTTTCAAAATCAAAAGGAAAATGCCAGAGTACCAAAGAACATCAAAATGTCTTATGTAGTTACACTGAAAGTGAATAGCAACACATCCCTACACCCTACAGGTTGGGCACAATGAAATCTCACATCCCTCCATTTGGAACACAGTACCTAATATTCAAGGAGAAGAATCAAGATGAAACTTCATTCATGAAATGAATAAAAGGCTAGTGTTCATATCAAAGTTAAGCCTAGGATGATACCCAAAGCGATGTGCAATCTTTGACTTTGTGGAATCCATAAATCTTGATCATGTATGATACCGCACTGTATGCTACAACATCCCTACTCAAGTAATCAATGCTCAAACGTGCAAGCAAATTTCATGGCTAAAGACTACCGCACATATAAGCTTCCATACATTTATATAGAGACTAACAAGCTGAGTTTCTGTCACTCTTGTAGAGGTGAGGGGCAGACTCAGCCACGATGAAAGCTAGCACTAACAAGACCAGACCTATGATTGAAGCTTTTTCAAAGTACTATTACAGATTGATTATAAAATTTTCAAGGTCCATCGATACATTGCTATCAGTTTCAGCTCATAGAACGTGCACGCAGTAGCTTAACCCTCAAGGAATAAGTCATATGCGCTGTTTGATTTTTCAAGGGAGAAAAAGTGAGTGATTGTCAGAAATCAATGGCATGAGTACAAAGCAAATATCTAAACAGAATATTTCCGAGTTACTACTGGAAAGGAGTGACTATGATTTATCCATGTGAACCAAGATTGAAGATGGAGGAATATGGAATCTGCACCAACTCGAGGTTTGGAGGCTCCTGCACAATCACTAGCTAGTGTATTACCAAGTCCTTTACGTCCAACCATGAGCTTAAGATGACCTTTTTACCAAAATTCACTCCAATAGTGAAAGATTTTAACCTTACAGCTGGAAACAAGCAAAATGCAAAATCCTTCGACAAGTCTTGTAAAAAACACTAAAACAAAAGCAACCTCACTCGTCGTGTTCACAGTAACACTTTAACACTTAAAACACTTTAATAAGGACCAATACGGCCACCGTGTAAGCATATCAAGATTATATTTTCATGTGACTACATGAAGATCAGCTATTTTTTCTGTGCTGTGAAACCCTAACTAGTCTGGCTACAAACAAAGACTTGATCCAAACTCTGCAAGGGTTTTACTAATGCTGCTTCATTAGTAAAAGAACCTTACAGGCCATATCAGAAATCTGCAAATCTGATATAAAACAAGCCAACCTAATGAGATCATGCACGTTAAAGGAGTCAGGACAATAAAGGTGGTGACTGAAATGCACCTTCTTTGAGGGCACAGGATCAATCGGCTGGACTTTCATTTCAAACAGCTCGCCCTTCTTTTCATATCCAGGTGGTGGATATGGAAAACAGCGAGACATTTTTTATCACTTGCTGTGTGAAGAAAATATACAAAACTAGCTTGGAAACAATGTCACAATCGCCAGGAATAGGAGATAGAACCCTTAACCACCACCAGTGCACCATGTCACTGCATAAAGCCCTCTCTTCTGCCCTTGAAAATATGCAAGCAGCGCCAGCAACTCGATTCTCATGAAGTATTGCGTGCATCAATGTCTCGAACTCTTGGATTGAATAAGAAGTTTTGGCAACACAATGTAGCTAGAGTTATAACCCTATAAAGCAGTAGAGAATTGAAACCGATACGCATGATCAAAGATCATGTTTGTGCTCTGCCTCCCATTGTCCCTTTGCAAGCCTTGAACTTCCTTTTATCAATATACAGACTTGGGTTTGGTTACTAGAAACTCGATAGCTGGAATGCTCCAACTTCAGAACTTTGACATAACGCAGACCGGTTCGTCCTAAAATTCAGCGCCCGGTATTTCATCTCAACACAATGAGGGGATAAGGGGAACAGAGTAGGTGAAGAAACCCACACAAAAAATAAGAATCATAGATCCTAAAAACAATATAGCAGTTAATGGAAGCTAATAAATAAAGTGCAAGGTGGAGAATCTAACGACAGTAAATAACATGGAATGGTCTCAACATGAGAGCTACTATTGCCAAAAAAAAAGAAAAAAAAAAGCATTCATGAAATACTTTACAAAGATCAAATTTTTGTTTATAAGAAGTGCCTCGTCGGGAAAGGGCAAAAGTGATTATTGCAGCAGAGAAATTGCACTGCTGTTTAGAAGATGAAGACAAGATCAGGAAAGCACAGATACCTTATTAATGAGAAACACCCATGGTTTGAATGAAAAATTACAGATTCTTATGAGAAACTACCAGTTTCGCTCAAAAATCCCCCAAAGAACAATTTCAATTACTCAAAACTGCTCTCCAATGAGCAACATCTGAGCTCGAAGTTCTGCTTATGAATTTGTCAACACATTCAACTTCCCTCTCTCAAAAAAATTGGAAACAAAAACCCAAATCTTGTCCCTGCAATTGCACAACTGCAACAAGCCTCCAACTCAGCTCACCCTCCATCTTAGCTATCACAATCCTCCGCTAGAATACCACTCTTTAATGGGATCAGCACCAGTCTCTTCCCTACCCTGTTCCCAGAAACCCAACACTAAATTTCTCTGTAGCCTTGACAAAATCCTTCATAATACCGCTTGTACCTCAAGAAAAAGCCAAAAGTTGCAAATCCAAGTTAATTTTCCACAAAAATGGTTCGAATTAGACCCAATAATTTATGCTTGCTTTAGAGGAAGGTCATCCCACCAGGCGAGGATGGCAGCGGGCCACGAGCACCCGCATGGGGAGGAAGATCGGAATGAAAGGAAGAGAAGGAAAGGAAAAAGAGGAAAGGCGCTCTAGCTCTAGCTCTCGCTCTTCCTCTTCGGAGAGTGGAAATGTAAAGCGCGTGAGACAGAGATCTTTTGTTTTTGTAACCTAATCTCTGGCTAGTTTAGCACTAACGAGCCTTCTCTAAACCAGGATTTAAACTTTGACCCTGATTAGAGGCAATGGAGTCTTCCTTTAGGGTGATACCTCAATGCTACTATGTTGGAGGGTAGATCTAGCCAAGTGACCTTTTTATGCTGCAAAACACTAGTTCCCAAGCACCCATTTCTTTTATAAACAAGGTCCATGGTAGACTATGCCCTATAGTCCAAAGCCTAGAATTTGCTTAAAACTCAAAGACTGGATCCTCCCACCCAAAAACTAAAAAGTTTATATTCAAGTACTAGCAAAGTGTGCCCGCCGAAGGCGGACATAGATGCGGCCAAAATTAGTTCATCAGTCCTTTGGTGGGTGGTGTTTTGGATGGATTGTGGAGGGGGGGAATCGCAGGGGTTAGTGGCGTGCAGGGTGTGTCGGGAACGGACATATGAGATGAAATATTTTTGACTGTCGAATCAATAGGTTACAGGCACATTTGGTTTTAGACGGGCAGCTTTCTTTCGACAAAAAGAGCAACGCCACTTTTTGTCAGGCAACAACTCCACCTCATCCCAAAAGGGACGAGCGGTCATCTCTCTCTCTCTCTCTCTCTCTCTCTCTCTCTCTCTCTCTCTCTCTCTCTCTCTCTCTCTCTCTCTCTCTCTCTCTCTCACACACACACACACACACACACACACACACACAAATCTAATATATCTGTCTCTCTCCTCCTAACCCTAAACCCAAGCACGCAGACCCTAAACCCTAAACTCACACACACACCATGTCTCATATACACACACACACAGAAATCACGACACACCACATGCACACACACTCTCTCTCAAAGCCCCACTCACCATGTCTCTGTCTCTCTCACTCACCAAAACTCTCTCCCGCGAAATGCAGCCATGAAATGGGTCTCGGTTCAGCAGCCGTGCTTGAGATGCTATTTCCATCTTGTGTTGTTTCCACGGTGTTGCCATCATATTCTTTTTGAGATGCTACAAACTTGCCTCTAAAGTCGATAATTTTATGGCTCCTTCTATGGCTTCAAGTTGGCATTACTCAATAGCTTAGGGCATAAATGTATGGCACTCTTGGTCTACAAGCCCAGTATGCAGTTTATTTGTTTTGGTCAACACCATCAATCCTTCTCTAATTTCACTATGGCTTTGGTTGATCATAGCCATCTCATTCATAGACTATGGAGTACCTCCAAAGCATCATTCATAACAACTTGCCATCCAATACTTCTATAGTTATGCTATAGCAGTGATTAGTGATTATATTCTTTGAGTCTCAGCTGTGTACTCATGTTAGCGTGGCATAGAATAGTGGCCTTAATAGACCATAGAAGAGTGCCTCCAAGGCATCCTTCATGACTATTGCCATTGAATCTCATTGAAGTTTTGCTATGGCAATGGTTAGTGATGAATATACTCAATTAAGTAGTGAAATTCTCGATCAATAAGCTTACCATAGAAGAGTGGCCTTGAAAAACCATTCCAATTCACATTGTCCTCAATAATCATCCTTCAACATTTCCATTTTCGAGAGAATAATTTGTTGCATTTTCCTTCAGCATTTTATTTTGCTTCCTCAACTTTTATTCATCTTCATGTGGGGACACCATTTTTTTATACAAATTTGGGAGTTGAGCATAAATTTGGGAGTAATTTAATTGGGCCTCACATACTACATAGGGAGTTCTTTAGGCCATAGACATTTAATTGAGGACATTAGACTCTATAAATGTCATCATGAGATAGAGCGACCTGAAGAGAAGGTTACACACGTTCTCTCTCTCTCTCTCTCTCTCTCTCTCTCTCTCTCTCTCTCTCTCTCTCTCTCTCTCTCTCTCTCTCTCTCTCTCTCTCTCTCTCTCTCTCTCTCTCTCTCTCTCTCTCTCTCTCTCTCTCTCTGCTTGTTTGTTCTCATCTTTGAAAAAGAAATGTAAAAAAAGAAAAAAAAAGGTTTTTGGGCAGTTGACGCTGCGTGACGGGCAGCGTGAGCTGTCCGGAAACCCAAATAGTTTTAGTATATGTAGATATATGCATGCTTAATGAATTGTGATATGATAATTTGTCCCTTGGTTCTAAAGAACTTGGCCCTCTAACAAGCAAATTTTCTCACACCCTGTCAATATACAACCCTTGCTTGAGCACCAATATTTTATTGATTGTTCGTCATCTTTTTGTTTCAATCCAATAGTTGCATTAATTATATGAAATGCAAACATTTTAGGCCTTTGCTAGTTGACAAATGCTCATATTCATACTACATAGTACATGGTGTTCTCTCTCCTAGGTGCCACAGGCACAAAGCACATCTTGGATGCTCTTTAGGGATAATCATCATCTCATAGGCTTTTTTACTATAGGCATTCTAATCTTGTGTCAAGTTCCTAGATATTTAAGGTGTGCTCACATTTTTGTCATGCTATCTTGAATGAATTTGCCCTTAACATAGATATGAAAAGGCTTCCTCTTATGGGTGCTGCCTCGATGCACTACGCTTCTGAGATAGGCATTTTGGATGCTCATCCACTTCCTGATCCCAAAGTGATTTTGACTAGGTGCCCTTAGCACATCCACAAACCATGTCTACAAAAAGCATATAAGGAATACCTGCAATATGTACATGCTCTAGAAATACTTGAATAAAAGATTGGGAAGCGGAGGTTCAAACTATTGCTATTGGCTTTTTGGCCGGTTCCCAACATGGTTCTAGAGACCCTAACTGATAGGTATGCTATTTTTTTAGAAATCAACTTCTATATAGGATCGGTGAGTATGGGCTTTGTTAGGAGCAGGTTACGGCAAAATCAAAGCAACAATATACACCATCTCATTGATCAAAAAGCTAGTCGAGAGTAAGCACACTATGATGACTGCATCCTCCACTAAAATAATAATAATGACAAATTCTCCACATTAGTCATCAAGGACTACGGAAGGATCCACAACTAGCAAATCCATTAGTCAACACTTCTCTACTATGGTCTTGATCTGAATAAATTCGATTTAGTTCATATCTTCTAATTGATGGAAGCAGCAACATCAGATGATTGTGTCATGGTCATAGTGTATAACACAAAAATTTGAAAGTAGAAGTTTAAAAATAGAATCGATTTGCTTAGTTCGTAGTAAGCTCCATGGTCATGTAAACTTGCAAATGCAAAAGTGAGGAAAGAGAAAAAGTTTAGGGGTTTTAGATATAGTGGCCTTAATGAATTATGGTGGTAGAAAGGTATAAAATGATCCACATGGAAAAGTAACCGTGATTACTTTGTTGTCATGCATTAACACAAAATGGAAAAACTCAGAGATTACCTAAATGAAAATGTCAATATAATAAATAAAATGATTAAAACAAATGAAAAAATAAAAATAAACATGTATAAGTAGTCCATAAATTAGTGTCCTTATTTAAAGTATCACTTACAAAAAAAAAATGAATATAAAAATTATGGATTAGCAAGAATCATAAATTTTGAATGATCTTTTATCGAATTCAACAAAAATTTGAAACACATTCAGATGAAAGTCTACAAAATTTTGCAACATAAGGAATTAAAAAGTTGGTCAAAATTCGAAAAATTACAAATGAAACATACAACGTTCCAAGTGAAGTAGTCGATGGAAATTCGAGAAAATATTGAATGAGATTACATGGTCAAAATTTATGAAAATCATCAAATATTTGAGAAAAAATTTAAATTTTTTTTTGAGAAACATGCAACTAGAAAAACTAGTCAATATTTCACAAATGAATTTGAGAAAAATTCAAAGTAAAATAAACAAAAAGTAAAGTACAACAATGGTCGACACTATGAAATTCGACAGAACTTAAAAAAACAAAAATTGTCCAAAGTTCAAAACTAAAACTTAATATAACAATATAAAAATAGTGAAATAAAGATGAAATGGAGTGATCTTCTAATATTTACATATCATCCAAATTATATGTTCCTCCAATCATATTATTGAAAATGATCTTGAATTTCTCTTGTAGAAGGCATTTTGCTATCAATAGCAAAAGATGGTTCCTCATCATCTATTTTATAACTTTCAAAAGAATTTGCTTGAATAATCATCATCTTTGAGTATACTAACAACATAGGAGTCATCAAACGGGATACTTGTTTTAGGTGTTTCTCCTTCATATTTGTTCCTCCAAGTTATAACATGCTATGTTGGCAGCTTACTACCATCATAAGATTCATCAAGAAATTGAAGTTCCTTCTTCTTCCAATGGGCAACAACATATGGTTGTTATAACCAAGGTGTGCCTATTATGACAAAATAGTTCGATTCTCTAACTGGTCGAATACTAATAAAGTTCATAGTAAACAAATCATCATGAATGAAGACCATAACTTTTTTGAGATTTTCAACAGATTTTTTTCTTATTGAATTCTCCAATTTGATTTTTTTTTAGGTTGGCTTTATGTTTTTCAATTCAAGAGTGTGTAGTCTTTTGTATTAAATATTTAAAAAATGAATTGGTAAATGCTCGATCATGATAGTTTTCAATAGTAATATCTATTTCTAGTGCACCAAATCTCCTAGATCCATACTAATAGTAAAACCTTGGATAATTTGATCTTTCACTTCCGTTTTGTTTGGATTAGACTCTTTAGCTCCTTTTGATAATAGTTAGTGTCCCCCAGTAGTTGCTCAAAAGTAAATTTGGGCTTTAAAGACCAATATCACAAACAATTCTTTATATTTTCAAGATTCAAATCCATGATAGCTTTTAGTAATAATATACATGTTATCCCTTCCTTTTCAATGATATTTTCTTCAAAAGTTGACCAGTCTGGATTTCAACTTTTAATAAATTACGAACTTCCTTTACTATGTCTGTAAGGATTGCCTAGTAAAGATCCGACTAGATTTTGATGCATACAACCAAAAGCACACCTGTTGAGCAAAACCACCCAACCGACAGGAAATGGCTAGTCAATACCCTAACCACTTCATCCCCATGCCATGGTGAATGAATGCAAGAGATGAGGGTCTCCTGGCTTCAAGGATTAGAAAATCCAACAGGGAGATGGGCGAGTTTCCATGGTATATATTCTCTCCAAGAGGAGAGAATAATTTCCCTTAGGATCTCCATGCAACCTGAATTAGCAATTGAACTCCTATTCTTACATTATAGCAGTAAAACACCATGCAAGTGCTCCTATGTCCAATTATAGGTTTAGGCTTCGAACAATTGGTTGACCAGAATGCGATGGTGCTTCTTCTTGAATTTGTCCAGATCTGCTCAAGCTAGCTTGGTCTGGTCTGGTGACAGTTATTGTCGGCTTCTCGACTTTTGTAGTTGTAGCTGCAGGTTCTGTAGAAGAAACGTGATGTTTGGAAGATTTCATGCTGCGTAAAATAGGATGAAATGTCACAACATCATTTATCGATGGTTGTTGAAAGTCATAGAATGTATGTTCTTTAAAGATTACATCCCTAGAAACAAATGCTACATTGGTGGATGGATCATAAACTTTATAAGCCTTATGTTCATCAGGATAGCCAATGAAAATGCATTTATTTGACCTTTGGTCCAACTTCTTCCTAAGCTACTTAGGAACGTGAACAAAACATATACAACCAAAGATTTTTAAATGGCTGACACTAGGCTTGTGTCCATGCCATACTTGATAAGAAGTCTTGTTATTAACGACTTTGGTGCTGGATCTGTTTTGTACATAACAGGTTGTGGCAGTAGCTTCTACCCAAAACTTCAAAGGTAAGTGCACTTGATGTAGCATATATCTGGATGAGTTGTTCGGCCAAGTAGTTTGGACCGCAAAGATTATTATGTACAAGATCTAATACATGTTTTGTCTTGATGGAATGTATTCTAGGAAATTTGCTCCTAGAGATGAATGCAAGATTCACAGAATAATGATTTCCTATCTAATGAAAGAGGGAAATACAATCCATCAACTAAATTATTACAATCCATGTGAGAAAGAGATCTTGTATTGGCATGTTCAAAACGACTATGCCATAGTAAAGCATCATCGTTTACATTTTCATGAGAAGTAGTAGCTAAAGCTACACATTCAGTAAACTATTCTCTTTGATAACACTTTAAAAAAATTTATGGAGCAGATGATTGCAACCGACTCAGTCATTGAAAATTACGATGTAGTGATGACTCTATTATCGAGTCTACTTGATGCCTATAAAAATGGGATCATGGCAATTTCGACCCAGCAGCATCTCACTCTATCAAGAGTAATTTCAATGCTACTACAAGAGGAGATCAGAAGAACTGCACCCTCCTCTGGCTTAGAATCAGATCCTCAAGCTCTGTATTAAAAAAAAAAATCAAAAGTTCAGATCAAACAAATCTACAAAGTCAGATTATCCTGACAGGAAACCCAAAAGAAGATCAAAGCTCTACATACTGATGGAGGGGGAGAATTCATGTCCACCAAATTCAAGGAGTTTTGTAAGGCAAACGGAATACAACAACAATACACAACCAGCTACTTACCTTAGTCCAATGGTGTAGCAGAAAGGAAGAATCGGACACTTATCGAAAGTGCCAAGAGCATGCTGGCCCATGCCTCTCTTCCAAATTTTTTTTGGGCAAAAGCTGTTACTAAATCCACCTATCTACAAAATCGATCCATTACAAAAGCCTTGAACGACAAAACCATTTATGAGGTATGGACATGATCGAAACCATCACTCAAGCATACTCGAGTGTTTGGATGCATAGCTTACGCTCAGATCCCTTCTGATCTAAGAAAGAAACTGGACGACACAAGCAGAAAATTGATTTTCATCGGCTATTCCCCATATCACAAGGCATACAAGCTCTACAATCTAGACACCCAAAAGGTATACACCACTAGAGATGTCATTTTTGTGGAAGATCCAACCACAAGGAAAAAGCTCGAGAAATTTTTGATCCAAGTATTGAAGAAATTTTTGATCAATGTATCGAAAATAGCTCCATGATCGAAAAATAGAAAATTGACATTGACTAAAAAAAATGAGTCAAAACCTCAATCAATTAAATCATATCAAAGAATCAAAGTTCAAGACAGAAAAGGAGGAAATGGAGCAATATTTGTTTCACTCCATCATTGGCTCACTAATGTATGCAATAATATGCACTCGACCTGAACTTGCATACTCGATCAGTTCACTTAGCTAGTTCCTATCAAATCCATGGCCAACACATTGGAAAGTGCTCATGAAGGTTATGAAATATGTCCAAGCAGCGAAGCATATTAGCATCTGTTATGGAGGCAGCCAATCTGCCAATATTCTCGAAGGTTACACATATGTAGATTGGGCAAGAGATATCGATACCAGAAGATTGACTTCTGGATTTATATTCATGGTATTATGATAAGATCTCTATGTTTGCTAGCTTAGCACTTGATTAACAATGTATGTGGATGATTTTTTATGTACACAACCTTCTCTACGACGGTTTGACATTGCTTAGATGTTTGCATGCTAGTATTACATAACTACAAGCTTAACATCGATGTTTATAGCTCCAACAATAATGGTTTTTTCTATGAGTTGATGCTAGAATTAGTTGTGGTTAGAGATAATCATTATGGTCATTGCTTGAGAAATATTTTTTCAAGTCCAATAGTAATTGCATGAGTTTACATGTAGCATGAGATTTCAAAACATCCAAAAAAAAAAAGAGATTTTAGCCAATAATTCTTGGTTTGTGCTCAAATTTGTATGGTTATGTGTTTGATGGTATTTTGAAAATGTAGAGCCTATGATGAGATTTTGTGGAGTGGTTAGAACCTTAATGATATGTACATGTAGATATTTGGAGTGTAGGAAGCAAAACACTATACTTTGAGTCCAATCATGAGACTAGGACTGATTGTGCATATGATGGGGCACTCGATGGGACACACGTTTCGTTAATTAAAACCTTAGCCATGCATGGGTTGCCATAGAAAATCCTATATGTACAGTGTTTGTTATGGTTTTTTTTTAAATACAATTTTGATATATGGAGTTTCCATTCGAGAGTGCTTGTTGAGTTGATTTTGTCTATGACGTGGTTCTTTGAGATGTGAATTTCATCTTAGTGTCAGAGTTTGACAGAGTTTGGCATAGAACATAGCTGCCATTCAGGAGAGCTTTGGAATTATGGTTTTCTGAGAGTTCCAAAATTGTCACAACCAATAAGCAAAAATTGGAATTGAAAAAGAAATATGACGCCTTTGCCACTTTTACCAAAAACACAAGAAGATCAAGATCTTGTGATCTAATAGTGGAGAGGAGTACACAAGCCCACATATCCTCCACAAAGCAATGGTGTAGTTGAGCTCAAGAATCACACGATCATGGAGAGTGCTAGATCTGTGGTTGTTGAAATGACTACCAAAGGGCTTTTGGTTTGAAGCTTTAAACACTACAGTTTATCTCCAGAATAGGAGTCTGTACCCAAGAAAATTCATGAAAAGACATATATGAAAAAGAAGCCAAAAGTGAGCCATTTGTGATTTTTTGGATGTAAGGCCTTTGTTCACATTTCTAAAGAAGATAGAGACAAATTTGACATAAAATTATTGAAGTGTATCTTCTTAGGCTATGATGATCGTGTGAAGGTTTTCAGGTGCTTTTTTCCCTTGGAGAGAAAAATGCACGTTAGTCATGATGTTATCTTTGATGAATCCATGATGTACAAAGATGAGGATGCTGAAATAGTGACACATTAGGTAATAAGGATGATGTTGTTAGGAAGTGGAAGTGGTAAGAGTGAAAGTATAAAACATTAGATTTGTTGCAAGTATTGTCTCGGAGTGAAAGTGTGTCAGAAAAGACATGAGGTAGGAATAACTCAAGTCAAGCATTCCATGGAATTGTTGCACATGTCTAGATACATGATAGTAAGCATGGTAATGTGAGAAGAGCCAAAAGAAAGCTGAACACACCTATCGAGCTAGGTAAAAAGGTTTCCAAGCTTGATGAGTCACAGCTGTGAGAAATTGTCAACTAGTTTGATATTTTGGCCATATTTGTTTATTTGGCAATTGAAGCCAATTTACATTTTAGACTTAGAGATAGTCATTTAAAAGTTATTTTAGTTCAAATGTTTTTGAATTACCAGTTTTAGAAAGTGAGGGAAAGTAGGAGGTCGAGTTTGGATGATCCAAATTTAAATATCTTGTTCATTGAATCTAGTCCACATTAATAGTAGGGTTTTTGTTATGTAGGGGAACCAAGCTCATTAATGATGCATGGACCTCCTATGAAAAGATGTAAACGCGTGGGAGAAAAGATTCTTCTCTCTCTCATCTCATTTCATGCTTATACATGAGTTCTCTTGGGTTCATCTATCCATTGGTGCACTGTATTGATGATATCTTGCAATCTTGTGTGTAGAATGCTCATATTTGGTTATATTCAAATCCACACCTGTGAAATATAGTAGCTTACTATTTTTGTACAAAAAACTTCATGTTATCATAATTTTGATGTTTGACCAGTATCTTAGTGAGTTTGTATCTCTTTCATTAAGTAGATATTGATTTTCTATAATGCAAATGGTGTAGAGTGTGTTGTCTTCCACACCAAAGATCAATAGGTGATTTTGGATCTTAGTGATTCACAAAATCTTCACATGGTATCAGAGCTTGTGTTGCAGGTTATGAAAGGATCAACCACATTTATCAAAAATTTGGAGGAGATACCAATGCTAGAGTGTGCTAGATTGATTTCTACTCAAAAATCAAGCAGTTTGCATATATATGTAGAATTGGTTTTTTGTAGGCCAAAGCTCAATTTAGGTTTATGAACTTGAAGAATTCTGATTTTGCACTTGTCTTACTAGATTTGGCCAATTTTTGATGCATTAGGAAAGCTTCATTAGAGGCTACAAGATTCTATATCAAGAATGTTGCAATTGCATGTAGGAATTTGAAGATTCAATTTTTTGTGATTTTTTTAAAATCCTATTTTTGATTGGATCTCTATTTTTTGAGATTTTTGGACTTCAATAGAGTGTGTTTCGATCTTAGGAAGTGGCAAGATTCATTAGAGTGTTGGTAGATCATAGGTAGATCAAGATTCTTCGTTCTACGTGTTGATTTGGTAGTTATAAGTGCTAGAAGAGAATTGAGAGGTTCCATATCTTTGTGATTTCTTTTTGGAAACATTTGATGTCTTTCAAAAGACTGCTTTGTGCATTGGAACAAGTAGAAAGAGAAAGATCATGTCATTTTTTTTACTGCAACATGGCTACATAAAGTGGATTCATGTTGGAAGGCAATGATAGGCTTACCTCATTCAACTACTCTACATGGAAGGTGAGAATGGAATCACTTATTGAAATGCATGAGTTGATGGATATTGTTGTACGGTTGGAGGAGAGACCCTTGGTTCAACAAGATCAAGTGAGATATGACAAGAGATTAAAGAAAGCTCTACACATGATCAAGATGAATATTACCAGTGAGAGCTACTCAAGGAGATTGGTAAGTGCAATTCATCTCTAGAGGCTTGGTAAGTTTTGAAAAAGCTTTATGAATCCAAGTCTAATCTAGAGTGTTGACTCTAATAAGACCAAGTCTACATGTTTGAGTTCTATTGTTGGAGATATTGATCCATGGTGGATTGATACTGGAGCAAGCTCACACAAGACATTTTGCAAGGAGTATTTCACTTCTTTGTTGGCATATGGAGATGACAAGAGGGTGATCTATACAACCAATGATGTGATTGTGCAATCAAAGGGATTGGCACAATTCCTATTTCTCTCTCTACAAATAGGAATGTCCATTGAAGGATGTATTATTCATTCCAAGTATTATTAAGAACCTACTTATTGTGAGTCAATCGCTAAGAAAAGGTCGTTAATTGGAGTTTGATGGAAAAGCTTGTATGATCAAAAGGAAGGATGTCTTGATGCAAAAGGTAAGAGGCAAGCGAAGTTATTTTAACTAGATGCTTGTGTTATTGCTAACCAAGTTGGATGTGTGGCAAGTGAGCAAATATCCATGCAAGAGGTTTGGAATAAGAGGATGGGGCATCTCAACTTCAAAGCATTGGAGGTAATGGCTAGAAAGCAAGTTGTGATTGGCCTTCCAAGTTCCTTAACTAGCATCAATCATGTTTGTGAGTCTTGTGCTTTGTCAAAGTCACATAGACTACCTTATACTAGATCTAAATCTAGATCTACAATGCCTTTTCAAATTGTACATTCGGATATTCATGGAATTAATACAATTAGCAATAGTGGAGCTAAGATGTATGTAGCTTTCATTGATGATTTTAGTAGATATTGTTGGGTATATCCATTAAAGAGCAAAGATAAAATGTATGATGTCTTTGTGAAGTTGAAGATTTCAAGGGAGAGCCAATTTTCCACAAAGATCAAGTGCTTGAGGAGTGACAATGATGGTGAGTATATCTCAACCAAGTTCAAAGCCTGTTGTGATGAGCATGGGATTAAGAGGGAGTACACAACTCCAAGGGCACCTCAACAAAATGGAGTGGACGAGAGGAAGAATAGGACCTTATGTGAAGGCGCTAGAGCTATGAGGTTAAGTGCAAATCTTCCTAAACCATTTTGGAATCAAGCCTTGTTGTGTGTTAACTTTCTATGCAATAGGTGGCCAGGTGCTATATTGGATGGAAGAACACCTTTGAGATGCTATTCAAGAGGAGACCGAGTGTCAAGTTTTTTAGAGCTTAGGATGCACTTGCTATGTCAATATAACTTTTGATGATAGGACAAAGAAGGATCCATCTTCAAGGAAAGGTATATTTGTTGGATATAGTGAGGTGAGTAAAGCCTACAAGGTTTACATTCCTACTACTAACAAAGTGATTGTTGGTAGAGATTTCATTTTTGATGAGGGGAACATTCCAAAAGTATCTTCAAGTATTATTGATGATGATGTAGATGGATCTAACATTCTTGATGATGATGTTATGGATTCTACTTTGGAAGGTGATGATGAAGAACCATCATCAAGTCAAAAGCCAAGGAGGACATCAAGGCAAAGGCAAACACCTGCAAGGCTCTTAACCTACATGTGTAGATGAAGCAAGGAACAAAGAGGAGTGGATCCAAGAAATGGATCTTGAGTATCAAGCTATAATGAAGAATGGAGTTATCTAAGGACAAGAAAGCTATTGGATGCTATTGGACAAGAAAGACATTCCTACTACTAATAAAATGATTATTGGTAGAGATTTCATGTTTTATGAGAGGAACATTCTAAAAGTGTCTTCAAGTAATGATGGTGTGGATGGATCTAAAAATCTTGATTTTGATGTTATGGATCCTACTTTAGATGGTGATGATGAAGGACCTTCATCGAGTCAAAAGTCAAGCAGAACATCAAGGGAAACACAAACACCTTCAAGGCTCACATATGATGAGAAAGGTAAGCAAGTAGTTGTTGGAACAAACTATGCTTTCCTAACCTCTTTTGATGAACCTACATGTGTAGATGAAGCAAGGAACAAAGAGGCATGGATCCAAGCAATGAATCTTGAGTATCGGGCTCTCATGAAGAACAATACATGGAGATTGGTGGAATTACCTAAGGACAAGAAAGCTATTGGATGCAAATGGATTTTCAAGATGCAGACTAACCAAGATGGATCTATCAATAAGCATAAGGCAAGGTTGGTGGTCAAGGGATATGCACAAGAACATGGTATTGACTATGATGAGACCTTTGCACCCATGGCAAAGATGGTAAGCACTCGAGTCATCATCTCTCTTGCTACTCTTTTTGGATGGGATCTATGGAAAATGGACATTAAAAATCCATTCTTGAATGGTGATCTTGAGGAGGAAGTGTACATGGAGCAATCTGAGAGCTGCTTTTCATCTACAAAGCCAAATCATGTGTGTCTTCTAGAAAAGAGTTTGTATGGTCTGAAGCAAGCAACAAGGAGTTGGTATGCCAAGATTAACACATTTTTACTCTCTCAAATGTTTTTTATGAGTGAGTATGATCATTCATTATATTTTAGATTTGTTGGAAATGATATTATTATCTTGCTAATCTATGTGGATGATATCATTTTGAGTGGTGGAAACAATCAAGATGTCGATATCAAAAGTGCTCTCAAGAAGGAGTTTGAGGTGCATGATCTTGGTCATTTGCATTGAATTTTAGGAATATAAGTGATCTTCTCAATCTACTTTCATTTGTCAAGAGAAGTATGCTAATTCTATTCTAAAAAGATTTCATAAGGTAGATGCAAAGCCTTGTGATACACCTATGGAGTCAAATGTAAAGCTAACTATAAGAGGTAATGAAAGATCCTTCGAGGACATTACTCTGTATAGAAAGCTAGTTGGTTCACTTATATATCTAACCATGACAAGACAAGATCTAAGCTATTGTGTTGGTAGATTAAGCCAATTTATGCAAGATCCTAGTGAGGAGCATTGAAAGCTAGGAAAAAGAGTTTTGAGATACATCATGGGAACTCAAGAATTTGGCATATTGTATGAGGGATCATCATGTAACTTGCTTAGATTTTCAGATTCAGACTTTGCTGGAGATCAAATGGATAGGAAATCCATAAGTGCGCATTTTATTTTCATAGGTTATGGAGCTATATCATGGCTGTCAAAGAAACAAGCCACTATCTCATTCTCATCTAGTGAGGCCGAGTACAAATCCCTTACTCATTGCACAAAAGAGATGGTATGGATCAAGAGGATGTTCAAGGATCTTCACTTGCTAGATTTTTCAAAGAGCCCAATCATCTTTAGTGACAACCTATCAGCCCAGAAGTTGGCAAGCAATCCTATATTTCATTGTAGGAACAAGTATATTGAGGTTGCATATCACTTTGTGAGGGAGGAAGTCATGGCAAAGGAGGTGGAGCTTCAACATGTCTCTTCAAGAGAGAGTGTAGCTGATATCTTCACCAAGCATTGGGAAAAGACTTGTTTACAAAGCATAGGACTTCACTTGGAATATTCTTAAAGTCTATGCTAAAACTAGTTGAAGAGGGAGCGTGAGAAATTGTCAACTAATTTGATAATTGTAAAAAAAAGTCTTTGATGCTTTTTGAAGTAGTCTAGCTTTGCTCTCTTGCCTTAGGATGGTTTGGATCTTATGAGTATGCTTTGAGTTCTACAAGGAGCTCAAGGAGACCAACCAAGCCTAGTGATGGCAAGAGCTGTTAGCAACTATCTCTTGCCCTCACCTTCCTTCTTAGCATGTATAGAAAGGTATTAGAAATCATCTTGAGAAGCCTTAAGCCAAGTATGTAGGTTTCTCCTTCTGTTAAGCCTTGGAAGTCAAAGAGGCCAATAGCAATGAAGGGTACGGTGCCCACAAATAGCCAAGAGTAGGACTTAGGAAATACATAACCATCCATCAAGTTTGCATTAGCTTAGCGGATTTTGGATTAATATATTGTTTTAAATCCTCCGAAAGAAAGTAACTTAGGCAATTGTAGAGATAGCCTATGACAACTCCCTCTTTTTCTATCATAATGATTAGTATTGGATTTATTCCTTCTCTCCCTAAATCCCATTATTAATCTAGATTTATTGATGTTGTTTCATATTTACTCATTTTGTCACACAATTTGCAAAAATACACGAGAATTGAAGACATGTATCTATGCAACACTTGAACTATCAAAGACAATCAAATTATTGAGGAAGGCCAAACTCTCGAAGGAGTATCAAGTGTCGACTATCGACAGGTGCTCGAATGTTCGATTCAAACAACTATCGAATCGAACATTTGAAACCTTGTCACACTCAACGCCAAGCCTATGAGACTTTGACTCAAATCAACAAACCGTCGACTGTCTTGCTAACTTGGTACCACTCTAAATAAAGCTAGTCAACTATACTATCTAGTTACTACATTGTGCAACTTTGTTGACAATGACAGCAACCACAATCACCACCTGTTCAAATAGCGACATCCACGACTATCACTCACTTGGAATAGGGACAACCATAATCACCACCAAGATCCACCTCAGATAGCAAAGCTCAATGTCTTTATGCATTTGTATATATGTCTATAATAATCTCAAGTTGAATATCAAGCAAACAAGCATTCAAAATCTAATGATCATTGTAATTAACCAGTAGACGCAGTAGATGTTATCACATCGATTCATACGAAGAGTTAGAATAAGCTACCAATTAATCTTCGAATCATCGAAGTTGTTACAGAATTAAGAGCTAGTTTCGAGTACACAGTTACTACCGCAATTGTCTTGTGCTAGTAGTTTCACTTGACTTGTATTCTTAACTTCATGAATTAATTCATTGTCTAATTGCATTCAAATTATGTCAGTTTGAATATACATGCTACTCTAATATCATTCTGTTTGATTCTGCTCTCTTGTAGATTTGTCTAATGTTTTGTCTGGTTCTGCTCTCTTATAGATTTTTTTTGAACTGTTTGACATTCATTATTGCAACTAACAGTCATTTGACTTTGTGTTTGTCTACGTAATTGATCTTATTGATTCTAACGACTTCCAGGTTAGAATCAAGTAGAATCAACTGAGTCATTCGACTCAACACTCTGATTCAATTTGATAGGCGTAGCACATGCATTGAGGAATTCGCTTTGTCCAAATTCCCAACATTTTTCACTTTTAGATCACATTCTTCCCATAGGATTGATCCCTTACCACAACATGATACTCACCAATGGATAGGTTTTACCTTTATTTTATAGAGGAAAACAATTTATCTGTTTTATATCTCAAAGGGTAAGACAAAGAGGCGACAAAGAGGCAACATAGAATTCTAGTGTCATTGTAGTTGAGTAGGAAAAAAATACATGTTTTCAAAGGTGTTTTTATTGTTTTTGCTACTACTTTTAGTTATTAATCTTCATTATTAGTGTTCACATTATGTGTACTGTTTGCTTTCTTAATTAATTTGGTCAATATTATTGTTTTTCTCAAGTCTAGGCGCATTTAGTGTGAGCTTTCTATCTATATTGTGAGCCAATTTAAATTACTCACATTAGACATATAAATAGATTGCATCTTCATGTAACATTTTTTTTTGAAGAGAGTTTTCAATTATGACTAGATAATTGGATTCATAGAGTTTATTTTGAGCTTGTTGATATTCACACGTGTAATTGTGAGCCTTGGTCTTGATGAAACTCGAATAGAAGTTACTCTACGCCAAGGAATCCAAGTGTGAATGCTTTAAGCATGAGCTGGTCTATCTCAGTCATAAGATCATAGCTTATGGGATTAAGATTGATGAGAATAAAATCAAGATAGTGGTTAATTGGACGATTCCGCAAACGATTAAGCAAGTTAAATCATTTTTTAAATTTACAGTTTGCTTTCATAGATTTATTGAGTATTATGCTAAAGTAGTAGCACCGCTCAATAATATGACAAAAGATATTGTTAACAAAAAGAAAAAGAGATAAATCTAGTTCGCCTATTGTATGGAATGAGAAACTGAATCAGAGTTTTGTGAAGCTTAGTACTTTGATTGTTTCGGCTCCCATTTTACAGATTGGAGATTCATAATTACCTTACATCATGAAAATGGACGCAACTGATTTTGTAATTGGAGTAGTTGTATTACAGAATGATAGGCAACAAAAAATTCATTGGTCCTCAGTTGCATTATACTATGCAGGAAAAGAAATTGTTTGTAGTTAACCATGCACTTAAGACCTAGAGACACTACTTGTCTGGTAAGTTTATAGTGTATTCAGATCACCAGCCTCTTAAGTACTTTGTAATCAACTAATCTTTGGGGTAGGAAAGC
This sequence comes from Diphasiastrum complanatum, assembly GCA_029204225.1. Lineage (NCBI taxonomy): Eukaryota > Viridiplantae > Streptophyta > Lycopodiopsida > Lycopodiales > Lycopodiaceae > Diphasiastrum > Diphasiastrum complanatum. Next base: position 13,606,618 of record CM055095.1, on the reverse strand, counting down.
CCAATGGGCCAAGTTGATGCAAGAATTCGATCATGAAATCCATTATATAATAGCCATCTCGAATCAAGTTGTGGATGCTCTTAGTCGGATTGGTGAACTGAACTAGTTGTCATTCACCCATATTTCTACGGATCTATATCTTTCGATGAGAGGAAAATATAAAACACCCTCTCATTATGGTCTCATTTGAAAAAAATGAGGACATTGTTGAGACAAGTTCACAGGAGTCGCAGCTAACAACGAAAGATAAGATGATCGTGAAACAAGTTGTCATCTGAGATGGATTGCTATTTTGGAATGGGAAGGTTTGTGTACCAGGGGATGATGTGTTTAAATGCAGATTTCTATTTGAATGTCATGACAGCTTGTGCAGGACATCTCGATATACACATGAATCTTGACTTGGTTAAAAGAGAGTTTTATTGACCAAAACTCAAGCCGTATGTCGAGTCATACGTAATTAAATGCAAGCCATGTAGACTAGCTAAGGCTAAATGCCTTTAGAAATCCAACGACTTCTATTTGGGTAGTAGTGGACAAGTTAACTAACTTAGTTGCATTCATACCAGTTAAGTCAACTATTAAGGCTTCTAAATTAGCCTAGATATTTGTTGAGAGATTATTTTGGTTGTATGGACTGTTAAGATACATTGTTAGTGATAGATATCCTAAGTTCATAGATCACTTTTGATCACCAATATTCCATAGACTAGAAACTTCTCTTAGTTCTTATGATCATCCTGAATCAAATGGCCAGATTTCAAGAACTAATCAGACTATGGAAGAATTGTTGAGGACATATGTTTCTCATAGGCAATCTCATTGGAAAGATTACATTCCTCTTATTGAGTTTACATACAATAGTAGAAAGCATTTTGCTACTAGTACACTCCTTTTATGCTTATGTACGGTTTTCAACCTAGATCTCCTATTAATGTGGAGATGAAATCTATTAAGATTCAGAATGTTGTAGATTTCTTGCATGATATGCAAGTGGCTAAGGATAATATCTGTAGTGCTCAGGATAGAACTAAGCACTATGCATCTTAAGAAATCTCCTAGAGAGTTTGAAGTTGATGATTGGGTATATCTTGGAATCTCAAAAGATTATCGGACATTACATACTGAAAAGCATTATAAACTGTCTACCTGATTTTGTGGACTGTTTAGAATTGTATAGAAAATTGGTTCTTTAGATTACGAACTAGATCTTCAAGAAAAGTCTATTGTAGACCCATTATTTCATGTGAACTGGTTAAGATTAAGTTTACATGAAGGTGATACAGTTGGATCTGACGAGAATTTATCCATTTATTGCTTTATGTACCTTTGGAGCCTGAGAGTACTTAGAACCAAAGATAAACAATTGAAAAATCATTCTAGCTTGTAATCTATTTTGATTGATGAGCAATGAAGATAAGACATATCACCATTTCTAAGATCCATTTGGATCTAAATAAATTAAAAAAAACACAAAAATCATTTATTTTCTATTATTTGGTGACAACAGAGGGAATCTTCATCAAACATTGATAACTTTTTATTCCTTTGCAACTAACCTTCATCCACTTGCAGACAGAACCACCGTGATGTAGTGAAGATATAGTTTGAATACGAGAAAGGTTACTTCCCATCCATTGTTCAGAAATTCAAGAAAAACAATGAAAATTTTTCAAAAATCATAAAAATCGTTGCCAGTCGTTCTTCCATCTCAGTACCATCAATGCCATCACAATATTCATTTTTTTTTATATCATTTCCATCAGTGTATTCATCTCCATCTCTGTCAGCTAAACTTTCATCCTTCTGTATATCATTACATTCATCTATTTTTTTCATCCATCATTATCCTAAAATAACATCCATTTGTCATAGTTTATTCATATGCCTTGCTCTCTATCTTTTTAAATTGTCCTTGATTTTTTTTTATCTCTCAATCTTTGATTTGCTTCTTTTCTTCTCTTGCTTTCCAAAATAAATAAATCAAAATCAAAATCAAAATAAAAACAAGTGGAGATACCACGATTGTGCAACCTTTGAAGCAACCTCTTACATCACGACTATACTGCATTTCAGCCATGACTACCGAGTTTGTGAGATTAGCTTCATTTAAGATGTTTCTTGATGAGACAGTTCAGCAATACACTAGACAACTGTACAATATGGAGAAAGATAATGATGTATTGAGTCCAGAGACCATAATGCAGAACTATTATATCGGACTACTTGACAAGATCAGATTTGGTATGAAGAAGTTCGCATCCTACACTTCATTGGCACAAATATGTCAAGATGATGTTATTATGGAGAATCTTATCTTGAAGAAGAGGGTAGATCACTCATGTCCAAATGCAAAATTCTCGGATGGGGAATTAGAAAAATTTGAATGTTCTAGCAGACAAGGGAGGAAGGCTATGAATCATTTGGGAGTGCAATAGAGTCAAGCGGATTAGGTGCAACAAGTGACCACGAATCCTTCAAATTTTGGCTGTCATCAAACTCTGGCTTGCAAACGAAAGTTTCTTGAGAAAGACCAATGTACCTACTGCTTTGAGTATCATCCAAGTACATGATGTCCAATCAACAATATGTGATTCTTACATAGATAAAATGTGGAGCCAAAAGTTCGACAGCAAGATCCAAGGTTTCAAAGGTCAAAAGTAGAATCAAGCTAACAAGGAGCTCACCAGACAGATGGGTGTCAAATTGATTCATCTAAATCACAAGTTTCTCCAACAAAAGTGGCAAAGAGGAAGTATTGGTCATATTATTTTGCATGTCACCGAACTCATTAGAGGACAATAATAGCTTATTAGTTTATTTTGTAAAAGATCCTAAGGGACATCCATTACTTGTATACGCTTATAAACTCAAAGGGGATGATATACGACACATTATACGATGCTTTGGATGCGGATGAAGACATCACCGAGCCGAATGTCCACATCGAGGTGATCCATCAACATTAGAACTTTGGTGTGAACATGTTGTGGGCATTTCTTGTACTTAAATAGATAAGTGGGTCCTTCCACTCAAAATATTGTTGGCCAAGCCTTACCTAGTGATACAGTTAGAATAATAAGTGCAAGGCACTAGCTTCCTACATGTATAAGCCCAACCCAATGAGCACATTAATTAAATAGTTTAAGTTGTGTTCTAGTGACTTGGGCCTTAGGTGCAAATAACATAAGGTAAAGGCCAAAGTCTAAGTTACAAGGTTGAGTCAAAGTCAAATGGTGGTAGGTCGGGTGCTCTCTCTCTCTCTCTCTCTCTCTCTCTCTCTCTCTCTCTCTCTCTCTCTCTCTCTCTCTCTCTCTCTCTCTCTCTCTCTCTCTCTCTCTCTCTCTCTCTCTCTCTCTCTCTATTCTCTTTTCATGCTATGTAGGTGAAGGTGAGGTTGTCACTTCTAGCGACGAACCTCTATACTACGAAGATGACACAACAATGGCGTCGTTGCTAGAGAGTGCCACACACTCGTTTTGCCGCATAGCACCGTCTCTTTTTCTCTTCTACACTTTCATTTTCACCAAAAAAAACTCAGATTTTGTGGGTTAAAAAGTAGGGAGGCTTAGTGTTGGACTTGCCATTTTTTGTAATTTTTGTTTGAAAGTTTTGTGGAGAGAGATTTTAGGGTGGGAGGTTCAGTTCCAAGCACCCAATCCCTTCCACAAATCCCAAAAAAAAAAGAAAAAACCAAATGACACCAAAAAAACGTTCTATTTTTGGAGGGAAAAGGGAGTCAAAATCTCATCAGATTTTGATTTCTCAAAAACTAGAGAGAACTAATCTTCGCATGACTAGCAGCAGCTCCATGGTACTGTCCCAGATCTGCATTGAAGCCTACAAAGATTGCATCCCAACAGATTTTGAAAAATAGAGAAAAAAATATAAAATCCAAAAATCCCTTGTAAAAACTCAAAAAAAAATAAAAAATCAAAATTAACCATTGTAGAGTTCTTTGAAGTTCCATCTCATTGAGACAAGGACACAGAGAAGTCTGCGAACGTTAGATCTCAAAAGAATTTCTCCTACGAAGGTTTCCAAGATCAAAAAGACAAAAAATGAACGCTGAACCTTCTCAGACAGCAAAATTTTGAGTTCCTGTGGTAAGTAACATTTGCAGAGAATTATCTAGCTCCATCTCATTGAGATAGTAACACAAAAGAGTCTACAGAGGTTAGTTTCCAAAAAATCTCAAAATTTTGTCAAAAAAATGCACTTTTCTCATGATTTTTTGAGTTTCTTTGGGAAGTAACTTTTACAAGTACATACTAGCTTACTAAGGTTAGTTCCTAGAAAATCTCAAAATTTTACAAAAAACCAACAAAATTATACACTTTTTTCATGATTTTTTGAGTCTCTTTGGGAAGTAGCTTTTGCAACTTTGTAAGGAGGTGGATCTGACTTAGATACAAGTACATACCAGCTTGAGAAGGTTAGTTCCAAGAAAATCTCATAATTTTACAAACACCAAAAAATCCACTTTTTTCATGATTTTTTGAGTTTCTTTGGGAAGTAGCTCTTGTAGCTTTGTGAGGCAGTGGATATAACTCAGATACAAGTACATACTAGCTTGCAAAGGTTAGTTCCCAGAAAATCTCAAAATCTTGCCAAAAAGCCCCAAAAAAATGTAATTTCTTCATGATTTTTTGAGTTTCTTTGGGATGTAACTCTCACATCTTTGTAAGGTGTGGATCTGACTTAGATACAAGTACATACCATACTACAAAGGTAAGTTCCCATCAAATCTCAAAATTTTACAAAAAAACACCAAAAGAAGACACTTTTTTCATGAGTTTTTAAGATATGCCAGGAAGTAACTCTTGCAAAGAGTTTATAGTTAGATCTAACCTAGATCTGGCTACTGTGAAATTTTCCAATGGACAGATTTAGAAATATCTAAGAAAAAGTGCTGAAAAAAACAAGTGGGACACCATAGTTGTACAACCCTTGAAGCAATTCCGTACATCACAAGAATACTGCATTCTAGCCATGACTACCAAGTTTGTGAGATTAGCTGCATTTCAGATGTGTCTTGATGAGACAGTTCACCAATACACCAGGCGAATGTTCGATATGGTAAGAGATGTTGATCTATTGAGTCCAGAGACCATAATGCAGAACTTCTATTTTGGATTACTGGACAACCTCAAGTCTAGTATGAAGAAATTCGCATCTATCAAGATGCGGTCATTATGGAAAATCTTGTCATGAAGAAGAGAGTAAATCACTCCTATCCAAACATATCGGATGAGGAATCAAAAAAGTTTGAAAGTTCAATGCTAGTCGAGCATACAAGGGAGGAAGGCTATGAATCATCCGGGAGTGCAACAGATTCAAGCGGATCGAGTGCAGCAGAAGACCAAGAACCTTGCAGTTTAACCTGTCCTCAAGCTTATGCTCACACGGTCAAGTTTATTGAGAAAGACCAATGTACATACTACTTCCATCACCCTTAGCAGGCGTGGAGTTTGATATTTCCTGGATATTCGAACGATAATTTTCCATTTCGTGGGGGGAAACAGATGAATTTTGTTGCACAAAAATAGTACACAATGCGTAACTTTTATCAAGTGACAAAGAACGCTCAAAAAAGTCTGCGTGAGTTGGACACTCTCTCTCTCTCTCTCTCTCTCTCTCTCTCTCTCTCTCTCTCTCTCTCTCTCTCTCTCTCTCTCTCTCTCTCTCTCTCTCTCTCTCTCTCTCTCTCTCTCTCTCTCTCTCTCTCTCTCTCTCTCTCTCTCCACACACACACACACACGGTCTTATTTATACTTGTGCAGGTGGTTGTTGAATTCAATCCCCGCAACCCTAAAAAAGAAAAGAATCGAGAACTTTTGAATTTTAAAGATTTTGTCGATTCAAAAGGTTTGCCACGTTGATATTGTTTCGTGGGTTCAATGTGGTGCGAAATCCAGTTCAACAATAACAATTATATTACCTTTTTGGAACAATTGAAGTGCATTAAAAAGCCACATATTGGAATCTTTTCTTTTTTATTCGTGGCTCATAGATGTCCAATCAAGAATCCATGCTTATTACAAGGATTTGATACAAAGCAGCAAGTTCGACAGCAAGATCCAAGCATTCAGCGATCAGAAACAGGATAAAGCCAACAAGGAGCTCTATCGAAGGTGAATGTCAGAGTGATCCATCTAAATCATGAGTTTCTTCAACAACTAGGGGCAAGGTGGAAGTATTGGTCATATCATCTTGCATGTCTTCGAACTCCAAAGAACACCACAATAGCCTACCAGTTTGTTTTGTGAAAAATTCGAAGGGGAATCTATTACCAGTATAAGCCTATCAACTTAGAGATGATGGCAGATTGCACTCGGTAAGATGCTATGGATGTGGAGAAAAACATCGTCGAGTCGAATGTCCACATCGAGGGGATCCATCAACATTTGAACCTTGTTGTGCACAATGCGGAATTAATCATCCATGTTGAGATTTCCCGATGAGAAATTCACAAATAGCCAGGAGGCATTTGGCTTATGTTGATCGACATGCACCTGTGTAGACCAATCCACCTACAGACAAAATGCACTACAAACAGAAAATCCTAGTGCCACCTGGTTATGAAACGAGTGAGGAAGAAGACAATTCGACAAAAGTTCCAAGGTACGCAGACACATCCCGGGCATAAAGATAACATCATCACAGAAAATAGAGCTGGTAGAATCTATCAAGCCAATGATAGTTGAGGAAGTCAAGAAACTGGCAAGCGAGGAAGTCTGGTAGGTTTTATTAGGGCTTTTGACACAATCAATGCAAAATTTCTTAGTGATGAATTACAAGGGAAACTAATGTCAGTAGAGTGACTTGAAGGCAGCTCAGCTAAAGATCCAAGAAAAAGTGCAATCACGCAACCTTCAAACGGGAAGAGCAATGACAAAGGGAAGATTAAGATTGATGAGTGCCCTTCGACGAGCAAGCTTCAACCAAAGTCTAATTGTTCCACAATACAACAGACCACTAAAACACTGCCAAATCCTAGTTTACTATCCATTCTCAAAAGGCCAAATATAGGGAATCCAAGTACAAATAGGCCTCCAGTCCACCAAGAGCCAGCACTTCAAGTATCAAGGCCTTGTTCTCAAGCGATACTATTGACTGTTGAAGAAAGTCTTCAAGTGTGGACTTATCATGAGCATTTGGATAGACCAAGCAGTCAACAAACCATGTCATGTCCGCAGTACCAATTGAGTGAACACATGACAATACCATTGGGAGTAGTAGTGCCGATCTATCAGGTTCAATATCAACCATCCTTACCATGGAATCCTTTGATGGATGGTGTTGACTACCCAATTGTCGATGACCAAGGCTATTCAGAATGGCCACCAGAACCATATGGGTATTATTGAAAATCTAGCAAGTCCAAGTTCTTGATGCTCGTCGTCATTCAATAAAGCCTCAGGTTTTACGTAAGCGAACATTGTCCACGCTTTTCCTGAAGCATCCATGTGCTCCCAATAAATGGGCAAACAACAACGCTCCTCCATGACAATTGCAGCCGAGTGCCAAGGAACCGATGCTCCTTTTAGGCCGAGGACCATGTTGTGGGTATTTCGTGTACATAAATAATTAAGTGGGTCCCACCACTCAAAATATTGTTGGCTAAGCCTTACCTAGTGGGCCCCGCCATAGTACAGTGTATAGTTAGAATTATAAGTGCAAGGCACTGGCTTCCTACGTGTATAAGCCCAGCCCAATGAGCACATTAATTAAATAGTTTAAGTTTTTTTCTAGTGACTTGGGCCTTAGGTGCAAATAAAATAAGTTAAAGACCAAAGTCTAAGTTACAAGATTGAGTCAAAGTCAAATGGTGGTAGGTGGGGTGTGCTTCTTTGTGCACCATTAGATCTTTTGTGTTTCTTTGAAGGGCTAGGATTTCGATCCTTACCATTTCAAGTAGCCAATAGGATGAATGGGGCAAAGGCCTCCCCAAGAATAAAAGGGCACCATTTGTACTCAATTCACATTCTCAATCCAAGGAGAAAACTTTGCTGGTCTCTCTCTCTCTCTCTCTCTCTCTCTCTCTCTCTCTCTCTCTCTCTCTCTCTCTCTCTCTCTCTCTCTCTCTCTCTTCTCTTTTCATGCTATGCAAGTGAAGGTGAGGTTGCCGCTCCCAGCAACGAACCTCTATACTACGAAGATGACACAACAGGACAATGAGGAGTTAACCATCCATGTCTGGATTGTCCAATGTGGAACCCACAAATAGCTAGGAGACAATTGGCTTATTGTAATTTGACATGCACATGTGTTGTCAAATCCACATGCAGCCATAATGCACTACAAATGAAAAATCTTAGTGCCACCCGGGTATGAAACAAGTGAGGAAGAAGTCAATTTGCCAAAAGTCCCAAAGTATGCAGACACACTGTTATGGCCATATTCGGTTAAGGACCTGGAATAGTCCTAATATGGTAGACCGGCCCTTCGGTATTCAAGATTTTGGTCACGCCATGATTTAATTCCATGTCAAGGCCAGTTTGTGACTAATAACCTTGAGAGGACCCAGACACTTTAATGGAGACATATGGAGTATTGCATGCCTGTGTGACGGATATAGACAAGAGGACTGCATGAAGAGATGAGACATGTTTATAGTTGACCTGCATGGGGGTTGCATGGTTTCATGCACATGACTCTACTCTCTATATAATGAGGTAGGGATTCTCCCGTCAACATATTGGGTTTAGGTTACCAAGTTTTTCTCTTCTCCTCTGGTATGGCTTGGGGGCTAGATCCAGTTTTGATCTAGGATTGGTTGGGCGGTTTGGCTCCATTGTCTCTCCTATTGTGTTCTCCTATCCTCGTCTTAGGGGTTATCCCTTTAGGGTCTTTATATTAGTATCAGAGCTCGACTAAGATGCGGTGCGGTCTTGGATAGGAGTGGAGACAAGCTCTACGTTGGATTGGAAGATCAAAGAGGCTTGGAGTTACATCCCGGTTTGGAGTGCTGAATTCTCAAAGGAGATTTGGAATTGAATTGGTTAATTCTTGGAGCTCTTCAAAATTGTTGGTAATGTGCCTAACGTCATGTTTAATTTTGAAGGAGAAGCTGAGAATTAGTCTTGTGTTCATTCTGAATTTTCTGGTTTTTGAGAAGAATTCCAATTCATGTTTATTGGTTTGCATGTGTGAATCAAGAGGCTTGTTGCTTGTTTTTTGTATACTAATGGAGTTTTTGATGACATGCAAAAGCCCATAATGTTCAGGGTGTTGGATTCAAGTTGGTCTAGCTACGTTTATTGATAGACTGATTCTGAATCGATCTATCCAGCGGAATAAACAGTTCGTGGCTAGAAATTTTGAGTCTAACAAACTACTTGTTGAGGAGTGGTCTGTTTTGTTATACTAATCATACGGTAGTTCAAGAACATAAAATGGAGTTGCTAAATTAATTAGCTCTCTATTAGTTAGAAAATATCGAAGCTGGAACCTCAGCCATCTACCAGGGATTAACTATTCTCTGGAAAAGAATGTTTGTGCAGCTTTTGAGAATCTGAGGAAACGTTCTGGATAGTTAGTGTATGATCATTCCTTCAGATTGATTGAGTTCTCTAACCTTGGTGATTGAGGGTTGTAGGGGAGATGATTTCTGAATTTGCAGAAATCCAGAATGACCACTGATTCTTGTTTTTCGCTCTATTACTGAGGGCTGTGAAAGACAATGAATAAATGAGTAAATGAATAGCGCTCCAGTGGGCAGCAGGATCTAAATCATAGATGATTATGAGAATGGAGATCTTTGTTGTTGATTGTTGAATTCACATGTCCTGCATTAAGACTCGGAGATACTGTTTCCGCCCTCCAGAGAAAAGCCATGAAACATTATGTTTCCAAAATAAAAGACGATAAAGTCTGCTTCTTATCGATGGTGAATCGGGGAGGGGAAACCGTGGTGTAGATGGCTCGTTAATGGAATGTGAAGGGGCGTGATCCAGCCTACTCCTACTCAATAACTCTCCCTCTCTCTCTTTCACGAGGAAGGTTGCGGCTGGAAGCCCTTTTTAAGTGGTGGCCGTTTGGTTTCGGGATTCCCTTGAGCATTTAGGATATGGAGACCTAGGTATTTAGCATAACCTTGAAAGTATGTTACCTTATGCATGTAAGTTTTGCATGAGAAGGGGAGTGACCAGGGGATCTACCCTCATGCAAGGGTTTCAAAATTTAGCAATTTTGAGAATTGAGAATCAGTTGTAAGGATTTTAAATACATGGCAGATGACCATTTGGGTATCAAATTTTTGACTGATTGTAACTTTGATGATGGTTCGAAATGAGATTTTCGAACTCAAGTTACTAGCACCTAGTTAGTGGAATTCTGGATTCTTGGTGCTTAGTTTTCAAAATTTAAACCTTGGTTTAGATATTGTTTTCCGAAATAGGGATTTTCCTAGAAACAATATGCATGTGTATTAAGACCTTATTTGCTAGTTATTTAACTTACATCGACAACTGACGATAAGCCCATAATTGTGTGGATCCTTAGTACCATTGTATTCGTGGTCAGACAGCATTAATCGGTTTCCGGTGGGAATTTTTTCGAAGCCGATCTTGACGGAACGAAGGGAGTGGTGCAGTTCTTAGGCATATACCCAGTTTAGAAATTCGATTCCTTGGTACGATGCTAATTCAACCAATTAAACTTTGGAGTATTGTTACTCCCAGTAAATAGAGTTAAATTGTGTTTTTTTTTCGATTTTCTCCTTTTCAAATCGGTAGAACACCGATCAGTTGGTTATCGTGGTTTTGATGATTTTGGTCATTAAAATTGAACAAACCAAAGCTTTTGAGATACTTGTTAAATAATTAATGGTGAAAATTCTTAGTACTTGGAGGTAATTCTTTATTCGACAATATTATTTGGGGTGAATACAGTGTAGAAAGTACCGAAATCCAAATCTTATTTCCCATTAATTACAAATAATTCTAACGAAGTAATTCTTAAGCTAGTAAGTAAAAAGGACAAACAGTCCAATATTATTGAAAAAATCAAAATAATAGGAACTGATCAAAAGTAAAACTGGTTTCATTTCTAGTAAAATCCTATGGTGAATTATATTCAAAAGATCAGACTAACACTGTTTCACATACTAGTAGATGATTTTTGATGTATCAATTATTCAGTCCACAGAGCAACATGCAACTTGTGTTCCCAATCCAATCTGCTAGCTTCGACTGTTTTTGTGAGCACGCTACATAGGATCTTATTGGATGATTCTACTTGCCCATTACCGTGAGGATAATAAGGCGTACTGGTTCTATGGATTACGAAGAACTCTTCCAACAGGACCTTGATGGTCTCATTGATGAAATGACTCCCGCAATTGCTGACTATCTCCACTAGCACCCAAAGCGCACAATGATTTTTTCATAGAGAAACTTGGCGGTGGTCCTAGCATCAGCTGCTCTTATTGCCTTGGCTTCGATCCACTTGGTGAGGTAGTCGATGGCCACGATTATATATCGAGCCTGAGTACTTCTTGCTACAGGGTGAATTGGACCAATGTAATCCAATCCCACTTTTCAAATGGTGCTTGGGCTAAGACCGGGTGCAGAAGTTCATAATTCAATCTCGTTGGTCGCACACATCGCACTTCCTCAGGTATTCCTCCGTATCCTTATGAATTGTTGGCCACCAACATCTTGATTGCATGATCTTGCGAACTGTAATGTTGGATGCAAAATGGCCTCCACCCATGCCTTCATGTGAAAGCGAAATGATTTGGGTGGCCTCATGAGAAAGAATACATTGCTGAAGAATCCCACCTGGTTCTCTTTGGTACATTTGGCCAGAAATCAACTGATAAGGTCTAGCTTTCAAGATCAATTTCCGCTGATCCGCCTTTGGTAGTGATTTGTATGGTTGGCCCCTCATCAGATATTCAACTATGTCGACATCCCATTCCGGTACTGTGTCTATGTAAAATAAGATAACATCGGCTAGCTCATCGTCGGGTTGGAGTGCAACCTCCTTCCCTTTGATACGCGACACATGATCTGTCATGTAGTGTTGTTTTCCCTTTCGAACTACTATCCGAAAATCAAACTCTAACAACAGAAGTAGCCATCAAGTGATTCTCCTTGTGTTGCAGGTTTTGTTAACGAGATAGAGCAAGGTTTGATGGTCCTTATAAAAAGCAAAGTGTGTGGCCATTAGGTAGTGCCAAAACGTCTTAACCGCATATATCATTGCCAGTGCTTCTCTCTATGTTGTTGAATACTTCATTTCTGTATCACTGAGTTGTCGGCTTGCAAATCGGATCGAAAAATCCTTTTTGTGTACTCCTGGCTGGGTTAAGACTGCTCCAACTGCATACTTCGATGCATCCATATGCACAAAAAACTCAATGGACCAATTGGGCAGACGTAGGATTGGTGTTGAAACCAATGCATCTTTAAGTTTATGAAAAGCCTTTAGGGCTTCCTCATTCCAATGTGGATCCGTTGTGAGCTTGTAAATTGGTCGTGCTAACTCCGCAAAATCTAGAATGAAAATTCTGTAATAGTTAGCATGACCCTAAAAAATGTAGACCTCCCGGATCGTTCCTGGTGGTGGTAGATCAACAATGATCCAGATTTTTTATAGGTCTTTGGCGATCCCGTGTCTAGACACTATATGGCCGAGAATCAAGCCATGTGTAATCCAAAATTGACATTTTTTTGAATTCAAGGAGATCTGAATTTTGCAGCATTTTTGTAGCACCTTCTCCAGATTGGATAAGTGTTCAGAGTTTGGTCCATGCATGCACAGATCGTCCAAGAAAATTTTCAAAAATTTTTGCAAATACTCTTTGAATGCCGCCTGCATGACTCGCTGAAAACTGCTTAGGGCATTGCAAAGTTTGAATGGCATCACCTTATAGGCATATGTTCCCCATTCTGTGACGAATGTTGTCTTATATTGGTCTTGGGGTGCTATCTTTACTTGGTTGTAATTGTTGAAGCCGTCCAAAAAACTGTAGGCTTCGGCTCCAGCTACTCGATCAAGGACACTTTCCGTAAAGGGCAAAGGAAAATGATCCTTTTTGGTGACTGCGTTTAGCACCTTTGGATTCACGCAGATCCGCATTTTGCCATTCTTCTTGGGTACTATAACTATCGATGATACCCATTCAGTGTGCTCAATTTTGTATACGAAATTTGTGTCTAATAGCTTCTGCAATTCTTGCTTGATCAGCTCTGTGTAGTTCGGGTTGTAGCAATAGTAACGACTCACCTTGGGGACTGCTCCATCCACCAAGGGTATGGTGTGTTGAGCTACTATTGGTGGAATGCCCTTCAGATCATTGTAATTCCAAGCAAAACAATCCTTGTACTCCACGAACAATGATCATAGTCTTTTGAATTGTGTGGGCATTAATCGCTCTCCCATGTATACGATCTTTTCTTCTTCACCTGGCTCGACAAGGTTCATGGGCTGCGTTTGCGCAGCTCCTTTGAATACTTGTTCCGCTGGTGCCTGACTTTGATCAAGTTCTCGCTAGGCTTGCGACATCATAATTACCACGTCGTCCAAGGTATAATTCTTGAAGGTCTCAGGCATCTCGTGAACTGGTGCTCGTCGATATCCTCCTTTAATATATTGATCTTAGCCCGCTGACTGGTCATCTTTTGATTTTCCATCATCTTAGAGGAGGATGATGTTGTATTAGAGTTCATCCTGATTGACTTCAAGAAATCCAACACTTTTTTTTTGTCTCTTTTTGTCATATCAATGGATTCCTCCTTGTTGTCTTTCTTCAGAACTAGTGTGACAGTCGCCTCGTGGTTGCAAATATCAACATCCACTGTAGCTATAGCTTCTTTGGGTAGATCACTCCATCGGATCACTTGGTTGTAGCGTTGCTTCAACTGGTTCTTCTTGTTCACAGGTGCCCTTGGTGGATCTATCCTTGAAACTTTCGCCATAGCAGATTTTTGTGGTGGTTGAGCTGGTACTTTCTTAATTCCATAATGATCTGGGTCCATATGTTGTAGGACCTGCTCATCAGTCAGTTCAATCTCCTTGTTATAAGTCGGAGCATGTTGCCAAGGGACTAAATCATCGTCCACTGGGTTCTCAATAGATTCCGTTGACAGCCATGCTACGTTTATCATATTCATTCCAAATGTAATTGGTATATCCATGGTGTAACACTTGGGTGAAGATGTGTTGGGTTTAGGATCTGATTCGTATTGACATGCTTGGCAGTCAATCGTTTCTAATGCATCCGTCCATCTCACAACATCCGTCCTTGAATTGTAGTGACCACCCTTGGCTTGCCTTGGGCGATCTATCGTGTGATCTATCGTGGATAATCCGTCATCAACATTGGGTGCAAGTGGTTTCACCGCCCATATGGTTGGATCGACCTTTACAGCCTGCTCTCTGTTCTCAAAGGTGAGTTTCCCCATACCCCAGTTGTGTACTACTTGTGCAATCCTCAACCATGGTCTTCCCAGAAGGTATATCCATTACTACAAAGGTGATCACAAACTGCATGACTGCTATTTTTACAGGAACATCGACAGCCACACCCTTCGGTTTTACATAGGATCGATCCGCTAGCTTGATGGCGAATCTTGCTGGCTTCAATCTTTGTAAACCCCACTTTTGGTATAAAGTAGTGGAGATCAAATTGACACTTGATCTTCCATCTACTACTGTTGTCTGGTCCTCGAATCTCTTGTGTTTGATTGGTAGGGTGATGTTGTGTTCCTCGGTTTCCCACACTGCCCCGATGTGGAGGATGTTACTAGTCTCTTCGTAGCTCGTATAGTATATGGGCGCTTGCACTATTGGCTCTGAAGTAATTCTCCAAGGAGTAAACTAACACGGCTTGCCAACAGGCTTGTGAGCCTTGCAGTGCACGGTTCCTCGGGCTCCACCATGTGGAAAGGTGGTTCATGATGATGCAATCGATCATTCTGATTAGTGCACAATGGTGATCCCGTTTATGGTTTCTGTTCGTCATCAGCAGGAGGTTCCATAGGGTTGTCCTTTTTGTGCTCTTTTTCCTCCACTTGTGCTCTCTATACCCAGTGTCGTATCTTCTGGTACTGTCTCCTTTCTTCCCTCACATTCGGATATGGCGCTGAAGTTGAGGGTTGGTCATCAGTGACCGATGGTGGTGGTGAGGGAGCCACTTCTTTCCTCTTCTGTGCTTGCGTATAGGCTAACACAGGGGCAAGGAATTGTTGCCTTTCCGGTGGCATCCCCGTTGGAACTGTTGCTTGTTGTATTGAAATGAAGTTCAATGGTGTGCTAGTCCCAAGTCTCAATGGACAATTCTTGTAGAAGTGTCCATAACCGCATTCTTGGCAGAAGGATGTATAGTGTCCCTTGTAAAGACATTCAGCAATTCTGTGTCTTCGCCACATCCGTAGCAGCCGTAATTTCTTCCGTCTTGACGCTGAGTTTGAGCTGCATAGATATATTCATTTATGGCAGGATCCATATATGGTTCATCCGGCCCATACCAGTGTTGCTGCTCAGGTTGAGGTGGTACTAGCATCTCTGGTTTTGCTGCTGTCAAGTTTACGTGGGCCACCTGTTGATTAGCTGGGCCCGGTGGTGCAGGTAAGGCCATACGCTGTTGATTATTCAGTGCGTCATACCTCGATGTCGCATTTGGTGCCCCTTGATGATAGGGATAAGAAGTCTGATAAGGACTCCTTTTCTGTTGGACAATTCGGGGGTTAAATGGGAAAAATGTCGTATCGTGCGATATTGCATTGCACAAATGGCAAAATCTATGGGTCAGTCAGATTTTGCTTTAGGACTGGGCAATCGTTTGCTGTATGGTTTTGTGTGCATACTAAACACCATACATTTTCGCGTGGGGGATACTGTAGCTGGTTCTGTTCTGGTAGATTTGGCATTGTTGCTACAACTCCTTGTAAGGCTTTTAGTTTCTGATCAAACTGCGCCGTAAGCTGTTCCATTTGTTGTTTGTGTAATTTTGTCGTTTGCTCCATCAACAGAGTTATGGATAGAGTGGAAGCAGTTGACGATGATGATGCTATCGATGGAGTAGGATTATGGGTGGATGGATATACATCGTCTGATCCCTCATCCTCTTCCATGATGGCATCCTCCATAGCTTCTTGCAGAGTAGCGTACTACTCCCGTCATTTCAGTTCTCTCATGATGCTACATGGTAGTCTTGCCAGGAACCACATAATCACCACATGATCGAGAGTTAGGGCTGTACTGCACTCGGATCGTAGATGTTTGACCCGCTCAATATAGTCCATGGCCCTTTCTCTTTTTCCCATCTTGACCTTGCTAAGCAAGAGAAACAGGTCTTCTACAAACTTCCTTGGTTTAAAGCACGTGATGAGAGCCGCTTTAATCGCTTCCCAGGTGGATTTTTCTTCCTCTGACAAATTGAAAAACCAATCTTGAGCCACTGCTACTAGTGCCATGGGGAACAACATCAACTTCTCTGCATGTGTCCGATCATTGTAGATTTCACAAGCTTGTTTGTAGATATGGAGGAAGCGGATGGGATCTGATGATCCGTCGTATTTTGGTATCTCCATCCGAGGTGCCCTCCGGACTACTTGCAAGGGAGCGACAGGTACGGGTTGACCCATTGGATCCATTGGCACTGATTCCAATTTTGCCACTTTGTTGTGCAGCTGCTAATCTGAGAAGGTGTGGTGTTTGATTCGTTGTCCTTCTTGTTACTGATCATCTAGATCTCGGATTCATCCGATGGTGGGGTCCAAGATAGTTAGATCTTGCTTGTACAATGGGATGCACTCTGGATCTTAAGCATCTGATCAATCTGATTGGCCGGAAGTGAAGCCCCTTACGGTGGTTTTTCCTTGATAGCTTTTTACTCCTTACATTGATTGACTTGAGATTTTGACAGTAGCTGGATCTGGTGCAGATCTTTCCACTAATCTAGTCTACGAGGGTTCTCTGGTGTGAGGGTTGGTTGTGCGAGGGTTCTTTAGCTGTTTTGCAGATAAAAAATCTTGATATCTCTCATATTATTGGGAAGTAACTCTTGCAAAGATCACAGGAGCTGAATCTGGTCTGGATCTGACTCTAAAAATCTCTACGAGAGTTAACTCTTGCAAGAAATGGGAAGAGAGAGAGAGAGAGAGAGAGAGAGAGAGAGAGAGAGAGAGAGAGAGAGAGAGAGAGAGAGAGAGAGAGAGAGAGAGAGAGAGAGAGAGAGAGAGAGAGAGAGAGAGAGAGAGAGAGAGAGAGAGAGAGAGAGAGAGAGAGAGAGAGAGAGAGAGGTTAGCTCAAATGCTCAAGATGCATGCTGATGAATAAAAACATAACTACTCAAAACAAGAACAAGAAAATAGGAAGCAAATGGAAAACACAACAATAGCATTAGCATGAGGATGTTTTGGCTCTCCAAAATGGTAGAGTCTCCTCCTTCTCGTTAAGCATCCCAATAGAGTACATGAGTGCCTTTTTATAAATGGGGAAGGCCCTTGCCCCAAAATTCTATTGGCTAATATGTACATTGATCCTAACCATTTATCTTGGACCCAATTTAATCCAAGGGTCCACAAAAAGTACATTAGAATTCACAAGATTCATGTGAGCCCAAGTTGGACCCAACTCTAAAATAATAGACTTCTAAGTTTAAAATGACTTTGGGCCTCAAGTTTTATTTTAATTACAAGGGGCCCAAGTCCATTATTTCTATTTACAATCGCCTTGCGTGCTCATTGGGTTATGGGCTTATACGCGTAGGAAGCCATGCTCTCGCAACACATTTATTGACTCATTTTCTTTTATTCGCTCTATGTTGGGAATACCCCCAACAGGGTGTTATGCGGATTGGTATTCTTTGAATAACGCTTAAGGGGAATGAGGGATTTCAATGGTTAGAAGTATCTCATGAAATTGGTTGTGATTCTGATCCTACATATGAGTATATGATAGCCAAATAGTCTTTTTGACTTTTTGGGTAAACAGATCTAGATGCAGAGAATTCTTGGAGGAAAAGTTGGTGGTATGGGACAACAATGATTCCAAAGGGGATTTCTTGGGTAAGAATGAGATCATCATTGGTTTTTTTGTTTAAGGTATTTTGGAAAATTATGAGATATAGATCTGAATTCCAAACGGTATCTCATTATTTACAAAATCTAAAGGCCCTTAAATCTATTTCTCTTCTTTTTAGACCTCTACTTTTTAGAAATTCCTTAAATACAAGACAATTGGATTGATATTCGTATAACTCCTTACAGTGTGGAACTAGGTTCTGAAGGACTATTATGGTTATACAAAATTATACTTTCATAAAAAATTTGTGAATATGGCTCAGAATCTGTTGATGTTTTCAATTGATTCAGTGGAATCTAGACTTCTTAGACCCAAATGATTATCTCTATTTGATAGTTGATTATTGAGATGTAATATTTCTATCATTCGGGATAAGATATTCTATGATCTTGAGAAAAAAGTCCAGTTTGTAATAGTATTGGATACTCATTACTTACTTTTTTGAATCTTTATCTTATATGTTGTCTCCTCGGAACTTTTTAATCGAAATTATGGAATTTCTTTTAAAAGGGGTAGAAGAAATGGTAGAAATAAGACTTTCATGGGCTAAACCAGTTGCATAGATTTCTTTTAAGGAATCCAGTATGTGTGCAAAGGCAGGTTTTCAGTGTCATATCCAGGGCTTTGAAGTCCAAATCAGTTCATACAATGCCAGATATGCTAGTACAAATTGGTGGAAAAATAGGTGGCGGTTGTATCGAAAATACTGAAGTAGAAATATTGGAACGAATGGTAGACTGGAAACAATTTATAGATCCTTGTATTGCTCAAGGAAATGACGGCTTAGAAGGACACACCAATCCTCACTATTTTTGTTTTCATATGATGAATGATGAGCCAACCATGCAATGGAAATACTATTCTAATGATGGAGACAACGATGGAGTGAACCTTTCAAACTGTTGCAGTGTGAACCTTCAAAATATGAAGCCAGTGGAAATAGAGGAACTCTAATGGTTGTTCTGAATAATCTAGAACTAGAGGAATTGTTGAGGGTAATGAGCTGTGAGATCTATTCATGAATACGGTAGTTGTGTGGTGGTAAACATTAAATTAAGGTTCACTCATCGGTTTTCCAAGTACCATTTTGTTATGGATTGGATCAGATGGAATAAACCTTTAATCTTAACTTTATGTCCAAAGTGTTGGAAATTAAACTCACAGTTTTCTCCTTGGTGACACTATTTCTATTTCAAGATTCTTTATGCACATTTTTGCTAGGGTCAGATGCAACTTCTTTTAGGTTCTATGTCTACTCATCTGATACCTGCAAGAACTAAAGTTTTTCTGTTTTTCTACTCTGCAAAACTACTCTCATTCTGTGTGCAGAACAATGCATGGTAAAATACACGGGTTTCTACAAGCAATTCGACAACCTACAATTTCTACACAGAATTGAATCGAATCAGTCGAACTATAGACCCCACGAATCATATGAGCAACAAATGTTTCATCTGTGGTGTCTTTATGATTGACTGTAAAGTGAAAGCACAATACCATGTCGAATGCCCTCACTGTCTTAGGAAACACAATTTTAAAGATTGTCCCAAACAACCCAATAAGGTCCTACCTATGCACCTTGTCTGTCACGGAACTAGTTAAGGTCATTACTCGAGCACAACACAAATCTCAACAGCAGCAAACCCAATTAGATAAACATGATGACAATAGGAGAAATTCCTTGACAACTTCCACACTTCTTAGAGACTATCCGGATTCAGTAGTGGAACAGAGATGATATAACAAAATTCGAGAAGAGTTATTGCAAGAAGAAGAGAAATTAGACAATCCTTTATTTGCTCCAATCCTCTCACAAGAGCAACCCCTACAAGGACTTCAAGTTTTTTTTTCGAACTCTTGCAAGCTCAAATCACCATGCCTTTCCATAGTGCGATAAAATCCTTCATGGGCCTTAAAGGTTATATTATAGAAGCTTTTAGCTGTCGGATATTAAAGCGAAAACCCGAGGATATCACAGAAATACCACAAATTCCTATGAATCTGATGAACATAGGTGTTGCTAAGGGGAATAGCATCACCCTGCCCATGGTCTATAAAGACTATCTTATGGTATCTGCTATTTTAGATAGTGGATTAGGCGTTAACATTATGTCATTAACCTGGGGTTTTACCCAATTGGATCTACCATGCTATAAGCTGCGAATGGCAAATTAAAGAGTCATCGATCCTGCGGACATCTCTCGAATATCCATGTTCAGATTGCAGGCGTTAAATTCACAAGTGAAATAATGCTCTCCATTAGAGGTCACCATCAAAAGGTGGCTCACTCTACTTTCTTTAAGAGGGGTCTACTTGCATTTATTACTTTGCCTAGAAAAACTAGTTCCTACATGGTCATTCCATCTTCCGGGATTCACCATGAGGCTTACATAGTTCTTGCTTGTCATTATTAAATAGCATTCCTCGGCTCTCAGTCTTCGTTCGTCTCCTCTTTTCAGAGACCTCCTCAGTCTAAGGTGAGAGGTGCTCTTGGGTAGCTCTGGCCGTGTACCTTGGGGATTCGTCAGAGTCAGCCAACATCAGTAAACAATTATTTGCCTAATGCTTGTCTTTTTTCAATCGATGCTATACCACTTTGGGCTGAGGAAATAACTCAGTTCCTTACCAGTGGAAGAATAGAAGACGGGCTCAATGTAGTAGCCAAGTGAATTTTTTTTAATAAAAGTGGCACCACCCTTCCAACTCATTGTGAGACAATTATACAAAAGGGGTGCAGACGAGATCATTTGTCAATGCACTTACAAATATGAGATACGTCCTATTATATCTCATGCGCATGAAGGTGTGAAGGATTTCAGATCATTATGATCCAATCCACTTGAAAGATCTTTGGTTAGAAAGAGAAATACACTACCAATCTCACCAATGTAGAAAAATCAGCATCTACACACAAAATGAGATGCAAACACCAATAGAACTTGATCAAACTTGAATGAAATGATTATGTACTATTGCTGTCCGTACAAAACCAGCAAGCTACCATCATTCACACATGTGAAACTGCAAATAGCATTTATGAATCATTCTACACATAGAATTGCAAGCAATCACCAATATAGTGCACCAATGGATAGTAGAACCCAAGAGAACCATGTATAAGCATGAAATGAGATAGAGAAGAGAAAAGATCACTCTCTCCACGAGTTAAATCCTTTACTTTTTAGAGTTGGGTCCAATTTTGGACTCACATAAATCTTGTGATTTCCAATGTACTTTTTGTGGACCCTTGGATCAAGTTGGGTCCAAGATGAATGGATAGGATCAATGTAAATATAAGCCAATATGATTTAGGGGCAAGGGCCTCCCCCATTTATGAAAAGGCACCATTTGTACTCTATCTGGATGCTTAATGAGAAGGAGGAATCTCTACCAATTTTTGGAGAGAAGCATCCTCATTTGCTATTCACTACTTGCTAATGCTCTTGATTGTGTTTTCCATTGCTTTCTATTTTCATGTTTACGAGTTGCCATAGTTAATGTTTCTCCATTAGTAAGCATAAGGAGCATTTGAACTAACCTCCACCCTCACTCTCTATCTCTCTCTTTCTCTCTTCTTTTCTCAATCTCTTCTATTCTTCCCTTCCCTTTCACCAACAATCATGATGAAGGTAGTTTAGGGGAGTAGAGTTAGTGGGACTAGTGTTAGTGGTGGTAGAGTTAGGGAAAAAGTAGAGCACTAACTAAAAGTAGCATCTATGCATAGTTAGGTGCCTATCAAGTGATCTAACCCTTGTTGACAGGCGGGAGGGCTACTACTACACAAGATCAATGACCCTACAGTGGCGCCGATGCCGGGGATAGGTTTTCACTAACTAGTATAGCTACATTTTAGCTATTTTTTGCTTTTTGGAGTAGTTTTAGGTTGTAATGGATCATTATTCTTCTGTAATGATCCATTATTTTTCTGTAATGATTCATTATTTCTTTGAAGTTGTTCATTTTCCTCTAAAGTCTTTTGGACATGACAATCTCTTTTTTGATAAAAAGAGGATATGTGTATCAACTCACATTCTAAAAAGTGAAATTTTTTCATTGAAAACTGATTTCCATAGTTTTGCAATCTCTCACAATGTCCTAATAATCCAGTATGTTATTGCATATCCATAGTACTAGATTAGTTATTGAAGAGAATGTGGGATGAGTCAATGTGCTAGGATCTTGAGGATAAAATGATCTGTCAGTCCACAAATCCAAGTTCTTTTTTATCTGCCCTATAACGGGAACGATCAACAGTAGATATTGGAACTCCTTTGCCTCCTCGTCTCTATATGGGTGCCAAATCATTAGAAATATCCGAATGTAGATGATACATTGTTGTCATCAGATAAAGCAAGACAAAACAAAACAATACAAAACAAAACAAAGTACTTATCTTTAATTATATTATATACTCTATCTGATTCAAATTTGGAGATGGTTCTCATATTTTCAGTCCGATGTGGAGATGGCGCTTATATTTGGAGATGGCTCTCATAATCTCATTCCAATGTGAAGATGGCATTCATATTTGGAGATGGCGCTCAAATTTTCATTCCAGTGGAGGGATGCTTTTTTCCCTGATCTGAATTTGTGGATGGCGGTCATATTTTCAAATTTTGACAAGTTAGACTGTGAACGATAATTCCTCTCTCGTGTATATATTGATACTCGTTCCACGACTCATTCGAAATATCTCACTTGAAGTAAACATATCATGGTTGTCTTAGATGTCTAACTGTTTCGCTCCCTTCATGGTTGTTTTCGACACCTACAAGGATATTCCTCTGGTCGATCTAAGAAATAGTCTGAATCAACATATTGGTAAAAATCCTTTCGTAATTTAATGTTGAGTTTCTCCCTTGACTAAATATCGCATTTAGCGAGGGTGGTATCAAAGTTGATAAATAGTATATTCAAACACAATCATTCCACTTCATATAAACCCAACAAAAGAGATTAAAGATGGTAAGATTTTCAATTGCAGGGAAGGATTCCGAAGCTGAAACATTCACATAACCCAAACCTGGCTTTCACTTTGATTGTTGTTCTGAATTGTTTGCTACACAATGATAAAGAACTAATTCTCTGTAGTCATTGAGATGGATTAATTGCCTATTTGATTCTGCCTTATGAAATTTGTATGCTTGTCTCAGACAAAAGATTGTTGACAAATTATCCTGTTGTCTGAAAGATAAAGTACCTTCTATATTTTGAATCCTTGACCAAATTGTTTCAAATTGGTGTTACTAGATGCCAATTTAAACCAATATCGTTGGGTAACCAGCCTTTCCATTGTGGTATTCAACTCTGAATATTACACACCTTACCTCTTCCATTATCCATTTTACACTTATCATCCAAAAGAGGAGATTTATTTCTCTCTGGGGGAACAATATACCTTTTATACTACATATTTTAACCAATATAGTGGAAATATATAACGACTAGGCTACCACATACTTGGCGCCGTTGTTGGGGAGACGAATCTCATCTTTTGTGATTTTTAAGTGTACCAAGTCTTCCACAAATCTTTGTTTATATAATGTATGTGCAAGTATCAATCGGACATAACCATTGAACAAAAATGGGTAGAACAAGAAAAGTGGTTAGAAGTTTATAGGAAAGCACAAGATCAGTATCTTTAGAGTTTACAAAATTTGCCTATAAGAGCCAGATTAAGTCTGCAAGCATTTGATAACCTTTATAACGCCTTTGTATCGTTTGTAAATTCCTTTGAGGAGAACCTTGCTAATTCGCCAAATCCCTCAAATACATCAGAATCTGTATCTTCTAAACACGGTTCTGAGTCTAGTTCTGAACTAGAGTCTGAACCGCCATCTGAATCTACATCCACACCTTCCGAATCTAGGCTTGACCCACCACCTGATAATATGGTTAATCCACTGCCACCCACATCCACTAAGATCAGATATGATTTCTTCAAAGAATCATCATCTAAAGATGCAAATAGTTATTTGTCGTAGTTTGAATCTATCACGATAGTCAATAAGGAACGCACAGATGAGGACAAGGTTCGGATATTATCGGGTTTGTTGTGGTAAAGACAATATTTTTAAAATAGTTCAGAGAAATAATATACCCAACTAGATTGTTAGCTTGGTTAAATCTGGTAGAAAAGAAGCCGAAAGAATCACTTAGGAATGTGCTCATTGGGCTAGGCTTATACACACAGGAAGCCAGTGCCTCAAACTTATTATTCCAACTGTACTTTGTCGGGGCCCACGTGGTATGGCTTGGCCAACGGTAGTTTTTGTGGCAAGCAAAAAACTTATTTATTTATGTACATAAAATACCCACAACATGGTCCTTGTCCTAAAGGAGTGCCAGTCCCTCGGCACTTGCCTGCGTTTGTTATGAGAGAGAGCTAGTGTTGGCCCATTTATTGTTGGGACATGGATGCTTCAA
The DNA here is from genome assembly GCA_029204225.1 of Diphasiastrum complanatum. Lineage (NCBI taxonomy): Eukaryota > Viridiplantae > Streptophyta > Lycopodiopsida > Lycopodiales > Lycopodiaceae > Diphasiastrum > Diphasiastrum complanatum. The sequence continues at coordinate 13,582,153 of CM055095.1, read as the reverse complement.
GAAAAGAGCTAATAGAAATCACGTATGTAGAACCTGAGGCTGTACTGGATGATGGTGATCAGAAAGAATGTGGACTTGCCAGATCTGGTGGCCATTCTTGGTAACCTTGTTCATCGACAAATGGGTAGTGGGCACCATCCATCAGAGGATCCCAAGGTAATGCTTGTTGATAGTGACCCTCATAGATCGACACTACTTCTCCTAGTGGCATTGTCGTGGTCTCTCTCAATTCGTAAGGTAGATAAGATGTGCTTGTTTGAATGCTTTGTCTATCCAGGTATTCATGGTACGCTTGGACTTGAAGAATTTTCTCAACAACCAATCTTACTAGTTGAGGACAAGGTGTAGACATTGTAGGTGCTGGTTCTTGTTGTACAGTTGACCTTTTTGGGGTTGGATGCCCTGGATTTGGCCTTTGAAGTACTGTTATAACCGGATTTGGCGTTGGTTTGGGGGTTTGTTGCATCGTGAAACAATTAGACTTTGGTTGAATCTTGCTCGTTGAAGGGCAATCATCAACCTTAGTCTCCCCCTTGTCATTGCACTTCCCATTTGAAGGTTGCGTGATTGCACTTTCCCTTGGATCTTGTGCTAAACTGTCTTCAAGTCGCTATGTTGACACAGGTTCCCTTAGAGATTCATCACTAAGAAATCTTTGCAATGATTATGCCAAAAGACTTGGTAAAATCTGCTGGACTTCGTCGGTTGCCAATTTCTAGACTTTCTTAGTTACCATTGGCTTGATAGATTCTACTAGCTCTGTTTTCTTGTGGTGTCATTGTCCTTTTGCCCATGGGTGTGTCTGTGTACTTTGGGACTTTTGTCAAACTATCCTCCTCTTCATTTGTTTCATAACCTGATGGCACTAGGATTTTTCGTTTCTAGTGCATTCTGTCTATAGGTGGATTGGCCAAAATAGGTGCATATCAATCTACATAAGCCAAATGCCTCCTGGCTATTTGTGAATTTTGCATCGGACAATCTTGACATGGATGATTAACTCCGCATTGTGCACAACAGGGTTTGAATGTTGGTGGATTCCCTCGATGTGGACATTCGGCTTGATGATGTTTTCCTCCACATCCATAGCATCTTACCGAGTGCAATATATCATCACCTCTAAGTTGATAGGCATACACTGGTAATAGATTCCCCTTAAGACCATTCACAAAATAAACTAGTAGGCTATTGTGGTCTTCCTTGGAATTCGGAGACATGCAAGATGATATGACCAATACTTCCACCTTGCCACTGGTTGTTGAAGAAACTCATGATTTAGATGGATCAATTTGACATCCATCTCTTTGGTGAGCTCCTTGTCGACTTGATTTTGCTTGTGACCTTTGAACCATTAGATCTTGTTGTCGAACTTGTTGCTCTACATTTTGTCTTTGTAAGAAGTGCGGATTCTTGATTGGACATCTTGTACTTGGATGATCTCCAAAGCAGTATCTACATTGGTCTTTTTCAAGAAACTTGATTGTGTGAGCATAAGCTTGAGGACAGCCTGAACTTGAAGTGCAAGGTTCTTGCTCTTCTGCTGCACTCGATCTACTTGACTCTGTTGCACTCTTTGATGATTCATAGCCTTCTGCCCTTGTCTGCTCGACTAGCATGAAACTTTTAGATTTTGTTGATTCCCCATTCGATATCTCTTCGTTTGAATAGGGGTATATTCAAAAGATTCTCCATAATGGCAGCATCTTGACAAATTTGCGACAATGAAGTGTAGGATGCAAACTTCTTCATAGAAAATTTGATCTTGTCGAGTAATCCGATATAGTAGTTCTACATTATGGTATCTGGGCTCAATAGATCGGTATATTTTACCATATTGAACAGTCGTCAGGTATATTGCTGAACTGTCTCATTAGGAAACATCTGAAATGAAACTAATCTCACAAACTCGGTAGTCATGGCTAGAATGTAGTATTGTTGTGATGTAAGAAATTGCTTCAAGAGTTATACAACTGTGGTGTCCCAATTTTTTTTTTTTTTGAGAGTGAACAAGAGAAGAAAAGAAGTAGACCAAAGATTGAGAGATTAAGAAACCAAGGACAATCGAAAAGACAGCAGGGAGCTGTGTGAATAAATGGTAACAGATGATTGTTATCTTAGGATACTGATGGAGGAAAAGATAGATGCATGTAATGATATTAAAAAAGATGAAGGTTGAGCTGATGGAGGTGGAGATGAAAACACGGATGGAGACGGTATAACAAATGAAATTTTTTTTTAACCAAGGCTAGGAACTAACTCTCGCCCTCCTCACAATATTTTAATCATGGTCTGATGGAACTTCTCTGAGTCTTGCAAGGGTTAGTTTTGAGCCAATCTTCAAAAAATTGTTTAGGACTGTTTCTCCAAGATCTCAAGATCTGAGGGTCTGATCTGAATCAACATTTGACAGCAGTTGAACCACAATACATTCCAACTATTACCAATTTTGATTGAGTTTTGAACTGGCATATTTAGAGAAATTATGAGAACATGGTCATTTTTTGTGTACTTTTGCGCATTTGTAGCGATTTTTGTTTTTTGAGATTTCTTTAAATCTAAGTGGATCTAACCTTCACCCTTCCTACAGTAGCTGTATCTAGACCATTTATAGGTAATATGACTCAGTCTGCGAGAGTTCTTGATGGACATTTTTTCAAGATCTTGAAAAAAATTAGTTTTTGAGCACTTTTTCTTAGATGTTTCTAAATGCTTCATTAGCAAGTTCTATGCAATCTAACCACAGTAATCTAACCATCCACACCTTGTTATCTCGCCCTAATCAACCACAACAAGTTTGATTGAGAGAGGTGTCTTACTCCTTCCCTTTCTTTCCTCTCCTCTGTAAAAGCAATCAAGATAACAATCATCTAACAATCAAAAAACATAAGAGATATAAGGAAGCAAAGAGCAAGGATGTTCCAACGTCAAAATATCATTATCTTCTCCTCTCTATTGAACATGGAATGGAAGCACAAGAAGTGCTTATTTATTCTTGGGGAAGGCCCGATCCCTTATCTTTAATTGGCTATTCTAATTTGGCAAGGATTCTAATCCAAGCCCTTCCTACAAAATATAATGGTTCTCATTTAGAGAGGTGTCGTTCACATTATTCATGTGAGGTCTTTTTATAGTGGAAGGGCTTTGAGGCCTTAACATTATTTTATTCTAACTAATGTCCCAAGTCTCTTCATTCCTAGTTGACAATTTTGATAATCATGCTCATTGGGTTGGGTTTATACTCATAGGATGCCATTGCCCTCACACTTATTAATCTAATTATACATTATGTAGTGGTGGGACCCACTAAACATCCAACAATTTATCAAGGAAAAAATATTCAAAATAAAATATCAAATATTGAAATTAGCATACCACAACCAAATAATTGGATTGGCATTGGATTATCTTAGTTCGATCACGTCACATTGTCAACATTAAGAGTATGTTTGGCTAGCTAGTAGTCCTACGATGATATAACATCGAGAAAGTACCACACGTTGTTCTCTCATTAAATATATTCATTATAGTATATCCATGTGCACTTGGGTGGAATCAAAATCCATTCCTCAACATAAGAATAGGAGACTTCACCTAGACAATTATTAAAGGACAACTACTGAAAATGTTTTGACCACATATTATGAAATATGTATATTGATCTTCATATGTAAGGCTCTCTAAAAAGATGAATAAGAATTTGGTGAAAACATTATTATATGCAAGGACATGTTTCTCTAATTATTCTAAAGTTGTTCTTTGTGCATAGTATGTGAGATTTTACTATTTAATTTTGATGTTGTTGAAGAGATAATTGTAGTGATATTGGGCTCACCAAAATGCCCTTGATACTTCTAAGTATATGCATAGTATATATATATCATACCAAGATGATGGATTGGTTGTCAGATTACTTGATCTTTCCATCTACTTGAGATTAAGATCAATCTAGTGTGTGGTGAATGTGCAAGTACATATAAAATAGAAAAAGTATAATCCAATTTAGAAATTGTGAATGGGACCTACAAAATCATCAACCTACTCAAATTATCAAAACTAGTTGATGACAAACATTTTTTTTTTCAATAAAAATATCTACGCTTATGAGTATTTTGCACCTTATTTGATTTGCTCGTTAAATGTGTCATTTTACTCTTACACGGTCAAGTATGAGCTGTATAGTATAATAGTCAAGATTAATGACACTACAATGCTGACTTTTCCAAGTCAAAAGCTTGAGGCATATTGGCATTTTCTATGCATAAACTACATATAGTGCAAAGCTCATCTATCTTGAATAATTTCATCTACCAATATGTTGAGAAGCCATGTAGATTGTTAAAAACATTTTCTTAAAGTATATGATTTTTCTATGATAAAGTATTAATGTGGTTGGTGTATTAGGACATTTTTCCACAACAACTATGAACAAACAACAAAGCTCAAATAAAAACCTAATGAGGACAAACCATAATATAAACCAATAAGCATGAATATGAGACTCCTTATTTTTGCTTCTATAAAGAATAATGCCCTATCATAAAACATAGAACATGCACTCGCTACGTCCAAAATAGAGGAACTTGTTATGTAAAGCTCAATCCTCCATGCATTCAAAATGATGAACCTTCATTTGATTTCATTTATTATAAGGTGCCAAGTTGTTGCCACAATAAATACTCCATTTGTAATCTCAAATCATATTGATGATATGCATAAAGACATAAACATTATGAAATCTATTTTATTGATAAATCATGTTATATGTTTTTTCTTTTTCTAAATAGGCCCCATTAAACATTTGGTTTTTGATAGGAATGTCTTTATTTGTTATTTATTTCTATTAACTTGACACCTAGCACAAAGAGGAAAATCATTACTTGCTACTTTTGAATTTGTTTGTTGTTATGAAATGTTGTAGTTACATAACAACTGCATACCATGGTTATTAGCCTTGGGATTTTGACATCTTTTGCCACATAATGCTAGGTTGTCACCTAGACATGCATATATGCTCATGAAACCATCTTCCTTGCTTTGTGAACATAATTTGGGTGAACAAGTTCAAAAAAATATAAATACATAAATTTATGGATTCTAACATAATAAAAAAAATCATTTTTTTACTTAGATATAAATGAAAAAGCAGTTGTTCACCATTTAGACAATGTATACACACAAAGTGCTATTGTTTTTGCTGGTTTGAATCAGTCTACTCAACTTTGGTCTTCTTGTCCTTCAAAGAGCTCTTCTTCGAAAATTGTTGCTTATTCACATAGAGGGCGACTGCCTTTGTATTCGATGTGCATAAGCCTTTCCTTATTACTTCTTTTTGCAATAAACTTGATGTCAACTTTTGTAGAGACAGGTCATGAGCATTGCTCAAGAGCAATACTAAGTTGTCGTAAGAGGGAGGAAGACTGGATAGAAGAGACATGTTAGCATCTTCATCTGATACTGGCGAACCTATTGCAACTAGCTGATCGAGGAGCTGTTTGAATTCATACAGATGATCCGTGACTGAGGTTCCTTCACTCATCTTGAGCGACAATAACTTCTTTCTCATGAAGAGATGAGTCGATACATCTGTTGTTTCATATAGACCAGAGAGAATGTCCCATGCTTCTTTGGAGCATTTACTACATGAGCAGAGAAACAATGGCAATAGCTTTGCCATCCTTAGCTTCCCAAGTAGTCAGCATGTCAAGGTCAACCAGCTTGGCTATTGAATCATTGACATATCCCCAAAGTTCTTTCTCAATGAGTATCATCTTCATTTTGAATTTTCACATTTGGAAATCGTCTCCGTTGAACTTATTGATCAAGTGGATTTCTGAAGATATACCTTCCATGATGAGTGATCTAAAAAATCGTAAAATAGTCCTGAATAGTAGAACAGTTTGGACCTATGGCTATGATACCACTCTGTTGGGTTTATATGAAATGAAATGATTGTGTTTGAATATACTATTTATCAGTTCTGATACTACCCTCGCTAAATGTAATATTCAGTCAAGAAAAAAACTCAACATTATGACAAGATCTTTACCAATCTGTTGATTTAGAGTATTACTTAGATCGACCAGAGAAATATCCTTGTAGGTGTCGAAGACAACCATGAAGGGAGCGAAACAGATAGGTATCTAAGACAACCATGCTTCGTTCGAGTGAGATATTCGAATGAGTCATAGAACGAGTATCAGTTTACAAGAGAGGAGTTATTAGTACACGAGAGAGGAGGGAAGAATGTTATGGCCATATTCGGTTAAGGACCTAGAATAGTTCTAATATCGTAGACCGGCCCTCCGGTATTCGAGATTGTTGGTCACGCCATGATTTAATTCCATGTCAAGGCCAGTTTGTAACTAATAACCTTGAGAGGACCTAGACACTTTAATTAAGACATATGGAGTATTGCATGTCTATGTGATGGATATAGGCAGGAGGACTGCATGAAGAGATGTGATCTATTTATAGTTGACCTACATGGGTGTTGCATGGTTTCATGCACATGACACTACTCTCTATATAATGAGGTAGGAATTCTCACGTCGACATAATGGATTTAGGTTACCAGTCTCTCTCTTCTCCTCTTGCTTCACATGGCATGGCTTGGGGGCTAGATTCAGGTTTGATCTAGGATTGGTTGGGCGGTTTGGCTCCATAGTCTCTCCTATTGTGTTTTCCAATCCTCATCTTAGGGACAATCCTTTTAGGGTCTTTACAATAAAAATCAATTTTCTGCTTGTGATGTCTAGCTTCTTCCTGAAATCTTCAGGGATCTGAGCATAGACAATGCATCCAAATATTCTAATATTCTTGAGTGATGGTTTCTATCCTGTCCACACATCATAAGGTGTCTTTCCATTTAGGGCTTTGGTGATGGATTGATTTTGTAAGTAGGCTACTGTACTAACAGCTTTTGCCTAGAACTTTTTTGGAAGAGAGACATGGGCTAGCATGATCTTGGCACTTTCAACAAGTGTCCAATTCTTCCTCTCAGCTATACCATTGGATTGTGGTGAGTAGCTTGTTGGTGTATTCCGTCAGAATTCTTTAAAATTTGTAGAGATAAATTCTCCCCCTCCATCTGAGTGTAGTACTTTGATCTTCCTTTGGGTCTGATTTTTTGTAGATGTCTTGAACTGCTTGAAGAATTTTTGTCCGTCAAAAAGTAAGTAGCGGTCCATCGTGAGAAGTCATCGATGAAGGTAAGAAAATATAGTATTCCCCCTGTGGTAGCAGTCTACATCGGGCCACAAATGTCACTGTGTACAAGGTCCAGCAAATTTCTAGAAGTGTGAACTAGGTCGAAAATGAATAAAATTCTAGGATGCTTGCTGATAATACAGCTTTCGCATGGAGAGCACGATTTGCTGATTTGAGACAGATCTTGTACCAAACTTTGTTTTGACATTGGTTGAATACTATTGAAGTTGAGATGGCCTAATTTGAGATGCCATAGCATATCAGTTGATTCAGATGTAGTGGTGTAAAGAGCTTGACCATTAGAAGAGTAGCAGTGGTTGAGCTTGTACAAATTGCCACTTCCGAAAGCTAGAGCTTTCTGGGATTTGTCAAAGATTGTACAGCCATTTGTGTCTAAGTTGACCCTTTGACCTGAATCAGTGATTTTGCTAACTGAGAGCAAATTCTTGGTCAGATTTGGAACGTGGAGAACGTTGGCTCTTCCCTTTTGAAATTCGACCCTGACTGTTTCTTCACCCTGGATTGTGTGAGATGAGTTGTCTCCAAGTTGCACAACTAGAGAGTGGGTGTATAATTCGTAGTCCTTGAACTAGTCTTTATGGTGAGTCATGTGTTGTGTTGCTCTAGAGTCAAGATACCAAGAATTGACATCCTGTTGTTCTCCAACCTTGGTCATAAAAACTGCTTCATCTTCCTCTTGCTGCTGGGTCCAAAAACTGGTTGAAGCACTATGTGCTTGTTGTTGGTACTGCTTTTTCTTTCCATTATTATATTTCAAAGTTTTCTAGTCCTTGATTTCATGTCCAGTTTTTTTTTTTCTTGATAAAGTTAGATGCTCCTGGATTGAAATTGTCATAACCCAATTTTCATAGGATTCAAGCAAACTCAGTAATAGAGTCATAACGACATCGAAGTATTGTAATTCTGAGGCAATAATTTGCTGCATGAGATTTTTGAGAGTGTTGAGATCACTCAAAACACTTACTGCTTCAGACATTCTCAAGGAGAAATATTTCTTCCTCAAATGGAGTTTGGAGGTGAGGTCCCATGCATAAATACAGCTACAACCAAGAAACTTTTGAGACTCCAATAAATAATGATGTTCATGAAAGATCTTTCACCACCTCTTAAAGGATCCCTTACAAGATGTTTCAAAAATGTGTCTATATACATGTAGCACACTTCAAAACTATACATCATGCCAAGCTATGAATTCCAAGGCATTCTGTGTACTTGATGGTACATCAATTAAGCTATTAAGTGCATAAATAATGTTGCCAAAGACAACTTGCCTTCTTGATTCAGAGATTTTTGGCACCCAAGAGTTTTCATGTATCTTGTTGGTTTCCAAATTCCAGCTTCATCCTTCTCATTGTGAAGAAACACCGATTCAAATTTGGATCTTGGTCTCCTAGCCATAGTGATTGTTGCCACAAGTTCAACGCCAAATTCTCAAATCTATGACATACCATCTAGATTCAAAGTTTTATCAGAATTATTAAATGTGACTAGGGGATTGGACCACACTAATTACATGTGGTAACTATGCTTACTGTCGAACTATGACATGTACCTGTGTATTTTGAAGTTTACCAACATATTAACTAATGTGGTTAAATTTAGCTAAAGACAATGTCATGGCAGATTCACACGTTCGGGGCAGACACTGTCTACTAATAGCATTCTCTCATCCTACTCGGCGGTAATCTTAAGAATTTTAAAAGTTTATTTCTATTACTTATTTATTTTTAGCTACGTTACATAGATTTCAAAGATATGCATTTTGATTGGGCCACATGTCAGATTCAATTAAGAAAAATAAAAAACATCTTCACAAAGGGTCATTTTAGATTTCAGAACTCCTCTAATGCTTGACACTTGGCCTCCTATCAAATAACATCTCAAAAGGTGTCTTACCATCCAAAACAACACTTGGCCACCTACTACATAACAAAGCCTCACCTCAAAAGGTGTTAGGAAGATTTGCACCTAACTTCATAGCTTTGGCTCCTTCACATAAGGTTCTATTCTTCCTCTCGACTGCTCCATTTTGTTGTGGTATTCTTGGACTTGTGAGCTCCCTCTTGATCCCATTTGCATCACAAAATGCTTTGAACTTGGTAGAAATATACTTACCACCATTGTCACTCCTCAAGCACTTGATCTTGGTAGAGAATTGGACCTCCCTTGCAATCTAGAACTTGACAAAGACATCATACACCTCATCCTTCCTCTTTAGTAGATACACCCAACAAAATCTACTAAAGTCATCAATAAATGTTACATACATTTTAGCACCACCATTTCTAATTGTAGTAGCTCCATTAATATCCGAATGCACAAGTTGGAAAGGCTTAGTAGATCTAGATGTATATCTCTTATAAGGTAATCTATGTGACTTTGATAAAGCACATTGCTCAAAAACATATTCATGCTAGTTAGAGACTTTGGAAGACCAAACACAACTTGCCTCTTTGCCACTTGTTGGGCCCTTTCCATGCCTCCCTCTAGAGGGCAAAGAAGGGGTTTTGGATCTCCAACTGGGTGAGTATCGATGTAGTAACGGGATTCGATCCAATGGGGAGGGGGTTAAACTACGGATTTAGATGGGATCTAAGCCTACCAAGGTTGTCAATTTTGGGTTTGGATTTGAAAATGGAATGGCTTAGATGAGGGATGGGTTGCTTGACATTCTTCTAGGCTCTTTTTGGGTTTTAGTGTGTGAAGATCTTTTTCTTGGATCTTGGCTTTCTTGGTGAATCTAGGCTTCTTGAGATCTAGATCTTCTCCTCTTGAGGCTTAACGTAATGGATCCTATTGATCAATCCAAATGTGTTTCTAACACCTATTTTACTATTGTGTGATTTTGTGGATTAGAAGGATGAAAGCTTGAGCTAATGATCATCCGATATGTGATAGCATGATTAGACAATAACATTCATGCATTCATGCATCCACAATCAATCATACAAGTGCAAAAAGGGAGGGCTTCACAAGGTAAGAAAAGGGGGAGAAGGCTTAGCTTCTCTCTCTCAATCTCTATTCTTCACAATGGAAAGTGATTACAAAATGGTGTCACATCCCTATGTGTTGTACTATACCAACAGGGTTAATATAGATTCTATCCTAAATAATGTCGTTCCCACAGAGGACAGTGTTAGAAAGTTATGTATTTTGTACAATTATGGCAAGTGGTTTTGAGTGTTATTCTGGTTGTCAACAGACATTAAAAAGTAATCAGTATTACTTATGGTTTGGGAAACGTAATGTTAATAATTTCAAAACAACAATCTAGTCTCTATCAAATTGAATGTGTTATCAGAGTAGTACAACAATACTACACTCTGGCTTATTAAGGTGTCAACAAGAGTCGAGAGTTGTTCGATGTATTCACGACTGTGCAGATAATCAATTAATCGCGTTTGCGAACTATTCGTTTCTAGATAGAAGTCCTGAACAACTAAAGTCCAAATTAATGGTTAAAGAACACGAATGGTTTTAGAACACGTTAGAAACTTATGTCAATGCCAATAAGGAGAACAGATCAAAGACTCAATTCTTCAGACAAAGATTGTCATTCATATGTATACATACAGCTTTATTCAATGATCGTGCTAGACTGTACCAAAGATAGTCGTTATTCGAGTGCCAAAAAGAAAGTATTCGCGACAGACGAATAAGTTGATTTTAAGACAGTTCTTTAGAGCATACTTTACGGAGACACAACAAACGACTATAATGCACTAGAGCGTCTGTCTGATCAGAGAGTAATTCATGTAATGCATTAGAGATTGTTAGCAGTCTCAAGATCACTCACACTCAGCAGTGCGGAGAACAGAGATAAGAGAGAATAACTCCCAGAACTCTATTCACTTCTTCCATCTCTTACATATGCATAAACTCTTATCTCTCAATGATCGAGACTGAAGTGTGAGATCAATATATGTTCTACGGGGTGAACAAACACACCTCTAAAACAACAGGTGTGTCGCTCTCGCGAAAGGGTCTAGTTAACAATTAGACTGAAAATACGTTCAATTATACCATGAAAGGTATACTTAACTACGAGTTAAAGTTACTCTAGTTTAACATGTCTTTTCGTATCTAATCATTTTGTGTGGACGACTTAGTAAAGGTTATCCAAGGTAATGTCTTTCTTATTAAAGGTCTTGTCCTTAATTACAAGGCAAGTACTTAGGAGATATATTCCCGAAAAATGACTTTAGGCCTCTTCATAAATTATACTTAACCAGCTCATATCTTCATTTTTGAGTATATCATGCCATATTTATGTTGATATTCAATTTTTAACAATAAGGTGGTTCCTCAAATGTGAAACGTCCGCATGGACATAACATCTTCTTTTTGAGGATTATTCGCGAAACATTCTGTTCTTCAGATTTTCGTTAAGGCGAAAAGATATTTCTTCGTCAATTTCGTCCTTTAGATATTTCTTCGTCTTAGAGAATATGTGTCTTGTTATTTCTTTAATTGAATAGACTGTTTTGAGTTGATCGTTGAATTGTTAATGAAAACTGGAATCAACCTTCAAAACATCTTTAAACTTCAAAAATTCAACATCCCATAGAAACATCAGCACAACAAAGACATGAACGAATGTTTTATGAACGATTCAATTCTTCATATAATTTCTGAACAAACTCCAAGTTTTGCTGAGCTTCGATCAACAGCAAGTCTTCTCTTGATTTTGTGTAGTGGCCAACTAGTAAGTTGCCCAATTTCTTCTAACTTAACCGGGAGCAATGTTCCATCAAACAGCTCCTGGGTTAACTTTGTATCTTCGTCTGAATCACTACGAAGAGACTTCTTTATAGTAACGAGCTGAAAATCTTATAAAAGAGCTTTTAACATAAAGATTTTGAACGAAAAACAATGTCTTTGCTGCGAAAGTACCAAACTGCCAAAGTGAATATGTACAAAACTGCTTGTAGCGAAATGACTTCCTTCTGTCTTGCAGATTGTGTCGGATCTCCGCAAAATAATCTGCAAGATTTCATTCCCAATTCACATAAAAGTTGAAAAACTCTGGATAAGCCATATTTACATTGATCAGTAGCCCGACATCGTCGAATTCGCCTAAATCTGCAACAGCTTGAGGTTTGTACAGTTGAAACTGCGACTTGCCCTTCCAAAAATGTCGCTTATTATCTTCAGTCCGCAAAAATTGAAACTCTTTGATTCGCATATATTCTAGAGCATACATAGCCGAAGAGCCTATGTACAACTCTGCTGATCTGAAAGGCACGACCTGGAACTTACCCTGGATTATGCCCCAACAGAGACAGAATCTGGTAATATGATACCTTCTGTCATACTGGCCTTGGTATGGCCATGAATTTCATGCATAATTGACTCCATAGATGTATTCTTGTTGTCAGCCTGATTCTTGTTACCAAATTCGTGTTCAGATTCGTCACTTGAATCAAACTCTTTCGAGTTCATGTCTGTAACATTAATTTCTTCATACAAAACAACCGCTTCAGTGTTGCAAGCATCGAAGAATTCTTCTTCGTCAGCATTCTCATAACATTCGAAATATTGACTTCAATGTTAGATGCATTAGAAAAAACATTTAAGGCACAAGAAGATTCCTCTGATGTAAAACTGGTGTCAAACAAAGGCGTTTTACCTTCATATTTGTCCCGACTCCACGTATTTATTTGTTCTGCTGGCTTACCACGATATTGGTCACACCAGTCTGAAATCTTAGCTCTCTGGATTTCCAATTAACACTTGCATTTGATTGATAAAGCCAAGGTCGTCCAATTAGCATAGAATAGGATGACAAACCGAGTGGTTTGATAACTATGAAATTCATTGTGAATGGCTTGGCTTGAATGTAAACAGTGACATCCTTCAGCTCTCCAACAGGTTTTCGTCATGTCGAATCAGCTAACTTGATGTTTCGCTGTGTCGGTTGAATGTCAGTCAGCCCCAAAGCATGAGCTGTATCTTTCATTATTATGTTCATGCTAGAACCAGAGTCAATTGGCACTTTTTCTATCAGACATCCCGCAATGGTAATATCAATTTCAGGTGCACCGAGATCACCTAAATCAATAGACAGAACACTGGCATTTGGCAAAGAAATTTTTTTCTTCTTTTTCGGTGCAAAAAGACCTTTCAATTGCTTTCTGTAATAAGTGTTATCTGTCAACAGCTGCTCAAAAGTAATATTCAGACGAAGTGATCCAATATCAGTCACGATGTCATAGTCTTTCGTCTTCGATTTCGAGATTGGCTTATCGATAACAGCACTAGACAATTTTAGGTTGCGGCTTCTACGGCTGAGGGCAGTCAAGATACTTGTGGCCAGGCTCCCTATAGGTCGAACATAGCGGTACATATCCAATTGGCTTTCATGGCTGAGGACAGTCAGGTGAAAAATGTTCTGGCTCTCCACAGTTGTAACAATTGTCCGACACTAGTTTAGTCATGGTTTGTGACTTCATCGCTGGTCCAACAAATTCAGGAGGATTTTGTCTTGAACTTTGGTCTATCCTGCTGGGCTAATGCTGCAGTACCCTGAACATAATTAGTAGTCACATTATCTTAAAAAATAAAGAGTACCTCCTGGGCAGGATCTTCGATATATTTTACATTCACAGTGATGCAGTCTTCCTTAGAATGTCCAGAAGTTTCACATTTCGTACACCACATAAATTTAGTTGGAAGAAGAAGCTTTTGGTCTTTTGTCTGCAACTTCAGAGATCTGCACTTTCAAGTCATTAAATTTTTTATTAAGATCAGCCATATTACTCTTCCAAAGCTTTTCAACTTTAGAAGTTGACAACTTATCCTCGATAGTTTTCGTGTCGTCCTTCCGTTTGGATCATCGTTTACTTCTTTTATCTCCTTTATCAGCTTCTGATTTCGATGAATCACTACTTTCAGACTCCGAGCTTGAAAAATTGGAACTTGATTCAGTATCTGAATCATCTTCGCTATCACTAGAATCAGTTTCAGACTTACGAGTTCTTTAGTTGAGCATCACTTTCGTGCTAGTTTCGTACATGGCCTGGTTCAACTTGACTGTACCATATGCCTGCCTGCTTTCTCAGTAGACCGGGAAAGATTCGCAGTTTGTCTACGTTAGTTCCTTCGCTATTTGCATTAGCAATTGACTCAAATTGTGAGACATATCCACTGAAGTAGTTCCTTTAATATAATCATACTTGATTTTTGAAATAGAAGTGAAACGTGCAGCAGGACCCTCCATAACGAAGCTAATTAAGAGTTCAAGTAACTGGACAGTGATCTCATCAAGATTTTTTCGACTTGCACTCTCACTCTGTCTTCGTAAAAAAATTTCTCTAAGCTTACGGTAACGTTCTAATCGGGATCCTCTATCTGACATACACTAGGAATGGAGATGGAAGTGTTAGTTTTCTTATAGCTTTCCTAAGCTATCCCCGGCAACGGCGCCAAAAATTGGTATATTTCATACTATACCAACAAGGCTAATATAGATTTTGTAGTAAATAATGTCGAAACCCAAGAGGATAGCATTTGAAAGTTATGTATTTGATACAATTATGACTTATTTTGAGTGAAGTGGATTCGCGAGTTATTCTGGTTGTCAACAGACATTAGAAAGTAACCAGTACTACTTGTGTTGGGGGTGTGTAGTGTTAATAATTCCAGAACAACAGGCTTGCCTCTATCAAATCGAATGAAATACGTTCTACAGGTGAGATGTTATCAGAGAAGTGCAGAAGTACTATACTCTGGCTAATTAAGTTTTCAACAGATATTCGAGAAATGTTCGATGTAATCTTGTTTGTGCAGACAATTAGTTAATTGTATTCGCGAACTATTCGGATCTAGACAGAAGTCCTCAACAACTTAAGTCCAAGGTTATGGTTAAAGAGCACAAATAGTTTTAGAGTGCGTTAGAAACTTATGTCAGTTACAAGCAAGAACACAGATCAAAGACTCAATTCCTTAGACAGGGACTGTCATCTCAGATGTATACATACAATTCTATCAATGATTGTGCTAGACTGTACCAAATGTAGACGTTATTCGAGTGTCGAAAAGAAAGTGTTCGTGACAGACGAATAAGATGGTTTTAAGACAGTTTTTTAGAGCACATTTACGGACATACAGCAAACAACTATAATGCGCTAGAGAGTCTGTCTGACCAGAGAGTGATTCATGTAATGTAGTAGAGATTGCTAGTAGACTCAAGATCACTCACACTCAACAGTGCGGAGAACAGAGATAAGAGAGAATAATTCTCAACACTCTATTCACTTCTTCAACCTCTCACAAATACATAAACTTTTCCTCTCTCGATGATCGAGACTGAAGCGTGTGATCAATATATGTTCTACGGAGCGACCAAACACACCTCTAAAAACTACATGTACGTCACTCTCGTGAAAAGGTCTAGTTATAAACAATTAGGTTGAATGTATGTTTAATTATACCATAAGAGGTATATTTAACTAAGAGTTTAAATTACTCTAGTTTAATATGTCGATTCATATTTAGTCGTTTCGTGTAGATGACCTAGTAAAGGCTATCCAAGGCAGTGTTTCCCTTCTAGAGGTCTCGTCCTTAAATACAAGGCAAGTCTTTAGGAGATATATTCTCGAAAAATGATATAGGCCTCTTCATGATTTATATTTATCCAGCTCATATCTTCATATTTGAGTATATCATGCCATATTTATGTTGATATTCAATATTTAGCAATTTCGTGGCATCACATGTCCTGCAAACTGAAGAGGTGTATTTATGGGTTAAAACAAGCTGCAAGAGCTTGGCATAAAAGAATTTGTGAACTTTTGATCTCTATTGGCTTTAGAAGACTTGTTTTAGATAGTGAGGTCTTCATTAAGATTGAAGGTGATAGTTCTCTAATCTTAGATGTATTTGTTGATGATACTCTAATGTTTGGAAATGACTTAGAGATGATACAATGAACCAAGGCTCTCATAGGGCAAGGATTTGAAATTACAGACCTTGGAGATGCTAAGAAATTCCTAGGAGTAGAAATCACCAAGGATGAAACATTCGGAAACATAAAACTCTCTCAGCAAAGTTATGCTAAAATTTTGACAGATTATGCTGCTTGAATGCAAAGGGAAAGAGACTCCTATGGCGCTTGGAGTAAAACTTTCAAAGAATGACTGTCCAAGGACTGAACATGAAGAATTTGAAATGTGTAATACACCTTTTCGAAATCTAATCAGAGCTCTAATGTATCTTATGTATGTACTCGACCAGATTTGGCCTTTCATGTTTATGATTTAGCACAATTCTTTAACAATCCAAGAAGGTATCATTGGGAGCTAGCTAGGAGAGTCTTGCGGTATCTCAAAGTGACTATAGATTTTGGCATTGTTCATTCAAAGCCAGATGAATTCACTCTCGAAAATACAGTGACGCTACTTGGGCAAGCTCAAAAGACGACAATAAATCAGTCACTGGGAGATGCTTCATGATGTGTGGAGGGCCAATAAGCTGGGTTTGCAAGAAGCAAACATTTGTGGCACAATCTTCATGCAAAGCTGAGTATGTCGCAGCATCAAAGAATGTGAACCAAGTTGTGTGGCTGAGGCAGTTACTAAACGAACTTGGGGAAAAGCAAGTAGAACCTATTGTCATGTATATGGACAATACAAGTGCAATCTCCATGAATCAAGATCTGGTCTTCCATTCCAAGACTAAGCATATACCACTCAAATGTCATCATATCAGAGATCTTGTGTAGAAAAAAGAGATTCAAATTGAGTATGTGAAGACCAAAGAGATGACAATTGATGTTCTCACTAAACCCCTTGGAAAGCAACTGTTTGAAAAGCATAGGAAGCATATGGGAGTTGGCTAATTAGTTCAAGAGGGAGTGTTAAAGACTGAACTTCACTTTCCTTCATCTTTGAATGCTTCCACATGGCACAGTCTGTTCCCACATAAAGAGACAACTACAAGTATAGTCTATTTTTCCACGGAAGATGACAGCCGCAACTAACTAGCGTGTAGCATAACCATTAGTTTACAAGAATGACTTAGAAGAAAGTGTTTTAGAGAATATAAATTTGCCCACAAGGAGCACAGTACAAGTAGAGAATAAGAGAGAAAGGAGAAATGTTATGAGACTTGAACGCAAATATGTGGAAAACTATGTACTCTCTTCCCAGAACATCTTGAGTAATAGATCATTCTTGTTAGGTTTCTATTGTGCATGAATGCCAATGCTATTTATAAATGTATTGATGGCCTGATGAGTCAATGACATTGTTCTTAGTTGCAGGTTTGTGGGCTGGAAAAACTGAACACTTAAAACTTTGTTGGGTTTTTTTGAAATTTGCGCATTTTCTCTTCTTCAGGTTTTCGCATTTTTCACATTTTTCATAGAGGTTAAAATGTGCAAGTGTGTATAGATTCACTGATTTTCACACATTTCGCATTTTTCAAAAAATGTGACAGACGCAAGTTGAAGCATGCTTTCGAATCCTTGGTGCTGCTAGCTGCAGGTGAAGCCCAAGAGGTGGTGCCCATGCTCCCGTCACACACACTCACACACAATTGGTTTGCTTCAATCCATTCATCGGATTCAGATATATATCATTTTCCCGACATGGTATCAGAACATATCTAATACCCATATTGTATCAAAAGCTATTCTATATTAGAGCTATTTTCATAGCTTGATAAGCTTCTCACATAACCTAATTCTATCATCTGATAATTATTTTCTTGTTCTGTAAATCCCATTAGATTTTCACTCTTAAGTCACTAACAAAAATCACCATCACCTAGACTAAATTTCACATGGATTCCCAAGGGAAAACCAGTTCCATCATGGACAAGCTTGATGGATCTATTTACCATCTATGAGAATTTAAGATGAAAACTGTGCTAATGGCTAAAGAATTGTATGATGTTGTCACTGGTGCAGAGGCAAGACTCGAAGTAGACGACACTACAATCTCCCAATGGAAGCTAAAGGATGGCAAGGCCTTCATGCTGATCATCCTCAACATCTCAGACACACAAATCAGCCATGTATCTAATGCTTAGACCTCCAAGGAAGTCTGAGACATCTTGAGCACTCTATACGAAGTGCGTGACGTAGCTTCCAAGCTACATCTTAGGAGAATATTCTTCTCCCTCAAGACGACAAATGTGATTCCCTACAGAATCACATCAGCCAGTTCAAGAACCTGTTACAGCAAATGGTCGATGTCGGATCTATCATAGACGATCAAATTGCTGTAATGAAACTACTTTCAAGCTTGCCAATATTGTATGATAACTGGGTGATGATGATCACCATACACCTAGAGCTGACTCTATCATGAATCATTACGATGTTGTTGCAAGAAGAAGCAAGAAGGAACGAACCCTCCAATTTCTCTACTATTAACTCTCACACTTTATACACAAATAAAAAATTGAGCAAGCATAAGAAGAGAGGCTCAAAGCTGTAGAAGCTGAGATAGAAGCCGACACATAATCGACAAGAGCAGTCGAGGCTGCCAACCAAGAAGAAGTTGTCTTGCAGATACTGCAAAAGGAC
This sequence comes from Diphasiastrum complanatum, assembly GCA_029204225.1. Taxonomy (NCBI): domain Eukaryota; kingdom Viridiplantae; phylum Streptophyta; class Lycopodiopsida; order Lycopodiales; family Lycopodiaceae; genus Diphasiastrum; species Diphasiastrum complanatum. The sequence goes on along the minus strand of CM055095.1, from coordinate 13,563,396 downwards.
CAACCACGAGATTCAAGATTGTCGTATACTACATGCCAAGAACAACAACAAAGGGCAATCGAATCAAATGAAAAATGTAGTTGCAGAACCATCTCAACCGATTTAAGAAGCAGATCACGATGCATTCATGACAAGCCATCAAGAAGCATCAAACAACAGCTCCTGGTTTCTTGATTCCGGAGCCACTCAGCATATGACCAGCCATATCGACTGTTTCGAATCCTATACGCCTTACAGTACCATATAGTTTGTTCAACTGGGTGACAATAGCACACAAGCTATTAGAGGTGAAGGTACAATGGTGATTTCATTGTCCCCTTCCTCGAAAGTGACCACCTTCTCTACAATAGCTGACTGAAGTTCAGCGTTGATATTTTCTTTTGCCTCTGATGAGATATCTTTTGCAAACTACTTCGCAGCATTGGGGTCATAGTTGGGGTCATCTTTGAGATCTTCTTTAGTCGTAGATTTATTTGTCGTCTTGCTAGAAGATTTCTTCTTCAAGGATTTTCTGCGCCTCGTCGAAGATTTCTGGTCAAGTTTTGAGGAGCTTTTGTTTCTTATTGTGACTTTGAATAAGTTTTCCATGTCACTTTTTCAAGACTGATCTTCTGTCTTCGCCAATTTTTCTTCAATAATGTCAATTCTCTACACAACAGCATCAATTGAAGCTTTCGCTTTCGAGTCTGTAGCACCTGGTGTTGCTACATACTGATACTTGGGTTGCGACTTCTGCAGCTGAGGGCAATCAGGATACTTGTGACCAGGTTCTTTGCAGTTCGAACAGAACGGTACATAACCAATCGGCTTTCGCGGCTGAGGACAGTCAGGTGAAAAATGTCCCAGCTCTCCACAGTTATAGCAGTTGTTTGACACTGATTTAGTCGCGGTTTGGAACTTCGCTGGTCCAACAAATTTAGGAGGATTATGTCTTCTTGGTGTGAACTTGGGTCTGTCCTGCTGGGCTGATGCTGCAGTACCCTGAACATAGTTAGTAGTCGCATAATAAAAAGTACCTCTTGGGCAGGATCTTCAATGTATTTGACATTCACAGTGGTGCAATCTTTCTTGGTGTGTCCTGAAGTTCCACATTTCGTGGACATCCAAACCACTTTCTAAGAGTAGACCAACACTAAGCATATTCTTGGTGATTGATGGTACATAAAGGACATTTTCTAGATCCATGCATTTTGAGGATTCTAGACACAAAGAGATGGTGCCAACACCATCTATCCTACACTCTTCATCATTTGTAGTAAAGACAAACTTTTTAGCATCATTGAATGAGTGTAAGGTTGAGAAAAACTCCTTTTGATGGGAGCTAGCCCCACTGTCGATCCACCAATTGTCACTTGAATTGCTATTGCTTGTTGGTGAGGATGTAGATGCCATCAAGAATACATCTACTTCATCCTCCTCCTCCTCCTCCTTTGCAAGGTTTCCTTTTTTGTCCTCCTCCACTTGTGCTCTTAGCCTCTTGTAGCATTCAGATGCATAATGCCCCTTCTTTCCACAAAAGAAGCATTTCTGCTTTGATTTGTCCTTTGAGCTTGATGCATCATCCTCTTCTTTGGCCTCCTTTGGATGCTTCTTCTTTCCATTGGTCTTCTTTTTGCCCTTGATTGAGAAATTGGCTTTCTCATCACCATCCTGCAAAGACAAGGAACTCATCCTAGATTTTGCATGGAGCATCTACACTCTTCAGCCACTAATACACTGTGAAGTTTTTCTATAGTTGGCAAAGTGTCTTGGATGGCAAAACTTTCGACCAAATTTGCGACCATTAAGAAAAATTTGTACAAGCTCTCCATCATGAATCTTCTCTCCAATGGAAGCCAACTCCCTATTTAGAGACTTGATTCTGAGTACATAATCATGTGCACTCTCCTCACTTCTCCTCATGCTTTGCAAAATTTGATTTCTAAGCATAAGAACTCTAGAAGTGTTGCTAGACTCATAGATTGATTTTAAAGACTCCCAAGCCTCTTTAGCACTAGTACAAGCTGATACTTCTCTCAACAAATCATTGCTCACATTCATCTTCACACAATGAAGTGCAAGCCTAGATCTCTTCTTGTATCTAGCTAACTCATGTGCACCTAGAGGTTCATCTTCATCTTCAATCAAGAACTCATAAAGGTCTTGGAGCACCAAGAGTGACTCCATCCTAACCTTCCAAATAGCATAATTTGTAGAATTCAATCTCTCACTAGCTTCTAGAAGGTATGCTCCAACAGATCCCATCTTACTAGTGACTTCTACAAACAAGAAATAGATTTGATTCACTTGAAACTCACAAAGGTCTCACACTTGCAGTGTTTCACTCAAATTTGATTTCTAATCCAACAAATGGACTTATAATCATAGTTCTATCACTCCCTCACAAAGTTTGAATGAAGATAAGATGAAGTGAAAACTACTTTCAAACAAATCTTGCCAAGAAATGAATTTGATTGTCTCTAGAAACTCACTAAGGTCTCTCTCTTGTAGTTTTTCACTCAAATTAGATTTCTAATCCAACAAATGGACTTATAATCTCAGTTCTAGCACTCCCTCACAAAGTTGGAATGAAGATAAGATAATGTGAAATCTATTTACAATCAAATCTTGCCAATTTTGGCTATTTTTGGACAAAAAAATGACTTAATTTCTTTCTTCCTTCTTGGTGTACTTTCAAGACCTGTTTTTAACCTTAATAGGACTTGAACTCAGCCTAGATTAATTAGATTCCATGAAACAAATTAATCAATGGCAAATGATCTTGGTAGATTATCCTAGGATCCCCACCAAAAATTACACCAACAGCTCACAAATTGAATTTTTTTGGATCAAATGAATACCATGCATTAAATGTAGGTTCAGAGGTGCCCACACATGTGGACAGTACGGATTTGGACCCCTACCAAGTTTGGGATCAAATCTCCTCACCAAAATCAAGATTCTAGCTTGCCCTCTCAATACTAGCTTTTAGCACCAAAACTTGCTAAAAATGGATTTGCATTAGATCAATGGCTTATGCTCTTGTACTTGGATCTGATACCATGTGAAAGTACTGTACTTTAGGACCATAAATGGATCTATGAAAGATCCACAAGAGTGATTGGATGCTTGCTTAACAATCTATCAAAAAACTAGACACAAAAAAGTTGATCTAGATTGGCAATTTGACAAACAACAAGCATTAACAATCAAAAGCATTGATAAACATTGAAATTCGAGCGCACAAGTGTGTACTACAGGCTGTAGTACGGCCTTCAACCTGAGAAACAAGTAGAAATTGATTTGGTTTCATTTGGATCACAAAAACTCAATGTACATAGTGAACTAGCTTGAGATTGCCAATGAGCTCCAAAATTTTTCTATCTTCTCACTATGGAGAGAGGGAATACATAGCAAATTCGACTTCCTTCTTGAAGTTAGGTGGATTTCCAGCATGTAAAAAGGAAGTTAACTCACTCTCCTTGACCTAAAATGAAACACTAGTCTATTTCCTAGAGTCATGCTTGGTAGATAGCTAGTTGGTCAAATTTTCACCTTAAATCTAGGATTTAGGTCCTATAAACTAAGAATCACTACCAAAATGACATGACCAACCCTATGGACTTGACCTAACCTACATTAGGAGTGGGTTGACATGTGGCATCTTGGCCTCACATGTGTGGAATCCACTTATGTACAAAATTTACATTATACTACATGGTTTTTAATCAAGCTAGATTTGCCAATTTTTGGCAATTCTTCACACTTAAGGTATAGAAGAATTCATGAGAGAGAGAGAGAGAGAGAGAGAGAGAGAGAGAGAGAGAGAGAGAGAGAGAGAGAGAGAGAGAGAGAGAGAGAGAGAGAGAGAGAGAGAACCCACCAATTGGCCTGTAGTTAGTGAATCCCTTAGGGGGCAGTAAGCTCCTCGTAAGGGATAGCTAACTACCCACTAGACAACCATTACTATTGTGTGGTAGAACATAGGATAAACCTGGACCATGAGAAGAAGTTTGTTTATAATAAGGCATAGTTTATCCCTCATGAAGCCATTCTTTTGAAAAGCATTTAATAAAATTTCTATCTCTTTCAAAAAGGTTTCTTGCTTGTTGCAGCAATACATTGCAGAAATAAGTTGGGAGATAATCACCTGGTATGAGTTGTAGACTAGTTTATTAGAGGCCAGATGTATGTACTATACATACAAAAAAGGCAATTCTCTTTTTTTGTCAAATTTTGAATGATGGGTCAGTCCCATCATTGGATCAAAATCAATGGAAATATTCAAAAAGCTAGTACAGTTTGCTTCACATGACTCTTTTTTTTATATCCAAAAAATCTAAGGGATAAATCCGAAAGGGGTTTTCCGGTGTTTTCTGATTCTTATCCATAAATTGTTTGATGTTAGGGTTATTAATGAAGCAAATGTCGTCAATCTATCTGAATGAGTGAACAAATTCATTCATCCATGTTCTGAGCCCTAATTTGGCTAACCTTTTTATAAATTGAGCTTCAAAGAATGCAAGATACCAATTACACCATGTAGGTGAGCATGAAAAACCCATCGGTATACCACGAATTTGTCTCAGGCATTCCATGGGCACATAAGATCTTTATCAATAGTAAACCATCCTTTTGACTTTTTAGTAGCCCAGGACCATTTAAAAACTTTCCTTCTTTGAACCCATTTAAATCTCAGTAGATCCTTTTTAGAATGAAAGGCATAAGTAATGGCTTTACTCATAATAGTTTTCAACCCCTCAGGACCGTCTAAGGGTATAATTTCATAGCATTTAGAAATGTTTGCAACCCATATATTGGTAATTATTGATGGCATGTTAAGATAGAAATCAATGGAGACTCACATTGCCACTATAAATTTGTATTTTTTTTAGGATACTCTTGTATGTACTTGCCTTAAGGCCTGCCCCTTCCATAAGGAAAAAAAGTCATCATACCAAGAGCTTCTATTAGGAATTTGGCGAGTCTGGTAAAAAGCAGCAATCATGCGTGTTTGTAATCCATCTAAATGATTCCCTATGGGCCTTGTAAGTACATAGTAAATAAGGTAAAGAATCATTACCTGAAAAAATATTAGGTAGAAAACTAGTAAGTTTTATCCATTATATATGTCAAAGTTTCAGAGACTGAGTTTTGTTGGTCATTAAGGAAAGGGGCTAAATTCAGGACTGTTTAGTCTATCCAAGGCAAGCTTTTGTATGAAGAATTTACACATGACGCATGGATTATGTTGTGCTTTGTCAATGCCATTGATGTAGAGATATTTTGTGAGCCATTGTCTTTCATCTTTAGCGATTTTCATTTTAGATGTCACGTCCTTGTTACCATGTGGCCAATTTTGTTTTTTAATGTATTCTAGGGCAGTGTTTTTACAAAAAATAGCATGCTTCTTTATAGTTTTTTCGTCCAAGTATTTGTGTGTAGGTAAGAGTTTCATCAGTTTAAACCATCTGTCATAAAGTTCAGAAACAACTTCGTTGATATTAGTTTTTCTTAAAGTAATATGATTGAGACTTTTCTCTAGAGAATTAAGTCAAATTGAGCTTTTAACAATATTATACTCTGTAGAAACAATATGTCCAAATTTTTCTGAAATAAAATTCTTAAACCTATTGAAAGATAGACACTCGCATGAATGTAAGTTTTCTATATCAAAGTCACAAAAGACATCAATAGGGAAATATCAATCATGTTTTACACTCGGTACTAAGTCCAACCGAACGTAATATCATGAAAGTGTTCGCCTACAACATCAAAAAGTTTGAATAAAACGTGAGCGTAAAACTGCTTCACATGGATAGCTTCAAAACTCTATTGCGATAACATAAATGTAAAAAGAGCTCCATGTATCACTACTAGTAGTCAGCGATGTCTGGTCGCAGAGATAGTGACTTCTCTTCTTTTTGTCCTTTCTCCCTCCTCCACATCGATTAGTCTAACTAAAAATTTAATCTCTTGATAGGTAGCTCGCTCTTTGCACTGCTACTTTGCCCTTCTTTTCTTGTAAACCGTCTTTTCTTTCCTGTCCCTAACCCTGAGACGACTGAGTTCGGGTTATTGAGATTGAAAGTGCCTGTTCGTTTGCTTGTAATCTGAAAATATTTATCTTGGAGTGTGGAGAAGCTTGGTCATTTCAAGAGACGTTCTATCTCACGGATATTCTCAGCATCTCCTAGGTGTGCTAAGAGTTTGGCAGAAGAATCCTTGGCAAGTTTAATGGAGGCATCGATCATGTACTGTCGGATAAAGAGAAAGGTAAGGTGTGCTTTGATCACATCTCTAGCAGGTTTATGTAGCCACATGAAGAAAACATTCATTTAGTTTTGCAGGGATGCACTAGGAAAGAACTTGCCTAAGTTGTTCATCATATACCAGATGGCATGATCAAACCAAATAATAGGCGAGTTGCTTTTGCATTTATCACCACATCTACATTTGAAGAAGGGTCATTTTCAGTTCCAGATTCTGGCTTGGTGAAGGTTCATTCTATTGAAGCCAGTTTCAAAGTGTCCTCTAATTCTGGCCCTGGTTTGTTCAGAAGGGCCATGAGACTCATCTGTAGAACGCGTTTCATTCGATTTGATAGAGGCTAGATTGTTGTTCTGAAATTATTTCCCAAACCATAAGTAATACTGTATATTTTATAATGTCTGTTGACAACCAGAATAACACTCGAAACCACTTGCCATAATTGTACCAAATACATAACTTTCTAACGCTGTCCTCTGTGGGAATGACATTATTTACTATAAAATCTATATTAACCCTGTTGATATAGTACGACAGATACCAATTTTTGGCGCCGTTGTCGGGGATAATTTAGGAAAGTTATAAGAAATCTGACAAATCCATCTCCATCTCTAGTGTATGTCAGATAGAGAATCCAGATTCGAACAATACCGTAAGCTTAGAGAGGAATTTCTAGGAAGACAAAGTGAGAATACTAGTCGAAGAAATCTAGACAAATTAACTGCTCTTTTTTAAGGGACTTCTTCCGACGATGCAGATAGCTATGTCTCACAATTCGAGTCAATCGCTAATGCGAATAATGAAGGTACTGACGTAGACAAACTATGAATCTTCCCTGGTCTGCTAAGAAAGCAGGCGCGCATCTGGTACAGTCAAGTTGAACCAGGCCATGTAGGAACCTGGTACCTACTGAAAGATGCGTTTCTGAACCAGTTCAGAGAAATCGGTTACAAATCAAGAATTCTCGGATGTCTGAACAATGTTCAGAAGAAGAGTAAAGAATCCCTTTGCAAATATACACGAAAGGTTTAAAATCTCATAGGAAAACTAACCGGTGTATATCCCGTTGATATGCAGATCGAATGATTTTTGGTTGGTTTACCACCAAAGATTGATCGGTATTGCAGACAAGGGGACGTGACCTCCTTAGCAACAGTAATAGCTAGTGCCAAAAATTTTGAGACCTCGAAACTAGCACAAAAACGACGATCAACTAAGAAATCTCGAAAGTCGAAGACTGATTCTAGTGACAGCGATGATGATTCATATTCAGATTCAGATTCAAGTACCAGTTCTTCAAGCTCAGAATCTGAAAGCAGCGATTCATCAAAATCAGAAGCTAACAAAGGAGAGAGAAAGAATAAACGACGAACTAAACGAAAGGACGATATGAAAGTTGTCGAGGATAAGTCATCAACTTCTATAGTTGAAAAGCTTTGAAAGAGTAATATGACTGACCTTAATAAAAATTTTGATGACTTGAAAGTGCAGATCTCTGAAGGTGCAGATAAAAGACTGAAAGCGTCTTCTTCCAACTCATTAAGCATGGTGTTTAGCAATATATGCAAGGAAATAGCAGCCATACACTCTTGATAGATTTATTTGTCTCCTAATTAACCGGAGATTTAGGCTGAAAACAGTACACAAGCATTCTTTGACTACAATCTCTAGCAGATTTTCATTCACTAAAGTAAGCAAATTTCCATAAGTAACCAAATTACCTGATAAAAATTCCGAATCAAACTTTAGAATCAACTTTGAAGTAACCAAACACCAAGCCCTTAGAAACCTTGGTCAACCGGCATGCAACAAGCATCGATCCGGACATTCATGCAATTCACAAATTGATGTCTTACCACATGCACCAAATCATCATTAACATTATCAAAAAAAAAAAATCCATGCACAAATGGAAAACGCAAACCCCCTCTCTAAAGTTCAACCTTGGTACACAATCAAATGTTCAAACATCTTGCTATTTGTTACTGCAGGTTTACACTACTTAGAGACAGCAAGCAACATTTCAAGAAAGGCTTCATAGGGGTTCAAATGCATGCAACACTTAAATCCAAATCCTTATCAGTTTTTCTAGAGAATAGGCAATTTACAATATCTATTCAATGTTTTCAGCTCTCAGTTTGCATGGAACACAAAAGGATTAGTCTAATAAAACCTTAAATTCTCACATGTAAACCATAAATTTAAGATTTCCAACAGCAGTCAGTTTATTCATTATGAATAAATTGATTCCTCATCAATCTATCAACAAACATTCTGCTACTAAATCTGAATCAAAACTGTCCAAATGAATTCATGCAACTTATTCATCCAAAAAAAATCGATTTAAACATGGAAGTGGATCTACTCATGCAGGTCATTCTACTTCAAATGGAAACTTTCTCAAGGCAAGGGAAAAATAAGAATGAATTCCACTCTAATCCACAGCATCTCTAATAAAATCAAACAAGAAAAAGAGCACTCTACCACCAAGTTTTGAAAGCATGCTTCACACATGAATTAGTGAATCCAAACCCAATTTTCCTTGAAAAAACAGCACTCCATCCGGGATGTGAATCCAAGTGCGTTCCAATTCCGATTTGATGTAGAAATTGTCTCCATCCCATCCAAGACCGCATCTTAGTCAAGCTCTGATACCAATGTAAAGACCACTAGGGATAACCCCTAAGATGAGAATAAGTTATTATTGTGTTCTTAATTGTTTTTCTTACTGTTGGTAGAGACATCGTTTACATCGTAATCGTCTCTCATGTTCTGCTTCCGTCACGGCTTCGCTGCAATCGTAATCAATCGTAGAACAAGCAGACCATTTCGCGTCATACACCACCATAATTGGTATCAGAACATTGGTTCAGTGGATTACTAGAGTCCAGGATCTTTTTCCAAAAGCTATTCTAAATTGTTTGTGTATAATTTTGATCACTATGGGAGGCACCTCAGAGATCCGCTTGATCAATAAATTCAACGAAGATGACTTCCACATGTGGAAGTTCAAAATGAGGATGATCTTGATTGAAAAGAAGTTATGGGGATACGTCAACGTTTCTATAGCTAGACCGGCAAAATCCGAACAGCTCCCAGCTTGGGAATCCAAGGATGGCAAGGCTCTTGCCATTGTATCTCTAAACCTTAAAGACACTCAAATTGCTCATGTGTCCAACTGCACTACTTCCAAAGAAACATGGGATACACTCACTAGCATCTACGAGACCTCAGATGTCTCGACTCGTCTCTTCTTGAGGAAGAAGATACTAACACTCAAAATGAGTGGAAGCACCTCAGTCAGCGACCATCTGAATGAGTTCAAACAACTAATGAACCAACTAGCTGCAATAGGTTCCCTCTTTCATCAGTCATGACGAACCTGCCACCGTAGCAGAAGCACTGTCAATGCCCGATGCAGACAAATGGAAAGCTGTCATGGATGTTGAGTATCAATCTCTAATGAAGAACAAGATCTGGAGTCTTTTCATTCCTCCTACAGGTGTAAAGCCAATTGATTCTAAGTGGATCTTTGCAATGGAAAGGTAGACTAGTGGTTAAGGAATTTGAACAAGTATATGGGATAGACTACACTGAGACCTTCAGTCCAGTAGTAAAACATCAGTCTATTCGTACTCTATTGGCTACATCTACTGTAGAAGATCTGGATATTCACCAGATGGACGTCCAGACGACATTTCTACATGGATACATACAAGAAGATGTCTACATCTATCAACCATAAGGTTACATCCCTCAAGGCAGGGAGCATCTACTATGCAAATTGCATAAGGCATTATATGGTCTGAAGCAAGCTCCAAGGGCTTGATATGATAGAATAAATTGTTTCTTTTTGCAGCACGACTTTACCTCCTACACCACATATTCAAAATACACGCAAAGTCGAATCAGGCAGAACCACAAAGCCATCGCCAAATTACGGTCTGACCGAAGGGAACCATTAAATCAACGTTTACGGATAAGCACGACTCAAACAGCAAATCGCAAGGAGTCGTTAAGACCTGTAGGTTACTATCTACGAGCACTTGCAAAATCTCGTCGACCACTGCAAGTCAGCTTCTTACGATCTCCTACGATGGAAGCTGTGACCAGAGTCAACTCTCCTCAACCGTTTGAAAACGTAAGCAACCTACTTACGGTTATCAAGGAAGTCGACCAGCGACAATGATTTGCGAGTTCTTACAAAGTCAACTAACAATTGTTGACCCATCTCGTCGTTTAGCTCCATAAGATATCACTTACGGTTATCAACGAAGGTAGCAAACGATCACCTACAAAGCAAATGAGCAACAGCTGATCGAACGACCATCGGTTGTTCAAACGATTGCAGACAGACTACGGTCATCACGGCCTACATCCTTGCACTACGATGCATACGGAGGATACATTACTTTGTACTTTTCCTCCTTCATGACGCTCCAATAACGGATCTACGGATCTTGTTTAAACGGTTGTTAATCATCTTGTAAACTATAGTTACAATAAATCAAAAGACTCTGATAGCTATAAATATGTATCTGAGCAAAGAGAAGGGGTGATAGGTGTTGTTGAGTTGAACAATCTGTAGATGCACAGAGTGATCAAATGACCAAAAGGTCTTAAATAGCTAGCTCCTTAGAGTTAGTGATTTATAGAGAGAGAGAGAGAGAGAGAACTATAGCCATTGTTTCAGAATTTGTAAGTAAAAATATGCGCTTATCAACGCTACTGTATTGTGTTCTGATTCTTTCATTTACACATATTTGCTACTATTCAATTATTACGTTATTGATTGAATGAAATTGTCTCTCTCACTCTCCTTCACACAAACACGGTTATCAGAGACAGAGGATCGCATGGCTGTCCAAGACGCCTAATGCTTCACAATCCTACTATTATGGCAGTCTCAGACTCCTACTCTGATAAGTCAAAAGGATAACAAGCTTTTTATTCCGTTCTCTAGTCAATCCATGTTCCTGAAATCGTTGTTATTACTGTGTTCACAATTGTTTTTCTCATTGTTGGTAGAGACATCGTTTACATCGTAATCGCCTCTCATGTTCTGCTTCCGTCACGGCTTCGCTGCAATCGTAATCAATCGTAGAACAAGCAGACCATTTCGTGTCATACACCAACAAGGTGTCCTTTTGGTTTCATGCAACAAGATATAAGTAGATCTTCACTTGGCAAGCCTTAATATCTTTTGGTTGATTCATTATCAATATATGTGTGCATGGTAGTGTTAGGGCCATTTTTTACGGGGGATTGGTCCAACCAAAACGTCCTAAAAGGGTCAAGGGGTCCCACATCTAATGGCGGTTCGGCCCTATGTGAGCAACAGAGGATTTGCCACTTCCAACCCTAATGGCCCTCTCTATTGCCCCGTGCTCCCCAACCGATGAGAGTTTTCCAGGCTCTCAGAGATACGGTTGCAAGGAGGGGGTGCTAGCACTTTTGGTGCAATAATTCACTAGCTTTCTAGGGTTACGGTTTCATGAAAACTTCTGATAGCTGGAAACCGATTTAAGAATGGAAAAAACGTAAGAAACACTTCAAAAACTTGACGATTCCATATAGTCGTTTAATAAATCTAACTCAGCAAGATGTTAACTACCCAGCCTACGGCTCTCTCCGTACAACACATTCTAAATCAATATGAAACAAAGTTATTTACTTAACACTTTCACTAAACGAGTTGGAAATAGGCACTCATTGTTCTAATTAGCCATGCTGCATTTGTTTATAAAATATTATGATTCCAGACTGAATTCGAATTTGTGCTAAAACGATTCACTAAATCAGCTTGTGTGAGTGCTTCTTCAATTGTGGTTGGCTCTTGTGAAAGGTAATGAAATAGTCATCAATGAATCTGACAGGTTGAGTTTGAATTCTTGTCGATCTTCTGGGAGGTGCTTGTGGTTGCAAAATTCGATGTTGTGTCGGTTGCTCCTAAGTTGCAGCTTATTGTTCTTCTTCTAAATCTATTTGTATAGACTAGCTTCTTGAAAGAATCAAAATTGTATTTTGATATTCATCAGTATTCGGGATAGGAATGACATGGAGAATCTAGTTCTTGCCCTTTAAGTCGATAAACTAATCCTCAAGAAATTTAACATCCTTGCCTAGTGAAAATTTTACAATTGACAAGATTATACAATCCATACATGCCCTTTGAAAAAGAACAACCGACAAAATTTGTTTTCATAGAATGCTCATCCAGTTTCTTTCTAGTGGTCTTTAGGGACATGAGCACAACCAATTCATCCAAAAACATTTAAATGCTTTAATGAAGGTTTGGATCTAGTCCAATCTTCATAAGTACATGATTCAGGTGCCCAAGTCTATATTGCCAAATTAAGTCTATATTGATCAAGATTGAGCTGTCTAAAACACGATCAGTCATAGAATAGCAATGAGTAAGCCGATAGAGATATCTTTTTTTTTTTTCCAAGTGCAAGGACTCTTTTTGATTTATCAAGAATCTTACATGAATCGAATCCAAATTTTACCGTATGTCCTAAATCAGTAGATTAGTTGCTATATTCGAAATATACAATACTTTTGGAATGAGTTTGGACTTTTCATTTTGAAAATTCAGCCGACAGTACCTTCACCTTTGATCATGTGTGAGTTGTTGTCTCTAAGGTGAACGAATTTCTTTGTATTGTAAGCCAAATAATCATGGAACCATTCTTGATGACTTTTCATGTGTTGTGTCACTCCAAAATTGACGAACCATTCTTCATTTTGATCGATACGGTGATGGTTCACGATGAATGCATTCTGCTCATCTTCATCTTTGAGGTTCTATTCTTTTTTAGTTACTATATTGGATTATTGGTCTAGTTGCTTCTTCTTTTTCTTCTTGAACTTTAGGATTCGGTAGTCCTAGATCTCATGCTTCATTCTTTGCAGTATTTACATAACATTTTTTTTTTTTGTTCTGAGCAAGTTGTTGATTCTGATTCGAGCTTGGCTTGTGTGACTACTTCTGATTCGTGTAGAATTGTTTGACTATCTTCTTCTTCTTCGATTCTTTCTTTGAGTCTCGCTTGGAGTAAAGAGCTTGTGACTCCTCGATGGAGGACAAGGATGCATCATTCCTTTGAACCTTCTCCTACAGCATCATAGTTATTATTCTCGACAAAGAAATTTCTAAGTGGGTCGAAATAACCATCACCCAATTTTCATATGAGGATGGCAAGCTAGACAGACAATAAGGTCATTACGGCATCCGAATCTTCAATGACTGAACCTATGGCTGTCATATATTAAGTAGAGTCTTGAATTGATTAATGTGATTCTGAATATAATCGCCTTCTGACATTCTGAGAGAGAAAAGTTTTCTTCTTAGATGTAGTTTAAAAGTAACATCTCTCACTTCATAAAGTGTGCTCAGAATGTCCCAAGCTTCCTTAGAAGATTGAGCTTGTATGATATGGCCAATCTGTGTGTCCGATATATTCAAGGCGATTAAGGCGAAAGCCTTACCATCTTTGAGCTTCCATTTAGAAATGGCTTGCTCATCGACACTAGAGAAATAGTTTGACACCTATGAGTATTTTCCAAAATTCCTTGGCCATCAACATGACTTTCATCTTGAATTTCCACGGATGGTAATTTGATCCATCAAGCTTATCTACCATTCAACCATACTATGATTGAGAATCCTTTAGCCTATCACAATTGCATAAAGTAAGAAGAAAAGTTCTGGTTTTCTTCCCTAATTTCACAATTTAGTATGTCTAGTTCCTTGCACCTCTGTGTACTGGCACAGATGTGTTACTTTCCCATCTATAACAGGGAATGATTTTTTCAATGTTTCTCCTACCACTATGGAAGTCTCCTGGAAGTTTGTAACCTTCTCCTCTCATTGTCAATTTAAACTTCCAAATATCTAGTGCTGTATGATATATCTTAAGATAGAGAAAAAAATGAGTTTACACTTGGGGCATATCTAGAACATAAGATTTTCAAATTGTGTGTTTCGCCAGATATAATCAATCACTCAAAAGCAGGATAGCTGTACAATGGAAAAAGAAAGTATTCTTCAGTTTGTTGAGCAAAATTTTGTACATAAAAACTCAAATTTCCCAAATCTAAAACCGGCTATTCATGATTGAATCGCTCACCAGCACTCGTATCCATGTGAGCATTCAGGTAGATGCAAATAGTAAATTGTATGACTTCTAAACAATTTAATGAATGCTTATTCTATATCGAAACAAGAATTGTTTTGATATTAGATTATCGCTCTGATGCCATGTTGGGAATCGGGTGACTCCTCAGTGCATGAACTACGTCTATTAGATTCTAGCTATCTTCGAAGATTCGATAGTAGCTCTACTTGATCCAAGCTTCGAAGTCATGAGGATCAACACAGTCGATTCCGTTGACACACACAAGATCATTCAATTGCGGAAATGTGGTGGAAAGGTCGAATCGGAAGCATTACAATCGACATATCAGTCGTAAATTAGATCAATCTACGAATGATCTATCTACAAAAGACCCGATGAATACAAAATAGAACTTGACACAAGAAACACAACTCAACACGACACAATAATTTCTGAATGTCCTAGGTAACCCACTAGGCCTGGAGGGGGCATTTGAACAGTGCATATCCAAATAAAACGTCATTTAACTTGATTGTATCGATGGCTTTCTTTCAAGTTGAAAGGTTTATAAAGAACCAAGCACGAAATTTGAAAGTTCTAGAGAGTGTCCATCGCAATGCAATGTATGGGTAAAGTTGTTGACTTTGACTAGAAAGGCGTAGGCTCTAATTCCAACCGCTGAGTAGTGACGACATCTTAGCAGCTTCTTGTATATGTTGTGTATAACTACTATTTGGGTAACTCTCTGTATATCTAAAAAAAAAGGGGGGGGGGGGCGGGGGTTGGAGGCATTGAGGTGCCATTGAGCAACGCACGTTGTCTCCGAATTTCCCAGAATCCCATCCCGCCACGACAAATCCGTCCTTGGTCCTTCCTTCGCGGGATGAGGATGATGATGTGAAGGGAGGGGTTGTCTTTCTTCACTTGAAGCCGAGCAGAAGCATCTACTTGTTCGTTTCTTTTATGAAACACCAACGCCGTCTGGGCTAATCTGAAGCCATTCACTTTTCCTCTCTTTTGTTCCTCATCTGCATCTGCTTGTGCTTCCTCAAGAGCCCGTTCTTCTCAGATTTTTCTTTTTCTGTTTGAACAACAGTTGGGCTCTTTTCTGTAGCAGTCATACTCTCCCTCGTCGCTTTGAACATTCACGATCAACAAGCTGCAATCAGAGATTTGGGTTCATCATTTGCGAACCATTCTGGGCGTAATGGTGCAGGTGCAAGGAGCTTGCGATTTTTAGCTGTCTTTTTGCATATATTGAATTGTTCTAAACCTCACTGGGAACTTTCTCGGGACTTCGAAATATCAATTGCAGATCTTGCTGCAGCGTTCGTTGTCACTGCCGTTGGTGGATCTGTCTGAATCTACAGATAGACCATGCGACTTAACATCGTCTAGTCTTGGCTAGAATATATATTACATCGAGAAGACGACTTTCTTGGTTATGAATTTTTACCACCATACTATTTCAGAGATTGTGATAATGGTAATTCTATAGCGTTCAATCTCAATTTGCAATCTCAAGCTGAGATCTTGTCATATTTCCCCTAATTTGACTTCCTGTTCCTTTCTCGATTGTTATATCACTGGTTTATGTGATCATGCTAATTGTCTTGTTTATCCATTTACATTGAATTCCTTAACCTGTTCGACGTCGCGTAGTTGCATCGCCTTCTGAAGCAAGCTTGATATGAATGCATTAAGACAGTGTTTGGTCTGCAGATCTTCAAGTTCCTGGGCATCTATTGATCCTTACACCTAGTATTGTCCAATAAAAAATAGTCATAGTAGCAGTCGAGTCCGAGATGGCGAGGGAGTGAAGCAACCTCGGATTACCACAAACTTTCTGCACAGAAATTTCTAGCCGGTGTGTGTCTTCATGTGCGAGCAAGGGATATGAGAATCTCATTCTCTTTACTGATGCATCATATTTGTTCCGAAATATCGAACGCATGTTAGAGGCTCCAGTTTCACCGTTTCTGAAAATCGGTCAACAGGTATTTTCTTGATCTTTTGTTTTCAGTTATCTTCTGAGCCAGCCTCGCTTTCCTTTTCTGACTATGTCCCCTGGTTTCTTTCTTCGCTTAATGAATCGTTAATTTGATCTTAGTAGGCGTTGTTCTGCAAGGAGAAACTAGAAGGGTAGTCTACCCATAGAGTCTCAATAGGCTCAGCCTTCACCGCTTCACATCTTGGATTACTCTAGTGTATTTGGTTAATTTGCTATGGGGCCCTGAGGAGCTTTCCTTGAGGATATCTGGAACAATCTGCTATTCTTTTATGAAGCTTCATGTTGTACCACTACATGTTCAGAGCAAAGGTCGCTTTGTCTTTTCAGTTTTTTCCTGGTCAACGCTGTAGGTCTATTATAAGTCCCCACTTGAGCGCTTTAAGATTTCAAAGCCACTATTTGATGCTGTACTGAGGGCATCATGTTTTCTCTTTCAGCTAATTGCCATAGGAAAATCTAGGATACTCGGTACGTACTTTTGGGACTGGTATATAGTTTAGTTAGATATTTGGGCATTACTACTTTGTTGCTAAGGAAGTTTGAGTTTCTATTATGTTTGTAAATTGTCCCAATCTAGTGGAAAGCATCTTCCCGATTTATTAAGGAGGCAAGTGCTCTTCATCATTAGTTTTTGGTTATTCTTAGGTGCGTTATGTTTTTTCTCTCGAACTATAGATGCGTTATCACATGGATTGAGCAGCTTGATCAATTTGTATTTCACAACATAGTCTACATGAATAACGTAAGCTGTTGAAACTGTTGCCATTGTTCGTGATGGTTTCAGACTTGAATCATGAAGGCAGGCGGTCGCTCTACACTCACGTGATGGTTTCAGACGTGTTGGTGATCAAAATTCGTGAATCATGAAGGCAGGCGGTCGCTCTCACTCGTGGTGGTGGGACAGTCATAGCAGAAGAAAGAACTCGAGATGGCTACAAGACAATCTAACAGGTATGCCAATTTGGTTTTATGAGGACAGAGGCTCAACATTTTCCTTGTGATAATCTCTTAGCTTTAATTTTGGAGACAAATTTAGCCATGCAGCAGTGTAAGACAAAACCTAACCATCTCATTTCAGATTCAATTATGCGCACTGAAACGAACCCCCTCCCGTCTTCCTCTGGGCATGGAACAGACTGCTCACGCCTAAACCACGAGTCACAGACTGCTGATAAATTCTGAAAAATGACAGAGCTCGTACCAGTGAGAATTTTCTTTCTTGAATCGACCACTATGTATGAGACATTTGTAAAGGAGTTTTCATATATGCTGAGATGCTCGTGATTCAGCACTCTGCCAAATTTTCAACATGAGAAAATTGCCAGGGAACGTAGATAAACAGAAACTGGCGGTTTTCAGTACCATGGGAATCAAGAAAGTAGCTATGAAATTCGTTTTTGGCAACTGTTGTCCTTGGGTATCAGTTCAATGGATTGCCATTCTCTTCTCTTGCAATCTCCATGTTATGTTGTCTCTGGCTTTAGACAAGTTCTTATCCCGTTCTTTGATGTACGTTAAGCAGATTGTCTGATTGAACTGTTGTAATCTATTTTAGGCTAGCTTTTTATATTATTTTGCAATCCTAAGTGCTTGCAGAGAGGACCTGCATATGCAAAACAAGCTTTTATGTGAGCAATATGTGAATCATTTGCTGCAAACACAATCTACCAATTGTCAGAACATTCAAGAGAAAATTTGAGACGTAACAATAATCAAGTGGAAAAAGCTAAAAGTTTCAAGCTACTAAAAAATGGGCCGTCACCACCATACTAAAGGGGCAGCAATGTACTTAAGGAGCATCTGAGAAACTCAATGACAGCCATGTTGATGTTTGAGTTGGCATCACCATTTTGCTGATAACTTATGCATTTCCCTTTTAATGATGTTATAACAGTTTTTGTTCCATTCATAAATTCTTTTCGGGGGCGTGAGCTGTAGTTTCCAGGGATGACAATCATTTTTATCTAACAGGCTACAGCATTGCACAATCACAGTCAGCTACTTATTCTGACTATTCTGCAAAGAATTGTTCTCAATCATTCCCCATTTTGTGAATTGTTGGACTCTTTAAGGAGATTTATCAGTTTTACAGCACCACTTGTGTATGTCCCAGCATCAGTTTCTCATGTATGCTGAAGTTCATAAGTAGGCAGTACATGGTCCATGCTAGTTTGTTGCACGCGAAGAAGCATGGAAACTTGACAATATTCTCTGCAACCTGATACTACCTATACAAAACGTTTGTCTTTGACTGTTTGTATATTATCATGCTGGAACGTCTTGCAGTATACAATTTGAGTTACCCAGAATATGTACCAACTGGAATCGCTTCTTTTTTCCTTTGGTAAAGGTAGCACTTCAGTGTAAATAAACACATGTTTATTTAGATTGGTGCTACTGCAAAATTGGTGGATGTTGAGCATTAGATTCCTTTGACCAATTTCTTAGTTCTTAGCTTTATGAGTAGTTAAATGTGTTACCTTTGTCTTCAGAGATGGATGGAAAGGTGAAAATGATGCTGAAGCTTATCGAAGAGGACGCGGATTCCTTTGCCAAGCGAGCGGAGATGTATTATGCGAAACGGCCAGAACTTGTGAACTTAGTAGAAGATTTTTACCGCGCTTACCGTTCTTTGGCCGAACGCTACGACATTATTACAGGGGAAATTCACAAAGGTTCGCAAAAATCTCAAGGTGAGAATTCTAGCACAGCGGGTGACTCTCCTGAAATATCTCTTTTCCGCAGGGTGAATCATTTCAGAAAGAAGAACCTGGAGGGTGTAAGAAATGATGAGGATATAGAGGGAGATGAAGAATTTGATACTGTAAACCAGAAGAGCACTAGAAGGAAGCATGATGAAGATTCGAGTTCGTCGTCATCTTCAGGAAATGGGTCCCCTAATATGATGACAGAGCTTCAGCATGAATTTCTAGTCTTGCAAGAGGAGAACAGGAGATTGCAGAACGAATCCCATAAGTTTAGTGAGGAGCACAAATCTGCGGAGGAGAAGATGAGCAAACTGGAATCTGAGATTGCCCATCTGCAAGATGAGAACGGTAAGCTTAGAAATGTAATATCTTCTGAACAGATATCCCGAAAGAAAATTGAGGAAGAACTATCATTGATAAGCTCAAAAGAAATGTTGCAGACAGATGAAATAGGATCCAGAACAAAGAAGATCTTAGACCTGCAAGAAGATCTTCTAAAGCTCCAAAATGAAAACAGTGATCTCAAACAAATGTTATTGGACAGTGGAAGCCATGTAGCAAATCTTGAGAATGAACTTCAGGTACTGAAAAAGAATTTGCTGCATTTGGAAGAAGAAAAAAAAAACTTATCTGATGCTTTTCAAAGGGGCACAAATGAACATGAAGAGACGCTTAAAAAACTCGCTGAGCTACAGGATAGTCATCTGCTGCTGGAACAAGAGAAAATTGGACTCAGAGAGGAACTATCAGTTGAAGCTGCAGAAGCTCAAAGATTTAAAAATGAAGTGCAAGATCTGAAACAAACTTTATTGAGATCTCAGGCGGAGAAACAGTTGTTGACAGAGGAGCTTCAGAAAGGTAAAGAAACGTATGAAGTGCTTGGAAATGAGCTCTTTGAGCTGCAGAAAGAAGTTGTTTTAATCAAGGAGGAAAATAATAGGTTCAGAGAGGATGTTTCAGTGAAGCTTGCAGATATGGAGAAACTTCAGAAAGAGATATCCCTTTTGCAAAGTGAAAATGTATCACTTGCAAGCGAGGCTGCATTTGGAATCAAAATGATCACTAACCTGGAAGGAACAATACAAAGGGTGCAAGAGGAAGAAACACAACTAGGGAGTCAGCTCAACATCAGCATTGATCGAGTGAAATTGCTAGAAGCCGAAATTAAAGTGTTACAAGAAGAAGTTCGTTGCCTGAAGGAACAAAGGGACAAGCTAATTGAAGATGTGGCAATAGGGTCTACATCCCTGAATAGAGTCCAAGACGAACTAGTCATAATTGAAACAGAGCTCTATAAGACAAAGGAAGAAAACAAGAAACATAAACTTGAAGTGAGTGCAAAAGTTGAACAGGTGAGCGAGATCGAAAAGAAGCTTTTGGTGATGGAAAAGGAGACTGAAATGCTTAGGGAGGAGGTTAGCAGTGGGATGAACCAGCTAAAGAATATACATCAGGAAACGTCCTTCATAAAAGATGTAGAACCATGGCACAACAATGGAGACAAGGTTGGGGCTGAGAATAAGTTTAGTCTAACAGAGGAGCTTCAGAAGCTGCAACATGTGTTTTTGGGATCTAGTAAAGAGTATCAAAAGTTGAAAGAGCATTGTGACAAGGTCGTCAGTGAGCATCATGTCCTCGATGAAAGGTTCAGAAAGCTGCAGGAAGATCACAATGGCCTTTCTAACTCGGCACTGGGTGAAGCAGCACGTGTAAAGGAACTTGAGACCGAAATGTCACTTTTGAGAAATGCTAACGATGTTCTTGAGGTTCAGGTTGGATCCCTTATTGAAGAAATAAGCAACTCAAAGATACGAGTATCTGATCTTCTAGATCAAAATGAGACACTTGAATTGAAGTGCCAGCATGAGAATGAGCAATTTCAGGAGAAAGAAAAAGAGGCCCAGAGGATGCAGGAGGAGCTCTCTAGGTTGGAAGATAACAAGAGAGACATTGAAGAACTCAAAGAACTTGTAAGAAACTTGGAGATGGAAAAACAGGTCCTTGCTGATGAAGCCAATGCGGGCACTAAAGAGCTGATCAACTTACAAAGTACAATCTCCAACCTACAAGAGAAAGAGAAACAGCTGGAATGCCGGCTACATGATTCTTCCAACGTATTGAAAGTTGAAGAAGAGATGGCTAAAAGTCTTCAGCAAGACTTGCTACAGTTAAATGAGGAAAAACGTGCATTAACTGAGAAATATGAAAGAGTTTTTAATGATTATCATCTAGCTGAGAATCTGATCAAAGAACTCCAGCAAAACAATTCCAGTCTACAAGAAGAGATCAAGCAGCTCGGGGAGCAGGTTCATCTTTTAAAAACAATCGAGGACGAGCTCTTTAACGTAAAATACCATAAAGAATCCCTTGACAAACAGATTCTTTCTCAAAAACATGAAATTGGCAAGTTTCAGCAGGTTATTGTTGAATTGCAAGGAGATAATGAAGCCCTGAGGCACAAGCTTGATATTGAACTTGAACTATGTCAAACGAATGAGCTCAAGCTGAAAGACATACAGCAGCGGTACTTTGAAATGCAAAGTGAGAACAAAACCCTGTCAGAGAATTTTCAAAGAAACAATGATGACCGTGAAAATGCTCTCAAACAGGTCCATAAGCTGCAGGAAAAGATTTCAGAGCTGCTTGAGCAAAGTGAACACTCAAAACAAGCGCTGTTAGTTATGGAAGCACTCAAATTTGAACTTGAAATTTCAAGATCTCGCTTGATTGCAGAAAAAAAAGTACTTGCTGATGAGATTGAAAGAGATAATCTTTCTGCTACTGAGTTACAGAACAAATGTGACAGGCTGGAAGAGGAAAAGCAGGAAATGGAGGCTAGAATTTTGTCTGAAACCGAGCACACAAAAGTTCAGGAAGCTGATTCTGAGCAGTTGAAACATAAGCTGCTTGAACTTGAAAAGAAGAACTTGAAGTTGGCAAGCAATTACATAACCAGGACTGAGGAGCATGATAAGATGCAGCAAGCCTTGAAGGAAATCCAAGGAGAGAATGGCTATTTAAGTTCAGAGTATAGCAGACTCTCTGAAGAGTATAGAGCTGTTCTAAACAGGACAGGTGAGTTAGAGAACAATTTCTATAATGTGCAAGACTTGTATAGTAGATTGCAGGAGGATATGTCACTTACAGTCTCATTGACGGACAAACTTAAAGGGGAACTTTCAAAGATAACAACCGAGAAAGCTGTCTTAAATGAGGATCTTTCTTTGAAACTTGAGCACATCTCCACGTTCCAGAAGCAAGTTCTCGATTTGCAGTCAGAAAACAAGACCTTAGAAAAATCACTACAGATGGAGACAGAAGCTGTCAAAGGAGTGCAAACCGAAGTTCAGTCTTTGAGGCAAGAGTTGCTCAGGAATCAGGAAGAGAAAAGCAGGTTGGAAATTGAACTTGACACAAGGATCAATGACTATAGGCTACTCGAAGCATCCACAATTACACTAAGAGGGGAAATTGCAAAAGTCACTCAAGGAAAAGGTGAACTTGAAACCCAAGTTCATGAAGGGCTCACTTCTATCAAGAAACTGGAAGAAGATGCATCCAATCTCAATGAAAGCAAGATCCTTTTAAGTGAAAGTTTGGCACTCCACGTTGACCAAGTCCAGAAACTGCGAGAGGAATTTCACTCACTCCAAGCACACACAACAGATCTCACATGTAAACAGCAAGCTGATTTTGAGACTTTGCAACACAAGGAATGTGAGATTCAAAGGCTTCAAAAGGAGTTGTCTACATCGCTAGAAGCAAATGGCCTGCTGACAAATAAGCTTCAAAGTTGGGCTGCAGAGCACGATACTATGACCGAGAAGATAAGTCAGCTCAATGCAGACAAAAAAAATTTAAGTAAAAGTTTGGCACTTGATGCTGACCAAGTCCAGAAACTGCAAGAGGAATTACACTCACTCCAAGCACGCACAATAGATCTCACATGTAAACAGCAAGCTGATTTTGAGACTTTGCAGCACAAGGAACTTGAGATTCAAAGGCTTCAAAAACAGCTGTCTACCTTGCTAGAAGCAAATAGCCTGCTGACAAATGAACTTCAAAGTCGGGTTGGAGAGCACAATACTCTAACCGAGAAGATAAATCAGCTTCAAGTAGAGTTATTAAAGCTGGAGAATAAGAACAAGGCTGTGGAAGAAGAGTTATTAGCTAGATCTGCCAGTTTGCAGAAATTAGAGGGAGAACTATCATGCTTGCTCGCAGAGAAGCAGTCTTGGACAGATCAAACTGCATCCCTCAATGTTCAGGCCACTAATTTTCAAGAAGATTTTCAGAACTTGCAGAAGCAAAATGAAGAATTGACCTTTCGATTAAATTCTGAAGGAGAGCGGTCTAAATTTTATGAGTGTGAAGTTCAAAGAGTAGAGCAGATTGCAGTTCAGCTACAAGAGGAGCACAAGTGCCTTTGTCATGAAAATCAGAAACAGAAAGAGGAGTTGCAACAATATCAGAGTGAGATTCACTACCAACAACAGGAGAACAAGGAGCTGGGTGAGAAATTCACTATATCACATGAAATGGAACTGAAATTGAGCTGTCAGCTTACTGTAGAACATGAGCGGGTTAGCATCCTTGAAGCTGACCTTCACAATTTAAGCGAAAAGTTGGTCAATTTTGAGCAAGACAAGCAGTCCCTTCAAAATGAACTTCAGAGGGGCATTATTGAGCATGGCATCCTTGATGATTTAGTGAGGCAATTGCGGCTTGAAATATCCCAGTTGAATGAGGACAAAACCAGAACTAACCAAGAGCTCCTGGCTGGGATTGCTCGTCAAAAGAAAATAGAATATGATATGTCAGCTATAGAACTAGAAAGGATTAGGCTTAGCGAGGAGTTTGCTCTGCAAGCGAAAACCATAACAAAACTTGAAGAAGAACTAAATGAATTGCAGCAAAATAATATCGACCTTGGAAGTAACCTCAAATTCGAGTCTGACATGTTGCACCAAAAAGATGATGAGGTACAGAAACTTCAGCAAGAGCTTTTGTTTTCACAAGAAGAAAATAGCTCCTTGACCAAAAAGTACAACAATGTAGCAGAGGAGCAGAACAGTAATTTGCAAAAGATCAGTAAACTGCAGGAAGATTTTCTGTTCTTAGAAGAAGAGAGGAAAAGAATCTTGAAAGAGCTGTCCGTTAAATCTTCCCGCACCATTGAACTTGAAGAAGAAGTATCAGGTCTGGTAGCTGAGAAAAAGACCTCAGGCCTGGAATTAGCATCCTTGCTGGCTGAGGCTAGCAAAGTAAATGAAGAGCTTCACAATCTAGAGATGGTAAAACAGCAGCTGAGCACTAGCCTTGAAACTGGGACAGCACAGATTCAAGTGCAGAATGAAAAATTGCAGAAGCTCCAGGAAGCGCTGGATGGCTTACAGAAGGAGAAAGAGGATTTGGCAGAAAACAACAGAAAAAGCAATGAGGAATTAAACTCTACAGTTCTGAGAGCTCAAGATCTTCAAGAGGAAGTTTGCCGTCTTCAAGCAGAAAATTTGAAACTTACTGAGCAGATCGCATGTGGCACCACTAACATGAACAAGATTGAAGAAGAGTTTACTAGGTTGGAAAGGCTGAAGCAGGCCTTGGATGATGATGTTCAGTTAAGGTCAAGGCAAATTGAAGATTTGCAGGAAGAGGTTCAGAACCTGCAGTCTCAAAATCATGTCCTTGAAGAACGATTACAGGTGGCATCTGTGGAGGAGCAAAAGCATGAGAATGAGCTTCAAGAGCTGCAAATTAGACTGTTGGATCTAAAGGATACAAACAACAAGCTGAGTAAAGATTCTCAAGCGTATTTGACTGGTAGTCATAATGCAGAGCAGACAATCCAGAAGATGCAAGAAGAACTTCTGGTCTCCAAAGAAGAGAAGAAGAAGCTCGAAGATGAGCTTCTAGAGAAAGTTTCACAAATCGAGCAACTTGAACTCGAAGTTTCTAACTTGAAACAGGAGAAGCATGTGCTTCTTGAACAGATCAAAGCTCATGTTCAACTATCATTTGAACTAGACAAGTCTATCAGTCACTTACAAACAGATCTTCAAAATTTGGGGGAGGACCTCAAGGTTAAATCCAACCTGGTCCAAGATTTGGAAGAAAAGTTGCATGCTTCACAGAAGCAAAATTATGATCTTTCTATTGATATTGAAGCTGGGGCAAAGCAGAGAAAGACATCTATGACACTTTTAAGGTTCATGAGAGCCGAAATTTCTGGTTTAAGAGAGAAAAACCAGAAGCTTAGGGATGACATCAGCAGTAGGTCTGAGCAGAAAGCTGTTGCCGAGCAAGCACTCAGTGAGAGGGAGGCAGAAGTGTCCAGGTTGAGAGAGGTGGTCAGGAAACTCCAGAATGAAGCTCAGGCTCTAATTGAAGATCACCATAAGAAAACTGAGGAGGTCAGTGTACATGTTAGGGACTTGCAGAAGAATTTGGATTGCTTACAAGTGGAAAACAAGAAGCAAAAGGATGTCATAGATGACAGAGCCGAAGAGAAAAGGGAGGCTATAAGGCAGTTGTGTATCTCAATGGACTTTCTGAACGACAAAAACAGATGGCTGGAAGAAAGTCTTGAGTCTGTAAAGGTGAATGTCCATGGACAGGGACGAACCACCAACTCAAGCCTGAGAAGTTTATTGTTCAGGCCTCGAGCAAAGTCAACCAGACAGGAAAGGTACATCTTGGCTTGAACCGTAAACCACAAAGTAGAAAAGCCTGCTACAGTTAGAAGCACTGATGGGCATATCTATGCCAGCATAGTGTTTTACTAAAGCATTGCGGAAGTCAATTAATGATGGATCAATACTGTGGACTAAGGAAGGTGTGCTATATAACATTCAATTGGGTGCATGCATATCCGCAAAGTAAATATGTTATTGTTGGTTTTCGTCATCAACAAACTTGAATTGAACAAATAGTTCCTCTGTGCCAAGAGCAGGTAAGGAAGGTATATATCTTGGTATATCCCATTTAGCCTTAAGGTCCACTTGTACTTGTTGATCTTTAGAGAGCATTTTTACTTGTAGAACTTGGGTGTGTTGTCTTATTAGTGGGGCCGCCTTTCTTAATCTGCAGGTAATTAAGAGTTGCATGCCTCTCCAGCCATGAAAATATGTTATGCCCTATTTGGGTCTAACTGTAGCTTATATCCTATACTTATGATGAAGTGAGCTTATCATATTCTTTGGAGTGTTCTATGCTCAATGATATGTATAATTGGTCATGCTGATGTTAAGAGGACTTTAAGTATATCAACAAAATATCATATCACGTTGTGCCAAGCACAAAGAAATATGTTCTCTAGATCTATAGGTCATCTCAAACAAGCTTTTAGATTTTTTGGAAGATCTTGCTCCTTCGATAATGTGAAATCCTTTTTTTTCTCACTAGCTTGAGTAGGTAATACACTAACACTATTGTTACAGTGTTTATACTAGTTTGAGGTTTTGGCTCCACTATTTGGAATGTACTTTTGCTTGAGTTCCCACTAAGATTCCATGAATCCTTTGAGCATCAATTATGATTTCTACTCATCAAATTTGTTAAGAGACAACCTTAATTTGTTAGATCTTGGCATATGGTCAGTATATATCGAACTTATTATTGAGATTTGGTGTATCGGTTTAACTTTTATCATAACAAAATTAGTAGTTGGTAGTATAAAATCATGATCGTATGTGTATGTATGTTCTTTAGGTGCATTGGAAATTTTATTGGATGTGGATCATTCGTTGGAAATTTCTATGTTGCACATTCCGTTCTGGGAAATCTAATTAGGGCTTCCCGGAACACAGTTTTTTTTGTTTGTTTTTTTTTGGGGGGGTGCCAATATGGGTATCAGATTAAAGGTGTTTTCAAGACCAATTCACTTATCTAGTTTGTTCAGAGTTCCAAAAGGAGTGCGGCCCAATTTTGGCCATTAAGTGATTCTTTATGGAACATCTCTATTTCTGTATTATATGTGAAATGAAATCACATGGAACCGTATTGAATGACAACAAATTGACAACAATTATGAATCATAAGCACCCATCTCAGATTTTGTGACAAAAATGTGACGTGCTCAACAAAATATGAGTACATTATACAGTGCCAACAATATTTCTATCTCTATAATTAACTGGATCAATATGGCTCTAGCCTCTATGCAATGTTATTTTTGCCTCGTTCCAGTTTACCAATACGTCGTTCTTCTGATGCATTCATTGATTTTTGAGATCATTTAATACTAACTAAACTATAAAAAAAAAAATTGGCCATTAGCACAAAAAAAGAAAAATTGTAGGATATTGATTGGAATATATCAAGAATAGCCTTCCAAGTTTCTATCATGAACTTGGGAGCAATGAAATCTTTTAGCAACAAAAATCTATGTTTTAATGTGGACCTCGCCATTCTTTTGTTTTTGTTACGAATAGGTATGGGAATTCGAATATAAGGTGTACCTTCTAAAAGTTTAAGGCAAAACACTCTAGTAACTATTATAAAGTTCAAACAACATGCAAAATAGCTTATAGGGAAAGAAAAAAGATGTAAATCCACACATGGGTTTTGGTTTTAAGCCTTTCTTATGGTTGTCGGTGAGCGCCATTGTGATCATTGTTGTCATGAATTGTAAGATGCTAATTCAGGTACAACATACCATTGGCAATAGAAGCTACAAAATCGATTATCTATGTTATTCTATTTTCATACTGATGGTTTCCTACATTGCCAATGATACATTAGTGATTTTCAAAATCTCATTTTTTATGGTTGTGCCAACTTGCATAAACCGTCCCGAAGTAAATTGCTAAATACGATACCATTTTAATGTATCACATCATTGTTCAAAAGTGTGGAATGTGCGACACCTAAAAGCGATTCTCCATTATCTTTATTCCCCCAATGAGTGTACTTGTAAGCAGTGGTGCATCGCTTGTTGGAATACCCATAATTGTTATCTTAGCTGAGTTTTTCTAAGTACCACCTTGAAAACAATTTCATCTACTTTCTTCTTTTCTGAATTATGTATTCTCTCTACCATCATCCTCTTCCCTGATGGCATCCTCCATAGCTTCTTCCAGAGTAGTGTACTGCTCCCGTTGTTTCAGTTCTCTCCTGATGCTCTGTGGTAGTCCTGCTAGGAACCACATGATCACCGCATGATCGGGAGTTAGGGCCGCATTGCACTCGGATCTTAGATGTTTGACCCTTTCAATATAGTCCTCGAACCTTTCTCTTTTTTCCATCTTGACCTTGCTAAGCAGGAGAAACAAGTCTTCTAGGAACTTCCTTGGTTTAAAACGTGTGATGAGAGCCGCTTTAACCGCTTCCCAGGTTTATTTCTCTTCCTCTGATAGGTTGAAAAACCAATCTTGAGCCACCTCTACTAGAGACATGGGAAACAACATCAACTTTTTTGCAGATGTCCGTTCACCATAGATTTCACAAGCTTGTTCGTAGATCTGGAGGAAGCGGATGGGATCTGATGTTCCGTCGTATTTTGGTATCTCCATCTGGTGCTCTGTGAACTGCTTGCAAGGGAGCGACAGGTACGAGTTGACCCATTGGATCCACTGGCATTGGTTCTGATTCTGTCTCTTGTTGCGCAGCTACTAATCTGGGAAGGTGTGGTGCTTGATTTGCTGTCCTTATTGCTACTGATCATCCAGATCTCAGATTCATCTGATGGTGGGGTCCAAAATAGTTGGATCTTGCTTGTATAATGAGATGCCTCTGGAGCTTAAGGATTTGATCAATCTGATTGGCCTTAAGTGAAATTCAGACATTGTACGGTGGTTTTTCCTTGATAACTTTTTACTCCTTGCACTGATTGACCTGAGATTTTGATAATAGCTGGCTCTGGTGTAGATCTTTCCACTGATCTAGTATGTGAGGGTTATCTGGTGCAAGGGTTGGCTGTGCGAGGGTTATTTAGTTGTTTTGCAGATAGAAAACTTTGATATCTCTTAGATTTTTGGGAAGTAACCCTCGCAAGGATCACATGAGATGAATCTGGCTCAGATCTGACTCTGGAATTTTTAGCAAGAGTTAACTCTCGCAAGAAGTGGAAATTTCACTGTTTGCGAGGATTCAAAACCACTATTTTGGCTTGATCTTCACCAATTCTCAGTACTAACTCTCGTAGGCTTTATCACTTATGAAAATTGACATTTTGAATCGATTGAAATAGTCTGCGAGAGTTCTTTCTGGAAGGATTTGTTGGATCTTCACTTTTTAGTGACTTTTTAACACTTAAACCCAAATTTCTACTCACTAGAATCAAACTAACTCTCGCAGGCTCTTATGTGTCCTGGTCTCACTGAGATGAAACTTTAGAATTCTCTGCGAGGGTTCTTGCCCACTAGAACTAAAAATTTTAATGTCTGCAAGGGTTCTTTGGTATTTTGTCGTCTTTTTTCCACTACTCTCGCACATGCACTTAGATAGTGAACTAACTCTCGCAAGTTTTTATGTGTCCTGGTCTCATTGAGATGGAACTTCAGAGAGCTCTACGAGAGTTTTGGTGAAGATTTGTATTTTTTTGGATTTTTTCAAAGATTTTTTGAATTTTTTATGATTTTTTTTTTCTGATTTTTGCAATCTGCTTGGAACTAACTCTCATAGGCTTCTATGCAGGTCTAAAACAGTACCTTGGAGCTGCTGCCAGTCGTGCGAGGGTTAACTCTCAATAGTTTTGGAGAAAATAAAATCTGATGAGAAATTGGGCTCTTTTTCTCTCCAAAATGCAAATTGATGTGTTTTTTTTTTTTTGGTTTTTTTACTAGTTAGTTTGGGTTTCAAGCCCTTAGAGGCTATTCAGGGCCTCCTCTACCCTCTCACACCTCCTCCGCTAGCTGTGAACAGTCCAAACATAGAGAAATATAGAAGACTAACACTGAACACCCAAAAATCTACCTAAGACTACTCCAGAAAGCAAGAAATAGCTAAAATGCAGCTATACTAGTGGCAAAAATTGTGAAAAAAGCCAAAAAATTGCGGAAAAAATTCCGCAATTTATACCGTTATGGTAGAAATTGCAGAAAATTGTCTGCAATTTCTATCGTCATTGCAGAAATTGCGAAAAACCAATGAGCCAAAATTTTCATTATAAAAATTATTCTGCAAGTTTTTTCATTCTTAAGATTTTCCTACAAGTTTTTTTCCAAGGCCAATTTGAGATTTGATAAGCAAGACCTATCCTCATCCAACTTCCTTGCGATAAGAGAAACAATGGAAGCTATTGTCTACTCCCTTGCAGGTGCCTAAAGACTCACTTCGGCGGCATGGCAGGAGAGTAGGGGAGAGGGGAGGGCGTGGGAAGGAGGGAGGTAGGGAAGAAAGGTAGGAGAGGGAGGGTAGGGAAGTGAGAGGTATGATCGTTTTATTTGTACTTGCTTATTTACACTTGCTTGGTGAATAAGCTCAACTGAAAAAAAAGAAGAAGTTTAGATTAACAATTTAAACTATCTATAATCAACAATACATATCCCTATCATTATTATTATTGCTATTTCATTAAAAAACATATGCTTTCCAAAAATGTAATGGATCTAAACATTTGCAATTACATTCCAATCATGAGTTTAAATGATATCTCTTATTTATATTTTGTGCAGAAGCATATCGAATACATATCTTACATGTTGTCTTAATAATGCCCACAGACTAAATAACTCTATCTATGACTCCTATTTCTCCTAAGTGGTTGCTTTTGCCACGCCGAGCGAGTTGAAGCAGAACGGGTGAGCGACACCGCCCTGTCGCCTCTAATTATAGACTCCTGCATAATTACAAAATAATAGAGCTTGTGTTAGTTTACCAACGTGTTTAGAAAAGATAGATAGAGAAAAGAGATACAATGAGAAATGATTTAGGGGAGAAAAATGGTGGAGAGAGAAAAGGTACAATACCTCCTCCTCGCTCTCTTTGTGCTCCGGCTGCAAAAACAGAAGATAGTATGAGTTCTTTTTTAACTAATTGATACCTAAGTGAGGACTTTACATGTGAAAAACATAATACAAATATATGAACACAATATATGATTTATCAAGAGGGAAATCAAATGAGAGATAATGTGCAGACGTGTGTGGGCTCGTCCTCCGACCTCTCCTCCTGCCTCTGATGCTCTTCCCTAGGACTCTCGTGTGCCTCCTATAGAAGAGAGTAAGAAGATTAATAAATATCAATTTCAACATTATTGTATAATACGTGAATTATTCTTTCTTGTTGAAAGTTGACATAACAAAAACATTTATTATAATTACCCGAGCTGCCTCCCAATTTATAAAAACATCTGGATTTTAGGCAAGGAGCTCGAAAAGTTCACGAGAACCATGTACGTACGCATATTTATACTCCGAACGAGTATACTCACGACCCACACATGATAACTACACAAGTAACAACATGCAAGTTTAGTAACGACCACAAATTCACACAAAATATCTTTTTCACTAATTTTATTTCTTTAATGTATTTTTTAGTGTAATTTAAAATTTTTGAAAATGTATATTCAAAAATAAAAGCTCAAAAAGTATTGATGGAAGGACTTTGCCCCCCCCCCCCCCCCCCCAAGATGTGAGGCCTGACTTTGACAAACGCCTTTGGGATGCGGTCTCCAGCTGCCAAAATTTCTCTGGAAAATCTCGACACTATGAGACCGCTTGCTCCCACACCTCCTCAGGTATCCATGCGAGTCTACTCCTCCTGTCCTTTACGGCCTCCCTGACAAGAGATCGCCTATGGGACATGAGCATGTGCATCCTATCTATCATTACTTTATCATTGAAGGTGTGCTCACGGGGATTAGGGAATCGTCTCTTTAAATCATTTATGACCCGGCGCTTTTCAGTGATAGGGACAATCCTCCAGTCTCTGAACATATCCCTATCAAACGCCCCATGACATAGCTCTCTCATATAAGCTAGGACCTCCTTCTCCTTAACATCCTCAACTATAGCCCCTGACGTATCAATGTCATAGTATAATATCGGACCGGCTCTAGCTGGTGGGGCGTCGTAACCAGGTGCGGTGTCATCAAGTGGTGGTGCGTCAAGCACGGGTGAGTCATTTCTATATCTAGGCTCCTAGAAATCATCGTCACCTCCACAAGCAAAAAAACAACCACCTAAATGACTCTTAAATGGTGCTGACCTAGCAACGCGAGGTGTGGAGGTCTGAGGAGTGGACCTATGTGGTGAGGGCCTCTGTGATGGTACGGGTGAATGTGCACTAGTGGGGGGCCTCTAAGAACTACCTTGTTGTGAGGCCGCTGGAGAGTTTAACATGGACCTATACTGCTGAAGAACAACATCCATTTGTTCTCTCTGCCTAGCAGATGCACTACTTAACCAGTTCATACACTCTTCATGAGACGGAAATCGGACCCAAGAGATGGAGGGTCAGACATCTGCATATTAAAAATGAACTACGATTAAGATAACAATGATAAACATAAAACATAAAATTAACCATAACCACAAACCTGAACATAAACTTTATCCCATTTTTATTCAATTTCTCTCTAATAATTCTTACCTACGATCCACTGTTTCTAATTCTTTAATTTAAATCT
The DNA here is from genome assembly GCA_029204225.1 of Diphasiastrum complanatum. NCBI lineage: Eukaryota > Viridiplantae > Streptophyta > Lycopodiopsida > Lycopodiales > Lycopodiaceae > Diphasiastrum > Diphasiastrum complanatum. The sequence continues at coordinate 13,530,738 of CM055095.1, read as the reverse complement.
TTTACCCTAAATCTCTTTATATCATGTCCTCATGTATACCCTTTCTATAAATCCTTTAATCTAAACTCTAAACACTAAAGCCCTTTTCAACTGTCTTACTTGTTTTCATGATTTTAAAACGTTTATCTTTGTCAAGTTGTAGCATATGCTCTTCACATTATTTTAGAAAGTTTCAATTGAAAGAAAATACCCACAAACAAAGCAACAAGATTTTAACAAAACAAAACAACAATATTTCAACAAAACAAAGAAAGAAGATTCACAGTAAACAATGCTCATCTTGTCTCCAAAACCTTTGTTTCAAAAGCTTTATCCCAAGAAACTTTATTCCAAACTGAGGATACTGTGATAAAAGTGAGAAAAAAGAGTGTCAATGTGTGTGTGTGTGTGTGTGTGTGTGTGTGTGTGTGTGTGTGTGTGTGTGTGTGTGTGTGTGTGTGTGTGTGTGTGTGTGTGTGTGTGTGTGTGAGAGAGAGAGAGAGAGAGAGAGAGAGAGAGCTTTACTCAAACTGCTTTAACTCTAATGAAAGGGAAACAACATAAACAACAATAAACACAAATGTATCAAAGAAAAACTAGTAAACTTTTGAATGCTGGCTATGGTGCTCACCTTTTTGTCCAATGCTCAACTTTTTCTCCAAGCCCTGGTTATGGTGAAAAGGTAGAGAGCTTTGGTTGTGACAAAAAAGCATAAGAAGGATCAAGCATCATTAGAAGAGCCATAGAGAGTAGCACCACCGCTAGGCGCAAAAATATCCTCCTGCTCGCGCTCAAAAATTGGAAATCGCAATGGGAAGAAACCGTAACGCGCCAGTTGATTAAGTTCTGATAATTGACTCTATGGTAGACGCTAGCAGCGTCAACCATAGCGTGGATTACCAGAACTTAATAGACGTTATGGTCGACGTTGGTATTCGACACTATGGTCGACGCTAGCAGCGTCGACCATAGAGTCGATTATAGAACTTAATAGATGCTATCTAATAATTAACTTGGTCGCGCAGCATAGGTATAAATCATTTTTTTCTTGAATTGTTATTTCAAATCAACGATGTGTCATCACATTTTGGGCAGAGTTTCTACATTTCAAGGGAACGCACCTGCCAGTGGAATGGAAGAACGAGGACTCGGAAGGGGAAATCTGAAAATGACATGTCCGTAAATTCTCTTGATATGCAGTTACAAAGGATGATACAAAATACATGTGATAATGTTAATGGTTGTACTGGCAAGCTGGATGATTCACTAGATCAAGAAGAAACACCTAGACACACAACATTTAGTGTGGATTTTGAGGACATCAAACCATCTATGCAAGACCAACATATGGAAGATGACCAACCAACAGATAATTATAACTTGGAATTTGAAAACCTTATGGATAATGCAAGTGAACCCTTATATACATGATGTAAAGTTAGCAAGCTTTCAGCAACGTTGTTACTTTACAATCTTAAGGTGGTACATGGTTGGTCACAAGCAAGCATGGATGAGTTGCTACATCTTTTGAAGAAAGACATTTTGCCATTAGAAAACAAGCGTCCACCATCAATATACCAAGCAAAGAAAATGATCAAAGATCTTGGGTTGCACTATAATATCATTCATGCACGTGTTAATGACTACATATTATATCGTGGGGAGCATTCTGTATTGGATTCATGTCCTATTTGCGGGGCTAGTCGATGGAAGGAAGGAAAGAGAAAAATACCACAAAAAGTATTAAGACATTTTCCATTGATACCACGTCTTCTTTAAATGTACATGTGCTCTAGTTGTCTTTAATCAATGCAAGATAAAATTTTGAGTTTCATCATTACATGTACATCTGAACATCAAATTTATGTTTCATTTTCAAATATATATTTGTAGACGCAAACACACATCTATATGTGCATATTATATATATATATATGCACACACACATATATTAATATTGATGTCATTTTTATTTGTTATTTTGTAGGTGTCAAACTATTGCAAATCTAATGCTATGGCATACACAAGGTAGAAGCCAAGACAACATGCTAAGACATCCAGTAGACTTGCTTGCTTGGAAGCATGTGGATTCAACTTGGCAACTGTTTGCTACAGAACCTCAAAATGTTCGACTTGGACTTGCTATAGATGGTGTGAATCCCTTTCAAAATTTGAGTAGCAGATGGAGTACTTGCCCTGTTCTTTTAGTAAATCATAATTTGCACCTTTGCTAGCTACAAAAAGATTTTTTGTTATGATGTCATTGCTTATTCTTGGTCTGAACAAGTAAAAGAAGATAAGCTAGAAGTCCTTGTGGAAGAGTTGCTGGAATTTTGGAATGGAATACCTGCTTACGATGTTACACGGCCGATGCATGAAGGGAGACATTTTACTCTAAGAGGTATTTTGTTGTGGACAGTCCATGATTTTTCTGCATATGGCTTGCTTGCGGGATGTAGAGTGAAGGGATATCTTGCTTGTCCAAATTGTGGCCCATAAGAAGAAGGCAGATGGTCAAAATATCTACGTAAAGTAGTGTATTGTGGACATAGAAAGTTCCTTCCTCCTGATCACAAGTTTTGAGAGATGAGGACTACATATAATGGAGGGATCGGCGATCGAGATCCTCCTCTCAAAGTGACTACAATTGACGTTTTTAAATGGACAAAAGCACACGCGACATGGAGTAGTAGTCACCCACGTAAAAAGAAGGACGATCCTTCAAAAGTCATGGGATGGAAGAGATTATCTATTTTGTACGGTTTACCATATTGGCAGATATATATAATTTTGCCTTAATATGAGTTACACAACAATTAATAATTTGGTTTGTGTTTATATGTGCATGTACATCATCATATGATTCTAACAATATTGGTGTGTGTATGTGGCATGTACAACATCTTCTGATTCAAAATACATTGGATGTTATGCATGTGGAAAAGAATGTAGCCAAAAACATTCTAAAAACTATTCTTAGAATGGGTGACAAAGATTCAATCAATGTGTGGGAAGACATGAAAGAGCTCGGTATTAGACAATCTCTTTGGCCAAGGAGATGTGAAAATGATACGAAGAAGATTTTTTGCCATATGCACCATACACATTCACAAAGCAAGGAAAGGAGACATTTTTTTCAATTGTAAAATATATGAAAACTCCGACAGGATATAGCGCCTCTATGAGAAAACACATTGTAGGTTTTTTTATACTCAACTTATTCTATTGCATGTTATAACTCAACTATGCAGTCCTCATTGTGCCTAATTGGTGTCTTGTACACATGTTATATTGATACCAATTGAATGTATCGTTCTTGTTTGAAACAGACAAAAAGCTTAAGAGCATGAAAACTCATGACTATCATGTCTTCATGCAACAAATATTTCCAATGGTTGTACGTTGCGGCATATCTGACATAGCACGAGCTGGCATTTTAAAGATTAGTCATTTTTAGAATGATATGTGCACAAACTATAGACCCATCAAAACTAGAATGTCTACACCTAGAAGTGGTTTAGAAAGATCTTTTCCACCATCATTTTTTGATATTATGACACATCTTGTTGTCCACCTTGTGGAGGAGATTAGAATTTGTGGGCCTGTTAGTTTGCGATAGATGTATCCATTCGAAAGAATCATGAAACCTTTAAAACAATATGTGAAAAATTTAGCAAGGCCAGAGGGTTGTATGGCAGCAACTTATGCAATTGAAGAGGCACTTGGCTTTTATACATAATACATCCAAGCCTATGAAGGTACTTCTCGTAGAGTATGGGATGGAGAAGAAGATCCACGAATTAACAATGCGGTTCTTGAAGGAAAAGGCACAATCTTTTATCTTGGTGCAATAATGTGTCATCAAGCTCATGTATGTATCTTGGACAACTCAACAGTCATCGAAGAATGGAAGAGGTAATCAACTAGCTAATTGACCACCATATTTTGCAATAATATAAGTTTTCATTCTTTACCTTGTCTTTTTTAGACATAGTTGAAAGAAATCATATAATGTGTTTGTTATATTAACAAGAAATTTGAAAAAGATATGGCTATGTTGCAAAAGAAAAGGACTAAAGATCCCATCAACTTCGATTAAAATGCAAATGATTTTCCAAAATGGTTCTTGAAAAAGATTTTTTCTACTTTGTGTTCTCAACATGATATTTCGAAGTCCTACGTTTCATTTGTTTTCACTCTCTCATAGAAAATATAATTAACTATTTTTTCTTTTGAATTCTAGGTAAATGAACTCCATGAAGCATGCGAGATGCTGGATTCCATGTTGATTGATTTGGCAACAGGACTAAAGCACCGTGCAACATCATATACGGTCTCTGGGTGAATGGCTATCATTTTCGTACTAGGGATGAAGGTCTGAGTAAAGCAACTCAAGACAATGGTATTACAACATGCTTTAGAACTCGGAGCCGTAGTAGTGTGAGAGATAGAAAATCTATTTCAACCAATCTTCGTAATTTTGGATGGATTTGCAAAATTTTGGAAATTGAATATGGTTTCAATTCAATTATTCTTCTTTAGGGTAAATGTGCTGGTGAGCCAAATATTGAGATGCTAGCCTCCAAAAAAGAAAAGTACAATGCTAGCAAACGAGAGAGAAGATTTATTAGACGTGATCAAAATCTTAATGAAGGTTCCATTTTTGTTGAGGTTATTGATGGACACCCTATCGGAATACATAAAGATAGATTTGCACAGTCATTTGGCTCTTTGATGAAGGCCAAGTTGGATCTACATTATCCAACAATTAGAGATGTGCCAAAGGTGCAAATCGAGACTATTCGTCAAGCATTGCTGGTACTATTCTACTTTTATCTGAATCTTATATAGATCATGTGTGTGTGTGTGTGTGTGTGTGTGTGTGTGTGTGTGTGTGTGTGTTTCAAGTGAAAGAGAGGGTGTGTGTGTGTGTGTGTGTGTGTGTGTGTGTGTGTGAGAGAGAGTGAGAGAGAGAGAGAGAGAGAGAGAGAGAGAGAGTTTGATGATTTTTATTTCATATCACAGGCAAAATATGATTGCCAGTTTTCATCACAGTACTTCAAGGACAAATTGTCATCCAGTTTTTGTTCATTGAGACAGAGACTCAAGAACGACATTGATAAAGCAGAGGCATAAAATTTTACGCCAAAATGTCCTGAGTGGATGGAAAAGGAGAGATGGCAGCTTCTACGTCAATACTTAAAAAGTGAAACTTTCCAAGTTGTATTCCACTTTTTTGTTTTATCTATGTATTTTGAATCCAAAATATGACTTGAACGCTTGGTCATCTCTAGTTAGTGCATGATTTATTTATCCTACTATTGACTTATTATTCATTTTCTTGATATGTGTACAATAATTTGCTTAGAAATTGAGTCAACAAAGCAAAACAACAAAAGATGCCAAATGTTGGTCGAGCTGGATATGCGGGCATCAATATGAGATTGGTATGTGTGTATACAACAAAACTTGCATTTGTATACTCCGATATGCAAAACCTCTTTTTTCATGATGTCATTTATTTTTGTCTATTGTTGAGTGCCAAATTCCAGGCACAAGAAAAGAATAGGGCTCCAACTGTTGTTGAGATCTATGTGGATGCTCATACCAGTAAAGGTTTTGGCAAACTAAAAGCAGACAAGTTCTGGCTGAGACTTTGAAGGTAACACCCAACATGAGATATATTTACATATATTTTTTGACCCCATTGCTTCTAGAAGTGTACTTGTTTTTTATACTTCACATGTACATTTATATGATCCATACATGTATGTTTAAAGAGATTTGTATGTGTATTTTTTCAATTTTTCAGATGAAAGACCATGTAGATGAAAATCAATGTGCTTTAAGCATCATGGTCGAAGAGAAAAAAAAAATGTGACCACATCACATAGAAAACTCTGAAAGGTATCATTGTTTTTTGTTAGTCCTTAAGTTTGTCGTTTATTCGAAATGAAAAGAGGTTTGTTGGAAATAATCATTGTTCCATTTGGAGAGTAGGTGGAACTTGCTTCAACATCCAAAAATAGAAAAGATTCTTTATCCTCCAAGATTGTAGCTTTGCAATTCTCCTTTCAAGAGGATGCTACCATCAGTGAGGTAAAGATGATGTTACTATATTCCGATACCTATGAGTTTCATAGGTTCATGTTGCCGCAACTTCTCGGGAGCGATTGGGCAATAGATGATCTTGTGCAAATGTGCATGGAGTAAGAACTACATATACACTGGTTGTTTATATTTGGTTATAGTCATGTTTGTAAATCTTAAATTTCATTATATACTTATATAAGAGAATTACCTTTTTGCAGATTATGTTTAGCGCAGATCAATGAAAAAGATCGAATATGCATCGTCAATCCACTATTTTACCAAAGAGCTACGGAAAAAAAAGATGATTTGACAAATTGGGAATCAATGGAGAAATTTTTTATTCATAGGAGCTGGACAAATATCAGTCACATTTTCATTCCCGTTGTTGGCCAGGGTGGTTTTCCGCAATTCTGTTATTGTTAATTTAGCCATAAAATTTGCGGAAAACTAGCCAAAAAAATTGTGGGACTGAAATTGCGGATTTGCCAAAAAAATTGTAGAAACCATTCCCTCAATTTTTTTGGGCAAAAAATGGCAAAAACTGAGGAAATTTCCGAAATTTTTGCCACCTTTTCTTGTAGTGCCCATGGATTCATATTTATACTTTTTGAGGGTGCAAATTAAAGCTAGGGTTTACAGCCAATGAGTAGAACTTAAATGATAACCGCTAATCAATAATCAATAAATTTTTTTAGCAAGTGTAAGATAATAAATTGACTTGATTGCCCTAGCCATACGATGAAATTTCAACTAACAACATGGGGGCCAAAGGCCCAAGGAGATGCCAATGATATGCAACTGTCCCTTCTCAAAAAGAAAATGTTGAATTAACAACAAAACCCATGCTAGGGAAGAAAAGAGACGGTGCCAGAAGATACGACACTAGGTACATAGAGCACAAGCGGAGGAATAAGAGCAAAAAAGGGACAACCCTATGGAACCTCCTGCTGATGGCGAACAGGAACCACGAACGGGCTCACCATTGCTCACAAGCTTACTGGCAAGCCGTGTTAGTTTACCCCTCAAGAAATTATTGCGAATTGCGCCACAAGCTAAAAGCCTTTTGGCTGAATGGGCCAAAGCGGACGCGGAGCCAATAACGCTTGAGCCAATATATTGTACGAGCTACGAAGAGACTAGTAACGTCCTCCACATTAGGGCAGCGTGGGAAAGCAAGGAACACAACATCACCCTGCCAATCAAACACAAGAGATTCGAGGACGAGGCAACAATAGTAGATGGGGGATCAGGCGTCAATTTGATATCCACTACTTTGTATCAAAAGTGAGGTTTAGGGGGATTAAAGCCAGCAAGATTCACCATCAAGCTAGCAGATCAATCCTCTGTAAAACCGAAGTGTGTGGTTGTCGATATCCCTGTAAAAATAACAGGTATGCAGTTTGTCACCTTTGTAGTAATGGATATACCTGAATCTCCAATATTGTGTTTTATTGGAAAGACCATGGTTGAGGACTACGCAAGTAGTACACAACTGGGGTATGGGAAAACTCACCTTTGAGAACAAAGAGCAGGGTGTAAAGGTCGATCCAGCCACATGGGCGGTGAAACCTATTGCACCCAAGGCTGATAATGGATCATCCACGACAGATCACATGATAGATCGCCCAAGGCCTGCCAAGGGTGGTCACTACGATTCAGAGACGGATGTCGTGAGATGGATAGATGCATTAGCAACGATTGACTACCAAGCATGTCAATATGAATCAGATATTGAACCTAGCACATCTTCACCCAAGTGTTATACCATGGACACACCAATCACATTTGGGGTGAATATGATAAATGTAGCATGGCTATCAACGAAATCTATTGAGAACCCAGTGGACGATGATTTAGTTCCTTGGCAATATGCTCTGACTTATAATAAGGAGATTGGACTGATTGATGAGCAGGTCCTACAGCACATGGACCCAGATCGTTACGGAATTAAGAAAGTACCAGCTCAACCATCACAAAAATCTGCTATGGCAAAAGTTTTAAGGATAGATCCACCAAGGGCACCTGCAAACAAGAAGAACCAGTTGAAGCAATGCTACAACCAGGTGATCCGATGGAGTGATCTGCCCGAAGATGCTATAGCTACAGTGGATGTTGATATTTGCAACCATGAGGCGAATGCCCCACCAGTTCTGAAGAAAGACAAGAAGGACGAATCCACCAATATGACAAAAAAGGGCAAAAAGAATGTGTTGGATTCCTTGAAGTCAATCAGGATGAACTCGAATACAATGTCATCCTCTACTCAGATGATGGAGAACCAAAAGATGACCAGTCGGGCTAAGATCAATATGTTGAAAGAGGAATCTCAACGAGCACCAGTTCACGAGATGCTTGAGACTTTCAAGAATTATACCTTGGACGATGTGGTAATTATGTTGTCGCAAGTCCAGCGAGAACCTGATCAAAGTCAGACGCCAGTGGAACAAGTCTTTGAGAAACCTACGCGAACACAGCCAATGAACCTTGTCGGGCCAAGTGAAGAAGAAAAGATAGTGCTTGCGGGAGAGCAGTTAATGCCCACACAATTCAAAAGGCTACGATCACTGTTGCTGGAGTACAAGGACTGTTTTGCCTGAAATTGTAGTGATATGAAGGGCATTCCACCAACAGTAGCCCTAAATCCTAAACCCTTGGTGGATGGAGCGGTCCCCAAAGTGAGTCGATACTACTGCTGCAACCCAAACTACACAAAGCTGAACAAGCAAGAATTGCAGAAGCTATTAGATGCAAATTTCATTTATGAAATCGAGCACACTGAATGGGTATCGTCGATAGTTATAGTACCCAAGAAGAATGGCAAAATGCGAATCTGTGTGAATTTGAAGGTGCTAAATGCAGTCACCAAATAGGATCATTTTTCTTTACCCTTTATGGAAAGTGTCCTTAACATAGTAGCTGGGGCCAAAGCCTATAATTTTTTAGATGGCTTCAGCGGTTACAACCAGGTGAAGATAGCACCCCAAGACCAGCATAAGACAGCATTTGCCACGGAATGAGGAACCTATGCCTATAAGGTGATGTCATTTGGACTTTGCAATGCCCCAAGCACTTTTCATGCATGCGGCATTCAAAGAGTATTTGTAGAAATTTCTAGAAATTTTCTTGGACGATCTATGTGTGCATGGACCAGACTCAGAACACTTATCCAATTTGGAGAAGGTGCTACAAAAATGTCGCGAATTCCATATCTCCTTGAATCTAGAAAAATGTCAATTTTGGATTACACATGGCTTGATTCTCGACCATATAGCACACAGGATCGTCACAAACCTATCGAAAATCAAAATCATTGTTGATCTACCACCACCAAGAATGATCCACGAGGTCTACATCTTTATGGGTCATGCTAACTATTACAGGATCTTCATTTTAGATTTTGCGGAGTTAGCACGACCAATTTACAAACTCAGAACGGATCACATTGGAACGAGAAAGCCCTAAAGTCTTCCAAAAACATAAAGATGCATTGGTTTCAGCACCAATCCTAAGTCCACCCAATTGGTCCATTTAGTTTTATGTGCATACGGATGCATTGAAGTATGTAGTTGGAGCAGTCTTAACCCAGCCAGGAGAACACAAAAAGGATTTTTGGGGCTCAGTAATCACCTTGGAAGATGATGTGGGATATTTTGACGAACAAGCGTTATCTTACTTCGATCCCCAACGTTATGGAGAAAGATGACTATCGGAAGACGTCCCTAAAATCCCATCCCTGGCTAAGGTCTCTAAAGGGCCTCGTCCCACAAGTGTATATCAATACCGGGTCAAGGTAAGCCAATGGGACAATTCAGTAGATGAAGCCATAACCAGTGTGGACACCACATTGTGGGACCCCCTTGAGAAGACAGTCTCTCCCTCAAGCCCTCCTATCTGCTCGTGCTCTGTCAATACGGTGGCAGTGAAGAAACCAACTTCCAAAATACCTGCTAATCTAAAGGGAAAAGCTAAGATGGGTTGTGATCGTCCACAACTCATGAATACCAAAATTCAACCGATAGACGGTCAACCCACATTACTCCAAACTGATTCAACAAGAGTTGGAAAAGTTACTAGAAGCTGGATTCATATATGAGATTGATCATACTGACTAGGTATCCCCAATTGTGATTGTGTCTAAAAAGAACGAAATACTATGCATTTGTGTAGACCTCAAGAAACTTAACGCAGTCACAAAGAAAGACCACTTTCCCTTGCCCTTTACCGATTTGCAAGCCGACAGCTCAGTGATACAAAAATGAATTATTCAACCACAGAGCAGGAAGCACTAGCAATGATATATGCGGTTAAGAAGTTTCGGCACTACCTGATAGCCACAAACTTTGCTTTTTATACGGACCATCAACCCTTGCTCTATCTTGTTAACAAAACCTGCAACACAAGGAGAATCACTCGATGGCTACTTCTGTTGTTAGAGTTTGATTTTCGGATAGTAGTTCGCAAGGAAAACAACACTACATGGCAGATCATGTGTCGCGGATCAAGGTAAAGGAGGTTGCAACCCAGCCCGACGACGAGCTACCAGATGTTGTCTTATTTTACGTAGACACAGTACCGGAGTGGGTTGCCGACATAGTTGAATATCTAATGCGGGGCCAACCAGACAAATCACTACCAAAGGCGGATCAGCGGAAATTGATCTTGAAAGCTAGACCTTATCAGTTGATTGCTGGCCAATTGTAACGAAGAGGACCAAATGGGATTCTTCGACGGTGTATTCTTCCTCGTGAGGCCACCCAGATCATTTCGCTTTCACATGAAGGCATGGGTGGAGGCCATTTTGCATCCGACATTACAGTTCGCAAGATCTTGCAATCAAGATGTTGGTGGCCAATGATTCATAAAGATACGGAGGAATACCTGAGGAAGTGCGATGTGTGCCAAAGGGCAAGGACACCAACGAGATTGAATTATGACCTACTGCATCCGGTCTTAGCCCAAGCACCATTCGAAAAGTCGGGATTGGATTACATTGGTCCAATTCACCCTGCAACAAGAAGTACCCAGGTTCGATACATAATCGTGGCCACCAACTATCTCACGAAGTGGGTCGAAGCCAAGGCAGTAAGAGTAGCTGATGCTAGGACCACTACCAAGTTCCTCTATGAAAATATCAATGTGCGCTTTGCATGCCCGGTGGAGATAGTCAGTGATCGCGGAAGTCATTTCATCAATGAGACCATCAAGGTCCTGTTGGAAGAATTCTTCGTGATCCATTGAACCAGTACGCCTTATTATCCTCATGGTAATGGGCAAGCAGAATCATCCAATAAGATCATGTGTAGCGTGCTCACAGAAACAGTTGAAGCTAGCAGATGAGATCTCAAGTCTATCAGAGCTCCAGAGCTCAATGCCGGATCAGTTACCCACTTGTCAAATCCACCATAGACGAGAGAATACTTGGTGCCCTCATTGTTGAGGTGCACACACTAGCAATGAGTGCCCATCATACCAACCGGTCCCAGATACTTCCTTGATCAAATGCAACATCTCCGACTTTATGGGCCATACCTCACTCTATTGCTATTACAACCCGAGGAACCAGCCTCACAATCAGTCAGGGGGCCATTCCCAACCTCCTCGACAACAGTTTGTTTCCCAAAACCAACGTCAGTACTATCCACCACGAAACAACCAAATCCATATACAAGAGTTACCCAGACAATCTAGACATGAACCTCAACCACAGTTGGCACTCTTAGGTCCACCTCCAAGGGGACAACCTGATCTAGGAACACAAAAACATAGACACCCTCGAGAATTTGCACAAACACATCTTGTGGATAACTCCTATGATCACACCTACAATCACGACACAACACTTCCATCTGCTAGTTCTCAACCATATCCAAACGACAACTCATGCTCGTGCAAACGAGATGAGTATTCCATGAACCCAGACAATCCAGCACAACTAGCCATCCAAGATGGTTATGCTATTTCCACGGGACCCATGAGCAACCATTGTTTTATTTGGACAAAATTGGCCACTTCATGGTCGACCGCAAGGTCAAAACCAATACCATGAAAAGTGTCCAAACTGTATTCGAAACAAAGTTTCAAAGACTGTCCTAGACAACCTAACAAGATCCTTCCAGCACATCATATATCATCCAAATATGTTAGAGTTCTTACTAGAGCCAAGCGCCAAACCCAACAACAACAACACAACCTCGAGAAACTAGCTGATCATATGGGAAGCTCCTTGACAACTTCCACTTTACCAAGAGATTATCCAGACCCACGCGTGGAACAAAGGCAATACAAAGAATTTTGAGATGAGTTTTTGCAAAGAAGAATAGACAATGAACGATCTATTATCTACTCTGATCCTCAAACAAGAGCAACCCTTACAGAGACTCGAAGTATTCTCTGAACTTTTGCAGGCTCAAATCACCATGCCCTTCCATAGCACAATAAAATCTTTCACCGGTCTCCAAAGTTATATCCATCGCAGTTTTCAACTACCTACTATCCCAGATGAACAGCGAAAACCAAACGAGATTCCAGAGATTCCTCAAATTTCTATGAATCTGATGAACATCGGTGTTGCTAAGGGGACTAGCATCACCTTACCTATGACCTATAAAGATTATCTAGCAGTATTTGCTATTCTTGATAGTGGATCAGGCGTAAACATAATGGCTTTGTCACTCACAAAGTCATAGAGATTTCATACTTTAGATCAGCCACGTTACAAACTTCGTATGGCCGATCAACGAGTCACAGACCCTGCAGGTCACTTATCGAATGTACCGATACGTATTGCAGGTGTCAAATTTACCATCGATTGCATCATTTTTTATTTAGAAAAAGATGAAAATACATATAAACTCCCCTGGCTACAGATGGCAAACATTGTCCAAGATTGGAAGTGTAGCAAGATCACCTTTGGCAATACTGACAAACGAGTCACTATTGACTCCACTGGCCATGTAAAGCCCGCTAAAGTTTATGATGATTGGTCATCAACAACTTATGATGAATCAAATAGTGTCCCAATACAACCGAAAGGCCAATATACGAGATCAACAGACATAATAAATTGGGGTCAAGCATTGGCCACTGTGTGGACTGTGCTGATTCCAACAGATGTTGTATCGAAACCACTGTAGAAGAAGTGTATCTTCTCCCAACTTCTACAGACATTGATACACCCATCATTCCTCTTATGATGATAGACCCTATTCCTATAGCTTGGTGCCCAAGAGAACCTAGCATCCCTACCGCCGATGTTTCGGAAGAAGGTATTCTTTCCATGAATGATGTTGACATGACGGATGAACATGTACTCCTTTATCTCGACAACACGTTATCCATTGAAATCAATTTCACAAGAGATCAAGTCCCCAGGCCCTTTGGCTCATGTGCAATTGATCTCCAAAGTACCCAACACACAAACATATAGTCCCAAACCCAAAGTATACACATGAGACATGTATCCAGACAAAGTCTGGAGTACAATAGATGAAGACCTGATTCGAGAGGCAACCACACCGCCTCTTCAAAAAATTAGAAAACCTCGGTTTCAAAAAAGTCCCATACTTTACACAAAATTAACCGAGCGACAAAAACAGATGCATGAGAACTTAAGCAACCTATCCAACCATTGTCCGCACAGACAAAAGACAAATCCTACGATCAAGCTTCCACATCTGGTAGCACATCCACACAAGTGATCCCCAAAGTTTTGGAAAACTTTGTGGAACCACCTTTTGATCTACCTAGGAAATTTAAGAACTTTACACTTGATGACGTGGTCATCCAGCTGCCACAACCACAAAGGGAACCTACCAAAGTTTCCCAATCCTTTGAAGGCACAGCCAAAACCATAGAGCTAAATCTTAAAGTTCCTGATGAGGATGTGGATCACATTGTTCACGTCGGAGCCCACCTCACGCCAGGTCAATTTCTTGATCTAAAGACCTTACTCTGCAAATACAAGGATGTATTTGCATGGAATTATACTGAAATGAAAGGGATCCCGTCTGAAATAGCGGTCCATACTATTCATTTAGAGGAGAACGCTAAGCTTATTAAGACTAAGCCGTACCGAAGTAACCTTGTTTATCGTGAGAGGGTCGATGAAGATATTAAGAAATTGGTGGATGCTGGCTTCATCTATGAAGTCCAACATGCTGATTGGGTATCACCCATTGTGGTACTACCCAAGAAAAACAGCAAGCTGCGCATCTGCGTCGATCTCAAGAATCTTAACACAGTTACAAAAAAAATACCATTTTCTCTTACTCTTAACTACACAAATCCTTGAGGAAATGGCAGGAGCTAAAGCTTTCAGCTTATTGATGGGTTTAGTGGCTATTTTTTGGTACAAATTGCTCCAGTAGATAGACACAAAGTCGCGTTTGCAACAGAAAACGACGTTTATGCTTATAATGTCATGTCTTTTGGCTTATGCAATGCCCCTTCAATGTTTTAGAGGATCATGCAAATGGCCTTCCAAGATTTGTTACACCGGATTGTCAAGATCTAGCTTGATGACCTTGGTGTCCATTCCTCTGCGGACAAGCACCTCAAAGCTCTAGAAAAAATCTTCATTCATTGTCGAAGGTTTGGAGTCTCACTAAACCCTGAGTAATGTCAAATCTGGGTAACCCATGGGATTGTCCTTGAGCATATCATTTCGAAGGATGGTATTTGCACGGATCCCTCAAAGATCAAGGTGATAGACCCCCAACAGTGAAGGAAGTATACGTGTTCCTCGACCATACTAACTATTACCACATCTTCATAATAGATTACACCGGTCAGACACGACTCGTTTATTTAGTTGTGGTAGACCCTAGATGGATCGAGGAGCGCATTAAAGCTTTTGAGGAGTTAAAAACAGCGCTCACAACAGCCCCCATACTTCGTTCCCCAAACTACACGAAGAAATTCCATGTGCATACCGACGCAAGTAAGTACGCCATAGGAGGTCTCCTTGCACAACCGGGCGAATATGGAAAGGATTTTCCAATTCATTTCTTGAGCAGGTAACTGGTGCCTGCTGAAGTAAACTATACCACCACAGAGCGAGAAGCATTGGCCATGGTCTACACGGTACAACAACTATGACATTATTTATTAGGCTAGACCTTTGCTTCTACACATATCATCATGGCGTGCTATATATTGTTATTAAATTCTGTAAGACAGGATGTATAGCTCGATGGCTATTAATACTCGAGGAATTCAATTTTCGAGTAGTCGTCAGAAAAGGAACACAACATTTCATGCCCAATCATCTTTCCTGACTTCCTAATGCTGAAAAGGCAGATGCACCAGTAAACGATGATCTTCTTGATGCATGTCTATTTCAAATTGATGCCACACCCCCTTATGGGCTGAGGAAATCACTCAGTTCCCAACCACATGCTGACTCAAAGAGGGTCTAAGTACGGTAGCAAAGAGAAATTTTTTTATCAAAGCAACACCCTTTCAACACATAGCAGGATAGTTATACAAAAGGGGCACTGACGATATTATACGCAGGTGCGTTTATGAATATGAGATATGTCCTATCATATCTCAAGCTGTCTGCCAACGAGCCAAGAAAAATATAAAAGCTGACTTCACACCGCTGACATCCATTATAGAAGGCGAAGCCTTCCATAAGTGGGGTATCGACTTTGCTGGACCAATCAACCCGGCAGTAAAACACACTCAAGCCCGTTATATCCTAATAGCCACAGATTACGCCACTAAATGGGTTTAGGCACGTGCAACAAAGGATGCCACTGAGAAGACCGTCGCACGTTTTCTTTATGAAAACATTATTACACGCTTTGGCTGTCTGTAAAGCTTGTTAGTGATCACGGCACACACTTCTTAAATGAAGTGATCGATAATCTCCTTCGCCATTATCTTGTAATTCACCAAAAAAGTACTCCATACTATCCTAGGTATAAAGGCCAGGCAGAGTCCACTAACAAGACAATCTGTAAGATATTGACAAAGATAGTAGAGACTAGTCGTTCCAATTGGGAAACAGAACTCTTCTCCACTATCTGGGCATACCGATGGGTTACTCCATTCCATCTCATGTATGGTCAAGAGGCAGTAATGTCTGTTGAATTCTTAGTGCATTTGTTAAGAGTCATGGAAGCCTTCTCTACAGATCTCTGTGAGAAAGCTACAATTGAGTAACAAGTAAGGACCAGGCTATTTACGTTAGCCCAGTTATGCGAAACTAGACTCATATCCTATCACGCACAACTAGTTAACAAAAGACGCCAAAAGGCCTGGCATGACAGTCACTTACGCAACAAGGATTTACACTTAGGTGACCAGGTGCTTCTTTATACATCTAAGAAGCACCTCAAAAAATTGAAGTTCAGGAGTGAAGGTCCTTATATTATCAATAAAATCTTTCCTAATGGTGTAGTCCAACTGCAAACACTTGATGGAGTACTCCTAGACATTGTCGTCAACGGTGGTCGTCTACGGCAATATTACGAAGAATTTTTTCTTGTTGACCTCATTTAACTCTCATCCCATGGTATATATTTTACATTTTTTCTTGTTTTGTTAATGTCCTTTTGCATGACTATTTTTTGTATCCTTTTATTGTTTTATGATTCATGACTATATTTATTTACTTTAGAGCATCTTCATTTTTTTCATAAATTTGTATTCACCATGCATGTTATAGGTCAACAATTGACATACTACTTCACAAGGATAAGATTTGTCATATTTTCAGGCCCAGTTCATTTATGTCTATATGATAACTCAGTATTTCCAATTATAACATACAACTAGTCACTGGGATACTTCTTTCCCATGAGAAATTCTACTTTGAACAAGTCATATTTTCCCTCATGAAATTCTCCACTTACATCACAGAGATCCATTCCTCATTACCTACTTGGTTGGCAGCTCGACTGACGTATTTCAGTCAGATCTCGATTGACGTATTTCAAGCAGATCTCGACCGACGTATTTCAGTCAGATCTTGATCGACAAATTTCAGTCAGATCTCGACCGACAGATTTCAATCAGATCTCGACCGACAAATTTCAGTCAGATCTCGACCGATGGATTTCAGTTAGATCTAGACCGACGGATTTCAGTTAGATCTCGACCGATGGATTTCAGTAAGATCTTGACCGAAGACATTCATTAAGATCTCGACCGACGTTTTTCTTTTTTTTAAGTACTTGACTGAGCCATCACATCAAATCTCGACCGAAGCAAGACGCCGACCACCATAAATAACTTGACAACGAAGACATTCGTACCTCAGCGACGTGCAAATATTGGAGTTTTCTGCGGCTATCAGTTGGCGATCTTGCTACTTCCATGCTCGTTTCTGGCGCTCTCCTATTGCATCCCTCCGTCCTTGACACCACATTACATCCATCGAGTTTCAGCCATCCTTGTTTGAACACCACACAAAGCGCCATCACCAACACTTCCAACCCTAACATCATCATCAGTCGAACCATTTTTGTGAAACTTCTCACACACTTGAGGAGTAGTGTCGCGTGAGTACAACTCACGCTCTCGTTACACTATTGAGACCATAAACATCACCATTCTCAACAACTCTTGGTTTTTCCACTTCTTTCACCACCTCCATCATTTTGTTTCCACAGTCATCCATCATTTTCATTTTTTAACCCTTCTGATACTCCACCGCCATCTACACATCCTGTTTCTTTGAGCCATTCTACTTCACCCTTTCTACTCTACCATTCCCACATCACTACATAGATTTTTTTTCTTACAAACACACCACTTTCACACACATCCGCTTTGCATGCCTTCTTAGTTCCATTTCGACCGAGTTCCTCCAGTCACTTTCTCCACCGATGCCTCCAGTCCCATCTCAACCGACGTCTCCAGTCACATCTCCACCGACGCCTCCAGTCCCATCTCAACCGATGCCTCCAGTCACATCTCAACTGATGCCTCCAGTCACATCTCAATCGACGTCTCCAGTCACATCTCAATAGACGCCTCCAGTCACATCTCAATCGATGCCTCTAGTCACATCTCAACAGACGCCTCCAGCCACATCTCAATCGACGCTTCCAGTCACATCTCAACTGATGTCTCCAGTCCCATCTCAACCGACGCTCCAGTTCCACTCTCGACTGACCTGAAACCATTGTTACCTCTGTTTCAAACCTCAACCGAACCAATTTTTCTAGAACATTGTCTTACCAGTTTTCCCACATGTCATCCAATCAAAGTTCCAGTTCAGAAGACCCAAATACAAATACGATCGACATCCAGATGGGCAAGCTGGATATTCAAGAGATGCAAACTTGGTATCAGCAAGCACAACACTTTCTCAAGGAGATTGAGTTCCAAGTTTCTGTCCTGGTTGGGTATCAGAGTCCATACTTGCTACATATGGCATACGCCAACTACAATGTCACTACAAAGTCTTGCCAATTCATAGTTCCTCCCAACAGGAATTATGTCTACAATATATCTTTTGCGACGGCAGACTTGCATACATTCGGATTTCCTCGAGGCCCAAATGTTGTTACCAGGATGCTCCAAAAGATTGAGCAAACCACATATTTTAAATTAATTTATCCCTCTGTGGAAAAATGGAAGAATAAAGACGGGTACCACCTCGAGGCCATTAATGATCAACCACTAGCAGCTGCATGTGCATACTTAACCAAGTACACACAATGTTCAAGAACAAAGGTCTGGCGAGTCCCTATATTGTTATTCCACATGATTACAGATTCATAACTGCATGCCCAAAATCTTTATGATTGGTCACAGTTTGCTTCAAACTGTCTTCATGGCTGTCTCAAGAACAAATAGTCGACAACCATACTTGGGTACCTACTGACGGATCTCACACTCACGCAGGTGCAAAATGGACCTAAATTCAGGGAGATGTTGCAGGTGGGACATCCCCATCAAGTCCAAGAAGTCCAAGCGATCCAGAGCACAGCAGTCTTCACCACAAGGGCAAGCACCAAAACGGCCCAATACTAGTATCCTCCAACTGGTACCAAAACAACCGACACCCACAGCCTCCCAACAAGATCTAGTAGCAGAAGGATCTTCGACACCGCCACAAACAAATAGATACATCCAAGGCCCAGCTGCCTGAAATACGCCAGCAAAGATGAAGAATAAAGCTCATGGCAAAGAAGAGATCGCCAGCTGCCACAGGAATCAGAGGAGTCAGAGTCTGAGAGAGAGCAACTCACACGGAAACCACGCCACAAGCGCTAGGCCATACAAGCGCCAGGCCACACCATCACATTCGACATCGTCCAACTCGACCGATGGCAACTCGACCTCAGATACAACATCATAGCAACACTCCTCGCGCATACATATCATAGACGGGGGTGATGGAACATCAGCCTCTACGGGAGCAGACATGGGCACGGATACCACAACGGTGCCACCTGATCAAGACACCACTCCCCCCATCTTGATTACAATGTCAATGCCGCCAAGCTCACCAAAGGCACATTGGTTGGGGGGAGGAGGAGTGGGGAGTACCATTTTCCAAGACACGGGAGCGGCTCAACAACCATAGGCCCAACAACTCCATACTCTCACGGATACGTCACGATACTTTGATGTTGTGGACCTGATGGAAATCAGTGATGATAAAGCAGGGGAAGCGGATCAGTCAGAGGAAGTCTGACCCCTCCACTAACCACTACCATTGCCACAACTATTTCTACTAATATTGTCTCTCCACTCCCTCCACTCCCACCCTCATTCCCTCCACAACGTCTATTCTTTGAACCGACTTCACCAACTCATATCCTTGATCAGTACCCAACCCTCACCAATCCTGAAAAGCTCTCTGAAGCAGCTAAGCGCTCAATGACTGGCCTATCTGAAATGAGCTACCATATGCATTGGTTGGTAAGACAACACCAAGTGCTCGAAAATAAGGTCCAGTACCAGAACCAAGAGATCGCACATCATCAAAGGTTGGCCAAAGAAAAGAAAAAGGAGACGGAAGAAATAAGATCCATGATGGTCGGGCAGAAGATAAAATTGGAAGAGGTCTAGCAACAGTTGAAGCACTAGATGGCCCAGATCGACCAAGCACGAGATGGATCGTCGGATGCAATGACAGTTGATGTCCCTTTGGTTAAGCCCGAGGATATACAGTTCCACGCCCCACAGGCCACAGCCATCTGGATGGAAAGTACGTGTGGCTAATTCAGTAACGAGAAGCCGAGAATTTTTTTTTTTTAAATGTCATGGCCAAATAGGAAAAGATCATCCTTGAGTCCCAAAAGCAGCTCGAAGAAATGACAAAGGCCCTGCAGCAAGTCTTGGACAAGGTGAACCAACTATGGAACACGGCGTGCAAGGTCCAAGCGGGTACTTCTGTAAAGAAACCATAGGACGATGATGGAGATGACGGAGTTGATAATAACAATGGGCAAACCCAGCCAGTAGATGGTAGTTCGGGATTGGGGGGCCAGAAAACCCAAGCTGCTTCTAGAGCTTTTTCCACCCTTCCCCTCTCCACCACCTCCTAGAAAATTATTGGGCCCATCTAAAGGTCCAGTTGATACGTCCAAGGCTCGACATGATGAGTTCCTAATTTAGCTTAGTTCCCCCGGTGCAACGTACAATTTGTTAAACCTTCCTCCTCGTAAACCTGTCGTTCCTGTGCCTCTCTCTCCTGATCAGTCCATCTCTGACCCTCCAAAAACTAACACTGACATTGGTGGTGATGATGACTTCCTGGCAGATTCGCTAGAAACTAGAAGATTGTCGCCCAGGCCAAATACGGGCGCAATTGAGCCATCCACAAGCGAGCGAGCCAAAGAAAGTGATACGAGCACTAAGGCCCTGAATGACTACTTGGCAAGGCCACCACAGCAATGTAGGGCAGCCTCACCCACCAGGCCAAGGGATAATATGGCGGATACCAAAGAATCCGAAAGGTTTGAAAGAAAGTACCCATGCAATAGGAGAGACGGCCAAGAAGAAATTGATCAAAGCCATTACTCTACTAGGGCCGAGATCATAGCTGCACTGCAACCACAGCCTGAGTAGCTCAATAAAATCCTAAGGGATAGCAGACGATTACAAGAATATCTGAGGGCACCGGCATGGAAGAGAATTGACCCATTCTATATGTCAAAGAGATCCCTGGCCCACCGAGCAACCACGAGTCGAACTGATAAACTGGCCAATAATTCCAAGAATCTCAGATGGCACATCAATGGACGATCTGAGATTACAATTGCTGGATTTTGGGCATAAATATAAATCTAACGCCGATCTATGTATACAGAAATACCTCAAATACTGCAGGTCAATGGCCTTCCTGATGTACCAAAAATGATTTTGGGATCGCAGCTTGATTCCAATAAGAATCAATCCCAACGTGGCCCTCCAGTCTAAAAAAGACCATGAAATGATGGTCCGGATTTACTACAAGGTGGCCTTCATGTCATCCCGATATGTCACCATGATAGAGGACTGGCAAGAAATGGGCTTCATCGAGAAGATACATGAATACCTGGGGCCGCTAAAATACGGAAGTAAGCTCTGCTTCCAAGTATTCGAAGCCCTATAGAGAAAAATGAGCGAGCGAAAATAGATGACAAGATGACAAGGCAAGCAGGACTCGCAGGAGGTTCTCAAATGGGCTAGGATGTAGAGGCCATTGAGAAATCTCCAACTTTGTGAAAAGATTTTTGCGGCCAATAAGCACCTGGTTGTACGGAAGCGAAAGAAGGTCCATGCTTTTCCAAGTGCCAAGCGGAATGACATCATCTGACATGTGTTGCAGTGGGTCCTACAACAGATTAGGGGTGGATAATGTTAGCAGATTTCAGAGAATCCCCCAGATGCCAAGCCAAGCTGAAACACATAGCATCTCTCACCCAAGACCGAGGAGGTCTCAGAAGGAGAAGAGCAAGAAGAAACTGAGAGCTGAGGATTACAGGTTATTTCTATGTGAGCTTACATGGTGAATCCCAGAGAAGGAACGACCATGTAGGAGCTAGTGACATTCCTAGCCAACGTACATAAATGTAGACCCCTCTTAAATAAAGTAGAGTGAGCCACCTTTTGATGGTGACCTCTAGTGGAAGAGCTATTTCCACTTGTAATTTCTAAACTAGTGGAATTGCCACTTAGGCTCCACATGGGCAGCCTTCTTGCTTATTTAAGGGTCCCCTCTCTTATGAGGGAGCATTTATTGTCTTGTCATTCTTCTTGCATGAATCAAGAAGATCCTCCACGAGTTATTGGCAATTTGGAAGCTCCTTGTTCATGGCTATTGTCTTGAGTGAAATTCCTATGAACATGCTTTGATTTCTTTGTTGTGGTTGTGGATTTAAGTAGATTTCATGCTTTCTTTCTTTGTAATGTGGAATGTAGATGTGGATTAGTTTTATTGCTTCTTGTTTATGTAATTTTCAGCATCCAGGTAAACTCAATAGCATGAGATTGTGGTTCAATTCTTGCATATTCACTAACAATCTTGTCCTTGATTGTTCCTGGGTATTCCAAGAATCAAGAGATGGGTATTTCTTGATTTTTGGGATGCTAGTATGCTATTAGGTAGTTAGTTTTCTTGTTTCTTGATGCTTGATTTGTAGATTAATCTTCATGCCATACTATTCCCTGATTTCTTAGAGTAGATAGAATTGCAGATTGTCTATTGTTCATAACGCTAATCTGAATTGAGCAAGGATTGGTTACATGGATTGTAAATGCATGTAGCTGGAGTGGACGAAACTGTTTCATCCCACTGACAGGCTGGGAATAGAAGTGGTAAACTGACAAATGACCTGTCTGGAAACAGTTCTAAGCAAGAGGATCTAATTAAATAGAACTGGCCTTTGGAAACAGGCTGAAATACCCGATTTCTCTCAATTAGCTTTCTAGAGCTATTGAGATTTTCTGATTTGGAGCTATAGTCACTAAGTTATGGCCATTTTAGCTATTTCTTTCAATTTTGGTTAGTTGTAGTTTTTGCAGTTTGTTTTGCTTCATTTTTTGCTGTACTTTGGCAGATTTTTTTTACTGTAATTTTAAAGGATTGTAGATCTCAGTCTCAGCTTGAATCTGAGCCAATTTGGTTGAGAATTGACAAAGTTATGACAATTTTTTTAAGAGAGGTCAAATCTTGGATTTGGTAGGAAATTTGGGAGAGAAGCACACTTCAACCCTTCATAATTAAAGTTTTGGCCCTTTGTAAAAAAAAATTTGATTTTTTTTCATTTTAAAGTTTACGAATAACAAATAATTTTTTTTAAATAAAATAAAATAAAATAATATCAGATCTGAACTACAACCGATGCCCCTTTGATTAGATCCAATGTCCCTGTCTCTCTCCTTCAGAGATCCGACGGTTACTTACCTTCCCTCCTACATCTAACCTCCTGCACGCGACCTGCATTCGACTTCCCAATTTGCATCCAACGACCTGATTTCTATTCAATCTCCCTCTACGTAGTCGCCATCTCTCTTCTCTCTTCGGTCCCCTCTCACGGTCCCCTCTTTCATTTTCTATCTCTCATCCGACGGGCATCTCAACTGACGTCGGATGTAATGGCACCTTATCAGATGTACTTGGTTTTTAGTTACATCTGACGGCCCTTCCCCTTACTTCTCGGCAGTCTTTCCCATTCACTCGTGTTTCTCTCTCATGCGTACCCTCTCTCTCTCCTCTATTTTCTCTCTCCTATACGTCTCTCTGTGCCCCGCCAGCGTCCAACGTGGCTCAATCTTCAAAATATTCCAAAAAAATTCAATGCTCCAACGTTGCATCCTACGCTCCCTCGGAATATTTCTGCATATTCTGCATAGAATAGGTTGTGAAGATTCTTTTCCTATGACTCATTCCGATGCCCGAGAAAAAATAAATTTTTGGTTTTTTTTCAAAAAAATTGTTGTCCCTTCTTCTTTCACGACTCATCCCTCTCAGTGACCAAAGAAAAGTTTTAGTGACAAATTTCAGGATTTTTACGGTTTTCTTTTTCTTACGGCCCAATGCTTCAAATAAACCAATTTTTTTTTTGGTTTAATTACATTTTATTTTCGATTTTCTTTATATCTATAATTTTTTCATAGGGTCTCAAAATTCAGTACTTCAAGAACAAAAACTACTCAGTTAATCAAGCTGAATCACATGATCAACACTTTCGTCATCATTATTTTTGTTTTTAGTATTTTTTTAGGACCTCCTTGTTTCTAAATTGTTTACATTTTATATACCATTTTTTCAAATTATCATATCTTCTTCGTTTGACCTCGAATTGCGACGCTAGAAAAAGCAAAAGTGATCATGACGTCGAGCTTGACATGATAGTAGTGGTATAAAAAACAAAATCGACTACTGAAACCCAAGTTGACATTTTGCCAAAAGTTACAAGTTACATTCTTCGAGGACTCGGAATTTTGGAACGGTGGAGAAGAACAAATTTGTTACAAGCAAATTTGTGATTTTACCAGTGAAATTTGCAATTGTTCTAAATTCTTCCCACTTCATTCAGTTTTGTGGACCCATAACCAACAGACTACTTGTCACTATACCGTGGACACTGATAATGAATATATTCAAGGTTGTTGTCAAGAAGTAAAAGGTTTCCACCTTCTCCTCCTAAGTCGTTTGTAGCCTGGGAAGCGGGCTCGAACCTAGGAGCCGTGAAGATGCTTGCAAAACAAAGAGTGTTAACATCTACTTCTACTTGCAAACGAATTTGATTGAGGTGGAACTGAAAGATAGAAATCAATCATTTGTTTTTGGTCGTCGCACATTTTTTTCCAGGTTTTGATGACCGCTTCTTTTCCAAGAGTTATATTGATTTGGCGTGAGGTCCGTTGCTTTTCTGCCTAAAGTTGGGCGTTATGGTGTTTCCGTTCCTGTTGCAATGTTGAGGCCAGCTGTTGGTGTGATTGGATGCTAGAACACATTGCATCCATTTCTTGTTGCATCGTGGCCATATGCTTCCTTGCGTGATCAACTTCTTGTTGCAATTGTTGGTTGTGGAGCTCAAGGTCCTGTTTAGCTTTCATTGCTGACTCAGCTCGGCGATGGTGGTGGAGTCGATCTTGCAACAACCAGTTGAGATCCTTGAGTAGACCGTGCGCATGAGAAAGTGCACTGGCCGTTGGGACATCAACCTCCTCTGGTGGCTTGCCAAAATCTGGGATCGTGTGGATGGCTATAGATGGGGCTGCTTCAGCTTCTACGTTCTGAGGCAGATTTTTATCGTACACATTGGGGGAGTCAGTTCCATCATGGTATCCCGCATAAGTGTGCGTGGGCGACCCTTCTCCTTGATCAAGAATGATAATCTCTTCTCCTTGAGTGTCTGGAGCCTCTTTGGGCGGTATCTGCTACCATGGTATCTTTAGGCTGATCTTCGATAGTTGTGTGCGTTGGTGGTGAGTTGATCTCTGTTGGAATTTGGGGTAGAGGGGGAAGCTTAAAAGATGGCTTCCGCTTGAGTAGCTCCTGGAGTCGGCTGCTCTGCCTTGAAGGGCTAGTTGGAATAGCCGTTGCTGTTGGTGGTGATGCTGCTTCATCCATGAGTATGGATTTCAATTGCATGGCAAAATGATGTTTGGGCGAGTTGGGTGCGGCTTGGACTACTACTTGTGCTGAAAGGTGTTGGACTGCTTGCTTCCAATCCTTATCCTCTGGCGTGGACTTCTTAGATTTTGTCTTAAAAGACGTGGCCTCAATGGGAGATTCTGCTGGAAAGTCCGTTCAAGGGTCAATTAGGTCGCCCGCTTGGTGTATTGCTAGTTGAGTGAGAAGTGGTCCCACCACAGTCTGCCTCTTTGGAGAGAGAAGGGCCTTAAAAAAATTTCTTGGACTAGGTGAGCCCAACTGTAGTTGTATCCATCTGGCTCAGTAATAGCAGCTAGTAGGTACATAAAAAAGGTCATTGAAATGCGAGCCTTTCTTGACCTTGCCGCCTCAAAAAAGTTGACTACGAAGGTAGCAGCTCCTTGAAGAACTTCATCAACGATGGCTTCAAGTAATAGGCCATCATTCGTGTGCCATGTCTTTTTAGTAATGTCCATATACTTTTCGACTTTCACGGCCCTTGTCTTGTGTGTGGACATGCGCCTTGGCCCGTCAGGAATGCCAATTGCTATAAGAGCTTCTGTGGCAAATGAGACGGTGTGTGTCACTTGGTTCAGCCTGTACTTGAAGCTCGGAATATCCTGAACGATTGTGCATAATGCATATTCCACAATGATCGTGAATTGGCATACAGGAGAAGAATAGTCTTGAAATCCGCAGGTCTTCAATAGGGGCTCCCCTGATTTCCACCATTTTCGTGCCACCGGGAGGAGTTCTGGTATGGTCGGCTTTTCCTCCATCATTTCGTCATCTGATGCGTGTGGAGTGAGATCTTCTTCTTCCACAATGAAATATGGGTCCAACTCTTGTGTGAGCTTGAGCTTTTTGACTAAATTGTGTAGGATCGATTATGGCTTTTCCTTTATCCTTATCCTCCTTCACCATCTTGGCAAGTTTTAAGTCCAAAAAGTGCTTAAATTTCCTAAAATAGTAAGTTCAAAAGTGAAAAGGAGCAATAAAAGTTGCTAAATATAGCAGGTGAGCTTTGAGAATGAATGGATGACCTTTATGACTGCTGGATTGTGCTTTGGGGATGCTGAAAAATTTCTAGAAAATTTCGGCAGCATGTCTCTAGCAAGTGTGAGTTTTGAATGGATCCCACCTCCTTATATAGACCCCCCCCCTCCAAATTTGGGGAACCAAGATGTTAGATATCAAATTGACTAAAAAGGACATTCTAAGATCAATGGTGACATAGGCGAACCAAGATCAGGTCATTCACACGTGTGGCGATCCAAAACAATGCTAAAAATGGCCAAAAAACTTAGTTCAACTCAAAAAATCACTAAATCTCTATTTTTGGGAGTTTGGCTGGGGATCCTGGCTCGCCGATTGGACAGTAGTTTGAGCATAAAAAAAGATATGCAAAATATCAAGGGGGCAAACCATGATATCATTTTCACACGTGTGGGGAGCTTGTTTAGTGATTTTTGAAGAATGGGTCCCCAACAAAAACTGGCTAAGAGTCTTGGTTCGCCTCACTCATTGTTGATAGAGCATAATATGAGGAGTCTATTGTGAAGAGGGCGAGCCAACATCTCAAAAAGACAAGCCTGGGTTTAAATGATTTTTACTATTTTTGGCCTACAAGGCTGTGATTTAGGGTTCGTGGATCCCCTGACTCAATTTAGACTTATCAAGATGTTTTCTAGCCATGGTCAAATAGGAGAACCAAGACAATAAAAATTGAGAGAGATATTGAGGTTTTTGTCTCCGCTAGTGACTTGTGCTGTTCTACTTGGCTGAATAGTGAAGGGTTTGGAACTGTTCTGATCATTGGCAAATGGTATTTCCTTCACTTGCACTAATTTTGGCACTGAGTTCAAAGTTTTTTTATTTTTTATTCTTACCCACTGTCGATTCACTTTGTTGCATAGTACTATATATGGTGGCCTTCAACGTCCTTACCTGTAACCTGTACTAACTCCATGAACCATGTAGATTGTTTTTTCGTCCCTAGCGATACTCTACTCTCTACATGTAACACCACTCCCTGTACATTGTATCACAAAGAGACGGACAAATAGAAGAACCGTTCATAAACAACTGGGAAAATGCAAAGAAAAGCAAAAAATAATCATACAAAAAATGATGAAGTTTATACAGTGGGAGGTAAGTGGTAATACACCTTAGCCAACTACCATTTACCAAGGTGGGTAAAAGGTCACCCTCCAGTGTGGCCAATTGAACTGTGCCATTCTCAAATATTTTCATTACTTGGTAGGGTTCGAGGCCGGAAAATTTCCATTTGCCTTTCGTGACCTTGCTATGATACATCAATGCTAGGCCACGTTTGTGTAAGTCCTTTTGTTTTAGGACATGGTCATGTCAGGCCTTGCGGCGTTTCTTTTCGGTGTGCAATGCATGCAAGGCAATGGTTCGAGTTTCGCATAAATTCATCAGTAAGCCTAATCGACGTTGGGTAGACTTACTTGTGTCTAATCGTTCCGTCACGGCCACTCTTAGGCTAGGGACAATGAACTCAGCAGGCATTACAGCCTCGAGTCCATAGACCAGTTGAAATGGGGTATGGCTAGTGGCAAGCTTATAGGTTGTTCGAAACGCCCATAAAGCTGCTTGGAGTTTATGCTCCCAATCGGACCTACTGGCTTCCACGGTCTTTGTGATAATATTGCACAAAATCTTGTTGGAAGATTCGGCCTATCCATTACATCAGAGATAATAAGGCGTACTCTTGTGATGAACCACAAGGAATTCAGCTAGGAGTACTCGTATTGTTTCATTCAGGAAGTGAGTTCCGCGATCACTCACAAGTTCTAAAGGGCATCCGAAGCACGTGATGATGTTCTCATAGAGAAACTTAGTTGTGTTGGCTGCATTGGCTACTCTAACGGCCTTCGCTACTACCCACTTTGTAAAATAATCTATCGCCACTATAATATATCGGGCTTGACTTCCTCTAGCGGCTGGGTGGATGGGACCAACATAATCTATGCCCCATTTTTCGAAAGGATTTTCTACTATGATAGGCTTTAAAGGCATAAACCTAGATATTTTCGGTTTTGTGGCTCTTTGGCACACATCACAGTGTTTCACAAAGGTTGCAACATCACGGTGTAGGGTAGGCCACCAAAATCCTTCTTGGAGGACCTTTCGAGTAGTAGCGTCAGCGGCCAAGTGACCACCACCAATTCCTTCATGAGTTGTACTAATAATAGGTCATATTTCATGGTCTAGTAGGCATCTTCGAGGGATATGGTCTATTCCCATTCGATAAAGTTGTCCGGCTATTAAGCTATACAGGGAAGCTTTTATTATCAACTTTCATTGATCTACGGAAGGTAGTGAAGGATAGGTCGTCCCCTCACAAGATACTCAACTATATTGGCAGCCCATTCTAGAACTACATCAGCATAAAAAATATGAGCATCCGGGAGTTCATCATCAACTCCCAAATATAACAATGGTTGATGGTCAACATAAAAGGCGAAAGGGTTGGCCAAAAGGTAATGTCGAAATTTCTTAATGCTTTAATCATAGCAAGGGCCTCCCATTCGGTGGTAGTGTAGTTAACTTCGGCTTCAATGAGCTGACGACTCACGAAGCGGATGGGAAAATCTTTCTTTTTCTCACCTGGTTGGGTCAACACGATCCCTATTGCATACTTAGATGCATCCGTGTGCACGTGAAATTCGATGCTCCAATTTGGAGACCGTAGGATTGGGGCGGTGACCAAGGCTTGCTTAATCTTCTCGAAGGCGGCTAGGGATTCCTCTGTTCACTTAGGTTCAACAGTGAGGCGGTAGAGTGGCAAGGCCAATAATGCAAATAGTAATATAAAACATCTATAGTAATTGGCATGCCCCATAAAGGTATAGACATCACGCATTGTTTTGGACAGGGTCATCTCAATTATTACTTTGATCTTATCTCACAAGGTTCTAGGGGTGGTTCTAATGGAAGCCATGATAGTTCGATCATGTTTACCACGATTTCGATCTCATCATCAAGGGTGACAGGCTTTTGGTTTGCAAGTTTTGAGTCTTGATTGGCTTCTCGGAGTAGGGAGATGGATCCTTTTATGGAGCTCATACAATTGACTGTAGTAGAGCATCAATCCAATTGATAATATCAGTATCAGAATCTCGATGGATTCCCAATGGCTTGTAGCGCTTCTTTAGATTTCGATCGATCGTGTGATCGGTAGTGGACGAAGTCGTTTCTTCTAACGGGCTCGCAGGCTTAATGGTCCAGGTATTTGGATCGACTCTCACGGCTCGATCCTGATTCTCCAATGTGTTACGATCTGTACCCCAGTCATGGCGTACTTTGGCTAACTTTAGCCAGGGTCTTCCTAATAGAGTCAGTAAGATGAGCTTGTTTTTGGAAGATCTAAGACTGTGAAGTTAATGACAAAACGAAGATCAACGACCTTCACATGTACATTTTTGACAATTCCCATGGGTTTGACACAGCTCTGATCATTAAGTTTTATAGAAAAACCTGTGGGCTTTAAGGCACTCAGCCCCCACTCTTGATATATGTCCACCGTCAATAACAACAGCTACTGAAGAGAGGTTCTTGTGCTGAACAGGTAGGGTAACATTACTTTTCTCATTTTCCCAAGTAGCACCAATGGCCATTACGAACTGGTCATCATCACTCTCTCCATTCATGGAGGGTCCTGTAGGTGTATTTTTATCTTCAAAACATCACCTAAGAGCAGGGTGACATGACTGGACAATAAAGTAGTTAAGGCTTCAGTCCCACTCCCTTCTGGTTCTAGGGAGGCAAAGGCTCCTTCATCAAACTCAGGTTGGAAAAGCCATTCCTGGTTCATGGCTGAGGTAGGAGCATTCACAGCTTTGTTCGAGTGTACATGCGAATCCATAGGTTCTATTGGCCGATTGAGATCACCAATAGGGGCCTTAGCTTGCTCCTCTTGGATCCACTTTTTTTACCTTGATATAACGATCTTTTTCTTTTTGTGGGTTGGGATACTCACCTGGTCCAGTGGATTTAGTGTAGTGGCTTATAGTATGGGGTTGACTATGCTCCTCATTCAAAATTCTCTGTACCATTGGGGACTCTTTCAAGTGTTGGGGGCACATGTCTGAATGTAGACAGGGGCTTCTAGTTTTGTGGATTTTGCTCTCCTATTGTGTACAATAGTTGCAAGGTTGACAGGTGCATCAACTTGCAGCTCTACTGGTCGGGATGGGCAATCTTTATAGCAATGGCCATGGCCACATTCCCTACAGATTGGTGTGTAGGTGCCTTTATATGGGCACTTGGCGATGCGATGGTTCTCTCCAGAGCCATAACATTGGATAGGTGCTCTATTTCCATAGAAACGTTGGTAAATAAAGGATAAATAGAAGCTTCAGTTCCATCTGAGTAAAAACAGGGGAACCCTTGATCCTCAGACATATAGACATTCTCAAGGCTGAACTCTAGTTGAGGTTGAGGATCATGACTTGTGGTAGCAAGGTTTGCTGAAATGATTTGACGGTTCATCTGAGGCCCAGGCTGTCGCACTACTAAGGGTGGCGCTGCGTTATTCGGTCCAGGTAGCGCTAAGCGTTGTTGGGGTGCTTGTTGGAATGTGGGCCTTCGGTAACTTGTAATTTGGGGACCCTGTTTTTGCATCCTCCATTGGTATTGTCGTGCAACGACTTGTATTCATGGATTGTAGATACAAGTAGATGTATCATGATTGTTGGTGTTGCAAAAGAAGCAAAACCTTTGGGCTATCTGTCTATTATGTGGACATTCGTTCGGCGTGTGATTTTGTTGACATGTGGGACACAAAACATTATCACGCTTGGGAAATTAGTTGACAATAGGCCCTTGTGGTGTGGTATTTTTCAATTTTTGTTCAAAATCTTTGGATATCTTATCCATCTGTGCCTGGTGGGTTTTATTCATGGTTTCAAGTTGTTGTAACAACAATTGTGTGGCAACATCGGCAGAGGATACTTCACCTTGAGATCTATGGCTTTGGTCAGAGACAATGGCTCGAGAATGTTGGAGTTTGTATTCTTCATTGGAGCCTTCATCCTCTTCACGGATGGCGTCATCCATAGCATCACGTAAGGTAGCATAGGATTCTGGAGGTCTAAGTTCACGCCAGATAGATTTTGGGAGGCCAGCCATGAACCATATGAGCACGGCCTGATCAGGTGCTAAGTGGGCAGGGCATTTAGTCTTAAGACGTTTGAGTCGTTCGATGCAATCGCGTACCTCTCATCCTTTCTCATTTTGATCTTACTAAGCAATAAAAATGGGCTTTCAAGGAATCTGGATGATTTGTACTCTTAACGAAGGAGTCCTTGAGTGATTTCCACTCGTTTCATTCGTGACGCTCAAGGGTGAAATACCACTCGTGAGCGGCATCAATGAGGGTCATACTAAAGAGTCGGAGTTTTTTTTTCCGGAGTTGTCTCTCCATAGACTTCACATGCTTCCTCATAAATCTGAAGGTAGCGTGCTGGGTCAGTAGTACCATCATATCGTGGCAGATCGAGTCTAGGAGCTCGTCAATTATGTGGAATGGCTCCTGATAATGGTACAGCAAAGGCTAACGGGTTGGGGATCCTTTGGGCTCCTGGTGCCTCAGGTGGTACTGGATTCTCTTGAGGTTGGTTTGGATTATTGGCAGCCATGTCGAACTACTCTTGGAGATTCTGGGGTTGGGGATGACTAGTTGATGGTTCTTGGTCTCCAAGTGAACTTTCTTCCTCTCTCGAGATCCTAGATTTAGTCTTTCAATCTGATCTTAGTTGCATCCAAACAAAAGATCTTGTCTAAGTTCTCAGTTGAGAAAAGTATCTTGTTTGGGAATCCAAGAATTCAAATTTTGGGAATGTGAAATTGGGAATGTACGAATGTAAGTTTTGGAATATGGAATTGGGGAATGAGATATGGGGAGGTGGAAATGGGGATTCTAGGATTTTTGGGATCCCAGAATTTGGGTGCTGGAATTTGGGGAATGCAGATCTGGGATTTGTAACAAGTCTCAAGACATGTGGATTTGGGGATTGTCGGAGAGTGAATGAGGGAAGCAAATCTGGGGATTTAAGATGGGAATGGGAAACGTGAATATGGGAATTTGGAGAATTGGGGATTGAAGCTAGGAGTGAAAAAAGTCCAAATCTATGGATCCTTTGGGAGGTATGGCTCGCCCTTCTAGGGATATCAACACATGTATTAGATCTCTCAGATCTGAAAGAGACGAGTCAAAATATCCAAAATTGAAGTCTGTAGGCCAAAAATAGTAAAATTTGGATTTTCTCTGGATCTGGCCAATCCTATGGGTATCTTGGTTCTCCTGACTCAAATTAGCTTCTTCACAAGAGGATGCCATCTGCAAATAGGCGAACCAAGACCTTGAGGGAACAATGAGATATGACACTTTGGGATTTATGAATTCTTGAATCCCAGTTGGCAGGTTGTTTGGGATCCCAGAAAATGTAAAAAATCAGGATTTTCACACTTTTCAATCTAGAATGATGAGTACTTGGGCTCTTGGCTCGCCCTCTGGACAATGTACTGGGCTCAATGAGATCTATCAATGGAGGCGAGCCAAGATGGGTTTTTACTGAGGCTGTAGAGGCAAGTTTCTCAAAAACTTTGAAGTTAGATATCTCGACAATGGTGCAAGCTCTTGGCTCGCCCTTTTGATACAATCTTCAGCAAGTAATTGTATCTCTAATTTGAGCTAGGCAAGCCAAGATGAGTAGTTTTGGAGTTTTGGGAAACTAAAACAGGTCCAGGGAGTTTTTTTTTCGTAAAATCTGCAGATATTACTGTTTAGGCTCGCCCCTCTGATAGATGGTAGTTCATTCTCTGTTTTATCTTCAATTAAGAGGGTGAGGCAAGTTGTCAAGATTTAGGCCTCCAAACATCAGTTGGGGATTGAAGGCCCTGTTTGGCAGTTTTGTGAAGTTGCCGCAGTCAGATTTGGGGAGGCAGATTCATGATGGTTTAAAAATTAGTTTGAAGGCTATTTTTTTGCATTGTCTTGTGGGGGAATGATAGTTTCATGATAGTTCCTCACATACATATGCTCAAAACACCCAAACCACAAGCATAACAGTCATAAAAAATTTGCAAAGTAACCACTAAAAACTAGTGACCAGTCCCTACAACAAAGCAAGCAGAAAAAAAAAATGAAAAACAACAAAAGTTAGCAAGCATTTGGCTCCCCGGCAACGGCGCCAATGTTGTCAAGAAGTAAAAGGTTTCTACTTTCTCCTCCTAAGTCGTTTGTAGCATGGGAAGCATGCTCGAACCTAGGAGCCGTGAAGATGCTCGCAAAACAAAGAGTGTTAACATCTACTTCTACTTGCAAACAAATAGCATTCCAACCAAAACATCACCAAGATAAGCTAACCATTAACTCTATCTCTCTCACTTCTCTCACATTCTCTTCCAACACACTCACACACACACACACTTCCACCCACTCTCACTCTAACATCCAATCTACTCTTTTTAACCACACTCTACAAGCTTAACTAGAAATAGAAACACTCAAAGATGAAGCACTTATGCTAAAATGGGGCTAAAATAGCAAGAACTTAAGCAAATATGCATACTACACAAAGTCACACTAAATTTAGCCAAACACCAAAATTAGCAAAAGTGGACCCAAATGGCAGCACTTAGCTCTCATACATTAAGGATAGAAATTACATAGAAAGGGCTTTTCTTTAGTGTCGTTTCCACATTTACTTATGGGACTAGGAATTTCAAGTCTCAATATAGAATGCAAGTTCTTTTTAGAATCTTGACATTGACTTTTGCATACTTTTTTAAGTCTAAGTTTAAACCTTGAGACTTGCAAAAATTGGTTTTCTGCCCCCTAGGGTGTCCTAAAAATTGCTCCGCTTTATGGTACTCTGCACTGTAAGACTTTATACAGCTATATTTTAACTTGTTATGCTATAAATTGAAGGGTTCGGTCTTGACTTGTCAAGATGGACTACGTGATATCTTGTTACTCTCTCTCTCTCCGCCGTGCACGCACACACACACACACACACACACACACACACACACACACACCCCTTCAGCCACCTGCCATAGTGGGCACACTTCGCTAGTCCATATAATTAAAACTATTTTAGAGAGAGATTGTAGACATACCTATATATAGCCTACTGTCACACCTACAATCTCCCTCACTCACCACTCACCTACATTCACCACTCTCCTCTCTTTCTCTTCTCTCTTTCCCTCTTTTCTGTGTGTAGGGAGGGCGTAAAGAGGCGTGCAGGCAAGGAGGCAAGCAAGGGAGGGGGCGTAGGGAGGGCTCTCTCTCTCTCTCTCTCTCTCTCTCTCTCTCTCTCTCTCTCTCTCTCTCTCTCTCTCCCCATCGGCCGCCTGCCATTGACGGACACACTTCGCTAGTCTACATAAT
The DNA here is from genome assembly GCA_029204225.1 of Diphasiastrum complanatum. Classification (NCBI taxonomy): domain Eukaryota; kingdom Viridiplantae; phylum Streptophyta; class Lycopodiopsida; order Lycopodiales; family Lycopodiaceae; genus Diphasiastrum; species Diphasiastrum complanatum. Next base: position 13,495,690 of record CM055095.1, on the reverse strand, counting down.
TATAATTATTTTAGAGAGAGAGTGTAGACATACCTATAGCCTACCGTCACACTTACACTCCCCACTCACTCACTCACTCACCACGCCACTCTTTCTCTCCCTATGTCGTCATGCCTACTCCCCCTTATGGCACATATACTCTCTCTCACCACTCTCCTCTATTTCTCACTATGCCTACTTCCCCTATGTCAAGCCTTCTCTCTCTCTCTCTCTCTCACACACACACACACACATACACACACACTCTCGCTCTAAGGGAGGGCACACGAGGAGGCCGCGCGAGGAGGGGCCGTAGGGAGGGTGCGCGCGCACACACACTCTCTCTCTCTCTCTGCGTCACATGCGCACCGACACACACACCCACCCACCATCGGGCCCCACCATGGACAAGCACACTTAGGTAGTATATATATATATATAAGCTATTTCTTAATTCTCACCTTATATTGTGACACGGCAGCCCGTGTTTATCCAAGGGTGGACTATGCTTGAAAGCTATGACACAGAGACCTGCCCTTGCCCTTGCATGTGCCATCCCAAAGAGATTATGCCCTTGCCTTGATCTGCACACACAACCGACTTTCAGTGCTTCTGCGGCGCTTTGGCCTGCTGCTCCATCACAAACCCTCGCTCTCGCATCCCTAGCTGCGTGGCTGGATCTGCCAGCCATAAACACCATCACCATCACCATCACCATCACCAGGCGTGAAGCTCGTTGCATTTTTGCTATTGCCATCACCATTGTGAGGCTTAGGTTTTGTCTTATTAACGCGCGGTTTTGTTTTCTTAGGGTCTGTTCCGTGAGTATGGCCTTCCCGAGTAGCAGTTAAATGGTAAGGGTTATATATTGGAAGTTTAAGGAACAGATTGACGCGATTATCCTGTTCGGAAACAGATGCCGCCCTCAAAATGATAGTATACGCTTTTATTTGTGCTTTGTTGTGGATGTACCAATTGCGGTTAGATAATCACAGTTGGATCTTTTGCAGAAGTGGCGAGGCCAGAACACCGGAAAGTACTGCTGCGTCGATGCCGATGTGTTTTTGGAACCGTTATCAAGATGCAATTTAGATACTAATTAGCAGCGGTTGTTTTGAAAAGGAATGAACGCGTGTTGCTGACGTGAAGGAACGCTAGCGCAATCTGCTCTCCCTGCCTATCTCGAAAATGGTTGAAGCTCAACGAGCATTGTTGGATGAGCTCATGGGCACTGGTACCACTTAATTGTCCTTTCTTTACTAATGACATTTTCATTATGCGTCTTATCAGGTTCTGATTAATTCTTTACCCCTATAGACTACTCTCACTTCTAAATCTTTTTTTGTGCTCATTGATGTGGAGTGCAAAACCCCAGAAGATGCAATATGTGGCATCAATATTCCAAATTATTTTCGCACTAATGAACAAAAGATGGCTAGAATTTTGATAGTTTGGTACGACAGTAATAAGTATAATGTCTGCTGTTTTGGGACAATCTGGCGTTGGAATAGCAGTTCGAGAAGGCACTAAGTACTCTTTCAAGCGGTATGCGTCCCTCCAAACCGTCCTTTCTGACTCTCTTCAAGCCTTGTCTACTCCGTTTCTGACTTGCATTTCCTCTTCCCTCTCAATCTGCTTCCACTGCCTCCTCTCTGTCATGAGTTTCATCTTCCTTGGTTACTAGCAAAGTCATTTGCTGATGTTTTGCAACTTGCAAAGTCATTTGCGTTTGATGCGTTTGCTGGTGGTTCAATGGAAAAAAAAAGTACAAATATTCGGGTCAATTTTCAGGTAAATAACAAGCAAATGCTCAAATTTTTTGAAGTTTTTGTAGCATTGACACTTGTTTGTGTAGCATGTAGCCTAATGATTAATCACTAGTGGTTGCAAAGTTAATAAGATTTAGTTGTAAGTTTAAATGAGATTTTGTACATTATGTATAAGGTAGCTTGTAAACTATATATTGTTCTTGCCTCCTCATACGAAGATCCCCCTCCCCTTCCAAGCTTGCAAGCAAGTTTGCTGGTAACTATGGCCTGGCCTGTGCTGCATGCCTTAACTTCCTCCCGTCTTGTCTTAATCGCTTGCTTCCTCGTGTGGCATTTTTTGCGACCAGCTCTTTTTTCCCAGTGTGTAACTCTTCAGTTTACTATTCTATGCTTTTTCTCCTTTTCTCGTTATGTTCAATTGAAAGAAAAGGGAAAGTTATGAATGTTTCGCCTGGAACATTTCCAGTTTTTCAGTTGAATTTGGGATGTTCATGTGTCTAAACTGGGTAACATAATCAGTTTTATCATTTTCCAAGAAATTTACTCCTCAAGCACATAACTGGCACTCAGTTCAGTGCTTCCAAGCGAACTTCTGCTGGGTTCTTTAATCAATAATATAGCTTTTGCAGACTTTCATATTCATTCTTTTATTACAAAGACAATAAATGCAAACTTTCATATTCATTACCATGTTTACTGACATTGCGTTAACAGTTGCTACACACTGGAAGGTAGTAAGAATTCCTTGTGATCACAGCCGTGACATCTCACCTGTTGAGCAGTCAACCGTGCTCTCTTCCTTTTAACCATGTACTGTGCTAACATGCTCCAACTGGTTGAATCCTGCTATGTTTCTATTTGGCTACATAAAATGCCGGGTTTATTACCTGAATAAGAAGTATACTTGAAGGTTTGATTCATAACAAATTTGTTTTCCAAAGATTTGTGAAGCAAGAGGATTATTGATGGTATGATCCATGGTGATTCTATTTGGTGCTATCTACAATAAGGAAGCTGGACCGAAGCACGACTGTACTGCCGCCTGTACACTAGTGTGTATTATATATTTGAAATATCCTCTCTATATGTGTATTATTGTGATGTGTTGCCCATAACTTGGTATTTGAGCTCTTTTATGGGGAAGAGAGTTGGTTTCTTGTTCTAAAATAGTCTTTAGATGCTCATTTATGAAGGAGAAAACTCTAGATTTCATGTTTTGCTTCCAATCTCTACAATGGTTAGATCTTAAAGTATAAATGGATCTTTTTCTTTCTTTTTTCAATCTAGTAAGGACTACATAAAGATTTGGTTCAAATTGGGCTCTAGAGAATAGGGAATTTCTTATTTTTCAAATTTCTAGCACTCCATCTTTTTTGGAGATCTTTACATCACTTTATTTCCTTCAATAGGGTGCTTCTAAGGCACTTTGTAGATCGTTGTTTGGATCATCCAAAGTTAAGTTACCGAGTTTCAAGCCTTTCTATTTATTGGGATTTCAAATCATTGCGTACTTTTTGTCCACTTTTTGGTAGATAATTACGTTAGTTTGTGTTCTACAACAAGTTGCTAAGTGTATACTTCTAAGTTCTAAATGTATACTCCCAAAATGTACCATATGCGTACTTTGAAAATTGTATGATTTGTTAAAAATACATAACCATATCGTATCGTTTATAACCATAATTATAACCTTCATATTCATGACAATATCATACCGTACGTAACCATAACCATTCATATTCATAACCACATATCATACCATAGGTAACCATAACAATTTGTATTCATAATCATATCATATCATTCATTACCATAACCATAACCATCTAATATCGTAATATCGTACTATAAACATCACCTTGAAAGGGTGGCAAGGTTACAAGCCGATTCGAATCGGGCGGATTCGACCGGTTCGAACCGATTCGAACCGGCCAGGCTAGTTCGAACCGGAAAACGGTTTGAACGGAAAAACAAGATTTTTTTTTCCAAAACGTTTTTTTTGGCTTTCTTAGTTTTTATTTTATTTTATTTTATTTTTATTTTTTTAAATCCGGTTCGAACTGGCTCCGAACGGTTCAAACCGCGATTCGTGCAACTTTGAAGGGTGGCGTAACGCGAGTGTCCTCCCAAGAAAGTCAACGTTTGAACAATGATTAGATTGTGTTGAAGTGAATGTATGTTGGAATTTCATGCTCAAATTCAAGATAAGAGTGAATTAATCATATTAGCACTAACACACACCAATCAAGATCAACATAAGAGATTAAAGAGAACTTAGATTGATTGAAGAATGAGCATAGCTCGTGCTAGCCCTCCTTATATAATTTTTCTAGTCCTTAGCAAAAGCTAAACGCATTAAGCAAAAAGCTAAAAGCATAAAGCAAAAAGCTAACAACATACTGCAAAAAGCAAACAACTGATTACTATAGTTGCTCTCTATTTTGGGTAAAGACCCCTATTAAATTTAGTAGCTTTCTAGTGAATATGCTAAAGCTTAGCCATAATTTGACTAACCATATAACAACATATGTGCTATGGTGTAGAGATAGACTTGCGCTCTGACATACTGAACTTTTCAAGAAGTTTATGAGCATACGTAAATTGAGAAATACATCGTCCATATGCTACTCTCGAAGTGAGCCAAGATCTTTCATAGCAAACTTTGAGGAGAGATTCTTTCTTAATATTTTGAATCAAATCATGATCTATATATCTCTCTGGCTGCTCCATGTAGGCTTCCTTCTAGAAATCCATTCAAGAATGCACTCTTAACATCCATTTGTTGAATATCCCATCCAAACAGAGCTTCAAAGGACAAAACTTAGCAACTGGTGGAAAAGTTTCTTCATGGTCAATTCCTTCTTGTTGAGCATACCTTTTGCAACTAACCTTGGCTTATGTTTATCTATAGAACCATCCGATCAATACTCAGTTCCATGGGGCCACTTGCATCCAATAGCCTTTTTACTTGTAGGTAACTGAACAAGCCTCCAAGTCTTGTTCTTTATGATCGAGTTATACTCATCCGTTCCTCCAAATATCCTCTTTTTTAGCTTCCCTGAAAGTAGATGGGTCCTTAGTTTCCAACACTGTAGCCGTATATGCAAAGTGTACATCGTCGTCCTCATGATGATCCTTTGTCGATCCTAATCCTCATGGTGCTTTTCAAGCCTAGCAGATCTCCTAGTTCCATGTGTACTAGACTCTCTTTGTTCCAAATAACATTATCCTTGATAGTTCATTCTACTATCTAGGTAATCTTCTAGTAAGACTCGTCACACAAGATAGGAATCCCTTCATCTTGCTTCCTATCATAAGATATTTCTGTATCTTTATGAGATCCATCCTCATCAAAGATTACATCCCTGCTTATGATAATTTTCTTACTCCACAACCTGTAGCACTTCTCTTGACATATCCAAAAATTAACACTTATTAGCCTTTGAATCCAATTTGCTCCTTAAAGCCTTAGGTATTTGAACATATGCAATACTTCCAAAAATCCTCAAATGACTTACGTCAAGTTTCCAACCCGTGTAAGCTTCCTTTGGAGTCCAATTCTCTACAACTTTTGTAGGGCTTCAATTCAAAAGATAAACTGTTGCTTCACCCCAAAACATAGTTGGAAGTTTCTTCCTTTTAAGCATGCTCCTTGCATTTGTAATAAAAGACCGATTCTTGCTTTCTGCAACTCCATTTTGTTGAGGCGTTTTGTGTTTTCTGCTTTTTAATTTAAAATAAATAAATAAAAGCATCACAAAACGCTCGTTTTGAAACGTGGTTGCTTGCAGAACGCGTTCCGCTACAATATACTTCCTTCAAGTTTCAAGTGTTGAAATAAATGCCTATTTTGCCCCTTAAGGCTTGTGTACTTGTAACTTGTAAGTTGTGCATAAGACATGGGGGTAAAACATTTATGTACATAGTACACCCCACTTGTGCTAATTAGGCAAGTAAATCAAGTAGGTTAAGGACCCATGTGGGTTCTAGAGCTAGAATTAGCAAGACACCACCTCTATACATAACATGCTATATGTAGCCCAAACTTTGGAGGGGTTTCCACGCCCTACTACACTTTGAATATTCATTCATGTTGTGTGAGCTTTGAAGTCCTCTCTCTCTTGCTTTTGTGTTCTACTCCATAGCTGGTTTTCTGAAGCTTTCATAGTGTGCTTACTATGCTGTTATGATACTCCATAGCTAGGCCTTGGAATTTGACATGGTATCAGAGCAGGTTATGTTGCCTGTGGTGTGGTGAAAGCTTGGACCTGTTTTTGATCAGATTCCTGCCATTCCTGGAGAGCAGCTTACCTTTGAGGAGGGAGCACTTTTTGTAGGGGCATCTGATCTCTGTGCTATCTGCATGGTTGGAGTACTGTTGGCAAAGGGAGTACAGGGAGCCAAAAAGTTTCTAATTTGAGACAAAAATTTTTGAGTCTTTTTGGACAGCCAGGACTGTAGGAGGGCGCTTTCTACAGTGGGGACTTCAGTGAAAGTTCTGAGTGGATCTTGGACAAGGGCTAGGACAGCCATACAGGGGGATAGTTTCAAATCCAGAAGCTGAGGGTTATTGAGCAAGTGGCTGCATACCCTAGTTGGGTGAAAACCCCAGTTTGCCTTTTGTGTTTTATTTTTATCCAGCTATGTCTAGCCTTGCAGAGAGCATGCTGAGTGAAGCCAGCCGGCTTGATGGCACTAACTTTAGCATATGAAAATTCAAGATCAAGAACATTCTTGAAGACAAAGAATGTTGGAAGCTTGTGATAGGTGAGGAGCCTGTTCCAAATATATCAAGAGAGGGGAAAAGGCACACAAAATCATCAACATGTCAGTGAGGGATAATATGATTCCTCTAATCACGTCAGCCAAAGGGCCTGTGGATGCATGGCACATTCTTTGTGCATTGTATGAGACAGCAAGTACAACCAGGTTGTATACTCTCAGAATGGAGACAGGGGAGACAGTTACTGATCATCTTACTAAGATTCAGGATATTAGATATCAGCTTTCTGTACTTGGAGAGTCTATTGCTGACAAAGACTTGGTGCCAATAGTTCTGAATAGCTTGTCATATGCTTATTAGAACTTTGTGATGATGATATCAGTGAGAGAGAAGATCCCTACCTATGAAGAAGTCTATGGTCTCTTGTTACAGGAGGAGATGAGGAGAGTTAATCTCTCCAAGAGGGAAGATTTTCAGGAGCATGCCTTTGCTTCTAAGAAGAAGCAAAATCCAGCTAAGGATAAGAAGAAAGGTAAAGGCAAGAACAAAGGAACACCACAAACACTTGAGCAAGGAATGGAGAACTTGCAGATGTCAGAAGCACAACCCTCCTCGAATACTTCTTCCACACCTCGAAGGAAGGGGAATTGCAATTACTTTGGTAAATATGGACACTTTACTTTTGAGTGCAGGAAGAAGCTTGCAGACCAAAAGAAGGGCACAAAGAAGCAAGGAGGAAATGTTGTTGAGAGTGTTGCAAGAGAGGAGCAGAGTGACATAAGGCAAGCTGAGTTATTCTCTGTTGCATTGGCTTCACAAGCTACAACAGGTGGTTGGTACATTGACTCAGGTGCTTCAAAGCACATGACCCCTCATAGGGATTGGTTTGATACCTTTGTGGGGATTAGTGACGGACAAGAGGTGTGCCTAGGTGACAACTCAACACACAAGGTCAAGGGAAAGGGCACAGTACCTGTAAAGCTTCCATCAGGAGAAGTCAAAGTCATTAAGAATATCTTATATGTACCAAGACTTGCTAAAAATCTTCTTTCAGTAGGAGCTATCACTCAACAAAATATGAAAGTAGAATTTGATGCTACTTCTTGTCTTGTGTTGGACTTGAGTGATAATATGAAGGTTGTGGCCAAAGGATTGCAGGAAGATAATCTATACAGGTTATACACTTCTATCCCTAGTCAGCATGCTTATACAGCAAAAGGAGGGGATGTGGATAGGTTGTGGCATGAGAGGTATGGACATCTTGGCTACCAAAGCATGCAGGTGTTGAACCAGCATCATATGGTGGAGGGGCTTCCAGTTGTTAAGCCAAGCTCTTCAGTTTGCGAGGCTTGCGCTATGGGAAAACAACAAAGACATAAGTTTCCCAAGGAAAGCACCACCAAGGCAGCAGGCATGCTTGACTTGATACATTCAGATTTGTGGGGGCCAACCCAAACAAAAATTGCAGGGGGGGCATATTACTTTATGACCTTTATTGATGACTTCTCACGCAAGATTTGGATTTATTTCTTGAAGTTAAAATCTAAAGCATTCAAGTACTTCCTGCATTTCAAAGCTTTGGTAGAAGAACATTCAGGGGGGAAGATAAAGATGCTCAGGTCAGACGGTGGTGGAGAGTTCATTAAGACAGAATTTGTGGAATTCTGCAAGGCCAATGGGATCAAAAGGCAGCTTACAGCTCCTCATACCCCTCAGCAAAACGGCGTAGCAGAGAGAAAGAACCGAACTATTGTGGAGTGTGCAAGGTGCATGCTCAAGGCAAAGGGGTTGCCCAACTCTTTTTGGGGCGAGGCAATGCACACAACAGTGTTTCTGTTGAATAGAAGTCCAACAAAAGCTGTGGAAGGCAAGACTCCAGAAGAGGCATTTAGCGGCATTAAGCCCAAGGTAGGCGCTTTGCGAGTGTTTGGTTGTACGGCCTATGTCCATATTCCCAAGGATAACAGGAAGAAGCTGGATGCAAAATCAGCAAAGAGTATTTTCTTGGGATACAGTGAAGAAAGCAAAGCTTACAGACTTTACGATCTTACTAGCAATAAGAGGATCATAAGTCGAGATGTGATCTTTGAAGAAGATCAAACGCCTCCTATAGAGGAACTTGAGATGGAGGATGGTACAAGTGAATTTGTGCCAATACTTGATGACCCACATCCATATATTGGGGAGCCTCAGGATGATCATATGAGTGATCAAGAGGAAGAATCCGAGGAGGCTAGGAAGCGGAAGGAAAGGGGCAAATCTGTTGAGTCCTATTCACCATCTTCATCACCAACTGCAAGGAAGAAGTTTCCCAAGTGGTATTGGCAAACTGTGCAGGATGGTTTGATATTGGATGAGGGAGAGAGCAGCAATCCAGGGGCTAGGAGGTCTCAAAGGCAAGCCCAACACCATGAACACAGGAGACAAACTATGCACTTATGACTACTATTTTGGATTCACAAGATCCACATACATTCGTTGAGGCAGCAGATGAGAAGGTATGGCAACATGCTATGCAAGAGGAGTACGACTCCATTCTCAAGAATGATACATGGGATTTGGTGAAGTTACCAAAAGGGAAGCGTCCTATTGGCTATAAGTGGGTCTACAGGACCAAATACAAATCTGATGGGAGCATCGAAAAGCATAAAGCAAGGCTGGTTGCTAAAGGCTATGCACAGAAGGAGGGCTTGGACTATGATGAGACGTTTGCACCAGTAGCTAAGATGACGTCTATCAAGTTGGTTTTAGCATTGGCTACATTTTTTGGTTGGGAGGTCCATCAAATGGACGTGAAGAGTGCTTTTCTTAATGGACAGTTGGCTGAAGAAGTCTACATGGAACAACCACAAGGTTTTGAGGCTAAGGGCAAGGAAAGTATGGTATGCAGGCTTAAGAAGGCCTTATATGGTTTGAAGCAGGCACCCAGGGCCTGGTATAGTCGTATTGACGACTATTTTGCCAAAGAGCAATTCATAAAGAGTCAGTCGGATTGCAACCTGTTCGTGAAGGAGGAAGATGGGAACATTGTTTTGATAGTTCTCTATGTGGATGACTTGGTCATCACGGGTAACAATGGGCAGCTTATTGAAAAGGTGAAGGCTCATTTATCAAATGAGTTCGAGATGAAGGATTTGGGCTTAATCCACTATTGTCTTGGTTTGGAGGTTTGGAAAAAAAACTGTGTGTTTATTTCCCAAGCCAACTGAAGTCTTGAATAGGTTCAACATGCAGGATTGCAAACCAGTTTCCACGCCCATTGATACCAGCAGTAAGCCATCCAGAGATGATGGCACTCCTTTTGTGGACGAGACTCTTTATAGGCAGCTTGTGGGTAGCCTGATTTATCTCACCACTACGAGACCAGACATTTCCTATGCAGTTGGTGTAGCAAGCCAGTTCATGAGTTCTCCAACTGAAGCACATTGGAAAGCAGCCAAGAGGGTTTTGAGGTATGTCAAAGGGACAACCTGCTATGGGATTGAGTACACAGATGACGGAAAGCTTCAGCTTGGAGGCTTTACTGATTCGGATTGGGCAGGTGATAGGGATGATCGAAAGTCGACCACAGGTTACACTTTTAACCTTGGTTCAGGGGCCATTTCTTGGTGTAGCAAGAAACAGCCCAGAGTTACCTTATCATCGACAGAGGCTGAGTACAGGGCAGCGGCAAAAGCTACCTGCGAGGCAATATGGCTCAGGAGACTTCTTGGGGAGGTGCAGATTCCACAGGATGGTCCTACTATTCTTCAGTGTGACAGCCAGAGTTGCATCCAGCTTGCCAAAAATCCTGTGTACCATGCTCGTACGAAGCATATTGAGGTGGATCAACACTTCTTACGAGAGAAGATACAAAGCGGAGAAATTCAGCTCGAGTACTGTGATACCAACGAACAAGCAGCAGATATCTTTACTAAGGCACTTAGTAGAGAAAAATTTGAAAAGTTTCGTAGCATGCTAGGTGTTGGTATGAACAAAATAGCCATTGAGAGGGGGTGTTGAAATAAATGCCTATTTTACCCCTTAAGGCTTGTATACTTGTAACTTGTAAGTTGTGCATAAGACATGGGGGTAAAACATTTATGTACATAGTACACCCCACTTGTGCTAAATCAAGTAGGTTAAGGACCCATGTGGGTTCTAGAGCTAGAATTAGCAAGACACCACCTCTATACATAACATGCTATATGTAGCCCAAACTTTGGAGGGGTTTCCACGCCCTACTACACTTTGAATATTCATTCATGTTGTGTGAGCTTTGAAGTCCTCTCTCTCTTGCTTTTGTGTTCTACTCCATAGCTGGTTTTCTGAAGCTTTCATCGTGTGCTTACTATGCTGTTATGATACTCCATAGCTAGGCCTTGGAATTTGACAACAAGGGCCAAGAAGCTGAAAAAGTTTGAATTTTCATGTTTTTTAAGCTTTTTGGGCCTGAAGCCCTGATCTTTGGTCACAAGCTTTGAGTGATGAGTTGGAGGCTGTTTGAGGCTGATTTTGGTAGTCCAATCAAACCCTTACATGCTCAGAACATTAACGTGTAGTCTTGTTATCAATCAGCCATCCAGAAGTCCTCTAGCGCCCTCAAGAAAGTGATTTTTGCTTGTTCATGTTAGTAGCAGCCTATATTGATTCGATCGATGGAACATTCTCGGACCTAGTCATTTACAACCTGTTGTTGATACCTCTTTGAGGGCATGCGAAGCCTACAAGTTGTTTAAAAGCTGTAATTATAGAAAAAGTGCACCCCCTTGTTTTTTGTTGCCAGTACGGCTTAGGTGACATGGCAGGCCTCTTGATGACCTCACCTCCCTCTATATTGCGAGTTACAATGTACAATTTGGTGCTCTGTATCCAAAGATAGTTTTTACATATGAAGTTTGGCAGTTTTTAATTACAAATATTTGAAATTTCCATAATTGCATGTCGGAAAAAGCATCGTAGGTGATATTATTCATGTGAGAGATTACTTTGAGTGGTTAGAGACATGCATAATTGTAGTATAGTACTTGTGAGTAGTATTTAGCCATGCACGAGTAGTTTTTTAGCTTATTAGAGAAAATTGTAGTTTACGATCTGAACGAATGATTTACGTAAAAATTCAATCAGTTGACGATTATATGTTGATGTTAGCATGCAGTGCTTGCATGTAATAATATCAATTTAATGATGAATGGTAATGGATTGATTGTTCTAAAATTGATTTTTATTACTTTTTAACTACTACAGAACAATCATCAATGTATTGAAAAAAATAACGTCCCAATCTGTTTTGAGTTTTTTTCCCGATATTGTTGATTATTTTTCAAAATGGCCTCACTAAGTTTTAAAATTGGTCAAAATGGAGGTCATAGATAATTATAGAGATAGACATATCTGTCAGCAAAATTAGGCAATCTCTTGTATTTAGGTCTCAATGACATGAATAATCCAAACAATTTGTGGGATCCAAATGGAAGTATTGCTTATGTAAATCAAGAGTTTGGCTGCTTCGAGTTTGAGATTCCAACTTAACCATATTTGGGGGAGAAATGTGACAAGAAACTCGAGGTCGTGGATGATTGGCTCATAAAATGGAACAACTGTTTTTATCTCCATGACATTCTTGAAGAGAAAAAGATTGGAAATGTGGTCTTGTTTCTTTGTGGCAATGCATCATCTTGGTGGCATATCTGTACCTGAAACCTGTTTAGTCAGCTTAGTTTGCCTATTTTATGGAACGAGGAATTGATCAGTGTTTTGAGAAACTCAAAAGCTTGATTGTTTCTGCTCCCATGTTATAGATTGCAGATTTAGACTAACCTTATGTCATGAGAAGTGATGCAGGTGATACTACTATTGGAGCACTTTTGTTACAGAATGATAGGCTGATAGTGTTTAAGAGCAAGAAATTCAATAGACCTCAGTTGCCTCATACAACTCAGGAAACTGAATATTTGCTACGATTTATGCAGTTAAAACCTGGAGATACTACTTGTGTGGTAGTATGTTTGTAGCATATAGAGATCACTAGCCTTATGTATTTTTGTGATCAGCACGATTTGAGAGGTCAAAAAGTCCAATGGGATTAGTTGATGCAAGAGTTTGATCATGAAATTTGATGTATCAAAGGCAGCTCTAATCAAGTTGCGGATGCGGATTGGTGAGTTGAATGAACTTTCATTCACCCAGAGCTATAATATCTTTCGATTCTCATTTTGGTCGGATAAGATTGAATTAGAATTGAAACGAACTCAGAAAGTTTAAAATATTGTGGAAGAATATACCATTCAAAATGGATTGTTAAAATGGAAAAATTTATGTTTTAGGGGATGATCTCTAAAGAAAAATTCTTTTTAAAGGGTATGACACCTTGTGTGAGCATACACAAGACTTTGGACTTGGTCAGGAGAGAGTTTTATTGGCCAAAGCTCAAGCCATTTGTCATATGTGTTAATATGTAAACCTTGTCACATAGCTAAAGCTGAATGCTTTAAGGTTGGTGGTTTATTACATCTCTTAAATATCCCTGAATAGAGATGGGAGAGCATATTTATAAATTTTGTAGTTGGACTTCCCAAGGCCCAACGATTAAATGATACCAGTAGTTGTGCACAGGTTAACTAAGTTAGCTACATTCATTTGGGTTAAGTGAGCTGCTTAGCCTAGATCTTTGCTATCATCCTAAATTGGACGGACAGGGAGAAAGGACTAATTAGACTATGGAAGATATGTTGAGGACATCTGTTTCTCACATGCAATGTCATTGGGTAGATTACCTCCCTTTTAAAGTTTGAGTGAGCAGTACCTTGTACATAATTGTTGCTCAGTATTATGTTTGCCAAATATTCATCTACCGAAGACTTGCAACTAAGATGGATAGTTTTAAGAGAACATATCTGTGCAGAAAATGTATGACATTATGCTGCAGTTGATCGCTTATATGCAGTCTTTCTTATCACAGCCTTCCATTTGTGTTCCTCCTTGTACTGTTCCTATTACTCAGGCTCCCAACAGGACCCAACTATCAGAATGTCTCACTTGTTCACGACTCCAAGGACCTTACTGTTTATTCTGGGTCATTGTATGGTAATAAACTGGGACATTGGTAGTTGAAACTTGAGATTTAATAATTGGAGATATATCTGACGCGCCCATACCAAGCGCAGCATCATCGCCTCGTGCTATTGCTTTTGCAAGTTTACTGTTCATTACTACGAAATGGCTTTTTATTTTGAGGGATCGACATTCTTCCTTTTGACAAATAAGGGGGATCAGGCATTTGTATTCCGCATCCTCTAGATATGTTGCTTGCACATCAGCTGGTGAATATTCTCATCTATTGAAAGTAGAAAAGGGCACCTGTTTTTTTTTTAATTAAAAAGAACGTTCCGACCCAGTACGTTCAGGAACGTACAGGTTTCTAAGATTAGAGCGATAATTAAGGGCCATTCGTGAATAACTAGACTGGACATTTCGGAATAATGTTACAACAGTCATGCACGAGATGTGGCCCAGGGCTGTGGCTATTCGAGAGTGTTGAGCATAAGAAAAGGGCAATTTCTTGTTGGTAGCCTTTTTGGTGCTATTTCTGTGCAGTCATTTGGTATTTTAGCAGATCATGATCATTGAATTGAAAAACCATTGATGTTTTGGAGGTTGGTTGGCATATTGGCATGAGACTGAGATTTGAGATGTCATGTTGTCGGCCAAGTACGGTTAGTCAGTGTCAAACCTTGGCTGAATGATGCTCAAGGAGTTCAGGCTTTATGTGGAGATTGCACTCAATGACAATTTTGGTCAGATTATGACAGGAGTGATAACCTGGGGTCAGTTAGACTGGGGGTGCAGAAGCAGCTGTATATCAGTTACTCTGGAATGATCAACGCGTCACTCTAGAAAGATATTCCCAAATGTGTTCCATATCTTATTGTTGAATCATAGAGCACATGTTTAGAGGTGCAGCTTTCACACAAGTAGGCTCATGTATGTCCAAGATGGTTATCAAGAAAGAATTCAAAATGTTTAGTTGAATGCATAAAATGCTAGTCAGTCTAGGCATCAATCACTGGAAGCTATCTTAGAGCTGTAATGATCAATGGGTCACTCTAGAAAGATATTCCCAAATTTGTTCCATATCTCATAGTTGAATCATACTCTGTGCGTTTCAAATTTTTAAGAATGTCTACCAAATTTCTATTTAAGTGTTCTGTTACTATGCTAAGTACTGTTCTATTGGAATCTTCGAGGAACAGAGCTACGCTGACAATTAGGTTGTAGGTTAGCCTTTTATAGTGGCACTGTTGAATGTTGTTGCAGCCCGAAACCTGACTGATGAGGAAAAGAAAGGTTATAGAGAAGTGAGATGGGATGACAGGGAGGTTTGTGGATGCTATCTTGTGCGGTTTTGTCCTCACGACTTATTTGTCAACACAAAGAGCGATCTTGGTATGATTTATGTTTCAGCTGATTTGAATGGCTGCTCTTAACCAATCTGAGCTACAGAGTAGGTCTCAAATGATTTAATGCCTTTCAAGATAATAGTTGTACTAAAATTGTTTGTTCTTAAGAGCCGAGCGTTTCCCGAGTTTCATTGAATAGCCCTTATATGTTGCCTGCTAACTTGAATCTTACACAAGTGTTTGTTTCTGGCAGGACCCTGCCCTAAGATTCATGATCCAAAACTTAAGGAAAGGTGACTATTCAGTATTGAAGACTACCTTTTGCTGCTGATATGCAACCTCTAAGGGTGATTCATTTATTTCATCTTCTAAGATGCAATCTTCTAATGTCACGCGGTGGTAGTGGGGGTCTGCGAAAATGACCATTTGTATTTTTATGTAGAGTGTTTAAACTCAGTGATTGGATATTGAATATTGAGTAACACATTCTGTTTATGGATATTACAGTTATGAGCAGTCTTCACGATTTGAGCTGTATATGCCAAGATTTGAAGCAGAACTTGCTCAATTTTGTGAAAAGTTGGTGAGTTTAAAAGAGGATTTTGACCAATACCTTTTCCAGATTTATATGACTTTGCACTGAAGCTTGTACATAGTGTCGTCTAGCTATTACATTCAAAGGCTTTTCAGCTTTTAAGATATCTATATGATGAGTGAGTACATCCTCTTCTTTTGCTTTCAGATATATTTGAAAACTATTGTACTTGTTCTTTTGGTGTAACAATATGTTAGGTACAAGATCTAGACCGGAAGGTAAGAAGAGGACGTGAGCGTCTAGCACAGGATGTGGATATTGCATCTTTGGTCCCCATGTCGACAGAAAGAGCAGAACAACTAGCTACAATTGAAGAGAAGATTAAGAAGCTTCTTGAACAAAGTGAGAGTCTTGGTGAAGAGGGCAGAGTTGATGAGGCACAGGCTTTAATGAAGAAGGTATCAGTTCTCCTTCATATTATGTAGCTATGTTTGTATAAAAATGTTGGCAAAACTTTTTCCTCTCGAGATTTTCTTACAGGATCTATGATATGATAAGAATAAGAATTTTCCAAGTATTTTGAAATGGTGATTCTGTTTAGCCTAATTGGTTATTATTTGCTTTCTGAAATATGCTTCAAGCATAACTGTGCAGTAAATTTAAGGTGGTCATCTGAACTTCTATCATATACTACAATAGAACACTTTGAGATATTTTAGTATCTGAAACGGCCTTTCTAATTTAGTCAAGAAGAATAATTGGGCAGTGGATCTTGACATGTTTGCAGGTGGATGTACTTAATATTGAAAAAACAGCACTGATGCAGCTAGCATCAAGTGAGAAAGGGTTGATTCTTTCTCAAGAAAAGAAAATGGCCCTCTGTGAAATATGTGGATCTTTTCTGATTGCCAATGAGACTCTTGAACGTACACAGTCTCATATATCTGGAAAACAACATATAGGTTATGGCATGGTTCGAGACTATTTGGCAACCTATAAGGTGAGCAGTATTACATTGGTTTTTATATGGTCTGACTGACACTGCTCAAGTTAGTCTTACACAATTGTTAAATGTTGAGTTCAGAATTTAAAGTATATGTCTTTTCTGGTTTTCTCATGAGTACATTGTGTAAGCTTGTTGAGATTCAGAGAATAATTCCGTGGTATGAAAGTAAGATTTGTGTATTTGTGAATGGTATGTAACAGGCAGTCAAGGACAAGGCCAAGGAGGAGGAGAAGCAAGCAAAAGAAAAGGAACTAGAGGAGAAGAGAAAACAGAGAGAAACTGAAGAGCTCGTGGAGAAAAGGAAGGAAAATGGCAGGGATAAAGATAGAGAGCGAGAGAAAGAACGAGGAAAAGAAGAACGAGGTAATGATAGAGAACAGAGAGAAAGATCCAAAGATAGAGACAAAGATTGGGACAGATACCGATACCGGGACCGTGAAAGAGGCAGAGTAGGGGAGAGAGAAAAGGGTAGGGACCGAGACCGAGGCAGAGACCGAGGTCGAGACCGAGATAAAGTAAGAGACAGAGAACACGACCGAAGACGTACACGTTCACGTTCACTACCCAAGGCTACATCTGAATCTCCTCCTCGACACCATCGGCGGCGACGCACTCGATCTCCAGATTCACGTGCTTAGTGGGAACTAGTCTTGCCTTTTCAAATTTCCTCAATGTTCTCATAGATGTATTTGTCTAAGGTTGCATGCCAAGTGGTCTGAACTCAATACTCTTTCATTTTTGGTGTGCAGATATTTTCATTTGATCCAAGTAAAGCTGGAACTTGTAGTAATCTAATTTTTGCATTTGTCAGAACAATTTTTACTAAGCCAAGTATTTAGAATATCATAATGTATCCTCGAGTTGAAGTTGCAGTTTTGTGTGTGGTAGTTTTATATATATAGTAAACTTATTGACTATTCATGGACATTCTGAATTTCATAGACATGCAAATTTATAGCTTAAGATGTTCACATCCAGAGTAGCTTAATGTCACACCAGTCTGTCATTTGTAATAGCATGAAATGAGAAGCAACAGTGTTTCTAAATTATCGGATTAACCAGAATATGCTGTAAAGAGTTTGACTGTACTCATTACAATCAAATATGAGCCGTGCGAAAATGCAAGGAATTTCATATGCTCGAAGGCTGCTCTGACATTGTCACGTTTCCCCAATTACCATATTTTGATTCTGGCGTAAACTCATGATTGCCCAACCTGAAGACCGTGTGAACTTGCCCATACTTGGCATTTGATTGCCTTGTGAAAATGCCAGGAACTCGTATGATGCTCATAGGCTGCCCTGACATTGTCACATTTCCCCAATCACCAAATTTTGATTCTGGCGTAAAGGCTCATGATATCCCCCAATCTGAAATATACCCATTTGACCATGTGTACTTGGCCACACTTGGCATTTGCCTTCTGAAAATGCAAGGAACTCATATGATGCTCATAGGCTGCTCTGACATTGTCATATCTCCTCAACTGCGAGGGTTCAATTTTGGTTTATCTAGACTGAAATTTCCACATGTACCCATGTGTACTTGCCGGCATTGGCTTGCTAGCTTGTTCATTTGGTCTGATCTGCATGCCACCAAGTGAATATTTTTGTAAGATGTCTTTGTTTGGTCGAACCTCACTTCATATGTTTTTTCTATGCACATGGAAATGTGCTGTGACGTTTTTGTATTGAACTTGCTGAATTGACAATATGAACAGCTGTTCTATTGAAGTGGACTCATCCAGAAGTCTAAGCAGTTTGAGGGAACGCACATGCCAGCAAATGTTGACAAGAGGTAAAGCATTGGCTTAACTCCTTATTTCTACCTATTGAAGACCAATCTTTCTTAATGAGTGGGAATGTACATGATGCTGATTCTGAAAGATCCTATACATCATTTATGGTAGGGTTGCATGAAATGATGCACAAAAACGAGCAAATTAAGAAGATAGGGATGTTATTTGTCTCTTATTGAGTCAAGTTTTGCAAATCAAATTCGGCTACTTGCTTTTCAACCTTGAACTACACACCTTCGACTCCCAACACCAGGTGGAGTCAGAGGAGTTTACTCTGCTAGCTCAAATGTGTGCTTGTAACTTGGCAAAAGTGCAGTACATTTGATGAACTGATACAAGTGACCTAAAGCTTGAATATTCGTTTATACCAGCGTTTGAGGGAGAGTTATAGTTAATTATTTCATGGAGATTGAACAAACAATTATCTCTGAATATGAATATAGGAAGGAACTAATAAATCGTTAGCGCTAAATGCGGTGAATTGTTTATATCTATGTTATTGCTTCATTGAACTCCTGGTCTAGTGTGGAAGAGTCATGATTCATGTGTATGTCGAACAGGTAAATCGAAGGAAACAGTGGATGAGCAATCTTGTCTGCTCATTTTGGGAGGCTCCACTTTGTAACCTGCTGTGCGTGTTAAGCTCTGTCAGGCTAGAACTGGCACCAGTGTCTTGAAACTACTAATTGTGAGCAAGAAATCAAAAGCCACAGATGAATCTGCAGCTTCCCATTGTCTATTATGATGGTGATATTAGGTGCATATTTATGAGACTCATCTTATGTGAGAATCTTGAGAGTGCTGGATAGAAGTTGAAGAATTGGAATCATGAAGTAATAAAGGATATCAATCTAGCAACTATGATGGTCTTCAAAGAGTTCATTTGCTTGATATGATAGCCAGTTGACTCGAAGAATAATAGTGGAATTAATCTCGTAAACTAGCAAAGCTGGCTCAAAAAACATGGCAACCATCATCGACACCATCAGTGTTTCTGCATTATTCTATGTTACCTCTTGAAAATAGTTGAATTTGGGGAATGGACTTCGGGGACCTTTAAAATGGCAATAAAATTGTGGGGTGATCAACGGGGTGCGTTGGCTGAGTTAGTTAGTTTGGCATACAATGTTTCTTTAGTCCTAGGTTTGAGCATGCCAGGCGCATAACTGAACTGTCGAACTCAATGGAAAAACGATTAAAATAATCCTTTCTTAAGTGTGAAAGATGGCCATAACTGAACGACTGTCAAATCCATTGGAAAAGCAACCAGAATAGTCCACCCTTAATCGTAGAAGATTGGTAAAGTGTTTGATTACATGGCCGAAATTTTTCTATGGCCCGTAATATGCTCATAAAAGTTGTAAAATCCTCCAGCTTTACAGATTTTTTATGGCTCATCATATGCTTTTGGAATTTCTTATGGATTTAGAAGATTCATAATTTGCAGTCATGTTGCATTTAAAAGTCAGAATCAGGTACCTTGTTTTACAGTCTTACATTTAAAAGTTTTTGAAAACAGGATTCAATCAATTCGTTGAACTTGGGTGCAGTCCATAAATTCATGAGGAATGCCCATCTTTGCACAATTTAACGCATTCCAAAAATAAAGGTAAAAATGCTGTGCTAATATTAACTTTACACAGCGAATGTGGCCAATAGACTCTTGCACGCCTATTACGCTTAGCCTGCCAAGAAAAATGTAAGGGAAAATGTAATCAGAAATCTATTGAAGTGCACAATTTGAATTATCCTGAGATTATCTAGAATTTTCTTGTTCTTACAAGAAAACTAAAACTTTGCTGTGTTGAAGCTGTTTACACAAGGGAAGATTCATAAACCATCATTTTGGAAAAAAGGGATATTACTAGACTAGTATAATACTACTCAAGTGATGTACACCAAAATTGCCCGCATTAATAATAACTTCAAGAAACAATGAAAACCTTTATTGAATAAATAAATTCACAAAATGATCAATGCATTATGCTTTGGTTACAAATTACAATAGTCTTAGTCTATAGTTGCTCATTCACCAAACCATTGCCTCAAATATGGATGATTTAAGATATTTCAATAAAGAATGTTGCAAACAATAAAGGAATGTTTCTATAAACTAAATAATATGATACTTACATCATCAATTGATTCTTTAGGAGTGACACTCTAAACGTTTCTATGCTTGATCATATACTTCACAAAGGTTCCAGGGATTGTTGAGTTTGTGAGTGCCTCTTTTGAGTCAATTGAAATATATATTTCGTTTTTACACAAACTAATATGTTTGTCTAGTATGTATTCTTTAATATGGTCACCAAGAAGTTGACGACTATGTTCTTATTGAATATATTGTTGGCCTTAATCTTACTAGTCTCCCATTCATTGAATGTCATTTTGCAATACAGTAAAAGCGGCCCAAGATGCTACTCCAAGCAGTTGAATCAAAAGTTTTGAGTCGAAGTGTAACAATCTCAATTGGGATAGCTTTGCATGTTGAAACCTCTTTTTAAGCTAATTGCTTTGATGCAACTATTTTTTGCTTATGGGAAAATAACTTTTAACCTACTTGAAAATATTGATTTATTTAGTGCTTCTATTATGGATCTATAAGTTCTTTGCTTCTAAAAAAACAAGGAGAGTATACATGTAGGAAGCCCATATAGAATTTCTCTCTGCATCATCTTTGAGTGCACACCCACACCCCACCCCCCCCCCCCCCTTCGGCTTAAATGACATGTCCATCTACAGCCCATTGTTGTCAAATAAGCTATTTTGCAGCTCATGTCCTATCCTATACTTCACCAAGTGTAATTTTAGTAGATTGCTAGTTTGAACTCTATATGGGCTTGGTGCTAAAAAATAATGTTTTTATTCAAATTATCATCCCTTGGTCACAAAATTTTCCATTCCAAAACAATAATCCATTACCAATGGCGAAGTGTTTTACAATTGTCTTATCTTTCTTAGTTCATTGAGATCCCTATGGATTGAAATTTCAGGTCCCTTCATGCACTTCACAATGAAATTTTTTAATGAAGTTGCATGGCTAACTTCCCTTCAGGGCACTTCGGGCCCTTTCAAAGCCCCCACATCCGATGGTGGCCCTCCATCCAACGAACCACATTGCTCTTTGAGATATCCATCGGAGCCGTCCATCAACCTTGGGGCCGATCCGATGACCCACAACGAGTTCGGGCATTAAAACCTTCTCCTCCACGGGCCAGCTTCCTACAAACACTATGTAATAGTTCAATTGAGGGCACGCGAGGCCTGCACCTCCTCCATCCTCCATCTTTCTTGAAAGCTTCCAAGCTCTCTTCTCACATGCTATGGCTGTATGCAGATCACCACATCACACTACAAGAAAATGTGGCAAAAATTGCGGAAAAAAAATTTCCACAATTTTTTTTGGTCGAAATCGCGGAAAGCCAAAAAATTGCGGAAAGAATTCCGCAATTTATACCATTATGGTAGAAATTGTCCGCAATTTCTACTGTCATGGTAGAAATTGCGGAAAAAATTGCAAAAAACTTCTGCAATTTTTGTCGTCATCACAGAAATTGTGAAAAAAAGTGCAGAAAGAAGTGCACTATAAGAAAAGTTAGAACACTGGATAGGTGCCTAACTATGAATAGATGCTACTTTTAGTTAGTTCCCTATTTTTTCCCTAACTCTACCACCACTAACACTACACACCCCTAACTCTACTCCATTAAACTAACCTTCATCTTGATTTTTGGTGAAAGAGAAGAGAAGAACAGAAGAGATTGAGAGGAGAAGAGAGAAAGAGAGAGATAGAGAGTGAGAGTGAGGGTGAAGGTTAGCTCAAATGCTCATTTTACTTGCTAAAGGAAAAACATAAACTATGAAAACCAAGAAAACATAAACTTGAAAGCAAAGAGAAAGCAACAATAGCAATAGCAAGAATTGAATAGCAAATGAGGATGCTTCTCTTCCAAAAATGGTAGAGTTTCCTCCTTCTCATTAAGCATGGAAAATAAAGTACATGAGGTGCCTTTTTATAAATGGGAAAGGCCCTTGTCCCAAAATACTATTGGCTAATATATACACTAATCCTATCCATTCATCTTGGACCCAACTTGATCCAATGGGTCTTAGAAAAGTACATTGGATTTCACATGATTCATATGAGTCTCCAGTTGGACCCAACTCTAAAATAATAGACTTCTAAGTTTAAAATGACTTTGGGCCTCAAGTTTTATTTTAATTACAAAGGGGCCCAAGTCTATTATTCTATTTACACTCAACTTGCGTGCTCGTTGGGCCATGGGCTCCATGCCCTCACAACACATTTTATTAGTCGATATTATTTATTTACAATATGTTGGGAATACCCCCAACAACTAACTCGCACGATTTTGTGTTGTGGGATGGTGACAGGTACCTGCTGGATGTCTTGAAATAAGCTTTGCTTTACGGTTCTTTTAAACATTGTATTGTACTTTTCAGCTTTATATTACCTTGTTGGCTTATGAATAAAGTTTTCAAAGGGTTTGGTCTTGCTTAAGCAAGAGAAACTATGTGTATACTTATAACTCTCTCTCTCTCTCTCTCTCTCTCTCTCTCTCTCTCTCTCTCTCTCTCTCTCTCTCTCTCTCTCTCTCTCTCTCTCTCTGCATTTTTTGGTAGTTGGTTACTAAGTCATCTAAAACCATATGGTTTGTACGCCAAAATAATGGCTTGGTTTAAAATTCAAAATTTTTTTTATGAGCTTTACCTCCACTTTCAACGGTCATGATGCACCCTAGCACATCTTACAAATGAGATCGCTTACCACTTTCACAACGCTTTTACGTGGAGGAAGAGAAATAACATAAAGGAGGGCGCCACTCTCATACTTGTATCACTTTTCTTCTTTCTGCCCCTCTTCCTCTTCATCATGATGGCTTATGCACAGCAGCGCCTATCTACGATCAACCATTCGGCATTATCACACGAAAACGGTAAGCTAGCTTACTTCATTCTTTGCATATGTGTTACCATCTTGTTTACATGCAGGAAGGATGCTTGTTTATGAGGTTATTGGGTCACAAATTATGATTTATGAAAGGCGATGGATCACAATTCACCACCACTCTTGTTCGGTTTCGTTTCTTGCATTCATTGGCAAATGGATGTAGGCTGTAAATCGCGATTCATCGCCCTCAAAGCAATGATTGCTTCTGCTTGCATACATAGCTTTATGTTTTTACATAAAAGTTTAAGTTTTTGTGTGAATGGTACACATTTTGGAAGTGCATTCTCTACACATCTGTTTGCGAACAGAAATCAGAAGTTACATTGCTATTCGTTGAAGCATTAAGACACTCGCTGGGACAACGATCAGATTGTTACACAGTAGGATTGATTGATTACACTTTTGTCATGCATCTACTGATAACAAGCATTGCACCTCCATCGCTGAAAGGACAACAATGGTAGCATTCATAAATGCATAGTAAACCGGTTGGTTAATGTAAATGATAATCCATCGTTGATAGAGACAACGGCCTACTACATACTGTGTGTGCGCCCAATCATCTCTTTAAGTATGGATTATAATAGGTAGAACACGAACAATGATATGCAAGGTTATGTGTCTCTTCCTCTATAGTGATTGCTAGATTGCGGCATCACATTCCAATTCCATTTTTTAGAGACGGAGTACGCTCTCATACAGGTATGTGCATGACAAGTATCTTCATAAAGAGATCAAATGATAAGTTATACGTGTTTATAAACTCTCTTTACTAAGTTATGGACAGAAGTTTTACTTCAAATTTAGATGCTGATTGGCATTGCTTGTATTGCTAATGCCATTGTGACAAAAACTAAAATCGAACTCGGTAACTATCACAATTCGAAGGAAACATCTCTCGTAACAAATATGACTTCCTCACAGGATTCACTTGCAACTTCTATTCAGGTTAGTGTTGCAAAACCTTGTGTGGGTTACTGGTTTACAATGCGTTGACGGAGTTTACACAAAGAGTAGTAAAACAAAGACGATCGGCAGTAAGACTAGGAATAGGGAAAACGTTTTAGTTTATGCCCATTGCAGTAATATCTCGTCTGTTCTTCAAAAGTAAATGTGCCTAGATAATTATGGCTACACACTTTATGATTTCTGGTTCTTGTTCCTATCAATTAATGCTGAAACCAATAATACAAGTATTGATAACCTAAGCGCCCTTAATGCACATGGATTTGTGCAAGGGATTGCTACACTCGTAGGGATCGGTACGACATGGATTTTCCCCAGTCCCAATGCAAGTGCTAGGGTAAGATACTTGGCCAATATAACTTCACGTAGGTATGATGATTTAAAAAAAGAAAAAGACACGACTAGTTTAAAAAATAAATGAAATAGTGCGATTACAGGTGGACTCTTGGAAAGCATGGATATGCTCAGAAGCTTCGATAATGGTACTTTACCAAATATTGGTATGACATGGATTTGCCTCGTATTTGAGTACCGACCCACTCTATCCCCTGTTTGTAAAATGCAAAGTATCTAACACAGTCATTTTTTCAAGTACACATGCTGTTTTTCTGAAAATTGATACGGACTAGTACCATAAAATTGATCAGAATGGCGAAATGCCATGATGCGGTAATAATATGGGAAAGCCTACCGCGATTAATCATCTTAATTAGGAAAGATTGGACTACATTTTTTCATCAAATACTTCAAGCTGCTAAACTTATTTTGTACATGTATAACAACTGACATTTGACACTTGTCTTCCTCACTATGCTAACTTGTGCAGTTTTGTGTGGTGGGATGGTGGCAAGTACTAGCTGGATATCTTGAAATATGTTTTGCTTTACGGTGCTTTTTCTTAAAGTATTGTGTGCTTTCAATTATGTTTACCTTGTTGGTTTATGAATAAAAGTTTCAAAAGGTTTGGTCATGCTTTTGCAAGAGGAGCTATGTTTCGTTAATCTCTCTCTCTCTCTCTCTCTCTCTCTCTCTCTCTCTCTCTCTCTCTCTCTCTCTCTCTCTCTCTCTCTCTCTCTCTCTCTCTCTCTCTCTCTCTCTCTCTCAGGGTCAGGTTAGGTAGTGGGTGCGTTGGGGTCCAACATGTGTTGAGGGCTAGGTAGAGGCTTCGCGACGGGCGTGCGATGCACAAGCAGGCTACCAGAGGGGTGGCCGGTGGAGGAGGGAGGCAACCAGTGGGGGAGTGCAGGCAACTGCTGCACTCCTTGAACCGTGCATGCGGTGCACTTCCTAAGCTAAGTCTTACCTAATGATATCCCACTATGCCATTACAAGGTCACACACGGAGTACAAAAACCCCATTTTATAACATGTAATGCTTAAACCCTTTCTGACATGTATCTTATTAAAGACACCCTGCAAATTGCTTGCTTGTTATGCACAACATACAGTCCATGGCTGAGATTGATTCAAAATGATCCAATGGACATGGATGATTGCTTTCTTTCCAAACATATTTATTGCTTCTTCACCAAGCTTTCTCTTTCATCCTATTGGGAAGACATAAGGTGGTGATTTATACCTCAGTGAATTATTCACCAATACCCTACCATTGATGGAGTAGAATTGCTTCGCTATCTTATAGCCTTCAACACCCAATTGCAATCTATTCTGAAGTTTTTTAGGTAAGGTTATATAATGCTTTTACATTTTGGTTGTTTTTTGGAAGTTGTTTGCTGTTAGAAGCTTACATTCTACCAATGATTTTGACCTACTATTTAATTGGCATGTTTTACAATTTTGAGGCTTGTAGATGAGCGTTGATTTCCAGCCTAGTTTTGCAGATTTATTCATAATTTATCTCTTCCTTAAGATATGCTTTCATTAGCATTACAAAAGGGAGGTCTAGGTTGTGACTGTATACCATTTAAAAGCTCATTCGATTGTTGTCCTATCAGCAATTTAGATCAGAGATAGTTTTACACGTGTGGAATGACGTGTGTTGATTCGAGATTTGTGCACGTGCCAAAAAATATTCCATTTCACATCTGGTGTATGCATGGGCCGACACGTGACATTCCACACGTGCAAAAAATCATTGTCTTATTATGAGTCATATGGACAAATTAGATCGCGTTGCCTTCTCGCATGTGCAAATTTTTTATAAATACATCACGTAGGGGGCTCAATTTTTCTCGCAAAAAATTCTCTTCATGTTTGATATTGCTTTCAAGCACACTCCCTATATACATCCTTGCTACTCCAATCCTATGCTCCATACCGATATCAACCCTTTCGATATCGCCTTCAGGCACGTCTTTCATTTCTTTTTTTTTGTGTCTTTCTCTCTGCACTCCTAATGTCATGTACTACTAGTACATTAGTGCTTAAGAATATTCGTTGTAAGCTTTGTAGGCCCAAAAGGAGCTATTAGCCTTAAGAACAAGGCGGTTCCCTCTTTAGGCCTTTCAAAGTAACTAATAAGGATAATAGGCCAATAAGAGCCCAATGTAGTTTAAATAATACTTAACAAGGGCTAACTATCTCTCAAGATAATTAAGTTAAGTTAAATAAGAGCATTGTCTATACCTAGACAAGAGACATCATTTCGTGAATCTTTTGGCTCATTTGCAAGTGAGAGCTTCTAGCTTCCTCCTTGTGAATATGAGCTATGGGGATATCCTTTGCTAGGTCTTATGTGACCTATTCACATGAATCAATGCTCAATTTCCATTGATTGTACTCTTTCTTTCATTGCTAATGTGATTCCATTGTGATCTCATTGTTTCTAGCTTTCTATGGATATGCTATCTTGAATGCTTTGTACTTTTTTTGCTATTAGATTTACTTCTATTGTAATTGCTATTATTTTGGGATTTAACACATGACATTTCTTGGTATCAGAGATAGATCCTAAATTCACGATGATTCTATGTGAATTTCATTAAATTTGATAAGTTTATTGCATTTGTAACTTTCTTTTTGCTAATTTTTTACTTTAATTTTTCAGTTTTGTTCAGACAAATTTTAAGGATCCAATTGAGTTTTTTATTTCTATTTTGAATCCATAGTTTGTAGAGCTTTGTATCAGCTTTCATTTGCACCAATTTGCAAGCCATTTGGGTAAGGGATGCAAAAGTTATTGCAATTCTCCCAAAAGCTGTCAAAATAGGTGATTAGAAATTTACTTTCACTTTGTTTGAATTTTTCAGATTTTGTTTGAGTTTTAATCTAAAGTTTATTTACATAACATTTTAGAGCATTGTCTTAGCTTTGATCTGATCTACACGGCAGGTCATTTGGATCAGTATCCAAAAAGTTATGACAAATCCGATTTTCTAGCTTTAGTTTTACTATTTTTCTTCCTTTGAAAATTTTAGGCCTGTTCTATTGTTAATTTGACCTACCAAATCACGTTTAATCATTGATCTGATCCTATTGGCTGATAGAGCTTGTTATTAGCTTTTCAGAGGAACTAAGTTTTTGTGATTTGGATCCATATTGAGGAAGTTATGATCAAATTAGTGGAGATGGGTTCTGCAGACTAGCCGAAATTATGAAAATTTTCTTGTGGATTTTTCTAAGTGAGATAGAAGCACTTCATTTTTTTCAATTTTGAAGTTGCAATTCTTTTGTAAAATTTTTTCGGCCTTTCACTTTGAAGGTTTGCCAGATTTATAACCTAAAAAAACCAGCCCTAACCCTATGTTCGCCCATTAAGTTTAGGAAAATGAAGAGTGCAAAAATACAAAAAGATATTATGGTCAAAAATTGAGACCATATTTTCTAGGTTAAGAAAAGAAAAGAAAATCTAAGAACCCTAGATAACCTAACCCTAACTGCGAACCTCTCACGCACATCCCCGCTCCCTGGCCGTACCCTAGCCTAGACTTCCTCTTCCTCTCCCTCTCCCTCTCACGCGGCGCCGTCCCCCTCTCAGATATCCATCTGCTCACCGCCCGTGCCCCCCCCCCCCCCCCGGCTCTCGCGTTCTCTGACTCTCTCCCTATTTTCTCTAGACCCCCCTCTCTCTCTGGATTTCGCCCCCTCGTCCTACGGCCCCGGCTCTCTCTCTCCCCGTCTCTGCCTGCAGCGCCCTCTCCTCTCTCCCTGTATCCTTTTCTCTCTCTCTCTCTCTCTCTCTCTTCACGACCTACCTACCCCCTTCTCTACTTGGCGCCCCCTTCCTCTCTCTCTCTGTCCCGGCTCCCTGCAGAATAATACGTAGGAAAACTTGCAGGTATATTATTCAGAATATTCTATCATCTCCTCTCCTCTGTGCCCGGGGAAAAAAATTTTCTCGGTTTTTTCAATTTTTTTTTACGATTATCACAATCTTCAGAGTGCACCGTAGAATCATTTGTTGAAAAAAAAATGCAGTAAATTTTTAATTTTTCTCACGGTTCTCTCTATTCTTCTCAAGCACTTCAGTATTTCAGGGATTCCAAACAATTATAGAATTCAATTTTGAATTTTCTTTAACCCCCTTTTTCTAAGTTGCTAAATTCAATTTTACTTTCATTCTTTGACTTTACATAACTTTCTTGTTTGAGCTCAGATTCAAGTGCTGTAAAAACGAAAAGTGATTAAAATGACGAGCCTGACACTGAGAACTTATCAAAATTTTGTAGTTATTTTCCAATTATATATATATATATATATATATATATATATATATATATATATTCAAAGACCTTTTTCTTGAGTTAGTTTTTACGTGTTCTCATTAATTATCTTTAGAATCCTCATAACTATTCCGTTTGAGCTCGGAATTGAATGTTATAAAAAACAAAAGTGCTCAATTTCATATGAACTCCAAGTTTTTGCCATTCTCAGTTTCACTCATCATAGAACTCTGAGTTTAAGTGGGTGGAGAAAAGAACATTTTAGCTATTTATCAAAGTCCATTGCACATAAACTTCAGTTCAGTATACCGTAACTTACAAGTCATTCAATTCTCGAGATGGATGTGGATTCCGATTTTGAGTACACATGCCCATGAATGGTCTCGGGTAGCGTGTCCACGCTAGAGACCAGTAGACTGACAACCCGTAAGTTAATTGTGACTATAAGGGATTTGGGGCCCTTATGTGTACATGGTCATAATTAATGGTCGTAGGCCTAAACACTTGATGGTGGATTGGTATGGGTCTATCAGTGAGTCATTGGAGAACTGGATGACGTGACCCAGATAGGCTGCAGAGGTGTCCAGTGAGGTGTCACAGTGCACTACTACTGGTGCATAGGCCTTGGAGGGTATAAGTATACCTATTGGGCTCTCACTAGTGTATGTTGGATAGCATGACTGGTGGCAGGACGCTGCTGGTGTGATGCCTCATTCCTCTCTGAGTGATTGATCCATAGCTTGGGGGCTAGATCCGTTCGATCTAGGTTTGGTTGGGTTGGTTTGTCCACCATCAGGTTCCCTTGTATTGCTTGTGATTGGCATGATTAGAATAGGATCCAGGTTGTGGACTTTACAGTGACTTTGAATACGAAGATCAATATTATGAGCACAGCGATGACGAATCTAATCAGTGCAACGAATCCAATCAGTGCGAACAAGTGTCATGTGGAGACTATTTGGAACATAATGAAACACATTTTGATGATTATGATGATCAACAAGTTTACCAGATCAGTCAACATAATCCAAGTGGTGGTGTTTATGGCAGTGAGCAGCTGAATTCACGTCAATCAGAATGTCATCGTCACCAATATTCTCATATGGACCAATCTTCTCAGCCTATGGTGGAAATAGTCTTTCACAAGTTTGATGGTAGAAATATTCATATGGATGTCAGAGTATGGTTGGACAACTTTCACAAGTATTTCAAATCACATCCAAGCAGTGACCATGACAAGATTCAATTTGCAGAGACATACCTTGATGAATCTACAAAAATTTGGTGGTGATATTGGATGTAGTGTGAAGAACCTCATGTTACCATTGATAAATGGCCAACCTTTGTACTAAAGTGCATCAAAAAATTTGAATGTACAAACGGCCAAGTATGGCATTTTACCCAATAGACATCTACTGTGGAGAGCTATTTCAATGACTTTAATCAGATAATGGACAGATATGGTTATTCAATGGAGGAATTTAATACAATGCACTTTATTTGAGGCTTGAAGCCTGAGATAAGAGCTTGTTTATCTAAGGATATATATTAGGAGACTTGGATAATGTCATTATCTGATATAAGATCACATTTTCACACCATAGAAGATGAATTGAACAAGGGTCAACATGAAGCTATGACAGAATTCTTCACACCACTAGAGCGCACTTTGGAGATACGTGAGATATTAAGTATCAACAAAATGATAGGGCAGTTACAAAAGCTGGAGTTATCAATATTTTTGAACATCATGATGTAATCTACGAAAGATTTTTCGTAGAGACTTTGAGTGAAAGAGATATCATCACTCTTTGCAAGCATCTCATTCACTCGATGTTCTTGGAAATGAATGTCCATCCAGAATATCATTTGTTATTTCCAGAGATGATCAATCAAAGCATATTAGTCCCTAAATTGGGAATTGATCATGATAATGATTCTCTCATATGAGATCTTCACAATTCATATGCAAGGCTTATGGTTATCATTGAAGCATTTGGATTGAACAACAAAGTGACTACCTAGTAACATGACCAAATCTTCAGACCAGCACAACCAGATGCAATGCTAAAATATGATCCTAAAGGAATTGGATAGATCATCCAATTTATTACGATGTCGAAGAAGTAGACAAAAGAGGATATTGTGATTTGGTTGTTAAGAAAAGCAATATGGTGTTTCATCAGCCTCTTTTTCGGCCATCTTTTCTTCTCAATAGAAAAGCAAGTTGCAGACTAAAGCTATCAGATGGATTTTATTCAAATAGCCTTGGATCTACAATTATGGAGCAAGTTGCTGGACATGACATTTTCTTCAGGACTACTTAAAAAATGGAGCATTCAAATTCGTCGAATGAGCATCTTCATTTTTGAGGACACAAATGTTTAAGTAGGGGGAGTGTTATGTACTACTAGTACATTAGTGCTTATCAATGCATCAGAATATCTGTTGTAAGCTTTGTAGGCCCGAAAGAAGCTATTAGCCTTAAGAACAAGGCGGTTCCCTCTTTAGGCCCTTAACTAATGAGGATAACAGGCCAATAAGAGCCCAATGTAGTTTATGCAAATGAGCCAAAAGATTCACAAAATGATGTCTCTTGTCTAGTTATAGACAATGCTCTTACTTAACTTAACTTAACTATCTTGAGGGATAGTAGTTTATTCAACAAAAATGTGTGTGAATCTACTTACATTTTTTTTTATGAGTGGCCTTTAAAAATGATATTAACAAGTTTAGATTGAAAGATAGTCGAAAATCAAATATAAAAATTTGTTTAAAGGCCAAAAGACTTGCAAGCCAATTGATATTGGCATTCTAGCTATCAATTATAATGTTTGTGGGGCTTTTACTGTTAAACTTCAAGCTAGGCTAAGTTATAAATTTCACAATCATAAGTTTTATTATGGTCTTATACAACTTTGTCAAAGCATTGTAGGATTTTCTTCATAAGGTTGGCTTGAAAATAACGAGCAATGCAGCATGTGCAATCTACCTTTCCAAGTTATCTCACCATTTCATTTGCTATTTACATTACATCAATCTAGCCATCTCCTTAAACAATAAGGAGCCAACCATTTCACAAAGGAAGTTTTGAGTAAGTCAACATGACAACTCAAGTTTTGAAATTGATGCCAACCTACCCACAAAACTTTTTTCTCTTTAGCTAATGGTTGGAATCCACTATTTCCAAGCTGCCTCTTTAGGTTAATGAACACCCACCCCTCGGGTCACGATAGAAACTTACTACCTTTTCTCAATGCCATATTTTCTATAACTACAATAAAATAAGATAAATAAATGGAACAATTTTCAATAGCATATTGTTTGAGGTTTGGTTCCAAAGCTTAGTCCCGTAAGTTAGGGCCAATAGATGAGAAAAGTAAGTCAAGATGTAGCTTTAAGCTTCGATATGGATAGAATGTTGTGGTGGCAAGCAAGAACTGAGGCTAATTGGTGACACATTACAGGCAAGTCCCATTAAACTCAACTTTTTTTAGAAAGTGTTTTATTGGATATTGGACCATGAGGATTTCAACAATAAATTTTTTTAGAGTGAACCATAAATGAATGGTCATTGCAGATGGCAAAAAGTAGCTAGGAAATCACTTCCAAATCATAAACTCTATTTATAGTTAGAAATGGTTTTTGGGCCTCACTTTTTGACATTTAATTGGAGTTGATTTTCTTCTAAAACTTTTTTGGCTATAGCTTGTTTTCAAAATTTCTCCATGGACATCAATATTCATGACATACTAGCAAAAGAGGTCATTTCATTTTCAATACTCATAATTTGTCTGATAATCTTTCAATGAGTTTATTTCTACAATTTACATAAATAGACAAAAGGCAAGTTAGATTAAGCCAAAAGGCAAGTTAGATTAAGCCAAACCATACAACATATGTGTGTAGTTTCCTAATAAAATTCACTTTTTATAGTAATCTTCTAATTATCTACAAGAATACAAAGAGCCCATTAAATCTTTTATTGTGTGAGTATTGATTCATGTCCCATCTAGGAGTTGACGAAAAGGGTGATTATTTGTAGTTTTGAAGGCTAAACCTCAAATCCAAATTATGTGAAACCTGCATGCCCCAATATTGGCTATGCCTTTTATGCGGTTGTTTGTTGTTGTACAATGTAAATATTGTGTTTCCCACTATTCTCAAGTTGGATAAGACCGAAATGTTGGGCGATCCCAATTATTTGAGATATTCAGGCTATTGTCCTTTTTTTGGAACCAATAATTGCTGGTTTAGGGCATCACTTCAAATCCTTCTACTTAGTGGTTCTCAAGACTATCTTACTTAATAAATCTATTTGGTTCTCAATCTAACAGTTGTTACTCTATCAAGAACCGCCAGTCCTATAAAAGGTCCTCAACACATATTAACTTTTGTAAATATTAAGAACAATTATAAATATTTATGTTTGAAACATTATTTCGAGTAAGAAAGGTTCCATATAGCCACATAACTCAAGTAAACCTTCATGATTCTTGTACACGAAGCCATAATCGAAAGTGCCTTTGACTTATCGCAAAATGCGTTTGGCTGCCTTCCAATGCATTTCCATAAATGCTGCCATAAACTAACTTACAATGCCAACAACATAGCATACATCTGGCCTAGTCGTGGTAAGGTAAATCAAGCTTCCTACTAACTATCTATCCAATGTAGCATCAAAATGGCTGTGATTCATCAAGCTTAGAAAGCTTTTTACATGGATCAATGGGAGTATTCACTGGCTTGCAATCATGTAGCCTAAACATGTGCAGAACATACTTGACCTGTGTTAGTCCCACCTCATGTCCTTTTTGCCACACCTCCACTCCAAGGCAATAATGCATTAGGTTGAGATCTGTCATCTTGAATTGATCCATGAGATCTTTCTTGATCATATCTATCATCTCTTGACTATTTTTTGTAATAATCAAGTCAGCAACATCAAAGCATAAGACATAAAGGTTTGCATCAGAGTGTGTTCTTACCATCCCCTTAGAATGAAAGTAGGAATCAATCCTGCTATACTATGCACATGGTGCATGTTTGAGACCATAAAGTGAATTTTTCAAGTGACATACTTTATGCTCCTTCGGGTTGTTCCATGAACACCACTTTTTCCATCTCACCATTTAGAAAAGTAGATTTCACATCCATTTGATGTAAAGGCCAACAAAAATGTGAAGCTAAAGCAACAAGTAGACATAAACTAGTCCACTTACACACTAGTGCAAAGGTATTCTCATAGTCGATGCCTTTATTGTGTGCATAGCCTTTGATCACCTGCTTTGCTATACTCCCATCTGCATGGTGGGTTTCTTGCCAATTGGTGGTTCCACTAAGTCCCATATTGATTCCATTTCTTCTTCCATGGCCTTGACCCAAATTTCATCATCCTTCGCTTCATCATAAGTCAAAGGTTCCTTACTTTGAACGATGCTTGATAAGAGAGCATAATTTGCTTCATACTTGTCACGTTGCGTCTTCTCTCTCATTGATCTCCTTAGCTCTCCCTGGATGGATGATTTAGGAAAGTCATCCATGTCACGATTCTCCATCAATCTCTCAAACCACTTGGAGAGCTTCCTGTCAGGTGATCGGCTTCTTGGTGAAAATGTATCCCATGGTACATCCTTCTCCTTGCGTTTTTCACCTGCAACTTCAATCCTCTTAGCACCAAGTGGTTTATCCCTACCTCTCCAACCTACCTCCTGAGGTTGAGTGACGACATCATGAGGTGCATCCATCTTTCCATCACTAGGAATGTCAACAAATGGTCCATCGTCAAGAGGAATTTTCATTGTACTATCTTTGCCACTTATGTGTCTAACTTCTAAGCATCCCCATCTTTGTACATCTTAGATTCATCAAAGATAATATCATGACTAACATACATTTTTTCTCCAATGGATCAAAGCATCTATAGGCCGTCACACGATCATCATATCCTAAGAAGATGCACTTTACAGCTTTTAAATCAAGCTTGTATCTCTCTTCCTTAGGAATGTGTACAAAGGCCTTACATCCAAAGATTCACAAGTGGTTCACCTTTGGATTCTTTTTTGTGAATGTCTCCTCAAGTGTTATTTCTGGTACGATAATAGATTGCAATATTGGCATGCCTCTGACAAAAACTCTTTTAGTAGTTTCATCTCAACAAGAATAGATCCAGCGCTCTCCACAATTGTACGATTCTTGCGCTCAGCTACACCATTGAGTTCAAGAGTATGAGATTGCGTGAGTTGTCTTTTGATCCCACATTGGTCACAAAAGGCATTGAATTCAGTAGACTTGTACTCAGCTCCACTGTGGGGTCTTAGGACCTTGATCTTCCTACCTGTTTGATTTTCGACCATTGCCTTGAAGCTCTTAAAAGTGGCAAAAGCATCCGATTTTTTCTTTAAGAAGTATATCCACGTCTTACGAGACATATCATCTACGAAACTGATGAAATAATATGGTCCACCTATGGACACCATCCTCATAGGCCCGCATAGATCTGTGTGGATCAAATCCAGGACGTTGTTCGCCCTTGTAACACCACCACGCTTGAATTTCTCTTGATGTTGCTTCCCATACACACATGACTCGCACATTGTCTTCAAGTGGTCTTCCATCATAGGCAATCCCTCACCATTTCCAATTTTCTCATCAAGATAAAGCTTCCCAAGTTCAAATGACCAAGCCTTTTATGCCAATGTTTAGTTTGCGATGGAATGGATGAGATAAGTCCATGTTGCTCCTTAATTGTAGCATTCAACCTGTACAATTTAGTCTTGGTCTCCCTTGTACCATCCGCAGTGACCTTAAACTTTTGGTTCATATCCTTCACAAAGCAATGATGATGGGCAAATTCTACTTTGAACTTTTGATCAGTAATGACACCAACGGAAAGTAGATTTTTCTTCAAACCTAGTACGTAAAGTACCTCTTTGATCGTTTTGCTTTTGTCATCAGGTAATTGGATGTAAACATTGCCTATCCCCTTGATCTTGTATACGTCACCATTTGCTTGTGAAACAAACGTTCCATTATCCAACTTTTTCACGCTATTGAACCAATCTTTATTACTTATCATGTGTCTTGTGGCTCCTGAGTCAATGTACCAAGCTTGATCCTATTGATTGGATGACAATGTTGATATAAAGATGCTTGAGTCTCCGACTTCACCTTCATCGACAAGGTTACCTGCTTGCTTTGGTTTCCCCTTGTCCGATTTCACCAAGAATTTTCGGCATTCGCTCTTCCAATGGCCCTTTTTGCCACAATAGAAGCACTTGCCTTTCTTCTTGGTCATGTTGGATGACTCATCTTTTTCCTGAGTTTTGGCAAACTATTGTTTAGACTTCTTCTTGCCCTTGCCTTTGTCCTGGTTTCACCGTTCCCATCGTTGTTCCTCTTGCATCAAGATTCCTATGAGCTCGTCAAAGGTTGGTAGTCTTTATCTTGACGCTATCCCGCTCACAAACATTTGATAAGAGTCTACAATGCCACACAATGCTATGTGCACCAACACGGCATAACGTATGCACTCGCCTATGGAATGCAATTCGTCCCTTATTGCCTTGATTTTGGTCATATATGGTTGAATGTGCTCCCCTTGTTCTATATGGGCACTATTCAATTTTGACTTCAAAAACATAATTCTTGACGGATTTGAAGTCTCGAACTGCTATTTTAGTACATCTCAAACTTGTCCGTAGCCCTTTGTTTGGTCCAAAACTGTTACAGGAGGTGTGGGCTCCAATGTTGTGGTTGAGAGTGAATTTGAGCATTGAAATGGACACTTAGAGCACTTTAACACTCTTTTACACTACTTAATCTTCTTCACTTAGATGCACAAGCTCTGTCCCCCTTGTGGTAGCACCCTCCACCCTCTTCTTTGGCTTGATCTCATTCATTTTTTGAGCACTTTCAACGCTGTCTGAGGCCTAGACTAAGGGCGCCCTACCATTTGTGAGTCCTTAGAGCATTCAGTTGCCAAAAACCATGGAGAAACGGTGAGATAAGCCCAAGTTGAGAAAGTGGTTTAAAATAAAAAATCGCTTTTTTTTTTTTTTTTTTCGCAAAAAAATACTAGGTCCGCTGATAGTTGCCAATTCTCCGATAAAAAGTTCAAACTTTCTTCATGGCTATTTAGTGGCTAGAACGACTACCTTCTTGTCCTTACGACATCCAAAATGGTGCACGGATGGTAAAGTTATTGTCGATTTTTTGAAAAACTTGTAACCCTCGCCCGGTCTTTTTCACAAACTAACTGCAAAATTCTCAGTTTTTAACTATTTCTGACCCCATCTGATGCTATGCACATGCTAAAGATCCTTGTATTTAGCTTGGCAAGCATATGCCCAAAACTATGCACCAATGCTTCACTTTTTGCTTTCTACCTGCCGTAAATCCTGAACTCTCGAAAAAATTGTTCTATGAAGCTCTCTTCAACGACTACTCTATACTATGCACACTCCCTATATGACACTCCTTGTACAACTCTGATACCAATTTAAAATGAGTTTGAAACATGATCACAAATCATGAAACACACTAACATTCACTTAGAAAGCACTCTCTCACACCAAGCTCACATAGCAACTGTATTTCTAAAAACCAAAAGTCACTATACTTATAGTTTTTACTTTGGCAACTCATGCATGACCTAGGTTGCCGTTGACGGGACACATGTCCCGTTGACTTGCCTCGTGGCAAGACCAACTAGTTCTAATCCACTGATAGGACCCACAATACAGTAACACAGTAGTTCTACTTTTAAAATCAAGCTCTAAATACTTCTGTTCAAATGAACAAAGAATTATCTTGGCATTATAGACTTGGTCAACTTAGAATCAATCAATTGATCAAGCATTCAGAATAAAAAAATCAAGCATTGTAATCTATCAGCAGACATAGTAGATGTTATTACATCAATTAGATTCAGACAAAGAGTCTTTAAATGATGTTCGAATCATCTACGATGTTATAGAACTAAAACTTGTTCCGAGTACACGGTTATCATCACAATTGTCTTGTGCTCGTCATTCTCACCTGACTCTTATTGCTTACTTTCTAAATCAATCCATTGTCTTATTGTGTTCAGATTTATATTAGTATGAATGCATGCTACTCTGATTTAATTGTTATATATGATACTGCTCTCGTATAGAATTATCTGAACTACTATTTTGTCACTTCCGTGCAGCCAATCATTGGTTGTCCATCATGAACATTTTGGCATAAAGTATAATGATAGGTGTCAAGTTAGGCTAGATTCAGGTAAGGTTAAACAAGTTCAAACAAACAAAAAGTCAAGTCAAAGACAAAATTATAGGCTGATTGGCTATTCTATCTCAATTGTCATCAATTGCACGACACAAGGTCAGACTTGGGTCACTAGAATTCTAAATACAAATCAATGTCTATTTGTGTTTGCATGAGGCCCTACTTGTGAGTTTCAGGGGAGGCTCACCCACAATATAGATAGGGGTAATTGACTTCAGTTGAAAAAGGATCAAGTAAGTGATTAATTAGATTTCTCTTATATGAGTTATTGCTCAATATATGATTTTGTTAATAAAGTTGATTGCTAGCTAGATTATCTCACTGTTTATTCATGATATGTTGATTCTCACTCCCATGCACAGTTTGAAACCGATCTATCATTGGTTGTTCACGTGAGAGTTTTGGTGAAATATTTTTTTACATGAGATTTTTGGTGGAAGGTTTCAACCTTTCGCAAATGCACATAAGTTTGCTTTTACATACAATGGAACACAAGCACTTGACAATATGAGATTGAAAAGTGATCAAAGTCTTTCTTCTTGATATATTATACCAATCCAAGAGCCCCAAAAGATATCCCAACAAATTATTATGCCTCATAACATACAAAGCTAAAACTAATGCAAACCACACACTCATTTCATGTCTTGGTTAGGAACTGAATTTTGAATAGTAGGCCACACAAATGAGCAGTGCCTTGCTTAGGCACAGAATTATGAGCATAATCCTCGAGCAAGGCCTTACATAAAAAAAAAGGTTCAAAACTTGAAACTAAAATTGATGCCACTGATTGGGCAGATAATAATAAAATATGGAGAGAGAAAGAGAGAGAGAGATTTTGTTGCTTTATACGTAAGCAAATAACGCTGCACGGACAATCCTCGAAGAGAATGGCAAGGAAGGTCGACGTGTTGCCACGTGGTAGCTTCGCACACCAATACTTTGTTTTATTTTTCAGCTCATTCAGTTTTCTTTCTCAACTCAATCCTCCTCGAGTCCCGAGGCTAAGCTTAGGCCTCATTCACGCCCATTTATTAACACAGCACAACAGCAACAACAACGCACACGCTATCCCCGTAGATCCACATCCACAGAGTGGAGAGAGATGGAGAGAGAGAGCGATCGATCTCGAGGAGGAATGGAAGAGGCTATCCAAACAAATTTGCAGGCTCAACAAGACACAGACGATGTGGATGATGCGCTGGTATTTTTCATAAATGCACTCTTGCTTGAAAGTAGCTGAATGTGGATCGTTACTGGTTTCGCTTAATTTTGCTGTTTGTTTGTGCAATAATTCTTCGCAGGACTATGAATCGCACCGACCTTCGATGAATTTGGTGAAGGATGCAGCAGCACATCCTTCTGAGCAGGAAGTGGAAAATCTTTTGTTGCAAGGCAATTACTATTTTAGGCTTGGCCTGTATGAAAAGGTACCCTGGCTTTTTTGTCTCTTTGATTTATGTCCCTATTGACATCCGCAACCAGCAGTTTACAGAAGAATTCTCATTGATCAATTGGCATTATTAAGAATAACGTGATTCTGTAAAATTTTGCATCTGTAGCTGACTATTGTTGACGGCGTTTATTGATCCTTTCTATTTCATCATGACGATTATTCATTCCGATGTTGGTGCAATATTATGTACGAAAGTTCTTTGTGCTGCATTTTGGTGAAAACGCTGACCTCATTTCCTGAGCATACTTCTTTGATTCGAGCACATACTATAGCTTGATACTTAGATTGGCCTGTGAGTAGACCGCTTCCCCATTTCATTATTGGCATGGGGCACAACCATTGACTTCATCCACCAGGCATAAGCCGTGTACTTGCTATCAAGATTTTGATTCTTACTATCTAAATAGGAACTGACATGCCTGATAATATACTGTTTTATGCTTTCACTTTTTTAGTTTTAGATTTCTGAAAGTTAAGAAGTGGAAGACAATCCCTTCTTTCTGTTGGAGTTGCTCAGTTTGCACTGTAGTTTTGTTTATTATTTTCGTCTACATTTTATTGGTGTACATAATAGCCAAATTTGAACTTCACATGACATATAACTATAGAGATATTAAAGAGAAAAAATGATCTATGGGTCAGCAAGGTTTGCGAGAGACAGGTTCCTGGTTTCTGAAACGGTTCAAGAACAAAAGAGGCAATGTTGAGTAAAAACTACTTTCATAGAAGGCTTATTGGTATTATCAACCCGTGGGATCACTTAGAACCAAACTTGGCTGGGTGAACCAAACTCAAGCACGATACATCAACTCTCCATTTGCTAAGGCACAACCCTTTATAATTAAGCAAGTGCATCTGAGAATTCAGTTGCATGGCATTCTTCTACTCCTCTAGAAATGTTTGTGAACAGCCAAAACGTTTAGGCCTAGGTTATTATAAGAAGGAAATCAACAACTAGCTAAATCTTACATATGGTTCTTAAACCCTTTGTATAAGAGGCATCAATTCGGTCTTGGAGGGGGTTTTCTACTCTCAGGAATTTTACAAAAGAAAAGTGTTAACTGCTAATTGTCAAAACAATTTACTCCATTGTTACAGAGTTTTACTTTGATAAGTGTTAATTACAACCATCTTCTAAACAGATGGTCCATTTTCCATCAATGATATAGCAATAAGTGCCTAGCTTCCAGCAGGTTGTTTTATGAGGTTTAGGATCTGAGCTCAGCGCGGCATATATGGCTTAGCTCGTGACAACGATGGGCGATTGTTCAAACCCGTCTTGCCTTTCAGAGCATTTTCCCAGGCTCGTCCAACCCAAGCTAGTTAGTAGACATCTTTTTCAACTTATTTCCAATCTATGTTATGCACGACTTAATTGATATTTGTAAAAGACCTTCAAAATTGTTTAGATTATTTTGTGATTGATTAGAGACATGTGAAAGAGCTGCATAATTGTTTACAGTATTTTGTGATTCCTTGGATGCCTATTACCTATAAGCATAGACCAATTGAAGGTTTTGCATGAGGTTATCATTCCCTTGGACATGATATAGGGATTTTTAGGGGAATTTTAGGACAACAACCTCAACAACTAATTGATTCCAACTCTAAGCCTTCATAACGACACACAAAATACATTGGACAAGTTGATTGAAATGCACCAAGTAATTTCCATTTAGACATGCAAGCTACTGATTGTAGCATTCATATCATTGTGGGGACCAATCAAGGACAAGCTTACACTACATAAAAAATTTGGGAAGCCTGGCCTTGCTCCTAATTATAGCACTTTGGACTCAAAACTAGATGATTATTGTTTGGGGCTAATAATATGTACCACTACTCCTAAAAGCATCCCTTTGGGAGCCAATGCCATTGTTCAACGACTTATTAGCAAATCTTTCATTCCAATCTAGGTGAAAGTGAGGTTGGAACTATTATGATAACCTATTAGCAAGCTATGCCTCCCCTTCCCCTCTTCCCCCTTTTAGAAATTGACACTTTGTAGAAGCTCCCGAGACCTACAAAAATTGTTGATAAAGTGGATGTCTAAAAACTGCTTCAAATGGCCACATTTCCAGATGCATTCTTTTTGCAACTATGTAAATCTAGAAGGGAAGATTAGTTAAAGAGGCCGCCGTTGTGGATGGAGGTGCTCAAGGTGATCCCATTCCCTACCAAATTTTGGAGGACCAAAGTCATATTGGGTTGAAACCAGCTTCCTTCGATCACTAGAATAGTGGATTCCAAATTGAAACTTTTGGGAATGGTTGCCGATTTTTCTTTAAGGTGTAGGTATCCTG
The DNA here is from genome assembly GCA_029204225.1 of Diphasiastrum complanatum. Lineage (NCBI taxonomy): Eukaryota > Viridiplantae > Streptophyta > Lycopodiopsida > Lycopodiales > Lycopodiaceae > Diphasiastrum > Diphasiastrum complanatum. The sequence continues at coordinate 13,453,907 of CM055095.1, read as the reverse complement.
CTCTTGAATTTAGTTGTCATGTGATTTGTGGTGCACTTTTAGTTGGCATACTCATGTCAAGACCATAAAACTATTGATGTTTTGATTGATGCAAGCATAATGGTGATCAAGATTACAAAGGACATAGTCAAGATACAGCTGCCAACATCTTAAGTCCAGTGAATTGCGCAATGGATGCCCAATGTTGTATCTTCTACATTGAAATGTATGAAGTGGTGGATTGTTGTAAGGACTTGCCAAATAGAAAGCCTATAAGTATGATAGTCATTTAGATGTAATCAATTGGATGTAAGCCTCGACAATAGTCAATTATCTAGCAATTGCACACAACTTGATCCTCCCTAACTTCCATGATCAATTTTTACTAATATATCAAAAGAACTAGAAGACTTAAAATGTGAAAGTGAAGATTTGATGATGACAACAATTGAGGCTCAAGAGTTCATGCAATAACTAGAGTTGGGAAAGAATAGTTCAATGTAGTATAAGACCAAGGTTCTTTGTGTTTATGTGCTAGTTGGAAATGAGAAGATGAAAAAGCCAAAGCTTAACCAAGATGAAAATATTGAAGTTTCAGGAGGGAAGATCTGTTGGATTTATTTCTTCTCTCCCTATATCCCATAGTTAATGTAGATTTATTCATGTTGTTGCATATTTACTCGTATTGTTGCACAGTCTGCAAAAATACACAAGAATCAGAGACAGGTACCTACGTTACAGTCAAACTATCGAAGGAGTATCAAATGTTGACTATCGACTATCGACGGACGCTCGAATGTTCAATTCAAACAACTATCGATTCGAACATTCGAACCTTTGTCACCCTCCACTCCAGCTAATTCGACTCTGACTCGAATCAACAATTGTCTGCTGTCTAACTAACGTGGTACCACTCTAAATAAAGCTAGTCACCTATGCAAGCTAGTTTCAGCACCTTGCAACTGTTTTGACAATGACACCAGCCACGATCACCACCTATCCGATTGCCACCTACCTGGATAACAACAGCCATGATCACCGCCAAGATCCATGTCATATAGCATAGCTCAATGTGTTTATACATTTTGTATATATATTCGAATAAATGTATAGCTTAGCATCGGAATTGAAGTCAATCAATTAAGCAAATAAAGTAGATGTTATTACATCGATTAGATTCAGATAGAGAGTCAGAAGAAGCTATCGAATGATCTGTGAATCATCAAAGCTATTATAGAACCAGAGTTAGTTTCGAGTACGCGGTTATCACCACAATTGCTTTGTGCTCGTTATTTTAGCTGAGTTGTACTTGCTACTTTTTGAATCAATCCATTGTCTTATTGCGTTCAGATTTATGTCAGTGTAAATGTATGCTACTTTAATTAACTGTTCTATTTGATAATTGCTCTCGTATAGAATTGGCTGAACTGTCTATCGCTTTCGCAATCAACAGTCTAACGACTTTGTACTTGTCTACGTAATCAACCTTATCGGTTCTAACAAGTGTGAAGTTAGAATCAAGTAGAATCAGCTGAGTCCTTAGACTCGACATATTGGTTCAAATTTGATAGGTGTAGTTCATGCACCAAGGGGAAAGGCTCATTATGCAAAGCTGTAAATGATCCATCATTGCATTGTAATTCATCCGTGATCATATCTTCTTAGCACATTGTATGATGCGAGGGACGTGACTTCTAAGTTACATCTTAGCAGAAGATTCTTCTCACTCAGAATGTCTGATGGTGATTCACTACAGAATCACATAGACCAGTTCAAGAATCTCCTGCAGCAGATGGCAACTGTCGGATAAGCTATCGACGATCAACACGCAGTTATGACATTGTTATCAAGCCTTCCATCTACATACGAAAACTGGGTGATGATCATAACGACACACTGAGATCTAACTCTCTCTAGAGTAATCCCTATGTTGCTACATGAAGACAATCGAAGAAATGGTGCCAACAACTCTTCGAATGTAGACTCGCATGCTCTATATGCAAACAGAGGCTCGAGGAAGCAGAAGATCAAGTCGAATTGGAAATCGACTCAGAGTCAAGAGCAGTCATTGAATCCACAGACAAAGAAGAAGATATTTTGCAAGTACTGCAAGCGCACCAATCACAAGGTTCAAGATTGCAGAATATTGAAAGCTAAGAACAACAACAAGAAGCAATCAAATTAACAAGTGAATGCAACTGCAGAGACATCCCATGCCCCCAGTCAAGAAGTGGATCAACCATCAGAAAGCATCAGATGACAATGCTTGGTTTCTTGATTCCGGAGTCACTTAGCACATGACCAGTCATATCGACTGTTTCCAGTCCTATACGCCTTACAGTAACAGAAAGGATGTTCACCTCAATGACAACATGACACATGCTATCGAAGGTAAAGGCATTGGAAGATTAAGTTTCCAGAATGATCAATTCAAACTACTCTCTAAAGTTCTTTATGTATCAAATCTGTCTACGAATCCGCTATTTGTCAGCAGAATTACTGATTTAGGACATAGAGTAGAATTCAAATATGATCAATGCACAGTTGTCGATAGGACAAATAAGATCCTTGCACTTGGAAAGAGTCATGGATACTTATACAGATTGAGTCAGCTATTTTGCTACGAATCAAATCCTGAATATTCTACTTTGGATTATAGACTTGGTTACTTGAATTACGCATCTGTTTTCAACATGTCTAAAGAATCTATTGTACTTGATCTCGACTATCTAGATAAGAAAGTCGAACTTCCTGTCTGCCAGAGTTGTACTGTTGGAAAGCAGACTAGGATTCCTTTTAGATCAAGTCATCAGCATGTAGCTAAAGACTTATTAGACATTGTTCATACAGACATATGTGGTCCAATGCAAGCCTTGTCATTAGTAGGTGCCAAATTTTTTATTACCTTTATCGATGAATATTTAAGAAGATAGATGTATATTTATTAAGCATAAATCAGAGGCATTCAACCTCTTCAGAACACTCAAGGTGCGAGCTGAGAAGGAAATTAGTAAGAGTTTCCTAAATCACGAAGGTCTGATAACGGTGGAGAGTACATTTTAAACGAATTCAAGGAGTACTCCCTTAGCCAAGGAATTGAGCAACAACTCATCACTCCTTATTCACTTCAGTCCAATGGACTTGCTAAGAGGAAGAATCGAACCTTAGTCCAATCGGCTACGTGCATGCTTTCTCACGCATCCTACCTAAGCACTTCTGGGAAGCTATTTCCACTGTAGTTTATATTCAGAATAGACGTTCAACTTAAGGCCTTTCAAATAAAACACCTTAAGAAGTTTGGACGTGCTCCAAACCTGTTGGAATGTAAATGGAAATGATGTATTACCATAGGTTACTTTGACCCAAAACGTCGAGAGTTGTGTAACCATGGTCATCTATTATATTAGGCCTACTAAACTTAGAGTTAGCTAAGTTAGTATGAACTTAACTTGGTAGGGAATCGTGGGTCCACTAGGCCTAATTGTGACATTAAGTACCCCAACTTGACATATTGGAGGTACCTTATTCTTTCTATGTAACTTATAGAAAGTTGGATAGTCAATAGTCAAGTAGTTGGATAGCCAATAGTCAAGTAGTTGGATAGCCAATAGTCATGAAGTTAGATAGTCATCTTGGACTATGTATATGTGTGCATCCCATTTGTATGAGCCACTTTTGTAAGCAATACTGACTATTCTCCTTGGCTGTCCACGAGTTTCTACAAGAGGGTTTCTAGCCATCCCTCTCTTTCTTTTGAGAATGCTTTGTGTGATTGAATAGTTAAGATTCTGGATCCTTAGGCTTATATTTCCTACAAAACCATCATTGAAAAACCTCAAAGTGTTTGGATGTATCGCCTATGCACAGATCCAAAGGAGACCAAAAGAAGCTAGACTCCCACATCCATATTTATTGGTTATTCTTCTTCAGACAAAACCTACAAGCTATATGATCATGATAAATTGAAGATATTCTTCAGCTGTCATCTTTGTCGAGGATCGGTTTATCGACCTGAAAGGCAAGAGCAAAGTTTCAGAAAAACTATTGACCACTCCTGCCATCGACACAATACTTCGAGTCTCAGGTTCATCAGTCTACGCCACCTCCAAGAAGATCAACCAAAGTGTGCACAGAGCCTACAAGGTATATTGATGAATCTACCTGCTATTTAATTCAAGAACTGACTACTGTCGATGAAGCACTCAATCAGTCAGACTCCGATCTCGGGAGAGAAGCGATGGTATATTGATGAATCTACCTGCTATTTAATTCAAGAACCGACTACTCTCGATGAAGCACTCAATCAGTCAGACTCCGATCTCTGGAGAGAAGCGATGGATAGAGAGTATACTTATAGAGTGTGACAAGTCTGCGTCTCTCTACTATCAAGAATCTCCTCTAGTTCATGTGGAGGTTGCTGAGAATTCAATGGGAGAACTAGAACATTGTTCCCTACCAGATTTTCTGATCTGGCTAAGGCTTTTCGTAACTGACTTACATGAAAGACTGGAAAAACCTTACTACTGTGTGGGAGTTCTAGTTCATAGGTGACCTTGCCTAGTCTCCTACTGATGGTAAAGGGACCACAATACCTAGGAGACAACTTAGCACACACTCTTGATTTGTTTAGAGTCAACTGGGACTCTCAAGTAGACTTTCGCACATCCCATCTGTGTGGATCTGCATAATGCCTGGCATGATCTTGGGATTGCCTAATGCTACGCTTAGCATGTTCTATCATCTGGTTTAGGTTCTCTAAAAAGTTTCTGGCTGCTTCAACTTTTTCTTGTTTAAACCCTACAGCTGTGGGTGAGCGTGGCTGAAAACCGTACATGGGCTGTATCCCGTAGCTGAATGTTTGGTACTGTTATAAGCAAACTCTAATATCGAGAGATACTCCTCCCAATTAGTCTGCTTCTTGCTGACGTGTGCGCGAAGCATATCCTCCAGCACCTGATTTACCCTCTCTGTTTGACCGTCCGTCTGTGGATGGTCAATGGTACTCATATTAAGTTTAGTATGGAGATGATGGAATACTGCCCTCCAAAAATTTCCATCAAACTTATTGTCCCGGTCGCTGACTATGCCGGAAGGTAGACCGTACAATTTAAATAGCCCGTCTACAAACAACCTTGCTAACTCTGGAGCTCTAACGGTTGTTTTGGTCAGAATAAAATGAGCCATTTTGGTCAGACGGTCAATTGTGACCCATATAGCGTCATTACCCTTTTGGGTTTTAGGCAGGCCTACTATAAAATCCATGGAGATACTCTCCCATTTACCAGCTGGTATATCTAAGAGCTGTAACAACCCTCCTGCCTTTAAACGCTCTGCTTTATTTACTTGACATTTGGCAACTGGTTACATATTGCTGGACGTCCTTTTTCATACTGGGCCAGAAAAATTGCCTACAAAGAAGCTCATAGGTCTTCTGTATGCCTGGGTGCCCCGCACTAGGATTGTCATGACACTCATATAGGACCTGCTGCCTATAATCCTCTGAATTGGGGACACGTACTCTATCTCTATAGAGCAAGTACTCATCCTGAATGGAATACTGTTTCCATTTGAATCCTTGAGTCAACTGACCCTCAACCACTAGGGTTTGCTTGGGTAATACAGGCTCAGAATCCTCAATGTTATCTGACGTATACTCGGATTCATCATCATCCTCAACGGAAGCTGCCGTATTCTTGGACAAACTAGCAGTAGCCCCGGGAACTGGTTCTGGAGTCTGTAATTGTCTGCTCTGGACTGAGTTCCAGATAGTAGAGAAGAATGCATCATACTGGCACTTCCCTCTCAAGGACTCGAGTAACTCATTACGAATATGAGTAAAACTCAGCTCGTTTATCATAGGCATTCTACTAAGGGCATCTGCTACTGTATTGAATTTCCCCCATCTATATCTGATAGACATATCAAACTCTTGCATCAACTCTGCCCAACGAGCTTTCCAACCTCTAAGCTCAGGTTGATTGCAAAGGTATCTGAGACTTTCATGGTCCTCAGCTTCTTTGCTTTATTTCTTTCTTATTTCTTCGAGCTGCTTCGCCTGCTTCTTAGGTCTTCTTTTCTGACTGACCAACCGATGTAGGTGGTAGTTGGTCTTCGCAGGACACTTACAACGATCTTTTAGCCGCTTCGGTAAAACTATCAGGCTTTGAAAAACTGGGGATTTGTCAGATGAACAGTGGAATGATGGCAAACAGATAGATGAAAGGTAGGGTGGAGGTGGTGACATCGGTAGATGGTGTGGGCGATAGAATAGGCATGGGAGTGGACGAAGAAGAAGACTGATTTTCCAATACTTGTACTTCCTTCTTTTGAAGGATCTTCGTCGTGACTGGGGTACTTCTTCTGATTGAGTCCTTTTGGATTGCCCATCTGCTTTCTTAGCCTTGTCGTTATCGTCTTTGGTTCGTGACCTTGGTTGTCGATGTTACTAATGTTGTTGCTGGCAGTGTAACTGCTCCTAGTCCACTCTCTTCCCCCCCAAAAAAATCTGTTGGTGGGGATGTTGTTGCTGGTATCCTGCATGCTCAAGGTTGGATCGGCGTTTGGAACACACAGTTGAAACATGTTGAACATGCGACTGGACTAAAGATTGAACAAGATGAATATCTCTATGAAAGACAAGAATCAACTCTGAAAGGACGTGGATTTCTGAAAGTTGCAGTATGCTCAAAGATCCTAAACTCTGTACAAGGTGATCTATAGATGGATAGATGAATGAAAATGTGTTCTTGAGATACGCTACGGAAGACTCTTGTGCAGTGCTATTTCTCATGCAAAAATCAGTCACACATAAGGGATGAAGAGGAACAAGGAAATAAACGAACGGTACAGCGAGTGAGAACTGTATGGCACTTGTCGACATTGATAATTCACCTTGACAATTGCAATATCCCATTGGTCTTGTAGAGTAATCAGAAAAACTCTAATATGCCCTTGTCAAAAACAAGGTAAGGTCGGTGACACTAAATCTACCATCTTTGATAGCAGATATTGTAAGATATGGCTTGAAATGCTTAGAAGGAGAAGATACTATTCCCATTAGTATCTTTTGGATCATGAGATTCTTAAAAATGAATCGCTTTTAGATTTGCGATTCTAAAATTTTGGTTTGTTATATGCAGTGGTTGGAGATCTCGTCAGAAAATGTTACGACATATAGATTTGAGGTTGCAGGTGTGGAGATAAAATGTCAATTCCCCGGGGAGGGTGCTCTTGTCCGGGAATAGTAGCAGATGACGGAAGATCGGTTTTCTCTACGTCTTGCAATAACTCATTTCATATAACGTCTATGTTCAAGTATCGATCTGGTAAATGTCGTGGTAATGTAGAAGTTCTCAAGGAACTTCTCGATTGAGCAGCAGGTGTGACTGTTGGTTGCTATGGTGATCGCGTGGTGTTGTCGTGAGGATCCTATTGCGATTCATAACTGACGTGTCGGGCAGGTAGGATCTTGTTTTGTTGTTTTGGGCAGTCTTTGAAACTGTGTTTTCTGTCACAGTCGGGACACTCAACATGATACTTGGTCTTGACTGGACAATCAACCATGAAATGGCCTGGTTCACCACAGATGAAACATCTGTTGTTCATTGGCCCTTGTATGATGGCATGACCATCTTGTATGGCTAGTGGTTCTGGACTTTCTGGTGGGTATTCGTGATAATGTGAGGAATGTCCAGATTGTGACGGTTGTTCTTCATATCGTTGGATGGCATGTGCTTGGATAGGCTGATATGAAGGACAAGCATCAGTAGGATGTGTAGCCTGGCAGTGTGGGCACCAGATGTGTTTTTGTCTATTAGGTACCTGGGCAGTGTGTGGTTGACAAGGTATACTGCGTTGGATAGACTTCAGAGTAGTTTGAAACTCATTGGTGAGTTTCTCCATCTGCAGTTGATGTTGCTTATTAAGCAACTCCAACTGGGATTTCCAAGGCTGATCTCGAGTATCCTCGATCTGCTTCGGCTCATGGATAGGAGCACTGGGTGCTTTCCTTTCTCTGGATTCATCAACATCGGATCCGTCATCTTCCTCCCGGATGGCATCATACATAGCTAACTTTAGGGCTTGTATATTCGTCATTTGATTTAAGCTCGCATTTGATCCATCTTGGAAGTCCGACTAAAATCCAGATGATGAGCATCTGTTCGGTAGGCTGTTCTTGTACTTGACTTTTGAAGCACTTGAATCGCTCGATATAGTCTCGTACGTGTTCGTCTTTTGCCATCTTGATGTTACTCAATTTGACAAAAGGACTCTCTATCAAAAGAAAGGGCTTAAAACGCTTGATAAAGGATTCTTTCAGATTAGATCAATCCAATTTATTTTCACGATCGAGGTTACAAAACCAGTCATGTGCTTTAGCGATCATGGTCATGGAAAACAGTTGGACCATAGCGTCGGGAGATGTTTCGCCATAAACGTCACACGCATTTTCAAAGATTTGCAAGAATCTTTGAGGGTCTGAGAACTACCGTCAAACTTGGGTAGATCCAACTTGGGTGTTCGCTTTTCAATATGAGCACCGTGGGCAACAAAAGAGCCATTAAGGTGGGTTTTGGCCTGTGAGGGGTCAGCACCATAAAAATGGGCTCGGGCTCGTGAAGACTCGGCTCTATCAGGTTCTCAGCTCTCAAATGGGTTTGTGGATAGCTCGTGTATTTGGGACCTCATTTGAGGGTATCGATTGTGTCTAGCTTGCTCAGTGGAAGGGGACACCATCTCGGGCTGATAATCTGCTGTGGTATCGGGATCAGGATGATGTTCCATTGTGTACTTTTGTGTATTTTGTGGTTTGGATGAGTTTTTGTTGTTTTTGGGTTTTTTGATTTCTAAGGGTTTTTTTTTTTTTTGGGCTAGTAGGGAACTCAAGGGGGAGACTCGGTATCAGAAGGGCTTTCTATTGGTATAAGTTGTGTTTTTAGGACTTTTTTTTGGTGTTCATGCCTTTATTTAATTAAGTAATTAATTTATTTTTGGGCTCTAAGGCTCGGTCGAGATGATGGTTCGGTCGAGATGGAAATCAGAGATCTTGGTTGACAATTATGTGATATGGCGTGGATCCGGTCCGGTCGAGATGGTGACAGAGGGATTTCGAGATGGTGACTGAGGGATTCGGTCAAGGTGGTGACGGAGGGATTCGGTCGAGATGGTGACGGAGGGAATCAGCGAACACGTTTATGTCCTAGATGACATCAACCTAAGGAAGAAAATTTCGAGAGAACATCACGATGTGCTCACCATCAGACACTCGAGGGTGAATCACATGTATGAGCTTCTCAAGAGAGGCTTCTATTGGCTGGATATGTGGGCGGATACTACTATCTTACATATAGACTTGTCCTACATGTCAATAAGTGAAGGTGGAATCATTAGCCCCAGCAAGACTACTTGAGCCATTGCTTGTGCTAGCCTATCCTTGGGAATTAGTGAGCATGGACTTAATTGTACAACTACCACGACCATGTTGCCAAGGTTTTGATTCAATCTATGTGGTGGTTGACCAGTTTTTGAAACAAGCTCACCTTGTACCAACAAAGAGTTTAGCGACAGTTGAAGAAGTGGCAAGATTATTTTTCAAATATGTCTTCAAATATCATGGCCTGCCTGGAACGACTATTTTAGATCAGGACACTAAGTTCGTGGAAAAGTTTTGGACCTATTGGTTTCACCTAGCAGGTAACGGACTAAATTTCAGCACTGCCTATCACCCTCAAACAGATGGGCAAACAAAGTGAGTCAATCGGCAAATTGAGTAGTACCTACAAAATTATGTGGCTTGGGACCAATCTGATTGGGTTAGCTACTTGGATATCCTTGAGTTTGCACATAAGAACCATGTGAACAAATCCACCGAAATAAGCAATGGTCGATTGCCAATTGTTCCTAGCTCTTTTCTTATGGGAGTGCAAGAAACCACAGTTCCCACTACAGAGGAATTCATCAACGAGTGGCACACAAAGCTCGTAGAAGTGAAGGCGTTCTTAGAGCAATCACAATGAAGCATAGCAACCGACATGAACCCAGATCAACGAGAACTGGAATTGAATGAAGGTGATCGAATTTGGCTGAACACCAAGAATATCATGTTGTCAAAATGGCTATCACATAAGTTTGTTTTCCCTTACGCTGGTCCCTATTATATCACGAAAAAGATCAGCTCAGTGCCTTATCGGTTGGCATTGCCATCAACTTTGGATATACACAACGTGTTTCATATCTTTTTCTAAAACGGTACAAACCGGATGGGCGATTTGATTGTCAACACGAACTCCGTCACCCTGCCAACGACAACTTATGACACAAAAGGAGACAAACTTAAAGCTGGAGCGCCTGAGATACTTAGGGATTAGCTGGCCAAGAATGAATGCAACAACCATTTTCCCAAATTGGTGAATAATGCTTAACTAGCAACATGCCATCTTTATGAGCACTCACGTCCATTTTTAAGTTCAAGGAACTTTCAAGTATCTTTCTTGTATGTTAATAAATCAATCACAGCTTTTACACAGGTTTTACGTAAGTGAACCTAATTCACATTTTTCATATGCTACCTGCAAATATCCCTTTGTTTTGTTTTTTTACGGTTGGTGAATAAAGCCTGTGCCATTGTATTTGTTAAGTTTGGCCGGTGAATCAAGCCCGCGCCATGTGTCTTTAGTCTAGTTTGGCCCTGATGAGGACATCAACTTTCTCAAACGAGAGGAGGATGTTGTAAAGTTGACTCGGGTGCAGCAAGTGTGCCTTGTAAGACTCGAAGGGGTGACACTCCCAAAAGTCCCAGAGCAAGTTAGGAAGTCAAGGACTGAGCCTCCGACTTGTGGTGAGCCAGTCAAGTAGTCACAAGTCATGAGCTAGTTCTGGAGCTCGAGTCATGGCCTATTTAGCTCCTCCGGGAGCTAGACTAATTCTGGCAGGTTTTCCAGGCTTAATCAACGAAATAAAAACCAAGTCCAAGAAAGCGTGCTCTACTAGACAGCACTATATTCCAAGATAGAGGGGACGCGCATAATCATAGCAGAACTATAGGGGGAGTCAAGCAGACATAAACTTGGGCAACTCAACCACTGCCAAGAACCCAGTCGTGCTCCCTCTACTGACACGAGCTAGGCACAATGCCCAACATGTGTGGGTGGCCCTGAGACCAGCCAGTCTATGTACGAATGTAACCTCTTCCAGATTTAATAAAGTTAATCCTTGGGGATGATTACCATTTCGGTTTTACCTCCAGGACTGGTCCAAGTGGAAGGATCCATTACTACCACCTTTTTGCATCGATGGCACTTAAGGGTCCACTTCACCAACGTGTGGCTCACCACTATGCCAGTTGGTCAGTTTGGCAACCAGTATGCCTTGGGATTTCACGAATGACTTGTCTTTGCCTAACACCTTTTGGGGATGGATTCTAAGTTGGCTTTTGGGTTGGTTGAGGTTTGTAGTTTGAATGGTTAGGCTAGTTACGTTCTCTAAGTTGGCTTCTTAGTGAGTTCATGTTGAATGGATGTAGGCAGGTCTTGGGGAAATCGCTCAAGTCCTAGCGCCCTTTGAGGCGCCAGCGCTACATTGTGCACTCCTTGCACCATGTCAAGGAGTGCATTTATGGCTAAAAATTAAGGAATAATTATACTAAGGCTTTGCAATGGTGATGGTTGCACCGTTACAAGGAGTGCACAGGGTGCTGAGATCAAGCAAGGCCATGATTATAGTGTGCAGTTATTCTTTGCCATTTTATTTAAATTGCTCAACTTGTATTCTCACATCACTTTTGAAATGATGAGTAAAATGAGAGAGAGAGAGAGAGAGAGAGAGAGAGAGAGAGAGAGAGAGAGAGAGAGAGAGAGAGAGACTCTTTAATGTTTTCATATGCAGGCTATAAGTACATACAACGATGCTTTTAAGAGGAGGCCAATTGATCCTTCTTTACTTCTCAGCAACCGTTGTGCTGCTTATTGCAAGTGAGTTGTCTGAGGCTTTCTGCAAGTCATTTTATACAAGTCCTAAACTTTAGTCATTTTGGGGCCTGCATGGTTATGTTGTTCCAGAAGATATGTCAAAGGCACCTGTTTTATAGGCAGCATTGAAATAACGAGACATGTAATTTAGACAGTCTAACCTCCTTCTAACACTTCACACATGCTAATAATGAAATTTTTTTGAGAAGTTTGAGGAGGCTTATTATTTTTGGTGTGCTTTCTTAGGAGAGTTTGTGCAGACCTTTTTTAGGACTTTGTAAGTTTTTTTGTATTTAAGTCTGCTCGGTCCTATTATATTGCCATTTCTAGAGATTTTAGTTCTCCATCCAATCAGTTCTGAATGGTTAAGCTCTATTTGCTAGAAAATGGCAATCTATTCAGAAGCCTTTTCAAGTGCTTGCTGCTGAGATTCTACTTTTAACTCAAAATATGTATGATCTTGCTGGCCAGTCATCAAACGTCTCCCCTGATTAATTTGTGCTGCTTAAGGTTTCATGGTAACTGCCATTATTGTAATACTTGGTATACCAGCACTCACCATCCTCTAGTAATGCACCAACAAAACAGGTGAAAGAAAAGCCTTTTTCAGCTCAGTTGCACAGAAGTATTGAAGTTGGATAAGAATTATCCTATGGTCTCCACGTGAAGGACCTTTTGATGTAATTTATGAGTAGTAAGTATAATGCAGAGAGTAGCTTTATGTCGGGTTAGAAACTTTTGCAAACTATATTGCAGGTTCAGCCAGCGCTTACGGAAGATTCCTGCAGCTTCGTCAGAAGAGCATGCACTTTATGGGCTTGATCCAATGTCATTAGTACAGGTATGATTTTTGTGGAACAATTTGAGTGTCTGACGGCTTTGTTCACAATATTTATTTTTGAGGTAGTGACTCTTCAATTTGGTGTCTTAGCTGGCTTTGAAAGATGTGGAGAAGTTGTTAAAGTTGCGAAGTGACTGGCCAAAAGTGTACCTTCGAAAGGGAACGGCACTTGCACTGGTAGGCATTCTTGTGCAAGTTTAAAAAACGCGTCCCCTCAACCCCTCCCTACAATTTCCCCTGTGCTCTTTGGAGTTTTTATGTACATATGAGTATGTACATATGAGGGTTCACTTTCCTGCCTCTCTGCTGCCTGACAATTCGGTGCTCTTAAGAACAAATTGTAAGGGTCTGGACTCACCTTAGTTTAAAGAAATGCAAGATCCTGGCTTTATGCAGCTGGAACAGTATGATGATGCAAAGGATGCCTTTCTCACCGGTTTGCAGTTAGACCCGACCAGGTAGAAAAGCTTGTTTTTTGAAGTGATTGCTGATTGGTTTATAGTTTGTTTTGAGCTAGGCTCCACTGGCTGATTTCGTGGTTATACTGAGATTACTGTAGCTACAAGCCATAATAGAATTGGTTTTTAGTTTGCATTGTCTTTTGCCAATGCAGCACTTCGCTGCAGGTGAGTTTACAGGAGCTGACTGTGGAAGATGAGTTCACAGAGTCAGAGAAATTGCCCTTGGGCAGTCGAAAGAGAGCCAGATTACAGCGTTCTGATGATTTTGATTGCACTTTGTGTCTCAAGTTGCTCTATAATCCAGTTACAACCCCTTGTGGTCATTCTTTCTGTCGTGCTTGCCTTATGCAGGCCATGGACCATGGTGAGCATGTTCAAATCCATTTTTACATGGCTAATGAAATAGCTAATTCACCCTTTATCGTCGTCCTCTTACATAAGTGCGTTTGAAGTGCAGGTAACAAATGTCCGATGTGCAGGACAGTTCTCTTTGTTAGTCCCAAAACGTATCCCTTGAGGTAAGATGCTGTACAAAGTATCCATAGCATGCAATAAGCAGTCAAATTTCAATTTCGTCAACTGCTTTTGTTATTCATCTGTCCCTGTAGTTCCAGAGCTTGATATGCAGCTATTAACAATTATGCTATCACTTTGTTGTACCAGTGTGACCCTGAACAATGTCATCCAAAGGAGCTTTCCTGAAGAGTATGCAGAGAGGAAAGCTGAGAGTGATGCCATAACACTAGCTGAAAATGAGATTTTACCTTTATTTGTGATGGACTTTGTTCTTCCTCATGAGAAAATGGGATTAAATATATTTGAACCTCGCTACAGGCTCATGGTAAAGTCCATTCCCAGGCCATTCTTTTGGTGATTGTCTTGGTCCTTAAGAAATAGGATGTTCAGACTGCTTTTCTAATCTTTGTAGGTATATTGAGGAATGCCCAGGCTTTGTACATGCAACGTTCAAACTTAAAGGAATGTCTGTGAAAACGAGAACATGCTTTTGATAGTTTTCCAAAATTTCAGGTTCGAAGAATCATGGAGGGAAACCATCGGATGGGCATGGTGAGACTTCTGTTGATCTATACAGTACATCAGACAAGGTTTGCTAGCTATTTAAGTAAAAGAAATCAAAAGTGCCGTAGTCTGTTGAACTTTCACTAAGAATTGCAATGTACATGGACATAACAATTTTGCTGATTCACTTAAGAGGCCAAGGTGCAGGTAGGGATGGATCCACAGACAGGCACGATAGCAGATGTTGCATGCGAAGTTGAAATATGCGAGTGAGTCTCCTCTAGGATTTTTCAGGTATCACCTTTAAATATAAGAACTTCAAGCAATAATAACTAGCTGCTCTGTGCAGGTGTGAGCCCTTGCCAGATGGACGCTTTTTTCTACAGGTTAGGGATTGCGCTTTTGCTGTTGTTTGGTTTTTATGGTGAGTTACAATAGCTTTATCTTTATTATACCATTGCTGCAATATGAGCAATTGCAGCAAACAACCTTTGAGCACGTCATGTATAAACAAGGTAAGCATATTCTGATGATCTGGATGATTTGTAATATTTTACCTCTTTAAACTCTGTAATTTTTTGTGGTCGTTTTTCAGCCTGATTTAGCACTTGAACACAATTGTAGATGTATTTCACTTCATAGGAACAGCAAAGAGGTCTCTTCTAATGAAAGTTGAATAACTAAAGTGGATGGATGTACTTTTGGCAATTTGGGTTTCTTGTCTTGATTGTGATAGGTATGAGAGGTAGATAAGCTTGATTCTTACTGCTCTGCCTGTCTCACTTTCTGATTTCGAACTAGAATGTGAGCAGATCTTTTTGTCTTCATTAACTCTTGTCCATTCATTTATTCTATGATAGAAGGAAATGTAGGAATTTTTTTCCTGGACATCATAGATGGAATATTGAAAATTGACCGTTGTCATGGTGCCTACCTGTTCATAATGATGTGGCAGTTTTTATTTACAGGTTGAAGGTCGCCGCCGTTGCCGTATTACAAAGACTTGGGAACAGGATGGGTATGCATTATTCCATTCATGGTGTCCTTGTCCGCCCAGATTAAAATGCATTCCTAATATAGAACTATTTAAGTCTGCTTGTACATTTGGTAGTTGCATAGTTGCCCGTTTCGGAACTTGAGAATTTAAAAAATATGTATTTTTATAATTAACAAAGGATTTCTGCAGCCAACGACCCAAGCACAAATACTGGTAGCAGGTCTTTTACTTCACGGGGCTTACATAGTTCTTCTTCATTTAGTGATGATGGTCACAGCAAGCAAACAACTAGGTTCAGATGGGAAATGAGAAAGATGCTGAAAAAGGGAATTCTGTGGATGTCAAAGATACATCTGTTTTCCGTCTGGCTACCCTAAACAAACCTGAAGTGCCAGTATTTGTGCTTGGGTCGTTTGGCTACTATGGAAATAAGGTGATTTATCTTGCCTTTGAATGATCTTTAACATCCAGGTAAGCTCTCGAACCTTTACTTTTTGAATCTATGGCTGAAAAGCAAACGGATTACAAAACTCTCGAGTATAATTCAGTTGCAGCCTCCAATGCTGTGCACTTGTGCTTCCGTTGTCACACAGCTCTGTTCACAAAGCATCCTTCTATTCACAAACCTGAGAATGGGACTGTAGCGGCCTTGGTTCACCTGTCACGCGCAGATTTGTTTCCAAGGGAATAGTGCTTCCCTTGCGAAGTTATCTTGCAAAACTTACTCTAACCACACCTAGATTAACCACATCTAACTAACCACCCTACTTTAACCACAAGCAAGAGAGCAAGAATAGAATACAAAGGATGGAGCTGCTTACATCCTACACTCTCTAATCTCTCGGAAATCATCAGCAACATACAATAGCAAGATTAAGCAAATGCAAAACACAAAAACGTGAGAGAGAGAGAGAGAGAGAGAGAGAGAGAGAGAGAGAGAGAGAGGAAGCAAGGATGTTCGTTGTAAATCTCGACATTCCTCCTCCAATTGAACATGGAATTATGTTACAAAGGGTGCCTTTTTATGGATGGGGAAGGCCCTTGCCCCTTTCTCCTATCGGTTAATTACAATGGCAAGGATCCTAATCCAAGCCATTTAAACTAACACAAAATGAATCTAGTGGTTCTAAGAAAGCACAAGGGCACTCACATGATTCATGTGAGTTCAGTTATGATCAAAATCTCAGGTGTTGAATCAATGAAGCATAAAAGACAGCAATAGACCAAAGCCCTACAAGCAATAGACAAGATAATAGGTTCTCCCACGAAGAGCCCAAGCAATACCAATCAATAATCTGAAAAATGAGTATACAAATGCCCCTATAAATACCCTACCAATGAACCCTAAAATAGGAATTCAAAAGTAAAGGGAGGCAAAATGTGGAGGGAAAATAGTGCGCCCTCCTACGGGCCCCCACTCCACATATAACCATATAATAAGGGCCCAAGGCCAGTCAATGTCATTAAAAAGGACTTAGTGCGGGTCATAAGCATATAAAAAGGCTCTGGGGCCTGTACATGACTAATATAAAATGCGTAACCAGAAATATACATAACTAACAGTAAATGTAAAGAGGCCTGCAGAATATATGCAGAGTAGCCCAGTAGGCCTGTATCCTGTAGTCCGTAACTCTCCTTGGCTATAAAGATCATTGCCCCCAATGTAGGCAAACTAAGATAAGAACCTGTGCCAGAGAAAAATACTGCATTAAGATATCCCATCTGAGAAAGGAACATCAAGAGAAGCCGGAGCATCCCGAGAAGCAACGGTAGCTGCAAGTGATCGAGCCTGATCAGCCAAGATAGGGGTATGATAAACAACATCAATGGGCTCCCAAGTAGCCTCCTCAATAGGACGACCATCCCACTGGACCAAAAACTGAACCTGCCGATGGCGACGACTATGCAATAAGCGCACCTGTAAAATAGCAGCTGGCAGGAATGGAAAAAGCTCTGGATCTGTAGGAAATCCTTCACATATTGCATGATGATCATCCTGCAATGCCGGTAACCCTATTACATCATCCTCAATAGCAGCACGTAATAAACTGACATGAAAGATATCACAAGCCCGAGTAGCAGCAGGTAACTCAAGACGATATGTATTTGGACTGAGGCGCAAGAATCTGAAAAGGCCCATAATAGCACGGCGCAAGCTTCTCAGTAGAAGCAAGACCCTATACAAAACGATGGCGAGCAAAGCGTAACCGGAGAAAACTGAATATGTTGTAAATGAGTAGCAGCTCTAGTAATAATCTCCCGAGCACTCGAAAGATAAGATGAAATACTAACAGGTGCGTCATCTGGAGGAGCAGGTATACCGGGTAGAACTGGTGAGTATCCATGAGCAAGTTGGAAAGGAGAAACACCTGTGCTGGAACTAACAGAACTGTTATAACTATACTCAGCCAAACATAAATGCTGATCCCAATTACGACCAGAAGGAGAAACATAATGTCGTAAATAATCCTCCAATACCCGGTTAATAACCTCAGACTGACCATCCGCAGAAGAATGATAAGTAGTGCCCATAAGTATTTTAGCATCCAAGATACGCATAAGCTCTGTCCAAAAACCTGATGTAAACTTGGCATAGATCGTGGGAGACGATGTAAGCGGAAAAATCTCAGAAATAAATATACGACCACACTGCTCTGCTGTAATAGTACGTCTGACTGTATGAAATGAGCTTGTTTAGAAAACCTATCAACTACCACCAAACAAGAGTCATGACCACGCTGAGTACGGGGAAGACCTAAAATGAAGTCCATGGATATATTAGTCCACTGGCGGGAAGGAATAGGTCAACTTTGAAGGAGACCGCCAGGTTTTTCACGAGAATACTTGTTACGAAGGCAAAAATCACAACTATGAATAAGGTGGGAAAGCTCACGCTTCATGGAAGGCCAATAAAAATGTTCTTTCAAACGGAACAAGGACTTCTGAAAACCAAAATGGCCACCAACAGGAGAGGAATGGGCATCAAGAAGGAGCTGTGGACGTATGTCGAGAGTGCTGGGAATACATAACGAACCATAGTGAAACAAACGATGATTAACAATGGAATAAACTTGGTGAGGGTGAGAGGAAGGATGAGAGGCAGACGACATAACATCACGAAAGTCTGGACATGTGGCATAAGCCTGAGGAAGATCATCATACCAAGAGTGGGGAGACGTAACAAGACTGTAAGTAAGAGTAGGTAAACGAGACAAAGCATCAACAACAGCATTACTTTTACCAGGCTTATAATGAATATCAAAATGAAAGGACTGTAAAAACTGAAGCCAACGGTACTGACGATCACTAAGATCCTTTTGTGTGTACAAATAACGAAGTGACTAGTGATCAGTAAAAACATCAAACGGAACACGATACAGATAATGACGCCACTTCTTTAAAGCAAAAATGATAGCAAGCAACTCTTTTTCATGAGTGGAATAGCGCTGCTCATACGAACGAAGACGACGGGATGCATATGCAATAACACACTTACGCTGACGTAACTGTGGAACTAGCATCAGTCTCAACAGCAAAACGCTGGGAAAAATCTGGAAGACATAAAACAGGGGCAGTGGTAAGCTTGACCTTCAGAGTATCAAAAGCTGACTGGCATGCGGGAGTCCAAGCAAACGAAGTTTCCTTTTTCAACAGAGCATGCAAAGGAGATGCAAGAGTGGCAAAATGAGCAACTGGTTTACGAAGATGGATAGCAAGATCAAGAAACATACAAACATCATGAACGTCAACAGGCACAGGCCATGAAAGAATAGAACGGACCTTACGAGGGTCGAGACAAACAGTACCATTAGTAACAAAGAAGCCCAAAAACTCGATTTGTACAACAACAAAAGAATATTTAGAACGTTTAGCATACAGATGATGAGTAACTAACAAAACAAAAACAGAACGAACGTGCTGAACATGAAGAGAGAGAGAGTGGTGCTATAAATGAGGATATCGTCAAAATAAACAATGACACACTTTCCAAGCAGAGGACGAAAGATGTTATTCATGACATTCTGAAAAGTGGGCGGGCCATTGGTAACACCAAAAGGAAGGACACGAAACTCATACAGACCAAAGTGGGTACGGAAAGCTGTCTTGTGCTCATCAGGAGGATGCATCGGAACGGAGGTCAAGTTTAGAAAAGATCTTGGCTTGGCCTAACTGGTCAAACAGGTCATCCATATGAGGGATAGGGTACTGATTATGGATAGTAAGTTTATTTAAAGCACGATAATCTATACATAGACGTTTAGTACCATCCTTCTTATCAACAAGTAAAACAGGAGCACCAAAAGGACTGTGGCTAGTGCTCAACAATAGGCATACAAAAAGGAGGACGAGAAGGAGGTGATGCAGAGGAAACAAGGTCTATATGGTGGTTGACATCTCGTAAAGGTGGTAATTGAGTCGGCTCTCTAAAAACATGCTCAAATTCACGCAACAGTTCAGAAAATACCTGTGGCAAAGGTGGTGCATCCGCAATAAGCTGAACTGGCCAAACAGAAAGAATAGCCGCACAGTGGGCCTTCGGGAGGCCCGTATGAACTGCTTCCCGGAAATAAGCTGATAGTCCTTCCGAGAATCAATACCGGAAAATATATGCTGAGTACCATCATGAGAGAATGTCAATGTCTGCTGCTGGAGGTCTACTGTAACCGCACCAAGGGATGCAAACCAATCAGCACCGAGGATAAGATCGTACTGTGTAAGTGGAATAATATGAAATTCTACCTGACCAAGGAAGTCTCCAATCCGATATGAAAGCTGCTGATACATCTGCGTGCTAGGAAAAGAGTGTGCGCTGGCAACCTCAACATGCAAGGGATGAGGCGTAGTGACTGGCATAGCATGAATGCGTGTAGTAATATGACTGCTGAGAAACGAGTGAGTGCTACCCGTGTCAACAAGGGCAATAAACTCACGACCAGTGATACGTACGCGAAGACGGATATGGCGTGGACCCGGCTTACCGGCCCAAGTAGCATAAGCAAGCTGAGCATGGCATACAACTAGATCAGGGGGATCAGGAACAGGCTCAGTGGGTGTGGCAAACTGATCAACAGGTGGGTCATCATCAAGAATATGAAGGCATATGGCAGAATCAGGACTATCATCAAGTGTGTCAGCATCATGGAAATAGACGGCAGTAGCAGTGGCAGGCTGTCGGCAATCACGGGCGATATGATCAGGACTCTTACAGTTGAAACATAAGCGCTTCTCACGGATCTCAGACATCTCAGGCTGTGAGTAGCGACGAACAAAAATAGGACGAGGAGAAAAAGGAGGACGTGGTGCAGAAGGAAGAGCGGACGAAGGTGAACTGACGGATGTGGGACTAGCAGAGGATGGAGAGGAAAAAATAGGACGTGTGAAAGGACGCGAAGGATGAGAAACAGAGGAAGAGATGGGAGAGTACTTGTGCTGCAGTGCGGTAGCAAGGGGGATGGCGTGAGAAAGAGTGAGTGGAAAAAAAGAAGAAACATCATACCTGAGTGCGCCTCGTAGACCAGCAACGTAGCGAGAGATGAGCTCCAATGTAGAAATATCTGGGAATAGATAGGAAAGCTCTGTAAACCGTGTCGTATAAGCAGCCAAGTCACCAGTGTGAGATAAACTGCGAAAGATGTCGCGCTGTCAAATAAGCCACTGAGGATCAATCATCGCTAGGCGGAGTGCTGTTATAAACTCTGTCCAACTAGCAAGGCCAGGGTGTGAAGCCGTCTGGCGAAACATGCGCCACCAAGTAGCAGCACGGCCCTCCAAATGTAAAGCAGCCAAATGTATCCGCTGAATGTCAGTCTTAGGAAACATAAGGAAGTAGGTCTTAAGCTTAGAATACCAATTCTCGAGTTCATTCCCATCGGATGACCCAGAATACACAGTAAGCTGAACCTTATCCTTAAAGTCTCGTGGCAAAGGACCAGAAGATGAAGGAGTCTCGAGTGGTGGAAATGCCGCCAAATTTAGCGGAAGTACTTCTGCTAACTATCTGCTAAAGCTCCGCCAAGGAAAATGCTCTGATGGGAGTTGGTCCTCCTCCAAACTGTGCTGAATGTTGCTGAAGCAAAGAGACGAAAGCCCTCAGCAAAGAGAGAAAAATCAGCAAGGAAAATGGGCACCCAATCAGAAAATCAGATCTGAAATTCAGCAATCAGGAAAGTGCTCTGATACCAAGTTATGATCAAAATCTCAGTTGTTGAATCAATGAAGCATAAAAGACAGCAATAGACTAAAGCCCTACAAGCAATAGGCAAGACAATAGGTTCTCCCACGAAGAGCCCAAGCAATACCAGTCAATAATCTGAAAAATGAGTGTACAAATGCCCCTATAAATACCCTACCAATGAACCCTAAAATAGGAATTCAAAAGTAAAGGGAGGCAAAATGTGGAGGGAAAATAGTGCGCCCTCCTACGGGCTCCCACTCCACATATAACCATATAATAAGGGCCCAAGGCCAGTCAATGTCATAAAAAAGGACCCAGTGCAGGTCATAAGCATATAAAAAGGCTCTGGGGCTTGTATATGACTAATATAAAATGTGTAACCAGAAATATACATAACCAACAGTAAATGTAAAGAGGCATGCGGAATATATGCAGAGTAGCCCAGTAGGCCTGTATCCTGTAGTCCGTAACTAGTTCTAATTTGGGCCCTTTTAGCTTTTTTATTGACAACTTGACTTAGGGCCTCTAATGTCATTTTAGAGTATTAAGCCCCTAGTCACTTATTCCTAATTCTACAAGTTCTACAAGACTAATTTGTGTGTTCATTGGGTTGGGCTTATACACGCAGGAAGCCAGTGCCCTCGCACTTATTACTCTACCTGTACAGTGTACTGTGGCGGGGCCTACTTGGTAAGCTTATCCAATAGTAGTTTAGTGGCGGGACCACCTAAGTGCCCAACAATATTCCCCACCTAAAGGGGTGACGGTCCCATGGCACCTGCCTGTGCTTGTCGTGGAAGAAGGCTGTCGACACGTTTATTGCTGATGATGGAGTGCGTCAGGGATTTGAAAATTGAACTCCAGCAACAAGAGTAACCATCTAGTGATTCTCCCTGTGTTGCAGGTTTTGTTGACTAGGTAGAGCAAAGGTTGATGATCAGTGTAGAATGCAAAGTGAGTTGCCATAAGATAATGGCGAAACTTCTTGACAACAAATACCATTGCCAAGGCTTCTCGCTCAGTCAATGAATAATTGATTTCAGCATCATTGAGTTGTCGACTGGCGAAGCGAATAGAAAAATCTTTCTTGTACTCGCCTGGTTGGGTCAATATTGCTCCTATAGCATAATTTGATGCGTCAGTATGCACATGAAACTCAATTGTCCAATTGGGAGGCCGTAAGATTGGTGTAGACATGAGTGCTTCCTTTAGCTTTTGGAAAGCCTGCAGGGCTTCCTCTGTCCAATGTGGATCAATTGTCAGCTTGTAGATAGGACGTGCCAAAAGAATTCGCAAAAAATAGAATGAAGATCCGGTAGTAATTGGCATGTCCCATGAACACATAAACTCCACAAATCGTTCCAGGGGGTGGAAGATCCATGATAATACGTATCTTCGATAGATCAGTCGCGATCCCGTGTCTAGATACAATATGGCCTAAAATAAGATTGTGTAACCCAAAATTGGCATTTCTCTGGGTTCAATGATATTTGAAATTTGCGGCATTGTATAAGCACTCTCTCCAACTGAGATAAGTGTTCATCATTGTATCCATGCATGCAAAGATCATCTAGGAAGATCTCTAGGAACTTCTATAAGTAGTCTTTGAATGCCTTTTGCATGACGCGCTGGAAAGAGCTAGGGGAATTACAAAGACCGAATGGCATGACCTTGTAGGCATATGTACCCCATTTAGTAGCAAATGCAGTCTTGTGTTGATCCTCCGGTGCAATCTTCACTTGGTTATAACTGCTGAAGCCATTCAAAAAACTGTAGGCTTCCGCTCCAACTACTCGATCTAGGACCCTTTCTGTGAATGGCAAGGGAAAGTGGTCCTTCCGTGTCACATCATTAAGTGCCTTCAGATTGACACAAATCCGCATTTTGCCATTCTTCTTCGGAACAATGACTATGGGTGACACCTATTTTGTGTGCTCGATTTCATAGATGAAATCGGCATCGAGCAATTTCTGCAACTCCATGAAATTCCTTTTAGATCTTTGTAAGACCATGCAAAGCAGTCTTTGTACTCCATCAATAGTTTCTGCAGCTTGGTGAATTGTGAGGGCGTGAGTTGTGCTCCCACATAAACAATTTTGTCTTCTTCTCCTGGCTATGATATATTCATCGGTTGAGTGTGAGCGGTCCCTCGTAGACTTGGTGTTCTTCTTTTTCTTGATTTGCATCAGGTTCTCGTTGTGCTTTTGGCATCATGATCACCACGTCATCCAAGGTATAACTCTTGAAGTTTTCTGGCACATCATGGACTGGTGCCTTGCTCGTTTCTTCCTTCAAAAGATTGATCTTGGCTCGATTCGTGAGCGATAGCTTATGCATTGCTTTTGACATTCCTGAAGCTGATGTTGAAGCTTGGTCGGATGACCCTTGAGCATTCGATTCAACAACTTTTCTTCTTTCCTTGTACATCGCTGTTGGTTGCTGCTGCTTCTTTGCTCGTTGCCTTCTGTTGAAGTTCTTTGACATTCGCCACATGGTTCCGAATGTCTTCATCCACTGTTGCTATAGCCTCTTCGGGTAAATCGCTCCACTTGATCACCTGATTGTATCTTTGCTTTTGTTGATTTTTCTTTGGTATAGGTGCTTTCAGTGGTGGCGTCTTGGAGACTTTAGCATGTGGAGATTTTTGGGGTGGTTGTTATGAGCTCGTAACCAGTGCCGAACCCTAGGGAACACAGATAGGTCAGATACCACAGTCAGTGTCGTGTCCAGCGTACATGACCAACAGGGCAAGACAGTGTGAGTAGTGTGCCCCAGCACGGTCCATAGCCATGGCGGGCCTAACACAACCTAGGGACCCTGTCAGCAGGATAGGGCCCCCCCCAGTTGGGTCGCGACGTGCAGTCGGCCACGTCAGTGCCACGTGGCCGACACTTGGCAGTTGCATGCTACCAGTCCTCACACTGGGCTAGGAGGGGCTTACTCTATATCAGGGAGTAGGCAAGGTTGGGTGGATAAGTTAGTGTTTGCCCTACTGTGGTGTTAGGATCTATTACACTGGTATCAGAGCCATCTCCATCCTAGGGAGTTCAGGAGCAGGCAGTAGAGAAAGCTATCAGAAGATAGGAAATGTTTCTCAGTTTCTCAGAAAAGATTAGAGGAGGAGAATCGTTGTAGGTGCAGCCTTCAAACCCTTGAAATTCACTGAGAATTTACAGTTGTAGGAAGTAGAATTCCTTCTGTAGGTAAATCGCTGGAAAGGCAGCAATCTATATCGGATTTCAGACATCTGATAGGAGATTTTGGAAAGGACTTAGAGTAGAAACCAGCGAGCAGGTCCATCGTTGTAGGATCAGACATCTACCTCTGAAATTTCAGAGGGGTTTTCAAGCAAATTTTCTTAGCAGGGCCAGCGCTGGACAGGGAGGTGAAAAAGCTAAATTTCATCCTTGTTTTTTGAGAATGCTCAGAAGTTTGAGCTTCAAACATATTTGCTACAGACCAGCAACCTACTGCCTGAGTTCAGATCAGAGATTCAAGCAAAGATTGCGCCTTAAATTTCAGAAAATTGGGCCAGACAGGTGGCTGTCTAGCCAGCGAGGGCAGAGATACAAAAAATTCCGGATTTCTTGTTGTAAAATTCCGGTTTTTACTCGGTTTGTTGGAACCCCACACCTGAAATCAGATCAGTCAGCTACTCAACTCAAGAACCGGGAAATTTGGCACCGTTTTGAAGCTTCAAACTGGCATTTTCCTGGGACAGCAGGTCTGAAATCTTGGGGAAAAGAGCTGAAAGGGTTCCTCTTCGTAATTTCTTTGGATGTACAGTCCTCAGAAAGAGCTAAGTCATCTTTCCTTTCCCTTGTACAGTTGTAAATTAGTCTTTTAGACTTTTTTTCCTTCAGAGGTTAAGGTAGCTCTCTTTCAGTTAAGATGACCACTCCTCAGGGACCTGATCAACCCCCGAAGAGAGGCTTCGACGAACTTGAAACAGAAGGCTTGGCTTACAGAAAAGGGAAGGAACCAATGGAACAGGAACAGTTCGCCGAAGAACTCGACGAACTGGTTACCAAGGAGCAGTTTCTCCAGTTGGTAACAGAAGTGGATGAACTGAAGTTGGCATTAGCCAATGTCAAGTCCAGTGTGGACGACTCGTTCGCTGAACTCAAAAGCTTGATTTTGAGTTCCGCAAAAGGAAGCCTTCCCTCCACTTCTCAGTTATCCCCTTCTCCACTTCCATCAGTTTCGGGCGAGACTTTACGGTCTCACCCCAGTGTTTTTTAAGATTTAAAGCCTCCTACTTTTAATGGGGAAGAGAAGGATAGAAATGCAGACATTCTACAAACCTTCCTCAGCAAATGGAAGAACATTCATGCTCTTGAACAGACCCTTGACCATTTGCAAGGGCCTATGGCCTATAAGTGGTGGTTAAATCTCTAGGAGACTGGGTAGACTCCCCGGTCATGGAAAGCCTTTGAAGAAGCTTTCCTAAGAGAATTTCTACCAGAAAATGAACTTGATAGAGCCTGGGAAAGATAAGAAAGATAAGAAACAAGTTCATCTTGTTCAGACTGTATGTTTCCCCAGTGACACGGCAGCTTCCGAGATCAAAGTGTATCATGAAGATCATGAACACTGGTGCCAGCTAACCTCTGCAATGCTAGCGAGACCCTTCAGTTTTGGGCCGCATGACCTAGTACGTATGCATGGGAAAGTTGGTAACCAGTCAGTAAGAGTTATGGTTGATGATGGGGCAACCCATAATTTCATCAACTACACCCTGGTTAAAAAGCTTAAACTACCAGAAGTACCTAGTCAGCATAGGTACATAGAATGCCTATGATAAACGAGCTGAGTTTTACTCAAATTCGTAATGAGTTACTTGAGTCCTTGAGAGGGAAATGCCAGCATGATGCATTCTTCTCTACTGTCTGGAACTCAGTCCAGAGCAGACAATTACAGACTCCAGAACCAGTTCTCGGGGCTGGTGCCAGTTCATCCAAGAATACGGCAGCTTCCGTTGAGGATGATGATGAGTCCGAGTATACGTCGTCAGATGACGTTGAGGATTCTGAGCCTGTATTACCCAAGCAAACCCAAGTGGTTGAGGGTCAGTTGACTCAAGGATTCAAATGGAAACAGTATTCCATTCAGGATGAGTACTTGCTCTATAGAGATAGAGTATGTGTCCCCAATTCAGAGGATTATAGGCAGCAGGTCCTATATGAATGTCATGACAATCCTAGTGCGGGACACCTAGGCATACAGAAGACCTATGAGCTTCTTTGTAGGCAATTTTTCTGGCCCAGTATGAAAAGGGACGTCCACCAATATGTAACCAGTTGCCAGAAATGTCAAGTAAACAAAGTAGAGCGTTTAAAGGCTTCAGCCACGCTCACCCACAGCTGTAGGGTTTAAACAAGAAAAAGTTGAAGCAGCTAGAAACTTTTTAGAGAACCTAAACCAAATGATAGAACATGCTAAGCGTAGCATCAAGCAGTCCCAGGATTGAGCCAGGCATTATGCAGATCCGCACAGACGGGATGTGCAGTTCTTCACTGGTGAGAAAGTCTACTTGAGAGTCCCAGTCGACTCTAAAACCCTCAAATCAGGAGTGTGTGCTAAGTTGTCTCCAAGGTATTGTGGTCCCTTTACCACCAGTAGGAGACTAGGCGAGGTCACCTATGAACTAGAACTCCCACACAACAGTAAAGTTTTTCCAGTCTTTTATGTAAGTTAGTTACGAAAAGCCTTAACCAGATCAGACAATCCGGTAGGGGACAGTGTTCTAGTTCTCCCATTGGATCCTCAGCAACCTCCACATGAACCAGAGGAGATTCTTGATAGTAGAGAGACGCAGACTCGTCATACTCTATACCGAGAATATCTGGTTAAGTGGAATGATCAGCCTGTTGAGAATGCCACTTGGGAAAGAGGCAGCGTCCTTCGCAAGATTTTTCCAGACTTTGTCTTAGAGGACCAAGACGGTTCTTAAGGGGGAGGGAGTGTTACGAGCTCGTAACCAGTGCCGAACCCTAGGGAACACAGATAGTCAGATACCACAGTCAGGGTCGTGTCCAGCGTACATGACCAACAGGGCAAGACAGTGTGAGTAGTGTGCCCCAGCACGGTCCATAGCCATGGTGGGCCTAACGCAGCCTAGGGACCCTGTCAGCAGGATAGGGCCCCCAGTTGGGTCCCGACGTGCAGTCGGCCACGTGGCCGACACTTGGCAGTTGCATGCTACCAGTCCTCACACTGGGCTAGGAGGGGCTTACTCTATATCAGGGAGTAGGCAAGGTTGGGTGGATCAGTTAGTGTTTGCCCTACTGTGGTGTTAGGATCTATTACAGTGGTTGAGCTAGTATTCGTTCGAGTCCATAGCGTGTAGGATCCTTGTGGTGCAGGATCTGCTTATCTGTCAACTCAGCTCCCTCGTCGTAGGACAATGCATGTTGCCAAGGAGCAAAATCGTCTTCAACAGGTTCCGGAAAAGGTTTCGTTGATTTCCGTTGACAACCATGCTATGTTCATGTTCACCCCGTAGGAGATTGGCGTGTCTAGGGTGAATCCTCGTGGTGGTGATTCGCTGGGTTTTGAATTAGAATCTGGATCTGGATGACATGTATGCCCAGCCATACAGTCAATTGTTGCCAATGCATCTGTCCAAAAAACGGTATCTATTTGTGAATCATAATGAACACCCATTGAAGCTTTCGGGTGATCAATGCTATGGTCTGTTGTGGAAGAAGTGTCATCAGCTTTGGGTGGTACAAGTTTCACCGCCCATGTGGAGGGATCTACCTTTACTGCCCGCTCTCTCTTCTCAAATGTGATTTTGCCGGGTCCCCAATCATGAACTACTTGTGCAATTCGCAACCAGGGTCGTTCCAACAAAATTCAATAGGCAGTGGGTGTTTCAGGAATGTCCATCACCACAAATGTGATGAAAAATTGTACCCATGCTATCTTGACTGGAATGTCTTCTACAATCCTTCGGTTGCACACATGATTGATCAGCTAGTTTGATGGCAAACTTGGCAGCTTTCAGACCTTATAGATTCCATTTCTCATACAAAGTAGTGGAGATAAGGTTGACACCCGTTCCTCCATCTACAACAGCAGCTTCTTCTCCGAAGAGTTTGTGCTTGATAGGAAGAGTTATATTGTGCGGTTGCTTGTTGATCTCTGTCGAGTGCAGTGTCTTGAGGAGCTGTCGGTTGTTGTGCAGCTTGAGCAACTTCCTCGGCCTGTGCTTCTTGTATCAATGCTTGATATCGTCTTTGTTCATCCTTCACATTCGGATAAGGCAATCCTGCTCCTCCAGATGTTGAAGGTTGATCAGTTGGCACTGATACAGAGTGTGGTGATGATGGAGCTACCTCCTTGTGCTTTTGTGCTCGCGTAATAGCTAACACTGGAACATTAGGATAGGGAGGTTTCCTTGGTACAGTTGAGTGTGGAGTTGTGCTTATGCCTGATGATTGAACAACAATCCAATTCAATGGCGCACGGGTGTTGGCGCACTGGTGCTGGCTCTCAATGGACAATTCTTGTAGCAATGTCCATATCCACACTCGCGACAGAAGGGCGTATAAATTCCTTTGTTTGGACATTCGACAATCCTATGTCCTTCTCTGCATCCATAACATCCAAAAAATCTGCCCCCTTGGCGTTGTGGCTGTGCAGCTATGTGGTGTAATACTCATTAATAGCAGGATCGATGAAAAGTTCGTCAGGTCCATACCATTGTTGCATTTCTTGTTGGGGAAATGTTTCAGCTTCCACCACCGTAAGATTCACTTGGGCTGTTTGAGGATTGTTTGGCCTTGGTGGTGCTGGTAGTGCCATTCTTTGTTGTTGAGGGCTTGGTCCAAGCCTTGGTGCTGCATTAGGTGCTCCTTGATGGTAAGCATAAGAGGTCTGGAATTGAGCTCTCTTTTGCTATATGATCCATGGGCTGTAGGGGCAATAAGCAATGTCGTGCAAGGACGCATTGCACAACTGACAATATCTGTGCGTCAGCTTCAAATTATGCTTTAGTATCGGACACTCATTGGAAGTGTGATTCTGGGTACAAATGGGACACCAAACATTGTCCCGTCGAGGATACTGCTACTGATAAGAATCTGGTTGTGGTGCTGTAGTACTATGAAGAGCCTACAGTTTTTGGTCAAACTGGGCTGTGAGCTGCTCCATCTGCTGCTTGTGTAACTTCGTGATCTGTTCCATCAGCGATTCGTGAGACAAGCTTATAGAGGCTGAGGTTGATGCAATTGAAGGAGTCGAAGCATGAAGAGTTGTAGTTCCTAGTGTAGAATCAGCATCTGATCGTTCATCTTTTTCTCGCATTACGTCTTCCATAGCTTCGTGCAATGTGGCATTCTGCTCCCGTCTTTTAAGCTCTCGTCAGATGCTTCTGGGTAGTCCTGCTAGGAACCACATAATGACCGCATGATCGGGAGTAAGCTCCGCATTACACTCGGATCTCAGGTGCTTGATCCGTTCAATGTAGTCTCTGACCCTTTCTCTTTTTCCCATCTTCATTTTGCTAAGGAGGAATGGGTCTTCAAGGAACTTGCGCGGCTTGAATCTTGTGATCAAAGCTGCTTTTACCACTTCCCAGGCTACTCGTTCTTCCATTGTCTAGTTGAAAAACTTTTCTAAAGCCGCTCCTGTCAAGGACATTGGAAACAACTTCAGCTTCTTTGCCGGGGTGGTTTCACCATAGATCTTGCATGCTTGCCCATAGATCTACAAGAATATGATAGGATCGATGGATCTATCAAATTTGGGCAATTCCAATCTGGGAGATCTTCTAATTGCCTGAAGAGGTACCGCTGGCATAGGAATATGTTGATCCATTGGATTTGGCTGATTTGGCCGGATCTCTTCCGCTGCTGCTTGATGTAGCTCTGGAGTCTCGGTAGGTAGTGTTCACCATATCTCAATCTCATTCATTGCGCAGATTTGATACAGAATAAAAGCTTTTGGCAACAGTACTAAGTGGATCCTGTTCGGGTGATGATCAGTGATTGATGTTATGAAGGGATGGAAGGAACACGAATAACTAACAAATTGTACTGGATGATAATTGAATGAATGATGAGAGAGATGGATGGATGGTGGCACAGATTTGAATGGAGATGGTCACAAAAGATGGGTGATGTAACGGCGCAATTGGTAACCATGGTGAGTGATAGATGGCCACGATGGTGCTGGTGCGGGTGGGGTCCGGGGCCTCCCCGCTGAGGTCCCGGTGGGTTGGGGTTTGGGGCGTCCTCGGTGACGCCCTAGCGCAGGGGTCTGGGGAATTGCACTGGCCCCCAACACTGAACTGTATGACTTGTATAGGATTAGACTGGTATTTCGCGGGTCAAGTCACTAGTAGTTTCGACAATTTTTTTTGGATTTTTTCAGATTTTCTTGACATGAACCTTCGCCTGATTGATATATGATTTATCACAGTGTATTACCACTTTAGGGAGCTCGGTGAGGGTTCTTTTTGGCGAAGGATGGTTCGGCAAGGGTTCTGAAAGCAATTTGGGCCCGAACCTTCACCACTATCCTTCTGATGGAGACTAACCTTCGCCGACTTGCAAGGAAGTACAGATTGATGATCAGAGAGCTGGCGAGGGATAGGCGAAGATTCTCATTGGCGAGAGATAGTCTGGCGAGGGTTCAGAAGGTAATTTGGCACTTTTGAGAGCTGGGAACGTTCGTCGGACTAGTAACAGGTACTATTAACCTTCGCTTGCTTCACAGATACTTCAGAACAATGTTTTATGACTATTCTGAGCTCGACGAAGATTGATGATACACAAGCGAGGGCTTATGAAGGTTGCCAAATGTTCAAAGGACTTAGATTTTTCTTTCAGCATTGGGAACGTTCGCCTAACTACTTTTTCTCAATATTAACCTTCGCCGACTTCACTGAAGCTTGAAAACATGGAAAAGTAGCTACTGGCAAACTGGCGAAGGTTGGCAGTAAGTACTTTTGCAGATATTGAAGTTGGCGAGGTATCTGATGGCAAATTTCTATTTTTGGTGAACAAGAACCTTTGCTAGAGACCGTACACTCAATACTGACCTTCACCGAGTGCTAATCTATTCCCCGGCATCGGCACCAAAACATTGTAGCGGTCGTGGTTCACCTATCATGTGTAGATTCGTTCCCAAGGGAATAGTGCTTCCCCTTGCGAAGTTAGCTTGCAAAACCTACTCTAACCACACCCAGATTAACCACATCTAACTAACCACCCTACTTTAACCACAAGCAAGAGAGCAAGAATAGAATATAAAGGATGGAGCTGCTTACATCCCACACTCTCTAATCTCTCGGAAATCATCAACAACATACAATAGCAAGAATAAGCAAATGGAAAGCAAATTCAAAACACAAAAACGTGTGTGAGAGAGAGAGAGAGAGAGAGAGAGAGAGAGAGGGGGGGGGGGGGGGGGG